>OZ029919.1:13270753-14618634 GCA_964023275.1 Norana najaformis
GGGCCTTTGCCTACGTGCCTAGGCCACATGTGCAGGTCCAACGGTCCAGGGTTATGCGAAGGTTTCCATTGATTCAAAGGCCCAGCGGAAGTCATTTCCCACGGAACAGGACTGTGCAGCTGCCTCTCCTATGCGCTGCTTACATGGGGCAGCTGTGGCCTTTGTTTCTGCAGCCGAGGCCAGAAGTCCAAAGTACGACGACCTCTGCAGAGAAGTTAAGCGCCATTTCATCAGCATCCAACATAATTCTGCAGATGGCCAAGGCAGCTGCTGCCATCACTCAGTGTCATCTACGTCCCTCGTCGCTTCCGTTACTGCTGCTGATGATGCTGCTGCTGCTGCTGCTGCCTTATCGGACGCAGAGCAAGATGCCGGCAAATGACACAGCTTCAGGAGCCGCGACGGCCGACTATTGGCCAAAATGGGAATCGATTTTGCGTCGAACGGCGTTTAATTAAAGCAGATGATGCGTTGCCGATTGGCACCTGAAGCGCCATCTAGCAGGTGGTCGTGCAGCGATCGAAGAAAGAAGTTATGTAGCGCCAATTTCATCCAGGATCCTACAGTCTAGTCCAATAAATGCTGTATAGGACGACAGATTGAGTTGAATGAAGCTAATCGGAGGTCAGTCAGCGCCATTCCATCAAGGAAAGAGACAGACAGACAGACAGACAGACAGACAGACAGACAGACAGACAGACAGACAGACAGACAGACAGACAGACAGACATACAGACAGACAGACAGACAAAGATGAAGGGAGGTAAAGGTAGAGAGGGATGCAGAAAGAAAAATTGAAAAGAGCAACAGACAAAGAAAGACATACATGCACTGGAAATCGTGGCTCAGTCTCATGTAGACCATGAGCAAAGTTGCCTTGATGTTAGACTTCGGATGTCTACAGTATACAGAAGATAAAACTAACTTTGAAAAGAAGGAATAAACAAATATGGCCGACCTAAACACCGCGGACAGAGAAACAAAGAGCGAAATAGAGAGAGAGAGACACGCACAGAGAGGCAGTGTATGAGCAGTATGAGCAGAGAAATAGTGAGAGAGACAGACATACAGACAGACATACAGACAGACAGACAGAGTATGAGAAGCCAAAGCGATCTGTGGCCTTTAGGTTTGTGAGCAGTGGACAATGGGCAACAGATATGGTAAGAGTCATAGCTATACAGATAGATGCATGATCTGTGACACGAATCCTTTTAGACAACCTCCCCTCTACTGCTGCCAAATATTAAGACGTGGACGAGTAGGAGGACCTGTGCTTCCCAGGAAAATGAAGGTCCTCGGTGCAGACCTCTTCTGTACTCCTCATTTTCCTCTCAGAGGCTAATTGGATCGAAGTTTATACCTTGTGTTTTGGTTAACTACGTAATAAGCGTAAGCATTATCTTACATTAACATCTGCTTAGCACATAATTATGACTGAATTAAATTCTCAACACCAGAAAACAAGCATAATTGGACCAGAGCCAAGTTTAAAAACAGACCAGACCAGACCACAGCAAAGCATGCGCGAATCCAGTAATAGGCTTGTCTCCACTAGATTTGGTAAGGAGCAGGAACATGAACAGTGTACAGTATGGAAGCAAGCAAGCAAGCAACGTAATGGAACAGCCGTAATCGTAGTAACAGAAATTAAGTCACAGTGACAGAAATTAAACACAGGTGAAAGAGGCACAGCGAGTAAAACATGCGTTAAATAAAGATAAAAAAACCAGTTTCTCAGTTCGTGGACGGCTCTTGAACGCAGATAATTACAAGAGTGCCAGCCAGTTAAGTTTGGACCTAAAACCGTAAAAGTAGGAGAATGTGGAGGGGCTTGCTGTGTCCATTCAAGTCATGAAGCACAACAGCGCAGGCCAGCCAATGACATGTGCACGAACGGTAAACAAATAACACGAAGAAGAAATAATTAAAACTTCTTACACAAGCAGAAGAAACGAACAAACTAGCAAAACTGTTAAGACCAAAATCGATAATTTCACTGTAAAAAACGACAAAATTTATGCTGAGATGCGACGAGAAATTTAAATCAACACATCCTAAAGACTGCTCTCAACTATTTATAACAGACTGTAGGTCTAGCTATTTTCTAGTATAAAAAGTAATTTTTAAATTAGACAACCTATGAACATTTGTTAACTTCATTCCGATCTCAGCCGTGTCATTCCGAGAATTGAATTTCAGTCAACAATAGATGATACGTTAAAATTTACATCAGACTAACCATAAATGAGAAAACAGATTCAGCTAACAATCATTAGCTAAGTTTGCAGTTTATGATTGGATGACCTGGGATGCCTGGATCCAGTGTGATGGTCATTAGGTGGAGTGGCTATATTTACGTTCAAGTGAGACATAGTGCTGCTTCAAGGTAATGGGCTTTGAAAGAGAAAGAGACCAGGTGGTTGTTATTTGTTGCTGATAATGGCTGAAACATCTAAGCAAAACGGACACCTGTGAACCTGCGATCTGTCACTTATTTTGGCTTCTATGGTCTTCGTCATCTATGGAAACTGATTGCGTCACTGACGGCGATAGCAAATGTAGCAGAGTAGGGCATTGTGGAATGCAACATCCGCCTCAAATTTGACATCTTATCAGATCTAAGAGACGGATTAAAAATTCGAGCTCAAGTTAAAGTAAGCGAGTAATACAGCACAGTGTATGGCAATTTAGTTAAGCCAATCCAATGCAGTGTCATTTGGCGTAATTCAGACTACAAAACATGGTCGTGCAACATTTTCACCGATCATCCGCAATGGAGTTAAAGCGAGGTTGTCCCTGACGTAAACTCGCAACTTCAAATTTAATACTTAGAAATTTTGTTGAGCTTCAGATGTCGAGTGAGTGAGAAAGAAGTATTACGTAATGACAGCTCGAGACTTCGTGCGTGGCTACAATCGAATTTAATCATCAAATGAAGTTATTCTGATTGTGAGCATATTTTTTTCGATGATAATTCAGTATGCTTTAAGCGCGTTTGTGTTGGGACTTTCTATGGCGTCATGCCGATGGGTCATCGCGTTGTTGACATGTTTGTGATTGGCTGGCGGCGCCCTGCGTGCAGGCGGGCAGACCAGCAATGATTCTTGCCGACGCGCATTTTATAACTTGGGCGCTCGCTCGAGAAAATGTCAAGCCTACGTTATGATGAGTTAACGGGTTTTTGGAAACAACCACAAATGTGCAATAATTGGAGGCATGTCTAAGCTTGTCTGCTGACTTGGCGGGAGACAGCTTACATAGAGTGATTACGGGTGCATTCTTGAGAGAGCTCGACAAAAAAGTTTTTTCTAGCAGTGGCGTGTGGCATGCTCAGCTGATATTTAGAGTTACAAATGTCGTGAAAGATTTTGCGTTCAAGTACAATCGTTTTTGAAATGTTTAGTTATTCAGTTATATTTACGAAAGTAAACGCTAGGCTATAAATCGGGCAAATCGACAGTTCGAAACCCGATAGATCGACCGAAACTTTGAAAGATCGTCGACACTGATAGATGCAGAAGTTAGTCGGATGTTCGTCTTTGCGATACCATAATCTAATAATTCGAAAATTGATCGAATCGTTTGGTCCAATTAGTGCAGATGTTTTCGATCAACAAAAATGCAAATGGAGAATGTTATTTAACGTAATTTAATTTTAACAGTGCATTTATATAACGCCTTTCGAATCATGGAAAGTGTTAAACATTTGCAAATGCATCAAAATCATCGCTAATTTCTCAGTGTAACGCTCAGTTAAACCTGTTTGGAAGTCGACAGAAGCATTCGTTTAAAAAGACTTGTAATTACTGATTTATTAGCGCGTATATATAAAAGCAAACTGAAAAGGGCGAACATCTGAAAAGGGCAATCCTGTGGTTGTAAGATCTGTCAGTTAAAGCACTATAGGCCTAGATATCCGACAAGGGCAACAACGAAACGACGACCACCACCAGCAGAATCTGTTCTCCCTCAGGAGCCCTGCTACCGAGTCGCATGACTGGCAAACCAATGGTCAGCTTCACTTACTCGACGCCCCAGATACGAATCCAGATTGTTCGGTCTCTTCCTCCTCCTCCTGCTCCTCCAAGTTGTTTATTTCCTCTGCTGCTATCTATAGCTTACACTGACACGAAAAAAAATTTAAATCTCTGTCATCTCAAAATTGTTTCCTAATTTGCTTTTTCCGAGTCCCGCTGTTATTCCACATCAATTTGTGCCGATCTGGAGAAGTTCTGTTTCTTCAATCAAACAGACCTCACGCTTCTTAATTTAGCAGCAAAATCTCCTAAGATGACAAAATTAGCTGGTATAACATCATCTAATGACGTTTTATGACTCCTAACAACTCATATGCCGACAGAGTCAGCCAACAGGGCAGACAGACAGACAGGCAGACATACATACAGACAAATGGATTCGGGTGGCATTGAGAGGCACAGTTTTGAAATCCCATACTCCACTTTTTAAACTGCAATCAGTTCGGCTACTGTCACAAGGTAATAGCGAGATGTCATAGCAACTGAAAAAGCCAACGATACTAGGCTGATAGAGGATCAAAATAGGAGGATTTTGAGGATAAAGCTCAGAGGAAGCATCTGAATGCAGACTGAAAACAGCCCACAAACAACTGAACAAACTTTTGATTGGTGCATCGCTCGACAACGAACGGTTAAATTCACACGAAGCGCCTGGATTCAAACCCCGTAATAGTGGTCCTACATGTATCAAGTATAGGGCAGCGCTTATTTCTTTTAAAGGTCGAGAGCCGTACTAGAAGAACCTCAAAGTCCTGGACATGGACCTTTGCGCTACATGGCTAACCTCCAAGCTTGCGCTGCTTCCAAATTCTGCTGCTTCGTGAGGAATGAAGGCATACAGTGGCGCCAACTCACTCTTCAAGTGACGTAGCGCCTCTTTCCCTTCCTGCCTTTCTGCCTCCCTGCCTCCTTACATCCCTGCCTCTCTGTCTCTCTGTTTCCCTTCCTGCCTGCCTTTCTTCCTGTCTCCTCGTAGCCCCTTGACTTCCTCTGTTCTTTTTCCATCCCAAATCAAGTTTCAAACGCAATTTAGCGACAATTTATCATCGAAAGCTAAACGTCAATCTTAAGCAAATGTAACGGCACATAGGACGTGGCCTATCTCCTCCTCCTCCTCTTCTTCTTCCTCCTTCTCCTCTTCCTCCTACTCCTCTTCTTCTTCCTCCTCCTCCTCCTCTTCCTCCTCCTCCTCCTCTTCCTCCCCTCCTCTTCCTCCTTCTCCTCTTCCTCCTCCTCCTCTTCTTCCTCTTCCTCCTCCTCCTTCTCCTCCTCCTCCTATACGACTTCCTCTCCTTCGACTTAACTTCTTCCTTCAGGGATGGAGGGCTCTGCTGACATCCATTTTAGGGTTCGATGACTCGCTGAGGCGTGCAGGAGTACGGCGATCAATTGATCTTAGGTCGGGACAAGAAGCGCAGTCCTAAATATTGATAAGATCGCTCGTCGATTGTAAATCAAAAACGAAGCCACCAGCTGCTACCAAGGGGCCTCGGAATTAAGCAGCAACTAAACAAGTAAGTACTTTTCATGCACATTCTCTGCACATGAGTGATCCTTTGTTTGATTCAGTCCAACCAATTGTTTCAGCTTCGATTAAGCCAACCTTCTCCCAGTCTAAGACTTGATGTGGCATGCCTTCATCAGATATCCTGGTTATGGGAATCTGATAAAGCGAAGGGTCGTTTATTCTTTGGTCATAGCAAGCAGGTCATCCTAAGTTGCCTGTTATCTCTTGCCCATTACCCCGCCATGTAACCGATGCGCTGCACTGACTCTTAAGTCGGGAAATATGTTAAAGTTATATATTCGAAAAATATGTTAAGTTACATTGAGTTCAATGCAGTACCACAAACACACACACGCACACACACACACGAGAAGAGTCTCAGAAATAGTCAGACGAGAATCTCAGAACTGCAGACAAAGGGCCTAGGTTTCAGCTTTGATATCCAGGATACTGGATAGGTTGAAGAGTAAGAGAGATTAAGGCCGGATTCAAGGGCCACGCCTGCCATGGCCACCATTTGAGTTTGGGGTTGGCATAGACCCGGGATCAGGCTTTGCATGTAGACAGAGCCCATTGTCTTTCTACAGAGACGGAATAACTTATATATAATTAGGCCCTATATATAGAGGCGCATGTGACTCTCTCTCTCTCTCTCTCTCTCTCTCTCTCTCTCTATATATATATATATATATATATATATATATATATATATATATATATATATATATATATATATATATATATATATATATATATATATATATATATAACAATCGAACAGGTTTTTCATATTTTAACAGTATCGCTCGTGTCATCATCGTGATCGTGTTCCTTATAATTTTCTTCACAATTATTGCTGTTAAAAGACAGCGTTGTCTGTTTTCAACACGGAACAGCCAGAAGTGTGTATTCATAAAATGACAGACTGCTTCGTTTTCCGATAAAAGAAGCGAAAAGGAAATCGCAGACAGACACAAAACCTATTGTGTTGTTACTCGGCTCATCATGGAACGACGCCAGCCACTACACTTTCACATCAGCTGCAGACGACGACGATACTTTCTGCTTAAGCAGACGAATTTAGGCGCGAAAATGCAGGCGACGAGAGAAAGAGAGAGAGACGATTGTTTCTGTTCCTTAACGAAGATGATTAGCGTCACCTTCCTTTAATCCAGGCTTGGGACTGACATCTCCCGAGTACGGCACTGACGGAGTGCGAGAGAGAGATACAGACAGCCAGATAGACAGAGACAGACAGAAAGAGACAGACAGAGACAGACAGACAGAGACAGGCAGACAGACACATATACATTTAATGTATGTGCACTGATGTCTCGTAACGAGGTCTACCTCCGATGTCGTCACCAAAACCAATTAGATGATTACGTTTGTGGCGCGTAATTAAGTCAGGCGGATCTTGACTGCTGATCCTTCGCCTCAAAACAACTGACATGCGATCCGCCTGGAGAGAATGAATGATGCAAAGACACAGAAAGACGTAGATACAGACAGCAAAATAAAGACAGAAACAATGCACATATTTTACTGTCTGGGTCTACGTCTTTCTGTGTCTGCATCAGATATTTTCTATATCAGGGGTGCACAACCTTTTTTAGCCTTTTTTGACTCATCGATTTCTTAACCCCTCGGGGGCCAAACAAGTGTGACGACTCAGCTTATGCCAGAAGAATGCTACCAGTCCATTACTACCTCCTGTTATAGGTGGTGCCCCGTTCGTTGTGACGCTTACCAAATTCGTCATCTTCAAGAAAACACGGTTACGCAGTCTCAGTGTCTCTGCCAGCAAAACAGACCCAGTTGTTTGACCTTTTATAGAGCCCATGCCAATCAGCTCATCAGTGGAGTCAAAAGTCGAAGATACTCCACGAACAAACACCAGCTACTATGCAGTGGAAGCGATATCAGTCGACTCGTCTGCCACCAAAAGTTACCAGCCTTTTCTACAAGCTACCTAGTTACACCTCTTGACAGATGGGAAATTCTGCGCTCTATTGTCATGCGATTCAAGGAGACTGTCTGTAGCTTCTTAGTAGCTTCGGACACAGCTTTTTCGATGCAGCTATCATACAGTTCTTGACAAAATCGCCGTCAGTGAACGGTCGACCAGATTTAGCAATCATCAAATGAAATGTCATAGCTCACTTCACAGGATGCATCGAAGTCTGCTGATCGCTCGGTGAAAATGTTCTGCTGGTGATTCAGTGAACGACGCAGTGACTCAATTTTGGCTGTTCTTTCTTCGCCGACAAAGCTATGAAAATCCTTATGCTTCGACTCGTAATGGCGCTTCATATTCCATATCATCACCACTGCTACAGTCGACTGGCAAATCAGGCAAATGACGTTCCTCTGTTGTTGAACAAAACAGTAACTCTCCGTCCACTCATCAGGAAACTGTCTGTTTTCATCGTCATCTTTTCGCTTGCGACTGTCGGCCATTTCGTATTTACAACCGTTTATTAAACAGATAATTAGTAATCAAGCAGCCAATACAACACGGCAACATAAAGTAAATACACACGAAAGATGGCGGCGAGAGTTGTGCGCTTCCTGCTGAAATTAGAGGTGTGCGTCACTGTACACTTAATGTCAGTGCCGGTTCGTAAATAGTTGCTTTTTCTGTTGGACATCGCGGACCACATGACGATTCGTCGCGGGCCGGATGTGGCCCGCGGGTCGGACGTTGTGCACCACTGATCTATATTGTACTGGTAATAAAAGCGGGGGTGTCTTGTGACCCCTCGCCAAAAGCCAAGCGCAGCTGCTGCTACTCCAAATACCCAGAGGAACGCCGATATGTTGACGGCGTCGGGTCAGAGCGACGGCTTCCGGTTGAAATGACGAATTCTGATTGGCCAAGGACGCTTGGTTATGACGTAATATTCATAGATTATGACGTAATATCCATTCAGATGGTCAGCGTTGCTATGGTAACGAGGATAAGAGGGAGACAGAAAAGAAAGATAGGCAGACACGTAGAAAGATTCCCCATTTGGTCGCCAAGCAGAGGGTATACTAGCCATTAGATTACTAGAGGCTTAATATCTAGGAGTCTATGACTAGCCAATGATGTCTATTAATAGCAGTGGATTGATTCAGCTGCGGCATTTGGCCTATAGCCGACAGCGAATTGGGCGAGAAAAATTTGTTTATGTACATATCAACTTTACAGGTTTTTTCCAGAAAATCCGGGATGTGGCTACAGAATATAATGACGACTGTAGTCTAGAAATATGCGTGTGCGCTTCACATATGCAAATAAAGGCCAATTACTTACTTACTTACTTAGTACCTCTTCCGTCGTCTGCTGTCTTCTGCTATAACTGAGCAATAATCCAAACTCCCAGCGGCCAAATGGCTATCGACTAACTATAGAGAGATCAATGGTACTAGCATTGAACAATTGCGCTGAAATTCATCCAAACAAATCAATGAAACTTTTTTGAAAAGCAATTTTCTCAAAATTAAAAACAGTTTCCGATTTCTGCCGAAATTGCAAACCACATTCACACTAGCGTGATTTGGTAGAATTCTCGATTTCTGGAAATCTAGCAGCGACATTATTAGGCCTTAGAGCCTGGCCTTCACTTGAGGCCAGTTTTAACGGTGTCCGGATCGGTCGTGTGACGCCTGTCCTTGGCCTCGTGTTTGTGGCCTTGGTCTTCGAGGCTGGCCTCTTATTACAGCTGCAAATTGTGGTCTAGTTTGCTTCTTTGGTTAAAGATAGGTCTACGTCAAGGCGTCTATGTGCGCGAGGATGCCGGTTCGCATACCGATCGTGGCTATATTTCAAAGATTTAAATCTCGGACTAGCAGGGTCCGTGCACGGGTACCATAAATGGCGTGACAACGGTGGCACCCATTCAAATGGGCAGCGATGGCAAAGGATCTCACCCAATACATTAATTGAAAATGAGCAGGGTCAAAGCCATACGGTGGCGATAGAAAACCGTGTAAATTTTCATTTACAGTACAGTTCTGTTGTTACCGGACCTGATAAGTCCTGGCCGTGACCTAGAACAGTAGGATTTCAGCATGTGCAAGGGTCTTGAACAAAGGAATGGGTCTATCCAGTGGAAAGTGAACCTTTTGTTAATGACTTCTTCCAGTGGTTAGGCAGAAAACGGCCGTAGGCTGACTAATCGGTTTGAGATGACCGTCATTCCTGCCCGCTAGAATATATCTGCTGTCTAACCAATGAAATTTTACCGTGAACTCTGCCCGCTTTGTAGGGTCTACGGTGGTTGCATGGGCCCATGTAGCCGACCACCAGCTTCTACCATTGGATCAATGAAGTCACGTATGAGCTAATGAACGCTGTTGTCAGAGGCAGCCTTCAGTTCGTTGCAATCCTTGATAGGCTGTTGCTGTGACTTTGGTGGTCTGAGCAGTTCTTGCGTCGACTTTGGATTGTTAGAAGAAACCTGAGCATTTGAAAGGCACCTATGCTTATTACTGAGGCCGCTGTCTTTCACCGGCGCCCAATTGCTGTTCAGTCGATCGCTGCAGCCATTTCTAGTCTTAGCCTCACAAGTATCCGGCTCCCACAATCATTTCTTTTGGCGACACTTTGATTGACTTATCGACGACTTATACGTCAGCAAATGAAATTTTATGGAAGCTGTCAATGACTTGTGAAAAGATTTAGAAGAAAAAATAAATCTGACGTTTACGGCCCACGTGTGTGTCCGGTATCTCGGACACTGATTTTTATTTTATTTATTTCTTATATCTAAACAGCTTCGATAATTATCTTGTGAATCAATCGTTGTTGCTAAGCAATGTGTATCATCGAGGGACTTACTTAAGGTCCCTAGATCAGTGGTTCTTACATGTTTTAGCATTTCTTACATTTACGTTTTACATATTACATTCTCAGAGGTTCTTACACTTTCAAGCGATGGACCAACAGTAACTTGATGTTGTTGTTCGCTGATAACTAATGATAAACGCGTAATGGTGAGCTTGGGAAGTAATGCATGAAATATGGGAAAATCAGGAGCTAAATCACGTTTTTACATGAAAAAAATTATTAAGTTTCTCGAATAAGTTGAAAAGTTGTTAATTTTTAAGGACCGTGCAGCGCGGACTGGCGAGGGTCCGCGGACCACCACTCTAAGAACTACTGCCCTAGACGGTAGTTGTCCCAGAGGAGGCTTGACGCCGCACATGCCTGGGTCGAGGCGAGATATCTGCCTGGCAATCGGTTACTATATTATTATGTAACACAGTCGGATGATCCTCTCTCAGTTTCTAATGAATAGAAATAGCAGCAGCAGCAGAAACTCTGCTTACAAGCAGAGTATATGACTCTGGTACATGATCAGAAACTCTACAACACGTAAGTTTTCTTAATACCCGAAAACTCTATCAACTAGAGGTGTCAGGTGTTAACTTATAATATGTAATGAAATTAAAGTAGCATTGAATATTAGTTTTCACAGCAATTTCTAATATTTACACGCAATGTCCACTAAAAACAAACTCGAATAACCACGGCCCGTTTGACCCAGCCCAGCTCTAACCTCACCCATTTTAACCTCACCCAGCTATAACCTCACCCATTTTTAACCTCACCCAGCTATAACCTCACCCATTTATAACCTCACCTATTTTAAATCTCACCCATCTATAATTTCACCAGGTTATAACCTCACCCATTTATAACCTTACCCAGCTATAACCTCACCCATTTATAACCTCACCCAGCTATAACCTCACCCATTTATAACCTCACCTATTTTAAACCTCACCCATCTATAATTTCACCAGATTATAACCTTACCCATCTATAACCTCGGCCATGCATATGCCCTAACATGTAGACTAACCCATTTGTTAGCTCATACATGATTGCATAACCCCGATTCATCTAAACCCGCAAATGTCTAGGCCAATCAGTTTTAATCCAGACCGGTCAAGACCAACTCATTAAGAACTCTGGTGAAAGCGCTGAGCCGAATCCAAACCCAGGCGAATGAAGACTTTAGAACAGAAGTGCTGTCAAGATATCCTGGACGAACAGAAGGGCAGATGGACATGAAGCAGAGTCATTCCCAAGAGTAAGGATTAGGAACGAGATCTAGCCAACAGGACTCGCATACGAACTGATATATCAGTTGAATAACAGAAACTGATTCTACGTTTATAGAGGTAAGGTCTCTGTTTAGAGAGAGAGAGACAGACAGACAGACAGAGACAGAGACAGACAGAGACAGAAACAGAGACAGAGAGGGAGGGAGGGAGAAGGAGAGAGAAAGAGAGACAGTGACAGAGACACAGACACAGAGTCACAGAGAGAGGGGAGGGAGAGAGACAGAGACCGAGAGAGGAAGAGGGAGAGGAAATTGCGAGAGGGGGAAGAGAGAGAGGGAGATACAGAGGCAGACAGAGACAAAGACATAGAGAGAGAAAGACAGGGAGAAAGAGAGACAGAGGCACGGAGACATAGAGATAGAGAGAGAGAGAGAAAAGGAGGAAGAGAAAGACAAAGAGAGAGACAGAAAGACAGAGACATATATATATATAGAGAGAGACAGCGAGAGAGACAGAGGCAGAGGCAGAGAGAGAGGGAGGGGAGAGACACACAGACACATACAGAGAGACAGAGAGAGATAGCGAGAGAGACAGACAGAGAGAAAGAGATACAGAGAGAGATACAGAGAGAGAGAGAGAAAGAGAGAGAGAGAGAGGCATAAGATACATAGAGAAAAATGGAGCATAGAAAGTTTGTTTTGGTCTTCTGAACTTACTAGGTCAAATATGCCAGCAGCAGCAGCAGCAGCAGCAGCAGCAGCAGCAGCAGCAGCAGCAGCAGCAGCTGTAACAATGAGCTAAATTTAACTCTGAACTGACAGGAACGATCATAAAATTCGTGATTGGCACAAATGAAAATCAATCGGACGACGACGACGTCTGACGCCACCTGAGCCACTCGCAAATGCTGTGAGTTCGTGTTGAAGAATCGAGAAGTCTGATTAATTCTTAACCTTTTAGCCAAGTTCAGTGAATGGTCTGATTTAAGTCTGATCAGTCAGTCAGTCAGGCAGTCAGTCAGGCAGTCAGTCAGGCGGCCAGCTGAAGCTGGGAAGCCGCTGGACGCCTGACTAACCCCCGACTCCATCTGTACTCGGTCACGGGTTGGTATTTACGAGAAAATCGATCCACTGCGACAGAATCTGATCGACATTCGTCCTTCTCGTATCGGTGCATTACTCGTCTCTGTCTGTATGAGTCTGTGTCTCTGTAGAAGAGCTCTACATGTTTGTCTCTTTCTGTCTCTGTCTCCATCTGATTCTGTCTGTCTGTCTGTCTGTCGCTGTCTGTGTCTTTCCCCACTCTCTCTATTTCTGAAGAAGAAATGTATGTCATAGAAGTGATCTGAAAATGTCGGTCCTTTATGGGCAATTTGCCAACTAGCTTCACATTTACAGTAAGGTAATCGTAGCGAATGACCGATTGGTTGATGGTCATCTGTCAGAGGTAAGCTTCATTAAGTCTCTCATCATGCGCTTCGAGAGATACAGGTGTGTCAAGTATTGACTGACCGGTTGCCATTTTGTCTCGTTGATTGGCTGATTGCATGCCTCAGGAATCGATTGGCACTTTGTATCGTTGATTGGCTGATTGCATGCCTCAGGAATCGGTTGCCATTTTGTCTCGTTGATTGCATGCCTCTAAATACTGAATACTGTAGATTGTTGACGAATCAATTGAATGACTGATGGGCGAAGCCTTAAAAGGGTCACTCGCCATTTTATCGAGATTCAGTTCTTAACTGTCTAGACAAAAGCCACGCATCCTTCCCCTGATTGCAAATTGTTATCAACATTTGAAGCCAATGGACATAAGCGCATTTGGCCATCGCTCTTAAGATCATCATCATCATCATCATCATCATCATCATCATCATCATCATCAGATAGAAGAAGAAGAAGAAGAAGAAGAAGAAGAAGCAGAAGAAGAAGAAGCAGAAGAAGAAGAAGAAGATAATGAAGTGACGACGACGAAGACGACGACGTTGATGTTGATGATGATGATGATGATGATGATGATGATGATGATGATGATGATGATGATGAATCCCAGAATTCTAGGTTAACAGCCCAGCACACTAATTATTATCGCTCAACCTCTAAACTATAGCGCATTTGCCGCCAGAGATCAAAGCTTACTGATGCGCCATCTAAATAAATTTTTGCTTAAATCCCATGCTGATCTGCTTGCGCCAAATGAAGGAAGACTGAAACGGGGGTTGACCGAGAGGATTGGTTTTCTTCTTTTCCTCTTTTCTCAATATGTATTGTATGCTGATGTCACATTTGTTTTTATTTACAGTAGATGAGAATAGTTTCGATTGTTTAGTTTCTGGTAGAGATAGAAATAGAGCTAGAGAAAGAGATAGAGAAATAGAGATAGAGAAATAGAGCTAGCGAAATAGAGCTAGAGAAATAGGGATAGAGAAATAGAGCTAGAGAAATAGAGCTAGAGAAATAGAGCTAGCGAAATAGAGATAGAGAAATAGAGATAGAGAAATAGAGCAGAGAAATAGAGCTAGAGAAATAGAGATAGAGAAATAGAGATAGATAAATAGAGATAGAGAAATAGAACTAGAGAAATAGAGATAGAGATAGAGAAATAGTGATAGAGAAATAGAGCTAGAGAAATAGAGATAGAGAAATAGAGATAGAGAAATAGAGCAGGAGAAAGAGATAGAGAAATAGAGAAAGAGAAATAGTGATAGAGAAATAGAGCTAGAGAAATTGAGCTAGAGAAATAGAGATAGAGAAATAGAGATAGAGAAATAGTGATAGAGAAATACAGGTAGAGAAATAGAGGTAGAGAAATAGAGGTAGAGAAATAGAGGTAGAGAAATAGAGGTAGAGATAGCGAATCAGAGAAAGAGACAGACAGAGAACTAGAGTTAAAGATAGAGATAGAGATAAAGTCTCTATGTCATAGAAATTGGCATAAAGAAATTGTGGGTGGTAGTCTGTGTTTCCTATGTATTTTCGTGTAAAACAATTTCCTGAAGTGATATGCTTAGTCAGTGGCATATCTGACGGGCAAGGGGCCTTCGGTTCCCGACCCACTGAGTCCAACCTCACTACTCTTGGGATTTGTATAGACTCGAAAAGATGCTTTAGATCTATCCCGCCTTGATGGGTAACTCAATTATTTGTGCTCAAGTTGATGCTAAATGCTGCAAAAAGCTTTAGTTTCGGGGCAGACCTTCCTGTCGTTGGAGGTTTCGCGCTTTCAGCAGACACTGTTCCAGACTCCCTCAATTTTCATCCAGTTTCTACCCCTCTGGCTAAAACATACATTGCCTACGCCGCTGTGCATAGTCTATCACAGAGGAATGTTGTCAGTATAACAAACGATTGAAACAAATGTAGATAGCCTCCAAAATGCACATCACTGAAACCTATCTGTTGCATGAACTTGAATTCTGAGCAGCAGCACAACGCAGAACATTGACCCGTCATACTGTACCATGATTTTAGCATGCCTTTACAGTATCCCATGCGCAGAAAAGGACCCCGTGTATAGTTTGCATATGCCCCACCCGAGTGACGATTAATCCGGCCCTGGTTGGTAGAAGACGCTGCGTCCCTCAGACATCCGTCAGTCACCCGCTCAGTGAAGGACGACATTTTCAGCAGCCGGCCAATTCGTCGTAGAGTAGAGAGACAGAAGAGTAAAACGGTCAGCAGCAACGCAAGGATGCTCTTGGCCTTTCCAGCTGGAGCTCGACAATGTCCAGCGCGTCGCCCGATCCCCCTCAACGCAGACGAGTCAAAACACAGCGCACGATACTTCGACAAAAACACCGTCAGAACACCGTTCAAAACACTCAAAAACGAAGCGAAAGAAGGAAAGACTCCAGATACACAGAACAGGGCTCATTAGAAGTCGCAGCTGACGAAAATAAATATCGAGCAAAATCTACATTTGACCAATTAATTGATAAAAACGACACGTTATACAAAGATGCTACCATCTTGACCCCATGCGCGACGTAATTTTCATTTTAAAGTTTCATTACACTACACATTGCATCCGATTGTAATTGATTAATAAGACCTGCAGCCAGGCTAGGCTTCGACCCCATGTCCTTTCACCGTTTCGGCAAGCAAATTATTCCGACTCACGTTACACAGAAGAAGAAAGGCGGCCATATTATGAGGTGCATTGGTCAACTGAGACGGCAGTTTTGTCAGTCAATGATATTATTGTTCAAGCCATCACTGTCTAAGTACTCGTCGCCACCCGATCTGGTCTAGGAATATTGACCACTCTATTCTCCTCATATTCTCCTCAGTATTCTTTATTTCTGATTTGCCATTGTGAATGGCGCACTGGAATGATGAGTACGTCACCGATTCGTGCATCTGCCTCGCCTTCCGACACATGGCACAAGGCGCACCTCATGCGGCCCCCAGGAGGTCATCAGGTGCACTTAAGAACGGGAAAAAACATCATTGACTGGCTTGGAATAAACCATCACTTGTACGTTAGCAATACACCAAGATGGTGTACGGATGCCATCACTCGAATGCTGAACAACCGCATACATATGCTGAACCCAAAAAAGACTGAACTGACCTGGTTTGGCACCACACCCACTCTTACGAAGATCTAGAGCTTGGATGCTGTCATACATGTTCAGCCGTCATCTCACTAGCCCCGATCGTAAAGCATCTGAACACGTTGCTCCACAACGAGCTTACAGTGAAGCAAAAGGCCAACGAACAAGCCCATATAAAACAATGTTTCTTCAAACGTATCCACGTTTAAGCCTAACTATCCGTTGATCAATTGCAATAGTTGCTGGTATGAGAGGTGAGCAATCAGCAGAGATAGGTCGGCTGATTTAAATGTAATTCTTAAATGTAATTCAACTAAAGGAAAGATTTTAACCGGGATTCTATGCTCAGTGGGCAACCAATGTAATGAGTGTTAATTTTTCATTCATTTTAAATGCATTACGATGATTATTTATGAGCTATAGTCACAAAGGTGATTTATAGTGTGATCGATGATAATCTTTGATGCGTATAATACCTATAGTGTATCTACATCCATCCAGGTGAATGATGCAAGCCTTTCTCTTGCCACCAGATGTCGTCGTCGGTCGAGAGCTGATCTTCTTACTTACGAGCGTCGAAGAAGACGAAGACGATGGCCCTCTGGAACCAATCTGTACACCGACTGCGTCTCGGTCCTTGGTAGACCCCGACTGACTCTTTCCGACACCGAAAGCTAAATCCTCGAGGGGTGAAACGCTTCTGGATCGCACAAAGTTTTTCCCGCTCATAGTGAGAACCGCCGATGACTGTAGGGTATCCTCCGTGGGAAGGGATGAGGGACGGCGGCGCCCGGCCGACCGGGGCTCCCTCTGGCCCGAAGAAAAGGAGAGAGGGCAACACGTATTGAAAATATTGGTTACTATTACAGGTCAACGATGCTTGGAAAATCGGTAAAACCATCTGTCATCGACTGACGCCGATCATAGACGACTGACAACGAAAGCTTCCTCCTCCTCCTCCACCTCCTCTACATCCTCCTTCTTTTGTTTATCCTGGCCACCCTCCTCCTGCTCCTCCTACTTCTCATTCGTTATTGAACGAGAGTTTCCGTTGACTGCGGCGTCCTGACACAGTCCATGCGAGGCTTCGTCAACGCCGCCCACTGCCACATCAGCCACACCAGCCACGGCACGACGATCAACAGCAGGACGATGACGACGACGACGACGACGAGAGGAAAGAGTAGTAGAAGGACGACGAGGAGGAGGACGAGGAGGAAGAAGTGGATAAATCCGTTTTATAAGTGTCTCCTCATCCTACGTTTTTCCTCCTCTTTCTCAGCCCCAAAACGCAAGCTTTCTTTCGCTAGAGGCAGACAGACGGAGGAAAACGGACAGAGACAAAGACACAGACAAACAGACAGAGACGTAGACTTTGTTTTTGCCTGTGTTTTAAGGTGTTTTCAGCCAGGTGTATAGTTGCTGGTCTAAACAGTCGCACAGAACATTGAATCTTCTTCTTCTTCTTCTGCTGCTGCTGCTGCTGCTGCTGCTGCTGCTGCAGTTGGTTGGTTGGCTGCTCTTCGTCGAAAGCAGCCTGACGCGTTTTCCAACTGCCTATGGAGGCCGAAGGAGGCTTGATAGGGGATTCTACACAGTTCTGTAGATCCCACTTGATAAAATTATTTCCCTCTGTCCGTTACCAGATCCGATGAACAGAGGGACAGATGGGGCTACGTGTGCAGGCCTTCTGTTGTCTGCATCTGAGTAATTGGTCTAAAGGCCTACATGCTGGGATTTGCATAGATTCGTAGATTTGTAAAACCTTAACAGCTTCGTGCATATTCGAGCCCAACTTTGCCCGAATATGGGGCGTGTTCATTACCCTCTACTTCCCTTTCCAGCGCTGTCCATTGCTTAAAAGGAAAGAATGGATGAACGCCCCGCATGACACCAGTCTTTTGAAACCCCTCAGTCGCCCATTTTTATTGCTTATTTGCTGTTAGTTTAGTATTTTAATTAATTGAATAATTAAGTATAACCACAGGCGAATTTAACACTAGAGTATCTCTGCATAAACATTGATCGTAGAGTGACCGCTCAAAATACTTCAGCGACTGGGATTCGAATCTGGGTGCGTCCTGTGCAGCCATGTGGCTTGTAAGAACTGTTGCCCAGTTGCTAGTGCTATCATGTTTGCGCGTCAGCGGAAGGTCTTTCAACACCATCCAGGACCACGCCTTTGAAGACGATTGCTCAAAATGGCATCTCATAAATTAGTGATTAGTGATTACCTGACCTTACCAAACTAGGAGTCTCCCCAATAACCTGCGCACATGCTGCTAAAGCACGACTGGTCTGGAATTGTCTGTCAACCAACTAGAACATCGTCCCGTACATACACCGTACAAGCATATCTGCCATGGAAGGAAAATTCCAGTTCTTGGAAAATCTTAGCAATCACCGGTATCCTGTCACCCTCCTTCAGTTTCTTATTAAGGGTGCAGAGGTCAAACGAGTCAGATTTTGTTCCGAGTTGAAAGCAGGGTTGTCGAGGGATGCACTATATAGTCGTCATTTGCTTCGATCATCTGATGACCGTCGTTGTCTCGTCCGTCTGTCTGTTGTGCGTGTGGCAGTCGTCGCTAGTTTACCTCCCGTGTGTAATTGTTTTGTCCTTAGTAAACCTCCCTGCAATCGTTTAGTAGCTGTTCGTCTGCGAGTTTTTCGTGTTTTTCTTTGATAAGAAGGTGGACCTGATGTTAGCCGGATGAACCGATTGAATCATTCGAGGCCGTTGCTTTCATTTAACGGAATTTAGCGAAAACGATTACGGAATGTTAAGGGCATCTGGCCACAGACTCCAACGCCGTTCTTTAAATACGCGCAACGCAAACATCTTGCGTGCGGCAGCGATGATGTAGCTGATTCCTTCTGTTCTTTCTTTTCTAACAAAATCAGTACCATCCGTCTTGCTCCACATTCTCTCCTTTCCAAAAAAAACCACCAATTATTCATCTGCAGGTGCTTCCTTTCCCGCTCATGACTGCCCACCCTCCTCACCTCGATCTTCACTATCTGTCTTTCAACCCACATCAGAGACTGAAATACAATATCTATTAAACTCTCTTCCTAATAAACATTGTGAACCTGACCCTATACCCAACTCCTTATTGAAAGACTTTGCATCTGTCCTTGTCCCAATTATTACCAATAGTTAACCTCTTTATCTACGGGTAATTTCCCTCTCCTGTTGTTACCCCTCTTCTCAAGAAATCAGCACTTGACAGTGGAATCCTTTCGAACTACCAGCCTGTTTCTAACGTGACTTTCATCTCCAAATTAACTGAACGGTTTGTCCTCACTCGGATCAAAGACTTCCAATTTACTCCTTAACCCACACCAGTCTGGTTTTAATAAACGCCACTCAACTGAAACTCTGCTGACATATCTCTACAACAAGCTTGTTTCTGCCAGCTCTCATCGACAGGTTTCTGTCTCTGTCTCCTTGATATCTCAGCAGCCTTCGATGCCATTGATCACAATATCTTACTCCAACGACTTTCAATCTAGTTTGGTTTTGCTGACACTGTCCTCCTCTGGATACAGTCACATCTCTCCTCCCGTTCATTCTCCGTTAAAACCTATTCTCAATCATGCCCTCTCACTTGTGGAGTTTCGCAAGGCTCCGTTCTTGAACCTGTTCTGTTTATTCTCTACATAATTCCACTCCATTCACTCAAGCATCCTCCACTGACCATCACCTGAATGCTGATGACACCCAGTTATTCAGCTCTTTCTCTCCGAATTGTATCAACGAGTCTATAGATCATCTTCTCCTTGTGGTTAAACAAATCTCCTCCTGGATGACAACTAATCTCTTGTGCCTGAACCCATCTAAAACTGAATTCATGCTTATTGCTTTACGCGACCAGCTCAAGAAAATTCCTGTGTGCTATGTGTTCAAGGCAGCGGATTAAGAAGGTGCTATGTGTTCAAGGCAGCGGATTAAGAAGGTGCTATGTGTTCAAGGCAGCGGATTAAGAAGGTGTTATGTGTTCAAGGCAGCGGATTAAGAAGGTGTTATGTGTTCAAGGCAGCGGATTAAGAAGGTGTTATGTGTTCAAGGCAGCGGATTAAGAAGGTGTTATGTGTTCAAGGCAGCGGATTAAGAAGGTGTTATGTGTTCAAGGCAGCGGATTAAGAAGGTGCTATGTGTTAAAGGCAGCGGATTAAGAAGGTGTTATGTGTTCAAGGCAGCGGATTAAGAAGGTGTTATGTGTTCAAGGCAGCGGATTAAGAAGGTGTTATGTGTTAAAGGCAGCGGATTAAGAAGGTGTTATGTGTTAAAGGCAGCGGATTAAGAAGGTGTTATGTGTTAAAGGCAGCGGATTAAGAAGGTGTTATGTGTTAAAGGCAGCGGATTAAGAAGGTGTTATGTGTTCAAGGCAGCGGATTAAGAAGGTGTTATGTGTTAAAGGCAGCGGATTAAGAAGGTGTTATGTGTTCAAGGCAGCGGATTAAGAAGGTGTTATGTGTTAAAGGCAGCGGATTAAGAAGGTGTTATGTGTTAAAGGCAGCGGATTAAGAAGGTGCTATGTGTTCAAGGCAGCGGATTAAGAAGGTGTTATGTGTTCAAGGCAGCGGATTAAGAAGGTGTTATGTGTTCAAGACAGCGGATTAAGAAGGTGTTATGTGTTCAAGGCAGCGGATTAAGAAGGTGTTATGTGTTCAAGGCAGCGGATTAAGAAGGTGTTATGTGTTCAAGGCAGCGGATTAAGAAGGTGTTATGTGTTCAAGGCAGCGGATTAAGAAGGTGTTATGTGTTAAAGGCAGCGGATTAAGAAGGTGTTATGTGTTCAAGGCAGCGGATTAAGAAGGTGTTATGTGTTCAAGGCAGCGGATTAAGAAGGTGTTATGTGTTCAAGGCAGCGGATTAAGAAGGTGTTATGTGTTCAAGGCAGCGGATTAAGAAGGTGTTATGTGTTAAAGGCAGCGGATTAAGAAGGTGTTATGTGTTCAAGGCAGCGGATTAAGAAGGTGTTATGTGTTCAAGGCAGCGGATTAAGAAGGTGTTATGTGTTCAAGGCAGCGGATTAAGAAGGTGTTATGTGTTCAAGGCAGCGGATTAAGAAGGTGTTATGTGTTCAAGGCAGCGGATTAAGAAGGTGTTATGTGTTAAAGGCAGCGGATTAAGAAGGTGTTATGTGTTAAAGGCAGCGGATTAAGAAGGTGTTATGTGTTAAAGGCAGCGGATTAAGAAGGTGTTATGTGTTAAAGGCAGCGGATTAAGAAGGTGTTATGTGTTAAAGGCAGCGGATTAAGAAGGTGTTATGTGTTAAAGGCAGCGGATTAAGAAGGTGTTATGTGTTCAAGGCAGCGGATTAAGAAGGTGTTATGTGTTAAAGGCAGCGGATTAAGAAGGTGTTATGTGTTAAAGGCAGCGGATTAAGAAGGTGCTATGTGTTCAAGGCAGCGGATTAAGAAGGTGTTATGTGTTCAAGGCAGCGGATTAAGAAGGTGTTATGTGTTCAAGACAGCGGATTAAGAAGGTGTTATGTGTTCAAGGCAGCGGATTAAGAAGGTGTTATGTGTTCAAGGCAGCGGATTAAGAAGGTGTTATGTGTTCAAGGCAGCGGATTAAGAAGGTGTTATGTGTTCAAGGCAGCGGATTAAGAAGGTGTTATGTGTTAAAGGCAGCGGATTAAGAAGGTGTTATGTGTTAAAGGCAGCGGATTAAGAAAGTGTTATGTGTTCAAGGCAGCGGATTAAGAAGGTGCTATGTGTTCAAGGCAGCGGATTAAGAAGGTGTTATGTGTTCAAGGCAGCGGATTAAGAAGGTGCTATGTGTTCAAGGCAGCGGATTAAGAAGGTGTTATGTGTTCAAGGCAGCGGATTAAGAAGGTGCTATGTGTTCAAGGCAGCGGATTAAGAAGGTGCTATATGTTCAAGGCAGCGGATTAAGAAGGTGCTATGTGTTAAAGGCAGCGGATTAAGAAGGTGTTATGTGTTAAAGGCAGCGGATTAAGAAGGTGCTATGTGTTCAAGGCAGCGGATTAAGAAGGTGCTATGTGTTAAAGGCAGCGGATTAAGAAGGTGCTATGTGTTAAAGGCAGCGGATTAAGAAGGTGCTATGTGTTCAAGGCAGCGGATTAAGCGGTGCTATGTGTTAAAGGCAGCGGATTAAGAAGGTGCTATGTGTTCAAGGCAGCGGACTAAAAAGGTGCTATGTGTTCAAGACAGCGGATTAAGAAGGTGTTATGGGTTCAGGCAGCGGATTAAGAAGGTGCTATGTGTTCAAGGCAGCGGATTAAGAAGGTGCTATGTGTTCAAGGCAGCGGATAAAGAAGGTGCTATATGTTAAAGGCAGTGGATTAAGAAGGTGCTATATGTTAAAGGCAGCGGATTAAGAAGATGCTATGTGTTCAAGGCAGCGGATTAAGAAGGTGCTAGATGTTCAAGGCAGCGGATTAAGAAGGTGCTATGTGTTCAAGACAGCGGATTAAGAAGATGCTGTGTGTTCAAGGCAGCGGATTAAGAATGAGTTGTTTATGCGGCGAAGTGCGAGCTAGCGTTGCACTTGATGAAGTCTGTCATGTGCCATGGACTTACACGTACGATGTTTCCTACGATCGACTTATGTCGTCTTGTTTGTTTTAGGACCTGCAGCAACTACGCCCAACCCTCCAGCCCTCCCCTTTATACAGCCATGGGACTGGCACAAGTGAACCTGCGGCGGATATCTATGGAATAGTAGGTCGGTCCATATTGTCGGGTATCAGAAGGACCATAGCTGTGTCTACAGCCAGACAGCAGTGAGCAACCTCCAGGTCAGCAGTTCAGCTCCTTGTTTTGATACAATATTAAAACGGGGTTTTTAGGTTTTAACCCCATCCCAAAAACATTCAGTCGCTTATGCACAAATTGCACTTTAAAACTCAAATTTTTAATAATAAATTTCAAAAGATACATCCTAAAATCGTTAGCGGGCTCCGGACCCCAAGAGAGGAGGTTACGAGGCTACCTAGCAGAATATGCAGTGGACGGAATGATAATCGCGACAAATGAGACGGAGCAGGCGAGTGTTGAGTCGATTGAAGCCTACACTGTAACCCGTTGAGTACCAGACAAATCAAGGAAGGACCTGCTCAGTTCCCAGCATCCGCTCGATTCTAAATATTACCAGTGCTAAAAATACACTTGGCACTGAGACGTCTTTCTCGATCCGATTATAGAACGATGTAAGTAGCCGGGTCTAATTACTTGAAAGGGTTTTTATTTGCATGTTTTAATTTACAGAGGTATCTATTTCGAGGTCCTAATTTTGAGGCGTTAATTAGAGCGAGGGAAAGAGCGGTTGGTGTGTGTGCTTACTTTACAAATGAAGTCGGTTGCCGAATGGATTTCAAAATTTTCGCGCACACATGCGCGCGTGTCTCTGTTGAAGTGGGGTAAATGTTTGCCTCGCAGAGCTTTGAGAGAAACAGACAGAGAGACAGACAGATAGAAAGAGCGAGCGAGCGACAGAGACAGATGTATGTAGAGAGAGGGAGGCATAGAGAAAGACATACAGGCGACAGAGGACGCAATCTCTGTAGAAGTTTCTTGAGGTTTTCAATTTGCACAGTTCTTTTCCTTCATGTTTCTTCCATGTGTTGGCCTATCCTTTGTTTAAAAAACCGTCCTGCATGAACGCTGACTCTATGTCAAACTACTGGCCAATTTTGAAATTGAATTTTATTTCTAAGTTTCTAAATAGTGACCGAATGTGCATCTGTCTTCAAATTCTGCTTCTCGCTTTCCAGTCAGCACATTGCAAATTTCACTCTACTGGGATAGCTCTTCTTTCTGTTTTCAGAATAACATTATCTGCTCTATGATGGACAAAGGTAAAGTAACTGCATTTGCTCTTCTTGACCTGCCTGCTGCATTCGACACTGTCAACCATGCTATCTTGTTCCATTGCCTTGAGCACTAGTTTGGAGAATCGGCTCTGGCCCTGAATTATGCAGATGCCGCGACAGACAGTTTCAGTCTCAGGTTCAGCCCACTGGCATGATCACTGGTGAGCAAGCTGAATCTGATGAACCAGGTCAGTCAGCTGAAGTGAACCAAATTAGACAGCTTCAGTCTGATGCACAGATTCTATCAATCGTGACCACTAGTGAAAAATCTGACTTTGATGGACCACCTGAATCAACTGCAACTGACAGCGGACAACGTCATGATCACATGCAGTTTCTTAGCATTCTTAGTTTCTTAGCATAGGCCCTTAAAATTTTAAAGTAACTGTAGTACTATAGATGACCAGATCTTGACTGTCCGTCTTACCCCTACATTATGTCCGTCTTACCCCAGTTCGCAGGACAAGATGGACCCCTGAGGTCATACTTCAATATAGCCTATAGGACAGAAATATTATAAGCAGAGAAGACAGTTTACTGCTGATTAACAATACTGAAGTGCTTGAATATTAAAAATGTTAAAAAACATGTTCAGAATCTGATAATTATGGTCATTATTGATCAAACAGTGCTTAAAGGGTCCATCTTACCCCTTTGCACCCTATTTTACTCACTACACTTAATCTGTCTTCAATGGGGGTCAATCTCTTTCGACCTTAAGACAAAACGTGTTTTGATCATATTTTTCAAGACATAACCCAGTTAATAATTAATTCACCGAAAGTAACGGACTTTTGCTGATTTGGTCACGTGTTTTGATAAGGGTGCAATAGAAGGAGCAGAAGAAGAGTCTCCTAGCCAGCCCTGTAGCCAGCTATGTGTATGGAGTTGCGCATCCGCTATAGATATGCTATCAATTCCAGGAAAAAATGTGTTAACATTTTAAAAATACACAGTACACTGTGCATATATATATATGCATGAACATATACCTGTGGTTAAATACAATGCACTTATATGTATATATAAAACATATAATGTTTCTGTGTTGTGCTTTGAATTCGATGAAAAACAAGAATCATGCCTATGCCATACAGTACCAACGCTAGAAGCGATCATTGGTGAAAGGCACATGATATGTCAACTGACTTTCAGTTCTATATTAGTTCTGTCTAATATATTTGTCTACTGTATATGTATTTAAGACATCCTGTATACATATCGTACCATATTGGACTACATATATAGTATGCATAATATTATCTTTCAAGCAGGATAATATAGATATCTTCCCGTATCATATTAAATGTAGGCCCCTATGGGAAGGAAAATGTGTATGTATATGATTGGTAAACAAGGGGGTTGGAGTTTGTACAGACGATGAATTGCCATGAATTCAATTTGCTTGGGCGACCGTAGCACTCCTCGGCGCCATAATGTATGCTTTCACCAGAATATTGAGTTCGATGACGCGCAACAGTTATTTGTATTCTGGCGCAACTGCAAAACAACGTCTGCACGCTGTCCAGCCGTGACCCGAACAGACACTCCATACATAGGCCCTACGCTACTATTTATGCTACTATTTGTATAGGCCTACATATGTACACGAACATCATAGTAATGCATGTTCTTTATATATGCATATGTTATGAATTAGGTTTTTAATGATACAACATCTCTTATATGCTGAGCTGTGACGTATGTGTCGCTGGCTGCATGTGATAACACAAGGAGCTACACTGGGAGAAATTTAGCCTTTTTACGGCCACATCACTGGCAGCAGGGTACACAGGAATTATTTTTTTTTTATTATTATTACTATTATAAGAAGAAGAAGAAGAAGAACGCAAAGAAGAAGAAGAAGAAGTTTTGGAATGTGTTTTACCGTAAATTGTTATGGCGGTTTCTGGTATTTTTTCATGTCCCAACTGTGACTTTTTCACTAATCTCCCTATTTATTGAAAATATTAAGTTGTATTCGATTACAAAAAATTACTTACATCACATAAAATTAAAACTCTGTAGTCATTGTACTGATTATAATAAAATCCTATTTTACAAAACACAAAACTTCTACAAACATAGATAACAAAAACTCTTCAAACATCAAAATCTGTTATACATGCTATGCTGCATAAACACATTTGCAAGTAGTCGACATTAACTGAACAATCAGTCTATAAAGGTGTAATAAGTTTTTGGATTTTCTGTCCACTTTTTCCACTTAACTGCCTCGAATAAGGTAAGGTTTGCGCCAATGACCCTGACTGGCATAAGATGCAGCTAAACAACAGATGCTAAGATAAAAACATTTATTTAAGTCGGAATTATACAATTCGAAAGTAAAAACTAGACACGGGAAGAGACAACATCGGGTGTTAAAGGGACTTTGATTTATTTATACAGTACTCGTGAGAGGCTAACGTTCTAATGTAACAAGGTCGCCGTTGAAAGCCACGAAACGTTTACTTTACACGAAAAAAGATTTTTTAAATTTAAAAGTTCTTGGGAAATAAAACTTAATGTTAAGTAAGCCTACTTAAAGTCAACAATTTTCTCATTGTTGAAATTTTGTATTACAAAAAAATTACCTAAGCGATGATGCGTTATTAATGTTTTTCACATTTATTTTCACCAATAGATAACACTCCATAATTTTTAAACATGATTAATTAATTTCTGTAATCATTTTTTAGACATTTTTATTACAGCTCAGACTGCGTGCTTCATATGACTGAAAACGTATTAGGCCAATGAATATGAGTGTGTATGAGTACATGCATTCATGCAAACGCTTCCCAGACCCTTAGTCTTTGAACCTTTGAACCTTTGGACGTTTCGTTCCCCTTGACCCACAGACACTTCGCTGCTTTGAACTCACATCCTAAATTTTGACCCCAACCAAATTTTTATCAATCCAACAATGCATGCCTATAGGAAAATGAATGCGAATAGGAATCTGCAGTGTGCCTGAATATAAATTTACAAGAGTATGAATGAGAAAATGAACCATGTAAACATGAAACGAATTTGAACAAGCGGAATAGGAAAATAAAAACAAAACGAAAGATGATGAACAGCGATAACCATCGAAAATCCCAAATGAGCAAACATCTAGCAGACAAAGAACCGTAATGTTAACAGCCTCATCAATCAGAAAACCAGAATGCAGCCGAGAGCCTTCAAAGGCGCCGTAGACAATGGCACTTCCGGTATATAGGCTATTTAGTTTTCGATGTAAGTGCGGATACGACCTGCATACCCGAAGGCCAAAGAGAATTAGACCCGACCAATCGATGGCCAATCGCCTATTGGCCCAAACGCGAAGACTTACGAGTGGAATAACAAAGACATTATTCGTAAATTAACAGTGTACCCGCTCCAGCGATTAAAGAAAAAAGGTCATATAGCGCAAATAAAAAGGCAAGCTGATGATCATCAGAACAATAACTGAGACTTATAAAGCTTCTTTATACATTGCCAAACGAATTTTGGCCAAAACACGATCTGCCGGGCATTTAACAGAACAGATGCACTGTGTGGCTTTCAGTAGCTGGCATCTAATGCCCACTTTGTGGAGACGTTAACTGTTTGCTTGTGAGGCTCAGAATCTTTTCTTACTGTGCAGTGAAGGCTTATCGACTTACGGTTGACATGACTTTCTTATCGTCGATGCCAATCCAACCAATCAGAACTGAACCTAACTGAAGTAATCATTTACTCGAATAAACAATATCTGCTCGATGAAGCATCCTAGCCAACATAGCTCATGCTAGCGGAAGTTACATAAAGACGTCTTTAGGGAGGGCGCTATAGATGTTCCCAGTTACAAAAAAATCTGAAGGTATGCTTATGCTGCATTAGAGCAGCTAGCTCATTATAATTATCGTAAGATAGCTCATTATCGTAGATCAGTATCAGTATCCACTTAGATCCCATAGAGTAGCATTGCCTATGTATAGATGATGTGTTTTCCTGCGTATGAGACCGTCGTTCAGGAACAATCTTCCCTTGAAAATATGGACTTTTCCGAGAATAACAGCTCAAGAAACATTTTCAACTCACATTAAATTGCACAGTCTAAGATCTGTTAGATAGCCATTTAGTGTTTGCGAGGTCCCTAAAAGACGCTATATAAATAGGCGTACACATATAGAGATATGTTGCGAGAGGGTGTCTGAGGCCCATCTTGGCAGCTAATTAAACTTGTGCATATATTGCTATAAGTGGGATTCTGACGTTGAGTCTATGTTGGGCCGATTTTACACAATCTATGCCAATAAGCCGACCTAAATGTCGCCTAAATGTCTACAGATCCCATAGTTTGCTTATATCTGAACGTGAGCTTCTGACTTTCACTTTATGTCCGACCAATTGCTGCAGCCTAAGTCCACTAACCCACCTTAAATACTCATGCTATCCATACGTTTGTACGTGTCTCAACGAGGGCTTCTGATATTTGGCTTATTTGTAGCCTATATGGGTAGCTTATGTTCTGTCCATATAGGCAGTCATTGTCCATACCCAGTGAAAATTGCACAAAAAGACCATTATGCTATGCGATAGCGGTAAATGGGCCTCTGATTTACAGTCTATAAGGAACCACTGCTTAAGCATATACTTTAATGAGCATGGTGAAAGTAATTTTCTGCTAATGAGTCAACAAGTTTCAAAGGCGCGTTAGTATTGGAAATTTGAATACCGTCACACTGATGAGTCATCGGGCTCCTGACTTTTCTGTCAACTGGTGGTGAGCGCGTCGCGCAATTTTCTATGACTTAATGTCATGAGTGATCGGGTTGTTGACTTGTTTGTTATTGGGTGGCGCTGAGCCGAGCTGACGAAGGCAATGATTCAAGCCCTGGCACGTTTTAAAGTTACATTTATTGATTGGTGGGCGGTCGCGCGCAATGACTGACGTCAGAGGTTACTCTTGCACGTGGCTAAACATTATCCGTAAACTCGTCTGCTGACGTGGCGGGAAAAAGCTTATATAAAGCGATCGCAATTGCATTGTTTAAGAGAGCACGAAAAGATTTTCTAGGGATCGTCTGTCATGTATTCAATTGATTGTTGATAGATTCGCTTACGTATGTATCTAGGTAATTACCGGTAAGAAAGTCGAAAACTATCGTTCCTCGAGTCAACGCTACGTTACAAATCATCGTAGACTGAGCAGAGTTCCTTCAGGGCCTTGATTCGAATCATCGATCGTTTACCCGATCTGCACAGACTGACATATTCACAGCTTTGTATATGGACCGCGTTGCAAGTAGAAGCGACTCCTTTGGAAGATTCAACTACTGATGCCTGCAATGATTGGAAGTTGAGACTTTCTTCTCTCATTTTTTGTTAACAGCCAGTTCTGCCATGAATCACAGCCTTCATTTACGATGCGACCATAGTAGCTCATGAATGTGTTGTGATACAACGTCGTGTCATGCTGCTCTTCAACACATCCTCTGCGTGTGTGTGTGTGTTCATGTGCCCAGTAATGTCTTCTAACCGGCTTCAATGTTTACAAACACAGTTCTGAATAAAACTAAGGTTTACTACAAATCGTTAACTCTGAAGTCATCAATTTGGTGATACATCTATGGCAGTCAGAGGAAAATGCCCGGTTGTATATAGGCCTCATGCAGGCCATCTGCTTTGATAGGCTGCCAGACAGTTCTTATATCTAATCGTTCTGGACAACGGTTTTTGCCATAGGCATTTGATCGGAAACACATCGACAGATCGGGCGCTGATTCAGAAACAGACTGTAATGACAGCAGGCTTTCAAATCTGAATATATGATGATATGAGCTGAAGACTTGAAACTCTGCGATGCCAATTTCATTGATACATACAGCGACCTTACGCACTTTACATATGGCCCTGCCGGACAGCACTTGGAAAGGCACGAAAGAACTGACCTCTAAAGCCCAGGAGGAGGCAGCAACGGTGGGACTCACATCAATCCCGAAAATACCAAAATCATGAAAGTGGGAAAATGGACTGAAAGGACAAGATCATGATTGATGACAAGGAGATTGAGATCGTGGATGATTTCTGTTACCTGGGTGGCTTAATAACAGCGGACGACAACTGTGACTGGAAGGTAAGGATACGCATAGGAAAGGGAAATGTTGCTTTTGAAAGACTTGAAAAGATATGGAAGAACAACGGATGCAGTTTGAGGACAAAGATTGTATGAGGCCATTGCATTAAGTACACTATTATGTGGATCAGAAACTTGGCCAATGACGGTGACAAACAAGAAAAGACTTGAGGCAGCAGGATAACAGCTGGCTGAGAAGAATTCTGCAAATTTCTGGCTTGATAAGATATCAAATAAATCTATAATAGAAGGGACTAGGCAAGAGGATATAGAGAATATCATCAAAGAAGACTGAAATGGATGGGACATGTAATTCGTATGAACAGAGATACAGAGATAGGCGAGCCAGTTAAACAATGAACTGGATTCCTGAAAGGAAACGGAGGGGAGGAAGACCAAGAATGAAATGGCCAGAGACTCTCAGTAAGTACTAAGTAAGTCAGTACTGTAAAGCCAAGTCTTAAGAAATATATGGATAGAATTGGTGTTAAGAAGCATTTAAAATGATTTCCAACTAAATTTTGAATGAATAGTGTACGGGAAGCTGATCAGTGCTTGATAACAAGCCTTATTATCGTAATGGTATTTATATGTTTATATAGCGCCTTTAAGGCCGAATTCTTCTTAGGCTTTTTTCAATGCAAGTATGTGCAGGAGACGCTGAACTGGTCAACAGAAATCCACAATGAGCCTTAGAGCAGTCGGAATCCACTTGTATGTATGTGCGTGAGTCATGTGTGCTGATTTAGAATGAAATCGTTGTTACATTACCTTACGTTATGCTGGATTGTTACATAATAGTGTTTAATGTTGAAAAAAGAAAATATTTTATAGATTAAAGCATCACAGCTTAATCGTCCACTTGAGAAGTTTTCATTTAGCGCAGAATGAAGACGGTTGAATGTGATGATGTGCGAATGATGTTTTTAGTAGTCTGCGTTTGACAGATTGTGTGTCCGAACGACAACTGAAGAATCGATTAATAGATTGCAGTCGACACTAATTAGCATTTTGCTTATGGATTCATCTCGTATGCATGCAGCAGTCCAGTCGGTCGGTCGGTCGGTCGGTCGGGTGGCCAGCCTCGTCTCTTCAGCTGTCGCCGTCAGCGGCAGCCGCAGCAGGCGATCCACGATGCAATTTCGCGCAACTGGATAATGCTACGGACATCTGCAGGTGATAATAATAGCGCCGGGCAAATCGCAAAATGGGCGCCGAGGCACAGAACTCATTAGTATCTAAGAGTCTGCAAATATCACAGTTCAACAAGTCTGTGAAATATAGGAAAGACATGACGAACGTAGATACAACAAAACAACAAATAATGCGACATACAGAATAGCTCTTCTCAGCATATGTATCTGGAAGATACATATATATATATATATATCCTCGTGGATGGAAGACGATGCCGCGTCGCCTTTCATCTACGAGGGGCTGGTGGACGGTGAGACAACCGTCAGCCATCGGCGACGGATCACATCGCCCTTCGTCGTTTCTCATTCTCGACGCTAGGTGCTTCAGTAACTATGAACATGCTGTCATATTTCTCTCTAGTTGGGAATCTGCTGGTAGGACTTTGCGTGTGTGCTTTCCACGGATGTCTCTTCTAATTGCCGGAGCAATGTTTGCTAACGGATTAATGTTCTGTTCTTAGCGACATTTCACATCGTTAAAGCTAGCGCAGAGCGTCTCTGGTTGGTTATCTTGAAGAGGCGCTACACAAATCTCTGATTACAATGACACGATTAAGCACTACAAAAATACAAAAGAATGCTATTTCCTTTTGGAATTAAAAAATACTGGATTAGCCAATTTATGTCTTCTGGAACCCATGCTGACCTTTTAATTTCGTCCACTTGTATAAGTCATACTCTCAGTGGGTTAGAAATAAGGTCGACCAGGTGGGTCTGCATATCTGCATATTTTTCTGCATAGCATGAACGCCATGGCCACGGACCCCCCCCCCGTCTGTTCTCCCACTTCACAGATCCTTTCTATAATGTTCGCATCGAGACTATGGAGCAGGAAGTGGCACTGTCGATGAACAATGCAACTTTTTTTGTAGATGCTTATAGGTAGGGGCTGATCATGTAGGGGCTGGTACTATAGGCCTACTGGCACTGAAGTAGCCGTGCGGTTGTGCCTGAAGGACTTCTTCAAGCTCTTACCAAGTGTCTGTCTCGCGAGAGAATCAAACACGCACACTTGGCATAACATGGAGAATGCTTAACCAATCAGCAACACATGGAGGTGTCCGACCGCAACACAAGCGATGACCTTGACCAATTATATAGCGCCAAAACCCATATAGGCCACCTGTTCGTCCCCGCTTCTGTAAAATTCTCTCTGTCATATGACCTTTTCATGAACCTATCTTTCTGTTAGGCTGTCGCACGGCCCCCTCAACTATCCGCTCGTTAGTCTGTCTACACGTTCATTTGTCCGTAAGTTGTGTGTGTGCGTGTGCGTGTGCGCGCCTCTGACACGTCAGCCATATTCTAGGCCGAATTTATCTGAATGGCCATAATTTGTCTGAATCTCTGTCTTCGTGTCTGTATGTCTGTGTCTGCGTCTGTGTCTGTCTACATTATATGCGCAGGCATGTGAGTATTTGTATAGCGTTTTTAAGAGCCTCTCAGAGGGGCGATGGAATACGGCTGTCTGACAGGCAGGGGCGTCGTTCATAGGGGGTATCAGGGCCCGGACACCGGCAATATTTTGAGAAGGGGCCCAGCTACTGGTCGGGCCCCGGCAATATTTGATCTGCAAAATAGGTAGGCGCTAAAGACAGCTGTTGTGGTCGATGAGATTGCGTAGTTAATTAGTGACATTGATATAGCGGCGGCCGGTGCAGAAGTAGGACCTTGTGTCTGCCTGAATTAGACCTGCTGCTTAATAGAGTATGACTGACCTATGTTAACTAAGTTTCAATGGCTGAAAACCTGAGATGCTATTCTGTATATTCTCTAACTGTTCTCGATGTACTGGGCTTATAGCAAATATGACTAGTCTGACCTAAGTAAAACAGTTATAAGAAAAACAACAGACAGAAAAATATGAAATAAACATAAATGATGAATATGAAGAAGAAAAGTTTGAACTTTTACGGGGATATTCTAGGGGTTTGGAATAGAGCTAACAGGTGGAAATGAAGAGTCAAGGGCTCATGTAGCCGGTCTTTCTGGCCGAACCAGGAGCATCCAATTCGGCCATGGCCTGACATTTGACCTTAACCTTTGACCCATGAACACCAGATTATATTTCTTAGCTATTGACGCTGAAATTCACGAAACGTTGAAGAATTTATTTTTAAATGGACTTAGTCGTGTAAATGTTTTCAGCTTCAGGGTCTGCGCCCAGGGGCTTTGCCTCTGGACCCCTCTGGGGATTCGCTTCAGATCCTCTTTATGGGCTTATGTTTGGCTTTCACCATGTGCCGGCTCTTCAGTCTTTACAGCAGACTGACGCCTTTTCTTACATTATTATTATTTTTTGCTCCGAGGTATTTATGATCCCTCAGGAAGTAAAAACATTATCCGGAAGAAACATTTTATTCTGAGATGGCTAGTCTTCGATGATGTCTGGCTCCTCAAAAATGCCCCAGAACACACATATTATTATTATTGTCCGAGGTAAGTGTAATCCCTCTTGAACAAAATTTACGCTAGAAGCCGTTAAAGGGTATGACACTTATGTCACGCTAATTTATGAATTTACCTCAAAGCTGGAAAAAGTTGTCTTCAAATGTTTTCAAAATGAGACAAGAGAAAGAAAAGGCAAAGCTGGTGGTAGTGAGTTCCATGGATGAAAAGGCACGGAAACCACAAGTCTTTTCAGGAAGTTGATCTTAAGTTTGTCCTGATGGGGTTAAGCGTGAGTGGAATGCATAAGTAGGCAAGACAGCTCTGTGCTAGAACATGAAGCGCCTTGTAAGCCAGGACAGCAACTTTAAACTGGAGCTGAAAAGGTAACCAGTGTAATTTTGAAGACATTAAGTCTGTGGCTGGAGAGCATTGAGGCAGCGGAAGAATGAGGTGAACAGCTGCACGCACCACCGGCTGTAAGGATTCATAAAGACTACGACGAGGAAGAGAACAGAGTTTTGGATTGCATTAGTCCGGACCTGATGAGACGAGTGACAAGACGGACAAGAGCAGAGCCAGCATCATGACTTAGGTACTGATGATTAGGGCGAAGTTGCCTCAGGTAAAACTGCAAAAGCAACAGAATCCTGTAATATTGGCAGCATGAGATTCCAACGTCAACCTGGAATCAAGAGTAACACTAGAACACGAACTGGAAAATGGTGCGTCTTAGCATAAGCGGACAGTGTTTCTTGATCTGCATTAGGCAGAGGAACACTCCTCCTCGAATTTGCAGTGGAAGGTTGTTTCATGCAGACGACCCAGTCGTACCGGAGTCTGGTTCAAGGAGGTTCTGAAGGGCTGCATTGATCCAACCGACTAAAGACGAAAACACAGAGCTTTCTCGTGTATTCTGGGCTCCATCGACTTCTGCAGGGGCCATCCAAAGAGAAGGATTAGAAGTCATACAAAGATAAGGATCTTAAAACTGATTCTCTGCTCGTTTGGAATCCAATGCAATGATTCAGGCATATAGTCCGACATATGCGAGAACATTCGAACTCTGTGCAGGCTGCTGGGCGCAAAACACGGACGGCACATTTAGAGACGGACTGTAGTTGCCGTATTCTGAGTTTCGTGCCAGTCGACACATCCTGTCGCGTAGGGGATGAAAGAGTGGACCAGCGGCGTTAAGCGATGCATTTCATCGAATGATCCTGATCTTAAAGTCATGTACACGGGTAGCTAACATGGTCTGCCATAACTGGATCATAGACGAGTGGAATGCCAAGGTGGCTAACGACGCGATGTGATTTCCAACCGAGGAAGGCCATCGCTTTCATCTCCATCCCCAACTTTGCTGGCGCCTGTCGTGTGCCAAGCCATACAAAGTGCGCTTTTGTGAGTTTCATCCTGAGCCGATTTGACGAGATTTAGGCCTCTACTTCTGTCATGATGGTCTCCGTTTGATATGTAGCAAGTGCCTTTGTCTGTGTCTGTCTGCCTTTTTGCGTCTGCATATCTCTGTCGGTCTTCCTGGTGTGTGTCTAGTTGCAATTAGCCTATCTACAGTTCGGTCGTGCGTCGATGCTTACGCGTGTGTGCGCCGGTCGTCCGTGGCAAACAGGCATCAACAGCAGCAGCAGCAGCAGCAGCAGCAGCAGCAGCAGCAGCAGCAGCAGCAGCAGCAGCAGCAGCCTTTAAACGTCGATGGCCACGCTGGCGGATGCATAGATATCCCAGATGACTACGGGTTCTGCATGGTGCTCGGGTTAAGGCGACCACAACACAGATTAAGAGATGCTGACCAACCGACCGACCGACCGACCGACCACGGCAAGCCAGCGACTGCCTCTTGCTGCATCTGCTGCCGCTGCTGAAGCTAAAGCGATCATCATCATCATCGACACCAGTCGCAACAGCCGAGAGCGACAACGAGGCTGATGGCACTTCTCCTAGATGGTCGTCCAAGGCCATCAGACGCTCTACTACTGCAGCCAATAAATATTTTAATATCTCGTCTTAGCCTGACGACGCTCCTAAACCCCAATGCCAATACTACGGCAACGCCGATGGCAATGGCAATTCCGATGGCAATGACATTAACAATACGAATGGCAATAACAATGCTGATAAAGTATAGGTCTATATGCTGCAAAGTAAGGTAAGGTAATGAACTTCAAGGGAAGGTACAGTAAGGCAAAGTAAGGCAAGGTAAGATAGGGTAAGATAGAGTAATCACTCATCATCATCATCGTCATCATGCATGATATTCATCTTAGTCGTCTTCACTGCCTTCCTCTGCACCAGCTCAATTTTCTTCATACAGAAGTTCTTTTGACGTCAGACTGCATACATACATACATACATACTTGCACCCTTTAACGGAATGTTCCAAATGGAAACAGTTCGATCCTTAGACAGATGGACTAGCAGACAAAAAGACATACATACAGATGGGACAGACATATACATTGCTAAATAGGTAGATAAATAGACAGACAGACAGACAGACAGACAGACAGACAGACGTGCTGAAGACTGTTCATTCAAACTTTGTCTTGTCTTATTTATGAACGCAGCATCATGTCAACTGTTTAGCTAACAGGTGGCGGCGAAACTTGAATTAGAGGCTGGTCACAACGAGAACAGTTGTTCTGACGAAATCTTCTCACTTGCATTACATCGCTGAATGCATGCATACAAACGGATGTGACTTCGTCAATTACCGTAGGACGAACAAGAAATGTGAGTTGAATTTCCTACCATATGGAGTAATTCCATGCGACCTCCACGTCAATGTATCCGGTTGGATCTGGTGGACACAGAGATTTGAATTAAAGAGATCAAGATAAAAACTTAAATATCTAAAGATAAATATCAAGAAGTAACCTGTATTCTGTAAAATAAACTACGCATGATTACTGAACATGTTTGGGGACTTGACTAAGGATTACTTTAAGACAATTGCGGATTTGTTTTCTTTGTGAAATTAATCATAATATGACGGTTGCAAGTATTAGTGTTTCAGATTGTGTGTTCCTAACATGGTGCCAAGAATGGCTTTGTTGTGGCGTGGCTGGTCGAACGCTTATGTACAGGTTTAAGTCTGTTCTACGATGGCCAGTATATATTGTGCAAGAGAGACTTGCTCAATTGACCACGAACAAGGTTTTATATGCACAAATAACAGTCGTCATTGTCTGACGTTTTCTTTAAACATCAAATTAATATTTCTATTGTGTGACGTTTTCGCTCAACACAATCAAATTAATAATCGCCATTATGTGACATTTTCAATAATTAAACAAATTCAAATTAATAATCCCTATTGTGTGACGTTTTCGCTCAACACAATCAAATTAATAATCGCCATTATGTGACATTTTCAATAATTAAACAAATTCAAATTAATAATCCCTATTGTGTGACGTTTTCGCTCAACACAATCAAATTAATAATCGCCATTATGTGAAGTTTTCTTGAAACACAATAAAAGTAATAATCGCCTTTGTGTGACGTTTTCTTTAATTAAACACTTCCAAATTAATAACCGCTATTGTGTGACGTTTTCTTTTATCACAATCAAATTAATAATCGCCAATGTGTGACGTTTTCCTAGACACAAAAATTACTTAATCGATATTGTGTTACTTTTTCTTTAATTAAACACAACAAAATTAATAATCGCTATTGTGTGACGTTTTCCTAGACACAAAAAATAATAATCGCCATGGTGTGACGTTTGTTTAAACACAATAAAATTAATAATCGGCATTTTGTGATGTTTTCCTGGACAAAAAATTAATAATCGTCATTGTGTGCATTGTGTGACGTTTTCTTTCAACACAATGAAACTAATAATCTCCATTTTTCATGACGTTTTCCTAGACAAAAAATTAATAATCGCTATTGTGTGACGTTTTCACACAATGATTAATTTTTCGCTGTTCTTTGCTCCTGATGACACCTCTGACGGCTTTGCTCGTCAGATAGACGACCGTTATCACCGACATCCTGGACCCGTTGGTTCCGATCAGGAATTTTGCGAATTGCCCAGGAAAAAGAAGATCAACAGCTGGCTATATCCTGAAGCCCCAGCTGCAAAACGACTTCGAAGACGCTTAGTAAGACAATGGAAGTCTACTGATGATGAACCTGTTCGCCGCGCCTATCGGTCAGCATGCTGTAACGCCGAAAACTCACCAACGAATCACGACGACAATGCTATAGTGACACCACATCGGAAAAGCCTAACGGATCTCGTCAACAATGGTCAACAATAAAGAATGTACTGCACTCCACAGCACCGTCTGAGGTGTTACCCACTGAAGAATGTCAGAAACACTGGGCCACGTTCTCACGCTTCTTCATCAACAAGATCAAGTCAATAAAGGTATCAATTGCCAAAAAAGCAAATGTCCGGACAACCCATAGACCCTCTTGCATCAGATAACGACCATTTAATCTAATCTAATCTACGAACTTCTATAGCGCCACTGTAATTATACTCCAAGCATCAGTCGATGGTCTCTGCTAAACAAAATCATTGTCCGAGTCAAATTTCATAGTGAGTCAGGGTCGAACAGCCTAAGAGGAGTCCAGAAGACACAGAGACAGCCTAGTGAGGAAATATGTTCAGGAAGAAGTGAGTTTTTAGTCGACACACATCGTGATGACCTCAGACCTGTGGCTGGTGCGGAAATCTTTAAACTACTGTCTTTTCTATCGGGAAAATCATCTCCGATGGATGCTTTCATATCGTCTTTGCTAAAGTCCTGTGCGGATGTGTTCACTCTGCAATTTGTTTTTCAACTGCGGAAAGTTTCCGGCCTACGACAGATCTGCCTCTGTTAGACCTCTGCTGAAGAAGTAAGGTCATTATCCCGATGATCCTTCTAACTATAGGCAAATCTCAAACTTACATACGCTGTCAAAATTGTGGAACTTGTCTTTCTGGCTCGTCTACTGACGCACGTTAGTAGCTCCTGCGATTTTAACAGTCATCAGACAGCTTACCTATACATCACTTGGCTGACACGGGCTTACTGAAGATCCTTGATGTCTACTCTTCTTCCGGACAACAACAACCCACCCTACTTATCGGTCTCGATCTCTTCGCTGACTCTGACACGATCGACAAAACAACACTCTTCGCTAGGCTGCAGAAGACATTCGGCATCAACGGTGTTGCGCTGGATTGTATCTGCAGCTACCTGGCTGACCGGTAACAACATGTCAGCACTGGATCATCAAGTTCGCAATCGTCTACCTGCAAATACGGTGTCCCACGATGATCGGTCTTTGGCCCGATTCTTTTCTAGTTGTATTTGGCTCCAGGCGCTGGCGTCATTTCCGCACACGGCATCAATCACCGCCAGTATGCCGATGACACCCAACTATACAAAAAGCTTGATCACACTGACTCCGACACCAGCAACCTAATACGATGTGCTGAAGCAGTACACTGCTGGTTTCTAACTAACAGACTCTGCCTAAATCCGAAGAAGTCTGACGTCATTGTACTCGGCACTTCCTCATCAATAAAATAGATCGTGGATCTAAAAACAGTCAACATTGCAGGCGCGGACATCTCACTATCAGGAACATTTAAGAATCTCGGAGTGACACTGGACTCTAACTTTCAACCAGCATAACACAGCTGTCTGCAGGGCATCAAATTTCTATACATAAGCCATGCGTCAAATTCGATTGTGCTTGCCACCGGAACTCATAAAAACAGTAGCTTGTAATGTAGTCAAGGCAAAACTCGACTACTGTAATTTCCAGTTGTACGCCTACTTGGAATGTTCAGAGTATGCTTCAGATTGGAGAGTCCAACATTACCAAACTGCGTCCAGAACTCGTTAACGCGACTAGTATTAGGAACCCGCAGGTTTGATAACGTAATTCCTATACTCGTAAAGCTACACTGGCTGCCTGTCAGCTCCAGAATCATTTATAAGATAGCTCTCCTTACACGTAAGACTCTCTCAATCAATCAACCTGCATATCTCTCCTCGTCCTTACAACGCTATCAGCCATCCCGATATCTGCGTTCGGCTACACAAAACCATTTGTCTCTCTCTGAAATCCGAGACTATCGATCTGAATTCTGAGTTTAGAATTCTGAATTCATCAATTCTGCATCAATCATCTGGAACAGTCTCCCTGTTCGCGTTACTCACAACAACTTCTCGTTAGACATGTTTGTAAAGCGGCTTAAGACCTATTTGTACCGTCTTGCTTTTGTTGTCTGACCGCTGTGACCCACCCTGCGATTCCTTGCTCAGCCGATGGACAGACACGGCTTGTTAACAAATATGTTTACGTACTTACTTACTACTTCCTAGACACAAAATTAATAATCGCCATTGTGTGACGTTTTCTTTCAACGCAATCAAATTAATAATCTCCATTGTGTAATGTTTCCTAGACAAATAATAATAATCGCCATTGTGTGACGTTTTCCTTAATTGAACACATTCAAATTAACAATCGCCATTGTGTGACATTTTCCTACACATAAAAATTAAAAATCGCGATTGTGTGACGTTTCATAGACACAAAATTAACAATCGCCATTGTGTGACATTTTCCTTCACACACAAATTAATAATCGCGATTGTGTGACGTTTCATAGACACAAAATTAATAATCGCCATTGTGTGACGTTCTCTTTAAAACACAATCAAATTAATAATCGCCATTGTGTGACGTTTTCCTTAATTGAACACATTCAAATTAACAATCGCCATTGTGTGACATTTTCCTACACATAAAAATTAAAAATCGCGATTGTGTGACGTTTCATAGACACAAAATTAACAATCGCCTTGTGTGACAATTTCCTTCACACACAAATTAATAATCGCGATTGTGTGACGTTTCATAGACACAAAATTAATAATCGCCATTGTGTGGCGTTCTCTTTAAACACAATGAAATTAATAATCGCCATTGTGTGAGAAGACCCGTGTGATGCCAGATCAGAACATTGCAGTTGCGCAAGAAACTTAATATAGGTAGACCTACTTGGAATGTTCAGAGTATGCTTCAGATTGGAGAGGCTCAGCTTTTAGATCAAGAACTGGAGAGGAATAAAGTGGGCATATGCGGGTTGTCAGAGGTCCGATGGGGGAGGGTCAAGGACACTTTAGGCCTACTAATGGAAGGACATACCATTGCATACTCAGGGCGTGATGTACAGGGCATGTATGGTGTGCCGTTATGGTTGCACAAAGATATAGCTAGTGCACTTATTGGATACGAACCTGTCAATGAAAGGATCATCGTTGTACAAATCAATGCCAAGCCATGCAGCATCACTGTGGTTCAAGTCTATAGACCTGCACCTGTATAAAGTCAGCAACTGGAGAAAACATCATAGAAGCAACAAAAATTGCAGATAGATGGTGTGAATATTGTGAAGAATTAATTATTGACAACGAAAAATTTAAATTAAGAGGGATTATGAATGAGAACCACCTACTCTTTGATCTGAGGTTGCAAGTGCTATCCGACAAACCGCCACTCGTACGTCAACAGGCTCTGATAATGTGCCAGCACAGCTTTTTAAAGAGAAAGGTGAAACAACAATGGACAGGACGCACAGGATCTGTACGGCATTGGGGAAAAACTAGTGAATGGCCTGAGGACTAGACACACTCTACATTCATACCACTTCCCAAGAAAGGTGATAAAAAACAGTGCTAAAAAATTATAGAACAATTGCTCTAGTCTGCAAAATACAGCTTAGAATCATCTTGGAGCGGAATCTTGAGAAGGTGGAAAGTAAGATGTCAGAGGAGCAGGTAGGTTTCGAGCGAGGAAGATAGACAATAGATCAGATCATTAACTTTCGGATCCTCATGCAAAAGACAATAGAGCACCAGCAAACTTTGTTCATGTGCTTGGTGGGTTTCAGAAAGGGATTTGATTCAGATCTCACTTCTTAAACTTCGGTTGACAATGATTGACATGGGATGCCTAGGACATCTCATCGACTTATTAAAGAAACTATACGAGATACTGCTTGCTAAAATAAGATTTGCAGGTACACAATCACAATGGTTTCATATCCGAAAAGGGGTCAGGCAAGACTGCGTTCTTTTACCATATTTGTTTACCATCCTAGCAGAGATGGTCATGAGAGAAAATGAGAGAAACACTTGGTGGTTTTCAAGTAGGGATAAAAATAGGTGGTAGGAAGGGCTCCAACCTCAGTTAGATATGCCGATGACATTGTTTTGTTGGCTGGTTCGGTGGCAGAGCTGCAGGAGGTGGTTGATCGTCTTGATCGGTTAGCCAGAAATTTGGATTGTCGATAAGACAAAGGTGATGGGAGTGGACGGTGCTACCTGCTGTATCAAGGTCCAGGGTGAGCAGCTGGAACACGTTGATACATTTCTGTACCTTGGATTTCTCATCACAGAGGATGCAGAATGCTCTAAGGACATCAGATTCAACAAAGGTAAAGGAATCATTGGAACGTTGAAGAAACTATGGAAAAATCATGGTTTACCAGTTACAACTAAAATTAGACTTTTGAGGGCACTGATATGGCCAGTTGCAACTTATGGTTGCGAAGGGTGGACCATCAGGGGAACAGATGAAATGAGGAAAAATGGATTTGAAATGAAGGGACTGAGGCAGATACTGAGGGTTTCTTAGATGACAAGTAAAAACAAAGAAAGGGTACTGGAACAAACCGGCATGGAACGTCAACTGTTAAGTAACATCAAGTCATGGAAGTTGACATACTTTGGTCATATTATGAGGAAAAGCGGAGTCATGTACTGAGGACAACTGAAAATAGAAACATCTGGAGACGGACAGTTCATAGTGCGGCCCAACTTGGGATCGAAGAAAGCGAAAGATAAGACAAGACAATTTTGTGACGTTTTCTGTAAACACAAGCAAATTAATAATCGCCATTGTGTGACGTTTTCTTTAAACAGTCAAATTCTTAATCGCCATTGTGTGATGTTTTCATAACCATAAAAATTAATAATCGCCATTGTGTGGCGTTTTCTTTCTTCTTCTTCTGGTTATCTACTCACGGGCAGGTTCAGACGTCCTATGACGCCACTCCTTTCGGTGCTGAGCTTCTTCTTTCAGCCTGCTGTTTCCATCCGTCATCAATCCAACCCAGCAGCATCCTTCTGAGTCTTCCTATTGGCCTACATTATGGCCTCAGTGACGGTTCTCAAGAGGCAGTACCCTCTCAGTATGTGACCAATCCATTTTCTCTGTCGCACCCATATTGTTCCTATCATAGATCTTTCTGCCCCAACTCTTTTCAGCACCTCCTCGTTTGTTTTATAATCCATCCAATTAATTATTATATCCCCCGCCAAATCCACATTTCGCTTTATGCCCAACATTCTCATGGTCCATGTTTTCGATTCATACAACACCACACTCCATATCAGAGCTTTAACCATTCCTTTCTTTAAGTTCTTGTTCAGTTTTCCTCTGAGTAACTCTTCGCTTTGAGAATGTCTCTTTGCCCAGTGTTATTCTTCTTTTAATTTCCTTGTGGCATTTTGCATCCTGCTTGACAAATCAAAAAGCGCTTTTATGTGATGTTTTCTTTAATTACAACCAAGTCAATCAGCTCCTTATAAATCCCGATTGCCAACAATAGTTTCGGTAAACAGCTTTCTAATTCTACTAAACGTATGATATTATAATTAAACGTGCATAGCAAGAGTTAAAATGAAGACATTTCGGGCATAATTCTTAATACATGACCTATCATCTAAAAGTATTTATTAAAACATATCTATATCCTCTGAATCTAAGGTTCAAAGTGCGAGGAAAATTGAGTTTCTACGGGCAGACTACTGTAGTTTTTCCTTTATTTTCCTATATTAGAAATTAGTATTCATGTTAAGGCAAGATCGACTTCACATACATTGTTCGAAAACAACAGTAACTATATTTGAAGATGAAAGTTTAAAGTGTTACAAGTTGGCGTAATATCTTGCCTAATTGTTGCCTCATTGTTGCAATGAAATTGGAATGGTAGTTCTTTATTCGCTGGAGCATATTTCGAAGTCAATGTGGTCGATCTGCATGACAAAGTTCAACTCTTAGGAGCTTTAACTGCGGCTCCTGCTGCAGAGCTGGCTAAGTCGTTGACAGCAAGCCCAACCATATAGCAAGGTCCGTACAAGAGGACTTTTATTGGCGTGGCGTCCATTCAAAAGGGCAGCCAGGGTGAAGGATCTCACCCGAGCAGTACTTTGAAAAATGACCAGGGTCAGTCGCTATCGCTATACAAAAGTCACTATAAGAATACAGTCGCTATATAAAACCGTGTACCTTTACATTTACATTTATTGGTTCACAGACCTCTCTTTGTACACGGTTAATAGCACTAAGTAACACAATTTTTGTGCCTGGGTAGTAAGTGTTATTTCTTACTTGCTTATGCCTCAAAAGTATAGAAAATGGCTGTTATCTCCTTCAAACTTTGCTTTTGTGACCAGAACAATGATATTTCGACATTAAAACTTTTATAACAAAATGTCGCCATCTAAGCGAGTATCAATTGTCCATCTTACCCACCAGCTTTTTTGCAGTGTTCACAGTTGAAATGAGGTGCCCAGAGTTTGTCTTGATCCCGACAGGCATGCCGAAATATGCCTTGTAGGCTTCACACATCTTAGCAGACGCTTCCACGGAGTACCTTTTCGCTCTTGTCTTGATAAATTGGCCGCAGACATAGCCAAATGCGTCTGCCGAATGAATGCAGTTCCTTGAAGCCATCTCAGATATGTATCCACTTAGGCAGCTACAACTAAACTGAACTGGTCGGCTTAAAGCCACTGTATTTATATTGCTATTTATATTTCTGGAAAGTTCAAGAAAATTCTCGGACGTTCTAGAATATTCTCGAAAGCTCTATAAAGTTTTAGCAGCTACTCCAAGTTTACTCAGCACTGTATACATCTAGAATGTTCTGTAAAGTAGGTAAATTTCGGAATATCACTGTCCCGGTCACAAAAGCACAGTTTATGGGGAATAATAGACATTTCCTATACTTTTGAGACATAAGCAATTAGGAAATAATACTTCCTACCCTGGAACAAAAAAAATTTACACGGTGTAATCGTGTGACGATTTCCTTAATTAAACAAATTCAAATTAATAATCGCTATTGTGTGACGTTTTCTCTAACGCAATCAAATTAATAATCGCCATTATGTGACGTTTTCTTTATTTAAACGCATTCAAATTAATAATCGCTATTGTGTGACGTTTTCTCTAACGCAATCAAATTAATAATCGCCATTATGTGACGTTTTCTTTATTTAAAGGCATTCAAATTAATAATCGCTATTGTGTGACGTCTTGTCTCAACACGATCAAATTAATAATCGCCATTGTGTGACGTTTTCTTGCAACACAATCACTTTAATAATCGCTATTGTGTGACAATCTACCTCCAACTGGAATGGCACCTCACAAGAGAGTTTGAAATCAGGAGCTGTGATCATGTTACTTAGAAATTTACTACAGTATGAAGGTCTGTGGATCGCTACATACAGTTAGCACAATTGCAACATCACATAATCGAGGCAACAGTTATAGATTCAGTTAATGTGGAAACTAGTTTTTCATACCCCGAAAACCATCACACACCAACATGCCTTTTACATATGAAAGTAAGCAATTCCCAAAACGCTATGCTAACAAGTCGCACGGTCAGACTTTTGGGAAATTTTTTCTTTACTTATCAAGACCAGCTTTTAGTCAAGGTCAAATTTATGTAGGTCTGTCACATACATACATACATACATACATACATACATACATAAATACATACATACATAAATACATACATACATACATACATACATACATACATACATACATACATACATACAAATATACATGCATAGTATCAGCTGACTATACGAATATGATGATCGATCGACGAGTTGTTTGATTGAACTAAGAGTTCCATCAAATAACCGATCGCGAATCTTATGGACCAATCAAGTCAATATGGAGTCTGTGAAAATACGGCTCGTCGGATGTCTTGTTTCATCCAGTGATACACTAAGACTCATCTGAAGATTGGCGCACGTGTTGGGGTTTCCGGTTCGCTTCGCTAAATTATCGTCTGCTCGGCAGACGAAGATGAAACCCACTGTAGCTCTCCACTGGATTCAGAAATTTTTAGACTGTTTCTCAGCTTCACATAACTCAGACGAATCACAGACAGTCTTCCCAGACCTAATGTTATTACTACTACTACTACTATTACTACCACCACTACAACAACAACTACTACTGTTGCTGCTGCTGCTGCCGCCGCCGCTGCTAGTGATAAAAGTGGTTGCTTGATGTTTGCCTCTGCGTCTGGGATCACGGCCTTCTAAATAGGATGGCCGTGCTGGGATACGTGTTCTTGTGCGTCTAAGGAAATCTAGAATTCGTTGGTTTTGTGTTGCAGAACCTGTGTTGTAGAGTTTGTGCTGTACGACCATGTCTTTCATAGTCTGCTTATCTACAGAGGTCTCTAATTAACCCACGCGCCATCGCCTCATCTTTTCAACCTACCACCTCTGAGTTTTTCTATTGTTTTGCAGTTCTCCTAATTTGATTCTGCGGCCAAGCCTTAGCCAGCTGCTTATGAATTGATGTTGATGCTCATTATGCAAGCGTACGTCATGGTTGCACCGTTCCATTGTTGTATAAATCTTTAAGTACTCATTTCTGTTGTTTGCGCATTACTGGAACAAAACGGACGCCGCTCGTGACTCGAAGTTTAGTCAAGTTAATGACTGATGAACTGATGAACTAATTGGTCGCTGTTGTCTTACTCGTCTGAGGGCCGTGTTCTGATCGTACGTCCGTCCCTCTTCATTTTGTTTCAATGTGTATGCATTCTTGGCAAAATGTAGACTGTTATCTTTAAGGTCGGGGGTTCAAATCGCCGCTAGGGCAGAAGGATGTTCCGACATTTCTGGTCCACTGAGCCCCCTAGTAAAAACTCAGCTATGAAATGAGTACACTGGCATTACACTGTCGGTGGAAAGATCAGGCGACTGGACACCCGCCCTCATATGCCGTGGCTAAGAAAAATGAGTCGATAGCGTTTCATACCGATGAATACCTCTTGGAAATAGCTTAAAAGACTGTTCTTCTTGACCACTTCTCCTTCTTCATTCTTTCCACAGTGATGAAAATTGCCATTGCATGACCTGGAACTCGTGATAATCTTAAGTTATGATTATATTAGGGTTTCCACTTGTAGCTTTGCAATGAACTTGCTACTTCGTGCAATTTGATCGAATTATGATGATAACTTGTACACATTCGCTGAAAAAAGCACCAGGAATCAATCGAAAGTAGTGCCTGCCCCGTGAAATCGATCGGCAAGCCGTAATCATGTCAAAATCCAGTAACAATGTAATGTAATGCAACAAAACATTTACATAGCGCCTTTCATGCACCGCCCTACAGCGTTGCTTGCACTGCGCCACTTAAGGTAAACAGAAAATGCGTGTTGAGTTGAATCAGGTGGAACGGTACTTATGTTTAATGGAAGATTGTTCCAAGAAAAAGGTCAGATGCACGAGAAAGCCCGACAAGCTCGCAATGATGTTTGGAAGCGAGGAACCCGTCAATCTCCATGGGCAGCAGAGCCTAGTGATTGGCAGCCAGGTTGACTCTTAACTGGAACGTAAAGATCTTTGATGTATGCCGGCACAGTGTCATCCATTACGGATCTATTCCTTCGTAGGAAGCCAGTTCAGCGATTCTCGCATATATTCAGATGTATGTGAGTATTTTGGCTGGTTGACCTCAGCTAGGGTGGCGTAGTTAACGACCGACTGCAGCTGACGTATTCTGAACTTTGCCATTCCTGCTGGGATGAAGTTATAGGACTCAATCTGTGTCAGTATGAAAGAATGAACTAGAGTCAGAGCAGCATTGAACAAAAGGTTACGCCATGTGACCCGTATCCGGTGCAGGTGGTACAAGGAAATCCTACGTTGCCACATTTGAAATTGTGTAAGAGGCAGATGCGACAATTTTTATAACATCTACTTGATTGCAAATCGTATTGTACTACTTTTAGTTTTCTGAGGTTCTCGTGGAACTGACTAATTGATTGACATGTACGTGCTGTATGTATGTATGTGTAGTTATTTATGTATGTGTAAGTATGTATGTATATATGTGTATGTATGCATTTAAGTTGGCAGATATGCAAGTAGATATGTATGTGTATGTATGTCATGTATATATGTATGTGTAAGTATGTATGTATGTGTATGTATGTATTTAAGTTGGGAGATATGCATGTATGTATGTTTGTGTGCAAACATGCATGTACGCACAGATGTATCTAAATATAGATATAGCGCCTTTTAGAAACCTGTCGCAACCGCTTAAATTGAAACTGTGTGCATGTTATTGAGTATGTAAGTAAATAAGTAGATATGCAGGTAGGTAGGTAAGTAAGTAGAGAAGGATGACGGGAAAGGAATGCCTCCTAGGCCATAAGCAGTGTCTTCCTTCAGAAATCAATATCGCATCTGTTTTAAGGAGGTGCTTGTCGCACTAGTCTTCGTTAGGTGGCGCAAGGTGCTCAGCGTCTTCGCCAGGTGGCGCAAGGTGCTCAGTGTCTTCCTCTCCGCCTCAGTGCAGCGGTTATTTCCCTCAGATTCTCTGTTCCTAAGACACCTGGCATCAGAGGGCTTCAATTTCCCGGGATATGACCTTAGCTGGTCTGGTTAGCTCAGTGGTTAAAGTGTACTTGAAGGCGCCTCGGTGGGTGAGGATGCCGGTTCGAAAACCGATAGTGGCTATATTTCATGGATTTTAATCTCGGGCTAGCACGGTCCATACTCGAGGACCTTAAATGGGGTGGCTCCCATTCAAACCGGCACCGTCAACGTAAATTTATTCAAGAAACCCTCTAGATTCGCTGGCTGTCGGAATTCAGCTCCAAAGCTTACTGCTGGCAGCTTACGATGCTCTCCAAACTCCCTAATAAAACCAATTTGCCCGCGGGCGTTTTGGTGCCTTTGTGATTTAACTCCCGAAATTTCGACCCCTCCGGCCGATAGAAGAAAGAATGATGAATTCGCATTTGGAAGTGTGTTGCCAACATCTATTATGCAAGAATGATTTCTGTTTGCTTGGTGCAGAGTGTCACGTGTTTACTAAGTCATCATTCTCATCATTTCGCATATCCGATGCTACGGATCAATCGCCTTTCTTGAGAGCTGCGGCTCGAACTCCTCAGTGTGCCCTTTCCGCAGTTTCGCAAGAGCCTGAAGTATGTATTAATTGACAGCGGTCTCACTGGTTCGGGTCTGGAGCGCTTCTGATGGGTTTATTCTTGAAGTGACGCTTTATAAATGTCAGATTACAATTGCAATTACAGTTACAATCTATATATGCGTCGCCGCAGCAACTCAATTCGACCACTGAGTGAACGGAACAGTGATTGTGATTGGATCCTCATATTGACAATGATTAACTGAGATCATAGTGTCAGTGCATATTATCATGCATGACGCAGGCCGCATTCTAATTATGATGGCAAACATTACCTTTGCGAGGGAAGAGAATAACCTCGTTGATTTGCCTTTCTCTTTGCTGGGCGTTCACTGCTGCATTCGAGTTCTGTCTGAACAATAATAAGCTGTCTTTCAATTACCCTATCGTGTAGCAACTACTCTTTTTCCTCTGCTGACCGGTTCTACCCTCTTGTATTTGATCTGGAGGCGATTAGAATCGACCGAGTGGAATGCCTTTTTAAGCTTCCGAAACAGGTCACATGAGCAAAGTCCTGGTCAGTCAAAACAGCCGATGATAGGCCCCCATCTTTGCTTAACTTGGAAGAGTTCCGGTATTGGTGCAAAGTGTTCAAAGATTGGTTGCAGCTTAAAAGATATGTCAAAACGGTCCTAAGTCTTTCAGTCTAGACATCACACGTAATACAGGTTTGTGCAACCGGCCCAGTGTCCACATAATACCGGGTCTAATCAACGGAGGACAAATGAGACATGAGATCGATCTGAGGTGGAAAGACCAAGGGGAAAAGCTATAATGTTAATGGTAGGTAAGTCTGTACGTGTGTACAGACCACAAAGCAAAAGAAACCTTGCGGAGGAACAGAAACAGAGCTTGGTCCCGTAGGACAGACAGATCTACGTGACAGATCTACGTGGTAGAAAACTGAGAATCGCATCGAATACGACAGAACGAAGTCAGGCGAGACACGAGGAAGCTGCCTACCAGATACCAGCTATAAATAATTAATCAGCTATTGAAAAGCCGATTAAGTCGCCTGCATAGGTTGAGTTCTTGCTATTACCTCGATGATATTTTTATTTTTACTTGAAGGTTGTTAAAGAAGATTTATAATTAGCTGCATTTCTGAGCAGTGGCTGCGCAAGCTACCGGGGGGCTAAGTGACTAAGCCCCAAAACTTTGGGTCAACCCTCTGCACAAACTGCAAATGGTTCAAAACTCTTGCCAGAGCCATAAGAAAGACCCATAAATATCAGCATATTACTAGTACTGCATTCATTGCACTGGCTGCCCATTGAGCAGCGAATCCAGTTTAATATCTCTCTTAGTTTACAACGTACTGCATTTAAATCAGCCGACCTATCTATGTTCCATGCTCACCACTCATACCATTAGATATTGCACTCGATTAATAGGCACTCTGACTCTTGCTGTGCCTCGCACCAGAACAGAGAAAGGGCGTTCTCAGTAGCTGGTCCAAAGCTTTTAAATTCGCTGGAAATTTAGGTTAGTTCGTTCAGTTCTTTGATGTCCTTCAGGTCTAAACTTAAGACTCGTTGTTTCAAGTTGTTTATCTGACTTATATAGGATTTTGGACATGGCTTCTCCAAAGGATTGTGATCTTTGATTATGATTTCACTTGAAGCGACCATCGAATTTTTTCAGCCAGTCGTTTAAACGCGGGTTGCTGACACCTTATACTATGGCTGCTTCTCGGAGCTAGCTTTTAAGGAACCTTTTCTATTAAGTCGTATGAGAGGTTCTTCATGGCGCTGTACAAAAATTCAAAAGCAAAATATGACAGCTTGAGGGGAAAGTAGGCCTGTAGGCCTACATAAAACGAGAAGATGTTCTGGAGACGATATACCTATATATTAGAACACACGGCACCACGCTATCTTTGAGAAATTGCTTAGGTATATATTGAAAAACCGAAATGAAGCCAATAAGACATTGAAAAAATCTTCAATTACTCGCATGGCAAACAACATCGTTCGTTGCCACCAGAAATCCGTCAAAAGTTCTTCGTCTGGCAATTCAGTCTCTGGCAATTTGTCATCATTCGCAGAATTTGTCTGTCGCTGGAGGGAATTCGCCCTCGGCCGACATTAAAGAACATCTACAGTGTATTGCTCAATCAGATTTCATCTCTGGTTAAGCGAAACCGAGCGAGAGGCAAATGAAGCGGCTTCTGTACATTGCCATTCTATTCACGGTTAAACCAGGAGCACCGGAATTTTCACTATTCCATCTGATTTTTCATGGATTGTGCAGTGGCCACCCATTTATGGGTCGCATTAGGAAGTTGGTAATTTGGTTTTCCACTAATGAAGAAACCCGTCTAGATTATAGAGTTGTGACGTTGCTGTTTTCTGTATCTAAGCGGAAAGGTCCCTCTGCCTAAAGCTTTCGACGATGAAATTAAGTAATGATGTCATCGTGCCATTTACTATGACTTATTTTCTACTAATAAGTAAAGTATAAGTGCACTGCTCACTATAGGCAGTAATTGTCAGTGTATTGTACCCAGTGTTTTTAATATCCCGTGGTCAGGATAGCGGTAACGTACCTTATGACAACTACTAACTGATTACTAGTCGGCTGAAAGCATATGTCAGTTTCTAGGGGTGTCTAGATGGGTCACTGGACAACGACCTGTACCGACCATTATGACTCGCCAGAATCTAAAAGCATTTGCTTCGACCGTAATTGTGATTACAACGAATTTCCTTGCAGTGGACGACCTCTGATTGAATTTACTTAATAGCCTACTCTGCATCAATCTGAATTCGCAGCATATGGCACCGGTGCACTTAGCACGGTGTGCTAAGCGAAAGATCGACGCTAATCATTTTGCTGACTGCATCGCTAGATTTGACGAATGCGGTCAGAAGCAGATAGTGCAGCTCATTCCATCGAAAACAGACCCAGCAGAACAAGCCAAACCGAGCAACGGAAAACAGTCCGTTTTGACTTCTGCAAAGCCGGATTAGGTAACGGAAACGACTCGTTTTCTCTGCTATGCAGTCGTCCCGTATAAACCACAAGACCGATGGCAGATTACTTCAAATTACCTTCAGTCACGAAGATAGTACGATAGAAAATCAAAAATCTATGATTGAAGATATTGTTCTTGAAGAGTGATTGTCAAATAATTTCTTTGGTTTTCAACAATTTAGCTAGATATTTCAATAATGGCTACCGGAGACTATTGCTATTAAATTAATACCGTATGCGCTAAAGCAATCTAAAGATGTACAGGTTGACCGCCTAGGATGCAACATGTAACACAACATAGCATAACTAGAGTCTTAAGTGGTTCAGAAGATACATAATATATATATATATAATATATATAGTCGACTATATATATATATATATATATATATATATATATATATATATATATATATATATATATATATATATATATATATATATATATATATATATATATATATATATATATATATATATATATATATATATATATATATATATATATATATATATATATATATATATATATTTATTCATCAAAATATTCTGGGTGACATACCGCACCAGAATTTACAAGAAATTTATATTATAACAGTAACAAAAGAAACGAGAACAAACACAAGGATGATAATAATAGGACAGCATTGCTTTCATCATTAATGTAATATCAATCATGACATGAGATATTAAACATCGTGTAACAATTACAAGTGTTAATATACGTTTTTATATAGCATACATGTTATAAAGTTTTTATAGTCTTTAACAGGTAAAGAATATTTATGAGCTCTTTCTCGCAAATTATAATGCTGTCTTTTTACATCCGGTAGTAATGGATGTAACACGTGCATGTCATCATTTATTATGTTATGAAATAGCTTATCATCATGTATTTCTACAATTTCGTTAACAATCGGAGAGGAATCAGGTAAGAAATCCAAACGCTTCATTTTGTTAATGAAACCCACAATTTTATCTCTATCAGCAGCACTAGTGAAACCCCACCAAGCAGGGCTAGCATATAAAAGTTTGGCCATAGTAGTAGCCTTAGCAACTTCATGAAGCACATCTCTAGACATACCATGAGCTCTCAGAATTTTTAATGCATAGGCTACATAGAAGAAGAACAGGATTTTAGAGTTTCAGAAACATGTAGGTTCATTTTAAGATTATTTTGAATGTACACACCGAGAACCTTAATAAATTCTACCCATAAGATATCTGAACCAACAGGATAGTCACATTCTAAGCCTTTATTAGACACCATCATATTTGAAATTTTATTCTGATTAAGAAATTAATTATTACTTTTAGCCCATTCATTAATATGATCTATGTCAGGTTGCAAAGGTGAAATTTGAGAAGAACCAACCATAAGATACATATCATCCGCGAATTTAAGCATTCTGTTAAGAAAGTTTATTGGCTGGAGGTCCAAAGCAGTAATAAGAAAGGAGGGAGGGCCCAAAACAGAGCCTTGTATAAGGCTAGCATTAATCCGTAGCACTTCAGAAACTTTAAAATTAAATTTAGTGACATGCATTCTACTATCAAAATAATCAACAAGCCAGTTGTATATATTGTCATCTAGATCAATAGATGAAAGCTTACATAAAAGAGTGGAGTGCCGTACCGTATCAAAAGCTTTAGAAAAGTCCATAGACAAGACATTTACAAAGTCATTTTCACGTAATAACTCTGTAATGTGATGTAACAGTGTGACAACAGCTGCAGTAGTAGAACCAGTTGGCCTAAAAGCAAATTGATCGACTATTAAGCCACAAATTGGTAGTTCAGAAAATTCAGGGTAAATATAATTTCTAACAATCTCTCTTTCAAGAATTCTAGAGAGAATGGGTATGATAGGTAATGGTCTGTATTCTGATGGCTTACTAGGATTAGGCATTTTGGGAATATGAATGATAAAAGCTGTTTTCCACTGCATAGGAACATAGGACTGATTAAGAGTAATATTAAAAAGGAAAGCAACGATATCAGAGATTTTAGGCGCACACATTCGCAAAAACCAAGCCGGCAGTTTATCAAGACCCTCAGTAGTAGGACGAAGGTGATCCAAAAGTTGGAAAATTCGTATCTCATCAAAGTACTGATAGTTCCGAGAAGCAGATATTTTGCGTGGTGTAGACCGGTAGTCCTTATCCATTGAAATGTTAGCATAATGTTGATTGAGACCTTCAGCAGTAATACGGTCATCAGTTGGAAAACGATCAGCTTTGCACTTGATGACTTTGGACCACAATTCTTTAACACCATGATGTGGATTCACTCCACTCAATTCCACAGAGTTAGCTTTGACAATAGCTCTGTTGAGTTTCTTAGTTATGGCTTCTGCCTTTTCATAATGGCCAGATCTAAAAAGTTTATTTCTCTTGCGCAACATCAGTTTAATATCTGGAGTAAAAAATTTAGGATAGTTGGAAGTGATCGTATCAGTTCTAATAGGGTAAAAAGTGTCAAGTTTTTCCTAGGCTTCTTTATAGAATAGATCTCACTCAGATTTGGGATCTAACTGTAGATATTTCTGTAGGTCAAAGATTGTAGAGAGGTTCACTTATCTTGGAAGTAATATGACATATGACCTAGATTGCAAAAGTGAAATAAAGATACGAATAGCGAGGGGAATGGCAGTGTTGAAAGCAATGGATAAAACTTGGAAGAGCAAAGCAATCAGCATGAAAACAAAACTGGAGGTATTAAAGACATGTGTATTCAGCACCATGATGTATGGATGTGAGACATGGGTCCTGACAAAAGTCTCACGACGGAGAGTCTTGGCATTTGAGAGAAAATGTTACAGAAAAATCCTAAGGATCGGATGGACTCAGAAGATTAGGAATGAAGAGGTCTACGAAAGAGTGGCTATAACCGAGAATCTACTGCAGAAGGTTATTCAGCGAAAACTTGGAGGCTTCTTTATAGAATAGATCTCACTCAGATTTGGGATCTAATTGTAGATATTGTCTGTAGGTCAAAGGTTGTTAGATTCTTCAGTAATGCTGCATGTTGCCCAGGAGATCTAGTCCTGAAAGCTATTTTGGTTTTCTTTTTATGTATGCCCTCAGCTATAGGAGTAGTTGATGCAACAATAGCCTTGTGATCACTCTTTATAGCAGATGTCACAATTTTGATTTGTATATTGCACTAATTGAGACATATAATTTATCCAAGATGTTATTCCCTCTGGTAGGATCCTTGATTAGCGGAGTGAGGCCTGTAATCTCTTCAAACAAAGTAGTGTCCAACTTATTGAAATCTCCACCAACCACAATGAACTATTCGATATCATTTCTGCAAATGAATTCTACAGAGAAAGCAATTCTTTCAGTTAAAGCCTTGGGTACTATACACTGGCCTAGGCGGATGGTAGAGACATTCCACATCAAAAATCCGATTGAAAAATATGATTTTAACCAATAACAGCTCCAAGTTTCTCTGGTCTCCGGGTATTTCATACTCTGAAGCTTCGAAACACTTCTTGACATATATAGCCACTCTACCGGCTTTACGGCTTTATGTAATATATAATATAATCACTGCAAAATAACCCGAAATGCTTAACAGCCAATCCTTCTTAACTTCTTCTTAAAGCATGTGACAGTGTCCAATCGGACAGTTCATCCAACTCGTTTCAGAAGTCTACAACTCTTGCACTAAAAATATCTGCCCTAATGTTCCTTTAGTTTCTTAAATAATTATTTATGTCTGTTTACTCGAGTCGATTTGTTTTCTTTGATATAAGCAACAGAGTCGCGAGCATTGGTTGCACGTACCAGCGGCTTCGTCCGCTTAACTGTCGTTTGGTGCCGTACATACCAGTCAGCTTAGTTATCTGGGTCCAACGCCTCACTTGCTTACTCATTCTGATATGCTGACTCACTTACTCATTCTGATATGCTGACTCACTTGCTTACTCATTCTGATATGCTGACTCACTTGCTTACTCATTCTGATATGCTGACTCACTTGCTTACTCATTCTGATATGCTGATTCACTTTCTTACTCATTCTGATATGCTGACTCACTACGATGAGCCTCTACCCTGATTTCTTCTAATATCGCTCCCTTTGGCTCTATCGGAAAGTGCTGACTTCTTACTTTTTATTCCAATCAAACTCCAGAAATTCCCATGCTTCTTGTACAAATAACTAAACACAATTCTCATTTAACCGAGACAATGTCTGTCACTAGATGCAGAGGAGAACCCGAATAAGGCATAGCGTGTATCAAACACTACGAAGTGTAATTATTTTTAAAAGATTTTATGCTTGATTATTAAGTTATATATATATATATATATATATAACCCCAACAGTTTGTTCTTACATAAGCTGCTGGTAACCTACAATAGAACGGTCATGACAGGCAGTAGGCACATGTAGGTGTACATTTGTCTAAGACTCTGATCAAGTGAATTTCATCAATCAGCATCAAACCTCACTCAAATTATCATTAAGCTATGCACGTCATGGCATAATTTATGCAACCCGACATTTGCATAAACTAACTGCATAACTGACTTGGAGATTTTACTTGTTGAACAGCTTACATCGTCATTTCATTACAGTACACCATACAATTGAATCCATTTACCCTGATAGAAGAGAGGGAAACTAGTAGGAACGGCGGAAAGTATAACTGTCTCAGCCCTACATAGTAACTGAGGTAAGTTTCTAATAATTCAGTGGCAAAAAATAGATGTATTCTGCCAATGATCTCATCCGTCACTGGTTACGAGGCTGTGAAAAGCTCATTTGTAAAAACTATTGACAGTGCTATTCACTGGACCACAGGGACTGTTCAGTGTTGCAAGGCAGACATTTTATGACAGCTAGTCACAATAAACTATGTCCTGTTGCTGGACGCTGTGGTCGTGTGTGCTTCTGTGTGAAGATCCTTATGCTTCTGAAAAACTCCATGCAGCCGTGGAAACAATTGTGCAATGCTTACCTTTATTGATGTGGGAAGGTTCTAAGAAGAGTAAACTCTAGTTCGAAAGATGTTTTGAATGAAGCACGCACACGGCGAAATCAATACTAAAGAATATGATAAATTAGGATTCGGAATTCGCTCCCGAAGTTCAGTCAGGCCTGTGAAGTTAGAGTCTGGTCTGTGAAGTTAGAGTCTGGTCTGTGAAGTTAGAGTCTGGTCTGTGAAGTTAGAGTCTGGCCTGTGAAGTTAGAGTCTGGTCTGTGAAGTTAGAATCCAGTCTGTGAACCAATCAGAAATCGTATGAATATATTGAATATATACTTACCGATAGTGTATGAAACTCCGTCGAGCGTGAATGTCGCCGCACTTTTAGCCTTCTTGAAGAGCTTCATTTCGGGATGATGATATCCTCTGCCTCTTAACAGTCCGGCTACACGTGGCCTAGCCGAGCGAGCAAGAAAAGCAGGTGATCGAGCAGCCTGGAATAACCGTGGAGACGATGGCAGTGACTGCTGGCCTCTGTTGGAGATCTCTTCCATCGCTTCGTCCTTAAGGTCTTCCTCCTCCCACCAGTGTCCCTCCGTCTGTGTAGGGGTGGTCTTGGTCATATGAGGTCGTTTTCCACACGGAGACTACGACGGCCTTTGGATTTCGAACGAAGACATGAACGACGGAGCTCGATTTAAACGACGAATAAGGTGTAGACGCATCAGACGCAGTCGGCTACGATTCGCATGGTTATCGCCACCACTGCCACCACACGACCATAACCACCTTCAGCAGCAGCAGCTGCAGCAGCAGCAGATGAAGAAGAGTAATCAGTCATGGACTGCGCCTTTAACTTCACTCTCTATTAAGATTTGACGTCATCTACCTTGGATAAAACGCAGTTTATGCTTTTATCCTTTTTCACGAGTTCCATTGCATCCGTTCTCTGGCTGGTAATATCATTTTATGCCTATACAATTAGCTGCAGGTACAGTCGTGCGTTGCCATAGGTACGTTGCTGGCTGTTCTAACGTGACAATTTTCTTAATATATAGATGTATATATTCTGCTGTGAGACGCCACTGATATTCACGACTAAGAAACGAGCACAGCTTTCCCTGTCCGTTTTGCCCTCAAGAACTGGAGCTGGTTTGTCAGATGAGAAAAATTATAATCATCATAGTTGTAGTTATCACTGTAAGATGGTGATTATCGGTCACTGGCAAGGCGAGTGTAAGTCGGTCGGTCAGGCTCAGCAACTCAAGCATCCTCCTTCTCCTCCTGTATCTCCCTTCCTTCTCACTATCTTCCTCCTCCCATCTCCTCACCAATATACTCGCCACCGAATATTCTTGCTCAAGCGCACGCGGTATATACATTGTATATGTGTATTTGCATACGTCTATTACTTTAGAACATCTAGTTTATTGCGGGGACACGCACCTGTTGTTGCCATGGAATAATGGCAGATCATTGCTTATTATATTTGCACAGTTATAGAAAAATCTGTAGGATGTAATTGCGTAAGAATACATATTCCAGTCTGCTGTCTGTCCGTACACATGTTGATTTTTTTATATTTCGGAGGCATCTTCTTCTATGCTTGGTTGTTTTTGTTGCTGGTGCTGGTGCTGCTGGTGCTTTAGCTGATTCTGTCAGTGCGATGTCGCTGGATTTCTCATGAATAGCAGCTGCATCACGGCGTCTAAATCTAGTATCGCATCGTAGAAATTTCTAGGAAAAATAAAAACTTGATGTTAGCTTTTTTTAGTGCGACACTCAGTTTAAATAAAAGTTGTGGCTTACAATAAAATTTATTTCAGGGCACCGCCACCACTATCGTAATAATAATAATAATAATAATAATAATAATAATAATAATAATAATAATAATAATAATAATAATAGTAATAATAATAATAATAATAATAATTATTATTATTATTATTGTACGAAGTTCAATAGGGGCCTACTTTAAAAAAACTTGTCAGTCTAATGTGGAAAGGTTCTGGACAAGCAGATGGCATTCCCACGCTGGATAGCCACCGAGAGTCTTTGGAACAGGTAGCTGATCTCCAGTGAATCGTGGGTTGCATCAGTCAATCTTCGTCCTAACTCCGACACAAAATCCATCCCTTCCTTACTCTATGCGCCGTTGGTCTCCAGTGCGACTGCCACAAAAGCATGGGTTTTGGCTATAGTGGCATATTTTAACCTTTTGGCTGAGGTTGCCCCGTTTGCGGCTTCACTTGGCTCTGTTGATGTAAATCCTAGATGTGACGCTGCAAATGTGTCTGAAACTGCCACGTCCCATGTGATACACGTTCCGCGAGATCATGGGATAAGAGTCACGCCATCCGGTCGTTTGCCAGCTTCCCTGGTGAGGCCCAACGGTTCTTTCTAAGCCGGAATGTTCGATCTGCCAAAAGCTCTCCATATGCTGTCATTAAGCATGTTATGGCGTTGTTGCCTGCCAGCGCTTTTTCTGCAAGACAGTCCGTTGAGTCCTCTAGTGTCGACTCTTTCGCCACAACGACACACATTTGGCTCGCACAGTGTGGTTCCAAGTCGCGTTCCGACTGCGATCCGTATCACCTCATCAGAAAGACGAAGTCCCAATGCGGTTACAGGAGGAGCCAGCATCCAATCTCCAGAGTGTGGTGCCTGAGAGGCCAAGAGACGAGCGCGGTCTAGTGGGTTGTTTGCAGACTGGTAGACTCGCCCACGCCTTGCTTGTCCAGAGACTGTCCCATTCAGTTTGTCGATAAGCTGCTGATCCTGTTGGTGGTTCTGCACCAGTGAAGACCATCCATGCATTTAGCGCGGTATTCACGACCTCACCTGAAGCATCAGCTGATTCTGGTGGCAGTATGTGCGCTTGGAGTTCACTTGTGCACGCAGCAGAGGCCAAGAAGGCAGAAAGTGCCAGCGTAGAAGCACAGCGAATCCCAAGGCCACCATCCTTCACCGGGAGGGAAGCTTGGAGCCATTTCTCATCCGACAGCTCCACATTCAAAATAGTCGATAATCTATTTCTTAATAGAGAGTCAAATCTGACTAGACTGGGGCAGTCGGTGCAAACGGCTGTGCGCATTGTGTGGAGCAGCTCTGGTACGCTCGGTCCGTTTCATAACAGCACTAGGGCGTCATGTGCGCGCAGCAAGGAGAGCCTCCCCACTGCGCGTTCCAGATCATCTGCCTTCTCTTTCACCGCCTTGTCGACGATTGGTCCAGACGTCAGTGATGCGCCCAACAGTGTCGCTTCTCCTAATGATGTGTGTTTGAAGCCGTAGAACGCGGGATGGTCGACTTTATTTTCGTCATTTTGGAAGACAATCTCACATTTGGCGCGATTGAGTTGAAGACCGAGCTTAGCCGATTCTTGGGCGATCAGCTGAACATCCTGGGCCACCGCATCCACACTGCCTCCCAGTGTCAGGTCGTCTAGGACAGCTACTTTTAAGTTGGACTTTAGCTGTAATAAGGTTGGCTGTATGGTGATGCAGAATTTCACGGGCCCATCGGATCACCCTGCTGGGTACCCTCTTCTGATCGAAGAGAATTTCATCCGTGTCTTAAGATTGGGCTGCAAGAATATGCGGCGTGAGCGAAACGGAAAAGCTGAGGAATATCTCTTGCAACCGCTTCCAAAAGAGAATCTCTGCGAAGAGTATTGAAGGCGTTGGTGAAATCTAGTTTGACTAGAACAACATCAGTTGGCATTATTATTATTTATTATTATTATTATTTTACCCGAGGTATTTATGATCCCTCAGGATTTCAAAAATTAGGGACTGCGTTGTTTTGGGATGGCCAATCTTCAGTGATATCGCGCTCGATGTCAAAAGTGCTGTGAAAAGCAATTGCGATAAAATTATTATTATTATTATAATTATTATTATTATTGTTGTTGTTATCATTATTATTAGCGTTATTATTATTGTTTTTTACCAAGGTAAGTATAATCCCTTGGTCGTTCAAAAATTTCCGGAGAAAAAGAGAGAGAGGGACTCTGGAACGGCTAATCCTCGTCTGGATTCGGCACCACAAATGTACCGTGGAAGGCGACTGCATTGAAACGCTGTAATGTTATAGATAAGCGTTGAAAAAGGTAACCTGTTTCTCTACCATCTCCGGATATGAGGGACAATATACGTCCCAAGTCTGTGAGAAAGGTCATACCCAAACCATTGATAGGGCCTAAAGTCTCAAAGGCCAGAGGGACAAAGTGGTATGCATTAGTGAGATGATCATATTTCAAAGTTTTTCTATCGGCCGCCAGTTCAGCTGCGCCTCCTGCTGTAACAGAGGTTGCCTGTAAGTAAGAATGTGCAAGCGTGTCAATCACGGTGACATCCCATAGGAGGCTGCGCCCGAACGCCAAGGAATCAGGTTAAGGCCATCCGGTCTCTTGCCGTCTGTTCTAGAAAGACCCGTAGGTTCTTTCACTGATGGGAAGCCCGCTCGCGTCAGACTTCTGTGAATAAGGTCATTGAGACAAGCGTGACGTAGCATTCTGCCGGGTCCCAAACGGCAAGAGAGACCATGCGACCCCTCAGCAGTCACCAGAGCTCCACATGTGCAATTATGTGGTTGACACAGGATAGATCCGAGACGGAGACCTAGGGCTATACGTACGGCTTCGTCATCCAGGCGAAGACCGATTGAGTTAATGGGGAGGGCAAATAGCCAATCCCCGGCATGAGGCGATGACACCGCCTTTAGACGTGCCTGGTGGTACGCGTCGTTATTATTGGTAATAAGTGTAGTTTTCGATATTTCGTATAGAGGTTTATCCCACTGGGATTGTCTCTGCCAGAGATGAGTACTAGGTTGTGGAGTCATGGTGAGTGCACACCAATGTTCCACCATAGTGTTGAGATGAAAATCTGGTGATATTTGGCCTTTGTGAAGAATGGCAGTTTGCAACGTTTGGGTGCCTGCAGCGGATGCCAAGAAGGCGGGTAGCGCAAGCGAAGACACCCAGCGTAGGCCTAAACCTCCAGCTTTAATGGGGAGGGAGGCCTGAAGCCATTGATGGTCTGTGAGGGCCAAATTAAAAATAGAGACAAAACCTTCACGAAGCAGTAGATCATATCTCTCCAGTAACGGGTGACCCACACACGGGCAACATCTCAAAGTGTGCAATAGCTTGGGTGAACTAAATGTGGTCCTGAGGAGCACTAAGGCATCGTGTTTAGCTATGGTCATCAATCTGGAAATTGCTATTGTTGTTTTTAGTATTATTATTATTAGCGATATTGTTGTTGTTATTGTTATAATTATTATTATTATTATTATTGCTGTTACTGTTATCATTATTATTATCATTATCACTATTATCATTCTTCTTCTTCTTCTTCTTCTTCTTCTTCTTCTTCTTCTTCTTATTATTATTATTATTATTATTATTATTAATGTGACCCCCATCCACTAAAACTTCTGGCCGATCACACTACCGCCCACCCAATATAGGTTCTGGCCGGTCACACGGTCGCCCATCCACTAAAGCTTCTGGCCGGCCATCCGTCCTCCGATAGTTTTTGTGATTCACAGATTTCTGCGCGGTTTCTGTTTTTTTATTGGCATAAATTTTATAGGAGCAATCTAAGCATAAGTGGCTGACATTAATAATGTTTGTGTTATGGCCAATAAAGAGCATACGTGAATGCATGCGAATTTGCAAGAGGTCAAAAACTGTCACCGTTGTGCCATGAGTTATTTTTATAAACCTGTCAGTTTCTTTTCGATGACTTCAATAACGTGTTTGAACAACAGACAGCAGAAGAATTTGTACAATAGTGTCTGGTTTTCCAAAGCATAACTTTAAAAGAGTTGGAAAAAGACAAACGTTCTCAACAATTACGTCATATAAGTGATATCGTCATTCTGCTATGTTTAGATTTTAATTTTTACGGCAGTATTGATCCAGAGGAGTCGTAAATGACATCATTGATTCCCAGATATATGCGTAATTATTATTATTATTTATTAAAAACTTCTATAGCGCTGTTGTATAATACACAATGCATCAACTGATCAAATTCAAGCCGCAGTCAGATCAATATCGCTAAAGTCAGTCCACTTAAACAGAACGGCAGCCTACGGCGGATAAGTCAACTGAAAAAGGTAACTCCAGTTGAGAATGAAGTGACACAAGAGACTGACCACGTGATAAGAAAGAAAAAATCAACATCCTCGAATTCAGCAAAATGGCGGCCGAGATCAACAATGGCCAGCCCGCTCGTCAATGTTGTAATATTTTTTTAAATGTTAAAATTCAGCCATCCGTCTTATAGTGCGCCTTTATTTCTGTATAATAAAACCGACAATCGTAAAAGTGGTAAAAGCTTCAGAGGTATTCAGCTTCTCTAGCAATTTATCTGCTTTTCTGCTCAAAATTTAAGCTTTACAAATATTTTCGTTTGATTCTTGTTGACTTAGGCTTGGAATATTCTGAGCAATTAAAATTGTCTACATAAAATTCTTTAATGCAAAATTTAAGTTTGATGAAATTTATGGATTTAGCAGGTGTTGAAGGGTGTCCACAACGGAGGCCTAGGGTAAAACCCCACGAGTATGGTCCAGGGGCAAACCCAGATCTAGGTCAGCAATTATATGACTAGATAACAAATTTTTAAATACTCAGTGAATTTCATCGTAAGCATAAATTATAGCATAATTATAATACTATAGGTCTATACTTAAAATAGCCTATATTCAAAATGTTCTGAATACATGCTGAACTTATTGATTTATGAAGTTTAGTCCTATTCTGGTAGTGTAACAAAAGCGGGAAAACCGTCTTTGAATAAACCAATTTTTTCCAGTTTGGTTCTATTTTCAATTTGGATCTATTTCATGATAAATTTTAATTTTTTTCCGTTATTCGATATTGCATGCATTAAATGTCTTACTGTCTCTCTCCCTCTTTCTTTTTCTCTTTCCCTTTCTCTCTCTCGCGCTCTCTCGCTCTATGGCTGTCTTTAAATTTAAATTTGCAGATGGCTTAAAAGACAAGATATTACTGCCATTAACTGTGCAGATGTACATTAGGTTACATCAGTTTATACGTTATTCAATGGCCTCTCATTTTCAATGAATTGGAATCCAGTGAAACCCTTCACGACCAGTACCACTATTTCTAGTGATTGATATTGTGTTCTTAGCGACAGACATAGAACTAGGCCAGTGAACTTCCGGTCTGACTATTTTCCGAAAATAAACCAAACAGCAGAAGCCTCAAACCTTGGAATCAGTTTGATTAAATCCTTGAGCGAAGAGGTTTGTTATAAAATATTGCTTTTTGGTGTCTGCCCAAATGAATCTGACTGGAATACATGATGTGTTGTCGTTAGTGTTTTCGAGTGCCATATTCTGTGTTTACGCCGCCCAATCTGGGATGCGATTGAGAATCGTTGGTGTCATTTGAGCGGTCATTCTGTAGCCGGACAACGACGATATTTGATGGCCAGTGCTGCGAGGTTAACGGAAAACGAGATCCGTAAAGCGGTAAATTAATTCAGGAAATGATGCACGACTCATTACTGTCAGCGTGGCACTTGGCCCCCTAAGTCCGCTGCCATTCGAGCCGAATCGTGGATCTTATTATACAAATAGGAGTCCTGCGTCGGCCTTAACGATCGATAGATGAAGGCCTACAGGCAATTCTGCACTAGGCTAACACTGCATATCAAGGGAACAGCTCTATTAATGCTGGCCATCTTGTTCACACTATATTTAGGCTTGTCTCATAATTTTTTGTTTTAGCAGAACATCAGAATAGATTTTTAGATTACTGCAATTACTTTTCTTGAGAGAATTTACAACAATGGCTTCATTAGCGACTTACACAAAGATCTCTGTCGAAGTATCACCTGGTGCATCTGCCTTCATTTCATTCTATCTTTACCCAGTTGCTGAATCTCTCTAATGGCCTTGTCTGTCTGTCTGTCCGTCTGTCCGTCCGTCCGTCCGTCCGTCCGTACTCGGCGTTGCTTAACTTCACTGCGCCTCCCAGCGTCGTATTCACAGCGTCATGCCGCCAATAAATGTGTCTGTCGTTTTCCCGTCCGTTTGTCTGTCTCTCGAATGTCTTCTAAGTCTGTCTGTAGGTTTCATTTATCTTTAATTCTCTGCCTGTCTGTCTGTCAGTGTTTGTGTCTGTCAGTGTTTGTGTCTGTCAGTGTTTGTGTCTGTCAGTGTTTGTGTCTGTCAGTGTTTGTGTCTGTCAGTGTTTGTGTCTGTCAGTGTTTGTGTCTGTCAGTGTTTGTGTCTGTCAGTGTTTGTGTCTGTCAGTGTTTGTGTCTGTCAGTGTTTGTGTCTGTCAGTGTGTCTGTCTGTGGGTCTGCCTGTGTGTGTGTCTGTCTGTCTGTGGCTATATTTCACTCCCAAGCAGTAGCGCTTGATTCCATCTTTTTCTTCGCGATGAACGGTCGACCATTGGCCTCCGTTCGCTGGCCTTGCTCTACGATTTCGTGGAAAGTGGCCGAGACTTCGTAAGTTGATTAGAAGTTGTAATTGAAGAGGCGAAGTTTAGCTTTGGGTGCTGGTGCTATATGATTAAAAGTCCCGATGTCGATGCCAATCGTTTGGCGATTGCTTGATGCAGCAGCAGCACCAGCAGCTGGTGATGCAATGACGACGACGACAGATGTCGCTGTTTTGAGCCATCTAGCGGAGCTAATTGGATGTAAGTATTCCATTAGTCATATGATCGTAGTGCCAATCAGATCGACATATCGTCTTTTATATGAAACACCTGCCACCATCACCACCATCACCCCACCACCACCACCACCACTACCAGCCAAGTGTCTGTACATCGCTCGACGGTCGATGAAAATGGAAGCCATTACCAATGGCGCTTGAAGAAAGACAACGGAAGCTACAGAGACAGACAAAGGAACAGACGCACACAGCAGAACGGACACAAAAACGCAGACACACTGCAGACACCCATTTCGCTTCAGTCCTCAAAATCCTGGTCCGACAATTATTACAATTTTTGAAGCGCCGCTTCCTACAACCGACGACCGGGACAACAGGAGAAGAGGGCCAACAACAGACTCCAAATACACGTATATGAAAGTAGCTGCCACTTTCGCACTGTTCTCAGATTACCCAATCTTCTTCTCATTTTCTTTTCGTTCAGCTGCTTCTGTGGGGTTTATCCAGAATTGAAATTCCTGTATATGGCATGTCGGCCGCTCTGCGGCGTCCATTCTTCAAGGCCAACGACAGAATACACTCGTCTGTTGCTTCTGCTCCCATGGGTGAAATGGTACAAGGTCAGACGTAACAGTGATAGTGAGACAGACAATATTACACACGGAAAGGTATGGCCGATAAACAATACAATAATACAATACAACTAAAATTTGTTAATGCCCTCCTTACAAAGTGCACTTGAAGCCAGTTTATATAAAGCTCTAAGAATCATAAGCAGACTGGAAGAGGTAAGTGTTCAGGTTAGAGAACGAAAGACAGCCTCAGCAGGAGAGCTACGAACATGAGGAGGTAGAGTTCCAGATGGAAGGACCAAAAAACTGTCAATGAACGCCGGCCAAAGATAAGACGTCTACCAGGAACAACGTACTTTCCAGTAGATACTGGCCGATCGGCCTTTAACAGAGTTACAAGGTGTAACCATGGAAGATAAGTAAGATGGCAGATGATTTGCACGTGCTTTGTACACGAAGAGTGCCACATACAGGAAGCCAGTGTAGAGAGAGAAGAGAAGGTGTGATGTGATCTTTGTATGAGAGTCCAAGACACAGTCTTGCAGCCTGGTGCAGTATTCTAGTTAGGGGAAGAAGTGTGCACTCAGTGAGATCATAGAGTATAGAGTTACAGTAGTTGAGTCTTGTCAGTATAAGGCTGTGTATCAGCATTTTGAGTGATGCTGAATCTAGAGTAGAGCAAAGTTGTAGGATCCTTCTGAGGTGAAACAAGCACATTTGAGAAGTTTCAGCTATCTGAGGTCTGAGAGAGAGTGTTGAGTCAAGCAAGATTCCAAAGATATCGGACAATAGAGGATGGGTAGAGTAATAAGGAGGAAGTAGGGAGCAAAAGTTCAGTGCATTGTAGGAAATGGATCAGGATGCTGGGCAAATGAGAAAGTGAGATGAAAATAATCCTTATAAATGAGCAGGCAACGGAACATTGTAGGAATATCATGGCTTCAAAAATTGGAAATTATGAAAAGCGACAATCCTTGGACATGCAGGAGGCAACTCTAAGGAAGAAAGTCGTTCAGAGAAGACTCCGATAGTTTGGTAATGTGGAAAAAATGCCACTTGACTAAATCCCAATCAATGCGTTACATGCAAGATGTGAAGGAAGGAAAAACAAAGTAAAACCACGACTACCTGGGATAAACAGCATTCACGAAGAAATGAAAAGACTTGGACTAAATATGAGAATATGACATATGAAATGATCGAAAAGAATGGGTATCATTCATTTTTCATCGGTTGTGATGATGATGATGATGATGATGATGATAATAATACTACTACTACTACTACTAATAATAATAATAATAACAACAACAATAACAATAATAATAATGACGACGATTTATAGAGCGCCGTATTACGGCCGAGGCTGTAGGCCAAATCGTTTTGGCTTGTGGGCTTATGAGGGACCATCATCAGTCCTGATCGTTGCCAGAGATGCCCAGTGGTTGGGAAGGGTAGGACCAATGGAGGGATCGCACCTACCCTGGGTCTTTTCCCTCATGAGATCAACGGGATGAAAGAGAACGCCGGCAGCAGTAGACTCCGCTATTCCTCCTTTTCGTCATTCGTTTAGCTGCTGCTGCTCTCTGTTGTGTCCGTAGCCATCTTCTGAGTCGCACTGGAAGCGAACTAGTAACGTCATCTGACGAAGATCACGTGACAGCATGCATGAGCAGAATGACGAAGCTAACCATCTTTGTCCGTATATATAGCACCAGTCTCCGGCTCGTTAATATGTATGTATTTTACACAGTACATAGATATATCTATGTATGCCTTTAATCCCGAAAGGTAGATTGCACACACTAATTCATACACGTAGTAATATCATTATATATAATTGTATGGGCATATTTATGGACATATACGTGTTTATATAGTCTACAGGTTACCTGGACCTGTAAGAATATTTCTACTTTTCTTCGCGGGCTCAGATTATGTTAAAAAACCTGAGGTGCTTTGAACATGCTTCCATTTTTTATCTAAATATGTGTTGAATCCACGGATTTAAATATGACAATCATTTCCTGGCGTTTCCAGCTTATCTGGTTGGCCATATTCGTATCATATGTAGGCCTCACTGAAGCTTCCTGAAAAGTCGACAACCATTACATTCATTAATATTTGTTTAATTTTTGACACTAACAGATGCGTTCTTTGTTAATCTGCGTTTTATGTCAAGCAATTCTGCGAATGATCAATTGCAAAAGAATGGATCAGCATCTAGAACGTTGGACCAACCATTGAAAAGCCCTGAGCAATGTCTAGAACGATGTACTATGAACGGCTCATTAATCATGTGTCCATATTAGGCCCTAAGCATCGTTCTGAGATATCTGGATCATTCGGCTAAAGCACTCACTGCGCAGCAACAGTGCACGAGGATGACCTTTCCTCATAGATTGAATGAGTTAGCATCAAATCGCTTTTATGAAAGACCAGCCACCGGGTTTTATTCCTGGTCGCAGTGATAAACTGTGGACGCTACAGTCGCATCCGCCGTGGCATTCCGAGGCCAGACTAATTATATTATTATACAGTTCAATGTCACTTAGGCCATAAGGCAAATGGCCAAACAGCCTGCTATAAAATGCGTGGAATCACTTGAGGGCTAATACAAAAACGTGTACACTTACATTTGCATTTAATGCGAAAAAAGGGTTAAGATGCTTGAAAGAAGCCCTTCAGGCAGAGGTAGTCTTCGTTTGCTTGTCTGTCTTTCGATTATTTGTTGTATTTGTGTGTCTATCTGTCAGGCATTCAGCCAACAGACCGACCCATCTGCCTCCGTTGCAACACTGATTGTTGACGACCTTCCGAAGTTGTCGAATGATCGGGCTTCGAACTGTAAACTAGCCGGATTTGTAGAGTAGCGTTATCTTGAGAAAAGACACATATATTCTTTGATTTTTGTTAAGTAGGCCTATAATTAATTAGGTGAATAGTTAGATGATAACAGTACTAATATTACATTATCAACGACTTTTGTAGCTCAAACTATCAATTGAGTACACGACAGGCTATCGATACAATATCTTTCAGCGATCCCCACATAATTCAATAGCAATCGCTGTATTTAGACTTTCTCACGCTAAATCAACGGTCATCGCCGACTTCAATCATGAACTTCAATCACGAATCAAGAATGCTGACCAATCACAAGCGTATATTTTAAATGGGCGTGGGGACGAATTAGTGCTAACATCAGCTTGACTCAGCTTCAATCATAAACAAGTCAACAACCACATTACTAATCTGCGTTACGTCACAGAAAATCTGCTCATGGTGGGAAACCCGCCAGCCAACCACAAACAAGTAAACAACTCGATGACTCATCGATGTGTCGTCATATAAATTTCCGATAAACACGTGTGCTTTAAACCTGCTTGCTCAATAGCAGAAAAATTTGTTATAAGTGCACCTTTTATAAGGTGACACAGAGCCCTGCATTTCCTTTCCTTTGAAGAGGTTTGAAAGATTAGGAGCCTATTATTATTTTTTACCCGAGGTAAGTGTAAACCCTGAGGAACAAAAAATTACGCTTATTGTGAATTTCTCAATGATCACAGAACATACTTTCTGACTTAGTCGATCAAATAACAAACACGCTCAGCATCTAGTTACACAGGAACCTCCTTACACAATCTGCTCAATTACAACACAAGCTCTGTTAGACACGGATCCTAAATTTAATTCAGCTTTAGAACTGCTGTTGATTTTAACAAGAACGGATTACGATTCTGGCTTAAGTTGAATTATTATTATTATTATTATTATTACTATCATCATCATCATCGTCATCGTCGTCATTGTCATCGTCATCATAAACTTCATCATCATTATTATCGTCATCATCATATTTTTATTATATTTTTTATGTTTAGATTCGTGCATATAGAAATTCTAATCGCGAAACCGGACAAAGATCGTATTGTCGAACTGTGCGTTACCTTGGAAATTTCCACCTTCAATATGAGTGACTCATTTAACAAAAGAAAGTAAATCCCAAACCTGACAGCAGACGTTGGCCGATGGCTATTCTTCACAAAATTAGCTAGTCAACTAGGGACTTTCATAAATAAATTCTTCGCGTTTTCGGCTTAAGTACTGTCAATATAAATTAGTTCCTCGTCATGCAAGTCTCCTTTTCTGTATGGTTATACTGTGAACATGAATGAAAAACATCAGACCTTATTGAGTTGTCAGAGAGCTTCGCTCTTTTCTGGATGGACTGACAATGAGGGTAACTATTGACATGAACAATTCGAAATTGGCACTAATTACATCTGGGGCAGTTAGATTTTTACAGCATCAATGCTTGTTTAATTTGTGCTGTTTTGCATGTGTCATTCATCTCGTGTCACCGTTAACTCTCATTTCTAAACAAAAGCTGTTCGATATGCCGCTCAGTTATGTCAATACTAAGATTCTGGATTTATTCTCATGTCAGTCGTCTAGGTTTTTCTGGACTAACAGCCATCCGATTGCAACCGCAAGACTATGCAATAAAGGGCGCAGAGCATCAACTTAACATTAAAACTCTGTTCCGGATGTAATTGTGAAAGAAGCATGTGTTGAAATAGCGAATGATCTGAATATGTCTTTTACTTCATGATGGTTCTTTGTGTTGCTCTGTGTTGTTGTCATGGATACTCACCTGGAAATCGCTCGACTTAATTACAGAAGCAATCGATTCTTATTGGCAGGTGATGCGACGCTACGCCGTTTTCTGCGACCGCTGGAAAGAAAAGATGAGAGTCTCCTGGAGACGGTAAGAATAGATGATTCCGAGATAAATTAGATTGGACGATGATTATAAATTGGCAACGCGAATTAATTGTCTTTCTTGTGCGACTTCAAAAGCTTAAATCTATGCCTCAAATGCTGGTTCTGTGTTTGAATGCATGTATGCATGAATGCATGTACTTAAACATTTATGCAGCGCCTTCAGAATTACTGAAAAATGAATGTTTAACAGTTCTAACAAAGTGCATCGTAAGTTGAGCTGAAAATGTTTTTGTGCAATAGTTGAAACAGTTCAGATTTCCAGCATAAGACTGTTTCAGAGTGAACGAGAAAGCGCGCCGTGCTCGGGTCGCTGTACAGGTGCGTGGAACAAGCAGATCGTTAACCAGGCTGACCTGAGACCGAAGCACAGTGCTCTCTGTTGCATTCTGGGGCCGCTCCGACAAATGAAGGCTCATACTATGAAGAGATCTTGAGCCTGCTTCTTACCTCTACAGGTACCAAAGCAGCGCTGCTTGAAAATAGCCCGTACGTTCGGTAATAGCAGGTTATCCACGATTCGGTCGGCGCAATTAAGGAGATATAGCTGATGTATACGGTACTTGGTTTGACAGGCGTGCAAGGACAGCATTGCAGTAGTCTAGATGCATCAAGGTGAACTAGTGGACCAGAGTCAAGGGTGCATCCAATGATACAGTTTTATGTGTGACCTTGATCTGAGACAACTTACACTGGATCACAACGATTTTGCTACTGAAAGTAATGCATGTGCCTTATATTGATTCAAATGTGCTGATTCCAAATATGAAGTCAGAATGTGCCCAGCAAGTCTAGATTTTAAGTTATGCATGCATTCAAGTAATGACGTAAGGACTCGTTTTCGGTTATGTCTGTACATTCTGTTGTATGTGTCTCCACGATTGCTGCCAATGATACGTGCATGCCTGCAAGTGTCGCCTGAAATATTCCTAACAGCAAGCCTGCAGCAGCCGCTAGACATGATTGGGCATGTCAGCGAGCTGACGTCAGCATCAATACCAGTATATAAGGCGAGACTGCGTAGAACGAAGGTGAAGTTTTCTTATATAGCTGTAGCTAGTGTGTGAGATTTAATTTTGAAATGAATAGGCGAGGCTGTGTTAACCATCCAGACAAGTTTTGCTATGTTTGTGGTAAATATACTCTTTGTGACCAGCACAAGAAGTTAACTAAGAGAGTGATGATTGCCTACAAGTATTATTTTGGATGTCAAATCGGAGACCAGGATAAAAGTTGGGCACCTCATGTCTGCTGCACCGTGTTCTACTCTGGGCTTACACAGTGGCTGAATGGCAAAAGGCATTCAATGCCGTTTGCTGTGCCTATGGTGTGGCGCGAGCCAAGAAATCATCATGCAGACTGTTATTTCTGCATTACTAAAGTTGCTGGATTTTCAAAGAAAAATAAGTCTAAAATCGTTTATCCTGATTGCGAGTCCGCTCTAAAGCCAGTGCCGCATGATGAAGAGAATCCAGTACCATTTCCGCCTGCTGCGGGTGCTGATGAAACGGACAGTTCTGATGGTAATACAGAAGATGACGTTACTGTTTATGAATCTAGTGATCAAGATTTGGAAGAGGGTAGGCCGCATTTGATAAGGCAAGGTGAGTTAGATGATCTGGTGAGGGACCTATCTTTGTCAAAGGAGAAATCTGAACTGTTAGCCTCCAGACTAGGGGAGTGGAACTTGCTTCAAAAAGGTACCACAACATCACTCTTCCGTTATCGTCACAAACAGTTAGCTACATATTACAAACTGGAAAATGATATCTGTTTCTGAACTGACGTGAACGGTCTCATGCTGAATTTATGTTGCGAATACGTTCCTGATCAGTGGAGACTGTTCATAGATTCCAGCCAAGCGAACTTGAAAGCTGTGTTGGTGCACAATGGTAACGAAAAGCCGTCTGTTCCTATAGCCCACTCTGTAGGCCTCAAAGAGACATATGATTCGATGAAACTCATTTTGAGTGATCAACTACTCAGACCACAAATGGAACATCTATGCGGACCTCAAAGTGGTAGCACTTATTCTAGGCCTACAGCTGGGGTACACAAAACATATGTGCTTTTTGTGCTTGTGGAATAGTCGTGATGACAGCAACCATTACAAAGTGAAACTGTGGTCTCCTAGATCTGAGCATATTGTTGGTCGGCACAACGTGCAACACGAACCATTGGTTGATCCACTGAAAGTGTACTTATCACCACTTCACATTAAACTGGGCCTCATGAGGAATTTCGTAGTGGCAATGGATCGTACTGGACAAGGCTTCCAGTATCTGAGAGATAAATTTGGAGCCGTCAAAACTGATGCTAAGCTGAAGGCTGGGATTTTTATTGGGCCAGAAATCCGCGAATTAATGCGTGATACTGTATTTAGAACCAAGCTCAACCCACTGGAATTTGCCGCTTGGAATGCATGTACGTTGGTGGTGCAAAACTTCCTTGGGAATCACCGAGCTGAGAACTATGCTGAACTCGTTAGCAACATGCTAACAGCATATAAGCAACTCGGCTGCCGGATGTCACTAAAAATACATTTCTTACATTCCCATCTGGATTTTTTCCCACCAAACTTGGGTGATGTAAGCGATGAGCATGGAGAGAGATTCCATCAAGACATCTCCACCTTTGAAGCAAGATATCAGGGCCACTGCAATTCCAACATGATGGGCGATTACTGCTGGTTTCTGCAGCGGGCAACAGCGGCCACTCACAAGCGCAACAGCAAGTGTCTAAAGCACTTTTGAACTCGTATAGAGTTAAGCTAGAGACAAAATTTCGAAATGTAGGCTTTCATCTGAGTAACATAAATATATTGATATTACATTTTAAAACATATTTTAATTTCAAGTTATAAAAGAATAACATTTTGTTTCTTGTTATGAATACTCTGAGTTTGCATAATTACACAGTTATAAGGAAATACTAGTTCTGTAAAGAGTTTGCATAATTATTAGCATGTATGCTGCATATCTTAAGATCCTGACGTGCTACACAAAATCTGACTTCAGATTTGGAATCGGCAGATTCGATTTAGTGTAGTACACATGACATATGCCTAGTAGCAGGCGAAAAATTTTTTCGTGTGATCCAGTGTTATAGCAGCAGGACCAGCAAAGAGAGTTAACGTGATCCGCCATAGTTAAGTCATTGATTAATATTCTATTTGAAATTAATTAAGTATATCTATTGAAATTTAATATCGACCTAGTCTTCAGAATTATGTGAAGGTGGTATATTGCTTCTGTCCTCATCAGAGAATTAAAAAAAATTGAAATTGTGGACAAGGAGATCGAAATTTAGGATTTATGGTTTAAGGGTGCGATCTGGGAGTAGTGTAGTAATTTTCCGGGGAGTTACCACCAAAGTCCTAAGTCTGACCTCTTCGATCAGCGCTAGAGAGCTTGACTTTTGACCTCGCTGTTGAATATTACCGATACAGCCACCAATGATTTTCGGCGAATGTTTTAGAAATCTATTTTAAATACGATTTATAACGAAAGTAATTTTTGCATAAACGACCCGGGATTCTCAGAGGTGAAGCGGAAAGAAGAGGTTGCACTGAATGATGTCCAGTGCACGACATTTTCTCTGAACAATTCTTGGAAATGGCTGTTTCCTTTCTTTCGATGTACTCTATTCTTTATGTTAAACAACTTGCGAAATGTTGCTTTTAACTTTCTGCCTTATACCAATCGCTTTCCTATTTCCTCTTGCAAGATGTAGGCTACTGTTCTCCTTTCCACCTTGACATGCATTGTTGACTTAAGCGAATTTAAGGATCTACAGTATAAGCGACGTCACTTTCAACTTCAACTCCCTAGCATTCATAGAGTCGAGAACCTTTTTCGTGAGCATAAATTCGTCCTATTAGACGGCCCCAAAGAATCGTTGCCTTCTCTCTGCAACAGAGTCGCTCCCCCGTATCTTAAAACTCCAGCATCGTAACGCCTGCAGCAGACGCTGGAGAGGTTATCAAAAATGTTGCCTCCTCTACTACGGGCCATGAAACGGCAGTCACCCTTCGAAATTTTGGCTCAGTGGCACAAATGAGTCACTATCCGTCAGCAATTTGTCTTGCACAGTAGGCCTACATTATTTATAAGCAATTTATCTTGCAGAGGAAAATGTCGGAAATTTATCTTCTTCAGCAAAGGATTGAAAAATTAATGCGGCATATTACAGTCACTCATGACTTTCCACTGACCTATTTTTGAAACCATCAATTATTATAAAAATTGAATCCATGAAATTGATTTTCAAAGATAAAACCTCTAGATACTTTGTTGAATTACTTGGGCCTACTACTTTACTATCTTCATCGTTTGGGTGGCGTTCTGAGAAATTTAAGAAACTCATCCATACGATGAAATAGTAAAGTAGTAGGTTAATGTTGTACGTGGCAAACAAGCTGTCAAAGTTGTGCGCATACTATTAAAAGTGCATCCTACTTTTCACTATAGTCTGTTTTGCACTAAAAATATTTTATAGTGTTGTCACGCTCGCCCTGACGTTGTCTTCAGGTGCGATGTACTGTCGGGAGGATTGGAAGGAGGGCAACTCACCTTTCCCTTGTTTCTTCAGAGGAATCGAACTTCGGTCGACCATGATCACGGCGCGGTCCCGAGATCCGTTTTCTCCATAATAGACAGGGGCATTAGTTCCTAACCTTACACTACGTCGAAGGTGAGGCAACCCTTCGTCTTCGTTTACAGGTGAACCGAGTGCGTCCACGGTCCTTGAGCTAAGGACGGCCACTTTCTGAAGCTGACCAGCGTTCGGAGTTATCCCCCGTCAGATTTATCTTGTAATAATGCAAGGCGCCTCATAAATGTTTCCTCTAATCTAGCGTGTTTCTCTTCTGTGTTCTTGAAGGGAGGTCTGCCGCTCCATCGATATTTTTATTGAGCTAGTTAAAGCTGACAAGGCGGTAACTACATCTAGGCCTAAATTACTCTAAGAAATTAATGGAACCGACTCAGAAGACGCCATTCTGATTTTACTTATTTACTTTTCTCTTCCCGCTAACCTTATACTAAATCTCAAAACCTTATTGATATTCCTACAATCTTAGACAATTTCATAACGACCGAGTTAGAGATAAAAATCAAGTGACCTGGGTGAATAATGATAAGTCTGAGGAATAAGGATTATTTTTTAAAATTGTGGTCGACCGGCCAGTTGACCAGAGTTCATGTTTTATCAACCATAAGTCCCAATTTGAAGCAGATCCTTTGCTAAACAGGAAGCCAGCCCTAACATTTAAGTACATAGGTTATATGCCCATATTTGGAATAGCCATAACTATGGCTCTAGCCACAGAGTTCTAAACTCTTTGGAGTTTCTGCTTGTTTGATTTTGTGATACCTGTAATAAGCGAGTTATAGTAATGAAGGCGATTGAAGACCAATGCGTTTGCCAGAGATATCTTTGAAGGCATGTAGACATAATGCTCAATTCTGCGTATGCCACGATGATATATATGCATCATGACTTGCAAATGCCATTTACGTAGTCGGTGAGAGACAAAGTAGAATCAAAAACAAAGCCGAAGTTACAAGCAGCATCAGCCAACTCAACAAGTACGTCACCCAGATTTAAAGATTTAAGCCAATCAAACTTTTTAAGTTGCTGTGGAGTGCCCAGTAGCAGAAATTCTGGTTTAATAGGTTAAGGAGGAGTTTATTATTGGCTGCATTTCAAGACTGCACCTCCTAAAAGGCAGTGGGCATTAGCTGCCCAGACGAATGACAAGACAAACTGTTAAATGAACTTTAAATTTGAGTATCATCAGGAAAGAAATGATATCCTAACGAATGATTGTCGAGCAGTACACCTAGTTGTGTGGTGTATAATGTAAACAAAAGAGGACCAACCACAGAATCTTATGGAACGCCATGAGTCAACATAACTCTAGACAAATAATGTCCATTTAAATGTACTGAGTGCGTGGACTAAGACAAGAAGCAAAGCCACATTGGAAGTGAGCAGAAACCTCAAAAGCAGCGCTGGAGACGATGCGAAAGAAGAGGATGGTTCATATTATCAAAAGCAGCAGACAAGTCAAGAAGAACAAGTGCAGTTACCATATTCTTATAGAAAGAACACACGAAGTCATCGTGAACAGTGCCGCTGCTCTCTGTATCGAGGATTCAGTGCATGGTTAAACTTTGTCTACAACCTCAGAATAAAGAGTCACTTATTTTGTAAAAAAATTAAGGCAATGTTGTTACGATTTGTACAGAGTCACAGCTCTCGATTCGCTACCAGGCATCGCATAGCATAAGAGGACCAAGCACTGTCCGCTTCAGGGCCATGAAACCCCGCAGCATTTGAAAATGTCCCACTTCTCTCAGAGAAGGTTACGTAGGAAACTGTTACAAATTCAGTAACATGGAGGAGTGACATGGAGTGACAACACCTTTATGATGATTTCCGCACTTCTGAGGGGTTAAGATAACTCCCGCACTTTCTTAACGTGGCTTCAGCTCTGAAGATCAGACTGAGTCATCTGCTGCCCTGAGATAATTCTGACGTGATGAAGATGGTGGTAGTTGGAAAGGGGCATAGTGGTGCTGTTTCGCCTGTGCCTGGAAGCCAGTGGGCGTTCTGCTGTTTGGGTTCAGTCCTTCCAGTTTGAAGTCTGCTTCCAGTGCTTCCCCAGATGTCTGGCGCAAGGAGGCTGCTTCTGGACAAAGTACACGGTTCGATTCTCCGCGGAAGCTGGATCAACCAGAAACCACACACAGCGACAGAAGCACTAAACATATAAGCACTAATTAATAATTAAATAGCTTATAAGATTATAATTATTGACCCCTATTGTCCACTGGCCTTAAAATTAAATGACAGAATAGAAATTAGATGAAAGTTTTAAACTCTGTACAATGTAAGACTTAAAATAGGCCTATCGTTCGTCATAATACCAGTGAAAAAAAGATTAAGATAAACTGTAAATTACTATTATTATTATTATGATTATGATGATGATTATTATTATTATTATTATTATTATTATTATTATTATTATTGTTATTAGAAAAAATGATAATCAGATGGAGAAAGAACCTGCAGTTGCGAAGTCCAGCGACGATAACGATAATGACGATGAGAATGACGAGTGCAGTTACGGCCAGAATAACAAAACCTACAAAAAGACAACAACATTCAGCTCAACAATCGTTAACAGCCGAGTGAGCGTCAGCTGACGTTGATGCAACGAAGAAGTAAAGAGTCAGGCCCGATACATTATCTGATTTTACGTTGATACTACGTAGTGATGAGTCAGCAGGTTTCGTATGCAGACCCGCATGCCTCGCATCACGTGACCGTACTCGCGCTAGAACGTTGGTCTGACGTCGTCAGTCATGTTCAGACAGGTTTTGCTGACTTAGACGATTTGAAACTATACAAGGCAGAGGACAGCGTATTATTAGAAGTTGTAATGTATTGTGTACTCGGTTGACAGGACGTATGCTGTATAGTAAAACGTCAGATTTGTTTCAGTTGCAACTGACGCTGATCATTGCTGACAAAAGCAATCTATTTTATATGCACATAAGTTTTAGTGCTTTGCGATAGAAGTAATTGTCGTGATTGAACTATAGAAACCTGTAAGTATGATAAGATTTAGTGTAGAGCCAGTCTTGCAGACAGTTGGAATGCAAAGTTGTGTTGTCGTTTAACAAGCAGTGAAATCCCTTTCACGATGATCGAATTAAATGAAATTTAAGTTAACTTAATTTTACTCTGATTTCAAAAAGACGGTTCCGTTGTTCGTGTCGTCTAAACGCAGCGACCAGTTCTCGTTATCATACTTACTTTTAGCTTGTAAGAAGCGAGCTATTGATTTTGTTGGCTGCGATGGACGCTCTGTGCATGAGACGGAGAACGGCCAGTGCGGACAGAAGAAGCACGGAATGGCCGATCGAGTCGCTTTGACACGCAGTTGGCACGTGTTCATTAACGCCGTAACCCTTTGTACTTGTTAGGTATTTCGAATGGTCTTTGAAAGAGTCGTCTATTGTGTGACGATAGGCAGATGAATACTGCCACTGAGAAAAGGCGTAGAGGCTGAGTGTCGCTAATTAGTCGGTTTGCTGGGCATCATCTGTAGGTCCTGTGCTATCGTTGTTTTGTTAATTAGAGGGAGGAAAGAGCAAAGATGCAGAGCCTCTATCAAAGTCTTGTCAAATTCTTGGTTCATACGAGGACCACCTGACGCAAACAGCGAAACGATACCCTCAGCTCAAATTTGTATCACCCACGTGTCGCTTGGTCTCGAGGACCGTGCTTTGTTGTCGTTGCGCTCGTTGCTATCTGGGCCACCTAGGCAGTTCTTGTTTTTGGTATTACCCGGTCTGACTGGTCCTTGGTCCACTCGGTCTTCCACGCATCCATCTATTCGCTCATCAACCCACCCAACCTATTCAACATCCATATGCTTTGTCTTGTGGCTCGAGTGACAACTGGCTGTGTTCTCTGGCTTTGTTCTCCGTTGCAGGGCAGACGGAGCCCTTGAGCGCTAATTTCTTCGCGTAAGAGCGGAAGTGGTGATGGCTGGCACACTCCATCCCTATACTTTGCATATTCCAGGAGGCATGGTGTTCATCAGACACCGCAATAAATTTCAGTCGATGGGAGTGGGTGGCGGAAAGCGCCTTCTTGAAAATGGGGCGATCGACCGAAAGTCGCTGTGGAATTCTCCTTCAACAGCAGCAACAGCAGCAGCAGTATTATTACAGGCAGCATCAACGGCTTCATCATCATCATCTGCATTAGCATTAGCCGAGGCATCATTCTCAATCGGTCGTAGGGGCGTTATTCACATTCGACTACGTGAACGCATGGAGGAGCATCTACAGAAGACCCGAATTGTTTATCATCCGGATCATAATAACCGTAGATTGCCAGGCACTGAATCTGTCCAGTTCCGCTATGTTGATCTCTGTACTTCGGAGAATATGAAGACGCGACTGATGCGTAGAAATACATAAGTGAAGAATACATAGGTGAATGCCTTCCAAGCACCGTGAAGTTCATTCGAATGCAAATCTGACTTTCCTGAACTCTAAGACCAACTATAGCGAGCATCAGCAGAAGCACTGAAACTACGCTTTAGCAGCAGGTATAGACAGGTCGTTTTGACTTCTCTTGGCTGGTGACAGTTTAGGCCCCAATGCTTTTAAGTCACTCAAGGTGTGAGAGGCGCTTATGAAGTGCGGTGATACTAAACTGTTAAGACATTAATATTATACTCTATGCAGCTGCAGCCAAATCGCTTCAGTTTCTTTTGTTTTAATGGCAACTGCTACAGGAAACGCAGTTAGATATTAGTTTAAAGTTTTAAACTCTGTACAACGCATTACTTATAATAGGCCTATCGTTTATCATAATACCATTGAAAGAGATTAAGATAAATTGTAAATTACTGTTATTATTATGATTAATAATATCTTATTATTATTATTAGAAAGAATGATAATTGTTCAATACTGAAGCGCACCTGCGTAGTCAGAAACTTCCGTTTCGTCGTTGGAGATTCGTTCCTGATTGGCTGGCGATCGATCAAAGGCAACTCTGATTGGTCCAATGGTCAGTTCGTTTTCTCGAGCTTTCTCCGTTGACACTATAGCAATGATTAAGTTAATAACCTCTATTAGCTCAGCATTTACAAGCAACAGCGCATACAAAACAGTGAAAGGAGAACACACAATGTCATTAAAATAATGCAATATTTCGTAACAGCATGAAAAGCAACAAGTAGGAATAGGCTGCTGCTATTTTTGTTATAGCTGCAGAAAGGCTGCATGTCATCGGCATAAAACTGCCTGAGAAAACACGGAAGGCAAATGCAAAGGATGTACAGCAAGACGCCCAGAACGAAATCCCGGGGCTCATCTTACCGTAAGCACCACATTACAGTACGTGCGCCCAACTCTTCTTGGACTCATTTCCTCAGATGGCTGTCTCTGTGTCATCTGGGTTCCTTTCTTCGCTTTCGACCGGATTCAACATGGAATTTGGCTTGTACAACGCTTCTGCTTAACCATAAACTGATGGCTTGAGCATTATTACGGTGGCGCTATAGAAGTTCTTAGATAATGTATTTTTATTATTATATTATGGAAAAGGAACGACGCCATTCAACGGGTTTTCCAGAAAGACCAGAAACAAGAGAGAGGCACGTAGCAAAATCTCGTGTTTAGCTGTATACAGGGCCTATGCCACATTTGTAATTGTAACAGGATCAAGAATCGACTTAGACAGGTCACTCTAATGTGATATATGTGGCAGGCTAAATCAAGCATAACCCAGCTGTGTCACGTGTTGTTTACGCATCCATTAATTGCCATTAAGATCTCAATTAACTCTTCACTGCAGGAGCATCAGGAATTTGACGTGGTTATCGTTCAACCATGAAAGACCGTTTCAGCCTTTGAATCATCCGAATCAGTTGTCCTCTCCTCAAACCTCATCCTACACAACGAGCTCACATGATATGACGATTCTACCTAATTATCCAATATAGGCGAATAAGGCGACCACTACTCTTGCTGTTCCGTCTTTTCGCTGGTAGGCCCACCTACAGCGCATTCCAGATATGGGATTTCTCATCTCGCTTACGTTCGCTCAACCAGTTGCCTGATGTCACTGATATCCAGGTCGGAATTCAGAACTTATCTATCGCAGCACTCGTCGTCGCCGACCTTCTCGCTTCTCTGACCGATACGGGATCTCAGCTTCTCGAACAATTCCTCGGACTATGAGCACTGACTGCAGTTTCAATGAAGAGACAAACCGTTGATATAATTCGTGAATTATAATAACGGTGCGACAGAAGTCTCGGTATAAGAAAATAGAGATATTGGCGAAACCTATAGGTGTCGCAACTGCACGTAAGCCTGAGATAACGGCGTGCGTGACTGACGACGTCCTCAGCTGACATCGGCTGAAAGGAATACTGCAGGAATAATGTCAGCGCTTTCTATTCTGCGCTGTCCATTCAGCGCTTTCTATGCAGCGCTTTCCACAGCTCAGTGCTACGACGAAAGCCAGTATGATGCAGAGGGAACGAGTTATATGTGTCAAGTGATGAATGAATCAATGAATCGATCGATTGACGATTCTTTCGTGAAATCAATGTGACATTCGGTTATCTCAGATCTATATACTCCATTCAGACGGTTCCGTCGTTTCTGCCTCGACGACCCATCATATATACATATGTATAGGTCCATATATAGGCCCATATATAGGCCCACATATAGGCCCATATATAGGCCTATATATGAGCCTATATATGGGCCTATATGTGGGCCTATATATAGGCTCATATATAGGCCCATATATAGGCCCATATATACGTGTATATGTGTAGCTGATGTTCGCACTACCTGTTTCTGCCTTACGAAACGGTCAGACGCGGCTACAGAGAGAGCAGCAGCAGTGTGCTAATGCATGCCATTAATCTTGAGTCGTGTCCTATTACTGCGAGCTGCCCTTCTTTATGATGTGTTTGCACGATGGATCAGCATTTACGGTTGCACGGCTCTATGTGAACGATCCAGCTGTCACACTGTCTGTCTGTGTCTGACTGTCTGTGTGTAGGCGTACATGACCTTCGTGTTCCAAACGTACTCTCCTTCCTCTAATCCGATGATTGCAAGACAACTGGCTGAGTGAATGACTGGATGACTGAATGAGTGAATGACTGGATGAATGACTGGATGACTGAATGAGTGAATGACTGGATGAATGACTGGATGACTGAATGAGTGAATGACTGGATGAATGACTAGATGACTGAATGAGTGAATGACTGGATGAATGACTGGATGACTGAATGAGTGAATGACTGGATGAATGACTGGATGACTGAATGAGTGAATGACTGGATGAATGACTGGATGACTGAATGAGTGAATGACTGGATGAATGACTGGATGACTGAATGAGTGAATGACTGGATGAATGACTGGATGACTGAATGAGTGATTGACTGGATGAATGACTGGATGACTGAATGAGTGAATGACTGGATGAATGACTGGATGACTGAATGAGTGAATGACTGGATGAATGACTGGATGACTGAATGAGTGAATGACTGGATGAATGACTGGATGACTGAATGAGTGAATGACTGGATGAATGACTGGATGACTGAATGAGTGAATGACTGGATGAATGACTGGATGACTGAATGAGTGATTGGTAAATGGACCGAATGACAGATTAACAGGTCAGTCGTTTATTAGTTTGATTGGTTAGTCAATCCATCGCCAGTCGATCCATCGATAAGTTGATTGGTTGATCGATTGACTGATTTCTTTTCAACTAAAAGAAGAGCAACCAATACACTGCGTTAAGGCCAGGAAATGCGTTCATCCAGGTTTATTGTTCGTTAGTCGTCATTTTGGTGTTGCCTGCTGAGCAAATGAACACGTCTTCGTTTCAGTCGGCGTATGGAGCGCTGCTCTGAGTGATTCAGTGCAGACTTTTGGTCAGCTTTTGTCAGTCCGTCAAATGGTGGGTGGCCCAGTGGGTCGTGCTATGGTGCGTCAACCGATAGTGCAACAGTGGACCAGAGTTACATCCGTCGACCTGTTCTACTCACTCCAAATCTCCTCTGTTGTCTGTACAGAAAGGATCGAGTTGGATTATCGTTTCCTGGTGGGTAGAAGCGCCGTGTCTCAGCGCCTCACTGTCGCAAGTGAGTAGAACCGAAGAAGCGCTCCTGACGTGGCCCTAGTGTAATTTCCTATCGATCGTAGCAGCTTCCAATTCGACTTCCACTGACGGAGGCGTTCCACAACGACTATCGATTAATGGCCGCCGCCAGCGCCGCCACACGACGAGATTTTACGACTAGAAAATACGAGGAGGAATTTCGAATCGGTCTGACGTCAAGTGGAGGAGGAGACGGAGAGGAAGAGTGCGAACATAATTTTTGCACTAGTGAGTAAGTACGAGTTGACATCGGAAATTTCTATGACATCACATCGATGAGACATCGGGATGTTACTTTTTGCAACTGGATGGTGGCTTTCTAGCGCTTTAGGCGCAAAATTTATGCGACTAACGTACATAAGTTATCTGCTTGTTTACTTGTTTGCGATTGGTCGGCATTCGTGAGCAATGTCTAACTTCAGACTTGACTGGAGACAGACTTTAAAAGCGGACGATGTTGCTTTGATGGCAGAAAGCGAAAACTATTTATTACAAGTAGCCTATCGTGTTCTCAGTTTGTAATTTGAGATAGGCTAAAGTAGGCCTAGACGTGGCCTACATGCACAGCATTTTACGAATATTTAATAAATTGATCAGCATTTGTACTGAAGTCATCTTTTTTGCGCATGTGTCAAGAATTAATTTGTAGTGCTTACGCTGTGAAAGTAATCGTTCCCTAAAGGTTGGTTAATCAAGTAAGATGAAGCGATTGTCGGCAGAAAAACAGGCGTAGATTAAGAAACCGGATACTAAGCGGCTTAGGCAAGCCTTACTTAAGTATGAATGGAAGGATGGGCAGATAAAAGAAACTGAGTCGAGAGCTATTTCTTAGACATGCTAGCAGAAGAGTGGATCGTTGAGGGAAAAGAGAAGCTGGTGCCGCAGCAGCACCAGACAAGGAACCAGTGGAGAAACATCCCACTCCTTCAACGCTCGAAGGCTGTTGCAGATGATGGAACTCTTGCTGACGCAGCAAATGGAAATGCAAAGGCAGGAGATGGAGATGGAAAGGGAAGAAAGAGAGGGAGCCGAACAACGACGGTTCGCCCTCCGAGCGGAGGCAGAAGGTGACCGCCGCCTTGAGGGGTCTAATGGCGAAGATTGCGGCAGAAGCAGACTCGATCGTCCCCCTTTTTGCTGAGGCAAAAACGGCATCCGCCGGAAACGGCGCACTTCTAGTGCCCGCACCACCACCCACGAAGGTTGTGGACCCCGACCAGGGCCTGGCGTTGCCACGATTAAAGAGTATGGTTTGAGGTCAGTAGTGACTGGGATGCAGTCAATCATGGACAAGAATGCCTTGATTTAATCTGTATGTGCGTGTGTGTGTGTGTGTGTGTGTGTGAGAGAGAGAGAGAGAGAGAGAGAGAGAGAGAGAGAGCCAGCCATGCAATTGTGATGCTATTTGAGTTTCAACAGCAGGTGAACTTTCCGTTCTTTCAAACTCTAGTCCTAGCGTCACTTATTCTGTCGAGAAAAGACTTCAAGAGGTGCCGTAGCCTTCTCCCCGTTATGCTCAGCTGGCGGGTTTCGATGCTTGTTCAGCCAACATAGAGATTGGAAGTAGGTAAGACTGCATTGCTCTGTGTTTTTATTTGGTTTTCTGAGATGTTATTCATTTACATTCAGAGCACAATTGAAATGCTCCAGTTGTAGCAGCTTTACGTGCCTTGATAATGTCACCGTGTGCTTGTCAACGCAAATCAGACCTGGATATTCTTAAAGCTAATGCGAACACCTTTTGTCATAGTTGGAATAGACTCTGCAACCCTCTTCCGTCATGGATGAAATGGATTGCGCAACAGCATGCTCAATATTACGCCCAATAATCTTTGTCCAGTTTTAAGGGCTGACACGCAATTGCATCAGCATGTACGGTGCCATGACACTCGCTCTGTGGAGGCAGCAAGTGATGCATCTTTTTTATTTCCACCTTCAAGGCTTCTGTAAACAGATTTAGACTTATGTATATCGATTAGCAATGTAACGCTCAATAATGTAATCTAACGTAAAGAAGATAGTTTATACAGAGCAGATTTGCAACAGCAAACAGTTTCAAACGCTTTTTACGAAATCACGAAAATCGGCCGTAATACAATTTGATAACAAAAAGCATCTACTGAAGACGACAGTTGAACTGAACAGGAGACTGTGAGCATTCGATCTTAACCTCAAGAAGACCGTTCCAGGCCATTTGATCCTCACATTGAACACTCTACACACGTTTGGATCGCAGAATAGTTGGTCCAGAAAAGACGCTATACAAGAGCCCGGAGAAGAGCTCAAGGCTCTGTACAAAAGTTTGATCGATGCATGCAAGTAGCTGGACTAGATGACTGAATTACCTGCCGAACAGTTGACGGCTGCTGAGCTGCTGTTCCAGATGCCTTCTTTGCATTCAACTGGCCACGTAATATTCACATGTTCACAGCCCATAATTCCATGCCAATCCGTCTCAGATTTAAACCATGTCAGTTCAGGTAAGGTCGGAAAAGCACATCCGATCACTGTAAAAATTTCGCAATATCACCTAGTGAAGACTTGATGAATGCAAGTTGCAAATTACTTAAAATAATGGCCCAGACGTGTCTGCTTGTTTGCGATTATAAAGCAAGATCTCAAATTATTCGCCATGCGATGCGAGTTCCCACTTGCAGAATCATTTTTCTAATATTTTAGGACTCTAATTCTGAAGCTTCAGGTTTCCATGCAGTTACTATTTAAAAGGCTTCATGCATTATTCTCAGAAATCATGCAATAGGTTTGTCTGCATTTTCTTGTCACAGTTCATCTTCCGTCGCGTCAGAAGGAAATCAAATGTTTCATTAGCCAGGTGAACCTACTGACAACAACCTCTTATTTTAAACAAAAGAGAGCCTTATGATGCATTTTAAGTCACGTGTTACCTACGGGAGCAACGCCCCGGGACTACTATCACAAACCGAGAGCTGCTAGACACTGAATGTTCACGATTAACGCCAATAATTTATGTTAATTTTTAAAATTTTATTATGTGAACTATATTGTTCTGCTATTTCTGGCAACAATTTTATTTAAATTGTATGAAGTGCGTTTAGTTATAGCTAGCTAGTTAGACGGCCATTCAACTTGCTAATCTCTGAGTGACTGAGTGAGTGATCTATTGCAAGGACTGCTGAACAGGTATAAAAGGCGCTATGCGGGCTAATTGAAGAGATACTTGCGATTTTACACATACTTGTCATGGAGCACCTAAGTACTTGTACTTGGTACCCAAGTACTTTTAGTGGTACTTAGTGGTATCATATTTGCCACTTGAAGCAAGTCACTTAATAAGTTGTGTTTTCTTAGACAACAGAGCGCTAATCACCTGCATAGTGAATTAGGAATCGATCTGTCGATTCGTGGTTGTCATGGTGACCGACGACGTCATTCGACAGCCAGATTCTGACGACGTGTCCTTGAGAGAGATAGAGATGCGAGATGCGATCATTGGCATCGCGGCTGCCTTCGCCTGAGGCGCAGATGATGGTCTGTCGACCGACAACGCTGTCTTCGATCACTCCGAACTCCCGTCGACATCTCTCGACGATGGACGATTCGTCGAACCGGATCCCTGGAGGCGAGAGACGTTCGTCTTGGAAGGGAGCGATGGTGTAGGGCGGATTGGACGGCGTCGGCGGGGGCGGCGGAGAGAAGTCGTACAGTGTGAGGTTAATGCGCTGCAGAGGTCGACCTCCGATGACCCAGCGATACCCGATAAGGTCAGGGCAGTGATAGACATCGGGGCTAAGGATGCTGGCCAAGTAGCCGCTCGATGACGTCACGTTCAGTTCGTCCGCCATTTTGCAGTTGCTGCTCTGTACCGTTTCAACTAAAACATGCGCCAGTGAAGTAACATTTTAAAATTCAGCAGCACCATCACCCACCATTCCTCGCATACGATTCCTCTCTCAGCAGATGGACATATGGCGTGTTAAAAAATGTCTTACTTGCTTGCAAATGTCTTACCCAAACTGTGTCAGAGAAACCGAGCTGCTTGTCCCACGGCGCTGATCAAATCAAGAGCGGAGTTAATTTCAGTACGTGGTCTGTCAAAGTGAGCCACAGAGTGCAGCCCAAGTGGCGCTGAAGCCAACAAGATTAGGATTTCTATACCTATCATAAGCTTAGCGACATCCTCTGATGAAAAATGGTTCAAGATGCTGGTGACTTGTACAAGCGACAGAATGGGCAACTTCTACAGGAGCCTAATACAGGGTTATACATTCACTGTAGTAATGGTAGTGCATACCAGAGAATAAATCATTTCTCGAAGGGGGCGATAGAAAATGGGGAAAACAAGGATCCCGTTACGTTGACTCTCAGTCGTCGTCTACAGCCTCAGATGACTGACTGAAAATATTAGGGTAGTTTATCTTCGCAGAAGCCATCCATGGATCTTCTTAATTATTGATTGGAAGAACATTATTCTTGCTATAATTACACTCACTGCCAACGTCAGCGGGGTTTAATTACGTCTTTGACACCAGTCGTTGTGTCTTGTGGCTTTTTCGATTTACGAGTAAATGACTGAAAGTGAAGTCACGACCAGAAAACAGGATGGTATGATTGTCCATGGATCAATAATCGGAAGATGATATATCGAAGAGAAAGAGAGACAGAAAGAGAGAGGGAGAGAGAGAGAGAGAGAGAGAGAAAGAGAGAGAGAGCATACACTCTGCCACTCGCCAGCACTCTACACATCGACACACCGAGTCCATGACTTCTTGTGTGTCTAAGCGGCCTTCTCAGAGAATAGGTAACGAGCAGAATAGGTAGCGAAGAGAATAGGCATGATAGGTACAGGTGTTTGCTGGGCGTGCTTATGTACCGGTCTCTCTTGTTACTTGTCACTTGAGATGTGTGGACTGTGCACACACGCTGCTGCTGCTGCTGCTGCTGCTGCTGCTGCTGCTGCTGCTGCTGGGTTAGCACAGAAGACCAAATCACAATGTTCGACTTACATCTGTTGACATCGACGCATTCTACGCGGAGTCGATTATACGAATGAGTATTCGCATCTCAAAATATGTATGCGTTGCTATAAATATCTACATTCATATGTTATATACATGCTATCCTTCTAAACTGTTATTGTGAAGCCATTGGCAGAACACAGTAATATTGGTACGATGCATCCTTCAGCTCTGTCCATGTAAGGTTGTTTGTGTTGCTGTCTCTTGTTCATTCACGAGGATATCCCTCTCTGTCCGTCCGTCCGTCCGTCCGTCCGTCCGTCCGTCCGTCCGTCCGTCCGTCCGTCCGTCCGTCCGTCCGTCCGTGTCCATTACAAGAGACGCCTATGATATGCGTGGGAAGCTGCAGAGTAGCACTACATTTTCCACCTTGATGTTTCCTCGGACTGAGATTAAATCTGAGTTTAAGGGTATGGCTAGGAGGAACTAAAGAGCTTCTGCTGTCCAGCTGCTTCAGTCCAGATGTTGTTCCACTCTAATAACTACTACTCTTTCTTTCTTCAGACGGTGGAAATCAGACGAACTTAATGAGTCGGTTTTATGCGCGACACATACCTATCAGCTGTAGGTCATGTATGTAGGCCTATGTATGTATGTATGTATGTATGTACGTATGTATGTATCTATCTATCTATCTATCTATCTATCTATCTATCTATCGATCTGGACACTTTTATAGCGCCTGTTTGGAACCTCATAAAGTCGATATTCCTTGGTGACATGTATGCAAACGTAAGAAATTCTGAAATTGGAATAGAAGCTTTATTTTGGCTGCTTGTTATTGTCTTTTTAATCATTATAGATGTGTCTGATAGGCTAAATAGCGATCAATGGGTTTGGATACAATACCTAAAGGTGCAGTCCAAGGCAGTAGGAAGACAAGCATTTAGCAGCTAGAGAACGTAAAGAATATGGCTGAACACTACATCTGGGTTGCTGCATCTAAGATTTCAAGGAGCAGTTTATAGGTGATGCTAAAATTTCCGCTATTGTCTGCTTCGATTGTCTGTCCAGCCTTTACTTGTTTTAGTTCTGACGATTTAATGAATATTTATGTCGTTCACCAGAGCTGCACTTAATGCCTGGACACCCTTGTTAGTCTTCTTCCTACTGACTCCGTGCCTTTGTTTAGCCAACATAAAACACTGATGACAAAACGAAGAACTACGAAGCTATGAAGAAAGTCTGCGCCAAGACGTGTCTGAGGTAACTCGGAAAAGACAGTTCCAGATATACGTGGTCGTCAGTTATAATTAGTGACTAAAATTGCGACACGCTTCAGGGCTCGTGAGGAGATGGGTTCATAGGTCGGCGAATAGTGACTGTTTGGGAGACGAATCTTAGGCTGATAGACCTCGTATAGTATATGCTCCTTAAATGTGGTTTCGACGAATAGTACGGAATTTAAAGACATTGGGTTGCGTGCTAAGGCAACCGCTCTTGAAATGTGTCTCAGCATCAGACAGTTTATTAGTCGCTCATGAAAGTCATGTCTGGCAACAGCAAACGCTACTATAGCGCCATAAGGGTATGCTGTTTGATAGTAATGTAGAGTGACTGACAATGCTACAAAGCGGCACTAACTGCAGCTGTTCTACGAATTCGATAGAACTGCCCGTCTGAGGCTTCATAGTTCATTACGAGACTAAGCATCTGTATGACCAGACGACTTCTAAGAGCACCTGTCGCTTAAACACAGATCTTGGCCAAAGTTAGATAAATACAGTCCTGGAGATGGGTTCGATTCCATTTCAGTGGCTATAATTGGGTCAGTACTAATTATTTCCCAATGGACAGAGGCTGATAAACATCCGTCCTCGCAATTTCCTTTCGCACAAGATGAAAGCCTTCACTTGCGCAGCCACTGCAGGTAATCAATGAACTGGAGAAAACAGCCCTAATTAGTCGGAATAGTTTACCTTTGATACAGGTGTAGCTGGCCTCCAGGTAAGTCTTGAGTTCCTTGAGACACGGATGCATGCCTTCGAATTCGGCGTCGGGAACTCTTAGTTCGCAGACCCGTCGTCCGGAGCATCTCTTGTCAGCCAGACGCAGGACGTCCGTCGAGCACCCGATGTGACCCATGTCCAGTTCAACACATCGACCGATTCTCATGCGTCCGTACCTCGCCTTCTCCAGAACGAGTACCTCGCCCTCGGAACATTCGGCCCGGAAGACCTCCGTATCGCAGTACTCGTCGATTCGACTGCTCTTCTTCAACTCTTCTGCTAAACGAACAGTACGAACCGTGCACGCATGCATAATATGCGACTGATTTATATTTTTAAAAGTGTGTATATATGTGGAAATTAATGAAAATGCCTTGCTCACATTATCTTATGTGTAATATACTTGTAACAAACCTTACGTCACTTCACCTTAGGCCACCTGGTTCTGATTTGCCACTGAACACGACTCTTGATGAATGGAAAGATCATCTTCACTGGCGGCGGTATGTCCTTATAACTAGTGGGTCTAGAGAATGCTTTTTGGTTTGTTTTGTTGCTTCGTATTGTTGTCATTACATAGGGCCTACACAGTAGCTGAAGCGCAGCCAACGGGGTTCGGCTGGTCGACGCTAGTAGACTTCGCGGTTGCAGTTCTGTCTTATCCCCCCCTTTCAGCCTGGTCTGAATACGTCATCGTTTCCATAGGAACACTCACCATCCGTTGATTGCGTCCACTGCCACTCTGTCCAGAATATTTGGCTTTTAGGTTACAATTTCTCAGCCGCCGTATTACCCAGGGTGCACTTCTGCCGCTTCTCTGTTTCCTGCATGAATTGGATGACGGTGATCCAGGAGTTTGCTCGACTGTCGGTTTTTTAAAAGAAGCGACCATTAATTAGGCCTAATGCCTTTTGCATCGTCATGGCGGCTCTATAGGTTTTCAGATTCCATTAGAATCGATCTCTTGTTCTTCAAGTAATTTAGCCATAACGATCACAGCCTGTTATCTTGCAACAAGTATCACTTATTATACTTCCAGGCTCAAATTATTGTAGAATGTGGTTTTTACCATTCAGACAACGTGTGCATATGAGCGTTAAAGCCCCGACAACTGCAGTGTCTGATGTGAGCACAGATTACTTTAAAAGCGTGATCTAGACTGCTAGTGGTTCGTTGTTGCCCGCGAGCGATCATCGAGATATTACAGTCGACTGCACTTAGGAATTGACGCTGGCAAACGTTTCTAAGGCCTGTCTCTCTCTCTGTCTCTGTCTCTGTCTTTGTCTGTCTGTCTCTCTCTCGCAGCGACAGTTCATCGCTGTTAGTGTTACCCCTGCCGCACAACAACTGCTTCCATTATTACAACCGAAGATTATAGTTGTAAACCAGAATGCGTCGACCATGTTTATATGGCGCCCTGTCACATGGCTTTAGACCAAATGTTCCACCAAAATACGCTCATAGAAATAGCAGGCTATAAAGAAGGCGATCGGAAACAAAAACTGCCTGGAAACAGAGCACAGCCATCATTACGTATGACGTCGAGACAATTCTCCTTCTGCGCATGTCCGCCGCCATATATCGGTCGTTGGTTTTCTTTGTGTTATTTTGATGGGTTATGTTGTCTAAACGTGAAATTTGCTTGATAATTCTGGCACTTTGGACTTTTACTGTTGCCGGGTCTGCATGTCGGAATTATTTTTCGTTTTCAACACGGAGTTCCAACGTTTCGGACAGATTTTGTTGCATGTTATCGTGACCTTCTGTGTATGGAATGATCCACCTGCAGAGGGGGGGGGGGGGCAGGATTCCGGCCGGACACGTGCTTCATGAACTATGAACATGCTGTCATCTTTCTACTCTAGTTGGGAATCTGCTAGCAGAAGGGCTCTGCGTATGTGTGTGTGTGTGTGTGTGAGCTTGCCACCGGTGACTCTTCTAGTTATCTGAGCAATGTTTACTAACGGATGAATGCTCTGTTCTTAGTGACATTTCACATCGTTAAAGTAGCGCAGAGAGCACCTCTGATTAGTTTCTCTTGAAGAGGCGCTATACAAATTTCTGATTACAATTAAGGTTAAAATTTCAATTCTATTGGCCTGCTTCACCTGTTGCTCCCAGAGGCCACAGTGTCATCGCTTCACACCAGGTAGTTAAATTCTAATGGGCGTTCGAGCAGCAACACTCGTGCGGCAAATGGAATGTTTACTTGGAGAAGATGTTAGTTAAATTATGAGTAGAGTGTGACAGCCAGTAAGACCTGCAGCTGGACTTAGTTCTGATGCTGAAGCTGGGCCTGAAGCTGGGCTGACTGAGCTAGGAAGACGCCGGATTCATATAGCTCAAGACACGAAACCCCTTCCGCTGACAGATTAATGCCGACCGGACGGACGTCCAGAGCCGGACAGATGCCAGGATCAGATGAAGATGCAGCGGCAGGTGACGTTGTGTGCTTTGATATGCCGCCGTAGATGGTCGCTCGTTCAACAAAGACACTGCACGCAGTCCATGCCATCACGCACTTGAACGCGTGCGCTATATAAATATGCCAGACGATAAGCACGATAGGACCCGTATCAGCATGGCAACTCTGTTGTGGTGGTATTCCGTGTTTAACAACATTCTATGATTGCATGCAGGTCCTATATATGCCATCGACCTTACCTTACCTTAGATTTGTTTAACAGCTACAGACGATGGATCCCCGAGAATTGGCCGGGTGTTTTGCCCATACTCAGCGCTGAACATCCGACCGAAAGAGGTTGGAAGAGATCAGTTGGACGTCCTCTCCACACATGGACACGAGCTGTGGAGCCGGACCTGCGCTTGTTGAATTTCGGACTACACACAGCCTGGAGACGAGCCCTGAATAGAGAACTTGCAACGTGTTGCAAAACGGCAACGACCCAGAAAGGAGGCGCCGCAGATGATGTTGATGGGGGTTGAACCCGGTGAACCCGCGGTGAAAAACGTAGCAGTCTTAGAATCAGTCTTAACGTACGGCTCTACAATTGAACTGAAACATGGAAACCAGCAAATACGAAGTGCCAACGCTGTCCAGACCTTAGCCCTGGTTTCTGCAACAGATTTAGGTCTACGCCAGTGAAGAAGTTTTTGCATTTCGCTGACTGACACAGGAAAAATAGCAAAGGTCATTAGGGTTATTTAGGTCATGATTCGCAAATAGCGACCCAGAAACACAATCATTAACCACGAATCGTAACCTATATTTCGTAATCTTTAAGCTGGTTTTTCTTCGCATTATCATATAAAGATGACCATTTAGGGACCGCGAATAGATAATCGATTACATACAACTTGAAACTTTTATATTATATATAGGCCGAATGTATTTATTAATTAATCTATATCTGCATTCATTGTAGAACTCAGGTGACACATCTGTAGTCACATACAGTTAGCTTCTGCAATATAGACTTATAATGCGCTATATAATTTTAAAACTTTCGTTGTGCTCCTGTTACAATGCTGTGATTCTGTACATCTTCTAAATGATTTTAACCTATCCATAGGATACCCCACAGACATCAACTTTTCTGGTTCTGACGTCAGTTTCATATTTCGTATCTTTCGTAAATTGGGCCTCAACGACGACAGCAAGAAAAAAAGCGCTTCATAAGAATGCTTCATAAATCTGGACAAACGGCCGAGTTAATCAGGCGTATACAGACTGACAAATAAGCACCAGCCGTAGAGACATTGAGGCTGGAAGTTACACAGGCAGGCAGGCAGACAGACAGACAGAAAGACAGACAGACACACAGACACAGACAGACAGACAGACAGACAAAGAGGTGGAGGCTACAAGGCAGGACGATATGAAGTAGGCCATACAACTGGCTTTGCTGATGATGTTATACGCCAATTGGCCTAATTATAATTGTAATAAAAATGTGTGTATAGACCCTTATCACCCCTTCATTAGAAACTAATCTGTGGTGCTTTCGTATACGCTGGTGATGGTAAAACTAACAAGCAACAAAAGATCATCATCAGTTAGCAAGGCTAAGCAGAGCTCAGGTAACCAGAAAAGTCACCAATGGCGGACTCCCACACGCAACAAGAGCCCAACCAACGAATCCCCTCCAGAATTGACAGCTGACCTCGAGGTCAGAGTTCCAGGACCCCGTGACATCGAGCATGAGGAACGACGACAGATTCCCCGCCGATGACAAAGGGTTACCTCAAGGTTCAATAGTCCCTGGCAGATGGAAGAAGGTATCTTTCGGACCAGGAGATCCTCTGTGCCAGGCAGGCATTCGTCGACGGCCGGCCAGTTGGACGTAGAACCTCTCCGTGATTGACGAACGGCGCCACTCCAGACTGTCCTCACCCTTCCTTCGCCGAATCCCAGAGCTACTGGTTGAAGACGGCATTACATGGGTCTGAAACTCTACAGTGTCCGGCCGAGAACCAGTCCTCCTTCATCAGTGGACGAGTCGAAATGACGATCGCACTACGGTCGTTTTTGACATACAATGAGAAAATGCGCAAGAAAAACAACGAAATATGTCTGCAAAACGCGGACTCGGTCGTAGTAGAAGTCCAAACATAGAACATTCAGCACATGAGACAAGTTCTGCATAAAATAGCAACTTTAGTAAATGAATACGGTGGACAAATCGACGGCCAAAATGTCCAGGGAAATATGCAGAAGGTTCTAAGTTTTATAGGCCTAAATATATATAACATTTAGTGTAATTGTGTTCGTATATGTTTACAAATATAAATGATGTCTTTATTACTATTATGCGCAATGCATTTGTATAGCGCTGATTCATTTATTCGTCCTATCTTTTTATAACCGATAATAAACCTACCAAAGCAAGACTGGAATTCTTAATAATACCTATAAATAGACCTCGGCATAGGGCAAAGATCAAAGGTCATCAGGTTCATGTAGATCTTTATGCGTAACGACCCAGAAAGACAGTCATAGAATACCAATCGCATCTTTCCTATTCGTTAAGCTGGTTTATCTTCGTAGTCTTGTATTAAGATGGCCAATGGCCCCCTTCTCTGCCTGGTTCTTCTGGCAACTGGACTTTGTTCTTAACATGGCAGCTTTGGACAACCCACTGACTTGACGCAGCACTCGTGAATAAGCGCTGGTGCCCTGCGCTTAGCTTTCAAGTAGCGCTTTAGATATTTGTAGTTAACGATTACGATGGCTAATTCAAGGGCCGTAATTGGACATAAAAAATTATATTACTATTACTGATAATTATATTACATACAATGTTTAAATCTTCGAAATTTGGTCTAGAGGCCTATCTATAGTCTTTAAATATATACACTCATTAGGAACCAACATATTTGTGCAAATAAACATATATCTACACTTATGAAGACGAACCCCACTTGGGAAAGTTAATCGCTGCTTCAGCCTCCCTCCACCCCTTCCCCTCACGACCTCACTTCCCCAGACCGTTCAGCCGAAGCTTCTTCGAATTTCTCGAATTCACCTTCAGTTCGCTCTGTCACCCAGCGCCTGGCTTAAGACCCTCTGTACAGTCGCTGTGGCTAACTGCCCAGCCTCCACTTCCACCAGCAAGGTAAGGTGTACCGCTCTCCAGGTATGATCTTCAAGTATAGCGCACTTTGTGACAGCATGTATGTATGCATGTATGTATGTATGCATGTATGTATACATGCATTTATGTATGTATGTATGTATATATGTATGTATGTATGTATACATGCATGTATGTATGTATGTATACATGCATGTATGTATGCATGTATGTATGTATGTATGTATATAAGTATACATGCATGCGTGTATGCATGTATGTATGTATGTACGCATGTAGGTATGCATGCATGTATGCATCTGATGAACATTAATACAACGTTTTTAAAGAACTTCACAAATGGGCTGAACTTCATCGTTTTGTTCTGTATCGCTGCTGTATCGTTCTGAAACAAAGTCGTGTTAGTTAGTTGGTTCATGCGACTTAGCTTTCACTGGCCGCTGTAGAAACTTCGAGTCTTTACGGTAGTAAAAAATGTCTTGTTAGTCTTGTTAGTTGGGAATGTCTTTTATTTCCTTTCTGTTGCTCGTCCAACGTTAAAGACATTTTTTTACTTGGTACGAAAGTAGTTTGCCACAAATTTTATTACACACTTTACATGTAAGATGTTGTCAGGTTGCGAGTGCCTTCCTCGCTACAGCTGGGTCGGTAGCGCTTTTCGTTATTTCCTCGCTATTTACTCAGAGGCGGTTGGGCTTCAGTTTTGCTCTTTCTAACAGTCGCGATATCGATATCGGTTTTCGGTTCTTGTGTTCTTAATGCTGCAGGTTTATAGCCCGACTTTGCTGTACGCGGTGTAAACTTTGCAGCTCTTAGTGATGTTTTACTGTAGCAGAATTGTACGTTACAAATTGAAATTATATTTTATGTGTTCACTGTGTTAGCTTTTGATTAAAATGTCTGAAGTTCTGTATATTTATTTTATTAATTTTACATTTGTAGTCGGATTTACTAACTTTGGCCCTACACAGTTGGCCGGCGAATTCACCAGTGAGCCTCCCTCCATTCTATAGAATTGTATTTTTAAAACTTGGGTTCAGAACTAACACGGCTGACACTATTTAGGTTTTCTTGTGCTGGTAAGTCGCCCACTCGTTGAAATCCTCGCTCTTTCTTACTTAAGTCCTGTTTTCATGCTAAAGCTCCCTGTTGAGTTTTCGCGTTTCTAGTCAGTCATGTGGTTCAATCGGTAACCTCTCCGAGAGCTGTCCTATACCTCATTCTATTGACTACTCTTACCTGCCGTCCTTGTATTGTCTCAGACTCTCACGTTAGTTAGTCAGCCACAGTTGCTCTGTTCTGCTTTTCAACTTCTCAAAACTTCCAGTTATGCCTTTGTCTTCTAAGGTATTCATTCTTCCTGTTTGCTGTTCCATTCCAAACAGATCATCTTCCAAGACTGGACTTCTGGCGTGTTAAGAAGTCTTGCTTCTCATATAAAAAGTCATTTGAATATCCTCTTTCTTATACTTCTGTCTGGTGATATTACACTTAACCCTGGTTCATCATAGCTAAAAACGTTAAACTTCCGTAATTTCAACATTGACTCTACCGGTTTCAAAGTTCACGCTCTAACAAATTACCTTAATGAGCAACAACTTGACTTCTGTGACTTAATTAAACATGGCTGCGTTCTGATGACACAGTCTTTCCTTTCTGATAGAACTTCTCCATTCCACTTACAATCAAATTAAAATTTGCTACTTTTTGTCACACCGACGGGTCACACTTCGGTCAGATTCAGATGGCTCATACTTCAGGCAGGGCGGGGTTAACTTCACAATCGAGTCGTACTCCAAATTAACAAGTAGTCAGGTAGAACCATTTGCTGACAGCTCGTGAAAGTCCACTCTGTCCATACTGACAGCTCTACTGCAAATCCTTCCCTCAAAATTATTCCCCTGATTCATACGTTATATATTACTTTAAATGTAGTTTTGCTTGACTGTACTACTTGCGTGTTGATTACATAAGACTTGCAGCCTCAATTTTTGTCTTTTCTTTTTATATATTGTGTTGGATCCACTTTTACACATGGTGCTGAATATAGTTTTGCTTAACTGCAATGCCTGCATGCTGCCAGCAGGTATTAAATAAGGTTTCTAGCCCTAATTTTTGTAATTTTGATTGTTTCAATTGTTGAGAGGGTTCCACTGTTACATAAGATGTAAGATATAGTTTTGCTCTGTTATGCTGCTGAACTCAGGTACTAATTAAGGCTTCCAGTCACAACCTAGGATGGCTTTGCACTGACATTTGTATTTTTACTCTTGCATTTTGTCTTTGATGTGAAAACTGGCTAAAAATTGCATTGTTTTTTATATTTGAGTGTTATTGTTCTTATTAGTTTCTTTGTGTTAGTAACCTCATTGTTTCACTATTTTCATTGGCTTAATATTTTGACTTATTGTTATTAGCATTTTCACTATTTGTTAGTATCTCTTCTTAGATTTTTCATGGGGTGGGTCCGTGTTTTTATCCTCCGTGTCTTAAGGAATGAACTAATTGCCTGCATTGTGTTTTGTTACTGCTTAACTGTATTGCGTACAATTCCAGTAAACACTACTCTTTTTCAGCAGATGCATAATGGTGGCTTAAGAGTATGAATTTTTGACTTAAGATCTGTCGCTTGAAATCCTTGTTTTCTCCACATATGTAGGGTATACTGGTATTTTTATCTCTCTTTACTTGTGCATATTGTCTATCATGTTAAAGTTGAAATACTTTGAAATCGTGTGCATGCCTTCATTACTTTAAAAATAAATGTAAAAAATTGTAAATGTGCTGTTTTTATTTATGGCGAATAAAGACTATTGTATGCAAAAAATCACAACTACATATGCATGTATGCATGTCTATTCACATCAGCTTAACATCAAACTAACATTTTGTTATGCATGCATGTCATGCATATGCATGTATAACAAAACGTTAGCTGGATATTAGTTTAATGTGTGTAAAGTGATACGTTATTTGGATGTAATTTGGCTTTAGTTTGAAATCAACAAATTGATGCGTTCGTGACGAGCATTCGATCATCAAATAACTGTTAATGACTGTCAATGACGACGTTAAATTGATATGAATTTCACGCAGGTGAGTTATCTGGGTTTTAATGACGGTTAACCAATGACTTACCGTTGCACAAGTGAAGGTAGATTTGAATGAAGATGAGCAACAGCATCAGTTGCATCCTTCGTCCAAGTAGCATCGCTGCAGCCGTCTTTGGCTAAGTATTGTCGCGAAGAGATGGCTGTCGACTGACTGAGAGACGATGGTTGCAGAGGCTGGAGGAGTAGAGTTTGCGTTCACCTGTGCAGCAGCAGCAGCAGCCACTCTAAGCGATGACTCAGACGATGGACCGACTGCGTATGGTCACTTGTCTCTGTCCTCCTGTCACCTCCTCCTCCTATGCTCCTCTTCCGTCTTCCTTCTTCCCTCTCTCTTCCCTCCCTCTTCCCTCCCTCCCTTCCTCCCTCTCTCCCTCCCTCCCTCCTCTTTCCTCTTCTAGCTGAACACACTGTTCAAAAGTGACAGAACACTTGCGCATGCGCAGTGGCTCCAGTCGCAGATGACGAAATTAGTGCTAATTAGTCTACCTCGTCAGAAAAAAGCCGAACGTCGTCAAGACTGTCTGTGTCTCGTACAGATACACATAATTTAATCACACGCGCGCGCGCACACACACACACACGCATAGATCTCCTTCCTGCGTATCTGCAACATTCATATGTAGCCTATGTGTGAATGTAGGTCTATTCATATAGACTTTTCGATGTTCACGACTACTAGGGACAACGACTGAGTTGTCTATATATTCTATAGAGGGATAGACAGATGGAACGACACGCATCGTCAGCCGATGTATTCCAACTCACACCTGTAAAAGTCTCCATCGGAAGCAGATTCCAGTGGAACTGCTGCTGCTGCTGCTGTTGTTGCTGCTGCTGCTGTCTCCACATGCCATCTTCTGCGATGCATGAACGACGCAGATCAGTCGTCGGCTGCTGCTTCCGTTAATACTATCGGATTCTCATAAAACGGACGAAGACCGGACGGACGGACGGACGGACGGACGGACGGACGGATGGATGGATGGAAGAATAAATGAGTGAATGGAATCATCATCTGCTCCAAATTTTCTCATGACCATCATCTTCTCCTCTTCCTCTCACTCCTTCGTTCTACTCTCCCTACTCTTCCTGCTCTTCCTCTTTCCTATTCCATTCCTATTCCTGATCCGCGGCCTATTCCTCCATTCAGTTTACTAAATCATTCTCTCGACCGTTCTCTTCCCCCCACCGGCCGCTCTGTCGTCGGACTGATTTCGATTTATAGACCAAGGCGTCACACGTGAATTGCGAACACATAGAAATCTGTCACATCGTCATCGCGCTGTCATATTCGCGAATATTGATGTCAGCGCGGCATCCACGAGACGTCAGATGTCACGTCTGGTCGAGGATAAAGTGGAAAGTCCCTTAAAAATCAGTCGGCGGCAGTAAATTGCCAGCTTTTGACGTCGCTTCATCCGTGCGACTATTGCACTGACGAACCTAAATCGGAATTGATCTTCATTTCTATCTTTTGTCAATAAACAGACCTGCGTTGTTTCATTCGGCGTACGTTGGGCGTCAACTGATGGGCCAACTTGCTACAGAAATTGAATGACTTGTAACGGTTAGCAGTCGATGCAATGTCGACTTTAACATTAAAATAAAATTCAACTTCTATGTATACATATAAGCTTAAATGCAAACAACTGCTCACAACATATCTAAACATGATAGATGTTTTCTTGTAGATTTCTAAGCTTATTGATAATTCTTAATGTAAAACCTGCAAAATTAATGAATTATTGTAAACAGTAACTTGATACATTGGCTCATATAAAACGGCAAAACTGAGCGCCAGTACTTTCGAACCTTACCACTGGTTACCTGTTCTAGCAATAAGGTTAAGAAGCACCAACACTGGAATTTTGTGTTTTACATGTGTGTTTGGCACTCTATCAGAGGAACCAGAGGGCAATCCTACACTAACCCCACCTCAGATTATTTTCGAGTTTGGCACTCCTGCTCCACGACCATACGGCTTTATTCGTCATGAACTCCGTCGCCTGTTGTGAGTTAAGGCTCCAAATAATCATAATTATAGTCTATGCGGATAAGAATTTTACTTTGTTGCGGGTTGTCTACTGGCAATAAAGAAACCAAGCAGTAGTTAAATGGCAACATATTTCCAAGCTAAATACAAGCAAAATGAACAGCAGAATCTAAACGGAAAATGCGTTCGACAAACATCAACTTCAAAAAGACAATCTACCATCCAGAAAGACAAGTCATCCACGTCAGGGAGACAGCATCAACTTCAAAAGGACAAGTCATCCACGTCAGGAAGACAGCCTCAACTTCAAAAGGACAAGTCATCCACGTCAGGGAGACAGCATCAACTTCAAAAGGACAAGTCATCCACGTCAGGAAGACAGCCTCAACTTCAAAAGGACAAGTCATCCACGTCAGGAAGACAGCATCAACTTCAAAAGGACAAGTCATCCACGTCAGGGAGACAGCCTCAACTTCAAAAGGACAAGTCATCCACGTCAGGGAGACAGCATCAACTTCAAAAGGTCAAGTCATCCACGTCAGGGAGACAGCATCAACTTCAAAAGGACAAGTCATCCACGTCAGGAAGACAGCATCAACTTCAAAAGGACAAGTCATCCACGTCAGGGAGACAGCATCAACTTCAAAAGGTCAAGTCATCCACGTCAGGAAGACAGCATCAACTTCAAAAGGACAAGTCATCCACGTCAGGAAGACAGCATCAACTTCAAAAGGACAAGTCATCCACGTCAGGGAGACAGCATCAACTTCAAAAGGACAAGTCATCCACGTCAGGGAGACAGCATCAACTTCAAAAGGTCAAGTCATCCACGTCAGGGAGACAGCATCAACTTCAAAAGGACAAGTCATCCACGTCAGGAAGACAGCATCAACTTCAAAAGGACAAGTCATCCACGTCAGGGAGACAGCATCAACTTCAAAAGGTCAAGTCATCCACGTCAGGAAGACAGCATCAACTTCAAAAGGACAAGTCATCCACGTCAGGGAGACAGCATCAACTTCAAAAGGTCAAGTCATCCACGTCAGGGAGACAGCATCAACTTCAAAAGGACAAGTCATCCACGTCAGGGAGACAGCATCAACTTCAAAAGGACAAGTCATCCACGTCAGGAAGACAGCATCAACTTCAAAAGGACAAGTCATCCACGTCAGGGAGACAGCATCAACTTCAAAAGGTCAAGTCATCCACGTCAGGAAGACAGCATCAACTTCAAAAGGACAAGTCATCCACGTCAGGGAGACAGCATCAACTTCAAAAGGTCAAGTCATCCACGTCAGGGAGACAGCATCAACTTCAAAAGGACAAGTCATCCACGTCAGGGAGACAGCATCAACTTCAAAAGGACAAGTCATCCACGTCAGGAAGACAGCCTCAACTTCAAAAGGACAAGTCATCCACGTCAGGGAGACAGCATCAACTTCAAAAGGTCAAGTCATCCACGTCAGGGAGACAGCATCAACTTCAAAAGGACAAGTCATCCACGTCAGGAAGACAGCATCAACTTCAAAAGGACAAGTCATCCACGTCAGGGAGACAGCATCAACTTCAAAAGGTCAAGTCATCCACGTCAGGAAGACAGCATCAACTTCAAAAGGACAAGTCATCCACGTCAGGGAGACAGCATCAACTTCAAAAGGTCAAGTCATCCACGTCAGGGAGACAGCATCAACTTCAAAAGGACAAGTCATCCACGTCAGGGAGACAGCATCAACTTCAAAAGGACAAGTCATCCACGTCAGGAAGACAGCATCAACTTCAAAAGGACAAGTCATCCACGTCAGGGAGACAGCATCAACTTCAAAAGGACATATGGTGAGTCCGGCAAACCACACGAACAAATCAACAGGGTAGAACACTCCAACGACCAACATGGTCGACAACCAAAAGCCAGGCTGACTCAACATCATACATACGCCTATTCAAAGGTCGGGGTTCCCGCCAGACATCTGACATTCCTACTGTAGAACATCTGTTGCACGTGGCACCCACAGGTCTCCGGTGATGTGGTACTCGGTGTCAAAAGTGTTCCAATTCTAAACACCATCCACCGTCTCCGTCTGTCTGCCTGTCTAACCCTTGGATCTTGACCTGGAACCGAGTCTGCCTGCCTGTCTGTCAGCCGTCTGTCTGTCTGTCTGTCTGTCTGTCTGTCTGCCTGCCTGCCTGCCTGCCTGCCTGCCTGCCTGCCTGCCTGCCTGCCTGCATGCCTGCCTGCCTGCCTGCCTGCCTGCCTGCCTGCCCCTTGGACGGTGTCTATAACAGCATGTCCTTTGTAAAATGAATGCAGCCGCAAAATCCGTAATTTGTAGACTTTTTATGTATTATTTTAATGTTTTCGCGTTGTATTATTTGAGTCTTCCACCCGAAAGACAGCAGACAACAGAGGGACATGGCCAGTCATCGGCCTCCTAGATCCGCTCTTGCTTAGCAAGGGATTGACCCTCTGATTGAATCTTTGCCCCTGGATGATGCAGCGACCCCCACTGTGCCCCCTCCCGTAAATTGCTGGATCCGACCCCCATACAGCCTACATCTATACACGAATGTTGATCATACTGGATGGGTTTATATTTGTGTGGTTGGGTCGTGTCGTCTTCTGATGTCATTTAACAACGATTAGATTTTCTGGTCGCTTTTGCTCATCATCCAATATGCAGGCGAATTTTAACCGAAAACTGTCGCAGTAATCCCATCCGTCTGATTAGATTATTGGATTAGATTATTACACTGACTGCATTCGAACAGAATTCCAGTTACACGAAAACGCGTACGTATGGCTATTGGCCTACATGGACTCTCTTAGTCTTCGGCGTCGAGGTAAAAGCATATCCAAGCAGGCGCATTAATCTCACGTGACTTCGTGACCTTTTGCCGGAGCAGCATGACCTATCATCCTAGTGTCGATTTATAAGAACGAATTCAGATGCGACAGGCAAACACACGCGACGTTCGTCTACGTCCGTCGGTCACGTAGGCCTAATCTCTCTGTCACATTCGGAATCATTGAAACAAATATCTATAATTTTGATCTACTTTTGCTGATAACTGTAGTTGCTAACGTTACGTGATGCAAAGCCATTAGAATGATAATTATTTCGTAATGTATCGTTAGGTGTTTGTCACTGGCACATCCAGAGGTTTACAAAGGGGCAAGTACATGTAAGTGAGCCCTACTGAAGGCCGTACTGAACTTCGCCAGAAAAGTTTTGATCAGTTTTTTGCCGACTATTTTGTGTCTCCAAACTCTCTGATGATCAGCTTCTAGTCACCAGCAGAATGTTTGACGATCTTTTCTTCCTCCATTTTTTCATGACCTTTAGAAGTTTCTTTTTCCTAGTTTTCCAGATTTTTATGATATCCAAAATATTGTTTATGGCCTTTCTTTTGTTGATGGCCACTTATTTCAGTTTCTTCTAGAAGACCTAACAGGATCTTTTTTATTTACAAGTTCAGTAGAAAACCCTCCCCCGAACCATTTGAAACAACTCAGTGGCGTTCGCCCAAGAAATTGTGACATGGCTGGATCGTCCTCCACTCCTGGAATCCCTTGGATGCCTTTAGTTTCTCTTATCATGCGACGACGGTCTTACGAATTACGCCTGAAATGGCTTCATATAGTGCTTACGAAATTATGCATTAGAAATATGGAAGAGGACGGAAACTTATTATATCTCATGCATTTGGTCGCATAAAACCTGCCTTAAGGACACTGGGTACGTTTATATAGCGCCGCCTTGGCAACTTGCGCGTGGTTAGAGCTATTTATCGATTTATGAAATTGAATAAGCTGTGCCGAACACACGTGATCGATTTAGCCGTAATCAGTAAGGCTGAGAAATCATTCTTCGTAGGATCAGCAACTGATCTGCAATTGGTCCACAATCGCATTGGAACCGATTTGCACATAGAAAGAGGAGATTCGATTGCAGAGAGAGAGAGAGAGAGAGAGAGAGAGAGAGACAGACAGACAGACAGACAGACAGAGACAGACAGACAGAAAGAGAGAGGGAGAGAGACAGAGAGAGAGTGCTAGTCAGACAGACATACAGACAGACAGAGATAATCAGAGATAAATGCAGAGAGAGAAGTACAAACCGATAAAGATATAAAGATAAATCGAAAAGCCCAGAGACACAGAGAGACAGAGAGATAGACCAAGACAGCAAGAGACAAAGAGACGAAACTAGACAGAGAGCGAGACCGATCGACAGAGACAGACAGACAGACTGAGCGGTCCGTCGATCATGGATTACAGGCAAACTCTCATTAATACGAAGCAGTCAGACTACATTGCGACATCGTAGCTAAGTCAGTCTTTTCTTGCATTCACTTGATTTTCCGTTCTGCAAATCTAATCGAAACTGGAAGAATTCCCTCCAATAATCCATCGTCCAACTGGATAAGCACTATATGAAGTCATTTCAGGCGAAGCGATTCATACGGTTACCATTCTGTTCATGGAATAAGTTTCTCCATGCAATTTCAATTCTCTTAGGTCCACCTCAACTCCAAGTCTCCGACAGCGTCGTCCTTGTAAGGCCGGCACGTGTAGCAGGACAACGAAAGGCAATAAATGCCCCGCAGTTAGGTCTCCAGTTTGGCTTAAAAGGGTTGCGATTATCGTGTTGCTATCGGCGGTCGGATATTCCGTGGCTTAGATATTGTAAAACTTTGCTGTGCCTGATATTCGATATACGCGTCTGTCAAATGCTGATGGATCAGGTAATTGTTGTAATTCTGGCGGGAGTTTATTCCAGAGGGGTGGAGCAGCTATGGCTTTGGAGCGATTTCCAAATTTTAAGGATGAGGTGACTGGAGGGCGAAGAAGTGTTAGGACAGACGAGGAGCTGTTTGAACGAAGAGCGTGGATTGTAAATAACTGATGTAAATAGGAGGGTTGAGAAGATTGAATTATGTTATATGCAAGGGATACGACTTTGTACACTATTCGTTCAGGTATTTTAGGAAAACTGAATCGCCATTGTCTAGTTTTGCATGGACTATGGATGTGGCAATGGTAGATGCTGTTTTGAAGTCAAGCATAGGGCGGATTCTGCGAAGGTCATGGATATGCATAAAGCAAGAGTGTGAAAGAGGGGTGATATGATCAGAAAAGGAGAGGTTTTGGTCGAATATTACACCTAAATTGGGGACAGAAGAGCGTTATTAGTATTAAAGGTGTGGATGAAGGCAGAGCCCAGGCTGAGGGAGAAAGAGGGGTCAGGAATTTTTAGAAAAAATAATAATTGGGCAGTAAGCTATGAAAAGCCTGGTGCTTAGTAAACCGACATTATAAAGAGCTGTTGAGCTAACTTATTTATGCTACGAGGAATCAACACATGTAGTAACCCTCAGGACCGGGTCACACCTCCGAATTCTCTGCACAGGATTTAGGAATACCCCAAACTTGGCGGACTACGTGCATGCTAACTTTTTATCGGACCCCAACATCATTCGCCACCGGTAACAATTATATTCGCGTGTAGGCCCCTAACACTATTTAAGCCATTCCAGTGGCATAGCTAGCCTTCCGAAGGCCCTTGTGCAAAATGAACTTTGGATATTGTGCTTTACGTAAGTGAGCAACCAGGCCTTGGTACATTGGGGGCCCAGGCGGCCCCGGGCCTCGTGGGCCCTTGTGTTTTGCACAACCTGCACAATCTGTTGCTATGCCCCTGAGTCATTCCAAAGTAGGGTTGTTCTGAAGACTGGAAATAGACTCGCAAATAGCCAACTGACACCTACTATACAATTATTATTTCTATTATTGCTGCATTTATTAAGCGTCACTATCTAACGACTAATCATCAGTCGGTGGCTCCGAGCAGTTGTGAGTGGACTTGTTCAAGGTCCCCACACATCAATCGCGTACTCTCTGCATCATAAGCCGAGTGCTGTAGCCAATCTATTACCATGGAGTGTCGACTTCAGGATTGCTTGCGTGGGGACAGAAGCATTTCCAGAGGGGCGCCACATTCTGGCAGTCCACCATGCACTGGGCTGGTCTGGGGCGCCGGCATATAATGGAGGGGCGCGGGGGACCCCCACGCCTATGGCTAAATCCGCCACTGTTACCGTGCCCCATGAAGACTGTAGATGTATTTTTGCAATTTACGTGTGTCATATCAATTATGTTACAGTCATATCAATAATATTACACGTGCGATATCGATTATTTTACAAGAGGACGCTCATTCTTACAATATGAAGTTCTTTGACATTAGTTGTATTTATGCTCCGATTATCGCGCCTGTGAATAAGATGGTTTCCGCGACTTAGCCTTCGTTGGGCGATGTAGAAATCTCGAAGTGCATCAGTTCCAATAACCAGCTAAGATTTTAATAGAAGGGGCTGGCAACCTTGTTATAAAAATTATAGGCCTACGCATAGCGCTAATTCATACAGTGTGACGTAAGGTAAGGTCGATGTCAACGGCTCTAGCAGACATAAAATCTTAAACAATGGATGCTACTAGCGGCATAAAATAATTAAGACGCACAGAAAGTGATCAGTCAGTGTTAAAATTCCTAAGTGAATTGTATATAGGCTATTCATCTCCTCCGACGTACGTCTGACCCTTGTGTAGTCTCCAGTTAAAGGCCTCTATCATGGCTGAACGGCAGTCGATCGGAGGGGCGATTGTCATGGCCGACACGACCGTATCAAGGAAAGCCAGGCGACGATTGATTTCTCCTAAAAAACCACGATATCGACTGCGAAGAGAACCTGCAGCACCAACAGCCAATACAGAGCCAGACTGCTCATTCGATCTTCGCTTCTTCAGTCGATAATGATAGATCCATGTTTCGAAATGACGAAAATGAAATCTCTGCGCATTGATCATTCGTAGAAACTCGGTCATCATCGCCTTCCGAACGACTGAATGACGTCATAGCCTTCGACACAGACGAAGTCATCATCTGACTTCGCCTCGGTCTCTGACACGTTATTTGTCGCTTCATTATCTCTCTCTCTCTCTCTCTCTCTCTCTCTCTCTCTCTCTCTCTCTCTCTCTCTGTCTCTCTCTCTCTCTCTCTCTCTCACACACACACACCACCACCACTACACCACAACTTACACACACGCACGCGCGAGCAGACACATTCCGAAAGCTAGAACTGTTTTGAATCCCTTAAATTACACCAGTTTGACGACTAATGATCACATTAACGAACATATTTGAAAAGGAGTTTAAGTTAGCACCAAGAATAGGCCTTACAGGCCTTTGTTGGGGCAAAAGAACTGTCAGATGAATTACAAAGTGTTTCTCCTCTTGAGTAACTGCTGATCTAGCGAATTTCCATGTGAACAATCGCAATGCAAACGAAAAGCAGCATAATATCTGTTGCCAGAGTAAACGGCAGCGCTTTAAGAATAATGAGGCAATGGAAAAGACAAAAAACTTGAAGAAGGAAGAAACGAATGAATGAGGACAGAGTGAGTTTGTAAGGCCAAAAGTAAAGAATCCGTTGGAGGATGCAAATGCAAATTGTTGCTACAAGAGAATCAAGCACACATTGCTTTAGGCATTGCACGCAAACTCAGACTAATGATTAAGCGAATAGAGCTTGTGCTGATCATCCAGCAGAAGTTGCAAGTGGCAAATGAACAGGCTGGTATAAAATGTTTGAAGAAAACAGAATCAAAACTGTAATGATATATGAATTAGAAAGACACACCAGATTGATTATACGCCATGTTCAGTAAGTTAAGCAAAGCATCCAGTTATGTTGAAAAAAAGAACTGTGGACAAAATGGAGTGGAAATTGTAAGTCAGCTGCGAGGAAAAGGAATTAAGGTTCAGGCACTTGATTCTGATATGGAAATCCCAGTAACTAATGAAAACCTTGTAAAAAATGTGCAACTGGAAAAGATAGGGAAGGTAACATCCAGTGTGCAGCAGGAAGGCAAGTCCTAGCAAAGTTCATCAATCTGTATGAGAGACTGTATAACGATGGAGTTGAAAAGGATTCAAATCAGATGATAGAAGAGATAAGGAAATGCAGCTCCACTCACACTTTCACCTTTGCTGCATTCTATCCATGCTTGATTTCAAAGCCACCTCTACCAATTCTACCTCTGTTGTCCATTCCAAGCTCAATTACTGTAAGTCCACTTTCCTTAATCTTGAGTTCACTCAAATCAAGTGCCTTGAACTCATCCAAAATGCATTTGCCCAAACTGTCACCATGGCACCCATGCATCGCCCCATCATTCCTATCCTAAAATCATTGCACTGACTTAAAATCTCCCAACCCATTCAATTCAAAGTTTTTTTCACTAACCTACAATTCTCCGCAACACTCCCAACCCACTCCTCTTGTCTTCAGCATCCAACCACCCTGCTCTATCTGATCGTCCTCTTACCTCACTCTTGTCTGCTTCCAGTCACTAGTCATCTGAAGTTCTCTGAACAATCCACACCCCCAAACTTCACTTCTGGAACAATCTCCCAACTGAACTCCACAAATTCACAATTTCTGCATCTTCAGGCTGTCATTCACCCAGCATCAGTTGACTCAAGCCCCTCAATCTATCACTCCTGTGGGTTACATCCAAAAGTGAAGCCCCAACTCTTCAAGAAATCTTACCATGATCCATTCAATCTGCCACCTGTTCATTTCCCTCAACCTAATACTACAAGCTGGACAGTTCTGAGTCATCCCTTTATGGGATCTTCTGTTTCACACAGCATCTCAAGACAACCCCGATGATGCTGTACTCCTGAAAACAAATGCCGGTGTCTTGCACTTAGCTTTGATGTAATTCAGAAATTTTCCAGTTTATCATTTATGAGTTTATAGGCACAGCATTCAATCTGGTATCATTATTAGTAAAGTATCCCATAACCCACAAGTGAGACATAGAGGTGTTCAGTTCCTTTTCTTTAGGCCCTTGAGCCATCAATGGACAAACTCAAAGTCCTAAGGTAAAGGAACATCAGAGCATCAGATTTGCTGTTTACTTCCCAGCTTATACCGGTACCAAATTATGCTGCTTGGTGACAGAGGCATGGTGTGCACAAACAACTTTGTCCAGGGTCATAACACGGAGTTGAACTCGCAACCGCATGATCATTGACCAAATGCATTACTGATAGACCACCGTGCTGCATTATTAGGAACATGGTAATCTGTTTAATATTAATCATCACTGGCAAACAAGTTAAATTGGCATATGTGTATATAAAAAAGTAAAATCCGATTTATTGTCAAGATTTAACACCAAAACAGCTTACACTAGAATCAAAAGTCCTTGGAATCAAATCTGTATTTTCCATGTATTGGAAACTGAAAACAAAATAGATAACTTGTATTCATAGACAATAAAATGTCAGGTATGTTGTGTTTCATATTAGATTTAACAAAAGCCAGAAAGCAAAGCAGAAACTTGTTTGAGAATTGAATAATTGTAACATCCTTCTCTTTCAGACATTAAATTGGCCCTCGCAATAAACAGGCATTTTGTTGATTTATGGTGACAAACTGAATGATTAATCTACTGGGATTGAATGTAGTCAAATGTATAAAGTACACCACACTCCTAACAGAGCGAGACTAATGAATCAGTTTAACCCTTCACTCAGTGCCTCGGAATACCAGACAGCTGATTGTCCAGCATCAGACCCACATATTGATAGCACAGAAGGTGTGTAAGCAGACATCAGAGTTGCAGATGCCCTGGTCGTAGCATAACTATTAAGTCTTATCACTGAACAGCTCATCTGATTCATTATTTTTATTTCTGCATTTATTAAGCATCACTATCTAATAACTAACCATCCCTCTACGGTGCTGAGCAATTGTGAGTGAAGGACTTGCTCAAGGTCCCGGTGAGGCTTGAAACCGTACTCCACGTGTTAGAAGCCGAGCGCTCAAACCAACAATCTATCACGTTCCACAAACATTTATTCATATTAATAGCTCTCAAGCAAAAAAGAACCTGGACACCTGACCAGCCCCAAAACCCGGTTGAGCTTCATGATAACAAACAACCATTTGGAACCACTACATTCCTTGGCAGGTAATGCTGACTAAGTTGTCTCAAAATTACCTTACTGGCCAAGAGCTCCTTTAGTGTTTTGTTGCTCTATCAGGTGAAGATGATTAGCCTGATGCATTGGTTGTTTACCTCTGACTCACTTTACCAAGGACCATCAGATTCAAAGCGCAATAGAGAGGTTTCAGCAATAAAAAGCTACAGCAAAACAATGCAAAACAATGTATGGACAGAATGTTTTGGCAATTCATCTGTGTACTGCGCATGATTACACGTACTAGCAAAGACATACATACATTTAAAAGCCCTCAAATACATGTTTGTAATCAGGTTTGTACATATAGTATATGTATATATATATATATATATATTTATTTACACACACACACACACACATATATATATGTATATGTATGTAGGGGTTTACAGCAAAGAAAGTTTTATGTCCATGCTGCAGCTGGTTGCAGACATAACTGACAGAAGAACTTTGTCTTGAGGTCTGTATCAGATTTCTTGAAAACATATAATTATGCATCGGTATACATATATACACATGTGCATATATACTGCATATAAAATTATATGTACACAGCGTTAAATAAGAGCTAATAAATTATACAGCTGAACTCGCAAACAGAATGTCTGATAGGTAATTAAACAATTCTGGAAAGAGGCTCTAAACCACAACAGACCAGTTCAATACATGCAGCTCCACTGCACGAAGGTCCATCTTTATAAATGTTATGGATTACAGGTGGAAGTGCATAAGCCCAACTGGAAGATGCTTTCAAGAAATTCTTCCTAGACTGGTTCCCTGCTTGAGGAAAACTAGTTTAATGCATCTTTGACAGTCTTCATCAACAGGTTTGTCTGGTTGACAAGGTGGTTAGCACTAAGGAAAACGTTCTGCTTCCTGTACAGACAAAACAAAACGTGGTAACAAATATAAAGATAACTGTATAACTCTCTCCAACACAGCTGTCACTGCAATCATAGGCTGTCTTGATCATGCAGCCTGTTTTAACCACAACTTGATTACGTACAGGAAACAGCAGAGTTTGACTGCCCCGAGTATTATAAACCCCTTAATCGATTTACCTGAAATTTGACACAGGCTATTATGTTGTTGACATCTTAACATAAAAAGTCTGGAAGTGATTAGGTTCTTTGTGGTGCACCCATCGACATCCGACATATACACAGGTTGTTCTTTTGTTACCTTTACATGCTTCAGTACATTGACAGCTCACAGGCCAATTTTTGTACCCAACAGCTCATTTGATTTGGACTGGTGCAGGGACAAGCCCTTCTGGGATAAGTGCATTCACTTATCACCAATATATAGTCCTTATGGCAAAAATATCAAAGGAGAAAATATCTGTCCTCCATAATTAAATATTTACTGACTTTCAAATGTTTTCTTTTTGCTAATGAAAAGGTGCATAATCATTCATAATGCATCACAAATTTAAAACAATCCAAATTTAAAACAATATAAAATCCATGCTTTACCTAATCTTAATGTTTTAGAACTCATTTGATATGAAACCTGAAGACATATTAGACTCATTATAATACTATCTTCAGAAGATATAAGAATCATTTTATTACAAGCCTGCTATAATGAAGTTATTTTCTATATCTCAGCTAACTTTGGGTACCATGTCCTTGACTGTGTTGAATCAAAATTCTTGTGACTCTATATATCTTTTATGATCAGACTAGAACAGGTTAGATTAGACTATAATAAACAAGAATTGATTAAACAGAGTTGCTATTTAACTGAGGCGATAACTGCTATTCCTGCAGTTATCAAATGACAGACTAGCTATTAAGCCTGTGTAGGCTATATTGCCAGCACTGCTGTGATGACCACAGCTACTGTGGCAGAAAAACAAGATCGACTAATGTAGAAAACATAAATTTAACTAATGAGTGTTAACAGCATTATGCAAGAAATGATACATGTAAATATTCATCAACAATACTCTTCAAACCAAACTGTTGAGGCAGATTTTAAAAGTATTGGAAATGCTCAATATTTGCTATCTATTGTCATTTCTATTATACGTGTAATTCTACATAAGCTCTGAGCTCTTTGTTCTTCAGTCTGTCTTGCTTATGGTCTTCTGTTGCGCAATCATTTAACAGAAGCCAAAGTCAGTTTAATCTGACCAGAAGATGTCTAACAGACTTTGATGAAGAAGAAGAAGAAAGTCAGTTAACCTAAAGACATTACACTTACAACATTATGACTCTGTAGAAAGATAAAAAGACAAGTTGTCTTAACCTTGATATACTGGTTATTTTAAAGTGCATTAATTATTAAAAGAACTTTCTGTCAATTTAAACGTTTAGCAGAAGTGTCCAATTTCAGCAGTGTATCAGGATGAACTGATTTTTTTAAACAATTTAATTCTTTATTGAATAAATATTAAAGTTCAAATTAATCAAAGTTAAGAGTCAGCATAATGCACCAATAACTTCATAACTGCAACTGACTAATTTTCAAGGATAATGGTTCTAAAGGATGGAACATGACAAGACCTTACTGCAGTTTATATCCAAACAACTAGGGTACACAGCATGACCGCAGCATCTCGTCATGCAATCACCAATTTTGTTTAGCAATCCTCATAAAAATTTAACCAATGACAAAGCATGTCCCTAAACAAGACATACGCATGAAAAATGTTAATGGCATTCAAAATTAATGTTCACAGAACAGCAGAAAAAGAAGACTTCTATGCTCTTTTTAAAAACTAAAAAAAATCTCAGGTCAACTCAACATTAATCTTTATCGCCTTACCAACAGTCATTTCAGCAATGTTGGTTATTAAAGTATTCACAGTATGACAATATTATTTAAATATCATTTAATGTTCAACAATGTAATTACAAGATATTGTAACTATACCAAAAGATAAAAGCACACTACTACCAAAAGCAAAGCAAGAAAATCCAAATCAGCGAAGCTAGCCATTGAAAATAGGCCTTCAGACAGATAGCAAACACGCCTCATGCAAAAGCCAGTCACTACAAAAACAACAGAATAATAGGAAATGTGGAACTTTTCATGTCTCAACTCAGCTGCAGAATTCGAATCTTAACATCTGAGCTACTGGACCTTACTGGAAAGTTTTTCTTGAACCAGTCTGCCATGTAATTATGCAAAGAAGTCTTGATCCCAAGTTTTAAGGAAAGTATAAAAACTTCGAAGAACAGCAGGTCATTTGGATCTTTCATGTAGTTTTGCTGCAAATATTAAAAATGCTACTTGCACCATACAAGCACAATATGACCTCTGAATATAAGTTTAGCATTTTTATTTAACATGAATTTGTTATTTTTATATTATTTTGTTTCCGTATGTGAGAACATAGGAAAGAAGAGCTTAGTGTCCACGTACTGGATGACAAGGAACAACTGAAATGTCAAATTCAGTGCAGTATCCCCTACACATAAAAACTAAATTTTTAATATGACATTTATATTCCATTCATGTCACTTAATTAAGAAATTGCTTAGATTTCTCACAGTCAACTTACATTCTTACTTTGTGCAAAAAAAATAGTAAAATGTGTTTGTTTAATAAAAATTTTGTAAAACGTGTTTGTTTACAGCATTTACACACCATAAAGAGAGCTAAAACGGAGAAAAAGAAAGAGGAAATGGAGAGATCTTTAACAGCTATACAGCCACTGTCTAACTATCTATAAATAGCTTGCACATTAGCTTTAGGAGATCAGTTAGGCTATGAGGCTGTGATGGCTATGGTTCAGTGGATCACTGGCAGCTGTAGAAACTACTGCAATGTCAGAGTTCTGCTTGACTGCACATAGCTGGGATCCCTGTACTTCACACATACAACTCCTTTGCATTGTACTGTGTCATACATTACCCCAGGATATAACTAAATTCACCTGCTGGCATCTTAAAACAAATTCTAGCAATAATCATCTAAAAAGCCAGGTGTAAAAACACAAAATACAAAGCAAGTTCACTCACTAGAAGACAATCTATGGATTTGCCAAAAAAATTATAACAAAATCTAGAGTTTAGCAAACCTCAGTAAATTTATCATAACCGAGAGTGATTCATCATGACTGTACAATGGTAATCCAGTATTTGGTTCTCAAGATTTACCAATCAAGAATGTATGAAGCTGACTCTATGAGTGGTCATTAAATAATTTATCCAGAAAACAAACAGTAAGGAAATTCACTCATCCAGAAATTTAAGCAAGAAAGTATCACTGTAAATATTCATGTATACGTAAAAAAATTTAAGGACAAGTCTGAAGTTTGGGGCTTGATTTATGTGAGGATCAAGCCAAAATTGCAAGGTGCATCCACGTCAGATTGCACAAGGCATCCATGAGATATTGCACTAGGCATCCACAACAAATTAAAGTTCACCAACAACTTGCGCAATTTTGTAAAAAGAAAAATTAAAGAAATACATCTTTTACAAAAAAAAAAAATATTTGTTAATAAAGATTAACAAGAACTGGTAGATTTGCCAACATTATGTCAGCAGCCATCTTCCAAGCATACGTTCTTATTCACTGTTCTTTTGTGACTGGAGGCAGTGCTTTCAATTTTTGTTTTTGTAGTACCTTTATCACTCATGTTTATGGGTGCAACACAAATTCTTCAAACACTGTCTAGACCTTGTCTAAACAAAGTTGACTCATTTTTAAACACCAACATATAATTTCTCGACTCAAAATAACATGACTATTGCTTATCTCATGTTAGCTGTACAGATAAACCTCTAACTTGTGTTAACTTTGTTGGGAATTGCTTGTTGGGTACTGCATTGTGAATATTAAATGGGAAATCCATTCTCACACAAAACAACTTACAGTATTTAGCTGCCTGACAGATGAGATCAAACTTAAACTGTTCTCCAGTGGACCAAAAGACTGGACAATTCCAAATGGGGTCAGTGTAAATGCCCATCTTATAGAGTAGATGAAAGACATGACAACAGATCATCCAGCTAGATGTCTGGAACATACAGTCTGGAGCAATTTCCAATGGGCCAACTCATTTGGCACCCATTATTGCTCTTCTCACTCCTCACAGATCTTGTGAGGGCTGGTTCAAGGATCATTTCTAAATGATATCAGTTACAATTGCCTTCACATAGTCTATGAACCTTCAGCTACGTGGATGATGCAAAAATAAACTGAAAAGACGTTTCATTTATTCTTTAGTGAAGATCATGATGGCTGTAATTTTAAAGAGCAGGATTAAATCTGTTGTTTTGACACAAAAGGAACGCGCTGCACATCATAAATAGTAGTTTAATCTCTGTTCACCTACTACTAGCGCCATAATATTTTCAGTTGCTCTGCATTCACAATTCCTTATCCTGAATAACTTCTGGCTTGATTTTAAAACCAGAGGCAAATACACAAATTATTTACAGGATTTGCAAGATACCAGCAGGTGTTTACAATTTAATTAGTTTTATTGTGGGCTTTAAACCTTAGGCTTTAAACCTTACTTTTAACTGAAGTTAATCCAGTAATTATGTTCTTTAGCAACAACCCTAGAGGCTTCATTTGATTAGCAGCTTTGCTCTACTTTAGACGATTTGTCATCTCTGGCTGCTTCAAGAATGCTCTTAAAGCACAGCTGCATCTGTAAAAGCACACATCAACTTATACCTTCAAAGACTTCATCGACATGCAGACACAGAACACTGTTTCCAAGGTTGAAGAGTAAGGGGTTGTCCAACACACAACGTTGACTTGTATGTGAGTATCTACGAAAGTCTACTCAAATGAGGTTCTCTAGGGATAAAATGCTAAGACAATCTATCAGCCTGAGTACCCGAAATTGAAATGTTAGATAACTGATCCGTCAGGACACCAAAAAGATAAATAGTAAGACTCTCTATCAACCTTGGCTCCCAGAGGATAAAGTGAAGGAGTCATGGTTTATTATTCTTCTAGGAAACTCACCCACTATCTCTGAAGAACTCCTTCAACGTATTGCTGAAGCGGCGTGAATATTTCACAAAATCTCGCTTTTTCTGTTCTACGGCCTGTAAGTGATGAAAGTTTTGCAATGCAAAGGCTTCAGTGGCTTACACAGACATCTAGACGAAGACAGACAGACAGACTGACGGACAGACAGACAGACAGGCACACACAAGTACTGAGATTCAACATTAAAGAAAAACATCAAGCACGCACCTAAACAAAAATAAACTCCAACAGAAAATAAGAAATAAACATATACGAGAGTCAACTGGTGACATAAAATAACAGCAAATTAGCCATAACTGCACTGTAAATATTCGTTAATTTTTAAAGAAGCATATGCAAAAAATCAAGCACATAAAATTAGTAAAAAAGAAACAAGGTGGGTGACTGAGTACCTAATTGGGCTTTGACAAATGCAATAAATCAAAGCAAATAGCAACATCTACAAAACGATTTACTAAGATCCAAACAAACCCATTTCAAAAGAACAGTTCAATTTTGCATAACAGAATGCAAGGAGACCAAAATATTAAAGTTGCAGATAAGCAGACAGTAGTACCTTATAAATAATTCAGAATCTGACTGCACTGATGCTTAAAGGATCACTTAAAATGTAGCCTGGAGACTTGCTTTGCTGCATTTTTTGATAAGCTGTCTCTTAGAAAACCCATTCACCATTAAGTACCATCACTGAACCAGTAGCAGCAATTTGCTGCAATTTCCCCTGTTTATAATGAACAGATCTATGCAAATGACTACAGATCCAAATGGACTTTGCTAGCATAGAAAAATGTCAAATGTCAAACATATTTTAATGTCTGCATAAATGTGCAGATTAAGAAATGCAAGTCCTAGCCAAATTATGTCCAGCTAACCTAACAAATTCGGCTCAATAATAATTAGTAACTTCTAATGTGCCAGTGTCTAAGACATAAGTTAAACAAAATGGTTGGGGCTACCTGGCAATAGGTGTGGAATTAAATCCTTCCACTTGTGTATAAACTGAATTTTGAAACTGAATTTACACGAATTTTGGAGTAGTTTAGTTAAGTCAAAAAGCCTCAGAAACATGATTTTTTAGAGCAAGCTATCAACATTTACAAAGCCAAGTTAGAATAAAAAAAACAGGAAATCTCTTCTAGACTTCAATGGCTAGAAATCAATTTAAAACAGCAGATGGAACAATGAAAACAAAATCAACCCCTAATCATTCAGCAAAGATCTGCTCTAACATGGTAAAGGAAATTCAACTTTATATTTAGTAAATTTTTGGTGTCTTATGTAAAACTGGTCTTCTAAATAACACTTCTTAAGTGATCAGCATTTTCAATGAGATTTCAAAACCGAAATCAGCTAGCCAGTGTAAAATGTAGCACGATGTAGAACACAAGATGAGCCAACCCAACTACAGATTCACAGAACTTTGTTTTGGGTGCTAGAATGATTGCCTTCTTTAGGGCTTAAAATTTATTAGAAATGTATGACTTCATGTCACATAGCTTTGTATATAACAATGAATGTTTCAGATTTAAGGGTCGCATGTCGCCATATCAAACTGCGAAATAAAGCTAGACACAGGCAGTTGATCACAGCCAAATTCTATTTTCGTGATGATACCCAGTTATGCTTAGGCCAGAGTGGACTAAAACACCTCTGGGGTATGATTCCCACTCACTGGTATCTTACAATCCAAACATAATTAATTCTACTTAATAATTTCAGCACAGAGCAGTCATTAAACAAATGTTTTGGAAGTAATTACAAGATCTATGACCATTCAAGTTCTGCAGTAATTACTCTTAATAGTTTTCACAACTTCACTTAATAAGACAAATATAGCCATTTTGGTTGGTAGCCATATTAAAGTATGAGCTCAGGCATTGTATCAGTGCTAGCAGGGGTCTAATGTTCACTTATATGGCTGCAAGTTTGGTGCCATTTGGGAGCAGGGTAAGATGATCTGTGATGAGTAAAACGTTCAATTTATCTTGAACTATTGTCCCATATGGCAACTTTCAGTCTGATAATGCATAGGACTTTAGCGTCCAGTTCTACTGATGTACTGAACATAATTCTCTTACATTTCAGTTTATGAAAATTTGCAAAATTTCTTAGAATGGGCATTTTAGAACACCCTACTTTTTTATGAAACCTAAGTGCAGTCACGATCCATGTTCCACATACACAGAAAATTCCTCTGCAGACAAAGTGGCTTTCATGATCCAAAGTTTGAGAGGAATTAAAAATAGCAAAGCAGTAGGATCTTTGCTGTGCTTGACAACACAGAAATTCAAACCATGCTCTTAAAAACAAGCAACTTAAACTAATGGTGAACAACGAGCAAAAGGCTACAGCAGCGGACAAAACTACTATAGTGAGTCATCACAACTTACTCGCCATCTCTGAAAAATTCTTTTAAAGTATTGCTGAAATTGCGGGAATACCTAACAAATTCCTTCTTGCGCATCTCAAGGTTCTAAAAACATTGCAACTATAATTTATTTGAACTTCAAATCGCTTGTGGTTTCTCTGAAAGGAAAATTACTCAAAATGATTGAAATGACAGAGACAATAAAAACTAAACACAACAAAGTGGTCAGAAATTCAACTACTCTGTATACTTAGCAGAGTTACACAAGTTAAAGTTTTCTATAAGCAATGTAAAAATGTAAGTATAAATTTGGACATTTATAGCGCCTCTGTGGACTTCTCAAAGACATAACATAAATGTAGTTGCATCAGTGGTAGGCATAAACAGAATATTTACATTTTCACTTATAGAAGTGAAGTAGCCGCATAAATGATGCTGTGGCCATCATCTTGGATATGAGTGCCTCCTGAAATCCAGTACACAAAGTGATGCTATCAGTTCCATGTAACAAGACCTCAGTAGCAATGGGAATTGAACTACACCACCAATGCAAGGGTGATGTGAATTTGCATTCATGTAATGTGTGCAAGTATAAATGCCTAAATGGTGTGCTATAACAAACGTCACTTAGTGCTTTAGACCTGCACTTTGCTCTTCATGAGAATGAATTTTAGCAAACAGCACCAGAAGAATCTGCTCTTGTCTGACCTGTTTATGCGGCCCGTTGACAAAGACAAAGATATTATTGACCGAGTCCAAAAGCAGTCGAATGGCACTTGCAGTGTCCCTGAAAACAAATATCCGTAAAAATGACAAACTATTCAAAATACACCAGACAACCTATAATACTTGCTGACTTGATACAATGTAATTTTATCTGGAGTGATTACCTGCACCAATTCACAATTCATCCTGCCATTTCATTCACATGCAAATCGTACAACCACCCATAAGTCATGCTTCAAGCCAGGCTTAGCACTGAAGGTTAGTCCAACATATCCTTGTTATCTCTTGACTAAATCAACTGACTCACTTCCATCCTTAACTGTGTTGGCCTCCAACAATTCTCTCATGTCTCAAACTATATATGCCAAACACATGAAATTGGCTCCCAGTCAAGGACAAAATTACATTCAAGATTCTCTCTGAGGCAAACCTCAACCATTGGTGCAGCCCCAGAATACATCAGAGAGGTCAGCATTTTTGTGTAGAGCCAGCTGAGTTGGTCATTGCAATTCAAGGCCTTGGAGACCTGCTGGTCTCAAGCTCCTGCAAGATGATACAGGCACACTATGCTTTCTAGTACATTGGACCACCTTCTGAAACAATCTTCTGCTAACAATACACACCATTTAAACCTTTTTAGATATATGTCAGAAAGCCATATTTCAGTAAGGACTTTGAGAAGTCCTTAAATGGTGCTTTATAATACTCAGGTGCAAACATACACAAGTTGATATACCTACACATACAAATGAAAGTATCTTAAGGAATATCATACTTGATTGTTTCAAGAAACTTTTTCCTGTCAAAGATTTCGTCCGGAATGCGACTTAAGATCTTCTTCAGATTGATGGATCGTTCATTCAAGACCATCAGCGGCTCTTCAGGCCGGAAAATCTGGAACTCTGAAAACAGAGTCAAAGTCTAAACTGTACACAGGAAGGTTAAGTATGGTAAAGTAAGAGGAAGCTTTGTCTCTTCTGTCACCTTATGACACATCTATGGGTATAAAGTGTGGGCCACTTCATTTTCCAATCCTTGTCTTTTGAGGGTGGATAGCCAGTTCTCTTCCTTTCTGTCTGATTCTCAACAATATGCGTCAACGTATTTAGCGGGTATTTTATAGCAAAGTTCAATAGAGGGTGCGCTGGTGGACAGAAGTTTTAAAGTCTCTAAGTGTTGATGGAGATTTGAATCCCAACCTGTGGGTTGATAGTTCAGCATGCTAAGCCCTATACTGTATGGAACAGCTGGTCTAACATGTGCCTATGTCAACAATAGCCATCAGAAGCATGAACCTGGCTCAATTATAGAATCATATTCTTACTAAGCACAAAAACAACATCACTTTCCAGCAAGGCAGCCTTTCCTTAAGGACTACATAGTGCAACAATTAACTGATAATTCTACAAGGCACACTGAAAATTATTTCCGAGATGCAGTAGCTAAAGACCAATATGTCAGAAATTTGACACCATGCATTCCAGAAGAAACTTTGTTGCAGGAATGCCTCATGATTTATGTCCATTGCAAAGTCATGTTCAATTTCTTCAGGCAAAATGCATAAAGAGGAAGTATGTCAAAGAAAACTAGTAAAGCCAAAGATTAAGGAAGGTAAGTACTTTTACACAAAAGAAACCATATTGAGCATTTTTTAACAGCACATGGCTGGAAAACTTCTGAACCCTGTTGGAATTTGATCTGTTAGATTTTTTAATGCCATTAAGAATAGAATTATGATAGTCCAAATGACTGGAAACCAATGCCTTTGCAACCAACACTCAGGCAGACACTGGTACTTGATGCACAACAAGAAAATAACAATCACAGAACAAAGGATAGGTATGATTCAATTAGACTAAGCAGTTCCTGGTTACCTGTGCAAGTGTTTGTTCCTTCCAGTCTCAGCATACATTCACTCATGTCAACACGCTTATCTACCTCTGCCTTTTGCAGAATTCCAGTAACTAAGTCGAAAGTGAAGCCAGGATGCTGAGCTTCAGCCTTAACATGAAACACAATGAAAATACAGCTGGTTAATTTATTACCACAGCTCTGCAGTGTAACATAACAGAAATATTAACATATCACCATCTGTAGTATCCAGACAAAGGAAATGAGATGAAGCCACCACCAGCAAAAAAGTTTGACATCATCTTTATTGTGGCTCATTCAGCAGAACTGCTATTCCACAATGCACTGCCTATGTGCAATTCTAGGCTGTCAATAGCCAGACGTACAGCTGGTGAAGATTAGACACATCTGACTTGGTCCAGGTATACCTGGTCTGTTCATTCAGTCTCTTCCAGCCTCTCAGGGGTCAGGACATCAGATTTTGGAGTTCCCTGGTGTGGTGCTGCTCTGGCAGCAAACAACATATCCAAACATTCACATGCTTCTACTTTGCATCATCTCTGACATAGGGACCTGTATTTCTGTTCCTTCAATAAATCTGTTTACTGCTTAAGACACCTATTCACAATCACAACCACCTAGTCTAAGCAAAGTGGGTGATAAAGGTGCACAGAGCAATACTAGCTAAGAAAAGATGCAGGTTAAAGGAACAACGGTTCAAGTACCTGGCATATGCCACTGGAAAGGCACAGTGCTGCATTGACAAAGTGGGTGCAAAGGGAGCAACCAGTGAAGCAAATGATCTCTGGCCACCCAAACCAGAGACAGGGCTCCTGCACGCAGACAGGCACATTACCCTGTAGCTGACAGTACCCCACACAAACCACAATCTTAAAATGAAACACTACTCGTATCTGTTGTAACTGTTAATTTTGTACTGGATGCTTGTTGCACTGGTGATGCATGCTGCCCAACTATGATCATATCAGATACGATGCTCAAATCTTTATGCTGATTCCAGCTGCTGCAGCTCATATTTTCTCTTGGGAATTCATTGTTCTCAACATAGAAATACAAATACTGAAAAACACTACCACTCAAATTTGACGTGATGCTTTCTTTCTGAAGAAAAAAATGAAGATTTTACATTTTAAAAGCGCTTAAATTTTTCCAAATAAATACTAGACAGAACCACAGCCAGTAAATTAACATAGAAATATAAGATAGAACATAGAAAGAAAATTGGCATAGCTTTGGTCCCTTTTGAACAAATGTGTTGCATTACAAGCAGACCAAGTTAAATGTAGTTACACACTGACTTTTGAAGCAATACAGCACCAAGCGACTCTCACTTATCATTTTTCACAACACAGTCAAAAATAAATGAAAGACCTACATAAAAATACCAATAATCAACAGAATCCACCCGGTACAGGTGAAGCACCGACCTTAATGAATGCTCCTTTGAGTGACTGAATGGCTGCTGGATCTCTCTTCTCCAGCTGATTAAAAAACACAAACAACCAATCTCAGACTGAGTAAGATGGTGGAACCTTCAGCGATCCACATGTTAGAGCACAAAATAGTCCAGGTTCTGAACCCCAGCGCTTCATTTGAAACTGACCATTTGTTCTTGAGCCAATTAACCTTTTACTATTGTTGGATTGTTTTTCTTTGTGTTATTTGAGCTTCATCTTAAAGAACCTTCAATAAGAAACCACCGAGTATTGTTGTCTGTAGAAGCGTATAAAACAAGACCAGTGATCTAAGCTGACAGGCAGTCACATTCATTTAGCAACAAACTTTGGTCACCAGCCGCTAAGTGACTTTTCTGATAAGAATGTCGTGCTGAGCTCCACTCCGAGAGTCAAGATGAATGCGGATGTATTTTAAGGGCATGCTGTTTGAATTGCCAATGAAACTATCCAACAGAATACTAGCAACATACTAGAGTTAGATATTAGATAAGAGCACACTTATCAGCCATACTTATCAAATGAACTCTTGAAAGCATTATTACGATAACGAACTGGTTGATTTGTAGTAAGTAACCCACATTTATTGGGAACATTCTAAGAGACTCTCAAAGACTGAAGCTGAAACAATAAACTGGTTTCTTCAGGTGGCAATACAACAAACTGTAAAGATCATAACAGGACTTAAACTCTAGTTGCAGTGATTATTATTATTGCTGCATCACTTAGCCACTCAATGTTCCGTAGGTCTATTCTAAATATTCTGATGTGCAGCTTGAATGAAAGGCCACTAACGTTTCTCTAAACTGCATGGACACACAGCAGTTTTACGGTCAAACAATTCATTCAAAAATTCTTTCCATGCAGCAAGTTCAAAAACCTGCACAATGAATTTTGGCTTAGAGGGATTGTTGATGCCCAGTAGCTGTTTGCTGAACTGAAGCAGTTAATTTAATGCCTTATACAGATCACAGGAAGAATATTTAAAAAAATAGGTTTGTTATAACAGTGCTTTATGTAGCCCTGAATAATGCATTCTTAATTCACAGAAGCCTGCTCTTGTGTCTGCATAGTTTTAGCTGATGTCTCACTTAACATGTGCATGGCATTTTAAAAAGCAGCTGAAAGGCAGAGCCACCACTAATCTGATATCCTAAAGAGGTGCTTAGCAACTGGTTGGTTATGCTAAATTAACTCAAGTGCATTTGATTTGATTTGCTTTGATCTGAAGTGCTACATCTTTTGCAGCTGTTGGGTCAGAAGTTCCAAGACAGCTTTCCACTGAAGAGGTGCCATGCAAATATCCTATTATGACTTCAATTTGCATTTTAAAAGAAAACAAAAGTGGCTAACAACTAGAATACTCTGCCAATAAGCCCAGTGCATTAAAGATCATTAAGTGGTGTGTATAAATGAATGTGTGTTGATCTACAGCACTACAATAAAAACCAAAAAAGAGCAAAATGGTCTAAACACTGAAACATCACCAGTTCCTGATTCAGAAAAATTCATGCTGACACTCTTAGTAAGAAAACATCTGTAATTCTCTTTAAAGCAAAATAGTTACTGCATTACCCTACACTAGATTACGCTTATCAAAAAAGAACAGATAATTTGAAGAAAAATGGTGATACAATTTCAACAAAAATTTAATAAGAATTATCACAATTCTGATAAATTTTGTGAAACAACAAATACTACTTTAAGAACTAAGAATCTGTTTGAACCTTTTCCAGAATTGGCAAGATGACACCTGGCAGGGCCATTGAGGCGTAGAGGTCTTCATCGCCCATGGTCATTATTTTGGATTCCTAGTTTAGGTCGTCAGATGAAAACTAAACAATCAAACACAACAAGAATAATTTTACACAATCACCGTAACAGTCAGATGAGAAATAATGGACAAAAACATAACAATGACAATCATCACAAAAATATTAACTGGTTGTTCCCATCCTATACTTCCATAGTGCAACTGGAGCGGTGCTGTGGTCAGACCCTCGTTCTGGAATAGGATGTGATGAATTTCTAGTCATTTCTCTGCCTCTATTTTACCAGCAGCTGACGACCATTCTATGTGGCCCTCGTGTTGCGCCGTCAGGTCGGAAGCACTTTTGAGTTTCTAGAAAATGTGCTATACAAATGTGTGATTATGATTACCATAAAATTATTAATGCAAACTTTTCAAATGTTTGCATGAACCTCCCACAGCCATGGCTGAAGATGGTAATGCTGAAAAGACCTTTCACGGAGAATGTCAACCAAATCCAAGCAACAAAATTTACTGCAGGGAATGGAGAACACCGGAAAGCAGGCGCTCATACACAGATTTCCAGTCAGAACACATATAAGCGTGCTTCTTAACGACAGTCGTAAATACATGGCCATCGCTAGCAACTAAATGCTTAAAAATAACTTTTTGCTGAAATAAAATTATTTTTGCACTTTTGAAATTAAGGATTTCCAACATTTGTTGTTTGTTATGATTTAATAGTAATTACTTGGTTCTCTAAGTAAATCCAGCCATCTGAAGGCATCAAAAGTTAATATATGAGTATGTTAATAGTCCAGAGTTTACAAGGTTTTTGTAATAAATAAATCAATTAAATTCTCCAAAATGTTCAATCGTCTTGGTCGTCTCTGAAAAGCCATCAAAGCCCTAGTCTTCTGTATCACTTTTTCATGAAAGAGTTCCATTTGGGCCGGTAGTAAAGCTTATGTGGGTCTTTACTTAATCTTCTTCTGTGTTGTCATCGCCTTCTGTTATCTTCCATTAATTATGCCATCTGAAACCCTCAATAATCACTTGGATATAATGCTTGCTTGGACACTCTGCATGGTCCGATAGCAGGCAGGATAACGCAAACAGCACATCGAGCCTTGACTTCCTGCCCTCTAAGGGTTTTAAGAGATCAGTCAGATGGCCCAGGGGCATATGGACCCAGACAGTGGAGGCTGATCATTGTTCCCTGAACTTTGGGCTACACACAGCCCAAAGTCAAACACAACCCGGACGGTTACCAGAGTTGTAAATAATTAGAAACAGGCATAGTTTACTATTGCAGCCTTGTGCATCTGAACAATATCGACAATTTATGAATTCCAGAAATTTAATGTGCAATTGGTAGTGTTTAAAATTTGCCATCTGTTTTGAATTTTCATATAATAAAACGTGCCCAAATGTGCCGTATGACAACACTAGCGAGAATAAAGATTATCTGTTTGAGTTATAGTTTAATACAAATTTCGGTTTAAATATTAGTCTATTTTTCAGCTTTATCCAACCCAGTACTACTGTAAGTAAACCCAGAGCAGATCTACACGGTATTTTCCAGAACATAAGACGCGGCTTTTCACACGAACTTCTAGGGGTGCATCTTATTTAATGGGGCAACTTATGTGCAGAAATTTTATACATTTTTTTAAAGTAGGTGTATATAGTCAGCAAAGACCGACAACGATCTAAATTAACTTAAATTAAATCATATTTATCAATCGCTGAATGTACATAGTGAAAGCAGTACTCGGCTTGCAGATGGCGTCCGTACTGAACCGACAGAGTTTGAGGTGTCCCTTGTCTGCTAGCCTGCCTCATCCTGCGCCCTCGGCCTTTGTGCCCTCTGCCTCTGCCGCATCCTGTGGCCTCCCATGGTGGCCCAAGAGAAGCGTGGTGTAGGGCACCCACCAAGCATATGTGGCAACTTTTTTGGAAAGGACAACAAAAGACTGGGCAGCGACAGGTCACAACAGTGTCGGCCCAGGAGTTGTGAGGGTGCCTTGCCAAGCTTACCTGGTGGCTTTCTTGAAAATGGCAACTAAAGAGGGGGATCAGGAAGCTGCACAGGGGAGGGCTTTGGGGAGGTTGTGAATTTGCTGGTATTTATTCTTCCCTCTGTATACTACTGCCTTACTATCATTAAATATATTATCATTGTATGATTTCAGCTGACTGGATTTACTAATAGAACCAGGTAATTACTATCAAATCAAAATAGCAACAGATGTTGGAAATCTTTAATTCAAAAGTGCAAAAATTATTTATTTCAACAAAGTTATGTTTGAACAATTATTTGCTAATGATAACCATGTAATTACGGCCGTCGTTAGCAAACACACTTATCTATATTGTGACTGGAAATCTGTGTATGGGTGCGTCTTTTATATCAGTGGGACAAAGGAAGCCTAGAAGATATTATGTTCTTGACATGTCAATCTTTGAGAAGTCAACGTACAAATTATACCCCATACTAGCTCAATCTGTAAGAGTTCTGAAATAGCATGCCAACATGCCATCTTACATAACTTACAGATATGGATAGAGCATTGTCATTATCAGAAGGACCTATTTGTAAGCAAAGGATGATCAAGGCCAATATCAAACTCAATGAAAGACAAGTTATAATAACAGTGCAATGCAACAGATTTTGTCAAATATGACTTATGGCTTTGTTTTAGACCAACGACATCTGCTTTCCTTGCATGAAATTTACTGAATGATATACCATATTTTCCAAACTATAAGTCAGTGTGCATGAATTTTTTTTTAAATTTGGACTACAATGCTGAAAATTTTGATAAATAGGAAGGATATTAGAAACATTCTCGTGTCAACAGTGACATCAAGTGGGCCAGCCAGGGACCCAATGAATATGGCTGTCTGGGCTGTTTTATATGCAACCTAGTTTACACATCATTTCCATGGCTTGGCCCCTTCACCAACTCCCACTGGACAAAATTTTCGAGTTAACTAGTTGAAATTGGAGCTTAGGCTCCACTGGGTGAATTAATAATGTTATAATATCCTGTGCAATTTATAAAAAGGCATTAAACAGCAAGTGTTGCAAAATTAGAAAGTGCCAGAAATTTTATTTAAAACAGAATTTTACCACATAACAGTGTGTCCAAAATTATATAGGTGATTTAATCAAATACAGTCAGTGTTCTGACCTGACGCCTGAACACTGCAGATTGACTTGAATACCAATGTAACCAAGGTATTGATTTTCAAACATTTTTCCAGTTTTGTGTCACTGTGTTCCTAAATAAAGGTGCGACTTCTAGTGCACAAAATATGGTCCATATATAAAGAGAGTATAAGTATATGGCTAAACTTTGCTCTCTTAACTTCAGTGGTTTAAGTGAGCGACAGAATGTTTGAATTCCGATAATCTGGGTTAAGGACAACAATCAGCCTTCAGACTTGATCTGTTGGGACATGGTGGCAGCACTCACATACAACACTAACTCACACTGCACAGTTTAGTGCTTATCATTAGTAAGCTGCTTTAACTCGGCAGACTTTGTTGGTGGCCTTAAGAAACAGAAAGGGTTCTATTTTAGTACAAAAACCAGGTGCTGAGCTAATAAATCATAGGGAAAATGCTCCAAACTTCAGTAAAATCAGTTAAGAACTGTCAGAGAAAAAGCTCATAAAACTACAGTTGACTCTAGAGGTACACGACAAATACAGTACAGCAATTCAATTCAGTATGTATCACATAAGGTCAGGTTTGCCTGAAACCAAGGCTCATCCTGTCTGCACCCAAGTTTTATCAAGACATAGCTAGGTGGCTGTGTGCTCTGTGAATGATAAAAGGCAACTAAGGTCAAGTAAGGTCTTCATTATTAAAACACTAATAAGTTACTCGCTTAATACAGTGCAAGGTAGGGTGAAGTACTCATTCCTGTAAATTTTTAACACGTGGTCAAGTGAATTCATTTCTTCAGTCAATTTTGTAATAAACCTTTTCACCATTCTTTTTACTTACAATAAGGTAGCTAACTTCCTGGTTTCAAAATGCAGACAAAACTCTCTGACATACACATACTTCTAAAAGCTTATCTACTATTCACTCCGTTCGTACTGCTACTCGATGACTCACAGGTTGTGCCACATTCCTCAGTCATATGATATGACTTACCATATGAGATACCAGTCAAGCTCATCATTGTCATCGTCAACATCATCAGCATCATCATCATCATCTGCATGCTTAGTAAACCAGAACATCTTGTCTTTGGTTAACCTGGTTTGTGTCCATATGTCTTCACTTGGAAGCCAAACAAAACTCATGTTTCAGCTCATACCAGCATGGTGCTTCAGTTAATTTTTATTCATAATTAAATTGTAAAACTATACACAAATAGTTCTGAGACTATATGCATCTATCATTATTGGTGTCATCTGAGGCTTTGTCAAATAACACAGTTATGCAGCCAAGAAATCCTTGAACCTGAACATTTATTGTGTCAGTGGTTTCATACGTTCAATATGTGAACATATACCCAATATAACCTGAAAATAGCAACATATGGTTTGGTACTACCATCTGAAAAGCGAACTATATTTAACTAAGAAATAGTCTGTATACAAAGCACACACTCTCTATTGTCGTAAAAGGCGTGGTCTCATGTTTAAAGGATATGGCTGAATTGCAGACAAAGCAATTCGCGATACTCTCCAGCAGCTCAACAATCTTACAACTTGCAGGGATCAACAAGCCACAAATTTCGCTGGAATGCTGGGATTCGAACCCAGAACACTGCGATGAAAATCCGCAGTAGTACCACTAGAAATTATTAAAAGTGATATAAATACGAGTGATCGCTGTTAAAACCTCGCAGTTTATACAGGTGCAAGTCAGGGATCAGAGATCACACCAGAAACGTCATGAAATATCGAACACGAAGACGAGTACGTCTAGTAACACACCACAACAGTAAACCAACCTTTTTCAAATAAATGCGAATAAACAACGCAAAAACTAACAATTCTTGAACTTCAGTGTATTTTTATAAAGATTAACGGTTCCTGGTTTTATGAACGTAAATACATGTATTCAGGGTGTGTTTCTCCCCGCCACAGACCGCATATATTAAGGATGCAGTTTTCACTGACGTAAGTAGAAGTAGGTATGGCGCGCCACTACGTAACTGACTATATCAATGCAATCGTAACATCCGGATTGTCTCTGATACCAGACAGCTGTAAGTCGTGGGACCAGTTTATCCCAGGCACTAAATCTAATTCGGTGAGGTCGGTATAGTCAGGTTCGGTAAGTCCAGAAACAAAAGTAGATACGCTGAACACTACTTGCATTCGTAAATGCAATGGTGGGCACTACTGAAAGGGAGGAGGTGTTGCGATTTTCTGTAGAAGCTTTTTCAACCCTACTCGTTTCCAAGCACAAAAAGTCTATACTGAAGAAATCGAATTACTTTGGATCTCACTCAATATAAATGGTTGCACGTATTACGTTGGTGCTCTGTATTATCCTCCGAGACCAATTTACAATGTCGACCAATTTATAGCATGCATCGAATCTACATTGGACGAAATATGTGCTCTACCTGGAGACTCCGTTACCATTCTCGCTGGTGACTTCAACCAGTTACCTACATCTACTATACTTTCGATGGGCCTATTGACTGAATTTGAAGGTGCATCACACGAAGGTCATTCACTGGATAGAATTTATACTTCTGAATACATATACCAGGCCTGCACAGCTATTAAATCAACGATTAAAACGAAACATTCTGCTATTATTGCGTATCCTCAAAAGAGTCCTCATATCTCTTCAGACTTTGGTTCAGTAAAAACAGTGCACCAATTTCGACTGCGTTCGCCAAGGCAATTTGCTGCACTTCAGAACTATCTTCAGGAAACGTCCTGGGACTTTATTACAGGTTGTCCATCCATAGATATTTCTTTCAATGCTTTCTATTCTTATGTTCCTGAAATAATTGATCAGTTTTTTCCACTAAAAAGCATTACACTTAAAAGCAAAGATCCCCTTTTATGACCCCCGTTATCAAAAGCTTACTACGCAAAAGGAACAAACTTCTTAGGCAACATAAGTTTGAGACTGCGTCGGCCCTGGCTAACAGGATTAATGGCCTTATTGCACGTAAGAATGCTTCTGTTTTTGAAAGATCCAAACGCGGTTCCAGGGAGATGTGGCCTGAGGTCAACCGTCTTCGGGGCGCCTCTAAGAATATCCCGTACTCTGATTGTGGCATCACCGCCGAGTCCTTGGATCAGTATTATAGGGACATGTCGACTGATCTACAATATACCTCTCCCCCGCTTAAATCCACAACGCTAGTTAGGATCCATGATGTCTTTGATGAATTTATAATTTTTAAACTGCTTGATTAGGCTGGGCACACAGCCACAGGACTTGATGAGATTCCAATGTGGTTTCTGAAAAACACTGCACCCATCCTGGCTAAACCCCTCACTTTTCTTCTTAACCAATCAATCATTAGATCCTATGTTCCACCTCAGTGGAAAATAGTTTCATCACATCTGTTCCCAAGGTTCCGAACTCTACCTCATGTAACGATTTCCGCCCAATATCTATAACTTCAATTCTGTCTCGATTACTTGAAAAACTTATTGTTCGAAGATTCTTCTATCCTATTCTTACTGAACAATCACTCAATCATCAGTTCTTTGACCAATATGCATTCCGACCTACTGGTTCCACGTCTGCAGCTCTTATTTCTATTACTCACCATCTGTCTGAACTGCTTACTTCTAACCAATATGTTCATCTCATATCCTTTGACTTCTCAAGGACCTTTGATACAATAAGACATGCCTATCTCGCTGATAAACTTGCTGATCTCGCTATTCCTGATCACATTTACAACTGGATAATTTCCTTCCTAACCAACCGACAGCACTGTACCAAATTCAATAATAGTGTCTCTACCTTAGTTGGCATAAATTCCAGTATTGTTCAGGGTTCGGGTCTGGGACCAGTGAACTTCCTAGTTGCCATATCCAAGTATAAGCCTTTAGCACCCAACAATAGGTTATTTAAATACGCTGATGACAGTTACCTTCTTGTACCATCCTGCAATAGCTTGATGGTTCAGGCTGAACTGGACCATGTTGCCCTTTGGGCGGATAAGTGTAACTTAAAACTTAATCATAAGTAGACATGTGAAATGATAATTCACCGGCCAAGAATGAGAAATCAGCAGATAATTTTACCTAATGTGATTCCCGGTTGAACCAGAGTACCAGAGATGACAATATTGGGTGTTACCCTATCGAGGATGTTAAATTTTGATTCTCATATTGATCGGATTCATAGTCAGGCGTGCCAGTCTTTGTATGCCATACGAATTCTTGTATCACATGGCCTAACTGACCCTCGGCTCTACGACGTTGTCCGAGCCACAACACTGGCCAGGATGCTGTACGCCTCTCCCGTGTGGTGGGGCTATGCTGGGGCACAGGCTAGAGCTCGGCTCCAGGCTTTGATGCGGAGACTTGTGCTATCTTCCTGGGAACTCCCCAACGTTCGATGAACTCTGTGGCACAGCCGATGCTCGTCTCTTTAAAGCAATCTTGAACAACCCAAATCATGTCTTACATCAGCTACTCCCACCAATTAAAACCCTCAGTTATTCCCTACGGCCCCACACCCATGATCGTATTATTCCTCCTGCTGACAATTTAACGCGTAGATGTTTTATTGTTAGGATGTTGTATGAATATTAAGTTTTCTTGAGTTCTTAAATACTTGTAAACCGATGTGCGATTAGCTAATGGTTAATAACGAATATACTTACTTACTTACTTTAAAAGTAGTTTAAGTCATGGGCGCCTGCAAGTTGGGGTAAGGGGCACTTGTCCAGAGCTCAATTTCAATCTAAATGTGTACAATGAAAAACATTATGAATTTAGAAGTAATTAAAATTGGTTATCCGACATCTAGTTTGCTTGCTAACTAACTAATACAAAGAATGCTTAGTCAAACGCATGATTGGTGACCTAAATGGAAAATTTAATTATACCAATAGCAGGTCTAATAAATGTGCAATCTTACACGGACTTGAGCGCAGGTCTCAAATGTACTGCCCACGCGGCAGGCCAGTGCGTGTGGCGAAAAACTGAGGGAGCATTGCCTTCCTTGCAAAGGTTTTTATTTATGGGCGTCCTTGGCTCACTTACTACTTTAAAACTATTTTTGAAGTAGTTTAAATAGTAGTTACTAACAAGTTTTAGCAAAAAAGTAGAAAAAGTAACTGTTAATGTGAATGGAAATTTATATAGCGCCGCTTTTAGAAAACTAATCAGAGGCGCTGTGCTAACGAGGCTGAATCTGATTAAGGACCGAAACCTCATCAGTTTGGAAGCAATGCTAAGAAACTCGAAGTCACCGGTAGTGCGCTAGTTACAGAGGGACGGGCAAGAGTGAGGTAAAAGGATGAACGGGTAGAGCAGACTGATTGGATGGTAGTTTGTGAAGACAAGGAGGTTGGGAAAATTGGAGTTAGTTATAGGTTAGCGAAAGAACGATTTTCAGCCACTGGAGTGATTTCATGATAGGAGTGATATGGTGATGCTTGGGTGTTCTGGTGACAGCTCAGGCAAGTGAATTTAGGATGAGTTGAATGACGCTTAATTTGAGTGAAATCAAGGTTGAGGAAAAGATAATTATAGTCAAGCTTCGAGTGTACAAGAGGTGGCAACAGTTGATGCAGTCTTGAAATCGAGCATAGGACGAATACGGCAAACGTCACGAATATGAATGAAACAGGTGCGTGAGAGGTTGGAGGTGCGATTTGAAAATGAGAGATGTGGGTCAAACGTGATGCCAAGGATGCGCACGGGCGAATTAGAGGTGAAACTGAGAGTAGATGAATTAGGTGGATAGAAGAGTAAGGGATTTTTTAAAATCTGATCTGTTAGACCTATTACAATAAATTAAGTTTTGGCAGGGTTGAGGCAGAGGTTAGAGGACATCCATTTTGAGATTGGATTCACAACATCAAGCAACTGAGTGAAAGATGAGGAAAAGGAACTTGGAGGGGATATGAAGAGTTGAGTATCATCAGCACACTTGATGTTACAACTAATACTAACTATATCATTCAAATGTCTAGGTATATATGTGGATCAGCACTCAAAGTGGAATGAATGCATCTTTCATGTAACAAAAAAACTAAGAATGTTAGTATATTATCTCAAATTCGACATTACTTACCTAAACAATTACTTCATCACCACTTATATATTATTCTTTCTGTTTTCCGTATATTCCCACTGGCAAATTTGCTGGGGTTCAGATTATCCATCTAGATTGAAGCACTTAGAATCCTACAGAAGCATGCTAACTGCATAGCCTGCATGCTAGAATGGTCAGTCAGTATCAAACCAGCACTTGAAGACTAAAGTCCATCACAGTTGGCTGCTGTTATAAGAAATGCATGAAACAACAATATACTTAATCTAATCTAACCTAATCTAATCTAGTCAGTTCTACTGGAGATGCATCTGACACACAAACATCAGTCAATGGCACAAACGATCGCCAACAACAAAAGCAGTTGTCTTCAAACACATGAACAACTGCAACCACATTCATAGGTATTTATTGCAGTTCACACAGAACAGTACATGTTGAAAAGATGATCACTGATGAATGCAGATTACCACAATGCTTGTATAAATTATGTTATGGATTGGAGGTCAAGTAATAGCAGCTTTACATCAACTGTAGCATTTGTCAAATAAAATCAGAAACATGAACAATCAACAGATATAAACAATTAACTGTACAATTAAACTGCCTCCAGTAATTATGTCAATAACTAGAAGTGACACAATTTGAAGGGCAGAGAAATGAGCAACTCATTACAATGCTGACATCTGTTTAATCTCCTTAGCACAAAAGTCCAACTAGAATCCTAATGAAAGGAGTGTAAGACAAGAGATCATAATGAGCCTTCTAATTTGGGTGATTTATGTCAAGTGTCAAGCTACCTGCCAGCAAAACTGATCAGCAGTATTATAAAATCAGTTTTTACCGGATGAAATGAGCTTCAAACATTTTTAATCAAAATATAAACACACTCGCTCTTAACTAAGTCCACGAGCATTACGTTCTGAAGCTTGGAGACCTGCTTGTCCTATGATTCCATACAACATGTTTTTTCACGCATCAGACTGTTTTCTGGAACAATCTTTGACTAAAAATCCCAACTGAATGTTCTGCCCAATACAGCTCAGGAAACACTCTTGGCTTCTCTTTTTTATTCTTAAGATGTAATTTTTAGGATCTGTCAAACAGCCAATTCCAGCTTCTTTCAGAGGTTCTTAAACCACTATATTTATAACTATCCTTATAGATGCACAAACATACATTTTCACATCAGGCAAATGTCCCTGCATCCTGGCTGTCATAATCACACGTTCATGTTCAAGAAGTTCTTCACTGGCACTAAACAAATATCCTCACACACACATGCACGCACGCAACCACGCACGCACACAAACTCACTTATACATACATGTGCTTATATATTAACCCACAACAGTCTCCAATAGATACCCCCTCAAGACTGCTGGCAGAGCTAAAAGCCTTCCTCGTCACCATAACTGCACGTACAATATGGTACGCCACATACAAGGCTGTCACAACCGAATCAATAGCAAACACATTTTTTTGCTTACGAGGCTAGTTAAACTGTAGACTGCCTTTCTGAAAATCCACTTGTGCTCAAGCATAGGATAGCATTACTAACTTGTATTGGTGATCATTCTTTTGGAACAGATCACTGCTTCAATTCATCATAATGATGCTCTCACTCAGCACTGCCTACTTGTTTCAGTGTTTTTATTTCAAACTTAACTTTAATGACAATTTATTTATTCAGCTCCTTAAGATAAATCAGTATCGTGATGACTACTAAAACCCAAATACAGAGATCCAAAGAAATCTGTCAAAATTCAAAACATTCGTAAAATAAACAACTACTGGTGTACCTACTAACAACCTGACATTTCTGTCATATGATACAAGCTGAGAATCACAAAAGAATATGAGGCAAAATCTGCTTTAAATTGAACGCAGTTAATGATGTCACAGACAGGTAAAACTTTCTACTAAGAAGAAATGAAATAAATAGTATAAACTGAAAGCAAACAGTTGCACTTATAGCAGCCCCATTCCAGACTTAATCAGTCTACAACACAGTAATTGTCTTAAGTACAATGCGAGCTGGACCGAGCAAAGCATCAGTCATAGCATATACTGGCAACTGCTTTGGATAATGGCAATGCATACCGAATAAATATAGATTGTTTAAACTACGATATTAGAAGAAAGCTAATACTTCCTAACCAAATCCTGTCTTATGGTATCTTAAATGCCTTTTGTGTATTCATGTATGTAACACTTATCACCAGTTTTTAACTATTGGTCAAAGATATTCATCAAAGTTCTACCAATGTATCACAAAAGTAACATTTTAAAGTAGAAAAAGGAAAAAACTGCAAACAACAAAACTACCCTATCCAACAATAATCAACTCAATCAGAAAAGAACCAACATTTAGTCTTTGAAATTTAACTCAAACCCGAAAACAAAAAACCAGTAAAATCAAGGAAAACATAGCCAGCAGGGGATGGAAAAAAGAAACTTCTAATCTTACAATACTGACAAACGAATTAAACGACTGAATGCAAATAACAGTAAGCCATATACAGAGTTTAAATTGCAAATAACCTCACGAAATGTAAAACAGCAAACTTCAATGGTAAGCTGCAACCATAAAAGGTAATTCTGAAAATTCTAAATTCTAAAAATTTCATAATATAATTAGGGCAAACTTACAAAGTTCTGTATGGCTTAATATATTAATCTGCAAGTAAACAACAATATTTATTGTTCCTTTCAAATGGAAAACAATAGCAACAATTTACTTTTGCCTTGAATTGGTTTTCTACATATGTTGTCAATGTGTTATGTACATTAGCAATTCATAACTTATGTCAGAAAATCATTCATGCTCTTCAGTTTGTGCCAAGAATTGAGGTCACTCTAGTACTGTTGAATCTGTCAGCCACATTAATAGTAGAGCCCTGCAATACAGGCTCTTGACAAAAAAATCATACTGCACGAGACAAATCCAGTTTGAATGATGAAATTTCTTCTGATTGCTGCTGCGAGTCCTTCATTTTGGATTTGGGGACCATGACTCAATCAGTTTGTGGACCATTTATTTCATAGCAAATACGGTTCCACATTTACTGAATTAATTCAACCAGTAAATTAATGTGTGATGCGGAAGTTTGAGGGCTAAAGTAGCACAGAGGCTCACCATATCAGCATGTGGACACACTTGTGATATCGTCTAAGTGGGTTGTTAGTTTATTAGTAGACCCAGCTGACTGGAACCCACTGTGGAGTTGTACAGACATCTTCAATGGCCTGCTGCAGAGTGCGAATCGTGTCCTCAATGTCATTGTTAACAATTTTCAGGTCAAAGTAATGGCCATAAGCAGATTCTAACAGTTCACTCTCTCTCACTAGCCTCTCTAAACTGCCATCCTAGACAAAAAAGAAACACCAATATGAAACACAAGTAATGTAACAAAATACACATGTACTCGTTTTAAGCCATTACAATTTCAGTTGTGAGAAACACGATTTCAACTTAGTGGGTAAAGACATGGTTGAGTCTAGGTAGAGCTCCAGAAATAAAATTGCTTGCTGGGGGGGAAGGCAGTGTTGGCACCAGAAGGGCAAGGGAGCCCAGCTTCCAAAAATTCTATAGCTCAGCTATAACGCCAAGAGGCTGCAGTGACCCCTTCCAAAATACGATTCATCACCTGTAAACAATTCATCAGGTAAGATAGAACCAGTCTTGCAAAAGCAACAAAAAGCAGCATTTTCAGCCACTTTACGTTTGTTTATGGCACCACATTTTAAAAGTCTTTATTCAAAACAAAAGGTTATTTAGATAAAGAGTATACGATGACCCTTAATTTTATGAATAATGTTGTGTTACAACATCTAAACCAATAATCTAGATACTTCTTCTACCTCAGTGAATGAAGCCATAGTTGGCGCTGCGATGAACACGACAAATGGTGCATATTCCGCAGTCCGTAGCACCTTCAGTGCCTAAGACACACAACACGAAACAGCAGCTTTATGAGAAATCACTAAAACAGCACAACATCTGCAACACAGCCGAACATATGCAGAATAAACAGATTTCCATAATTTATACAGCAGCATAAACATTGACAAGCCAAATCTAATGAGAGACAGTAACATCACAAGGCTAATGATTCATTTGATTTCTTCTTAACATCATCAAAGTTCACAAGCATCTTTCACAACATACTAGCTCAACTGAAAATCTTGTGTATGTTTGGCAGACTACTGTAAAAAATTAATTTTTGATTATATTCAAAACACAAGTCCATGCACTCATCAGACAACGTAGAGCATTACTCTACCTCACTATTTTACTCTACCTTTTGCACAACTTCATCTTGGCCCCCTTGCGAACATACATCCGCACCCCAGATTCAGATTTATTGACCTTGGGCGCATTACAAGTGCTTTTAATAAATAAATTAAATAAATAAGCCTCCGAGGATGAAGCCCAAAGCAGTTTCTGACAAGTTTCATATATTTCTTTTGTAAACTATTTCTATACAGAATTACTCATTTTAAAATAATTAAAAATCCATTTACGTTAGGTTAATAGTAAATTACTTTGCGTTTCTTTAATAAATGACTAAACATTTATTTAAAAAAAAAAATTATTTCTGCATGCATGAAAATGAGAAATAAATATTAATAATATAAATGGTTTTAAGTTTTCCATACAATGATACAAGACAGGTGTTGCTTTTCAGAGATAAAAAATGTCCTTCTGAATAAATGAACTGGCTTCATAAAGAATGGCAGATCATGCAACTCCAACAATATTTCTCTTGAACAATCAGCTGATTTCATGCATGGTTATTCAAACTGCATGCATCTTTAAACTCAACCCAAGAGGCCAGTCTGGTGTTCAATAAGACTGTCACATATTTCCTCATTTCTCAATAACGTTCCTACATAAACTCCTCTAGTCGCACACATTTTGCAAAAACACCAAATCCAGCAATTCCAAAGACAATATCAGTGCATCCACTGTTTACAGAACCTTTATACTAGTAAGTAGTATTCCCTTTCTATTGCTAGAAATTAGTTTTCTATTGCAGTGACTTTGGTTCCCTATTTTGCCACGTCTGATGTGAATCCATCACATATTACTCAATGGTGATCAGAATATATAAAAGCCAAAAGGAATTCAAAGAAGTTTTGTATGAAGGTAAATCTGCTTGGAATTATCAAACAAAAATGTCATGAATATCTAAACATATGGTAATATTAATAGATTAGACATAAAAACTCCAATAAAATTTGATATCTGGCAGTTCTGAAAAAAACTTAAACTGGACAAATGCATCTCAAAGTGTGGGAATATAGATAATCCACATCTAACCATGAATTATTAGAGTCTGTAAATGTCTTTTAAACCACTCAAGATAATTTAAAAACTATTTCAGTTGCTTCTTAATTTTTTATAGTGGCAATGAGCTAACACTGTAAACAATGAAATGCAACAATTTCTAAATGGAAAGCAGACTGGGCTTCTGAAAAAGCTCTTACCATGTCCATAGATTCCAAGAATAACTGCACACCCCTCAAGAGAAAGGAGACGACTGTATGGAAGCAAAGCAGCTACTTTATGTCTACATTTTTTACTTTGCAGCTCTAGGCTAATTTTATAGATTACATCAAAATTACTTTTCATTTACCTTATTTAATTCCATTGTATTTCACCCACTTGTAAAGTAACATCTGGATTTCTTTCTGCACTAGGACCTCTCCTTTCCTCTCCTTATACTACACTGCTTGACTGATCACTGAATACCACCTACATATTGACGACTTTCAGCTTTTCTTTCAATGGTTACATATCTGCTCCTTCTGTTCGACTATTTTACATTTGTTACTGAAGATGTGTAAGCTTTAAGAAAAGAGCTTTAAAAAGCTTCCACTGAACCCAAAAAGCTTTAGTAAGCTTCTGCTGAACCCATCCAAAACTAAATTTCTTCTTTTTGGGCTCAAGCCAGGAGCTGTACACATTCAACTAGCTTACTTCAGATCACTTTCGTAAATTGGTCGTCACTTGCACTGGGTTACCACATAATTTTGGAGTCACATTTGAGTCTGTATTTCTTTCTCTAAGCACAAGTAAGCCATTTGCAAACCTATTCACCGTTATATATGAGATATGATGCACAGAATATGACCTCGTGTGCCTCAGAATGTCTTTGTTTTGCTAGTTAATGCCCTAGATTCTAGTCATCTTGACTGAAATAACTCACTTCTAACCCATTCCGCACACACAAATTTAAACAAATTACAAATGCATGGCCACAGTTGTAATGAAATTCATTCACACCAAACTGCAATCACTACACCGGCTACCCCATTGATGCACAAATCCAGTTCAAAACATATCTCATGACTTATTAAGCAATGCACAGTGACCAACCAACTCATGTTTTGTATCTGCTTACCCCACAGATTCACACAGATTCACTCGCTCGTTGGGTTCATAGACTCTCGTATCAGCACCAGAACAGAACCTGCTTCTGTCCGCTATGCATGTTCTGTGATGCCATTCAGGTCATTTGTCCATTTTTTGGATTGCTCATCCAATGTAGCCAGTTTCCTGGGCTCAGGGGCCTCACAGACTTCAACTATTTCTGTCCAACAGATTGTGGTTTTGGACTGCAGTTTTGCTTAGAAGCGATCCTCAATTGATGCCTTGTTTATTATGATATCAGTGCTACAGAAGTTTCCAGATTAGAATGGATTAGAACTTGTCTGTAGCACAACCTCTACAAGTCTGGCATGCAGTAACCGTGGAAAGAACAACCTGAAAGGGTTTAGTATTCAGTATTAGTGCTTAAGTTGAATGATGGTCCAACCTCAGGGCATTGGTTAATCCTCCACTGGAGCAAACACACACAGACAGACAAAAACAAGACAAACTACCACCAAAATAAAAGATTCATATATACATGTGACCTGCTATGAAAAAACAGGTAATTTTTCACGGCTGATGGCAAGAGGTCATGAATGTGAATTTAAAACCAAATAAGTAAACAACTGAAACAAAAAAGCCTCATTTTTTCATGACTGGTCATAATGGCCAATTCAAATTTCACTATAGTTGCATTTAGTCAGATTTAATCTCTGTCTACATAACCCAAGTAAATAAGTAAGAAGGAGGCTGAATATAAAAGAAGACCCAATACAAGTGATCAGCAGATGGAAACTAAGTCTCTGGTCACAAAAATAGTATGAATAAAGATGAACAGATCAAAAGCAAGATATTGGGAATTATGGAAGGCATGACAAGAGAAAGATTTTGCAGAAAATGGCGTGACAACAAAGAGACTATTATCAGACAAATGTCCAGAACTAGACTAGAGCAGCACATAACAGAGAAATGTGGAGAGAAATGAGTAAATGTGCAGTGGATGCTTTTGGGCTTTTAGCCTATAAACAGAGACGATAACTTGACTCAAAATATTTGCAACTGTAGAACAATAATGACTTCAAAATCAACATTTAAGCATTAGCTCAGTGATATGACTTTACCATTCTTGGACATTCTTTGCTCCATATATCATGAAGTGCTTCACTAAATAAGCTGAAAATTGAGAAAGGCCAGACTTATTAACTTGTTTAACTTTAAAAAAACAATTTTCATACATACATAAATTTCAGGACTTGGATATCTAAACCCTAACTTCAAATATCAGTTTATGCATTACTTAAGCTGCCCAATGCATTCATTATAGAGGCAAGACTTTGGCAGAAGTACTAGTCTTATAATTCACACATCAATAGAAATGGGCCTGATACTGGTTCTGTTAATGTCAGTTAGGTCTCCTGAAGAGTCATATTTTGCCATGGCAGGTCACATATTGATATATGCAAACATACTAACATAAGGATATAATGTTTATTCAAATAACTGTGCATACATACATACATACATACATACACATAAACGGCTATTGAAAGACGAAAACAACAGACCCAGTGAAAAACTGTAAAGTATTCACAGTAAAATTGTAACCAGTTGTAATATATGTAATAATTGTAGTAAGAACTGTCTACAAATAAACCTCCAGAGAAAAGAAATGCCTCAAGTTAAGCTATCATCTGTTTGAAACCCCTGTTCTTGCAATCGAAACTGACATCCACTGAAAAGTAATAATGCATCTGATACCACCATATCATATTCAAACTGGCAACACTAAACAGTCAGATCAAACAGTACCTTAGCATAAATGACAAGATTAGTGCAAAGGAAACAAAACAGTTTTGCCTCATGTACACCAGTACGCACATTTTTATTCACATATGCTACAAACAGTCACAATAATGATAAACTACTTTCTCAAACTGTCAAGTGCAATTATTGGTTAATTATTTAACCAAATCCAAAGCGAGTCAATGTTGTCATTGGTGAAAAAGTAAAAAGATGTGAAATCTGTTTCTTCTTCCTTTCCATTAATTGAGTCCAGCTAAGGAAGCATAATTATGCTTCTTACATTGGGTAACATTCATGGAGGGAAAGCCATATATAAAAAAGCCCTACTGAGTGTAACAGAAATACAAAGCAGAGAAAATAACTAGAATGTGGCCTTTTGCAAAAAAGCTGCCAAAAGCAAGCAAACCCACAGTTAAGCCCTGGTAACATATGGCCAAATGATGAACTGTATCTGTAACAATGCAAAAAAATCTAACAGAAGAACAGTCCTTTAAGATAACCCCCCAAAATAGGTATGGGTATGATCATGTTTCATTTGCCTTAGCATATGAGGGTGCGTGGCCAGTCTTCTTCTTTGCTGCCTGATCTTCCCACAGACAGCATACAGCCAATGTACCCATCACAGTCGAGTTGGCTAGAGGCACAAGAGGAGCTTGAATCTCTACACAAATTTCTGCCCTTGCAGGGATTTTCACATGTGATGAGTTGATGCTGTCTTAGTGATATATCACTTCAACTATGATACAGGCCAAAACTGAGGAACCTTTTTCGTCAAAAGCTAGTGACTTGCCTCTACAATACATGAAAATTACCAAATCTGTCTGGAAAATATAGGATTTAGTTCTAGTTGCAAATGGTTCCAGATCACAATTCCTTTTCTCCCCATGCTACTATTCTTCTGTTGCTAACGTCATGATATTTACCACTGGCATTGATGCCACCCATTGGATGCACTGGTCTTTGCATCACAGCTATGGGTCATCGTGCAAGAACTACAGACCTGTAGGTTGTCAAATTGGTTATGGTTGAATCAATTGTAAACAGAGGTCATGTTGCTGGGCACTCAACAGGGGCAAAAAAGATGGAAAAAGTGATGGTAGTGCAGGCATTCAATGGATGGGAGCCACTATGCATCGTCTGGGACCTTGGCAAGCTCCTAAACAAAGATCCATCAATGGTGAACCATGTCAACTCTTTATGCAAGTCCTGCTTTTACCAACTATGCCAAATCAGGATCATTCAGCGCAAATTATCGTATGATGCTGCTGTGACCCTTATTCGTTCTTTCATCACAACACATCAGGACAATTGCAATGCAGTCCTTGCAGGCCTGCCAAAGTTTTGAATTTGTCACCTTCAGTCTGTCCTCAACTGCACCATCAAGATCATGCCAATATTTTTGCATATTTCGACCTACAGACAAGAGATACTGCACTGGCTACAAGTTGAGAACATAATTAAATTCAAGGTTCTCATCATAGGGCAGGCATCGATAGTTGACTCAGCAGTACAACAGGGCGCTTCTTATTCCTGTCTCAAGCCAGCTGGGTTGATCCTGTCTCAAGCCAGCTGGGTTGACAAACAGTGCATTCTGGACTCACGGGGATCTGATGATTCCGCACTAAAACACAACGGCAAGGGAACACCATGTTTTCTCTTGCACTGAGAACAAAATTTGACTGAAAATTCGAAATCTTCCCCACAACAGCTAAAGAGGCATTCTCAGCTTATCATAAGATCCAACTTTTCAGAACTGTTACACAATCATGTTGCAGCATTTTTGTAAGGTTCTTATATAAACTCGTGCTTGGATACAAACATACACAGACACTGACTAAAGCCAAAATTTAACCAATCTCAGGCAATTACATCACAAATATGAATATTGCTCAGTCTTAGCTATCTTAAGTTCAGTTCTTTCACTGTACTTACTGTATGCTGCATAAATTTAAATAAACTGGTCAGATCCATTATTACAGTTTCCTCATTACATAGTTTAATCTGATAACTTGCACACATGTATGTTTTAGCTGAATAAATGTTTACTTATTTACATAGAAAACTGCTCATAACAACTTGTAACTTCACCTCATCATAACAGTCAACCAATCATGTCCAGAAACACAGACACACTTGCAAATGTGATAATGTCATTTTACAATGTAAGTAAATTATACAACATACATCGATTGTTTCACTATTCTGAGTAACAAACAGGCTAGCAGTGCACTGTACAAAAATTGTGCTACATATCATTAATATTACATCACTGTTACTATTACTGTTAGTGTTATTATTATATGTTCATTATTATTATTACTCCTGTGCACATCCACGGTTATAGTGGTCATTGGTTTTTTCATGTCTTTCTGACAGGTTATCTTGTCTAAACGTGAAATCTGCTCATAATTTTGGCAGTTTGGATGTTTGGTGAGACTGCACATCAAAATTATTTTTTGTTTTCGACATGAATATACTGCGTTTTGGATGGTTTTTGTTGCATGCTACTGTGATTGTAAAGTTCCATCCATAAAGGGTGGGGGAATAGGATTCCAGCTAGACAGTGAAGCCTCAAATCTACAGATCTGTGTAAGCTGTCTATGCCAGGAAATCTTGGAGTTGGTGGAGGAAGGGCAAAGAGAGTCTTTGCATTGGCCCTGACCATCAATCATGGAATGGCTCAACTACTACTGGCCAGCGAGCGGGCGACGAATAACCTATCCTGCGCATATCTGGTGGTTCGAGGAATCTCGAGATGCTGTGCCATCTTCCAACTACAAGTGACTGCAGGACAGTGGACAAACGAGAGCCACTGGCGTCGGATCACATCACCTATCATCGTTTCCTCATCCTCAACGCTACGTGCTTCAGGAACTATGAACATGCTGTCATCTTTCAACTCTAATTGGGAATCTGTTGGTAGGGCTTTGCATGTGCACAAGTTTGCCACTCTTTACTCTTCTAGATGGATGAATGTTCTCATCTTAATGACATTTAACATTGTTAAGGCTAGGGCAGAGAGCGCCTCTGATTAGTTTCTCTACAAATTTCTGATTACAATAACAATTATTATGATTATCATTATTATTAATAAATTATTATGATTATTATTATTACATCTGCTAATTGTTTGTGCACTTGCTTTGTAACAGGGTCTGTGCAGCTTTGAACCTCTTGGGCCAAGATGGTTGTTACAAGTGAACCTCACACAAGTCTTTAGCTTACAACGGCTTAGTGCCATCAGTTAATACTTGTCATTAGATACTGATGATACAGAAAAAAGATAAAGAAAAGAAATAAAATCTCAAATGTACATAAGCTCACTTAAGGTGATCAGCAGCAAATGCATTCAGCAGCTCCTGACCCAACAGTACCACCATCAAACAAGATGGTTTTAAGGTGTGATGGAATGAAGGAAACGGAAGGCTAACAACTTGAAGCATCACTGTTTCAAAAACAATTACATATTCACGTGGCAGAGTTTCAACTAGAGTCCAGAAATCTGAACGAACGGCTTCTCAACAAGGAAGTGAAGCTTAAGTGGATATAAAATGTAAGTGATTTACACGTATATGAGACTATTACTCAATGTCCCTATGCTGAATAACTTGGATAGCTTTTCACAACTTATCATAGATAGAAGCAAGAAAGAACCAGCATAAAGTAATCAGTCACCTAGCATAATTTACTGATTGAATAGTTGTTCTCCAAAAGCCTCTGATGTGGGATTAATTAAAAACATCTCAAATAAGGTAGAAATCACAACCGAAGTAAGAGGGGTTGCACTAGAGGCAATTATTTACAAAATCAAAACCACAGTCCACAGCAGAATACGAATGCCTCAGACTATCATGACCAATAGGAAGCATAAAGTTTATGTAGACCTGCTGCTTGACCAGCAGTTCACAGGACATTCTTGATGAGTCCCTACGTGGTGTAACATGTGACCATTACATGTTATTCCCCAAAAATCTTAAATTAAGTCACAGGGAGCTAAGTGGGGCAAACACAAAGATGTTATAAAATAGACTCCTGCCTACCCTTTAAAAACTGTAATACTGCAAATAAATAAGCAACTCAGGCTTTTAAAAGAGCATCAAGAGCACTCCAATTTCACCAGCATCACTAGTACAGAGCTCTAGCATATTCAGAAAGATGACTACCAGTAATCATCATGTGAATACTTTACAGTTGTTTCCTTCTCAATTTCTACTGCTAACTAAAAATAAAACTGTGCACACTGCTACTGAAGAATGAATGACCTGTTAGTTGCCACATGAAAACCTGTCCATCAAATGAAAACCCTTGTGAGTGCAAGTTCTGCTCATGCACAGCTGTCTTTGTTGAGCATGAATGCAATGCCAGATTACACCTAAAACTATGCAATATATGTCATTGTGTACATGGTCACAGTTCTGTGACAGATACCGCATGGGTCTGAGAGACTGATAAGCTGCCTACACTTACTTACTTGCCTACAAGGCGGCAGATGACATGTGGTGGAATGTGTACAAGCAGAACAACGTGATCCATAGACACAATGCATAAGAACGTCATGACATCTAGGCACAACCTACGAATACGAGACACAGACCAACTTCCACTTGACCTTGACTTACATCTTTTTCTGTTCCCAACAACTGCATTTCATAATCGAACAGCAAAAGAAAAACAAACAGAGACTATGCAACAGCCTTTTCATCAGTGAGCACAAAGCCACATCAATGATTCTGTTGAAAGTGAATACTTTACAGTTTTCTTTTAAATCTGAAAACAAGTTTTAAAGGAAGCAACACTGATATGCAAACAGAAATACCTAAGCAAACCAACTTTTATCAGCATATAAAAGATCCAAGTTAAATCATCAGAAATAAATTCAAATTGATGTTCAGTCAATAAGCATCATCTACAAAGAATCCACTGGCTTTACAGAGTTCTGCAAATTTTCCAATTTTATCACATAATTTTGTTCTGACTTTACAATTTCAGCACATATATCAGGGAAACACCTAAAGCATATGAAAAACTCTTATGTCAAAGTTTCTACCAGAAATGAAAGATTCTAAGGAACCAAAACACATCACTACTTAGATAAAAAAACTTTCAGTTCAAGATTAAAATCAGTATTGCAGGTAAGGAAAGTAGAAAAACAATTTTCTGATGGACAATATTTACAAGTTGTTAAATTGTAACTGTAATTGTAATTTGAGATTTATAAAGCGACTCCTAGAGGATAAACTCAACAGAGGTGCTTCCGACCTGAAAAAGTAAAATCACTGTTAAACAGTACAGTCTTCAGGCGCCTGTGGAACACTGAGAGGGGGAGAGAAAGGAGCTCAAGTTGCAATTCTCGAGGGAGACGATTCCAGCAAAGTGGGACCAACATAGGCAAAGCTTCTGGACTGGGCCACAGCAGTTCATATGCGAGGGACAAACAGGGGATCCTGAGCGGTTGAGCAAAGGGTGCTACGGCCCGGCAACGAGGAGACCAAAGCGCAGAAGTGAATCAGGTAAAGAGAAGCAGAGCCAACAACACAACTGTGCATGAGGGAGAGGATCTTAAAGTGGACACGCTGCTGGACGGGGAGCCAGTGAAGAGTGTAACGAATATAAGACGAGACGAAATCAATTAATGAAACACATCAAGTACAAGAAATAATTATAAATTTCTGCTCAATCTGTATGGCTGATATAACACCATATATGCTATAGCAAGAATTATGCTGCCACTGGCTCCTGATACAAGAAAACTGATAACCAAGAAAGAAGACACCTCAAGCAGTAAAATCACTCAAGCAATAAAGTCATTCCCTTAATCAAGTTGATAAAAGTCCTACTTAGAGTAATCTCATAGTGCAAGGTACAATAGGCTGATTACTGGAGTCTTAGTCAATTTACATGGGTTTATTTTAGACCAAAATGATTTGAAGTTGGTTTAGTAGCAAAAACAAATACAAACTGTATCTAGACTAATTTTAGCTTCAGAACAAATTAAATACTACTGGCTTCTTAACCACCTGCAAAGGAACTGAATGATGATTTAAATCATATGGTTTTTATTTCTGAATTTAGACGATGAATCAACTTTACCAAACAAGCAGTTAGCCCTAAACAATCATCCACAGAAATACAAAGTAACAGATGCTGCAGATGGGCTTCAGTCTTAATTTAACTGTGATCTTTCACATTGCATTTTGTATGACAAAACTACTATCAATAACGGATTTTTATTTAAATACACACTCTTTAAACGGGCAACCATCTAGTCTTCAGTGTGAAATAATATATCCAATAACATATCCTACGGCAGTTCATCAGACTTAGCAACAAATTTTCTAAGCTCAAGTATAACATGATCCTACTCAAAGCTCAAAGTCACAGGCCATCTGAAGTAAAGGCACTTGCGCTGAAGACTGTTATCGGACTGTTGTCTGATTACTTGGAGAACTTTAAAAGGCAACACTGCTTTCTTGTTATGGGCAAAGGTGATTGTGATTAAAGACCAGTGTTAAGTGCTCTGTCATGGGTGCCTCTAACTGGGAGTTTTCAGTTAGGAGCCTGGTTCCTAGAAGGTCGTCAAGGACCTCCATAAAACATTTTCTGCTGCAATTCCTGGTGTTCAGTAGCTGTTTTGCCACTTGCTGGGTGCCACACCATGCACATAACTGGATCTCTGAGCATGTCCCTATAGAGCAGCTGCTGCAGGGTGTTGGCACAGTTAGGACTTCCCTGATCTTGAAGAGGAGCAGCCCACAGTGCTCATGCACACAACAGCAATCGAGGTTGGAAAACACTAGATGAATTCTGACCGCTACTAAACTGGTATCAGCATGGCCTAGAGCCAGCAGACTCTCTAAAAATCAATGCTATGCTGTTGCAATCTTACCAGAATTTCCTTCCATAGCGTAATTTAGACATTGCTACTGATAAAACAACTGTTCAGGTGTCTTACTGTAGCATACTGATGAACAGTTCACATGGAACTATGCATCCAATTTAATCCAACAACATCCATAGCGCTGCTGTCATAACGCACAATCAACAGTTGCTTCAACCACAATCAGACATTGCAATTCATTGGAGAAGCCTGGTAGAAATGACAGGTCAGGGAAACCAGAAGTTTTGTAAAAAAAATATAAGAAATACTGGCATACTGTCTTGCATTTGCCAAATCCTGCTGAGAAGCACGCTCAGCATCCTTCACTATCCCTCAACTTTTCCATCTCTCCTATTGCAACATAATCTGGGATTCTAATTACCATTCTCAATTAATTCAACTTATAATTCTACAGCAGCACCATTCACATTAACAGTAGGTAACTCAGAGACCACTTGCTGCTTTTCAGTCTAGGAATACAGCCTTTTGAAACTGACTATCACAAACTGACTTGCACAAATATGAAACAGTCTTACATGCTCTTTGGCAGACCATCTCTTTGAAATTCTTTGTCTACAGTGTTAATCAGTCTACATTAATTTTAAGCACACCGAAGATATGTCATCAAATCATTGTGGGTATGTTACCGAAGGCCTTCATTACTGTGCAAGCACTCTTTATTGAATAGATGATCCCTCTGACCATATCTGATGTTAACATATATAAATAAATGTGGTTATTGTTTTTTCTGGGTTCACACATTAACACCCACGTTTGAATGTTTAAATATATATTCTGTACTTTTGGTGATCAATAAAGTAGCTGTACCTGAATTAGAAAATAAGTGAGCTTGATTAATGAAGGGCCAGGTAAATCAATCATTCCACACAAGCAACAGCTGCATCATTATATATCGTTATACAATTGAGCATTGGTCAGATGTCACCAGTTTTTTGATGAATCTCACTTTAATATCACAAGAGCGGCTGTTGAACGGACGTAAAAATTACATACCTGAGGTTCCACATCTAAAATGGCCATGAGACCAGTGCTGTGAATCTGGCGAATAGTGTCAAGCTTTGTGCCATACATAGCATCTTCATGAGTCCCGTACTCCAGATATTCATTAGCTGCGATGTCAGCCATCATTTGCTCATGCGTCACAAAGAAATAATTCCTGCCATGTTCTTCATCTTTCTTTGGTAGACGGGTTGTGTCTAACAAATATAATTCAGAAAAAAGTTATAACCAAAGAACACAATAAATTCATGAAATAAATGATTGTGCATGAATGTGTGCGCTTTGGCGTGTGACTGCCGACTCATTAGTTAGTGTGCTTTCCACCGGTTTTGTTCAGTTTTCGGGCATCTTAAGTTTTTTCTTTGGATATTTACACCGTCTCCATTCTCATCGCCATCTCCGTTGATTTTTGCGTCGTCTGGACTGGTTTTTACGGAATTTAAATCAATTTATTTCGATGATGTTTACGTCTTGGGCCACTCCTTCGAGTGTTCATCCGACGCTTGTGTACACCTCTACAGACCTGCGAGCCTGTAATCACCCGGGTCTGATCGTTTCACGCTTGGTACGCAAGATCCTCTTCAATCTACACCTATGGCTACTGGCTCACGCTAGGACCGCGCTGCTGTCTTCTCGTCGTCAATCTTCTTTTCTGCCTCCTGACCCTCCTCGGTCCTCTGTTTCCTCCACATCTGCGGGGACACATGGCGATGATGGCGGCCTCAGGTTCGGCACTCTCAACGCACAATCGCTGGGTAACAAGTCTTCACAGGTGGCAAACTCGATCTCTCATCACGCCCTGGATCTTCTCGTCGTAACGGAATCCTGGCATTCCTCTTCTTCGGATGTCGCTGTCCGTTGTGCTTCCGGGCTACTGTTTCCTCGACACTCCTCGTGCAGTTGACTCTCAGTCTAACCCTCTCACCCAGAACCACAGTGGTATCGTCGTTTACCATCGTGACCACCTCTCCATTAAGAGGATTCCTCTCCCTCTTCCTGTCCCCTCCTTCAAAGCCTTATGCCTCTCCTGCGTGTCGATTCGTGGACCAGTCATGGTACTTGCCCTATATCGTCCGGGCTCTGCGCCTCTCTCCTCCACCTTCTTCTCCGAACTCTACATGCTCCTTGAGACCTTCGCCACCTTCAATTCCCAGCTCGTCCTCACCGGCGACCTCAACATTCATCTCGAAAACCCTGATCTTCCAGAGTCCGTTCGCTTCAACGACCTCCTCTACCAGTTTGGCTTCACCCAACATGTTGCGGAACCCACCCAAGTTTTGGGTGGCTGGCTTGACATCGTCATCACCCGTGATGACTGCAACATCTTGGACCTCACAATTGAACCGCCGGCTCTGTCTGATCACAGTCTTCTTCTCTTCAACATACCCTTCCTCTCTTCCCAGCCGTCTTACGCTCTCCGATCCTTACAAGGCTGGAATGATCCGGACCGTGATCTCTTCCGTGCTGGCCTGGTCAACATTCCCCTGTGCGGCGACCTCTCATCCTTAGCCTCCTGTAATACAACCGAGCTCTTCGACCTCTACGACGACTCCATTTGCCTTCTCATCGATCGCCTTCTCCCGCTGCGAACGTTGCGGGCTCATCAGAGGCCGCTGGCCCCCTGGTTCAATTGGTCCTGCGGTGCCTTGCGTCGTAGCGTCAGGCGTCTTGAGCATAGACACCGTCGAACTCATGACCAAGCTGACCGTCTAGAGTGGCTACATCTCCTCCGCGCAATGCATCGGGAGTTCCAAGTCAAGGAGGCGGCCTACTGGGAGTCGCTGATCGATCAAGAGAAGAGTAATCCGCGTCGACTTTGGCGCTCGCTCTCTGCTGTCCTTGGTCGCTCCACCGCCTCCGGCTTTTCAGCTCAGCCTCAGTTCACCACCTTAACTACATGCACGGGAAGATCGACTCTGTTTGCCAGTCTACTGAGGGCTCGCCTCCTCCCTCTTGCCCTCCCACGTCTTCCAGGCTCAATAGTTGGAGCCCTTTATCTCTGGATGATGTCCGTCAGCTAATCCTGAACTCACCAGCCAAGTCCTATGAACTGGACACGCTTCCTCCATTTTTAATTAAGGAATTTATTGACAATCTTATTCCTTTTTTACATTTTTTGTGTAACACTTCTTTGGCTGAGGGCTCAATCCCGCCCTCCCACAAACGTGCAGTAGTTTTTCCCTCTTTGAAGCGCCAGGGCCTTGACCCTAGTGCCCCCTGTAATTACCGTCCCATTTCTAACCTGTCCTTTCTCTCCAAGCTCCTTGAAAGATCCGTCTCTTGTCAGCTATCTCACTACCTCGACACTAACTCTCTTATGCCTCCTCTTCAGTCTGGGTTCAGGAAATACCACTCCACCGAATCACTTATGACTCGCCTTCTTGCTGACGTATTTGGGGCTATTGATTGCAGGTAGGTCACCCTTCTGGCCCTTTTCGATGTTAGTGCTGCTTTCGATACCGTTGATCATTCCATCTTATTAGAGCGTTTGGAGATTTCCTTTGGTATCACTGGCTCTGCCCTCACCTGGTTTCGATCATTCCTCTCCGACCGCCTTCAATCTGTCATTTTTGGGTCCTCGCGGTCCCCTTGGTCTCCCGTATTTTTTGGTCTCCCCAAGGGTTCTAGCTCCTCTCCTCTATATTTTATATACCTCTGATCTAGCTCGGACCCTCCTCCTACTGAGTGTTGCCGTCCTTCACAGTATGCAGACGACACCCAGGCTTATGCCCATGGTCCAGCGGAGGCAGCCCCTGCCCTTGTCCAGAGGATTCTCGATGCCACCTCTGTCCTTGACCTATGGATGTCTTCCAATCGCCTCTGCTTGAACTGTAATGAGACCCAGTTCATCTGGCTTGGTGGCCGCTTACAGCTCACCAAGACTGATCTTTTCTCATTACGCCAAAGATTTCCAGATATCTCCTTCTCTACTACGGTCCAGGATCTCGGGGTTGTACTGGATCAGGAGCTTGCCCTGTCTGTTCATGTTAACAGTGTCTCTCGCTCTTGTTTTTATCATCTTCGTCAGCTCCGTACCATTCGCCGTACTCTTTCTTTTCACGCTATCTCCACGCTGGTCCATGCCCTCATTTGCACCAGGGTTGACTTTGGGAATGCCATCTTTACCGTCCTATCGCTAGCCAACACTGCTAAGCTACAATATGTGCTCAACTCCGCTGCTCGTCTCATAGGGGGCATTCCAAAGTATGGCCACATCTCGTCTTATATTCGTGACACTCTTCACTGGCTCTCCGTCCAGCAGCGTGTCCGCTTTAAGATCCTCTCCCTCATGCGCAATTGTGTTCTTGGCTCTGCTCCCCTTTACCTCATTGACTTCTGCACTTTGGTCTCCTCGTTGCCAGGCCGTAGCAACCTTTGCTCGGCCACTCAAGATCTCCTGTTTGTCCCTCGCATGTGTACCGCTGCAGCCCAGTCCAGAAGCTTTGCCTACGTTGGTCCCACTTGCTGGAATCGTCTTCCTCAAGAATTGCGACTTGAGCTCCTTTCTCTCCCCCTCTGTGTTCTGCAGGCACCTGAAGATTGTACTGTTTAACAGTGATTTTACTTCTTTCGGGTCGGAAGCACCTCTGTTGAGTTTATCCTCTAAGAGGCGCTTTATAAATCTCAAATTACAATTACAAATGCAAATTCTTAGTTAACATTAACCTTATAACTTTCTCAGCTTTCTGCATTCTGCTGTCAAAACGACATAAAGTAAGTCTGCATCTCATGTAATTACATTCATAGATTATCATATTCAATAGAAATGCTTATCTACAAATTTATTCAATTAGAATTGAAGTAAACATATATTCTGTACTTTTGGTGATCAATAAAGTAGCTGTACCTGAATTAGAAAATAAGTGAGCTTGATTAATGAAGGGTCAGGTAAATCAGAAAATTCATCAGAAAATCTGCTATCATATGTTTAAACATGAACAACGACAACATTATTTTCAACTGAATCAAGAGTCATTTTGAAAATCAAATAAATGCGGACGGCTTTTCTCTGGAATGACTGCTTGCAATCATAAATTCAGATTTTCTAAAGTGCTACTATAACCCAAGTGCAGGGCATCAGCTTATTCACAAATTTTGTGACGTACGTGGAATGGGATATGCGTATCGTTTTGGATGTGTTGAGATAAGCGTATTCTTAATGTGTCGTCGACCAACACCATGAGCACCTGAAACAAAATCTAGATATGTTAAAAGCCTGTTGTTTTTCTTTGGAATGTACAACAACAGGGCTTATAAAAGATGAAAAAGACGCAATAAGTATTTCAATTAGACATATGTTTTGTTTCTAACACAAAACATTGAGTAAACCAAACATTTATCACCATATGGACTACCTAAACCATTTTCTGGTAATATTTTACAAATAAAATAATCTCTTTTCAAATAAAATCCCATTCAATCTGTGTTCAATAATCTAACTTGGCTAATTCTAAAGTAGCACTGGAGGTCTATGATAAATGTTGACAGTGAATTTATGGGTTTTAAGGCTTGTGTCTCATGGTTGGTGATGGGCATTTCTGAATATTTCATCAACTTCGAAAAATATTCTTCACTATGCGTGGCACACTCCTATGTAATTATTCTGAACTGAAAGACAGATTCATCATTTCAGTGTTGCAAATTAGCATTTCATCAATTTAGGCACATGATTCATGACAAGGCAGTCATACACTTTCCAGGGCCTCAAATCAGCAGGAGACATATCCAAGTGTACTTGAAATGGGGCCAGTGCATCACAGAATGAGGCCAAATTACACTGCTTGGAAACAGAGGCAAATGGGAGCAAATAACTTGGCTAAAGCTGCTAGACAGTGCTTGCTCCACTGGCCTGCAATCATTGGATCAGTGAGACCATCACATCAGATAACCTGAGTTTTTACTTACTAACAAGAGAAGTTTCTACAAGTTTTCAAAAACCAGAAATATCAAAATTCATACCAAGAAGGACTATAGTTTTTCGTTGGAAGGCTGGAAGTTGCACGACCTCCTCGTAAGTGACTAGATCTAACTGATCAAAGATTGCATTATGCTTTGCTAAGTATTTGTCCTTGTAAGCTTTTTTCTTGCGACTGAACCACGAACAGTTTACTAAAAAGACAAAAAAAAATCAAACTGATTATGAAAACAAATGCCAGATATGGTCAAAATTCTTGCAGTTGGAGACATAAACTACAGTATAGGCAAAACTCTAAAGTCTAGAAACGTTTAAAACATTAGGCTAAAAAACTAATGAAATTTAACGAATATCAGCACTAAAGAACTTAAAACAAACAAGGAACTATTTCAATCTGTCCAAGAGAAGAAGATTCTAATAACAACCATTAACAAAACCAAATGAAATGGACTGGACATATACAGTAAAAGTCCGGTAATACATTTTTGTTCTGTTAACACTCTAATTCAATTAACTTATGGAATTGTCAAGACTCCCAACAATGCCAAATTAACACACAAAAGTCATTCTGGCACTACACAATAGCAGACTCATTTGTACAGCAAACAGCAGTTCACGTACAAGTAGTGATGTACTCTACAGGCATTTCCACTTCATTTTTTCAGACTGCTGATACTAAAGAAATGAATTACACGAATTTGTTCTCTCACGCCATTGATATTTTACATACAAGTAAGCAATGTAGATATATAAGGAACAGGAACAGGAACAGCATAAAATACAAATCCAAGCAATGCAATGGAGCAGCCATAATCACAGTGACAGAAATTATATTATCAATCACAGTGACAGAAATTATATTATCAATCACTGTGACAGAAATTAAAATACAAGGAACAGAGGCACAGCAGGTTTAAAAAGGCATGACCTAAAGAGAATAGTTCTTCAGTTCATGGACGACTCATACACAAGGATAATTAAAAGTATGCCAGCCATGTTAGTGTGAACCTAAAAACCATAAAATCAGAAGAATGTGGGAGCTTCTCTGCCCATCCCAGTCATCAAGTACAGAAATTCCAGGTCTGCCGACAGCCGTTGAATGAACGGCATGAAAAACAACGTGAGGAAGAAATAAATAAAATTTCTCAGCAGCACAAGCAAAAAAGCAAACTAGTCAGAAAATAAAAAATTGAAAATTGAAGACCAAAAAAATCGATAATTTAACTGATAAAATTAACAAAATATTTTCAAAAATGTGACAAGAAATTTAAAACCAACACAATCTGTAGACTGCCTCCCTGCTTGGTAAAGTCTACAGAAAGACCGAGAACTATGCAGCTGGACTGGATGGTTGGTAAAGTCTACAGAAAGACCGAGAACTATGCAGCTGGACTGGATGGTTGGTAAAGTCTACAGAAAGACCGAGAACTATGCAGCTGGACTGGATGGTTGGTAAAGTCTACAGAAAGACCGAGAACTATGCAGCTGGACTGGATGGTTGGTAAAGGCTGCAGAAAGACCGAGAACTATGCAGCTGGACTGGATGGTTGGTAAAGTCTACAGAAAGACCGAGAACTATGCAGCTGGACTGGATGGTTGGTAAAGTCTACAGAAAGACCGAGAACTATGCAGCTGGACTGGATGGTTGGTAAAGGCTGCAGAAAGACCGAGAACTATGCAGCTGGACTGGATGGTTGGTAAAGTCTACAGAAAGACCGAGAACTATGCAGCTGGACTGGATGGTTGGTAAAGTCTACAGAAAGACCGAGAACTATGCAGCTGGACTGGATGGTTGGTAAAGGCTGCAGAAAGACCGAGAACTATGCAGCTGGACTGGATGGTTGGTAAAGTCTACAGAAAGACCGAGAACTATGCAGCTGGACTGGATGGTTGGTAAAGGCTGCAGAAAGACCGAAAACTAAGCAGCTGGACTAGAACGTGGTCAACGTGGCTGAAATGGACGGTAGAAAATTACAGGAAAACGCATAGAATGACTCTAAGAATGACTCTATTGGATTCCTTGACCTGCAGGCAGCACCAAACAAGAATAAAAACAGTGGATCAGCTTCATGTGATCAATTCTTCAACAATCTTTCTAGAAGGCAGAGTAGCAAAATGATATACAGACTCAGACTCAAGTTCAGTTCATACAGTCCAGACTGTCTCTTCAGCTGGACTACAATGAGAAAGCAATGGCTAGTCTCAAGACTGGACAGTCACATACCAGCCTGATCTCGTTTGGCCTTTTCAATGGCAGCACAGGCTGTTCGCCACTCCTGAAGCTCGGGTGAAGGTATGAGGCCAGCTGGTTCCGTGGCCTTGGCACCCCATCTCTTGGCTTGCCACCAGTTGTGGTCATCTTTGCTTATTACCTGGAGTATTTCTCCGATGCGGAATCGGATTCCAGCCTGAGAACATGGAATGAGGTCATCCTCTTCGGGAATATAATCAAACAGCACTCGAACAAACATCTGTCCAAATGAGCAAAAACGAACAGTAAGCATGTACCGGAACTGCAATATGTGTAATATATATATATATATAAATTTGAATATATATATATAAATATATATATATGTATATATATATCCAGTCCAATCCAAATTACAGTTCGATGAACGACATATGTTAAGCAAATAATTTGCAAATTGTAAAAGTAATATTTGATGTCAAACGTCAGAATCAGAAGGAACATGTGTTCCACTGCCAATTGGTTATCCAATTCTTCAGCAATGTGCATACAGAAAAATTTTTAATAATCATGTTGCTGAACTGATTTTTCAGGTTAAGCTATTTGACATTGAAGAAATGTTATTAGAATTAAGAAATAATCAAGGCAACAACGCCATCATAATCATGTTACAGTACTTTGTCAGAAGCTTATACTTTCACTAGGACAAAAATAAAGCAAAAGCAAGCAATTTTTAAGACAATGGAGTATGGAAGTTATATTCAAGACACAGTTTAATCACAACTGCCTGCAAACATTTACTAAATTTTAACCCTTTGCCCACCACAGGTTCAAAGTTGTGACAAACAAATTTTGCATGTGCCACAGATGTACAACATTTGAGGTCCGCGCATTTAGAAGCTCATTACCAACACACACGTGTTCTACGTAAATAAGTCAACTGTTAATTAGGGTGATAAATAAGCTACAATTTTCCCATTGGTTATTTATACACATGCAAGACGGTTGCAGAGATTTTAGACCTGAAAAGTTGTTGATCTGTTTAGTTTAATTGTTCACGCTTTATGACTGCGATGGCAAACGAAGACAAAATTTGGTGTATGATTTCAGTAATTTGAAGTCAGATAAGAGTTTATTTTGAAAGATTTCACACATTTAAAAATTACTGAGAGCAGTAGTGTTCATACGATTTATCCAACTTTTCAAACTATAATATATTAGCAGCAATGTTGTGCAATGCTGCTTTGGCAAGACCGCAAGCCTACTATAATGGCAGGTCGAAACATTTTACGAAAGTGTCAGCCTACTCGCCAATACCATAGATTTGTCAGCATTCAATAATGTTTTGCAGTTTTATACAAAGAATTGCTGGCATAGATCACAGCTGAATCTAGTCATAGTGCCAATAATTGCCTAGCAACACAGCACTCCAAGCGCTAAGCTAGCAATACCCGGATGTACAACATGGACATAAACGGATTTATGCTTTTTTGCTGCTCTAGAAAATTGTAACTGTGCCTCTGCTTTAATTACTGCATGACATAACTGTATCAGGAAATGTCTGGTTTGAGATCTCTCATGCCATTGCAAAACATTAGAAAAAATTTTGAAATCTTTTCATCTAAATGGCAATACCACTTCATTGCTTTCTTTCCCCCAAAAGCATAATCCTCTGCGAAGTTCAACTGCAGCCACCTAATATCAGTGACCGTTGGAGATTAGCACAGCATCCAGATTGTGAGGTGAGTGTTGAAGAAAGCAATGATGCATTCAAAAATGATGGTTTTACCTATCAAACCAGCCATGACAAAGACAGTCGCCTGAACTCTAGTTTTAACTGTGTCCTAATAATCACTGAAGAAACCCTATATATTAGTAACACAAATTTACTTAAAACATCAGCAAAATGCAAAAATACGATAAAACACATATGCCACACCAAATCATTTCACTTGCCTTATCTAAAAAAACACAAGCACATACAAACAAATAAAAGACATAGGCTTGGTGAAAATTCATTTTTATACAAATTTCATGCAAATACTGTAACTCTATCTTCAGTGGTTGCTGAGATATTACATTTTTGTTCTTAAAAGATGAATTGCAATCAATACCCAAAAATCCAGCAGAGGCCAGATTATTGGCTCAAAATATCTGGTGGGCAAAGGATTAACTGAAGCAATTAATAACTTTCTATAACTTTATTTTTAAAAGTTTACTTATTTACTCTAACTCCCAGCATCTAAATGCTTTTCAACCTAAATATATTTTGTTTTAACTGACACTGCATGAAACTAGATGGCTTTTCTTAAAAGCTGGCACTAAGTGCGTTAAGAGTACATCATGGAGGTTACCTCACAAAGCACAGGCGGATGACGATAACTAGGCACAATCTTCAGAGTTATACTGCCCCGAGCATTTTTCTGAATGATATCAAAGCCATAAGTAATAAAATAAGCAGAAAAAGATTCAAACAAAGCTCTAAACATGATCAAATATGCCACTATAGCAATAAAATATGCAAGAAAAAAGCAGAAAAATTTCTCAAGAAAGCTTAATCAAAGGCTGCTATGGTTATGCAGTTAGGTATTAAGAGTGATATGTGTTCTAAAGGCCCAACAGAAGAAATGGGATCACTCAGGCTATCCCACTCATCAATTTTATAATCCTATTTAGATATACTCAGATGTAACTAATAAAAATCTCGGTATTCCAGCCTCAATGTATTTCAAAATCACAGAAGTTTCTACTCAAGTAAGGGTTGTGATTCACGCATGACAGAAGAGATTAAAGAAAACCCGTGGTGGGAAGATTAAAATATACTCAACATAGATGTGAGCTGCAATGAGGCCTCCTATATTTACAAGGTCATCAGCTTGGTACAGCTCAAGTCTGTGACTGCCAAGAGATAAAAATATAACAAGCAAGCCAGTGATAATCAGCAAGCCAGTAAAAGCGATGACATGATGATGCACCTGTGCCTCAAATACACATGTTCATTTCCATCGTTAATAAAGGGACTAAAACAGATGAAACTACTCTCGTAAAATGTAGGACAGAAATTCAGAAAAAATGGTCTAACACTGTAGTTACACATGTATCAAGTCAATTAATATAATACCTTAAAGTATTATTATACATTAAGGTATTATATTGATCTCTGATGTAAGCTGGGGCAGTCCGCCTACAAGGCTCACCCAAGAAGGAAAGAGAATCGTGAACTCTATCCTCAGCTGGAAACCAGTGGAGCATGTCTCTCACATAATCGGATATTTGACAGAATTCTGGCCAGGCTGACCAGTTGGGCAGCACAGTTGAGGACAGAATGAAGCTGACAGATTTTGAACTTGGGCAAGCCTGCAAGGTTGGAATTGCAGTAGTTGAGGATGAGTGAATGAAAGAGGGTCAGTGCAGCACTAAGTGACAGATTGCACCATATGACTCAAACCTAACACAGCTGGTAGTAGCAGTTACTTTTACACATTTACCTTTATAGTCTAAATAAAAACATTGCTGTTATTACTCCAAGTCCTTACCCTACAGCAGAAGGTGATGCATTACAAGCCAGTAGTTAAAATGTTAGCAAAATTTTGATGATCACTTGTAGCCCTAACATAATAAATATTCACCACCCTCAATCAAGTTAATTCCTGTTTGATCAGTTGCCAGTCTTAGCAGCAATACTAAAATGCCACATAGAAATCTTAATAAACAGAATATGTTTCATTTAATATGTACAATCAATTTACATACACATAGCAAAAAAATTTTTAATTCCTTCACACACGGTTGGACCTCAACAAGGTACAAGAAGAAGATGCAGGGTATGGATTTTTTATATCAAAAAGACATGGGGTCAAGTAGTAACTTAGACCAGACCTAAGCAAATGCAACTGGAAGCAAGCAAGTAAACTAAGCAAAGCCATGACACAAAACAGTGAATGCAGACTGCAAATGAAAGCCATCAACAGAAGTGATCAGGTGAGCATGTTTCCTACTCTACCTTCAGCAGATCGCAATCCTCATAAGGCTCGTAAAAACGAGCATCTGGGGAAGCAATGACTTTTAACAGCACAGTACCATGCACAAGGCTCTGAAGGAGGTAATATTTACATATTACAGTCATCATGAAAGCCTCAAAATAGCGTCAGAAGTCAACTGTCAGTCACCTTTCAGTCTACTACTTGTGCAGAACATAACTAAGCAATCCTATTCCATAGCAATCCAAGAGAATATGGTTTATTGTAAAACAAAACCAGATTAATGGACAACATTAGAAATACATAAAACAGCCAAAGAGAAGGTCACAACCAGTTATTCAATCAAATGAAACAAATGTGTGTCACAGTTACACCAGGGCTGGACCACCACTGTCTCTGAGAAGACATGCCGAAATGGTGCTATTTAAATCATGCATCACATCATATTGCAAGGTGATTGCTGAATGGTTGGGGTAGAGATGTGAAGGGAAAAGGTAAGAGAACTGCAACCAAGTGCACATAACAAAATGCCGGTTCCTGGACTGAATGCTTTCTAAACAGAGACATACAATCAAATTCAATCAATCTCTACATCAAAGCAGTTCCATGCTGCCTAAATTAACTCACAGCCAACCAGAACTCAACTAAAACAGGTGACAAAGCCTCAAGTCTGACTACATTTTTAACTAAAATTAAGATAAAACATGGAAACACATCTTAATGTCATAGGAAATTACATTACTTCAACTGGAAAAACATACAAATCACTAATAATGAAGTGACTTGCCAGCATCTTTTGTAGAGTTTCCACTGTCTGTCCCAAGACACCCATACCATTTATTTCCCTGATTTCATCTCCCACATGCAGAGTTCCTACAAACCCCAAGGTTAGAAATTCCTTAAAACCAAAAAAGCAGAAGAAAGCTCAACATAGCCTAACATTTTCTCCCACTAGAAGTTTCTAAAAAAAATGCTAGAATACACTCTACCAGGTACATTCTATCTGTCAGACATAATTAAATGAGTATGCTAGTATGCTAATGAAACTAAACAATTAAATGATGACTTAATCAGAAATAAGAAACACAGATTAAATGGAAAGTGCAATTCAAATCTGATGAAGCAACTTTCTATCTGAGCTAACAACTTTTGTTATTCAACAGCCTTTGATGAAAGTGAAAACATAATAAAATATGATAATTATAATAGTGTAATAATTTTACTAATAAATCTGATGACAACCTTAAATACAATGACAATGGTGATGATAACAAAAACGAATATCAAAGGACGGACCACTGCTACTACGAGAATAACACACTGCCCCGAGGATGAGAATGTGACCCTGCTGACCTTGCTTGTGAATCATTCCACCATGCATAATCCTTGCCACCATGCAGCAACCATCATCATTCACCTTCAGTGTTATGCCCTGTTAACAAAACAATCCCATCAATCCTTCGGCATAAACTAATCTAATTACTACTCTTATAGACACTTATTGACATTTTTACATTATTCTGTGTACATTTCAATAAAATTTGTTACCAGGAACTCTGAGATGTGGCAAAACAAGGTTGGCTATAAATATGTTAAGATGTCAACAGAAACAAACCAAGCTATTCCGATGATTTGTTTGTCCAGTGTCTAAGTTTATTCCAGTTAGATCAGCAACATTTGAGTTAAAAGGACATTGTTCAAACTGACCATTGGCTCATCTGTATTCTTCTGGAATTGGACAAGGCGAACACGCATCACGTTTTCCATTTCCAGGTCTCCATCAGGACCATCCAGCTCTCCATCTCCATTCAGGAATGGAGCAATTGGTGGTGGAGTCACTCGAATTGCAGACTCTCCATAGACCTCCTGAGCTGCCACATCGTGCGCTTGCAGCATTCCCTATTTTACCATTAAATCAAAATCCCAGTGTAAACAACGTTCACGTAAAAGAACAACACAATACTGAGAAACTGCTTTTAAGTGGTGCCAACCATTTTAATCCAACAAATGGTTATGCCATGCTATGAATGAAACAAAAGCTTACAATGTCATCTAACAGCAATATTTACATGTTTAAAATCAACTTTTAATTTAACAATAAATGGAAATCAAATTTAAATCTTGCATATTAAAACAATACTAACTGCACAAATAAAACATACAGTTATTGTCTGACAAATATATCAATCAAATCCTTTTCATTCCATCTATTGCAGAATCTGTGACTGAAGATATGAAACTGATCTGCTGGATTTTCTACCTATCTTAAGTATTGGCTTCACTGTTATCATGTAGATCAATATTTCATACATTATTTCTTACAGTGATGTGCTGTGGAGGCACTCATAGTAATTTAGAAAGGCCTTATTTTCAGATCGACCTGGTGTATGATATGACTCAGTGCTGTTGTGAGGTACTCAAAAGGCAGTATATAAATGTTCACCAGCATATTCATAAATACTAACATCAAGTGTATCTTAGACCTTTTTAAGCTAATCAGTAAATTAGAATTGCTGGTTAATGCTTGCAGACAGACCAATCCATTACAAAACTATACTTCTCAGTCTGCTCACTGCAGACTGCATCAAGGCAATCTTAATATGCTTCAGAGAAGAAAAAGAAGCAAACTCCGTCACAAAAATAGCTGCAACTATTCATAAAGAAATATACAAATAATCTTGCAAGAAGTTCTGCACACTTCCTTCATGCAAAAGAAACATCTGACTTCCTCTAAGGTTTTATTACCACAAAATATGGCTCAGTAAGTATATGGCAGAGTTCACTGCATTCCCTGACGAGATACTGTGGACAGTTCTTAACATCTTCCAAGACCTAAAGACAACATAAATTAAGACAAAAGTAAGCACTTCATAAAGGTATTTATTCCACTAAGCATCATAGCATACATACATGCGTTTACATAAACAATACCGAAGTAAGACAACATAGGAATAAGACAAAAACAAGCAACCTGCTTCCTCCTTGATCGCAAGCTTCTGTTATGCCTCATGGAAGCTCTTCTGTGGTTTACGGAAAGCAGGAAAGTAACTTGAGACTGAGACATGAACTTTCACCTGCCTTCACTATATCAAAGACTGAAAACCAGTTTAGTGTTGCTAGGTCAAATGCCAGAAGTGTTGCTATATACACTGATTATTACATGACAACACAACTGAGCAACAGCGAACAACAAAAGATGGCCATGAAAGGCACCAAGAACCATCAAATTGAAAACTGAAGTTTTCTACTTAAGGAACTGACACTTAGCTGGTTATACTTTAAAGATAAACATAATTACAAGAAGAGTTTTCCTAATAGAAAGTCCTTCACTGCAATGATCTTAGGTAATCAATTAACAGCACATAATTACTCACAACCACTCAAACCACGACGATCTTGTCATCGCAATCTTTCCAGTTAGATCTGCTGTCATATCAGCTGGCTACAGAGAATGCCCTGGATATTGCATATTGCTCCCATATGATGGCATGGGGCACAACGTGCTCTCCCCTGTGCTCGAACATCCTTCTGGAACAGTCTTCCTCTGGAATTCAAACTCTTCTTTCTCTAACAGCTCAAGAAACATTCTCAGCGTAGGCGCACCTTTTCGGAACTGCTAGATAGCCATGCTGCGGCATCTTTGTGAGGTTCTTAAAATGAGCTATATAAGTTTTTGGATACATATTTATCCTACTGATTCAACTAATTACTGAAAAATTTCAGTGCATGTCCAGCATCCTTTATATGGTAAAGTCATCATATAGCATAAAGGAAACGTTCTTATCATTCTTAAACTTTCAACACACATCTTTGTTCATCTAAATTACAGCAATGTACAGTATATATGTACAAATATATGACTTTTAATTTTAGAATTACAATTACATGAATAATCCATGACCTCCTTTAGTTTTTGGAATGCATCTGAAGGAAACGATCGGTAGAAACCAAGCGCTCGACAATTGATGTCATCGTAGAGCTAGAATCAAAGACAAACCAAATGAATTAATTCCAGGCTAAAACAGTTTGCTATAGTCTTGTCTCTAACCAGGTCAGCCAGCAAACCATTCCACCAGCATGCAAACTATTTCACCATAGAGACAATTAAACTCATCACCACGATTCACACACTGTCTTATCTTCCAAAAGAAAGCCATCATCAGCACGGTGAATAATTAACTTTAAATAAGCATGTCTTAAGTTAGTTAAGTGAGATAATCAATCACTCATTTATTGTACGCATCAAACTCATCATCTTATCTTCCAAAAAAAGCCATCATCAGCACAATGAATAATTCCCTTTAAATAAGCGTGTCTTAAGTTAGTTAAACGAGGTAATCAACCATTCATTAATTGTACGCGTCTGTTAGGCTGAAGCACATGCATGATAAAAGCAATTCAACAACTGGACAACTTATGGATTACTTGGTTTTACAAATGTTGTCAATTCAACACGATGCACTCGGATTAGAACCTTGAATTTAGAGATCAAAGGCAAAAGTCACGTTTAAGTCACGTCAAAGTGGCACAGAAAGGAAATAATCTTAAACAGAACTAAGAACTATTGTCTCTTACACTGAGCAAGACATGCAGTCGCCTGTCTTCGAAAATACTCTGAAGCGTGGTAATGTCTGGGTCATACAGGTTCATCAGGCATTGGATTTCTTCCAGACTATTAATGACCTGGTTCACTGCTGCTCATCGATAAACAAGAAACAAGTGTTATCGTCATGCAAATGCAGAACACTAGAAATGGGCGAACCGAGGGTAAACTCATTTACCAAGTGCCTCTGTCAACAGTGGTCCACTGATGCATGGCCCTACAGCTGAGATGACAAAATGTTTTGGTTAACTCACAAATACAATAATTTTGGCAGTTACTATCAATAGCTCCTAAACTAATCTTAGAATCTTTTTTGCGCCACTGTCATAATTCACTAAGGCAGATGCTGCCAAGTGAAAACTACAGGCATGCAAGATTAGTGCTGTCGAAATTTATCAGGGCATATGTAAGTCCTTAAAGAAATCATGAATTCTACAGCATGACCACAGCACAGCATCCATAAGTAGCCGCACTCAAAAACTTCTTTTACAGGCTGCCGTGCAGTTGCCTTGGGTTGCAGAAAGGAAAGCCTTCATGTGCTGTAACAGGTTGTCAGGAACGCACATATTACATATCATATTCAACCAAAGACAATCACGACATGATGCACAGAATGAGACAATCCACACAAGTTAATAATCACAGGTAACTGAAGAGATGTGGATAGTTCAGTTCCAAGACTGGCTGAGCATGTGTAGAATTACAATCTTTGTAAGCATCAAATCTTTACCATGAGAGGTAACCCAATCATCACCAATCTCAAGAAAGTCAGTCGGAAGAACCGATTCTTGGGAAAATGTTGCCCATTTGCTGCTGGAAATTGCTGATATGATTGCACTCTGAAACACAAACATGAAAATTAAGTAGCCCTCTTTATAAATAAATGGTTGTTGGCATTCATTACAAATGTAATACGACGACGGTCTTTTCAAATCAACACTGACAACCATCTTTTTACATCTACTTTTACCTGAAGTCAACTCTCTTGAGTCTGAATTAACTTTTCATCAGCTCGGTGTGCAAAGTCAGTTTACAATATGACTTCAAAAGTCTCAATTATTTTACATTTTTACTTAGCTCAGCCAATATTTAGGTTAGAAAACAATTCTAGCATCAAAACTTGCAAAAATATATCCACTTTTATATGCATAAATTTATTTTGTGAAAGAATATTGGGAATTTCTTAAATTATACTGGAACAATATCTGAATTTTCAGATCTGATTCAAGTGATTTAAGTGAAAATGATGATGATGATGATGATGAGTTCACTGCCCAAAGGCAGGTCCATTGGCTTTATGCCAACTGGGGATGATATGAAAGGGGTGGTTTCCCGTTGCCTTCATCACAGACAACTGTGGGTGACCATCCTGTCCAAGGCTCCTACACGATGGCCTGAGGGAGATTCGAACACGTGACCCTCTGGTTACAAGGCACAGACCATACCATACCACTACACCACCACATGTGAAAATATTTTATGACAATTATTTAAATTTCAAATTAATGACAACAGCTCCTAAGAATTTAGTACTGAAGAAAGTGCTGTAAAAATGTTAAAAACAGGGCAATAAATGACCCATTAAACTGAAAAATCCATATGTCCCATAACCTTATGTTCACACTGAAAAATTTCAACAAGATATATCCTCATGCCTTCTGCCTCCTATTAAGGCTACTTTCTACAATCTTCAACTGCTAACATCAAATGAGTCAAATTCATTTGTTCACCTTCAGTTTTCTCATGGCATTGAATTTATGTAGCTCCTCAACAGTCTCATGCAGATGAAGCTTTGGTGGTCGGCCACGTTCCTAGAAAGCAGTAATTTTTTAAGTTTAAAACAGCACAAAACACTCTATAATAACATTCACAAGATGAAAACTCATAGAGCAAAAATCCTGTATATAAGAATGTATGTAATGCTATGTATTACCAGTGCTTTTTTCAGACGGAATGCTCTGGAACGGCGTTCTGGCACCTTTTTTCGGCTAATAAAAATAATTTAGTTATTAATAAAAGAATTTAGTGTTACTAAGTTATTTTAGTTTATAATATAATGTAACGTATTTTAATTCAATACGAGTGTTTACAACTTAACACTGTTTTCAGTATTTATTTAACCCTTCCATTGTTCAGTTCCGGAACCTTTTTTTCAAGAAAAAGCACTGTGTATTGCTATTATTATTAATTACTTCTGTTGCGCCTGTGTCTAATGCACAAGGCATCAAACGATGGCACAACAAAACCAAGCCACAGTCGGGTCAAAATCCACAGGATCAGTCCACTAAGATGAAGAGGCAGCCTATGGTTAGACACAGAGAAGCAACCTAAGATGAGCAATTTGAAAAAGGTAAGTCTTAAGTTGAGAACAAAATGACACAAGCAATGAAGCACAATGAACAGATGCAGAAAGACAGATCCAAAACCTAGGTCTAGCAACCTAAAAAGACCATTCACCATGAACAGTTCTAGTCTTAGGTATCACCAGTGAAAGGCAATCAGATGACCTGGTAGAATAACAATAAATCTGGGAAATGCAGACTGATTTTAAGTATTGTGGTTGGCCAGAGTTTAGAATTCTGTAAACCATAAGCCCCATTTTGAAACAAATCCTTTGCTGAACACAAAGTCAGTGCAGCGATTTAAGTACAGAGGTTATATGCTCATATTTTGATGCATCAGGTGTGGCTCTAGCCAAGGAGTTTGGAACCCTCTGGAGTTTCTGCATGTTTGCTTTTGTGATACCAGTAAGAAGCAAGTTACTAGAGACCAATGTCTCAAGACTGGGCTGAAATTGCTGAATTATTACTCAAAACTGCATGTTTCTCTCACAAATAGTAAAATGTTACAATTTTTCCACAGATATCCTGGAAGGGGCCTATTTCTACGTATGTGCCTACTTCTGTGTATGTCATGAATATGCATGAATGACAACCTACAAATACCATTTACATAGTCGATGAGAGACATAGCAGAATCAAAAACAGTGTCCAAGTTACAAGCAGCATCAACCAACTCAACAAGTGAGTCACCCCTATTTAAAGATTTAAGCCATTTAAACTTCTTAAGTTGCTGTGGAGAGTGCCCAGCACTAGAAATTGGGACATCACATGTCAACCAAGCCCTAGACGAATAATTACAATTTCAGTGTATGAACTGAGACAAGTAGCAAACCAATTTAGTGCACAACCAGAAATGCCAAACCAGTCCTGGAGATGATGCAAAAGAACAGAAAAGTCCACCATATGAAAAGCAGCAGACGAACATCAGTACACGATTCGGATTACTGATTAATGCAGAGAAAACTAAAACAATTGTTATTGCAAAACCAAAGTGATACGAAGAAACTTCAGCATCCAAGGAGAACCTATTGAACCGGTAGATCAGTTCATCTATCTCGGAGGTCTGATAACCACATGCAGATGGTAATACCAAAAATGACATCAAAGGAGAATTGGACAGACATCACAAGCATTTGGAAGAATGGTCAAGATATGGAGAAGCAGGGAAATGACAAAGAAAAAGGCAAGAATATATGAGATGATGATACAGGCTGCTTTTATATATGAATCAGAATGCTGGACGATGAGAAAGTAAGATGGAAAAAGAATCCTCATAACAGAAACAGAACATTTCAGGATTCTCACAGCTACAAAATACCAGAAACGATGAAATAAGAGAATTCTTGGATATGATGACAATTCTATGAGCCAAGACCATTCAGAGAAGACTCCAATGGTTTGGTCCCATGTGGAAAGAATGCCAACTGACCGAATCCCACAAAATGCATTACATGCAAGATGCGAAGGAAGGAGAAGCAAAGGAAGACCACGACTATGCTGGGTAGACAATATAAGCAAGGTTATATAAAGATTTGCACTGAACATGAGGACAGCACTGAATTTGACAAAAGACCGAAAAGAGTGGAGATCATTTATTTGCACCCATTGCTGCCAAACAGCTGGGAACTGATGATGATAATGATGACATATAGCCAAAATAGGCAGACAAACACGCAGACATACACAGACATACATGAAGACATACATACATACAAACATACATATGTATACACAAACATATATACACACAGACAAACAGACAGGGTCAAAGAGACACAGATGGCTACACTGACAAAGACAGGTCCATAGAAAGCAGCAGGAAGGAGTGGACCAACAAAAAAGATTACCTTATTTGCTTTGACTCGAATGACTCCCTATAGACATTCATTTTAAACATGAAAACCAATCTTGGAATTACGACGTGCAGCAGCGGCATCCATCGTCAGATGATACTGACTTCACCAGAAGTAGTCTGTTGATGTAGCCGATCAAAATGCAACCGCCTCCACCTACAGTAATCAGTTCATCTGAACTGAGAGCTTTTCAGAAGAGAGAAAGACTCCTCCAAATACGACTCACTGACTTTTAGCTCTAATCTGCCAAGAGACACATCTACACGCAAGAACCAATCAGCAGAATTACCCGAATCCAAGGATGCTTGAGAGCTTCTTCGACCGTGATGCGATGATCCTGATCAAGCTCAAGCATTCTGTGGACAAGATCTTTGGCATCATCTGATATGTAGCTCCACTGTCTGCCCTTCATCTGCACATACAGCCACACAAACATCAGAGATCGGCAACCAATCACAAAGAAATTACTTACTATTCATTCTACGCCAACGAGCTAGTATAATGGTAGACTCGGTCTTAACCAAGTAATATTAGCATGTCCAGTGTTTTACTTGTGGTCTATAATATAAAGAAGGTAGAAATCAGATGATCAGAAAAGTGCTTCTACACCTGCCTAGCACCTGCCTCTAATAATAGTTATTAGCTTTTTAGCTGTCATATTTGCAAATGTGAAACATTTGGTGGTGATAGATACAAAGCAGTTTCTTTCCATGCCATCCTTGATTTTTTACATTACTCAGCCACATGTAAACTATCAGAAGAAAAATAATTACCTTAAAGTGTGCTGTGCATTTTTTGCAATGCAATGTCTACTACAATGCAGACCCATGTTTGTTTGACAGCATATGAATACAATGCCCATCTCTGGCAAGTTCAACTTTTCAGATTCAGATTCACACCACTGCATGATCACATGCACGATATAAATTCACATAATAATAATGCCAATAACAATAATTTTTACCATGGGCTGAAAAATAATAATACTCACAAGGAAAATAAAAATATTTGTACCCCAACTTTAAATTTTTTTTAGTTCTGAGGGATCATTCCTACCTTGGGTAAAATAATAATAATAATAACAGTGCACTGGAACAACACGCTTCATTCTAACGCGAATTCTGACAAAACACGGTCAGTAACACAAATCCCAAATTTAGTTCAGCTTCAAAAAAATGACCTCATTATAACACAACCTCATCATAAGGCAATTCTTGATACAGCCTCCAAAGACAGCATTTATAAGGGGCTTCCAGCATAATAATAATAATAAGATGACTCAGGAAAATGTCTTCCATCTGGAAGAACATACTGCAAACCTGATTTCAAACTGAATCACAAATTTAACAATAACAAAATAATATAAAATTTCTAATAAGCAGCAAATATAATAGTGAACAATCATTTTATGAATAAACACAATCTACTTTACACAGCTGTTGTTTTCTTGAAAGTCAATTAAATATATCACAAATTAGACAATGCCCCAGAATAAATAATTTTTGTGAGCCTTTAGCATCATTTCTGTTTTCAGCACTTAGTTTTGTGCTAGGGTGTCACCGTATAAGGTGCCTAAAAATCTCTTTTCACCACTTTGTCTTAACGTCAAAGCAGAGTGTAAAAATTCATCCAAAGCTTTCCTTAAATTATAAGTTAATCCTTACGCTGTAAGCGCCTCGCAGAATGGCATCAAAGAGATGCTCTTTGGTGCCAAAGAAAGGCGTCTGTCCACTCAGCATGATGTACAGCATTACTCCCATTGCCCAGACATCAACAGGCTTACCACTGTGGTCTCCCCGAATGATCTCTGGAGCCGTGAAATGAGGCGATCCAAACATTCCTATGCAGAGAATAAAACAGACAGGTAGCCCAGTTATGTTCCTTGTTTGATCACTAAGATGAACTTATGGAGCTGTCCTGATTATGACCAAGTATAATGCAATTTTGTCAGAAGTCACTTCATCTGCTGAAATTGTTTAAAGCAAGCCTTCCTAAATGTACAGAATCATTCATATACAAACAAACTTGTCATTGCTTTATACTCTAACATCAGTTATGCTAGCGAGAGGCATTGCTGTGAGGTACTTTGCGGTGCTAACAAGGTTCAAATAAGTGCACACATACACGCATTGTTGAACTGTTAGAAACCTCAATGACAATCTTCTTAGGTTATGGTCAAGAGGATTTATGTACAGTTTATGTACATAAGTGGATTTAATTACAGAAGCAAAAATACTATTAGAATAAAAGATTATTTGAATAGAGGCGATATTAACCATAGACTAAGTATTTTACTCTGAAAGTATTATTTCAAGGACTATGATAATGAAGATGATGGTGACTAGAGCAAGTGACCTTTCTGTATGCAGTAGCCAGTTTCAGCACCAAGCTGAACAGCAGCTCGGAAGCCACTGATTTTGATTGGAGCTGAGTTTTCTTTGCTTGCCAGTAGAATGCAATGAGGCTTGATATCCTGATGAACAATGTTATTGCTGTGGCAGTATCGAACAGCCTCCAGAATCTGCCTCATGTAGTGACTGCAAAACAACACCAATCCACACACAGGAAGTCATTCTCACACCTGCATATGCTAATCCAGTGACTGGCCTAATCTAGTCATATCTAATCTAACAGTTCCAACAGCATCATTATCATAGCAAACTGGTCCATGCTCACTCTTAGTGAAAGTGTATCTAGTATGCTGTAAAACATTCAGTAGCCACATAGACAAGCAAAGTTCAATCACCAAAGAACAGGTAAGGTATCTGCATGCTTATCAACATTAGTTCTAAGGTGTATCTTTTGAAAGAACTACAGACACATCAGCAGTACCCATGGAAACATCATTTTCTAACAGGCTGCATAGCTCAATAAATTGCAACTGGGAATCACAAATACGGTGAAATGATTAAGGACCATAATATTACTAAAACACACCAAATACACAAGTCGGCATGTACATATGTGACCGTGCCTGAGAAAACCATCAGAAAGTAAAAAAATCAAATCTGGGTTTGATACTGCACTGAACTGAAATGGCTGAATTATTAGGTGAAAACAGCAAGTTTCTCACAAATAGTAAAAAAGTTACAATTCTTGAAGATATGTCTCTTTGCGGCTACTTTTGAGAAATTGCCAGTCAAAGTTTACCACAACCACGACTACAAGTGTCAAAGGTTTGTAAAATATGGCCCAGGTACCGGTGTCCATTCTGAGAGGTAACTGGCTATTAACCGTTACTCTGTCACTGGATAAATAATGTCATCCTCTGAAGTGTGTATTTTGGATGAGAACATTAATCATTGTATTTGATAACAAGGCAATATCACTGCATAACTCTTAGATGCATTACTGTACTCTGTCAGAAAGAGTGTAGACCACTTCGTCCACATCTACTGTTGAGCTGATTTCTTACTACATTAATGTGGATGTTTTTACAACAAAGTGTAGACATTTGTGCAATATGAAATTGCAACATTGTGTAGATTTTTAATGCAACACTATTATACATTTGTATCTATTATAAACAGGTTACAAATGTTTCAGTATTTTGGATGTAATTGCACTCTAGAGGGAAATTTGCTAGAAAATGCTTCATAACCAATATTATTAGACTGTGATGTCAGGTGTATGTTGGTGACCCTGGAGTAATAGGGCATGTTTTTAAATGGGTTATTAATAGACTAGATCTTTCAGTCATACAGAAATTTTTTAACATCCACAAGCAAATCACCATTCAACAACTAGTCAATGAAATCTATAAATCATTGTACCAACAGTAAAGCATATCCTTAAGCAAACCTACCTAAGCCAGCACCAAATTAATTAATATTATACTTAACCTAAAAGACCTCCCTCGTTGGCATGCTCGCACAAACTGTGTCTTTCGACTTAGTCGTCTTTAGCAGTCAACCCTCTGAACAAATGGTTTACTCTTCTATCGGTAGCATCTCTGACTGTAGTTGTCACTGATGAACATCCTATCCTGTGCTTCCCATACTTCATCTCACCAGATTCTTGCTCCTTCCCTCTTAAGCTTTCCTGGTTTTCTCAACTCTGATGTCAAATGCAATCTCTCATTTTCTGAGTTCGCTTAACTCAAGCCAAATGCAATCCAGAACTACAGCAGTCTCTGAATCGCAGTGTCTCAGTTATCAGACTATGACAGTCCATGAACAATATGCCCTCTGAAGTTTCACATACCTTGATTAAACAACCATGGTCTGATTTCAAGACCATGGTGACATGACTAATTGCCTGATGATCCAACAGATCATTTATCCTTTGATAGAACTGTCGATCTCACAGTTCGATCAATCTGAAGTTAGTTACGACTTTTCGAGCATGTTCTACAACCTTGACAAATTTCATATAACTGATGAATTTAGTGTTGCGCTTTTTCCCTCATCATTAAAAGTTGTCTGCTCCCAACCAAATGTCACAGTCAACCATTAATAGCAAATTCTTCAGCTGGTTCTCTGCTTTCAAGAACCCAGGTTCAGGACAAGTGTGTACGATCACGTGCCCTTAGCTTATCTGAAGGTGCAGTGTATGTCAGTGTCATCTGTACCTGGCCACACACCTCTTCACTCTTCAGCACACGGTAATCTGGTTTTCCCCATCCTGTACTTTCCGAATGCAACATACTAGTTTCGCCGTGGTCGGCCTTTCATTCTGGAACAGAGTGTCATGCAATCTGTGACATGAACTTCTTGACTTTCTTTAAAAGGTGTTAAACAAATGTGCAATTACAATTATGATTACTATTATATTATTATTCAGACGTTCATGTGAAGTTCCCACAGCTATGTCTAAAAAATGATGATGCTGAAAGGATTCTCCAAAAATGTCGACCTATTCCAAGCAACAAAAATTATCTGCTGCAGGGAATGGAGAACACTAGACAAAGCAGACACTCATGGATAATGCATGAACATTCCACAATCGCAGATAAAGTATCTTCTGCTGATATTTAAGATTGTGAGATATGGAGAACACAGTAAATAGTGTCTTCTGAAGTTGAGTAAAGCCGTTCACTGCTGTCTTGTGCATTCTTGTGCATTCATCAAATAGTAATTTCTTATATGTGTAAAGGTAAAGGTAATACCAGTGAATGGTGCAACTACATAATTTGTAATGAAGGAATACATCTCCCAAGTTTTTCAAATTGATTGTTCTTGTACAAGAAGCTTGATTACAATGCGTTGAGTCATAAGCATCATGTTTTGCAGAAGCTCCAGGATTTGTTTTCATCTGCTTTTGGCTCTTCAGCATTGAGTGTTCCAAAGAATTGTTACTATTTTAAGCCTTCCTGGAGAACCTGCTAGGCACATCAAAATTATGGTTCTAGCTGATGTCTGGCAATCGTTGCAAACTGCATCAATTTCCAGCAAACACCAGACATCATCCTAATACAATAATGCATTTTGGTTAATTAGGCACTTGCTTTGGAGTAGCTAGCTTTTTAGAGTAACTGACAAATGCTGTGGTGTGCCATTAGCCAAGTCGTTGCAAAGAAGAACTACCGTAGATAGCTGCCTATAAATCAACATTGCCTATAAGTCGACCCATAAATTTTCGACCTCGGAGAGGGTAGAAGTCTATGACCTGCATATAAGTCGATGTGTGTTTTTACATATAAATTGGGATATTTTAAAGTGCTTTCAAATGATGTGTGTTTAGATATAATTCTAAACATTTTACAGTGCTTTAAAACACCAGGCAAAGGCACCAAGTCAGATCCAAAGATGGGAACACGTGCTGAGCGAACGCGTGCTTTGGCCAAAATGGTCTTACCCAATAACTCAATAAATCTATCTATTTACGAGTAATAAGTCTTAATCAGATTACCTTTAAAATTAATAGTTTGTTTAAATTCCAAGTTAAGTTTAACAGACTGCAGTTTAACAGTTTTCGCCACTTACCAGCATCTTGCAAGTATTTGCAGAATTAATGTTTCCGTACTGAAAGTCATGGCAGAAGTTACAGTGCCATGACTCGGAATCAGGAATACAGAGGAAGGCAAAATATTATAGTGCTATTAGACTTTTAAAGAAAGAAAACTATCAGAAACATTTTACAATTTTAACACATTCTTTTATTTACAAACTAGCAGATTTACTCAAATCCTTCAGTGAGAGTTATCATCTTCATTAAAAAGTAAATTATATGTCTCTCCAGTTAAAACTGGATCATCCACATTAGATGTTGGTTTCGTCATTGTTACCATCAATTTCATCAGAGTCGTCTCCATTAGGTGCTCTTTCATAGATCGCGTCGTCTTGCGAGCCGTCCATCGTGTTACTAATGCCACATTTTAAAAACGACTGCTCTACCATTTTTCTGGGCAGATCATACCAGACGAGCTTCACAAACCAAAGACAAATTGGGTTTCTTTGCGTTCCCACCTTTGGTTAATGTTGTCATGGCCAATATCACCCATTCCGTCCAAATTTTATGCGCATGGTCTTTAAACGTCTTGTTCAGGCAAATGACCAACAGCTGAAGCACAGATGTTAACCCAACAAGGATTACACACATATCTGTGTCTAACTGTTTGATCTTGAATTTAACAGGATCGGTTATATGCGTCATAAAATCCAAAGATCTAGCCTTGCCAAGATAGCACCACACCCAGTAGAAAAGAACAAGAAATAACAATTGATTTTTGGTGATGGATGGCAGCATGGTTTTAATTCAGCAGAATCTTTTTTTCTGTCATTTTGTTAGAATTTTGAGCAAATATTTATTTTGCCTTTGTTAAACATTAATTCTTTATAGTATCATCTGTTTTATAACAGTATATATGAATTTCTTAACTGCGCACTTGTTGTGCGATGACCCATTGAAGTGTCATGTGATCGCCGATGGGTATATTGACATCCTCCCATTCACGTGTCAAGCAGTCATCATCGGATAAATCTTGCGATCTTCGCTTGACCCTCCTATAAATCAACCCCCCAAATTTGGACTTTCAAAATTGTCCAAAATTTCTCGACTTACACCTGAGTATCTATGGTACCAAAATAACTGTTAACCATTTGATAAATTAGTAATTGTTTCATGGTTTGTTCTTCAGTTGACTGACTTTACATGGGATTTTTAGAAATGTATTGTATACAATTTTCTTTTTTTAATGACCGTTTACCTGGTTGAAATTGTTACTATAGTTTGTTAAAACTCCTTCTTGTGCAAATCTTGATAATACTGCAATTGCAATTATAAGTGCATCATTTACAGTACTACACTGCAATGACTTCTTATGTTTATTTGCAAGATGGCATTACTATGTATATGCACTGATACCTGATGAGTCATTAGGCATTATAGCATCATAATCATTATTAATATATTAATGCATAGAGGTTGAAGCAACACTACCAAAAATGTAAAAGCCATATCACATAAATGTAGACATTATTATGATGTAGATGTAGCTGTAGCACCACATCAGTGTAAACAGCAGGCACTCGGGCGAATCTGAGACCAGACACCTGTCAGCAGGCACCTGGATTCCCAGGCACCCACTCAGGTGTCTCCTGACAGACCCACTATGACCAGGTACAAGTTGCTGTGCCAAGGGGTTGTGAGCGTGAATGAGTATAGTACATTGGAGCGTATTCACATGCCTCTGAGGCTGCCTGAGCTACTCAAATAGGAGAATGTTGTGGGATAATTTAGTGTGGGATTTCTGCTTTTGTAACATACGTTGTAATCTGGTTGTGATTTGTGGTTGAAAGCAGTGAAGAAAACCTGTGGCTGGGGAAATGCATCCCAGTGGGGTTGGGAGGTCTGAACCAGTGAGGAAGAAGTTCCTCCTCTTTCTCACTTTATTACATCCTGGTTGTAATGTAGTGTAATCAAAATTTGTGTTGTGAATTAATGTAAAAGCAGCTTTTTTGAGAAAACCCTCAAAATGTCAGAAAAGTTAATTTGCAAGGTAGCATCAAAATCGGTGCATCATGAGATGAAAACTTTGCCAGCACACTAGGCATATGAGCAAAAGACCTTCGTTGTATTTTGCGTGCATCCATCAAGTGTGCCTGATAACAGGATAAAAATACAGTGGACGAAATGTGGACCAAGGCCCAAGCCTCGTGTTAACGCTGTCCAGCAGAAGCTAAATCACTATAAGAACAATACAGATGCAGCCAATAAACAATGCATCCACATTTTTACACTATCCTCTGTTTTTCTACCTAAGGACAGAACGAAAAGACAATACCTTGCTACTGCTTCACTGTAGACAAAGCCAGCTCTGGCTCGTTTAACAATTTCATAACAAAGATCTTCGCCCTCCATGCTAAAACATGATACAGTACATGGCAAACTGTAAATGAAATAAAACAGAACAGAAAGATAGAGCAGCTAATAATTTATTCTAGGTTTTACCATAAGTAGAACTATTCCTTCTGGATATCTATTCAGAAGTGTTTCTGGCATGAGACAATAGTTCTCCAGGATTCTGATTGGCAGCAAACCTTAGTGTGTTCATGCAGTTTAGTTTTTGCAAGAAGAACATGTAACTGAAATTACAGACTGGTAAACACTGGTGAACAGCAGTCCATTCATAAACCTGCTAAACAGTAATTGAAACCTGCCATCACAACTGATAAAGCTGCTAAAATGCACTTATGTACAGCAGTGCTTGCATCTGAGCATTTGCACAGCTTATTTTACAAGCCTCTCTAAGACACTGTAAGATCAGCATTATACTGACCACTGCTGCAGAAGATAACTTATGAACAGCTAATGCTAAACAGTGCCTGTATGAACAGCAAATAAATTTCCGACATGTATGAGACTGAAAGACCAAACAGCCGACATTGCTTACTATTCAAAGACCATGTAGAGCAATCCATCACTACTGTACGTCTCAAGTAGCTCCACTATGTGCGGATGTTTCAACATGTGACAGATGCTGGCTTCACGCTTCAGGTCTTCACCAGGAGAATAAAACACAATACTATACAAACACAAAGCCCTATGCTCCTGCAAGAAGCTTCTCTATTTAATAGTTCATACATTTGCTCAATAAACATACCTTGCCTTACAAGCAGAATAAGACAGTCTAAGCCACAGATTCTGGTTATGGAGATTGAAGCCAATCCAGTCTGACTGGAATTTGGAAGAAATGAGTGTATCTAGGTGTTGCAAGGAAGCAATTACCTTAACTACATCCTGCAGTATACACACACTTAGGTAAAATGCGTTACTTAATGTAATGAAGTCCAGAGTTTAAGAATGAGTGTTAACGGCAACACAATGCAAATTACACAACAAATTAAGCACTAAACTTATTGTTATTGGGATGGCTTAATGGGATGCGGTGAAGTAGTGGTATGGTCTGTGCCTCATAACCGAAGGGTCGTAGGTTCAAATCTGCCTCAAGCCACTGCACAGCAGCCTTGGGCAAGTTCCTCACCCACATTTGTCTGTGAAGAAAGCAATGGGAAACCGCCTCACTGATCTCATCACTGGGTGGCATAAAGCCAATGGACCTGCCTTCAGACAGAGGATTTGTCATCATCATCATCATCATCTTATTGCTTGGGCAGATGATTAGAATAAGATTTGGAAAGTACTTGCACTTCAGTTTTGCTGTTTTATACATGTTGTATGTAAAGTGTTGCCGTTAACGTTCATACTGCAAAACGCTTTACAAGAATATTTTATTTAGCGGTTTCTACCATGAATGCTATAGGCAAGAAAAGGCATATCCTATGACAGACCTGAGGCAAACATGCCATCTTGTTTGAAAACCGGTAAAGAAGTGTACACTGTATGTCGTTTAAAATTAAGCATTCTTAAAAAGGGCCAGACCAAATATATGATGTTGCTTGAAATGCCACCAATCAATGATGACAGCTGAAGATGCTCATTAAAAGTGCAAAAACGTATTAATTACACTGAAGTAAGAACACTGACCATCCATATTCAGGTTTGGACTTGATGCAAACTTTGCAACATCGATAATCTTTACAGCAAACTGGTTTCCTGACTGTCTGTGAACACATCTCCGGAAGACGCTGTATGGTCCTCTGCACCAAATAAAACAGAAAACATCATCAGTGACTTCTGTCATCTAAACAAACGTAATCTGTTGATTATCTGCAGATTTCTGCAACTTCGTCACACATTTTCTTGAGATGCAACTACTACAGATTAGAGTAGAACCTTTTCATTTCAGCTCATTCTTTCTTCCCTTCCTTTGCTTTACAAATAAGAATTTGGAAGTCAGAAACACATGCATCTCCTGAAAGAGTTATCAATACAAAGCCCACAACGCTTAATGCTAGTCAACCAAGTTGGGACTTCTGTGGCAGATGATTCCAAATATGAAAAGCACAGCAGCAGAAAGCACATGATCCTACAATTGTCCTCAACCTAGGTTCTAGCAACAAGCCAATATCAGAAGAACGCAACAGTTCAGGCAATATGCTGCTAGCAATGGATTAAAATACGACGGAAGACTAGTAGTCTGGGCTTTAAGATCAAACATGTGATCTTAAACTTAATACACCATTCAACAGGAAGTTTTATGAAACTCAGAAGGTAATGTAATGCACTTGATAAAGAAGAACAAGTAACAATCCTAGATAGAGAGTTCTGAACCACTTGGGAGATTTTTTTTTTAGATTAAAGAAATCTTGTCTTTGGCCAAAATGCAACACCTCATAAATACTTTTAAAGGTGATTTGCTGTTCCATGAGAAGCCAACGTAATGACCTAAGGATCGATCCATGTATGGTCAAACATTCTGGATTTTAATTCAAGTAGAATCTTGACAAATGATTTGTTCAAGTTACCACAGAACTGGTTGCTGTTGATGCTTTAGCAATTCCTTAGCTACACTATACTATACATTTATACAGTATTAATATACAGTATTAACAGTCAACTGAAATTGTCATTCCTTCTCAACTAAATCTCTACAGCTGAATAAAGATCTACAACCACTGTCAACTAGCCATAATGTCTCCACATTCCAGCCAGAGGAACTACTTTACCAGACACAGCTTGCCAAGACAAATTTTCCAATAAAATACAAACTGACAAACAGCAAGGAATGGTTGGTACAGTTGGCCACAAATAGCAGAATTAGAACATCTGATCAATCGATTGGTGCTTTTTCTAACTCTGCAACAGCAGCAGCCATTGAAAGCTTATGCAGATGTTACTATCTTCCTCCTTGTCCTCCTTCTCCTCTTCAAGCATCTCTTTTCTCAAAATCCTCCTCCACCATTCTGATTAGCAGGACAGTCTAATTACATTAATTTGTCCTGACTGAGAGCACAGCTCTTGTTTCACTCTAATCTGCCTTGGCATTTGACAAACCTCAGTCGGGAGGAGGAGGATCTTTCTAGATGTTAATTTCATTGTTAGTAACACACTGACACATTCCAACCATTTCAAATCAAAAAAGTCATTATTCTACATACATTACAGAATAGAAAGTTTTCATTATTTCATTTAGTTGTAAAACAAGGAAGTCAAACACATAGAGGCAGCTATGGGTATGATGTGTCAGAAACTTCATTTTCTTAATTTTGGCATGAGTGTAGGTGGACAGCCCTCTCCCTCACTGTCTGATAAAGTACTGATGATACACTCATTTCACAGTTCAGTTCTTATGTAGCACTAGTAGCACAGAATCTTGATGGGCTTTCCCGTATTTAGCCAGAGGTTGCAGGAGTGACAAAGACTGAGAAAACACTTGAGAAAATTGAGAAAATCCTTTTTGTTTGTTCAAGTCGGGAGCGCCACTGTTTCCTAAGTGGTGCTTTATAAATGTTTGTTTACAATTACAATTACTGGCAGATGCAAGCAAACTTTCAGAGGAGTCAAAGTCAGATTTCTTTGAACCAGATCCTGTCAATATTAGTAGAAAGAGGAAGTAATTCACATATGAAGGAGATGCTGAACCTATTCAGAACCCCAAAGAGAAATTCAAAGTGAACTTTTGTTTTTGACACAACAATAAAAGCAGTTGCAGAAATATTCATCTTGATGCAACAAATTAGTCGGATGCTTGGTTTCCTGTATGATGCTCACAGCATGCAGAATATAACATCAATGCAAATTAGGGAACACTGTTTGAAACTGGGACAAGCTTTGCAACATAGAGACTCCGAAGCATTTGATTGTGTGGCAAACTGCAGGCCATTGCAAGAAAAGTTCCAATGCACATTTCCACCAGATGTTCTGAACTTTAGACAGGAAACGAAATGCTGACGGAGAGTCTCGCCAACACAGTAATTGTTATTGTTCTAAGAATCCTCTGGACTCTTCCAGTTTCCACGGCCAGTGGTGAGTGAAGCTTCTCCAAGCTGAAGCTGATAAAATGATGCCTGTAAATGTCCATCTTGCAGGAAAACTTGTTGGATTATTGACCATATTAATAGAACATGATGTTGCTCAAAACAATTACTTGAAAGAACTTGTTTCTGCATTTGCTAAACTGAAAGCAAGAAAAATAACAATCTAGGTTACTGGAACTGAATTTGATTTCCACAAGACTGTACATATCACAAACCACTCAGCCATGCTCATTGGTCAACAGAAGGCGACGATGTCCAACTAGTGATCAGCTATGGGCCTAATCTGAGCTCAGTGAACGCAGTTGTCAGGGAACACACTCGTCGTTGTTGTGCAAACTTCAAAAGAGTACTAAAAAGACATACAATGTTATGGCAGATTTGATTTTTTATTTATTAGACTATTCTCACTGAATGTCTAGGCTAAAGATGAAATTTAAAAATGAAATGCAGATTTTTATTAACAGATGAAATCTGCCGTAATGCATCCATGTTTTTGAAAGGGTAGGAAGGGCACCATGCGGAAGGTTCGCCTAAGGCACAAAATGCCCTGGTACCAGTCCTGAGTCCTGTTTACCATTCCTCGATTATGCAAACAAGCTTAGTGCAGCTAAGATAAAATAGTGCAAATCTGTGTAAATAAAATTTTAACAGAGCTGAATAAATCAAAGAGAACATTTGGCAACCAAGGACCAGTAGTGCAGTTATACACTGAGTCTTGTTGGTACGAAGAAGAACAGAGGTCCCTTAAGCTAACCACACAGCCGTGGGTAAGAAGTTTTAGTTACTTCATTTTTTTGGGCCTTGGCACATGAGGGTGGATGGCCCGTCCTCTCCCTTGCCGCCTGATCTGCCCAATAACACTGTATGTCAGTGTACTTATTTTACAGCCAAGAGTGCTCGGGGGGAGGGGAAAGCAGAGCAGAAATTGCAAATTAATTTTCTGTCTTGGTGGGGATTCGAATTACCAACTTCTTGGTTAAGAATCCAACATGCTAACCATTAGACTACCATGCAAAAAGTAGTATGAATACAGCTAACATTAAACCTTGCTGTTAAGGCAAGTGTGATTGGAGGTCACGGTTCTTACATGCATCAGTTCAACTGTGTTGCCTTGTCACTTAATCTTAAACTGTGAAGTTATTTGGCCTACATGTATAAACATATATTGGCCACATTTCTCAGAGGGTAACTGTTTTTTTATCTGCATCATAATCTACTGTTTCTTTTCCCTAAATGTATCATAATTGGTAGGCCCCATTCTCAATGGGTGATTATTTTGTACCTCAGCATATTTGAGATAGTTAATTCTTTAATAACCAAAAGACTGCAGAAGAAAACAGCATTTAATAAATTGCACTGAAGTCATGCGGTCAGCCTGAGCACCAATCTGTTTTCATCTCAGGGAAATCACCAGAAACCACCAGACTAAGAAAAACGTCAGTTGTCATTCGGTCAGACAAATCGCTGAAGACTGTGTTCATGCCATCCACACTAATGCAAAGCACAAGAAAGATCTAGAAAGACACAGAGCTATGGACTGATCATAGTTGAAATGACAGCTGTCACAACTCTACAGCTCAGGATTTTAAAACGTTTACAAAGAATTTCCTTTTTACAGAACACGTCAAATGTTTTTTCATCAGTCTGGACCATTCCAATGACGTCAAAAAGGCTAGAGTAAGCTGCACAAGCAGACTGTCAGCCTTGAACATCAACAAATCAATCTGCAACGTCTTTCACATATGCAGCAGGATTTCCAACATGAACATGCTGATCGATCAAAGAATCAGACCACAGCACCACCCGCAACAAACCAAGGCTCAGCCACATGGCAACATAATGACAGCAAGACATACAGAGAAACTCGTGTGTAGGTGGGCAGGAAAAAAGGACATGACTGTAACCAAAATGAAAATCAGCCAAAGACACAGACTACTGGACAAGCAGGAGTAAAGAGAACACCAAAGACAACATGAGTAAAAATTAAGATATACAGAGAAACAGACATGCAGCTTTAAGCATAAAGGACACTAGAATAAGGCAGAGAGAGACAAAGAAAAAGAAAGGAACATAACTGCGTTAAGGCTTAAAGAAGGACACAAATGAAAACAAGAGAATGAGAATGAGACAAAGAAACAAACACATAAGCAGAAATAAAGCAAATGCAAGGCAGCAAATACACTGCAAGTGAGAAAGAGGTACCCAGAGACAGGCACAAGGCTAAAGACAGATCAGAGATATGAAATCATGAGAAACTGATAAAAGAGACAGTAGTCATCAAATGAGTCCAGAGATAACAAAAGCGAGGCTGACAGACTGAAGAAACTCAAGGGTAAAATCTAATGAAGTGCAGTGATGTGAACATGACGAAGTGAGCCACCAGAAGAACAATGTGGGACCAGCAAAATGATAAACACCAATCAAGAGCTGTCGACAGTGCACACATTCAGCTGATAAGGCAAACAGAACCATGATGGTGGAAAACATGGGATGACAGCAATGAAACAATTACACAAACACATAACCCAAACAAAACACTGTTAAAAAAGAAATGGAAGCCACAAAGAAGCTTAATATTTACACTATGTAGGCTCAGCAGATGATTAAACTGGATTCATTATTAGTCTGAAAGTCAAATTATGATGGAATTTCAAGGTCATATGGCAGACATTTATATCCTGTATAAAGCAAAGATTCTGTGAGGTACATATAAAGCAAAGAAAAGCTCAAGGATGGCAAACAGCAGTTGGGATATGTCAAAACAGTCACAGCGATCATGCAGTGAATCACGAACTGTCTTATCCATAAAACTATGGAAGGCAGTTTGGAACATGCCATGAATTACATAACGCATTTAATTATGAAGCAATGAAGCTCTAACTCACTCATAATAATCACCAGTGAAATTTGATAGTTTTTATTCAGAATCTGAAAGGGGCAAACATTTCACCTTTCACCAAATTTTAGTAAGGATTATTTGTGAAACCTTTTTTTTAGAAAGATTTGAGACAATGTACAGCTGTGGTTGGTTTTATACAGAATGACCCACAGAAGTTTCACCTTGTCACCTTGTGCTGTCAGCTCTTTGAGCTCTAGCGACCGTCATGATCAATCTTCTCCATTTCTTTCTTTCCAATGTCGCATCCCTTAGTTGTGCCAAGTTCATTCCAGTTGCTTCGTGTATCTTGTCCATCCATTTTTTCCTTGGTCTCCCTTGTTTTCTCTTTCCCTCTCCACAAGCCAGCATCATTTCTTTTTCCAATCCATCTGATCTCATAACATGTCCAAAGAACCTCAGCTTTGATTTTAGCACTGTTTGTTGTAACGTCTCATCTTGCTCAATTCCAATCGCCATGCGTACCCATTCATTAGTCCTTTTCTCCGTCCATGATGTTCTCAGCATCTTCCTCCATATCCACATTTCACAAGCATTGATTTTTTTCTCTATTTTCTTGGTCATTGTCCACGTCTCACTGCCGTATGTTACTGTTGGTATAATCAAGGCCCTCACCAATCTTTTTTTCGTGTCTGTGCTCACATGTTTGTCTTTCCATATTTTTTCTAGTCCATTCATTGCGGCTTTTCCAATCGCCACCCTTCGGTTTATTTCCATATCGCACTTTCCTTCTCTTTCTACTACTGATCCCAAGAATGTAAAGCTTGTTACCGTCTCTAATTCCTCTCCATCCACCATAAAACTGCCCTCCTCAGTTGTTGTCATGATCTTCGTTTTCTTTATATTGAAGTATAGTCCTGCTTTCTCGCTCTCTCTCTTCAGCCTTTTTATCAGTTCTACCAGATCTGTTTTTTTACCTGCTAATAGTGTTGTGTCATCTGCGTATCTCAGATTATTCAGTGTTCTTCCCGCTATCTTTACTCTCTCATTTGCTCCATCCATTTCCGCCATCCTCATAACACAGAAGTTTAGAACAATATTTAACCCAGTAATTCATCAAATGTTACTTGAGAGAAGCTCAAAACCCTTCAAATCCAAGATAAACCTTTCTTTACCAAACCCTTAAAAATTACAAAAACAACAAACAAAACAACAGAAAAAACTACAATCAGTTAAATAATGAAATTCCAACTCTGACAAATTATAAATAATATTAGAAATGGCTGAGACTTGCTAAAGCCACACAAGAACCCATCATAAGATGGAGACCATGAGAAAGAGGAGCAAAGATAAAACAAGAAGACATACAACATTCATCAGCACTAATGCATTCTTCCCACCTGTCCAGTCTCAGCAACAGTAATTACATTAATTATGGAATGGAAGCTTCATATGAGCCACAAACATTCCTTCAAATATCCAACATAATCCACAGCTGCACAGTGAGAAATTAAGAACAGACAATGACCAAAAGGCTTAAACATTCATCAGACTGCTGGACACACAGTGAACTGTAAGTTAATGCCCGAATCTGCATCTAAGAAGAAACCCTTATTAGAGGCATAAACATCCACTTTCTGCCTGTTCGAACATTTACCCAGCAAGCACAAAACAACGTATTCCTTCACTCTTTATGTATGCAAGGGCCACACTGTAAAAGTAAAAGATGGTCTTGTGGCAAACAATCCCACCTGTCTATGGTAAGGCTGGAAAAATCCATCAGCGTACCTGGGGATGATAAGTCTCGACACTCATAGTAAACAGTGGATTTTCCCACTAACACCGCTGAATTCAGTGCATGAATTTTGTGTTGGAGAATGCATTATCAGTTTTATTACTGAAAATATATTAAGTAATAATTGGAAAGACAAAAGATTTTAATGCCACATGACACTCCGTTAGAAAATACATGATATGATACTCGACTGTCATTTTCCAAACATTAACATTTTGCACTACTTACAATTATTTCTCAAATTAAGTAAGTTGTATGAAAGCATGCATACTCTTGAGCTTCTTTTGCAGATGCCAGCCACAGAGGAATTGAATTAAGGTGATGGCCTCAGCTTCTCCAGTGCTGCAGCTAATTTTGGTTAAAAGCTGCAGCCACCTACTCAGCTATAAAGGGATTCTTGCTGAGCTTTATACTAGCTGGTTGTTGCTTTTTCATTCATTTTGATACTTAGCACACTTGAACTGGGTCACTGTCTTCATCAGCAGTGTCCTTATGGCTACAGTTTAAACCCATTCTACAGCACTGGTTAGAACTTCCTTCTCTCTTTTCATTTCTCACAGCATGCTCCCTTAGTCTTTGTCTTACTGATTTTCATTTCCATTTCTGTGCCAAATTGGCATAAATACATTGATTGAAAGATTAAACTTGCACAATTAAGTCAACAGAAATTCAATGTTTTATTAGCAAGTGAGCCAAACTTTCTACGTACCAAGAAGAGATAAAGAGCGGGATGAAGGATGGCAAAACGACATACCAGATGAAACTTCCAAGGTCCTGTGCAACTTCTAAATATTCTTCAATTTACATTAAATTGTACCTGATTTATTATTTTGTATCATGGACTTATTTAGCACATTTCAGTTTTTAAAATCTGAAACTATATTTTTTACCATGTGGATCATCCTATTGTCTACTAGTGTGTGTCTGCAAGATCAAACTTTTGTGCATGCTTCAGCTGCATATACTTACCTACTTATGCAATTACTTGCTTAGAGATTTAAGGGAGCACTCATACAGAAGATGATGGCTTCCGAGGTTACAAACAGTGTGATCTATGTCAATTTCACATGACAGGCCTGACATTCGAACTCTGGTTGCAGAGATGAAAAGTGGATGCATCAGGATTTCAGCTGCCACCTCCCACTGGCTCAGGGGTAATGAAATTACATTATGTTACAGGTCAAGGTCTTTTATGAACAGGTGTGACATTTGATATTTTGTTTGCGAGCTGTTTATCTGAGACCTTGCAAATTTGAAAAATAATAAGGGTGCTATATAATAATTAACAGACTTGAAGCATGTTTATGCCTCATAAAATAGAGTGAAATTGTTAATGTTCGAAATAGACAAGCGAGTGTCACATCATTTATTCTCCTATACTGGTCATGTGGCATAGAATCCTGTATCATAGCAAGTCATTCCAATTATTACTTAATAAATATCATTTAAAATTTCAACATATTGTTTAACAAATTTACAATCCAGTCACAAGCCAAGAAGGAAATTCAAGAAGACACAGATGCAGCCTATGGAAGAAACAAGTCCAGAAAAAGATAAGTTTTTAGTTTCGGTCCAAAGACCAACACAGACTTTGCAGAGCGAATGTTTGCTGGAAAGGAGTTCCAGAATCTGGGCCAGCAACACAAAATGCTCATCAAGAGCTGCTGTCCACTGTGTCTTCATCATACCATGATGATGCCATCAAAACGGCTAGAGTAAACTGCACAAGCAGACTGTCAGCCTTAAACATCGACAAATAAATCTGCAACATCTTTCACAAAACCAGCAGGATTTTCAACATGAACATGTTAATCAGTTACTTTTCCTCGGTCTGGACAGAGAACCTGGTTGAGTAGCTACAGGTACTGGAAGTCAGTATGAGACAAAGATAGTGAGATTGGCTAAAATGTAGAATCTTAAAGACAAAATAATTAGCCCCATCTTAAAAATTATTCTCTTTTCTATGAGTAGTCAGCGCAATAATTCCATGATTAGAGACATATGTAGATATTTTGAAGCTTTAGTGATGGCCTGGCTAAGGTGTTTTGGACCCATCAAGTTAGAATTTGAAATGCCAATAAGAACCGAGTTACAGTAGTCAAGACCAGGGCATTTTCCAGATAAACCAAGCCAGAAAAAGTAATGTGCTGCCTAATGCTTCAAATGTCACACATGTGATGGTGGGCTGACCTACATATTGAACTAATGGATTCATTGAAGGATAGGTTCGAATCAAATACAACACCTAAACTGAGAGCCAAACAGCAGCACTGAATGACAGAATTGCCTAATTGTACAGAATTCAGTGATTTTAAATTTGTCGAGTTGCTGCAGTATCAAAAATTAAGAACTGGATTTAAGAGCAATCCATTTTCTGCCATCTAGGACTGCACACAGTATAATAAGTCTTTCCAATTAGATAATAGAAAAAGACAGCTGATGATGAGGAATTGTCAAAAGAAACGTAGAGCAGAGTATCATCAGTATAAAGATGATGTTGAGACCAATGATTCAAAAAAGCACAGAACTTAGTAGAGTGGTGCACAAGGATTAAAGCAAAGGACCAAGAAAACAGCCATGAGGAACGCCACAGATGAGTGATACTGGGGCTGACATTGATCCTCCAATAAAAACAGATTGAGTATGGGGAGTAAGATACGACTGGAACCAGTTTAGGGCCAGACCTGATATTTTAAACCAGTGCTCAAGGAAATGGAGCAAGACTGCATGTTCAGTGTTAAATGTTGCAGACAGGTCAAAAAAAGAAAGTGCAGTTACTCTACTGTTGTTCATATAGCAGAAAATGTTGTTGCGAATAGAAAGAGGTGTCTCACTAGAGTGAAATTTGTGACTTGCTGACTGGGAAACAAGTGGAGTGTGACAACAGTTAATTTTAATGTTGAACGAGTTTAATTCTGTTTTCAAAATGGTGCATTTGAGGCACTGGCATCCACCACTGATCCAGAAATGCTTCTGAGTAAATATCCAAGTAACTCCTGTATTTACAGTCTATTTACATTACAATACATGTTACTGCATCAGAAATAAAGATCTAGAAATGAACCTAGGTGAACTTACTTGGCAATGACTTCGCAGAGTTCATAGACATCATCAAATATAATGTCATCCTCCATTTTCACAAACACAGGCAACGATATAATTGGCAGCAGATTCTAGGCTTTGTTCTGAAAATGCAAGAATATGCATCACTATACAGAAAACTCCAGATAAACTCTTAAAAGAGGTACCTGGAAACAACAAAGTTCATGCATAAGCAAACATATGAAACTTATAAGGACAGAGTTCGTCAACAAACTTCACTGTTTGCTAACCATAGGCAGCGGCACTTTCACGCTAGCACATCACATGAGATTTGGTAGACACGAGCTTCTGCAATGTGGTCATTTGAACTCAACAAAATTGAAAGGTAACAGTCGGCATTCATATTCAAAGTTATATTCGCTTTTATCAGAAACACTCCTGCTTGTGTTACAATTTTACAGACAAATTTTGACACCTTTCTTTTCTTTCTACCTTGCCGACTTACACACAGTACAAGGTGAAAGTAAGTTGTTTCAGAAAATCAGTAAACTTCTGCACCACCAGATGGAGTGTTTAATCTGTGTTCTGCTACTGTACAATTAGGATGGTCCACCGCAATTGGCTATACGTGTGTATACATTTTCAGTTTCTCATTAACTGAACAACAACAAGACCCATGTTGACAATAACAAGCTACACATAGCATATCACCTGATTAAACACACGAATAATAAAATTCTGCCAGTTACTTACAGTGTCATAATGACAAAATTAACCATATGTGGTTGAAATGTATCCCTGTTCTGTAGCCGTCCCAAGTTCATACCGCCTGTGGAGCAAATGTTTAAATAGCAGTCCTTGCTGACAGTAACTTTTCCTTTCGGTTAATAATGACATTCAGCATTCTGTTAGACCAAGATAATTACACACCCCAAAGCCAATTCTCCAGATATAAAAAATCCCTTCCAGATCTTTAATTATTACCCCTCCACCACCTCTCTGTCCTCTGTCTGGTTGCTGACACAGAATTCAATGGCCAGATGCCTTCCCTGACATACATTTGGACCAGTAGTAGCTTTTATAACACAGTCCTCTTTCCTCTGCTCAAGATGCCATATGTCCAAGCAGTATCATTCCATCCAAACAATGTTATATATCTACAGACTAAATTAAGCTTTGAAGCAAGAATTAAGCTCTGTAGCAAAAATATTACATGCACATGAATTCTAAATTCTGACAAAGCAAGAAAAGGAGGTTAGAGGTAGGAACAACATCCAGCCATAAAAGGCTGTTTCCAAAGCCATCACAGATTTTTATTTAAAAACCTACTCACTGACCTGAACGCTTAAAACAAATCTGAACTAAGTGTTCAGAACATTGCAAGTACAACATGGCTAAATAACTGTCTCACTCACAGTCAGTGCATCAGCAATCCAGTCACACTGCAGTCTGTAGTTTAGATGACAGTGGATACAACACTGGCAAGCACAGTGAGTTAAGCAATGCCAAGATGGCTAGTATTTGGATGGGAGACCGTTCATGAAATGCCAGGCCTTCAGCCCTGTCAGTGGGCGCATAAAGGCCCAGATACCCAGCATAAGGCGGCACCTGGGTTGTGAATCATATAACCCAAAACCAGGCCAAAGAAGCATAATGACTTTTTTAAGCAAATTGCTTTCTTAGTCACAGTCTCACAGCTTAATAATGGGCTGTGGCCTGTGAAGCCATGCAGTGGGAGGTATCAGGTTGCAGTCCAGACTTATCAATCAGTAAAGCATGTAAGCTACTCAAATGCAAATACCAAAATTAATTACTGTCACTTGGAGATGATGTCTGGTGCTTAACAGCAATTGCTGCAGTCTGCAATGATTGCCAGACCAAAGCAAGAACCCCAGTTTTGATATGCCTAGCAGCTTCTCCACGAATGCATAAACTAGTCAAAATTCATTGGTGATATTCAACGCTGAAACTCAAAACAAATGTGGAATGTTTTTGCATTGTCCATGAGCGCCAGCTTTCTGTAGTGGTCTCCATTCCCAGCAGCACATGATTTTTATAGATTGAAGTATGTCAACTTTTTAAAGGATCCTTTCAGCATCGTCACCTTCATGCATGGCTGTGGGAACTTCACACAAACTTCTAAAAAGTTAACAATAACAATGTAGTATTAGCAACATAATCGTTAAAGTCACATTATATATCAAAACTTCAAGGAAACTCCTCAAAGGTGGTCCTGACCTGAAAATTCAAGACTATGACCATAGACAATGGTCTTCACCGCTGGCAAAACAGAGGCAGAGAAAGGACAAGAAGTTCATGTCACAGACTGCATGACACTCTGTTCCAGAACAGGGGTCAACCACAGCAAAGCTACTATGTTGTATTGTTGAAGGACAGGACACTGATATACATAGCTAAGATGGAGCACAAATGGCCAGGCATTTATGCATCAGCATAATGTAATCCCTCTCATGGCCTGTCAAAGTCGGAACATAAGCAAGCTAATAAAATGACATCTCTAAATACGAAAGTGCACAAAAATAATGTACAGTACATGGCTTGACCAAAAACTCAGGTTTATATGTATAATTAAATTTCAAAGAAATCAATACCCAACTAACCAACTAATACTTTGCATGAATGAGTCCATAATGGTGAATGAGTGGATTCTTTGACCTACCAGTAAATGCCTCAAGGTAGGCGGCTCATTTGCAAGGGTGTTACACTATAACCTATAAAACAGCACAGGGTAAATTTAAGTCATGTGTAACAAGTTTCTGTAAACACTGCCAACACGCTAAGTTATATTTCATTCTTCCTACATGCATACGGTAAAGTAACTAAAGGTACCGTCTCCTATAATGGGACTACGGGAGGTGCTCATTTCCTTTCTTGGGCCCTTCAGCCAGCAATGAACAAACCTGTACATGGGGCCACTGCATCACAGGACTTGCCATTTACTTCCCAGCTCATGTCGTCAGTGCCATATTCTACTGCTTGATGACAGAGATAACTTGTTCATTGCATAACACAGAGTCCGCTCAGCAGACTTAATCTCTAAAATCTCTCCCATTCTGGGGCAGCCATAGTGTTTATGCATGAATAGCACTCCACAGCAACTTAAGAAGTTTGAATGGCTTAAATACTTACAGCTGGGTGACTCACTTGTTGAGATGACTGATGCTGCTCGATACTTGGGCTTTGTTTTGATTCTGCCGTATCTCTCACAAACTGTGTAAATGTTGTTTGTAAGTTTTCATACATGTATATTCGTGACATATGCAGAATTAGGTGCTATGTCTGCATGTCCTCTAGAATATCTTTGGCAAACGCATTAGTCTCCAGTCGCCTTGACTACTGTAACTCGCTTCTTGTCGGTACCATAAAGTCAAGCATGCAGAAACTTAAAAGAGTTCAAAACTCCTTGGCTTGAACATATAACCCCTGTGCTTAAATCTTTGCATTGCCTTCCTGTTCCACAAAGGATTTGTTTCAAATTGGACTCAGGCCAACTACAATCCTTAAAATCAGTCCTTATTCCCAAGACTTACCATTATTCTGCAAGGTCATCTGATTGTCTTTCTCTGGTTTTTCTCCATAGGCTAGAACTGCTCTGGGTAAACAAGCATTTTCGGTTGCTGGACGTAAATTCTAGACCTCTCTCCCTGTGTCTGTTCGTTCTGCTCAGTCGCTTCTGTCATTTCATTCTCGATTTTAAACTTACTTTTTTAAACTGCTTATCCACCATAGGCTGCCCCTCTGTGTTGTGGACTGACCTTCTGGATATTGACCTGATTGTGGCTTGGCTTTAGTGTGCCACTGCATTAGACACCAGTGCAATAGAAGTTACTAATTATTACTATGATAAGCCAAAGTTGAATTTTACCAAATTACTAATCATAAACATCTGAAATAGAAAGGAAATATTGTACTCAAGAAAATTTAAAAGTGGACTCACAAAATGCACTCACTTTCTACTGCTAACATCTTATGTATAACTTTTGACAGTTTCCAAAATGAAATTTGAAAATAGCAGCCAACAGCAGGCAATGGAAACAACTGATTATGGCAGATAAAAAATTTCTGTATTACACCACAATGTAAGCATGAAGTGTTCACTAGGATTTTGGTTGAGATACGATCAGCTCCCAAGGTGAAGCTATCAAACAATATATTCAGTGTAAGCATTTTCTAGCAAATTTCCCTCTAGGGGTGAAGTTGCAACCAAGACACTGATACATTTGTACCCTATTTTCTGGCAACAATTTATGCCTCTTTACAATATATAAATCCACAATAGTGTTGCATTATTAATCTACACTCAGCTTTGCACATTTTTACTACAAATACTGTTGCACAAAAATGTCCACATTTTGTTACAAAAACATCCACATTAGTGTAGGAAAATCAGCTCAACAATAAATGTAGTCAAAGTGGTCTACACTTTTTCTTACAGAGCATCAACCCAGCCAGGACAAAGACAATCGCCTTAACACTAGTTTAACCAGTGATCTAATAATAACTGAAAAAACACTTCAGATTAGTGACATATATATTTAAAACATCAGCAGAATGTAAAATGACAATATCAGTAAACACACATATGCTACAATTTCACATTTAACTTGTCATATTTAAAAATACAAGCACATAAATACAATTAAATGCCACAGTTTTGTTCAGAATTAATTTCAAAACAATTTCATGATTACACTTTAACTTCTGCTGTTGATGAGCTTATGCTTTTACCATGACAGCTGAAATGGACCAAAACCCAAAAACATATCTGTCAGGGCCAGAACAAAAGCTAAAAACATCTGGCAAGCAATCAGTTAAGCAATGCAAGTTAAGCAATGCGGCAAGCTTTACTCCTAACAACAGCAACATTCTTCTGCAATAATAAATCTCAACGATGCCTATGTAACAGACAGATGGCAAAAATAAATTCAATCTTCCAGTGTCAGTTGACTTACGCTTCAGACTAAACAGGACGAAATCCACTGGCTCCATTAGGTAAACAGCCTGCCAATGAGAGCTCTGCATCTTTGTATCCAGCACCCTGCAGTGGCCAAAATGCCAGTGTCTCTGTTGGTCCATCTATCAAACATGACAACAACTTCATCTACCATGCCGCCTTTCTATCAGCGCCTGTAAATTATTCATTGGCAGACTCCCAGGAGACAAGGTACTGCTGCCATAAAACTGCTCACATTTCAGCTCTGCCTTTCCTACTCCTCCTTCCACCATTGATCCAACATTTTCCAGATCACTAGCTCCTTCCATCCATAATATTTTCCATGGCCAATCTTCTTTGTTTTCCACAAATGACCTTTCAGGTAATTCCGGCTTCGTAAGCTAACGTATCTAGAAGAAATGACAAGTTCCATCTCCAGTGTCAAGTTTATTCCCAAAAATATTTCCTACTAACGTTGGGTCAGTTGTTGCCAGTCAGTTGGTCTCTCGGTCCATGGGTCATTGAAGCTTGTTGGCACAAAGTAGGCATCCTGCAGCGGCATTCTATTGATTTCTTGCTGCAGTAGATGCTGTCACCAATAACAGCCAAGAATCATCGACAGGACGATAGCATCTAGGTTGGCAGTGACACGTGTACCCCTACGTACTAGCCAAGTCCAAGTTCTACAATAACTCAGCCTCCTTGTTAATCAGGAACATGACCTTTGCTGACCTCCTTGTCCAGGACATCTGCTCTTCATTTTTTGGGATCATTTCTGTCTGCCAACCAGAGCACTCTGTATTGTATGTCAATGGAATGGAAGAACATCACCAACATCACCAGCCCCCCTCTTGTCTGCAGCACACCTTACCACAACCAGTTTATATACACATTATATTTATATATACATGCACAAACACATGTATATATATACAGACATACATAAATACAACAGAAGCTATATCTTAAATGGCTGCTATAAAATCATTAATTAATATGAATGACGTGGTGAAATTAATTTACATTATGTTAAATCATGGTACATTAGATTCTGGGCAACCATCACAATTTCTAATCTAGATTCAACCATACAGAATATTCTTTGCACAACTCCAGCATCCAGTAATCGTAAGTAATCCCTTGCTCTAAGGCAAGAGTTAAAGATTTTCTCAGCAAAACTCACCACTAGCTCTGTGCCATTAGTCAGATTAGTTCTGTATTTTTGCAAGCAGAATGTCCTTGCTGAATCAAAAGCCATCTCCTACACATAGAAGGGCCACATTCAGCCATCCAACAGATCTGTACAAGCACCTGTTGGCCACCCACATAGAAGAAGCAGTAATGAGAGAGAGGGAGTGAAACAAACAGACAGAGACACAGAGCAGGGTGTGATGAAGCATTTATGGATTAGAAACTGAATAAGGTTTGGTCAGTCATCGATGTGGAAATGCAGCACTGGACAGTTCTATCTATTACTAGCCAACCCATGAATTCCTCGCATTACTTACAGCCCTATGAATTATATATATAGCAGCAGAAGTCTAAGAAAGCCGAGTGCAGATAAGAAAGCTGAACACAGAAGAGGGACCTGAACTCTGAAAATGACACCTGTAGTCAAGATTTGTGTCAACGATCAATAGCTACACTGAAATAAGCTGATATAATACTGGACATTCGATCAAACTACTTTCAACTTCAATTTGTTGTCTATTCCACTGTCCCAAATGAAAGACCAATCTGACCCACCCCACCACAGATCTATTAAGCTGGCTCAGTGCACGTCCTGTAGGCTGAAAAAAGAACTCTAGTCTGAATGTTAAAAAAATGGTGCCAAATACAAATGCTATTCCAGCAAAGGCACTGGTAACTCCAGTAAATTTGTTGCTAATGCACAAGACTTAGCTAGCACGTTCTCTCAATCTTCAAACAGCTGTTATTACAGCAGCTGCCATAGCTAAATGGGTAGCAGTAGCGGCAGCAACAATGAAAATTCTTATAACATGGCTGCAAAAGTGTCGTTATTTAGTATAAGAGCATCCATGAACGGCAGCATCAGAATCAAAATGTGATGATGACATTGGCAGGTCCAGAAAAGTAATTATAAACCTATAGACAGACACTGCATCCTTCCTAACTGGATAAAAAGCATTCAGGCATATAACATCACAGGAACACAGGTCAATTAAAGTCAGCAACTTGGATGCCCATTGTAGAAAGAAGAGAAGAAAGAAAAGCAGTTCTTTAAGCAAGAGGTAGTAGTCATGGGAGCAAAGTGTTAGTCTCCAGTGGCCTGTCCTCTCTCACACAGCCTCACAGTACACAGTCAATGCACTCATTTTGTAGCCAAATTGACTGAAGAACTGTCTAGCAATTTCACTGTTTAAGATAAAACATGAAAATATCAGACCCAAATACAAGTGTAGCAAATAAAGCATAATAATGATCTGTTGAAATGCAAATCTTGGTTGACACGGTTCAAATGAAGTTTCTTATTACATTTTACTATTGCATATCATTTTCATGTTAACAACAGAGTCTGCAGATTAATGCAATCATTATTTTAATCAACAATCATCTTCCACAGTTCATTTCTCAAGCAGTATAAATGCTTTTTACCTTCCATTACATTTGTGTATGATTTGGCCACTTACACCCAGCTGTCAACTTAACGAAATGTAAGCAGAACCCTCTGCCCCAATAGCCTGCATGAAGAGCATAACCCTGTCCCTTACAACCAACCATTCGTCAGAAGAGTAAATCCCAAATTCCAGTACAATCAAACCGATGCAGCCACCAAATAGTCAACCTAACCAGTTGCATGCTAATACAAACCAAAGACTGTCCAGAAATATCAGACTAGAGCTCTGTCAATCTAACTGCAGACTGTCTGTCAGTGTCTGGTCACTGGCTATTCTCCTACTGCAGCAGTTCTGCCTATAAAAGCTTCCAGAGCATTCGTTAGACGCATGTAAAGTTACCAATATATTCCCAGTGGGAGCACGCAGTATGTAGAGCAACCACCTGAACATCAGGCGATAACATGAACATAGCAAATTATTTAGACAATAAATAACATGTGTTGCAGCACAGGGAAAGAACACGCTTCATTGCACACACCACAAATCAAAAAATACTCCATAAACTTTAAAAATACTGACATCTATGTTGTGCTTAGAACGTCCATGTAAACAGACAGCAATGCTCACAATTATTCATACAACAGCTGCTGCATCAGACGACGGACCTACCTCAGTCCATCGATGGTTGTACATAGAAATTAGCAGTCAGTTCACTGTTTTCGCAATGTTAAAACAATATTAATACGTTAAATATTTTAATATGTCCACAGTCTGAAGTCAAAGAAGGGTGTTCAAGAAGTCTTTCGGTCAACAGGAAAAGTGGCTGCAATTTAGTGATGTGTTCAAGACGCTGAATCAAATATTTAAAACTCATCTTCTGTTCTGTAAAATCTCTAATTATATAGGTATTTACACCATACAGGTATCTAAATTCCTATGGAATTTTGAGCTACTTTTGCAGTGGTTTCACTCAATCCTGGATTAGAAGACAATGATAGTGACCACTGTCTTGAATTGCTCTGCTTGGGCACCACATTTGCAGCCATCCTGTCTAAATTCCTGCATTAATAATCTGTAAGAAACATTACACTTACTCTCACTCAGAATTAGAATCAGATTCAAGATTATGTCCCTAGTTTTATCTCTGATTACTTGAGCCATTGTTGCTTGTTCATAGAGCCATAATGGTCAGAGCAGTCCCACAATGCCTCAGGGAGCTCTACATTCCTATTCTGGGTCAACCTGGGGACCTCTTTGTCCCATGTTATTGTGATGTGATACAATATGAAACTTACAACCTATTAACTAAAAATCCACTACATTAAACCTCCAAAGTTCGTCAGCGGATTTCATTAGGAAGGCACTGGAGTCCGTCACTGGATTTCACCAGAACGGCACTGGAGTCAATAACAAAAACCTCCAGTAAACACCGGATTGTTTTAAAGCATTTGTTTGAATAGCTAATATGTTTCATAAGATGATTTCAATTGGTGTGTTGTCAGAGAACATGTTAATCCATTTATATATTGCAAAATTTGCAGTTTTGAGGCCATGTATATACATTGTACATACATATATACATACTGAATATATATTTATATTTATTATTATTACAAATTTTTAATGTGTGCAAGATCACACATATTGCGAATCTGAGGCACAGTTAGTCAAGTGTCAGGTGAAAAACAGTTAGATATCCAGATGCTTGAAAGCCAATGAGAAATTGTGAGTTTTCAGGCATTGCTTGAAGGAAGAAAGAGCTCCAATAAAACTGGTAGTCGGTTCCATCCCTTACGGGCAGCAGAGTGGAATGCAAGAGAGCCCAGAACAGTTTTGCAATGTGGCTCAGCTAAGAGGCCTGTCGCTGAAGATCTTAGACTGCGAGGAGAGATGTAAGGACAGACTAGTGACTAAAGGTAGCTATGAGTGCTCATAGTTGGGATTTTATAGATCAGACAGGCTAGTTTAAATTTTATCCAAAATTCCACAGAAAGCCAGTGCAGCTGGATTAATAGAGCTAAGGAATTTGTACAAGAAGGTGCACCAGTACCACACAGCCAGGGAATATCGTATGCATTGAAACCAGTCTACTAATAACATAATGTTGTGCAACAGAAGTCACATAAATGATGTGAGCAGAAGCTGTGAAAATGCATTTGAGACGACCTTGCTACAACCCACTAAACTATAAGTGACAAGAAATTAAACGTGTTTTCTGAGGTCAACAAGCCTTTGATGGTATGCAATTGGCAGCATTGAAAAGGAAGGAAGTGGACAAGAGGCTTTCACATGGAAAACAATCCCTTCCCTTCCACAAAGGATTAGCATAGGTCAGATCAATCGATAGACCTTAGCAGCTTATAAGCATTGTGTGCAATTTGCTGCAAGAACAGATGGTCACACAGTTTATAGAGGCAAAGCACAAAACACTGCACAAAGTACTTTTTCATCAAGAATGGGAAGCTGTCATAGACTGGAACCAAGCCAGGCACACTGATGACGATGTACAGAATACCTACTCGCATATAACTCTAATACTGTAGTAATACATAACAGATGAAATAGAGGCAGTGATGAAATTTCGTGAAGTGGTATCCAATCTGGGCTTTTGCAGAATTCTACACAGGCTTTTGGCATTCAGTTACTGTATATACGCGACTATAAGTCGATTCAAGTATAAATCGAAGTGTACTTTTTTGAGAAAAAAAGCGTCCAAAATCGACGGCTCGAATATAAGTCGAACCCATATATACAGCCTTATAATATGGGCCCATCCATATATTACGTATGCAAAGAAAATTATATTTTCATACCCCTCATATATATTTAACAGAGGGCGCCTTCTTCGGCTAGCATGCAGAGACTGTGTGGGGAATATAATTATAAAGGGCAACTATACAAATATGGGTATATATGTATCCACCTCATGCTTACAAAACCATATGTACAAAAGGTACATGTATATGGTTTTGTAACTGAAAGAATTAATTTAGCGGGTCAGCTTACACCCCTTAATACTGCCTGACTGGTCAAAGATGACATCCAGATGGCGATGGCAGTGATACAAGTTGTCTGACCTGCATTCCATTAATTTTTCAGGATTCTGTCAAATCTTGCTATAGTCGCTCCCTCTGGCGACCTGTCTGTATGTTCGACTGCCTGTGACTCAGTTACCTTGGTCGACCTGGTTCTCAGCACAGAATAACTGCACATGGCTTTTGTATAATGTAATAAATTCCATCGGATGACTATAGGATAATACAGTGTTATAAATAGGCTAATGTGGAAATTTATTTTGCGTAGATACACATTTTGTCGAGACCCACCCCCTCGCCATATGCACCCGTACGCAAAATCGCCTAAATCCGATCACCCTCTCCCCCTCATTGCGTACGTAATATGCAGCGACTTTCCCCTTTCAAACGGTTTATCAGCTAGGCTCACACCCCGACTCCCTCGTTTTGCACACATCTCTACACCATTGTTTTAGGTCTTTCTCTTGCTCGACATTACTGCGCGTATCCATGATATTTGATTTCTTTTGGCGGAGGTCTCAGCAAGCGATAATAAAGGACATCACTTTCGATGCATGAAATATATTGTAGAAGTATATAATAACATTGTTATAAGAGAAGACTATTTCGTTTTGATCTACATGTAGTCAGTAATTTGTTGAAATGTGATTTTTCTTGAAAAACGATATAAAAACAAAGATAACTAAAATAAACTGAGGGTTTAATGTTTAAGTCCATTTTAGTAATGTTGAATATTCAATCCGAAAATCTTCCGTCTATTTTGTGTCTCGAGTATAAGTCGAAGACCTTTTTCGTCGCCCTGAAATAGACATAAATTGCTCGACTTATATTCGAGTTTATACGGTAATTGTCAAAATTCATATAGCAATCACAGGTTTGAGGGGCTTACAATATGGAAATGCACTAGGCATCTCTTAACCTTTGAAAAGGTTTGATACCACATAAAGTCATATACTATAGAATAACAGCGTCCACACTGTTATAGCGCGGATAATACGAAATGAGGATTTTTAAAACCATAGCTTTGAGGACCTTTTACACCTGCACTTGTGCCCTATTCAACATGGCTTCCAGTATATCACAGCCATCTACTTTCATCATCATAAACAGTCCACAGCAGAAGTCAAACCTAATCAAGCAATAAATTACAAACCAACCCACAGTAATTATGTAGTAATTGCTGTGCTACAGAAAGTGATTAATTACAATTTCTCCTTCTCATGGCAGCCCACCTCCTCCAAGTGTAGCCTTGTCCACAGCATTCTGTCCTGGGATCTCTTCAAGGCTCAAGCCCAAGATTTAACAACGAAAGATCCTTCTCCTCAACCTGGAAAACGTGGGTCTTACTCGATCATGTGGCCTTCTTCATCCACTTGGGGACTTGTTCAATGTCACCCACAAGGCTCTTTTCCTGTCAAGCATGTATGACATGGAAAGACATATGACTTGGAAAGACAACAGTGGAAGAACATAGTGAAAATGGCATCGGACACCTACGGGCATTGTACCCATGGTTCATGATGATGATGATGATGTGTGACATGTACAAAGAAGCGAAGCCAGCACCCCTGGAATATGACAGAAACTGCAGTGGTTGTTCTATCCCTAATATCCTGGTTACCAACAGACAAAATCTGAAAGTCCTTCCTAAGGCACCTTATATCAAAACCGTCTAGCTTCTTCTTAGGGCCTCCGTGGTTGTCCGAACCTGTCAGATATAGAGGAGGACAGCTAAGATCTACAACCTGAAAAGTTTCAACTTGTTGTTCCTCTGACTACAAAAGCACTACAAGATTAACAATATTCTTTAACCACTCAACAGGAAAGAAAAAAGTACAGTGCTTTAAATGTTTTGGATTCAATTCTGGATCAGGGCTAAAAATCACTCGCAAGCCATCGCTCAAGGCCTGTGAGTCTAACGTCAATCAACTGCACTCGCAAGCCATCCCAGGGGTTTTCACCTACAACTCTCAACCTGACAGCACCTTCAAGAGGGTTCTTTCTGACAAGGCACCACATAAACTTTGGCATTACTTCTCCTATCCAAGTGCACTACCCCTGAGAATTCCGACTGATTATTTCAAATGCACTTTACAACACTGTTGTCTGTTGGTGCACTGGAAACCAGCAATTTAGAATTCATCATATGAAGCCAGACACAGAATTTTCAGAACTTGACTGGTGGCATTTATATTAAAGCTGCTACCTCGTATCTCGTATGTAATATTCTTATGTGTTACCCTGACAAGCACTATAAAAATTCTTCTGCTAGGTATCTTATGATCACAATAAGCTTTGCATTAGGCTAGAACAAACTGCACTTGCATAATTTAACTGCCAGCCATAGTCTTTCTAGGGAAAATAGTTGAAAACTGGTTAACTAGAATACACACCGATTCACAATTTTAAAGCCAAGATACCTAAGGTGCATTTCAGAGCGGCCACGTATTTTTACATTTAGCCAATTAAGGAATAGGAAAGATCAGAGCAAATATGTTTACAAATATTTTTAACATTTAACAGATAGGAACGATCCCTTAAGAATGAAATAATAAAAATAAAAATAATAATTATTGTTATTATTATCTTTATTGTCATAGAAGCTCCTCATTTACTGGCAAATCCCCACATTCAAGTTTAAGATATTTACTGTTCTTATACATCAGTACAAATTTCTCTTTTCTCTAACTACTACAAGCAAATGTAGTTTGTTTTGGTAAAGCTCACCAAAATTGAGTTTATTTGGATCAAAGTTTTACATCTGAGTTGCCCATCTAAAAGAAATTTACATTAGAAATCGGACCTGTTATTAAGTGCTTTATGCTTTTTTCACCACTACATCCTCATGCTTTTAAATGCTCAATATCTGTAAAACTAGGAATTATCAGTTATGTGGGAAACACCTTTTATGATTGTTTGATCTATTGCCCGTCTATGTATATATGCCTTTTGCTTCAGAGATTGCTGGAATGACAGAGGGAAATTAAAGCTTTCTTTGCAAAAGTTCTTATTCCCATCTTTAGAGGCAATGTCCATCAAGTGCACATGCACAGTTTACAGTTTAATAACCCTTCATTACTACTGGTCCGTGGGTGCAAGGTCCACCAAGCATGCACACGCTAATATGCCGTCACATGGAAACGCTGTAAACTACCACAGCAACACAGCCCGCGTTAAGGGGCGACAATTATTACTAAACTAAATGAGTCAGCGCGCGACCTGGCCAGCGAGCATGTGAGTAGGTAAGTCACTGTAAGAGTGAATGAATGAGTCAGTCAGCCATTTAAGACAGTGATTTAGTTAGTGAGTCTGTCTATATTATAATATGGCAAGCTCACATGAATACAAACAGCATGAAATGACATCAAACGCTTTCTATGCTGCAATAAGGGCAGCATTTTTGATAACCTATTAAAGGCAACAAAGATATTACTTCATAACTGTTTTGCCTTCAGTGGGCACAAGCTTGCTTTCGGATGTTTTGTCTGGAATGGTGAGAATTTGTAACATTTATAAAAGACTAAGAAAAATGTGTGGTTTGAATCCTTGTTTGGTCAAAGTTGTTCAGTTAAACCTTTGATAAAAGTAGTTCTGATTTCATGTATCTAACTTTACAATTAGACAAAATCCCCAAAATAAAGAAAACTATAAGTGAATTCCTTGCACTTACCGAATTTTTAAGAGCAATAAAATTCAAAACAAAATCCTTTGCAGTTTATTTATGTCAATTTCTGTCATATTTCATAAACTTCTGTAAAAAATATAAGGGTAAAAAAATAATGGGCCATCAATTTTTAGATGCAAAGAAATTAAATGCTATTTCACTGTGTTTTTCAGTTATCACAATTTTCAATGGTGCTAAGTACGTGGATGATAAAAGTATAAATGGTGTTTCCTCCTGTAGGTTAGTAAGCAAGTAATTAAGTAATTATGTAATATGCATGTATGCATGTAGGTAGGTAAGTAGGCAGGTAGGTAAGAAATTAATCTATTTATTTAAACTGCTTCACACAGGCAGCCAATAAATCTGAATCTGAAACATGGAAACTGGATTAATACATAAATGACTAAGCAGTGTTACATAGTTTTGGTCCATCAAAATCCACACCCAACTATGAAATCAAGAAAGATCAAAATGAAAATTATTATTATTAATCATTATTAGTTCTAGTTAGCTTCAATGGGCAACAGTGGCAGCCTAACTTGGTGTATATCTTGCATATGCAAAATCAACTGTGCATGTACATGTCATATGCTGATTTGATTTTCAATTCACATATGATGCTAAGTGGCACCTTTCGATACTATCAACTTTTCATTGCTGCATTTAGTGGTTCAGTCTTGCAAAGTCATCAAAGAATTGAACATTTTCACAATTTCATGTCTTTGGCATGTTCAAGATACCCCAATATTGATAATTTCATTTTACTGTAGTAACAATTTTCTTGAAACATCAAAATGAGAAAAGTTATACTATTGCAGTTTCTTAAGCTTGTATACAAATAAGCATGTAGTCACATTTAAATTCGTCTTTCATAGCTGAACTGAGCAACTCTAAATGCCTGAATTCATTACTCTCTGGGCAGCTCTGCCACAAAACATTTCTGCTTTGCTATATTACTGATGCATTATTTCAGAAATGTAATCATCATCTGCTATGTATCTAGGCATTTATTTAGGACCTTTTACTACTTGAAATTGCTTTCAGCTTTCACAGTTGGATGATGGTTGTAATGGACCTCAAGTGGAGGAATTCAGTTGGATGATGGCTGTAATGGACCTCGAGTGGAGGAATTCAGTTGGATGATGGCTGTAATAGACCTCGAGTGGAGGAATTCAGTTGGATGATGGTTGTAATGGACCTCGTGTGGAGGGATTCAGTTGGATGATGGTTGTAATGGACCTCGTATGGAGGAATTCAGTTGGATGATGGCTGTAATGGACCTCGTGTGGAGGGATTCAGTTGGATGATGGCTGTAATGGACCTCGTGTGGAGAGATTCAGTTGGATGATGGCTGTAATGGACCTCGTGTGGAGGGATTCAGTTGGATGATGGTTGTAATGGACCTCGAGTGGAGGAATTCAGTTGGATGATGGTTGTAATGGACCTCGTGTGGAGGGATTCAGTTGGATGATGGTTGTAATGGACCTCGAGTGGAGGAATTCAGTTGGATGATGGTTGTAATGGACCTCGAGTGGAGGAATTCAGTTGGATGATGGTTGTAATGGACCTCGTGTGGAGGGATTCAGTTGGATGATGGTTGTAATGGACCTCGTGTGGAGGGATTCAGTTGGATGATGGTTGTAATGGACCTCGAGTGGAGGAATTCAGTTGGATGATGGTTGTAATGGACCTCGAGTGGAGGAATTCAGTTGGATGATGGTTGTAATGGACCTCGTGTGGAGGAATTCAGTTGGATGATGGTTGTAACGGACCTCATGTGGAGGGATTCAGTTGGATGATGGTTGTAATGGACCGCGTGTGGAGGGATTCAGTTGGATGATGGTTGTAATGGACCTCGAGTGGAGGAATTCAGTTGGATGATGGTTGTAACGGACCTCATGTGGAGGGATTCAGTTGGATGATGGTTGTAATGGACCGCGTGTGGAGGGATTCAGTTGGATGATGGTTGTAATGGACCTCGAGTGGAGGAATTCAGTTGGATGATGGTTGTAATGGACCTCGTGTGGAGGGATTCAGTTGGATGATGGTTGTAATGGACCTCGTATGGAGGAATTCAGTTGGATGATGGCTGTAATGGACCTCGTGTGGAGGGATTCAGTTGGATGATGGCTGTAATGGACCTCGTGTGGAGGGATTCAGTTGGATGATGGCTGTAATGGACCTCGTGTGGAGGGATTCAGTTGGATGATGGTTGTAATGGACCTCGTGTGGAGGGATTCAGTTGGATGATGGTTGTAATGGACCTCGAGTGGAGGAATTCAGTTGGATGATGGTTGTAATGGACCTCGTGTGGAGGGATTCAGTTGGATGATGGTTGTAATGGACCTCGAGTGGAGGAATTCAGTTGGATGATGGTTGTAATGGACCTCGAGTGGAGGAATTCAGTTGGATGATGGTTGTAATGGACCTCGTGTGGAGGGATTCAGTTGGATGATGGTTGTAATGGACCTCGTGTGGAGGGATTCAGTTGGATGATGGTTGTAATGGACCTCGAGTGGAGGAATTCAGTTGGATGATGGTTGTAATGGACCTCGAGTGGAGGAATTCAGTTGGATGATGGTTGTAATGGACCTCGTGTGGAGGAATTCAGTTGGATGATGGTTGTAACGGACCTCATGTGGAGGGATTCAGTTGGATGATGGTTGTAATGGACCGCGTGTGGAGGAATTCAGTTGGATGATGGTTGTAATGGACCTCGAGTGGAGGAATTCAGTTGGATGATGGTTGTAACGGACCTCATGTGGAGGGATTCAGTTGGATGATGGTTGTAATGGACCGCGTGTGGAGGGATTCAGTTGGATGATGGTTGTAATGGACCTCGAGTGGAGGAATTCAGTTGGATGATGGTTGTAACGGACCTCATGTGGAGGGATTCAGTTGGATGATGGTTGTAATGGACCGCGTGTGGAGGGATTCAGTTGGATGATGGTTGTAATGGACCTCGAGTGGAGGAATTCAGTTGGATGATGGTTGTAATGGACCTCGAGTGGAGGAATTCAGTTGGATGATGGTTGTAATGGACCTCGTGTGGAGGGATTCAGTTGGATGATGGTTGTAATGGACCTCGAGTGGAGGAATTCAGTTGGATGATGGTTGTAATGGACCTCGAGTGGAGGAATTCAGTTGGATGATGGTTGTAATGGACCTCGAGTGGAGGAATTCAGTTGGATGATGGTTGTAACGGACCTCGTGTGGAGGGATTCAGTTGGATGATGGTTGTAACGGACCTCGTGTGGAGGGATTCAGTTGGATGATGGTTGTAACGGACCTCGTGTGGAGGGATTCAGTTGGATGATGGTTGTAATGGACCTCGAGTGGAGGAATTCAGTTGGATGATGGTTGTAACGGACCTCGTGTGGAGGGATTCAGTTGGATGATGGTTGTAATGGACCTCGTGTGGAGGGATTCAGTTGGATGATGGTTGTAACGGACCTCGTGTGGAGGGATTCAGTTGGATGATGGTTGTAATGGACCTCGTGTGGAGGAATTCAGTTGGATGATGGTTGTAATGGACCTCGAGTGGAGGAATTCAGTTGGATGATGGTTGTAATGGACCTCGAGTGGAGGAATTCAGTTGGATGATGGTTGTAACGGACCTCGTGTGGAGGGATTCAGTTGGATGATGGTTGTAACGGACCTTGTGTGGAGGGATTCAGTTGGATGATGGTTGTAACGGACCTCGTGTGGAGGGATTCAGTTGGATGATGGTTGTAATGGACCTCGAGTGGAGGAATTCAGTTGGATGATGGTTGTAATGGACCTCGAGTGGAGGAATTCAGTTGGATGATGGTTGTAATGGACCTCGAGTGGAGGGATTCAGTTGGATGATGGTTGTAACGGACCTCGTGTGGAGGGATTCAGTTGGATGATGGTTGTAATGGACCTCGAGTGGAGGAATTCAGTTGGATGATGGTTGTAACGGACCTCGTGTGGAGGGATTCAGTTGGATGATGGTTGTAAATTGCTTTCAGCTTTCACAGTTGGATGATGGTTGTAATGGACCTCGAGTGGAGGAATTCAGTTGGATGATGGTTGTAACGGACCTCGTGTGGAGGGATTCAGTTGGATGATGGTTGTAATGGACTTCGTGAGGAGGAATTTTGTGTCTGTATTAAACACACCTTAAATAACATGGCGCCACTTTTATATCCTTTCATAATATCTTGTTTTAATCGTATAAAACTGAAACTATGTAACAACTGCTAAATCATGACCATTCACCTAACAACTATGTGTCAATGAACACAGTTCAACTCCATTCATCGCCTATGCAGAAAAATTTGTATAGTATTAAAGAACATAGACCATGCTGGCTTACTGATTCATGTCATCAAAGCACAACAACACAGTGAAAAATTCATTTCCACTTAATGTCCTGAAAGATAGACCTATAGAACCTTACAACTGATTGCCAATTTGTAAAAGGGATTTGAATGGTCCTACATACATGAAGAGCATGACCATTGGCTGAACTACTGAGTTTCAGAAACACAGTTTCATTCATCAAACAAGCCACTCTTTTTGCAGTACGACAGAAGACCATTGGCTTTGCTGTTGTACCGATTCATTAATTCGTTTCAGCACAGCTGACTGTGAGGGGCTAAACAATTCATTGTACTGAACGTCCTACTAGATCTATATAACCCTCCAAATGACTGCCAAATGTATGCACATCTCAACTAAATTTATTCATATCCAGGGGCTTACATTAAGTGAACATATAGTTCTTGTTGGCTTAGAAAACCTCTGTTGAAAATAATGTATATGGCATTTTCCAGAAACTATGATGAATACAAAAACAAGATATGAGAATGTATACTAGATTAATGGAGTAACTCTTACAGATGCAACTACTTCCTATTGCTAAGGACATCAGCACTCTCTGGTCTTGCACACCTTGACAATGCGATCGAAGACAATTTCATAGCGTTACAGTGAACAAATCAAACAGGAAGCCTAATTTTAAAACAGTACCATAGAGCATAGAGTGTGCTGGTGTACTTTTTCATGTCCTCACAATATTCCACTGAATGTCCTCCTAAAAGACCTGTACAACCTCACAAATGATTAGCAACTACTTACTTACTTACTTTCCTCCATCAGATCGTAATTTTAAACTCCAAATTTCTAAAGCACTACTTAAAAGCTAAGTGCAGGGAACCAGCTTATTCACAAGTGCTGCATAAACTCGGTGGGGTTGTCCAAAGATGCCATGTCAAGAACCAAGTCCGGCTGTCAGAAGACTAGAGAGAGAAAGGGGAAAGTCTTATTGGGGGGGTTGTGTTTAAGCTGAGAGAAATGGGAAGGCAGCAGGTTCGATAGATCAGGGTGGGATTTCTTGAAAAGGTGACCAGTTTTAAATGGAACAACTGAGCAGTAATAGATAGAGGGGCTTGAGACAGATAATGATGGGTGAACAATGGAAAGGATAGAGGAAAAGAGAATTTGCGAAATACAGGAGGGAGATCATTCCAGAGTTTAGTGTATGGACCAGTTAGAGAACTTAAGACATGTAGTTACAGAGGTATGGGCAAGGGTGAGGTGAGAGGATGAGCGAGTAGAGCGATCCACATTACTTGCCACTAACTTTGTGCCAAAGCTGCTTCTATTTTGATCTATGAATTCACATGCAATAGGGTTAATTATGGTAACGCCATTTATGCGAGCCTGTTTCTTCTTCAGATTATTCAACTTTGATCCACTTTAAATGATGCAGCTTGGCTAATTGGTGGGATTCCAAAGTTTGGTCATATAACTAGCTACATGCAGGATGAGCTGCACTGGTTTCCTATGCGAAGACTAACTGCCTGGCTGGTTGTGCTCCATCCTATCTTATTTCTACAGGTGTCATCTGTACCTGGTCGCAGATTTCTTCGCTCTGCAACACAGGGTTATTTGGTTGTTTCCCACCCTGTACTGCCAGGAAACAAAGAAGCTTCATCATGGTTGACCCCCATTCTAGAACAAGCTTCCATGCAACTAGCAAAATGAGCTTTGCCTTTCTCTGCTCTATTTTGCCAGCAGTTTAAGACCATTCTGTTAGAATCATGGTCTTGTATTGTCAGGTCAGAAGCACTTCTGACAAGTTTTTCTGAACAGGTGCTATATAAATATGCACTTGCAAATAACAAACTGCATTATATTAAATTTTTTAAATTTGGTTTAATTGTGGAGGCCTTCAATTCTCCTGCCCAGACTTCTCTTGGTGGGAATTCTAAATATTGTGTTACTATTCTAGTTGAGCATAACTGTTGTTAGCTTTCATTAGCTTGTGCAGGAAACTGTGTATCAAGCTGCAACATACAGGCTAAAATAAAATGAAAAACTGAAAAATAATGCAATGTAACTAGCCCAATATGATGTATTTTGTAAAAAAAATCCCTCAGCTTTAGACAGGCTTTGTCCCTGACCCCCGACCAGCGCTTTGTCCCTGAACCTCACTGGGGATCCGCCTCAGACCTCTACTATAGGGTTACGCTCCATGCTTTCCATGTGGCCCCCGTGCTGAAAACTTGGACCAACCCTTGGTCATTTCCGTACAGCCTGTGCCATTAACACCCACTTAAGCCAGACAGCAGACAATCTGTACTCTGCTGAACCTAGTTAGAGTCCTTTTGCCCGATGCAGCGCTATCAAGGTACCTCACCCCCTAGCACAGTTAGCACTGCAAGATCAACAAGGTGGCGGAATCTAGGCCTTGGTACTCCGTTGGAGTGCAGATGTCTGCAGAAGAGATGGACATAGAAATGCGAAATGTGGACAAGAGGAACAAGGGGTCCAAAGCAGGTAATTTTTTTCGGACGTCCTTTATGGACGATCCCCGAGATAATTAAGTAATCCATCTGAATTTATGACTATGCATGGTATCACCTCGGCAATCCACATGCCTGAACCCACTAGCTTTACCAACACTCGTCATCACTGACCATTCACAGTATCGTTTAACCGGCTCATTCAACCAATTCTGATTGAACCAATCGCCACATGCTGTGGCAGCAGACTAATGTTCTGCAGTACGCACCCAGCCTTTGACAGAGCAGTCAGTAAATAAACACTTAACACGAGGGAAGCAATGAGCGATGCTATTCAGATGATCTTACCATTTAAGAGAATGCTTGCGACGACAGCTGCGTCCAGCAGACATCAATCTTGGTTCTCGAATACCACCCATACAACAGCCACCATTTTACACAGAGGACAACGCGTCAACCGATCGCCCAACGCCCGCCTCATTCGTGCAAATTCCAAGAATTATCATCTACCAACGACGACAACGACGACGTTATGATCACTCGTCTTGTAATGAACTCCTGTACCGGAACCAGAATCCGACGAAGGACCAGGTATAGCCGGAGCCAGTCTCCGAGCAACGGATGCAGTTCATTGGCCACCTACCGAATATTCATTAGTTATTCGTTTGACCGGCGTATGCCTGGACGTGTACGACTGGAAAACGCAATTTCTGGAAGTCGGCCATCTGGCGAACTATTATTCTTTAAATTTGTAATTTTTATTTGTACATTTATACACCGCCTCTGAAATTCAACCGCCTGCGAAATAAAGGCATAGAAAGGAGAAGAAGCACATGTCATAGGTTCCATAGAAGCCTGTCCCAAAATGAGGGGCCGACCACGAAGCTGCCATGCTGCATTGTGGAAGTTCGGGACGGGGAACAATCCGATCACCCTGTGTTGCAGAGCCAAGAATTTATTTATTTATTTAAGAACCGATGACCCAGAAATAATAGCTTTCTAACACAGAATGGTGTACAACCGACCAAGCAGTTACGTACACATCAACACAAGGCTCTTAGACTCAATGCTTCTTCGCTTGGGCATCTAGTGCAGTTCAAGACAAGCAAGCTCACAAGATGCATTGTTATGTGTGGCACCTTTTTGGCTTCTTTCGTGTGCAGGGTAGTCCCTAAGCGTAGGCAGAGTTAGGCCTTAGAGCGGCAACTGTCAGAGGTGGCAAAAATAAATTTTAAAATAAGTTTACAAAGTAAACCATATAAGTTTAATTTTTTACGAATTTTTGTTATTTTCATTTTATTTCTATGTAGCCTTTAATAGCTTGCAACATACCAGTCACATAAAATGAGATGGACGGTGGGTAGTCCTACGGTACCACTCAAATGGACAGCGGTGGCAAAGGATCTCACCTGATAAATTCATTGAAAAATGAGCAGCGTCGAGACTAAATGGTCGCTGTAGAAACCGTGTACATTTACATCGATATTTATCTCACTCGATAAATTGATTTTAAAAATGATCAGTGTGTCGGGTACATAGGCCTATGGTCGCTATATAAAAAAAGTGTACATTTACGTAGGTCAATGCCTCTGTCTGTCAAAGTGGTTACGTCAAATCTGACGTATGTCTTAGTGGGCAATGCGTATGTATAGGAAGACTGCATTTAGAACAAGTTCTAGTGTAGCCTACGTGGCCTGACGGATAAGTCCTGTGCAGACCCTAAACTGATTATAATGATATATCTATGAATGCAGGCCATATGCCTTCCTCTAAGCATGCTTCTAAACTGGCTCCAGAAAGCTATAACATACAGTAGACTATTAGTATCCCTTTCAGTCATGCCCTTGCTTCCAGCAGTATGCAGAGAAGATTAGGCTGCACTTTCTTACCAATACGATACCATGTGGGAGAGCTGTAAGTTGCATTTGTGTTCATTAAAGAAGATGTAAATCTGAAAGGGTCTCATGGTCTCCAATCCAGAGCCGAAGTATATCTTTAGCAAAAGGTAATTGTGACTATATGCATATGCAAGCTGTCTTGTAGCTTGGTATAAATGACATTGTAAGTACAATCAATCCAGTATCAATCAATCCAAGCTGCCTCAGACCATAAAGTTAAAAAAGATCTTGCTCTTAAACTGATTACAAGAGCATTACCTTTTATAACAGGTAATCAGAAAATAGGTTTAAAAGTTAAAAGTTAAAATAACTGCACATCAACTTGCAGCTGCTGTTGAAATAGCTGCTGAGTTTCTTCTTGCACAACAAGTGTGAATACAAAAGAAAACGATTTATAGTTATGTTGATCGTGAAAATAATGATAAAGTTCTGCTAAAAATCCTGAAAAGAAATTTGAACCGATTTTTAGCATCATGGTTTACGTAGCTGTTAATTCAATAACAAAGATTTGAAGAACTGAAAACTCATTGAATCACATAAATTTCAGTTTGTATTTGGCACTGACCCTTGTTAAGGATGCTGGATGCATGATAACAGACAATCTTACAACATTGCAAGTCTAAATGAAAATCATAGCCAATTACACCACTGAAACTGATGCAGTTGAGCTTTCTGAAGAATTAAAATTGCAGGCTTATAGAACAACACAGCAGACCACAGGAAGTGGAATAATTTACGATCACCACATAGAAGAAATACATCCTAATAATATTATTGCTATAGCCTTACACATAGGTTTACCATTTAATTACAATACCAGATGGCATTAAAATTGTTCTATAAGGGTTACATGCAGCCTTGTTAGTTATGTTTTTGCCAAAATCATTACATCTTATGTAAAAACAGAGAATCTGGACTTATTGGAATATTTGTTTCCCATCATTAGAGTAAATGATGGCACATGTAAAACTTGCATAGTGTTTACTCTGGAAGAAGATAAGCAGTCCCTTAAGTGAGATCTGAGTGGCAGCCATGGGTACAGTGTTAGTGACTTCGTTTTTCTTAGTCTCAGCATATGAGGACATGTGGCCATCGCTCTTCCCACCCTCTGATCTTCCCACTAACAGTGTACTCATTATAGCTCAGTTTGCTAGGGGTGCAAATGTAGCAAAATGTTCAAATTTCTGCATTGGAGAATTTGAACCCTGACTTTAATTGACAGCCAGCACGTTAACCATTAGACTATCATGCACCCCATAAAGTGCTTACTGTAGTCCAATATTAATTATCCGTTATTACACAAAAGGCACAAACAAATTGGCTTTTAAGTTTTAATATTGAATTAAAGTGTACTTTAATACTAAAAACTTAAAAGCAATTTGGTTTATCCCTTTTGCTTAAGAACAAGGAAAGCTCCAATACTTAGACTCGTACTGATGTCTGATTTCAGTTTAGCAGTGAACCCTAACATGGCAATGGCAAACTGAACCATAGATCATCTTTATAACACAGACTGTTAAATGAGAAGTTTTAAATGGATTCTACTGAATGTAGATATTTTGCTTGTGTAAAACAGCATCTCAGAAGAACTTGAGTTAGCCAGACTCACACCTTTGTCTTTCTTAGATTCACTTCGTTATAGTAACCATAGTAACTACTGATCGAACCGATTCTCAAAGGCTGGATTCACAAATGAGCAGTCACGTTCTTCATATGGACTGTCTATCTGTTCCAAATTAGTGAATTGCTGCATGTGGAACTTCGTCGCTTCATACTTGAACAGATGGCGCATTGCAAAGAAGCCAATGATGATCTCCAGTACGATAAATATTGTCATAAGGATTGTAACTGATCGTTCAATCGGGGTTATGATCGTAGCTTCATTCAGCAATAAGAAGAGGATCAATGGAAGTTGAAGGAAAAATGTCAGCAACCAGAAAGCACTCATCTCTGGAGCCTGCAACAATACGGATCCATCTAAATTCATACAGATATAAAGCCAATAAATAGTTTACAAAAATGGTAGACAGGACATTACAAGTTTGGTGATAGAATAATGCAGTCAGAATCAATGAGTAGTTGACACAAATGGTAGAGAGGACATTATAAGCTTTGGTGATAAAAAATACAGTCAGAACTAAAGGTTTTAAAAATATATTTCTTTTTTGTAATTTCCTCACAGTTTGATTCAAGCACTTCATCGTGGTACACTGCCTTGGACATAGTTCTTGGTACGGTTGATTGGTAGTAGAGACTCACAAGGACTTCCAAGGGTCTCACAGAAGGCACAGCATAAAAGTCTTAGTATTAACTACATTACATTACACCAAATTGCTGATACTCTGTGCCAATGCAGACATTGCAAAACTTAGACCTAGATTAGACTTTATGACCCAAAATCGTACTGGCACGAATTACCTCAATATTCTTGCTGTGAAGATTGTCAACAGCATCACCACAACAAAACAACATTTCAATGTGCGTGGCAACTAGATCTTCTGCTACCTGAACTGATTTAACTGTTAGGCATTTTGAGGACAATGATTTTTAAAATTAACAAAGCCAAGACGCATATACACCTCACCTGTTTGGTAACAAAGCAGTCATAGAAGCCACCAGCCTGAGACACATTTGTCTGGCTGCAGGCCCCGCTAACTAAACATTCAATTCAGGTCTGTGGCATAGTAACCAAACATTAATATCAAAGGAAGCAAGTTCACATAAGTGTAGTAAACTGAAGTTGTAATATAACTAGCAGATCAACATAGCAAAAAGAAAACCACTGGATTGCCATTATTTGTTAGTCATTAATCTTGTAAGCATCTACTACAAAATTAACGTCTGGAAGGCATTTCATGCTCACCTAAATGATGTCAGAGTTTAAAATGACAAAAGTTCATCTGCAGGCTAATGAAGCTTAAACAGCTAGGAAAAGTCTCAGTTTGCAGGCTGCAGCAAACATGTAGAGCTTGACCAAAAGAGTTTCCTCCATTGTCAACATCTGACACTGCAAACTGATTATGGATGACTGTTACAAACCTTTTCTGTTAAATTTCCCACATATCCACTGAAGAGTCGAATCACTTCTATGATAGTCATGAACACCAGAATGGCAATGACTACAATCTTGTAAAGAATTGATAGTGCAGAAAACTGAAAAAATAGAAATTCAAATTAAATTCTGTTTTAAGTAGCAATGCATTGCGTCTGCAAACAATTAGAACAATATGCACATGCAGTGATTAACCAGTACTTAAGAGAAAAATAAGAAAATCTTAACAATTTACACACATTTTGAATTAAGTCATATTAAGCCTTTAAAATTTTTAACCAAGTAAACTTTTGGCAAGTGAACAGATAAGGGTTGAAACCAACTTTTTATGTCCAAAGGTCACAAATTTATGCACAAATAAATAGAAATTTTTAAAACAAAATTTTTTTTACAAGAATGGCACAGATGAAATGTAGGTCAAAGAGTAAAACAATCAGAAAACAGATTTTAGGAATTTAAAGATGATGACCAAATTGGTTACTGATGAAAATTAATCTGGCTTGCAGCTGTCTCTGAATTACTAGAGATGTTATAATAACAGTTGGAATTTTACAGTACTTTGGATGTGTTAAACCGTAAATATGCACAAAATTACATCATTTTAGATGTACAACATACAAGTGATTGGTAATTTATCAGACAGAACAAGCTGATTGTACTGTATGACAGCCAGTGAGGACAAAGAAGCAAGTCTCGCCAAAGGATCACCCATTATCTTGCTGGCCCATCATCAGACACCTCGGCATATTGCCTGACCGAGAGATCTCAAAATAGCAACAGATCAGTGAGGTTATCTGCCCATGTCTCTACCAATTGCAACACCAGAAGCAAGCCTCCTTGATCTAAGCATTCATCATCAACTGGGTAAGCATGTCTGAAGACTGCTGCAACTCTGTCATGATCAAGTCATGCATGACTAGTGGTGTACGTGACTCTCTTAGCAGAGGAGTCCGATACCTGGAAGAAAATTGAAGGGTCTAGGGCAGCTTGTGCCAGAGGCACAAACCCACTAACAAGTAGGTAGTCCAGGGAAATGTTGTAAGCTCCCCAGTGGGGTCAGAAGGCCAATGCATTTGGAAGTATCTACAATAATATTGCGCACATTTGGGCTACATTAGTGTGACTCTATTTAGCCAGGGGGTCCAGTACCTAGATAAAAATTCAGAGGGTCTGAGATGGCAAGCACTGAAGAGGAATATGGGTCTGGGAGTGTCACAAGCCCCAGAACCAAATGCATTTTGCTGAAATAAAAGAGGCCAGGAATTAAATAAGTGAAATTGTCTTGGAAAATATTCTTTATTGTATGATCATCATCAACAGAGCAAAGTCAAGTCATTGATTGGTGAAGGATACACCTAAAAATCTCAGAAATACACGAAACCCAAGGTTGATGGTCTTAGCCTCAGGGAGGTCCAGACCCCAGGACTCCCCAGCCAGGCAAGCCACTAGATTTAACAGATATTCTTTGGTTCTTAGCAATCTACTACTGCCCATGTGAGAAAGAAAATGCAGATGGGACTTTTCTTATATCATACATGGTCTTTGCCTACGCTGTTTCTTCAGAAATACTTGCAAGCTGCCCTCCAAAGATATAGTGCACTAGCTTTAACTGTGGCACAAATTTTGCATAACATATAATTTGTGTATTTCTGCTAAACACTGCTAATGAGTCACAACCACTTATGTATGTTTCTGTAAAAAAGCAAATTTACTGCAGCAGAACAACCAACATATACATCTACTATATCATTAAAAGAAAAGATCAGAATTTGTTGCTTACTTTTTCTGCTAGCATGACCAATTCTATCACGAGCCAAAAAGGAAAATAAAATATGTTGAAGTATAGAATCATTTGCAGTGGTAAGCTGGATATGTATTCATGGCCTAAAACAATAGCAATGTTTACTTCCAGACATTTCCACTTTCACACATTTTCATGACTTTTCATTTAAGTTCTCCAATTTCTAGTTGATTATTTTGTTAACACTATTATCACAGCCATTATTTACAATTTCTTTTGGTAATTTCGAGCAAAAGGTGCTATGGTAACGCAACAAGGAGACCAAAAAAGAGCAGAATTCAACGAGGTAAAGGGGAGCAAAGACAGCTACACAACTGCGCATGAGAGTAAGGATCTTAAAATGGACACACTGCTGGATGGGAGCCAGTGAAGAGTATCTCAAATATAGGACGAGATGTGGCCATATCTGGGAATGCCCCAATGAGACGAGCAGCAGAGTTCAGTACAGATTGAAGCTTAGCAGTCACAGAGATAGCGACAAAAAGGCAGATGGAGCATATAAAGAAAAAACGCAAAACGCCCCAAAAACTGAATGAAACTGATGAAAAACACCCTAGCTAAAGAGTCGGCAACCACAAGATGAGGCGCACACATACTAAAACTCCTCTTCCACAAATTCTATACTTAAAACCTCTTGCCCTTGCCTCTCTTGCCACTCCAATTCTACACACCATCCAACCTACAGTGACTGTCTGACTGACCCCTTATCCTGACCTGAAATTGAATCTGACCTTACCTGCCGATCAGCTTTGTTCTGACTGAGCATATGTGAATAAGTTGGTTCCGGCAACTTAGTTTTCTTTGGGTGCTGTAGAAATCTCGAGATTACTATTACAAAATGAGGGCCATGGCTGGATTATCTCTGGATCTGCTCCTGCTACAGAGACATGTAAACAAGTGTGTTATCTTTACCTTTAAACCTCGGTCTTGGATCCACTCGCCCTCAAAGTGATCCACAAACCAGGAACTACAATCACCCCCACATGAGTGGGTAATCCTTGGTATGTGTGAGAATTTGGTAAAAGATTTTGGATTTACTCACGACCAACAATAACTGCCAACAAAAACTAAGCATAAACCTCCCTTTACGGTGGAGGGTTCTAGCGAACCAAGATATTGTTTTGGCATTTGCTGCTAATTCTAAAGGTACATGCACAACAAATAATGTTAAAACATGAAACGTAAAACCTGCAAGACTATCAGCTTTAAAAGGCAAGTTGCTTTTTACCCGGTTTGATTAAATATTGACGCTGGACATCATTCGACACCGACGGATAGACGTAGTCCGCTATAAAATTATTAACACTCCTTCTCACGTTAGCAGCCATATTATGAGTGTCATCACGTGATACCAACTTCCTGTCATCACCATAGCGTTTTGTTGGAGATTTTCATCTAATCCAATCTAAAGACTTCTATAGCGCCGTTATAATAATGCCCACGGCATCAGTCGATGGTCGATTCAAGTCTAAATCTCAGTCAAAAATCATAAACCGTTGGAGAAATTGGGTCAAATTCCCACAGGTTAGAGAAACCAGGAGCCACGCTACAGTGGGTAAGCAAGTTGGAATTAGACCTGAATGACATCAAATAATTGGCAGAACGAACTTAACTGGGCAGTGACTTCATCGTGATGCATAAACGGCAGTTTAATTTTTGGCTTGGGCTTTTAAACTTATAATTCAACAACAATTTTCCAACAAATATGAAAGATTTAAACATACTCTAGAGTTTGAACGGGTGACAATTTCTAGTGACCTCAGCATTCCCCTCTCATCGACGAAAATTTTTGCTCTTAATGACATTTAACATCACAGGCTGGCGTATTTATGTTGTAACGCGTCCTTTGAGTAAGACATTGTTTTATTAAGGCGCGTTATAAATATAAGTTGTATTGTATTGTATTGTATTTGAGGGATTACATGTAAGTAAGCAAAGTCTCGCCAAAGCATAATACAAAACAGCGCAGTTGGTGTCAGCGGTCTGTCCACGAGGATCTCAAATGATGTGGCGCCCATTCAAACGGACAGCGGTGGTGAAAGATCTCACCCGATAAATTCATTGAAAAATAAGCAGGGTCGAGGTCATACGGTTGCTGTAGAGAAACATGTAGGCCTCCATTTACATTTAACTGATCGCAATGCCATGAACAGTGTCTACGAGTGACCAATAGAACAGTAGCCTTCTTCATGAAAGACGTGGTGTACAGTATTGTTTGATGCATCATCAGCTGATGCTTTGTGCATTACGCCCCGCCCCCGCTGAATTTATGTGCCACACGGACATGCCCGTTCCTGGGCTGCATTTTGCTCTTAGACAAGAATTTTAATGCCGTTCTTAAAGCACTAAACGCGCTCTAAAATAACAATACCTTCGCCTACCTTCGTTTCTACGATTTCAGCAGGCTTTCATAAAAGCTACAGAGAGCCACGTCAATGGCGAGAAGGTAGGTGAGGACAAAGACTGCGACTAGTGCCACATTAAGGCAAATACCGCGTGGTGGCCCACAATAACTGCAACCTCAACGTCCTCAAGCTGTGCATTTACTCAGACAAGAGGAGGGTCCCGGCGATCTTTAAAACGAAGGTCTCTGTAATCTTTACAGCCTGAACGACTATGCCGGACACCTGGTTATGTCCGCACTCTGCGCCTCGGAGGCAGCGCAAGGAGAGAAAGTCGACTGCATTCCCTAGATGACTTTCAGCCTCGGCCACTTGCAGGTCATGGACAGCTTGCAGTTTATAAAGAACTCACTGAACAGACTGGCTGCCAGATCGAAAATCTCAAGATTACCAGCCGATGGGCCATCAAAGACGAGCTGGCTCTGATGCGGTGGAAGAGTCTACCCGTACGAGTACATCGACAGTCACACCAAGCTCGACGAAACGTAGCTACTACCCAAGAACACCTTCTACAGCCGTCACTCGAGGAAGAGCATCAGCATCAAAGACGAGCGACATGCTCAGCGGGCCTGGGAAGCGTTTGCTTGCAAGACTGGATTACTACCACGACCTGTAGCTGCGCACAGATGTCCAGCTTCTGGCAGATGTGTTTGAGACCTTCTAGAATACATCAGTAGCGTACTACGGCATCGACCCGACGCAATGCTATAGTGCCCTACTCAAGCTCACAAGGGCTGAGCTCAAGTTACTTACGACACAGACCAGTACCTATACGAAAAGAGAGAGGTCTTCGTGTGGGTATCAGCCTGACGTCAAAGCGCTTCGCGTAGACCAACAGCCCGATGTGTCCTGACTGCGACAACTAGGTCTTCTACATCGATGCGAACACCCGTTACCGCTGGACGATGATGCAGCCGCTACCCAGAGGCGTCTTTCAGTGGGTAACAACAACCAACGACCAGGTACTAGCGATGCCGGATGACTCCGCTATGTCGTAGAGGTGGACCTAGACTACCCCTACCATCTGCATTAGAGCCACAGCGATTAACCGCTAACGCCAAAGGCCACGTCAGTTCTCAAAGTACATGTGTGGATGAACGACTATCAGCTCACTGGTGAGCGAGTTGAGCGACAAGTTCACCGAGTGTACAAAGTTGGTCCAGAATCTGCGCAAAAAGGAACGGTATGTGGTGCAATATCGCATCCTGAAGCTGCACCTGCAGCTGTGAATACGAGTGACCAAGCTGCACCGTGCTCTGAGGTTTCGCCAAAAGGCCTGCATGGCACCCTACATCTGCGTAAACATCGATCTCCGCACAAAGGTCACGAGTGAGTTCGAGAAGGACGTCTTCAAGCTCACTAACAACTCGATTTTTTTTGGCAAGACCATGAAGAACCTGCACAACCGGATCCTGGTCGATCTAGTTCGGGCCTCGGAAAAGGGCAGACTGCGCCGAATGGTAGAGGATCCAGCATACCTTACGCACAAGATCTTCGACGGCGACCTTGTGACCAGAAACAGCGCCATAGATCCGCAAGGCGAAGGGCTTCCCGAAGACTGTCGTGAAGAAGGACCTGCTGCATGGGATCTACAAGCAATGTCTGGACGAACTGGTGGAGAAGATAGCAATCCGCACCGATGTTAACCAGATGGGGATGAATATCACCAGAAGTGCAAGCAGACCAAAACCAGCCTGAATCCCCTGGATATGAAAAACTTGATTGCCCCAGCTAGAATCACTACGCTGGCCTTCGGGCACTTCCGAAACATGCGCAGAAAGTTTGAGGCGGCCCTCAACGATATCCTGACACAGTTGGTGGACTGAGGAAACTCATGCCACCTCACACAAACTAAAGACATAAAGACTTGCTCACCAAAAGAGCAGAAGTGAAGATGAAAAGCCAGCGGCAACCGCCCCGTGTTAGAGTGAGCGCTGCCAAGAGCCCGAGTACCCTATCTCGCTTGCCGACCTTCGGGCCGAGGCGGGGGCCTTAAAAGGTGCTGGCTGCTTCCAATTGAAGATCGTGAACTGGTTGAGCGGGCTGTGCAATGCCTATATCCTGCGGATGGCCTATGTTGAACACCACTTTGGTGAAACGCAGAGGCTCGTTGAAGTACGCAACCAGGGTCCTGCTGCCGGCGAGAAACACCGCATCTTTCGGATAGTTAATTGTACATAATCATACATTGCATCATTTATCATAATCTTCCAATACCTGGTGCCTCCTACTCTTCCCTCCTTCTCACCGCTTTTCCTCCTCCTCTTCCCTCCTCCTCTTCCCTCCTCCTCCTCCCTCTTTATCCTCCTCCTCTTTCTACTCTCCTCCCTTTCTTTCTCATCCCATCCCTCTCCTCCTTTCTCTCTTTCTCTCCTCATACCCTCCCTCTCCAATTTCCCCTTGCCGGTCGCCTCATCCTACTCCTGCTCTTGCTCCTGCTCCTGCTCCTTCTGCTCCTCTTGCTCCTCCTGCTCCTCTTGCTCCTCCTGCTCCTCCTGCTCCTGCTCCTCCTGCTCCTGCTCCTCCTGCTCCTGCTCCTCCTCCGCACTGGTTGCGTACTTCAAGGAGCGGTGAGATTCCCTGCGCTGTGCATGAAGGCGTTGGATGCAGCGTCTGCCGGAGGTGTGATGCCGCCATCCGCCACTGCAGCCTTCTCAGGCCGCTGCCATCAAGCATAGCCCCAGCATTTCATCAGCGCCTCAAGCTCCGCCTCTCGACTCTCTCGGCGCGGTCACCAACCGCTGCAGCAGTAGCAACAGCAACAGCTCTTCACTTGCTGACAGGCGTTTTAAAGTGCAGTTAGCTGTTTTGCCTGGGATGATGATGATGATGATGATGATAATGTAGACAGGCTCCTGCTACAGCATAGGTAGCAGAAGACCTCCACCGTCCCTCCTTCACACTCCCTCACACTACCTCTATCCTTCCTTTCCTCCTCTGTCTCTGCCACCTTTCGTATCTGTCTCTCTCTGTCTCTTTATGCGCCTACAACGGGCAGACGTGACTTCTGCGGTCGCTTAACTGCTGCTGGTTTTTGCGGCAACTGCTGCAAACGGTTATTTGTAGCCTAGGCCTCCCCCCGCCGCCGCCGCCGCCGCCTCTGCCGTTCTCGGCAGACGCTTCAGCAAACGAAGTCAGTTTGAACAAAATTGGGAAGTTTTCCATCGGATACTTTAGTAGCATTCGTTCAGTTGCCACATTTGGCGCAACGATTATAAATTTGTCAGTTTTCGAAGGTTGTATAAAATCCATGTTATAGATATATCGTAAAAGACGTGTATTGCATATTTGGATCGCATAATACTTTTAAAAGAAGCTTACAGCAATAACTGTTGCAGAGATATCGAGCAAAGAGTAGTTTGGCGACTCGAATACTTGGTGTTGAATTAGGCCGTCTGCGCATAATATTGTTATGACCTGCAAAGAGCGAAAGCTAGGCGTCATCGTACTCTCTCCGAAACACGACTTGGTCTACAGGATTCGCGTATCTTTTCGGCAGTGGTTAAGGAATTAACCATTGCATTGCATGTCAACCGACTTTAACGTCAGAATGAGTCGGTTACAGAATAATTTATTAAATCGATAACTGAAGCTTCTGGCCAATAAAACACGCCGCCAGCGTAGGCCTACATAACTGGCGCAAATGGAAATTGCTGCGAAAAAATTATAGCTTGTTGAGTTCGGTACGTTAAGTTCTTCCATTTCTTCAAGATTTGGATTATGTATAGCTTTGAGGTTGTCGAAGCCAAGCATAAAGCGTACCGTGTATAATACGAGGCAACTGATTTCAAGCGTCTAGAAAATGGCTGTCCTATTTATTTTTGCTATGCTTCCCACTGCTTGGTCCATGGAGCTAGCAATTACCTATAAATACTTAGACAGTAAGTATAGTCGACACACTTCAGTATTTACTACAGATTAAAACAAGTACTATCAGTATTTTGTTAAAACTGTATATAATTGTTAATTTGCCTATATTGCCTAGATGTATTGCTTGTAACTACTTTATATTGCAGGAATAAAAATAATACAATGTATAATAATCTTGTAACTGTATAGAACCTCATGGAAACCACCTGGAGTCACTGGACATAATCTTTATGTCATAGGCGTGGGGGGCAGTTTGTGCCCCTCTTGTCAGAATGTGGCATCCCTGTGAAAATGCCCTCACCCCAGGCAAGGAATACTGGAGCCGCCACTGGCTAGTGTCTAATAATTTTAGAAAGTGGTTGAAAAACTAAACCTGCTGTGTAGACAGCACTTGATCTATTAATCAAATCACCTGATGAAAATAAGAGAATGTGAGCATGGGAGAGCATTTTAATACTAGTGTTCATCAGGTAATCAGATGGGATTTAGTTATGGAGCAGATCCAGGAAGTCAAGCTAACGAGAAAAGACTCAACTTCTTTAAAGCTGATCATGAATTAATAAGGAAAACGTTGAAGGAAAAGGATATGGTCAGCAAAATTATGGGTACTGGAGTGAAAGAGGCATGGAATAAAGTTTACAGAAGTCAGGAGAGAGGCTTGCTGAAGAAAACAAAACTAAGTAAAAAGCAAAAGAGAACCAATAAGAGGCCATGGGTGACACAAGAAGTTAAAAAAAAGAGAAGGGCAAAGAACAAATAATGGAAGAATTTTCAGAAGTTAAAAAAGGAATCAAAGACTGGACTGGACAATGAGACTACTGTAAAACTTCAGAAATTAAGAAGTAAGTATGTGAATAAAAAGAATATCTGCAGTAAAGCAAACAAGAAAGCAATAGGAAGTTTCAAGCAGAAGTTATCTAGGAATGTAAAGAATGACAGCAAGAGTTGTACAACTATGTTAGAAGCAGGCAGAAATGGAAAGATAGGGTATGCCCACTGCCAAAGGATGAGGGGAATGGAGACGTCATTGTGGATGATGTAGAAGCTGCTGAAGGATATTTATTTCAGTTCAGTGTTTACTTTGGAAGGACTAGAAAACATCTCAGCCAAAAAAATGTTTTCTAGATTTTTTTTTGGCTGAGATGTTTTCTAGATTTTGCCAAGGCATTTGACAAAGTACCTCATGTAAGACTAGGCAGAAGTTGCAGGCATGTGGAATTAGTGAGCAGTTGGAATAGTTTGGATGATTGTATTGTCTCAGTGGATACTATCACAGCCTTTAAGATGAAGCTACAAATGATTGGCTTTTAAACATTCTTGGTTAGTCTGCAGAACCACTTAAAAACCTTGTTATGTTATGATATGTTTAACTGTGGCACACACTGACTCAGGTATTAAAAATTTAACTTTATGGCCTTTTCCTTGAAAGTTTAGCCATCTCCTTTCACAAATTATTTAACTTTCAGCAATTCAAGCGTATTTTTGGGACTTTATTGATCTGTTTTAATTAATTTTAGATACCTTGTACAGTGTTCCTCTGTTTGGTAAATTTGAGGACATAAATATCACGATGGGAAGTGATCTGCACAAGGAATTTAAGATGCACTTTCCACCTCCACCTCTCTTTCCACCGCCTCCTCCATCTTACAGTGGTGACACAAACGCCATTCTGCGAGAAGCTATCTTCAACAACATGAATGCCAGACTAATAGTACAACTTCCATTCATATGATTTATTTGATTTTCTTTGTTTACTTTTATATGTTTACTATAAAGTGAATTTGTAATTTCAGAAATTGAGAAAATTTCTAAAATTACTATAATGTGTATTGTTTAAATATCATTTTCATATTCCTGATTTTCAAAGAATGATATATGTGACCCACTGTGACAAAATGAGTCCTAAGTCATATCAAACGATTTTCTAGAAATGAGTTAAAAGGTGAGAAGCATGGTCCCAAGGTTGAAGGCTGAGGAAGAAATATGACTAGGGCAGTCCAACAACAGGACATGTTTTATAACGAACTAACTTGCATCTACTGACCTCAAATGTTTGGAGAATTATGAGCAAAATGAATTGCTCACAACACAATACTGGTAGCCTAATCCTGAGATTAGTTAACCAACCAAATAAATTGCCTAAGTTTTGCGGGGCATGGCAGGGGCATAGCAATAGATTGTGCAGGTTGTGCAAAGCACAAGGGCCCATGTAGCCAGGGGCCGCCTGGGCCCTCAAGGGGCCAAGGCCCACTTGCTCAATTACTTAAAGCAAAATAGCTAAAGTTGATATAACGAAAATTTAGAGAGGTCAGACATGGAAACTGGGGGAAGGGTGGATGAGGTTGGGGTGGGGCCCACGGCATTGAGTTTGCACTAGGGCCTTCGGAAGGCTAGCTATGCCACTGGGGCATTGAAAATATTTGCAGTTTACATTACATTTACAGTATATTGCAGACTATTGACAGCTGATGCCATATTCTGAGTCCTAATTGCATTGAAGATGGATAATAGCCACTAGCTGAATGAAGGACATGCTGCATACTTTTCCAACTGACCCTACTCAGGATGACAGCAGAGAGTGTTGCATTAGGAGGTTCCTAGGCCATTCATAGATATATCACTGAGCTATATGAATTGTATGATTCAGAACATATTGGCAAAGGCACTTAGTATCAACCGCTATCCCTAGATTGAGTCAGACTCCTGGCCAGAGTATTCGTTGGAAGAGCAGAGAGTTATTTTTAGCACTTAGCACTCTACATGTTAGTCATGGAGTAAGGGATATACTGGATAGTCATCCGGATAACCAAATATGGCCATGTTAGAACCAAATATGGTTATGGGGTCCAATCCTGGGCTAGTGAGAGGTGCTTGGCAGCCTAGAACAGTTCGCCCACAGCCCAAAAGGATTCTAGCTAGAAATAACTTGGAGAATGTGCACTTGGGGTCATTTGGAAGGACATAGATATATGACTGATAAAAACCTACAATGCATGAAGTCGTTTCTTAGCATATCTTATTTTGTTGTATAGTTTTGGTGTAGTCAGTTAATCATTGTGGAATAGGTTGCCTGTGACTTGAATTTTTTGGTCGATCATTCCTGTACTTGAGGTATGTGCTCGTTGCCAATTCACAACAGGATTGGCTTCAAAGTGTGATACTAGTCTACAATTGTGCACAAGGAATGGTGCAGCAGTACTTAGCCTATGACTGCAGGGCAGCTGTTTCAATTTTTGGTTGGTCTCAGTTGCATTCTGAGCAGACCTAGTAAGGTCTGAAAGCCCATACAAGAAAATTTGATTCAGTTGGCCTAGTGATCTGGACTATGCTGAATGCCATACTCCAGAACCTTTTGATTGAAAGCTTCAGAAAGAAACTGAAAACTTACCTGCTCATGTCATCTGACTAGGCCATACTATTGACTAGGCCATACTACTGTTAGCACATTTGTGGTGTGCTTACTGATGCAAACTTGCAGTTTATAAATCTCATTGTAATAAAACTATTAATGAAGAACCCCAGCTGGTTGCAGAGAATTATTCTTGTTTGCTTGAGACTGCATTAAAATAACAGCACCAGACAGGGATATCAAAGGGTTGAACAGATTCCTTGCTATGTCACTGCTCTTAAGAAATGACTGACATTGCTACTGTTTGCCATGTTAAACTGTTTCAGGGAGAAAAGTCAGCTCGTGACACCAGTACAAATGTAAAAGGAACCAATAAGCACCAAGGTCACAAAGGACCAAGTAAGGAACAGTTTAATTTTTACTTATTGCTTTTATTTTGGTCACTCATATAGTATACATTTTGAGCATCATGCTTTCTCATGTTGGTCCAGTCCTTCATAATAGTCTTCTTCTTCTTCTCATATATACTATCTTGCTGACACTGCTCCAGATACATTAATGCTGTCTTTGCTGGACTTTCACTAGCTAATATTTCCAGCTTCAGTCTGTTCTCAGTGCCGTTGCCCATCTCATTGGAGGCGTCCCTAGGTATGGCCATGTAAATTCCTTTATGCGGGATGCTTTGCACTGGCTTCCCATTCAGCAGCGTATTCAGTTCAAGATCCTAACCCTTATGTGTAATTGTTTCGTTGGCTGCATCATGGAAGTTTGGGTCAGGGCAACAACCAGATCACCCTGCAGCAGAATGAAGGGATCTGCGGTCAGAAATGAACGAGACCAAGATACATAACTCTCCGAGCTAATATGGAGCGTAGCCTGCCTGACAGTTACACATAAACATTAAGATCTCAAACTCAATGCACTTGTGCTTTGGCAACCAGTGCAATTCCTACTGCATGAAGCTGGGTATATGCCTAAACCTAAGCATATATCCAAAGATCCAGACGGCACTTTAAACAGGCTGCAGTTGGTTACTGCTGGAAAGAGTTAGCCCTGCATAAATAGCATTGCCATAATCGACCCTGGTGCACATGAATGCAAGCATCAGGGTCATAGCAGCCTGAGCTGTAAGCGAACGGCTTATTGCGCAAATCTGGTGTAGATTACAAAGACATCTGATTGTCTTTCTCTGGTCATACCTAAGCCTGGAACTACTCTTGTTAAATGGGGTTTTCGGTTGCTGGACCTAAATTTTGGAACTTCCTCCCTTTGTTTGTTCATTCTGCTCTGACACTTGCATCATTTGTTCTTGACTAAAAATGTACCTTGTTCAAATTGCTTATCCACCGTTGGCTGCCTCTCTTTCTTGTGGACGGATCTTCTGGATATTGACCTGATTGCAGTTTTGCTTTGTGCACCATCGATTGATGCCTTGTGCATTAGACACTGGTGTGATAGATGTTACTAATTACAGTTACCAGTCTGGGTCCTCTGCTTTATGTCCTTTAATCTGCTGATCTGTGCCATGTTCTTTCCTCCCTGGGGTTGCCACTCATCAGTATGCCAGTGATACTCAGGTAATCATTCAGAGCTAAACTATCAATGAATTCTCTTTAGTGGAGAAAATGTTTGAGACATCTGAGGCACTCTTCACTTGGATGTCGTCTAACCGTCTCCGGCTCAATACCTCTAAAGCTAAAGCCCATCTGATCTGGTTCGGCAGCCTCTGACAGCTCCAGAAGATGGGCTTGCATTACTTACAGCTCCACTTTCCCAGTGCTTCCTTTTCTACTTCTGTGCGTGATCTGGGTGTGACCTTGAAGCAAGAATTAACCTTCTTCAAGCATGTAAAGACAGGGTATAGAACATACTTTTGTATCTGTGCCAGATCTGCACTGTACAGCTTTCTTGCTCTCCTAAGGCTGCTTCTACTGTAATGCAAGCATTCTTATGTACTAGGGTTGACTATGGTAACGCCATTGATGCAGGTTTTTGCTTTTCGTATTAGCCAACTTCAGTCTGTTTTGAATGCTGTGACTCGGTTAATCTGTAGGATTCCAAAGTTCAGTCATATTTCTCCTTACATGCAGGATGAGTTGGATTGGTGGCCTATGTGAAGGCGAATTGAGTTTAAGTTCCTCTTACTGATGCATAACTGCCTTGCCGGTTGTGTTCCATCCTCTCTTAGGGAGCTATGTATTTCAGTGTCATCAGTCACTAGCCTTAGATCTCTTTGCTCTGCAACACAAGGTGTTCTGGTCATCCTTCTGTCCCATACTTTCAAAATGCAACATGGTTGGCCCTTCGCACTGGAACAGTCTGCGACGTGACCTGCAACATGAGCTTCTTGCCCTTTCTCTGCCTCTATTTCGCCAGTGATTGAAGACCATTCTGTTTGATTGTGGTCTTGTGTTATCAGGCCAGGAGCACTTCTGATTAGTGTTCTTGAAGAGCCGCTATATAAATTTGCACTTACAAGTACGATTTTTTGCCATTTTGCCAAAACAGGCCACAGCATGTGTGGTAAATTGTTGTTTGTAACGTGACAAAAAATGATCAGCTATGTTAAGCCAAAATGAAGGTCTAACTTTGCACCTTAAAAAGAATGCTTAGTAGAAAAGTGCTTAGACTTTAGTTTGTAACTTTGTTAGTTTCTAGCACACGGTGCCTTCAGCACAAGTGATAAATAATCATTTTCATTTTGATGGTATGTGTTAGAAGTGGCAGTTGGATTACGAAAGAGGTGAATTTATAAGAGAAAAATAATATGGCTTTAATGAATGAAGATCAAAGCTCTCGTGTTTCTGAAATAATTTTAGTCTGTCAGTTATTTAGAGAACTTTCTGAAATCTGTGTGTAAAATGGTTCCCATGGTATGAACTGATGAATTAATTGCCGATCATAAATAGAATTTATGTGTAGCTGATGCAATAGACTCAAGATATTTATAATTCTCCTTGACATCAAAATTGAAAATGTATCTAATGCTGTTGCTCCCATTGCTTTATTCTGTAAAGAACTGTACTGGAAGTTGATCAGTATTTCGTGGCAGTTGTAGGATTATTCTCCTAAATGCCCAAAACTGCAATAAATTATCTGACCCAGTGCTCCGCAGTGCTTGTGTCTACCACTTATCTCTTGTGTGATCTTCCTCATCTTCTTTTTCTCTCTGCACATCTGATTCTGCCTTTTTATCTGCAGTCTACTAACGGACTAAGTCTTCTAGAATTTCCTTCTGCAGTCTGCGTATTACTATTGATACTCTCCATTTCTTGTCTTTCCTGCATCTCTTAGTGCTCTTACACCTCTTATGTGAGGAAAATTGGCCAAATAGTATTCCAAATTGAAACGCAGAGAATCAGGCAGCAGGTTTATAAGCTTGTTAGCATACTTTGAATGCAATTTTCTTCTGATTTAGCTTACCTACCATTGTCTTTGCTGTGTTGGTTATGTAATTTGGTCATTTAGAGACCTCCAACAGCTTTAGACAACATAATACAGAAGATTTGTTTCCTATAGCATGGAATGCCTGCAAACAGCTCTTACGTGAGGAAAATTGGCCAAATAATATTCCAAATGGAAATGCAGAGAATCAGACAGGAAACAAAAAAGTGAAAAAGGTCAGAATCTTTTGTTTATGTTTCAAAAGAACAATTATGAACTGAATTATAATTGTTATTATTTTAGTATTTATTTTTCATGAAACTGTTAAATGATCTTTTTTTTGAAGAACTGAGTAAACCATATACAGGCTTAATATTTTAAAATAAAATGATTTCTAATATAATAACTACAACTTTTTAAAGTTACAATGAAAATATTCAGGACATGACTCGACCTATTAGACATTGTACATGTAGTGTTTGTTGAGTGGATCAAGTAAAGTTTATATAAAGTTTAGTTTATTGTTCATTCAGTAGATCAAGCAATTTCTGTGTTTTTCTGTAAGCTTTAGATGAACTTATAAGTTCTATTGATATGTTTACTTGAGCTGATAGAACTATTGAAAACTATTAAAATTACTGACTGAGTTATGAGATTAACAATTATCCTAATTTTGTGCTTGAAGCCATGATAGATGACTGAATTAATGACTGTCAGCTTAAGATTGTTAGTAAAAGGACTGACTCAGTAACCATACGATTTGCAAGTGGAGCTAACTGATAGTTGTTAATGGCTTTGTTTGGTAACTTCTGTTTCTGTTGGTGCTGCCCATTTAGGGCCCAAAAGGGGATCCCGGACGAGCTGGACCACCTGGACCAACAGGCCCAATGGGTCCTTCTGGACCCCCTGGGCATCCAGGAAAAGGTAGGCAGCTATAATTTTAGCCTGCAGTTAGTTTCAGGCGGTGAGGGAGACGGCAGGTCAGCCACTCTCATAGGCTAAGGTGAAGAAAAACGAAGTCACTGACTCTGACTAAGTCCACCACCTTCAAAGCTTACATCCTTTCTTCCCTCTGTGGCCCAGCACAGACATCTACCAGATTTGTTCCTGCTAAATTCGACTTTATCTTAAATGCTGGAAAAGCTCATTCTTGCTAAGTCTAAGAGGGTTGCAGCACGCCCTTCCCAGCCATGGTACAACTTGGAGGCTGCACAGCCTTGCTTGAGAAGTGTTGGTGATGCTCCCATTTGCCTTCTCATCTCATCAGATTTAGGTGATAGTGTCGTAATGTAAATTGTCTCAGCTGCAAAATCCCCCTTCTTGTTTCATTGGTCTTTGAGAGCTCCTCTTCTCCAAGGTTATTATGGCTGGCAGTGAACAAGATCTTACACCATGACAAATGCAACATACTACCTAACTCTTCATCGCGTTCTTCCCTTGCTGACAGGTTCCTACAATTCTTTTCTGACAAGATCTCGACCCTGAGACTTGATTTTCTGACATCTCTTCTTCCAGTGGCCAATTATATCCTAAATCTCCTCAATCTTTTCCAACCAACAACACTAACTGAGATTAATTTTTTCATCTCCTGATAAACAATGTACCTTGGTTGTTATGCCTGCCGCCCTTCTAAAAGAATGCTTCGATGTCTTGGGCCCAGTCATCACGTACATTGTCAACTTCTCTCTTGCTGAAGGCTGCTTCCCCACCAGTTTTGCTTATGCTGTGGTTTACCCTCTTCTTAAAAAGCCATCTGTCACTACCTCTTCCTAGGCTGAGTAACGGTGATGCATCCAAGTGGTTGGCAAACTGTTGAGCTCAGGTGTTTGTTGACTTTTGTGCAGAACTTGTCCTACGATGCCTACCCTGGACTTAGCGCTGTACCTTACTCTGTGAATCCTAGTTTAAAATTTGTTCGAAGTTTGCCCTATTTCACATTTGAAATACCAAATCTCTTCTCTCCTGTTTACTGTCGAAATCAAACTTTATTTATTAATAATACGATGCTTTTTTACATCGACAAACAGTCATTGTTAACATGATAATTTCACACAGTCAGCACTTCTCAAAATCAACATCACAGACATAATTAAAATCTCAGACTACTTGTCTCTACACATCTGCTAATGTACAACCTTGTCTGGGTTTCAGCCAATCAGTAAGCGAGCTGTAGGCCATCTCTACCCCTTCCTTACAGTTAAGACGTGCGTGTTCCCGCCTTGGCATACTCCTGGGCTAGCATCAGATTAATCAATCCTGCTTGGCGAGCAGTTACACACATACCTACCCCTTATGCGCTACTAGGTTTACACGCAAACGCAAACAAACTAAGCCTGACCAAACAATGGAGCTCTCTCACTTGATGGTCTGTCAAACCATCGCTCCATCTCTGAATTTAATTTAAAACATTCTGGAATAAGTAGTTACTAATTGCCTGAGCTGTCAACTCTCTTCCTACAACCTATATCTTCCTTTCCAATCTGCCTGCTGCAAACACCATTCCACTGAAACTGCACTACTTATCATTCACAGTCACAGATAATCAGCTCTGTGGATCAAGGGAAAGTAACTGCTCTAATCCTTATTGACCTCTGTGGCTTTTTTGACAGTTGCACTTCTGTTACTGCTTGCCAACTACTTGCTTAGTTTTTGGTGACATTCAGTCTTGGATGGCTAGTAATAAATTTCTTTTGAATCCTTCAGAAACTGAATATTTCCTTCTAGGCAATGATACTTGAATCGTCACTGTTTCTAAACATACAAATCTATCAATGACATTTGTAACTCAAACTTTCAACTTAGTACACGATACACCAGTGCTACAAAGCTTTGCACTCTCTTAACAGTGCATTTGCATCTGCTTATATAGGTCCCTTCCTGCCAAGACAACAGACCAGTACAAACTGGTTTATACCGGATTTCTGATATTACGCAATTGTGGGTTTTGCAGAACCCACTGAATCATCATGATTTAGGCCACAATATCAATTTGATCACATGCAGGATGAATAAGACTATCTGGTCATGTGTGCAGGACGAGTATCAATTTGATTGCATGCAAGATGCGTATGACCATCTGGACATGTGTACTGATGAAAATCAACAGAAAGATCTGAAGCATAATGGTGGGAATTATACAAGGCATGACTAGAAACGTGATGTTGGTAATTGAGGACGGCATCCCTTACAGAGAATGGCTTGACAGCTTGAAATACAGGTGCCAGACAAATATCAACAGCTTGACTCTGACAACAGAGAAATGTGTAGGGAAAGTGGACTGTGAATGCCAGTGGGCTTTCAGCTCATGAACAGAGATGATGATGATGGCGACGACGACGATGATGACAATGCCACCTAAGAAGGCATTTTGGCTTACTTCAGTAAAGAACTGGGAGAACATCCACACCATTTTAAGCGACAGACATACATAAAACCGCATTAGAGATTCAAAACTGGGGGGAACTGAGGGGCAGAAGCATTCAAAGTTTAGAGTAAAGGAAATTCTGGTTTCTCATTGTCTTGTAGTGTTTTGTATACATGATTTCAAGTGCATGCAATAGGTAATCCAGTGTTAACAACTGAGTTCAAACAGTAAAGGTAATGGGATTTTTGCTAAAGGAGGGTAAACAAATTTGAGGCAGAGATTGATATCATTTAGGTTTAATGCTGCTGCTTCCTGCTACAGAAGTTCACTAAACTGAATTATTTCTGTGATCTATTCCTTCTGTGACCACTGTTCAAACATTATGGCTCTGCTGTTTTTGCAATGACAGATGGTGCAAGAGGTGACAGAGGAGAACCTGGTCCTCAAGGTCCAAGTGGTGCCGATGGTCTACCTGGTCCACCGGGATCTCAAGGTCCTCCTGGACCACGCGGCATGGATGGTCTTCCAGGGGTATGTGACTGTTTTTATTATGCATTTGCATCCTCGCATACATGCATACATACATATACACAGAGTGCTGGTGGGGTGATTAGGCACCGATTTGTTTAACTGACAGTCCTGTTGTGCACAACTAATGAAGCATATGCTGAATGATGTCTTTAGCCTAGCAAAAAGAAGCAGTATGGTTGTCCATCTCAAGTCCATACATATATTGTTCATACACAAAATAATTGTACCTCTGAGTGATAGTTTGTACCACTGAAAGAAGAGTTATACCACTGGATGTTGGGTGGTAAGCAAGTAATGCATTATGTCTATTGGCTGAACAAGGAATCAAAGGCTGTAACATTGTTGATAACGTAATAACACAATAATCAAGGGTGGCAACATTGAAGGATAAATAGTTTCTGCCACTGTAGGAAATATTTTATTGCCAATGTACTGGTTACTAGACTGGCCAGGACGTCCTTGTAAACAATTAACCTAGGATTGATGTGGTGTTTTGGAGCCAATGCAGTAATAAAGAGATTCAGTTTATATGCTGGAACCTGTGCATCAGAGCATTCTGGCCAGAGAATTCTGAACTTTCTGCAATTCCTGCAAGAACAAGGTATGGTAAATCCAGTGTACAAGGTGATTAAGCAAAAGAGCATTGTCAGCAGTGTTGAATGCAGTAGATGGATTTACTTCTTCTTTCATTGGTTTTAGTTCGATTAATTCTCTTTAGATGGTTTATGCCTTTCATATCGTTTATGTCAGACAAAGCGATACATTATTGATTGGTGCACATTTTAAAAGAATGTTCATTTCTCTTGGACAGCTGGTGATATTTCCAAATGCTGCTGCAATGTATAGAGTCCAGTTGGAAGGATTGGTTGCTTATCGGGCAGATGTGAAACAGCTTTACTTTCGTGACAACTTGGCCTGGAGAGCCATTAAAGTATTTCCACCATTTTTTGTTTCCTCTAAGTTCCCCAATAAAGTTTAATACCTGATCATTAACTGATGAGTATTTAGTGCTGTACTTTTTGCTGCTGTAACCAATGTTTGAATTGTGCTGCATTCTGGTCATTTAAATTTATTCTCTTTTGTGGCAAATGACAGGCTATTATAGCAGAGCAGCACGTCTGACTCTGAAACACCCAATTCAGTTGAAAATGCCATTTGGGGAGACGACAGCTATTTCGGCATGGAGAGATGAATAGGTAGCAGTGAATGTGACAAACCACTCCCTCAGTGCTGGGCCAGCAGTGAATGTGACAAACCACGCCCTCCGTGCTGGGCCAGCAGTGAATGTGACAAACCACTCCCTCAGTGCTGGGCCAGCAGTGAATGTGACAAACCACTCCCTCAGTGCTGGGCCAGCAGTGAATGTGACAAACCACGCCCTCCGTGCTGGGCCAGCAGTGAATGTGACAAACCACGCCCTCCGTGCTGGGCCAGCAGTGAATGTGACAAACCACTCCCTCAGTGCTGGGCCAGCAGTGAATGTGACAAACCACGCCCTCCGTGCTGGGCCAGCAGTGAATGTGACAAACCACTCCCTCCGTGCTGGGCCGGCAGTGAATGTGACAAACCACTCCCTCCGTGCTGGGCCAGCAGTGAATGTGACAAACCACTCCCTCTGTGCTGGGCCAGCAGTGAATGTGACAAACCACTCCCTCTGTGCTGGGCCATCCGTCTGTTCTCAAAGCTTCAACTTGCCATGAAAACTCTGGTTTGCACCTAACCTATTTCAGGTGGGCCAGGGTTGCTGTGCCTACAGCCTCATCAAATAAGGACAAGCCATCGATCATTCGAGCGGCTGTGGCACAGTGCAGACTATGGCACATGCTGTCATTGTCTGACCACACGCGTTTCAGTGGCGGACTACTCTGTAAGAAAAAGTGTAGACCACTTTGTCTACATCTAATGTTGAGCGGATTTTGCAACACTAATGTGGATGTTTGTGCAACAAAGTGTGGACATTTTTGTGCAACACTAAGTGTAGCAAAAAAATATGCAACACTCAATGTGGATTTTTAATGCAACACCAATGTGGACTAATATTTATTCTTTAAAGAAGGCATAAATTTGTTGCTAGAAAATGAATCTTTTAGTATGTTAATATAAGGCAAACACAAACATGTCACAAAATATGCAGTTTGTATAGTTAAACTGTTACTGCCATTCAGAGACACCCAAAGTGACCCCGAATTTGACGTAAGTACAACGTCCGATTTCAGAAATATCCTAGACGACAGTATGTGGCTCGAGATTTTTGAAGTCAGGTTGACAGTCCAAATCTATAGGTTTACGGATCAAGCACATGGAAAATACTGGTCGCTCGATGCAGTGAATTTCGTATACGCATGAATGAAATCATCGAAACCAGTGAAGCACACGATTTCGGTTGACTCAGTAAAGTCAGCAGAAGCGGACTCGAACGGAAAATGTCTCTTAAATTATAATATCTGACTGAACAAACGGTTTAAATCCCGGCTGAAATAAACATTTTTTAGCATTAGATTTTGTGGTAATCGTAAACGCTTATATGAGCCGCCAGCGAGATGCCGACCCGATAGCACCATTCACCAATTGTATAGCCAGTTTCATGACTTCATGTCCTATGCGCAACGAGCTTAATTTTTCGGACTTCTGAACAATGGTGCTCTTTCATGTGTCAGTTAATTTTTGTTTTCTATGATTTTGGTGTTTTCTGCGTTAAGTAAAGATGTTCACTTTTGGATCTTGACCTGGAACCGGAGCCTTTTTGCCTATCGATTTTGTTTTGACTGAGCGCCTGTGAATAAGCTGGTCTCCGCGGCACGGTTTTCGTTGGGCACTGTAGAAATCTCGGAATTACGATTACCATTACGATACATGATGCATATTCATTTTACAGTAGAATAATATGACGTCATGCAGACGGGCGTATCTGCCGCAATCTGTCGTTTTCGTTTTAGCCACGCGTGGTCTGGCGCGAAGTTTCGTTCTTTTGTGTTTGGTGCTCGCCGGATTGAAAGCAAAAGTATTTAACCGTAATTCTTATTCTGTTTTTCTTCAGATTTATGTTATTGTGTTTTTAAAATGTTTGTTACATATGTGACATTTGCGAGCCATCTTACCCGCTTTTCAGAGCCCGTTTGCAAAGACAATAATGTTGGCGAGCTGCGAATCCATGTGCGTTGTAGGCCGTGCAAAGTTCTTTCCGTAAACTATTCAATCTGTTTCTTCACATTGTAAGGTCTCATATAAAACCCACGGTGCATATAGTTTCCAGATCTCCAGTAGGCGTTAGAATGGAATGTGAAGGTAGTTCAGGGACTGTTGACCCAAATCATTCCAGTATGGCTGAAATTAATCCCAAACCTGATGTGTGATTTGCGTGATAAGGGTATTGTGAAATAGAGACCACTAAAACCTTTCTTTCAGTATCATGTAGCTTTGCCTCAAATACCGGCATACTTATAGTATCGGGGACCGCTCTGTTTTGGCCGTTGCTTTTCGGCGCCCGCTCGCCGAAAGCCTCGTCCCAAATTAGAGCGGTCCCCGATACTATAAGTATGCCCAAAAACCTTGTCTTTATTTTGTTTAGGCATGATATTACAATTAAAGACGTGATTTTGAAATACAAATTTTGTTACCGTTGTATTTAGACAAGACCGGCCATGTAAAGAGGAGAAGATTGCAATGGCTAGATCCATTACAGACTCATTTCCAGTTTTCCGTGATGTAAGTACTATTTAGGACTGTTTTTACCTTGCTGCTCTTTGATTTAATTTTTGTTTTCTACTTTATCCTAGAAGGTTATGGCTTACTCATCTTCATCTGTCAATTTCAAGTTTTTCAAAACACTGAAGAGGTTGCTCATTTCATTTTTTAATGTGGCAAGTGCTTGGTGAGGCATATGGGGCATAGAATACAATGGGAGATAATACTTATGGTATTGAAAGTGATTGAAGAGGAGAGGAAGTTGGGAGTGAATATGTCCAAGACTGCAAAACCTTAACTTTGGCAATACTTCCATGAACACATTACTTTTTTGCACGTTACAGAAATTTTTTCTGTACTGTTTCACAGGAGAGGTTCTGTGATCCAGTGTCGCATACAGGTCATCTTGAAGCATCCATTCGATCCAGGCGGTCAAGAAATGCCTTAATAAAAACGCTGTGGACTCATCCACATAAAGCTGGGTTAGTTGTTTTCCTTTTAAAAATAAAATTAGGGGTGCATATTACATGCACTGCCATTCAAGTAATTACTTCTTTAAAATTTAGGGATGCATATAACCTGAACTGCTGCTGGAGGACAGTGTGTAGTGCTTCATGAAGTTTCAGTAGAGTGGTGCTAAATGTCTTCTCAACTACTGACTTGTGTAGTTTTTAAAATCTCAATTGCAGTTGTATGTGTAAGGTGAGATGGTAAAAAGAAAGGGTAAGATATGGTAAAGTGAAAAGGACATTTTTATAGCAGCCTTTAACAGTAATAGTTGATGACAGACTTTTTTTAACAGGCTGGGAGTCTTGCTTTTCTTTCAGTTACATCCATCACTTGAATTTCAGCAGATGAAGGAAAGGATACTAACTTTAGCTGCTTTTCTTTCAGTTACACAGAGCATGTTTTTAAAATGCCAAAGGCCAGTTGCACTGACTAGTCAGTTGCTGCAAATGGCAATTAGGCAATTTGTGATGCTTATTTCTCAAGCAAGACTGTGCTGTTTTAGATTGGAGAGGAATTTTGGCTGTAACCTCTGCTGAAAAGTCGTTGACAGTTGAATTTCAGCAGATGAAGGAAAGGATACTAAATTTAGCCGCTTCATCGACTTTAACTCGGGACCTTCTTAACAACATTACTAAAGACTATGATGAAGGTATGTTGATGTCTCAGTTCCTTTTAAAGTTAATAAATGTTGCCATTTGCAATGTAGCATGCTTTTTAGTCTCTTTTGGTCTATCCTAAGTTAGTTGGCATGTTACTGTGTTTTAAGACATACTTGTCATTTCTGCGCTGATCCAGTTCACAATGCATTGGCCATTCTTTGGATGAGTATTCTTTCACATGCTACCTGTTTCTTGGTTGTATGCTCTGTTTTATTCATTGCAGCTGAAATTAGCATTTTATTGGTTCTTGTAAGTTACAAACTCATTGTGCCTTGATTTACATAAAAGGGGCTATTTATTTCTGGAGTTTTACCTACCACACTGCATCCAAGAGAGACTGAAGAAAATATTTAACAAAGTGAATCTTTCAATTTTTTAAAATAAATACAGATTAATACAGTATAAGATGTTACTTTATAAATAATCTGATATTTTACATTATAAATAATTGACCCTGACTGAGCACCAAATTCCATGTGTTGCTTCAATTGCTGTATATTGTGGCAAGTGTGGACCTGGTTTCTAGTTGGCCAGACTACTGATATTCACTTTTCAAAGGTATCACGATGAAAGATCTAAAAAAACTTAATTGATTTCCAAATTCCATGACAAGGGCCATGACAAATACTGCTTACCAACACAATATCCCTGCATTACAGTCACTGCACTGGCTCTGAACAACTACTTAAAATATGATTTTGTAATTTTGCTCTTGTCTCTGTAGGACGAAACAGTGGATGGTGCACTTGAGAGAATGGCCGACGAAGGGAAACCTCGGCCAGCTCTATTTCGAATACAGAATACTTGTTATGTGAAGATGGATATTGCGGCAGCTACACTGGCTGCCTGTCAGCTCCAGAATCGCTTACAAGATAGCTCTCCTCACACGCAAGACTCTCGACCAATCAACCAGCTTACCTGTCATCATCCTTACATCGCTACCTACCATCCAGGTCTCTGCGATCAGCTACACAAAACCTTCTGTCTTTCCCTGACATCCGAGACTTTCGGTCTGATTTCTCACGACGCGGATTCAGCAACTCAGCACCAGCCATTTGGAACAGCCTTCCTGTTTACATTACTCACGACAATATCTCACTAGACACATTCGTAAAGCGGCTAAAGACCTATCTGTATCGTCTTGCTTTTGTTGTCTGACATGTAACCCACCCACGCCTACGATTCCTCGCTCAGTCGATGGACATATGGCGTGTTAACAAATGCATTACTTACTTACTTACTTTGCAGTGATCTCCAATAAGCATCATACTATTTTATAGTACGGGCTCTCGGCCCATGGATCATGATGATGATGATGATATAATAGTGACATTCATTTTACTACCTCAAATGGACCAACTTCTGTTCAGTGATTGATGATTTGTTTTTAAGCTTTATGTGAACTGTGATAACCCTTAATTTGTGATTAAAAGTTGTCATTTAACCTAATAAATTGTAGTTAATGATTTGCTTATTATGTAATGATTTCAGCACATTAGTACGTCCATGTAGTAATAATTAAACACTGCTGCGTATAGGTAGATACAACAGTAAATCAATGCAGAAAACGTATAACATAACTATATGCAGCTCCACAAATGTGGCAAATTCCAATCTTTAAATTTAGCTCCTAAACCACTAAAATGTATTTGCAGCGCCACATAAATGTGGACACGACCACTACATAAATGTAGAGATGCCACAACACAAATGTAGACATTACTAGGACATAAATGTAGAGATGCCGCAACACAAATGTAGACATTATTAGTACATAAATGTAGATTCCGCACTACATAAATGTAGACATTATTAGTACATAAATGTAGATGGAGAACTACATAAATGTAGAGATAGCACTACATTAATGTAGACATTCTTGCTACATAAATGTGTCATTGTCTGACCACACGCGTTTCAGTGGCGGACTACTGGCTCTTCGTCTCACTGACGACGATGCCTATAATTGGAAGGGCACAAACGGCATTTGCTATAAGAAGAACGGCAGAGCACAAATTGGCACAAACAGTACTATTCAGAGCAGCTAGTAAAGAGAGTGAGTGTTATATGAACAATAACGGCAGGGCATGTCGTGCACAAGTGAGGACCAGCATATTACATGATGCTGGTACTTTAGAGAGTCAATGTCTTGCATGGATGTTGACCAGTGGGTGATGTTTGGCCTCTAGGATTTGGCATTGAGACTTGGGCTTATGGTGCTGCTTGACCAAAATTAAACTCGGCTTGAAACTTCATGCAGCATCGGTCAGTGAGAAATGCCATACAGCACAGGATGCTTATCTTCATTTACTCGTCTATTTATTGAACCAGATAATGACAGCATAATATGAATATGCAAAATATCTCTGCCATGGGTTACGAAAAGGCAGACCCAAAAGGATCAAAGTCCCATTTAGTGGAGCCACCTATGACATGATACAAATGTTCAGTGATGTACGAACAACTTAAGATAGCTAGTCTAATTGGTCCTTAACATTTAAGCATTTTAGAACAACTGAAACATTTAATCCAAAAGGGAACAAAACAAACTGAACTAATGGCTGCTGTGTTTATATCAGTGTGCATGTCTTTTTTAAATAAGTGTTGACTTGGTAGTATATGAACATCATAAGGCAGTTGGTTCCATAGGGAAGGACCAGCATAACTAATGGCAAATAGCCTAGTATATGTGCAGGCACAGCTTCCATGGTAATTATCTTCTGATCTTAGAAAAGTACTTATGGTGATTATGAATAAGTTGGAAAATAAACACTGAAAGATTGGGGAATTGATGATGCTCATAACAGTACATAACCTAAGCACCAACTTATGTGCTGAGGCTCAGATGGCAACTGTGACCCATTTTAGAGACACCTGAACTGTAAAATGAGCTTTATCAGACATAGTATTGGAAGAGGTTTGGACTGGAGAAAAGCCAAAGTTAAGTTGTTTATGCAGTTCTGTTGTAAAGTTCAAAGAATTATGGAGGAACATAGAACTACAAGTATATATGTATGTATGTTGTTGCAGTGGCACGTGTTGGAGGAATGCTAGAATGTTACCTGTGGGTGCCAGGTGAAACAGATGTTGTAGAGTAGGAGTGTCAGTTGCCAACCTTTAAATAGGTGTGTGTATGTAATGTCATTCGGCTTTTGGTTGACTCTTGTTTTTTTTCACTTTGTTTGCGGGACTCAGGACATGTTGTTAATACTTTCTCCCAGAAGTGGATGACTTTTCTTTTTGAAGTTGATGTTTGTTGAACACATCTTCTGTTGAGATTCTACTGTTTTGTTCGTTTGGTCACTGTGGTCGTTTTCTGTGTACGCTTGAGTCTTACCATTGCTTGCAAATATCTTTGAAATATATTGTCTTTTTTAACTACCACTGGTTTCCTCTTCTGCCCCTAGACAACCTGCAGCAATGAGTTTAAGTTGACTATCAAATTATGCTAACAGGATGACTCAGAGCAGTTGTAGAAGCACTTGCAGATGAAAACTTAAGGTTATCTATTTGGACATATTGTCTTTGGGATGATGGAAGATAAGAAAACTCTGTAAGTTGACTATTCATATAGAATGATGCAGCAGTTAAATTGGCAATAGCAGAAACAAGAGACGATAGCAATGTCAGCTACTGTAGCATTTGGTACAGTCTCATCATGATTGCAAGAACCGGCTGAGTTCACATGTGTGTTTGAACATGCCTCATTATGCAGCTGCAGACTACAGTACCTCCCTCAGTGTGTGTTAGAAGGCATTAATAAATGTCAAACTGTTACCTAGTGCATTCAACGATTCTTTTCATAAAGTCCGAAATTAAGCAGTAAGTTGATATGTAATTTAGCAAAGTAGCACATCTATAGTAGTTCGTCATCATCATCCTTCCTTTCTTCCTTCCTTCCTTTGGTCCCTGGGCTCACTGCCTGTTGGATCACACCTCACTGCCACTAACCATTCAAAGGCAATGTAAGTGCAAAGTATGACAAAATACCTCAGAATGAGTGCTTTTTTCAAACTTAGTTCTCCATGGGCTTGTCTTGTATTTACAGTCCACGCGCTGTGGAGATGGGATTGTTGACAGTGATTCAGGAGAACAGTGTGATGATGGCAATGATGATGTTCACGACAACTGTGTCTGTATGTATTGTCAGATTTTGACTTGACTCACTCAACAAGTTTGTCTTGTACCTCAACCTGTGTTGCACTGGTTGTTGCACAACTCTTTCTTATTTGTGGCTTCACTCAGTTGCAACCAATTTAAAGTGTTGCTTCTTAGTCTGTATTATAAAATTATTTTACACAAATTATGGCAACCCAGATAGAAATTTGTGTGTATAAAATGGAAATTTGTCATGATTTGCATTTTGAGAACATGACTTTTAAAAACTGACTGTAATTTATTAAACTAGCAAATTTGTCACACTTTTTTCAACTTGACTCCTTACCAAGTTAACAAACAAGCCCCAAACTACATAGGACTCCCTCACCATATGCTACAGCCTGCCTTCATGAATGTCTTCAGTGACAAGGTATCTGTGGTATGTTGACAATTGCGCACATGCACACTGGTCATTAACCCAGCACACAGAATGAAACTTTGATCATATAAAAAACAAAATATTGAGAAAGAAATTTTTCAGTGCTTTCATTAATTCTTAAATTAGTGGTTCCAAAATTTAGCTGGCATGCTTTGAGAAGATTCAAATTCTAAAATAAAATCACACTACATTATGCATTACAATATTAAAAATGTATTTGAAATATTGGAAAACTGCAATCTGTGCAATACAATGTTGAAACAGTTTCTAATTAAACATTATAATGCAGTTTTGATGTGGCATCACTATCATGCTATCTTGTGATATATTATGTTTCTGTGATGTACTAGCAAACTTCTGGAAACACCATTGGCTTTATTTAGTCTAGTATCTTGAAAGTAATTTTTTAACAAAGTAAGGTGATTTAGAGAAAGTTAATTGAGCTAACTAAATTTACTTAAAAGAGGTTAATTATTTTCTAAGGAAGGAAGACAGTATATTTGACAAAACACTTTCATGTGCTCTGAAACTTATGTCAGTGTCAGAGATTAACCACAAATGAATAATGAGTGCCTTTAAATCAGAGGCTGGAGGAGTCAGCAAAAGTGGTGACATCGAATTCCAAAAGTGTGTGTAGTGAAAAAGTTACCGGTAGCTTTTCGTGCATACAGTCTACCAGAAATTAAGAAACCACTGAACACAACCTGGGGTCTCCAGCTGAACTCCAGGCCTTGCAGCCATTTTTGTCAGTGTTGTGATCACTTTGAAACTAGTTATTGTTGTTGCTTTTCCCAGTTAATTAACTACTTACATTTGATTTTGTGGATTAGACCTGTATCACAGTATCTGTAAATGAGTTTAAATATGTGAAAGAACCTATCAAATTTCACTTTTCCGGCTGTACTAGCATCACTTGCATGCAGGTGAACTCGTGCGTAATGAACTCTTACATCAGTTAGGTTTGTGAGAGTCTAATAGTGCTATTAAGTGTTCACCTGCTTATGTACATCATAGATAGATGATGATGACTTGATAATAAAATTAAAGATGATGATAAATTTAAATGATATTTAGCTTGTCATGACTCTTACTGTGGAGATGGAATTCTGAATATTAAGAAAGAAGAATGTGATGGCAGAGATTTTGGAGGAAAGTCTTGTGCCACTTATCGCCCAGGGTAAGAATAAGACTGAATTTTATTTAAAGACTGTTTGGTTAACATGAATGTATGTATTTTAACAGTATTTATGCACGTATGTGTGTATGTATGAAGACTTGTGGCATGGAGGTGTATTTGTAACATCCTGGGTACATGATCTAATGATCGCAGGTTCAGACCTGCTGAGTGGACTCCATGTAATGACCCTGGGCAAGTTTTTTCGACACACGTGCCTCTGTCACAAAACAGAATTTGGTATTTGCATAGGCTGAGAAGTAAATGGCATTGCTGCATTCTTCTTCTTTTCAACCGTCCTCGATACGAGGGTTGGTCGCATTGTAGACGATTCTTCTCCAACCACTCCTATCCTCGGTTCTTCTCAGCAACTTCTCTGTGGCTATGCCGGACCATTCACTTATGTTGTCCATCCACCTCTTCCTTGGTCTTCCTCTTGCTCTTGCTCCCGGAACCGTTCCTTGCATGATTTCCTTCTCCAAACAATCACCCTGTTTCCTCATTATGTGTCCGAAGTACGACATCTTTCTTCTTTTGATTGATTCAAGTAGACTCCTTTCCACACCAGCCGTCTCTAGAACCCACTCATTTGTTCTTTTTTCTGTCCATGATATTCTAAGTATTTTCCGTATGCACTTCATTTCAAATGCCATTATTCTATCCTCATCCCTCTTTTTGATTGTCCAACTCTCACATCCGTACATCATTACTGGCCAAATGAGCGTCTTCATTAATTTTAACTTTGTGGATACTTTGATTTTATGGCACTTCCACAATTTCACCAGATCTGCTCCCACTCCATGTCCTCTTGCAATTCTTACTCTTATCTCCCTACTACACTCGGCATCTTCTGTGACGAGCGATCCCAAGTATACGAACGTGTCCACTTGTTCTATCCTGATGTCTTGCACCTTGATGTTACATTGTGCACCTGCCATTGCCATGCATTTTGTTTTCCCTATGTTGATCTCCAGCCCCTTCTTTCGGCCTTCTCTGTCCAATCGAGACACCAAGTCCTGTAATTCCGCTTCTGTGCTTGCCATCAACACTATGTCATCCGCATAACGTAGGTTTGTTATCCTTCTTCCTCCAATTTGAATACCTCCTTTGTAACCCTCTAGTGCTTCCCTCATGACCATTTCGGATAAAATGTTAAACAAGGTTGGTGAAATCACGCACCCCTGCCTCACTCCCCTTCTTATTCTAAACCCACTTGACAATATGCCGCCAATTTTTACCTTTGCCGTCTGTTTGCTATACATTTCTGCCATCAAATTTATAATGTGTACTGGGTAGCCCATCTCCACCATTGACATCCATAGTTTCTCATGTGACACACAGTCGAAAGCCTTCCTAAAGTCGACGAAACACATGTACAACGGTTGTTGATGCTCTCTCATCTTTTCCATGATAATTCTAAGGTTCGTCACCTGATCTCGTGTCCCTTTTCCACGTCTAAATCCTGCCTGAACATCCGCCAATTCCGATTCTGTTCTACTTCTTATCCTTTCCAGTATTATCTTTAGGATTATCTTGCTCGCGTGTGACACCAGTGCTATGGTCCTGTAGTTCTTGCATTGTTTCAAATCTCCAGTTTTTGGTATTGGTATAAATATTGATTCCGTCCAATCCCCCGGCCATTCCCCCGTTTCCCACACCTCTACACATATCCTATGCATTCTGTCTGTTGCCGTGTCTCCCGCGAACTTGAACAACTCTGCTGGTACCCTATCTGGGCCCGCACTTTTCCTTTTTGCCGTATCTTTTATCGCACGCTCAACCTCTGATCTCAATGGGGCAGGTTCTTTTAGGTGTTCTCCCTTTACTTTACATGTGTCCTCCCCTTCATATAACTCCTCACAGTACTCCTTCCATCTTTCAGCAACTTCTTCTCTTATTGTAATCTCCTCGTCTGTTTTTGATTTTACACAAGTCAGCTGTGGTCTGAACTTTCCTGTAAGCGTCCTTACAGTTTGGTAGACCCTCCTGATGTCCCCCTTACTGTTTGATTCCTCCAAGTCCTCGCATACGTCCTCTATTTGTTTTTGTTTATCTTCTCTTATTCTCCTCTGAACTACTCTCTTCAGTTCCCCATACCTCTCTTTGTCTCTCGTCTTTGCATCCCTTTTTTCCATAATCAAATTAAACGTTTCACTGGTTATCCAAGGCTTGCACTTTTGTTTCTTCCTGTACCCTACTGTTGCTTCTGCCGCTTCGAGTAATACTTTTTTTGTTTCTTCCCACAATACATTCGGTTTTCTTTCTTCCTCCCACTGCCCTAATTCTTTGAATCTATTTTTAACCTCCACTTTGTACTCCTCCGCCTTTTGGTCGTACAGATCCTCTATATTCAGCCTTTTTATCTGCTCCACGTTCCTCTTTTTTACGAGTTTGATCTTTAAATTTGCTATTATCAAGTTGTGATCCGAGTCGCAATCCGCTCCTGGATACGCCCTGCAATTTCTGATGCTATCCGCCCATTTCTTTGCAATAGCAATGTAGTCTATCTGGTTTCTTGTTTTTCCATCCGGTGACGTCCATGTATATAACCTCCTCGGATGTTGTTGGAACCATGTGTTACTTAACCTCAGATCATTGTCCAGACAGAATTCAACTAATCTCTCCCCTGCTTCATTTCCTGTTCCCAATCCCCCTTTTCCCACTACTGCTGCATATTCATCCGTTGTTTGTTTCCCAACTTTTGCATTAAAATCCCCCATCACTATCAAGATGTCTCTTTTTGGAACTTTTCTTATTGTCATTTCCAACTCCCCATAGAAACGATCAATATCCTCTTCTGTACAGGTGGTTGTCGGTGCGTATACTTGTATAATGCTGATGTTCCTAGGTTTTGCATTGACTCGAACCATCAGTATTCTGTCATTCACAGTACGATACTCTTCTATATTCCCTCCTATCTTCTTACTTATCCATATTGCCACTCCTCTCTGCCCTTTATGTCCACCACCCGAGAAAACTATTGTGTGCCCATCACTTGTTGTAAAGTGCCCCTGTCCGTCCCATCGTACTTCAGCTAATCCACATATGTCCACTCTATTCCTCATCAATTCCTCCCCCAATACTTGTACCTTCCCCAGTTGTAACATGCTTCTCACATTCCATGTTCCAATCCTTAACATCTTCCTCATTTGGACATTCCCATTCCCTCTTCCAGTATCCAATTTTTCGTCTCTGCCCTGGTTGCTCAGCAGGCGACGCGGACCTTTTTGACCCGGGCGACGTCCGAGCCGGTATGAGTTTTGAATTGAATCGTCCATAATGCTCATTGGGAAAATGAGGTGGTAGATTCCCCTGCCTTTCCACCTCGCAGTGGCGGTCCATCGCGAATTTACCACCAAAGACCAGCCTAAACATTGATCAGCCGTTGTCGTATTCTCGATCCTCCGCCCGATCTCCGATGCAAGACCCGCTGCTGCCCAGGCCTTCGCCGCCCACGTTAGCCAGTTTTTCAGGGTTCCTGCAGAGCCTTCCCACCTCGCGTAGCGCCCTAGGTGATACTTCAGCTTACGCCTTCATCACTGATGGTATAGCCTCTGCAAGCAATCCCTTACTTGACTGTTACACCCCCTCACCACTGTGAGGTGTGGGTCGGACTTTGAGGGGGATTGCTGCATTATTATCTTGGAATTTTACAATAAATAAATACTGTATCATTTTCAACTACATTTTATTCACACTTGCTTCTGTCACCAAGCAGAATTTGGTATTTGCATAAGCTGAGAAGTGAGTGACATTGCTCACCTGTTCTGATTGTATCACCCATTTCTTTCTGCTCTTGCTTCTTGCATAACCGTGACACAACCCAGTAAACTGCCTTCAAGCAATCCAGAATGCTGTCACTCGTGCTGTCACCAAAACCCAAAACACCATCACATACAATACAATACAACTTATATTTATAACGTGCTTTAATAAAACAATGTCTTACTCAAAGGACACGTTACAACATAAATATGCCAGCCTGTGATGTTAAATGTCATTAAGAGCAAAAATTTTCGTCAATTAGAGGGCAATGCTGAGGTCACCAGCAATGCCACCCGCAGCTGACCAGAATTATGTCAATTATCTGTTTCATCATATGAACTCACCATCACTTCAGCCCTTGCAATATCTGCACAGGTCTTCCACTCAAAACTGAAAACACTCCTCTTCTGCAGATCCTGTCCCAATTCCCCTTATCTATACTACAGATTCATCCACCATAGTTGTCTGTCTGCCTACCCAACTCTTGGATCTTAACCTGAAACCAAACCCTTCCTGCCTATTGATTTTGTTTTGACTGAGTGCCTGTTAATAAGCTAGTTCCCGCAACTTAGCTTTCATTGGGCTATGTAGAAATCTCAAGTTTACGAATACGACTGCTGTATTATATAATTTTCAACAACATTTTATCCACACTTGCCTATGTCCCAAGCAGAATATGGTACTTGCATAAGCTGGGAAGTGAACGACTTTGCTGTATTATTGCAGTATAAACCATCGTGGAATTTTACAATAATTAAATACTGTATCATTTTCAACATTTTGTCTGTTTTTATTTTATTCTATGGCCAGTGTTCATTTATTTAAAAAAATATTATTTGGCCCTGGTTTTAACTGTGGTAAGTCTAAAACTTTGGAATTCAATGAGGTTGTCAAGTTCTAAGCAGAGCACATGTCTGCTTCATCTTGCTGACTTATGACTGGCCATGGCCTACCTTCTGGTCACCCGGAGCTTTTGAATTTCAACCGGAATTTGCTAACAAATTAAGATTAAGACTGGTGATTTCACTTCAGAGCAACCATTGACTGATGCATTGAGCATTATTAATTGCACTGTAGAAGTCCTTAGAATTGATCAATAAAAGTGGTAAGGTGGTGTCATTGAAATGCATTGTCTTTCACCAGTTTAGCTAGTTTGCTACTCATAGTGTAGTGGGTCGTGTTAAATTGGCAGAAACAATCGTCCAGTTGAAAGAATTATGTTTAGATCAAGTAATGACTTTTCTAGCTTTATTTTCATACTACTAAATTATTAATTACTGATGAAACTGTACTGAAGTCTCAAAAATCTCTTAAAGGGTGCAATGTAAAGCTGGGTTTCTAGTCTAGATCCACATATCATCACAAATTCTAAATCTCTGTGTCCTTCCACTGTCTAAAGTTTCTAGGTCTCCTATATTCCAAACTACTAAATATAACAACCAAGACTTTCTCTTTGTCATCTGTATAATTTCGATTAGCTTTGCACACCTAATGTGAAATTTTTATGCTAAAAAGTGGAGATTAAAAGATGCCCGTTCCAAAACCTGTAGACCATTGGCCTGGGGAATGTAGTCCGTATTGTAATGTCAGTGGTCACAATAGTATTTGCATAATTTTCGTGGTAAATGATATGTTCTGTTAAAATATTTGAAAAGTTTTAAGGCTCCTTCAGTTCAATTATTTCTGTGCACTTTTATTGCATAGAGTATATATATTTGATGAATTTAATAGAATTTTATTGTTTTGTTTTACCAGAATGATGGGACCTTTGTCTTGTACCCCTCGTTGTACAATATCCACCCAGAAATGTCGTTTTTTGCGTCACAGCAAAAGTCCAGAGGGCCTATAGTCATTTACAGAGTTAAACTTCCTGTTAATTGTAATTACTTCTAATTACTGTAATTAGATTTCAACATGATGTTGTTACACGATGTTGCAGACACTTGTATGTATAATGAATTTGAGTCAATTGTTATGTAATTTGTACAGTAACAGCTAAATTATCATGGCTGCATATTTTCTATTTCAAGCAGAACATAAAGTATACAAACTTTATGAAATGCCACTCGAATTCCAGGCACTTGCAGTAGTGAACTATGTGGACTGATTTACTGAAATAGCCCTTTATGGCAAATAGATCTAGATAGAGTCAGTGTAAAACTGCAAGAATAATAAATTTAAAATGTTTGTTTACTTATATTCTTTGGAGTTTCAGTGCTTGGAAATTCTTCAACATAAATAATTAAACCCAATCATATTTATAGGCTAATATACCTAGTGAGGGTGATTAACAGGTGATTGGCTGACAAAATTACAAGTCTTTCAAAACCAATTTATTAAGAAGGTGGCATTCTGACTTTTGATTATGTCGCTGTTTATATCGCTTCAGCAGCTGAGCCACAACGCCTCAAAAGTCTTGATGACAAAAACTGGTTGACCTGTAAGTCTTCACGGACACCAGAGTGAAGTTAATGGCGACCAGGATTGCTCATAACTGGAACACAAACTCCTTCGATGCATGTTATGCCAATCATCACAGATCATCCAATAGGAGGACATTGAATCAAATCTGTTCTATAAAAAGCCAGTGCAGCGTTTCTCACATATTTTCAGGTTATGTGAGTATTTTGGCTGATTGGCTATGGCTCGGGTGGCATAGCTGTGAACCGAGTGGAGCTGATGTATTCTGAACTTTGGCAGTCCTGCTAGGACGATGTTACAGTAGTCAATCCACTTCAGTACAAATGAATGAACTAGGGTCGAAGCAGCATTGAACAAAAGGTTAGGCCTACGTCATATGACCTGAATCTGATACAACTGATTGAAGTAGGCTCTGCAAGGCGAATTGATGTGATCAGCCACTGATAATTCATTGTCCAGTAACAGACCCATGTTATGAACAATGAGCTCCATATTCCAGATGGGGAATCCCAATGCTAGTGTTTCTTCGTCTATCTTAGGTCATGCCACATGTGTGTCAGATATTAGCCTGGTATTAGACCTACTGTCTCGTTGAGTTGCCTTTTCTTAATCTAGACTGGACCTTTGGCACATGGTCGCATGCTTCTCAGTAGCGAATGATCTGTTAAGCTACGATTCTTTCAACAACCTTTGAAAGGTAAGTGAGGATTGAAATCGGATAACAATTGTTGTTAACATCATCCAAATTTAGTCTTGGTCTCTTCTGCGTTGGTATTATTGTTGCACATTTCAGATCCTTTGAAAGAAATCCATCAGCCAGCAATACACCGCTGAGTCGTACAAGAAAAGCTAGTACCTCATCAACAAATTTGTTGAGAAGGAATGTTTGAATAGGGTCAAGTGTACATGTTTTGGTGGGGATGACAGGAGAAACATTAGTCACCATGTTGAACCGATCCAGGCGGCATTTGATTATCAAGCATGAGGGTGCAGCTTATCCCTCGGTCGCTAAGCAGACTTTCAACACTCCTGAGCATATGGCGCAAGTATTCCTCGGCTTTGGTGCGCCATCGGTTGATGCCTTGTGCAATAGACACCGGCGCATTAGAAATTTATTATTATTATTAATATTTTTATCCAGTCCAACAGCATATTTCTTTGTCTTCCTGTAACCATATTTCCTTCATTTCGTCCTTCAATCACTGTCCTCAGGAGAGAATTTCCATGTAGCATGTGACCAATGCAGTTCATTTGTCTCCTCCTTGTTGTATTGACCAGTGTCCTTTCTTCCTGTACCAAGTGCAACACCTCATGTGTTTTATAACCCTTCCAGCTGATTTTGACCAGTCTTCTCCATATCCACATTTTAAATTCCTCGAGTTTCTCAGTTTCTGCCTTTCCAATAGTCCATGTCTCCAGACCATACAGTGTTACACTCCATTTGGAACTGTTTATCTCATGACGTTCGTATTCTGTGCAATATAAAATTATTTAAACATTAGGTACGCGCATATTCGAATGAACTCAATAAGTGAATTCCTAAATTAATTCAATGAATTAATTCATTTTGTTAGTTAAGTTTTTTGGTTCTTGTTACAAAGGTTCTGTTTGCTCAAGTCCAGTTAGTCTATAGGCCTGTTAAGTTGATTAATTGTCATTTCAAATTTAGCATTTCATGTGACGTAGGCGTCCCTAATAAGCGGAACATGGTTCTTTCTAGGTCTGCCTGTTGTATCCCACTTAAATTTTTTATGTAATATGTTTTTTGCTAGGCTTTTCACCATTTTCTTCTTTAGATCCGGATTCAGCCTTCCTCTCTGAAGTTCTCCCCTCCTCCAGAATGCTTCTTTCCCCATTGCTGTACTTATCTTGATCTCGGTACTGCATCTGCAATCATCTGATAGTAAACTTCCCAGATAACAGAACTGGTGGACATGTTCGGTTAGGGTTAGGGTTAACAGAGATAAAGCTAAAATGTTTACTTTTTTACAGCGACCGTGTGGCTTCGACCATGTTCATTTTTCAATGAATTAATCGGATGAGATCCTTCACCACCATTTAAGGTCCCCTTGTACGGACCTAATACTGCTTGTAATTAAACATGCATTACAACTTTATATTACTGCTTGCAGATCTGATAGTCCAAAAATCTACATCGCAGTAATTTGGACTAAAAATGTGACAGCGAACCCTATTCTTACCTTCCTACTTTTCAAAGTGGGACGGCTCAAGCCATCCTACCGACAAAGGTTCCAACGGTCATGACCTCCTCTCATTGTCTCCGCATTCGGATGATCCCTCTTTCTCCTCTTTGCGGACGTCCTTAATGGATGTTCCCCATTTTCGGCACTTGACGCCTCTTTACTCGAGGGTATTTGGCCTTTGAACATTTTGTAAATCCACTTCCAAAATTTAGACCCCGTTCCAAATTCCAACCATGCTTATTTTTATGGGTCCTTTACTTTTCGGCCTGATACACATGATGTGAAATTGGTATTCAAAGGATTCCAAGAATTCAAAAGCAGTGCGAAGTATCGAGGCATTCGACTTGGCAAGATTTTTATTATCGTCTACTGAAGACATTATTGTCAAGAGCGATACGATGACGGTCACAGCGAATATACGGTGTGCCCATAGCCCTGGCGGATTGAAGAGCTGAGAGAGGATAGATTCGCGCTTTGCCAATACTAATACAGCCGAATGTTTTCCCAACTCAAGCTTAGACCTATTTGTATCGTCTGTTTTTGTTGTCTCACCGCTGTGACCCACCCACGCTTACGATTCCTCGCTCGATGGACACATGGCGTGTTAACAAATGCATTAGGTCTACTTACTCAATTACTTACTTCCACGTCCATGCAAACAAAGTTAGTCAGTATACAATTATTAACTCGTTAATTATTGCAATAAGAATGTACATTATTACTATGTTAAGAAGTCAGTATATTCTAAAATTCCTTTGAAATATGAGGCCTAATTTCAGTCGAAAAGTTATGTACGATCAGTGGGCCGCTATATGTTGTCGGATTCTGAAAGGCGATAGACCTATAGGTCTGTTGTTCGGATTAGGCCTACTGCTTTGTTTTCTTTCTCAAAACACAGCTGCATTCATTTTGTTTTTTCTGCTCTTGATGCAGTTGTTATTCTTGTCTACGCTTATTTTTTGACATCTACCTCTTCCAATTCAACTGTCCTCATTATTCGCGTTTTCTGCTGCAGTTATCTCTTCCCTGTTCTTTTCCTTTTCCGTTTCCTGCTCAGTAGCAGTTCTCAAGATCTTCATGATTCCGTTTCGACCCTCCTTCCTTCCCTTTTTCCTTCCTTCTCCTCTCCCTCATAAGACGAGGAGAAGTTACACAATACAATCTAAAACTTGGTTTACAGGTTTTACGCCACGCCAGTGACCCACAGAAACCAGGGTCTTCCGGGATTTTAAGCCACGCCAGAGGACCCTGGAATCCTACGCCTAGAACGAACAACAGAATCTACAACTTGGTTTACGGGGTTTTACCCCGAGCCAGTGACCCACAGACTCCAGAGGCTTGCGGCCCCTGGAATCCTACGACTAGCACACAAACAGAAACTATAGAGACAGATGCTACAGGAAGAGAGAGAGAGAGAGACAGACAGACAGAACTCAAGCGACCATTGTGGCATATACCGCAGATTCGCATCTCGCCTCAGTAGAATCTTCGCAACCAAGAATGCGAACCTGCAGTAAGACATTCGAAACAAGTTCATACAATTATCATAATGGTGAATTAGGCTCACATAATGAGCCTAGTATTACTACTGCTAGTTGGCTATTATTAGGGATTAACATATCTTGTGTTGAGCGTCTTCCTGCCCATGCCCCTCTCCTCCTCCCCTCCACTTCCCAGTCTTCCCTCCCATTTCTCTGCCTTTTCTTCTCTTGTCCCTCCTTCTCATTATTCGCGTCCAGCGAAAAGTGAGAGGGAGGTACAGCGTCCCAGCGTCTCTTTAATTAAACATACAGTTCACTGCGCAATTAGTATAAATCTATTACCCCGGCGGCGACACCGTTGTTACCGTTCGCTATACTGGCCCAAAATTATACTTATGTGCATGACAAAATTCTTTAAGTTTACATGCTTAGGCTACATTACACTCTAATGGCCTGACAATAAAGAACTTAATTAACCCCGCCACCGGCCTAATAGATATTTCATAGAATCTATTCTAATGACTTCTGTGGTGCCATCATCTCAGTCGATGGCGAATCAAAGACTTCTGAAATCTGGTAGGTCTCCGGGTTCAGAGACGAGGGAGGGAAGCAGAGGGAGGCAGGCAGGCAGGCAGACAGACAGGCAGGCAGAGAGGTAGGAAAGGAGGGAGGGAAAGAGGGAGGGAAGGAGGGAAAAAGACAGAGAGATGAAAGAAGAATCATATTCATTAAGTACTAACCACACTGCCTCACCACAGATCGAGGAGGTGCACTGAGTTCTTCCTACTGGTTGCACCGCTTGGGAGAATTGTCACTTGGTAGTCACTTGGCTCTCATGTCAGTTGGCTCCTCGGCTCAACGGCAGAGGCTGAAGTTACTGCATGAGGTTTTTGGTACACTGAGATCTGAAACAAGCAAAACAATTTTCTCTGGAGAATCAAATAAAGTTCTGATGAATGGCCGGAATTCTTCGTTTTTCTTCCTTTTACATATTTCTTTGTCGTTATTTCGTTCTTCTTTGTCCTCTTCCGGTTCATTTCCTTGTAATTCTTCATCCTCACGCGTTTTCTTCCTCTTCAAGTTGTTCTCCCTTCTTTTCGTCGCCCAATTCTATGATTCTCTTTCCTTTTTGCGACCTTATTCTTTTCTTTGACATCAAATTCTTTCAATTCAGTTGTTTTTGTTCACATGTTCCTTTCTTCGTCGGTTCTTCTCTTTGTTCACATTTTCCTTTTGCTGCAGAAATATTTCGCTTGTTCTTTTCCTTTTCCGTTTCCTGCTCAGTAGCAGTTCTTGAGATCCTTCTGCTTCTGTTTCGACCCTCCTACCTTCCCTCCTTCTCCTTCCCCTCTGCGGTTCTGCCCCTCTATAAGACAAGAACAAAAAGAGAATCTACAACTTGGTTTACGGGGTTTTACGCCTCGCCAGGGACCCATAGTCTAGTATCAGTTTAATAACCAGGCGGCGCCAACTTGTTCCATGTTCTCTGTGTTAACCCACGATTAAAAATTTTGTGCATGATAAAATGCTTTAAGTTTACATGCTTATGTTACATTACACTGTAATCACCTGACAATAAAGATCAACTAATCCGGCCACTGGCGTAATAAGCATTTCATATAATCTCATCTAATAGCTTCATCATCTCAATCGAAGGCGAATCAAAGACTTCTGAAATCTAGTACGTCTTCCGTCCAGGGACGAGGGAGGGACGAAGGGACGGAGGCAGGCAGGTAGGAAAGGAGGGAGAGATGAATTGAGGGAGAAAGAGAAGAATTATATTCAATAAGTACTAACCTCACAGTCTCGCCACCGATCGAGTAGGTGCACCGAGTTCTTCACACCGGTTGCACCGTTAGGGAGAATTGTCGTTGGCAGTCAGTCACTCGGATCTCATCTCAGTTGACTTCTCCGCTCTCTTCTCAACGGCAGAGACTGAAGTTCCTGCATGAGGCTTTGTACACTGACATCAGAAACAACTACTGGCTAGTATACGGTCCGAGCACGGGTACCTTAAATGGCATGGCGCCCATTCAAACGGGCAGCGGTGGTGACCACGATCTCGCACGATAAATTCATTGCAAAATGAGCAATATCGAGACCATACGGTCGCTATATAAAACCTATGCATTTACATTTACATCAGATATAAATCTCGGAATACTATATAGGATCAAAATTCCACCTCTGGCCGAAGAACTACTAAATCATATCGACTCGGCCTTTTGCGGAGAAAATAGGATCAGAATTCGGCCTTTTTTTGATAGGTTAACAGATCAGAAAAAAAACTAGGCCCTCTGCAGAGAGAATACTAAATAGGATCAAAATTCGACCTTTTGCCGACGATCTACTAGATCAGAGCAGGCTTTTCCGAAAGAATAAATTTTCGAGAGAATACTGGATCAGATAAAAACAATGCCCTTTGCAGAGGATAAAATGGGTCAAACAATCGACTTCTACAATCTACTAAATCAGGTCTAGATCTTGGTCCTTACCGAACTTTTTTAGAGAAGAAAAACGTAGTCAAAGACTCGTCTTTTGCCTACAATCTACCACATCTACTAGACCAGATCTAAATATTCGGCCTCTTTTTACTAGAACCGACAAAAAACTTGGCGAAAGACCGACAAACTACCAGATCGGAACAAAAACGCGGCCTTTAGCTGACCGAATAGTAGCTCATGTCAAAACTACCTCTTTGGTCGTCAAACTATTTCACATGGCGGCGAACTACTCATTCGGCTCAGACACCTTTTGCAGACTGTGTTCTACATATGATGTAAACCTAGCCCTTCAATCATACATACTGTAGACAGAACTAGCTAACTTGTGTATCATAATCGACTGTGTTCAGTAACTGATCTTCTCCGACTATGTATTACTGTTGAGCAAACCCCGGCCCTCAACGACAGAAACCAAAGTCAGACCAACTTGCGACTCTATCCGACTGCGTTCTGTAATCGATAAAAAAAACTCAGCCTTTTGCCAACAGTGTTCTTCAACCGATCAAATTCGGCCCTAACTAAAGAAACCGGAGTGAGATCAAAACTCAGCCGTTCAACGTCTGTGTTCTTAAACAAAAAGAAAAATTAAAACTCGGCCATCCAGGACCGTTTTAAGGTTGTCGCAGGCCCTAGGCACTCTCACATTCGTAGGCCCCAACTGCCAACTCTGCATTAGAGTTAAACACATTGAAAACGACTTTATGCGGGAAATGACATTTGAGGACTTTATATGATTTTGCTAATGCAAAGAGCTGCAAGTTAACATAATGTAGCACAGCTTAACTTAAAATGTTTCAGTACAAACTTTAAGGTTATTACATTTGTATTTCCTTTTTCTATTTTCGGGTCAATCAATAAATTAATTTTTATCAATATCTCATTTTTGACTTTCGTAGGTCCCTATAAAGTTCGTAGGCCCTAGGCACAGTGTCTACTGTGTCTAATGGATAAGACGGCCCTGCGGTCATCAAAGAAAGAAATAGCAGTCTGATCAAAACTCGACCCTTCGCCAACTACGTTTCACAGCTGGTCGAACTTCGGAACTTCTTTCGCCAGTGTTTTACAGTTGATCTAAACGTTAGACCTCGACGACACAAAGCGTAGTCCGATCAGGACCCGGCCCTGCGCGGTTAAGCCGTCTATGTTCGACGTTGAATACGATTTACACCTGGCTAACACTCGTCCCCCAATGACATCTGAAACGGCTGTCAGATCAAACTCAACCCTTCGTCGACTATGTCTTAACAGTGGTCAAAACTAGGCCCTAAACGACAGAAGCTGGAGTCAGATCAACTCGGCTCTTCGCCTGCTATGTTCTGCAACTAATCTACAACTAATCTATATGAATATGGTCTATAACTAACCAAACTCGACCCTTCGCATGAGATAAAAAACCTGATACTCAGCTCTGCTTCGTGTCTTCTCTGGGCGCTTTGTCTGACGCAGACTTGAAACTTATTTAACAATCTTAATTTCTCGTGAAGCTCGAAGAGTCAACAAAAAATTTTGATCATCAAAACCATGTGTCGTTTCTTCCACGAAACCAAGCATTCTGGGAAACTTGGCGGAATTCATAGATGTGTACTAGTCTTAATTAAAGCTCCTTTGATTAGTATGTAGTCCTTCGATACAATGTTTTACTTTCCTAAGTAAATAATTAAGCTGTAATTCATTTGCACACAAAGTTTCGCAATCTGAATGGTCTGCTGCATTAAGGTCATTAAATTTTAAACTTTATTTTTTTTTATTTTCAACGGCGTTCCCCATAAATCCTTGCAACATCGAAATGCACTGCATGCAGCCAAAGACAGTTTACATTAGATTTCAAGTTTCTCCTGCGCCTCCATAAATGCCACAATTCTATGCGCCATTATATTTATAATATAGTTGTTTTCCCCTACTCATTGAAAAACGAACTTAAAGGTAACCACGATACTTAATTGTGTTTCGTTACCCTAATCCCCATAATGTCTTATTTACTTACTTATGCTTCAATATGGACTTCTCCGAGATTCTCGGATTCAGCTTTGAAGGACAACTCCTATAATGCCTTCCTCGATGGAACGCCGAGAAAAGCCGCAGCCCACTGACGTCTATTATTATACTATAAATAGGGATCACTGCCGCAGCCAATGAAATTGGCTGCGCCACTTCTCCGCGTTCGATTGAGCAAGGCATCATGGAGAAAATGGGATTATACTCTCATAATGAGACTTGTACCCCCATAATACCTTTCTCGCTCGAAAGTCGAGAAGTACCGCAGCCAGTTAGATCGTGGCTATGAGGTCAGCTTTGCTGCAAACCGAGTCTCTCACTGAATGCTAATCCTTCAACCAATTATTTTAAGAAATAAGAAAAATTCAAATCCGTTTAAGCCTATGCCATTTAGGCCTATTTATAGCAGTTCTGAACAGTTCTCGCCTGAGAAAACAATATGGGTCCAAATCTTTTATATCATTTAAGTAGCTTAAGCTGAACACTAAAAACTAAGCAATCCAATTCATTTCATTTTCGAATAGCCTAAATATCACATTTCTGGCCAATTTCATATCTTCTCCGACAGGCCCGTTAAAATCTGCCAGTTAATTTTACTTTCCATGTGTAAAACATAAGTTTTGCGCAGAAGTTACTGTAAAATGCTCACTACCTATCAAAGACTACAAGAAAGACCTTAGAAAGCAGCATTTTAACAATTCAAAAAGTAAGTCTTGTTTGCTTACGTTGTCCTCGAACATCTTCAGAAGCCTTGCAAAAGCAAGTTACCAAGTGAAATCAAAATCAAACTTGCAGAAACTCCAGAATGTTCAGAACTCCTTGGCTAGAGCCATAACTAACACATCAAGATGTGAGCATATAACTCCTGTATACTTAACCTTTGCACTGGCATTCTGTTCAGCAAAGGGTTTGTTTTAAATTGGAGCTAATAGTTTATAAAACAATAAACTAAACTTTGGCGAACCAAATATTTAAAAGCAGTACTCGTTTCCAGACTAATCATTATTCAACAAAGTCATCTGCTTTTTTCTCTGGTTATACCTTGGACTAGAACTGTCCTTGGTAAATGTGCTTTTTCGGTTGCTGGACCAAGATTTTGGAACTCTCCTTGTGTCTATGCGTTCTGCTCAGTCACTTGTGTCATTTCGTCCTCGTCTTAAGACTTACATTTTTCAAACTGCTTATTCACCGTAGGCTGATTCTCTGTTTCATTGGACCGACCTACTGGACACTGACCTGATTGTAGCTTGGCTTTGATGCACTATAGTTGATGCTTGTGCATTAGACACTAGTGCAATAGAAGTTACTAATTACAATTACAATGAAAATGTTGAATCATACATTTTGAACAGCTCTGAGTAGGAGATTTGGGCCACTGCAAGTAGCTGGCAAAGGTGGCTGTCTAAGGCGCTGGCAGAAAGGCGTTTCGGTCCAGAGACTTCCAATTTCTGACCGTGACCTCTTTGATAAGTGGACCGAAGTAGAATGGAATTGTGTGTGTCAGCGGTGTGTGATCAGAGATTGGTGGAATTTCATTAGCAACTGAAATAGGCTTACAGTCATCTCGTGTAATTACTAGGTCAAGCCAAACATCATTCTCACCCACTTATTTATTTATTTCATTTTTTATTAAAAGCATTTATAACTTAGGCCTACTCAATATCAATAAAATAGTGATTTAAACGATGAAAGTGAGTTGGCAAGTGGGGCCTTTTGTGGTAAACGATTCCAAAGATTAAGAGCACAGCAGCTGAAAGTACGAGGTCAAACTTATGTCCTGAACCTCGATTCTAGCAACAACCCAGTATCAGAAGAACGCAACAGTCTTGGATGGTGATATGGTGTTAGCAGTCGTGATCTTTACATTGTCGTTAAAATCGAGATGAAGCACCAATCAGCATCCGACAATGCCCTTCAAAGATACGAGAGATCATGTCACGGATGAATTGCCACGCCATATAGGTCCGATCTTCTCACTTATCCTGGAGGTGGTGGAATCGCGATCTACATCGGGCAAATTTGTGTGTAAAACGGGCGAATTTCGGTATGACCTTCACCATCTTTGAAGTCATCCTTTCGTAATCGTAAACTCGAAATTTCTAAGCGCTGCTTAAAAGCTAAGGGCAGGGCTGGTTGTTAATTGTAGCCAAGTTGAAGCCAATGTTGGGGCGGAGGGCAAAGCGGGTCGAGGCTCAAATGGAGAGCTTTGCCTCTTAAACACAACCCACTTAGCCTCCTCTCGCTTCCTCTCTCTGGTCTCCTGGCACCCCGGCTTGGTCCTTGACATGGCATCTTTGGACAACCCCTCGTAGGGCCTACTTGACGCAGCTCTCGTGAATGAGCTAGTGCCCTGCGCTTAGCTTTTAAGAAGCGCGTTAGGAATTTCGAGTTACGATTACGATTAGTTTTTCTGTTTAGCCTAGCGCTTGTAAACAGATGGATTGGAATTTCGGGGCACGTGGGAGGGGCAAAGGCTAAGTTGGGGGTCCTATGCGGTTGAAATGCAAATTTATGCATAAGGATCCTTTTTCAGTACCGGTCCGGATTTACCCTCATTCACCGAATCGCCTCAAATTTACTTATGCTGATAGCTACCATCAGGTAAAATTTGATGCGATTCTGTGACGGAGGGTAAATCCGGACCTGTACCCGCATATCTCTCTTTCCGCTCCAATCCGAAACATCACCCACCGTAGCTCCCACGCCCTCTTTGCCTGATTCTTGGATCTTGACCTGGAACCGAACGCTTTTGCCTATCGATTTTGCTTTGACTGAGCGCCTGTGCATAAGCTGATCCCTGTGACGTGGCTTTCGTTGGGCGCTGTAGAAATCTCGGGCTTACAATTACGATTATTTCTATGCAAAGCCTTCTCCCCATAGAGATCGTTACACGCAGGCGTGACTCAGGCGAGCGCTAATATGGACCATTAAAAGAAATCGACGATTGCATGTTCTGTGATTTTGCCAGATTATGATCACTGATGTCTATAAATAGAGATCACTGGTTGATGCATTGTGCATTAGACACCGGCGGATTAGAAGTTGCAAATTATTATTATTATATGATAAATTATGGCGAAACTGGAAATGACCACGACTTTCGATCAACGACCCACAGTTTACGCCTACGATTCCTCGCTCAGCCGATGGACACACGGCGTGCTAACAAATGGCTTCTTTACTTACTATTACGACGTCTTGTATAAAATAGACGGAGCCAGGATAAAGCACGAGGGCGGCGCTAATCACCTTCGTTACGAGATCAACAGGGGCATTTACGTAGCGCCGCTTGAAACTAATGGCTAGTTCGTTTCAGGTACATATATATGTACCCATATACGTATAGTCGACATTTATAATTATGAACCCCACACAGTCTCTGCATCGCTAGCCGAAGAAAGCTCACTGTGTTTAATATATGAATATAAGATTTTGTTGATCTTGAACAAATAACGTTTAATTCATACAAAACATTCGAATTGACTGATACGAACAATGGATGAATTTGTTACAAAACGGAAACGACTAGATGACAATACTATTACAATTACAATACTGAATGTGAAATTACACATGTGTTCAATATTGATGGTGAAATTACACATGTGTAGGCAGGCTCATCACTTTTTCATCTCTCAATGCAGATGCAGTGAGATGAAATCGAAAGCCAGTTACTTAGTTTTGCAAGGTTCGACTTCAGGTATAGAAAAGTTTCATAAGTTGACTCAACTATCCATTCCATCTGTGGGCCTATAGGTAAAAGAAAACAATCACATAAGTGGGTTAAACAGCTGCCTCATTATGTTGACATCTAGGTCTAAATGAGTAATTAATAAATTTAAAGAGGCTATGCGTAGCGCTATTTAAATGCTGTATTACAATAATATTAAGTGTAAAAGACGAGTTTACACACTCCGCATATGGCAAGTGACTCAAATGTCTGTTATGACACTAAAGTGATAAAAAATGAAGTAGACGACAGCAGGGCCGTTTTAAGGTTGTCGTAGGCCCTATAGGCACTCGATTTCGTAGGCCCCAACTGCCAACTCTACATTAGAGCTAAACCCATTCACATTATTTCTTGACGTCTATCCTCCCTTGCACTACATTCAATTGAAAACGACTTTATGCAGGACATGACATTCGAGGACATTATATGTGATTTTGCTAATGCAAAGAGTCGCAAAGTTAACATAATGTAGCACAGCTTAACTTAAACTGTTTCAGTACAAACTTTAAGGTTATTACATTTGTATTTCCTTTTTCTATTTTCGGGTCAATCAATAAATTTATTTTTTTCAATATCTCATTTGGACTTTCGTAGGCCCCTATAAAGTTAGTGGGCCCTAGGCACAGTGCCTACTGTGCCTATTGGATAAGACGGCCCTGGATGACAGGTAACCTGAAACCTACACTAGCGGCTAAGTTTGCTAGAAGAAGCACAATCAGAGAGAACATTTTTCAGCAAGTTCAGTGTTGAATAAATAATTATGTGCTCATATTTCGCTTCTTTAGCATTACTGCCATACTGTTACGTAACTACTGTGTAGGCCTAAGTTGACATTCCGCTGTAAATCATATTAGTGACATTTCTTATTGTTTGTGTATTGAGATGATGGGCTTTATGTCTGCCTGCATTAGGTCTACTTCCTGATCCCTATACCAGAGGTTTTGCCTCTGGAACCCAATAGGGACTTCGCATCTAGACCCCATTATAGACCCGGGCCTCTTCAATGTTTACCACGGATGGACTCCACTGGAAATGTTTACGATGGATCGACGCCTCTGGGTGAAATGTAGAATCGTATACAATTAGCCCGATTTTGACAATTATTCACTTTTCGATGGCAATGAATATGCAATGGTTTTGTAGGGTCGGTGGTAGATGTTGATAGTTTGAAGTTTTAGTGATAGCTGTGGCCAAGGTATTTTGGACTCTGAAGCTTCATCAAATTGGCTTTGAAATGCCAGTAAGAAGCGAGTTGCAGTAGCCAAACGATTGCTAAGACCAGCGATAGGCTAGTGCATGAAAATTGTTCAGTTTCCATTTCACAGTTCTTTTTATAACATATAACTCTCCATTTTCCCAACCTACTTACCTTCGCAAACTATTTACCATACAATCGGACCGCTCTATTCGCTTATCCTTTGCCTCACTCTTGCCCGTCCCTCTGTAACTACTCATCTTAAGTTCCCTCACCGTTCCATACATTACGCTGCACCTCTACTCTGGAACGATCTCCCTCCTGAATTTCGCAAATTCTCTGCTCCTTTATCCCTTCCGTCGTTCACTCTATCTATTACTCCTCCCTTGGTATTCCATTCAGAACTTAAGTCCCACCATTTCAAGAAATCCCACCCTGATCAGTCTTCCCATTTCTCTCAGCTCACACAACCCACATGACATGGCATCTTTGGACAACCCCACAGACTTGGTTCAGCGCTTGTAAATAAGCTGGTGCCCTGCGCGGAGCTTTTAAGTAGCGCTTTAGAAAGTCCGAGTTTACGAGTAAGCTTTTGTATGTGCCATGAATTCCTATGAATTCTGTTAATAAACAGTTTAATTTAAATGTATTGATTATACGAAATCCAATTGACATCGATGAAATCGAGGAATTTTAACTGTGCTGTACGTTATCGACGTCACGCCCAAAATATTTTGCTCGATCACGTAGTTTCTCGGGCGCGGTCAGTACACGGGGACCTTAAATGGGTGGCAGTGTGGCACCCATTCAAACTGGCAGCAGTGGTGAAAGATCTCACCCGATTTATTCACTACAAAATGAACAGAGTCGAGGCCATACGGTCTATTTAAAAACTGCGTACATTTATGTTATTTTAGTTGGTGCATCTCTTGTCTGCATGTAGAAGATCAGTATTTTCAAATGCGAAGACGCCAAAAAAACGTATTCTACGAGAGGCAGGAAAACAGACGACATAAAATGGCGGATGCGGTTTAGTGGGCGATGAAGTCTTATTTCAGTGCTTGTTTTTGGATTTTAGACCAGCGTATGGCAGTTATTTCTGCTCCAGAATTACCCATGTCGTAAAACTACGACCCTGATCACTGGCACAGTATTTAGACTTGTTAATTTGTGAAAGTTACTTTTAACGGTTTGTAGGGCCGTCGTCTGGAAATGGGCCGTCTTTGTTTTATAGACCTATACGCTAGCAATCTAACCTCCTAACCCTTTGAGGTTTATATGGCATACATTGGTTCGGGTGATGGCTCAAACATAATGTTTCAAATTAACTAGGAAAGTATCAAGTCGAGTTGGTGTAGAAATTCAGTAACCCAGACTATGTCTGGAGATTCGCGAGCAAGCAACCGCGGAACAACCACAAGTATAAACAGTGAACGGGCTGTGCCCGCCAACGGCTCGGCTTCAGCTGAAGACCACCACACGTCATTAAATATGGATTCAGCAAAGCCCTCAGCTGAAGCAAAGGCATCAGATCAAGCAGAGAATAATTCTGCATTGGCCAGCAGTGTGAGCAGTCAACAGAGACAAAAGAAGAGTTCATTTCAGATAACCAAAGTTATCACTAAAAATAAAGATGATGTTGATGTGGTTGATGATCTTGATGAGACCAACACAGAGGACATAAGTTCAGGACTTCTTGACTCATCGAAGATGACAGACGCGGATCAGGAGCCTTCGTCTGCTGATACGTTGCACAGTCCAGGTGCTGATGATTTATGGCCGTTACCTGCTGGCATGAGCAAGCTTCCCTCTGCAGTTACAGAGCCTAAAGAAAAAGTTGTAGACACCCATTCAAGGTTTAAAATAGTGAAAATTGAAAGCAAAGATCGTACAAAAAAGGGAAGGTGGACTTGCATGGACTTTGCTGATCCAGAGCACACAGAGAAATCAGATGAGCAAGGAACAGGAAATAGCAGTTCAACTAACTCCATCTATTACATCCCTGGCACAGATGATCAGTCAAAAAGCCCATTTGCTGCTGCAATTGTGTACAATCAAGGACATCCTGTTTTGGAGCCAAATCTACTGAAGTCACCTCTTTACATGAATGATGGTGCATTTCAGCAACTGCAGTTTTTTCCACGCCCATATATGGGTGCAATTCAGCCGATTAGTATTTCTGATCAAGAAATGCTTTCAAGACTTAGAGATCAACAATTACCGTCGTCTGGTAATCTACCAACGAATTCGATGCCAACTGGGTCACTTCCAACTGGCTCGGTACCAACTGGTTCATTGCCAAGTGGAACACTGCCGACTGGTTCGACATTATCAAGTTCCTTGCAAGCTGGCACTGTGGCTTCTGGTAATCTACCAGCTGGAACCATACCAGCCAGCACTTTACCTTCTGGTACCCTGCAATCTGGTAGCCTGCCAACTGCTGGTGCCCTACCAGCAGGTACCATACCTGGGGCAACTGGTGCATCTCTGCCATTTGCTCATGGGGGCCTTCTGCCGACGAATGAAATCCTGAACACTGCGCATGTGGCTGTCTCAAAGCCTTTCAGCCAGCTATATGCTTCCGACGTTGGTGCCACAAACAGTGGCAGTGTATTCGACGACCACGGCCAAGTGGCAGACAGTCAACCTGCCTTTTCAGATGCCGCTAATCAGAGAGGTTTGGCCATGTTTTCGACTAGCAAAGCGCCAACAGAACAGACGCTGGTTGCTTCCAAACGTACAAGTCAGACTTCGCCGCTGTTAGCCATGGTCTCAGCCACAATGAATTCATCAGGATTTTCTGTTATAGACAATGACGAAAGGTAAATGTCGTTCAGTCTAGTCATTGTTTTCCTTTGGCAATTCAAGTTTTGTTTTTTTTGCTGAGTTTCAATTAAAATTCATTATTTCTAACATTGCATTTTGCAGGCATACTGTGTTTTCTGGACTATTAGTTGCTCCTTACTATAAATTGAAGTGATGCAAAAATGGCTACATATTTGTGAAGTAAATATATAGGTTGCATTGGCTTATAGGATGCACCCATAAATAGATATCCAGTCAGAACATGTATAAGCATATTTGCTAATGATGTCTGTAAATATATGGCCATCATTAGTAAATACTTGCTTAACTGCAGCTTAGCGTACTGAGATTCAGAAGCTGTTGGAACAAAAGGTTCAAATGCAGGCAGGCCTTACCAATCATAGACAGTGTCGATACTTTTCCCTGTGATGAACACATTTGGATGGGCAATGTTTGACAGTTCACAGAGAGGCCTTGATCTTTGTTCTTGAAGGTGAGTGAAAGCTGGTTTTAAGTATGCATCCTATATTTTATATCGAAGGTTTGACCTGAAGGCTATAGACCAGAGGTGTCCATCCTTTTGTAGTGAAAGGGGGCTGAAGACAAAATTTTATCAGTAATTAAAACAATGTAATGCATACTAATGAACAATAATTTTATTTACCTATCTTAAGATTAGGTATCACATATTCACATAGTTGATGATTTTTTGTACTAATGGAATACCTGACATTGCTTTTGCTTACACAAGTACCCTATATGCTCAGGTAAGAAGTTCACAATTTATGACATTAAAAAATCAATATTTTCACAGGCTTGGCAGGCTGGATGAACCCATTGGTGGGCTGGATCATGGCCCATGGGCTGTATGTTGGACAACCCTGCTACAGAGCTTTTGGTAATGTGGTAGGCCAGGGTATTGGATGTCACGTAAAGGTGTAGGTTTTAGTAAGAATAAAAATCAGGTGCTAATGTGTCAGTTTTTCAGATGTTGTGTAATTAGGTGATATAGGAAACTGCTGTAACTCTTTAAATTCTTTAAAACCATTTACCTGCCACAGATGTGAAATTTGCGACATTGAAAAACTTTTCACGTGTGCCAGAGTTGCAAAATTGTGATTACAGGGGGTCTTGCTAAAGTGGATAGAAGTTATGGAGCAAGCATTTGCCCTACATAAATAAGTTAACCATTAATTAGAGTGATAAATAGGCTACAGTTTTTCCATTGTTTATTTATTCACACTTAGAACAGTTGCAGAGATATTAGACCTGAAAGTCGGAAATCTGTGTTGTTTTTTGATTGCATTTATGACCGTGTGGGCAAACAAAGACGAAATTAGGCATATGATTTTCGGTTATTTGGGGTCAAATGAAAAGTTAATTTTGAAAGATTTAACACGTTTATGAGCAGCTGAATGAAAATAATAATAATTAGTAACTTCTGATGTGCTAGTATCTAATGCACAAGGCATCAACCGATGGTGCACCAAAGCCAAGTCATAATCAGGTCAATATCCAGAAGGTCCTTCCACAAGCCAGAGAGGCAGTCTATGGTGGATAAGCAACTGCAAACATTGAGTGTTAAGTTGAGAACAAAACAACACACAAGTGACTGAGCAGAACTAACAGACACTGGAAGGGAATTCCAAAATTTAGGTCGAGCTACCGAAAAGCTCGTTCACCAAGAACAGTTCTAATCTTAGGTATGACCAGAGAAAGGCAATCAGATGACCTTGCAGAATAATGGTGTCTGTGGAATAAGGACTGATTTTTACCTGGATGAACAGTACTGTAAGTACCATTTATGCTAATGATTTATAGAACTTTTCTAATGACAATGAAAGCAATACCAGCTGTAATGACAGCCGTTGCTGTATAGGGTTTTTGTCAGCCTTCGATAAAGGCTTCTTGGAAAATTTATGAAACGGATGGGTCTACCAACTGACCTTATAGATTTTTCTGCATTTGGTATATTTTTGTAGTTTTATGATAAGCATCACTGAGAATGACCAAGATCATCTCTAAAGCTTGTCGGAATGCTAATAATTGCCCAGCAACTCAGTGCTTTGAGCGCTAAGCCTAGCGATGCCTGGATGTAAATAAAACGGACATAGGATGCAAATTTATCGCTTTTTCTGCTTCAGGGTTTAGTAAAAATGCCACTGTAATAGCTACTGGATGACTTAGCTTTACCCTTTAAATGGAGATTGTCAAGAAAATACAGTAGGTTTCTGAAGATCAATTGATGGTATTAGTGTATTTTTTACCTAAGATTTTTTGTTGATATCTAGATGTTAGTGTAGGGATCTTCTAAGAACATCTTGAAGGTTCTTCTTGCTAAGGGATGTTAGTTAAAACAACCACAGGTTTTTCTGCTGTCAGTGACTTGCCAGGGGACTGCTGTAATAAAAATAAGGCACTCATTCATTACAAACCTCTTTCAGAAATAGTCCACACTGGCAGGGTCCTGGGATTGATGAAAATTTTGGCTGAAACTCAAACTGCTGTCCAACTGCTGGAGAACCTTTCTTTATGAGTAATGTGGTTTAACAGCAAACTGTCAATTTGTCACAATGCGCCGGAATTCGAACCATATATGCCAAGTTGAAAAGCATTTGCAATTTAGTATACATGCTGTTTGCAGTCTGCTAGGTATACTCAAGTTCTCCATGTGAGCATGTGATGAAGTCTTCATTTGTGATAACAATGCCATGACTGGGATGTTGACTACTTCCAAACCTGCTGGTGAAGCTGTTTAGTTTTGATCTCAGTTTTAGCTCGAACCGCAACCTATTTTCACTTAGAAAAGGTTTCACTTATTATAACAAGGCTCTAGCTCAGCCTGAAACAATAATGAAATAAAAACTAAAACTATGTGGAACTAATCCCATTGCTTACTGTACTGATAGATGTTCAGAGACGCAGATTCTAAGACTAGAGCTGAAACCTACAATTAAAGCTATGTCTTTTGCATGCCCTTGCGGAAAGCTGGTAGTGTTAATTCTCTATTCAGATTCAGATAATTGACAATCACTACCAAAGCCACATGCATATTTGGATCCAGTGTTTGCCTAGCACACTGTGTGGGGTTGATAGTTTATAAATTCCAGAAACTGAGCTATTTGATGTTGGGATTTTGGCTGTGCCAGCTTCAAAAGATAAAGGAAAGGTTTTTAGGCATCTCTATAGAAACTCCTTAGGAGCATGGTCCAGAAGTTGAATAATCATTTGGCATAGGGGCAAACATGACTATAGCAATATAATGACAGAACACCTTTCACATCCCAACTTGCATTGGTACTCATTGCCAATTGCTAAAAGTGTAGTTTGGTTGAGTGTTGGTGGAGACATGGTATTTTAACTTGGCTCGGTGATTCAGCATCGACAGATGTTAGGTTTGATGCCATTAATACTGGGCTGCAACTTGTAAAAGCATTTTCTGAACCACATATAGATGATGGAGCAGTGCATTCTGATGAATGGAACACTCATTTATGACATTTGGAATTGTTTTTACAACAAGTGTATGTACATATTGCACTTTGAACCTAATAAAATGTAAATATGCTAAGCCAGAAATTAAATCACTGGTTACATTGCTGGATCTTCGAAGTATGGAACTGGGATCCAGATAAGATAGTGAAGTGTGTAGTGGACCAAGAAGCAAGTAAAGCAGGATTTGGGGACTACCATATTTGGTTATTACCAACAGTTTATCCTGACTTTGCATAATTTTCAAAACCATTTTCAGATTTACCGTGTTAGCGAGTTCCAGAAAATGTTTGTTGGACTGATGTACATTGAACTTATTTAGTCCTTAAAATGTTTAAACAGTGATTGTTTTCTATTATTTTAGTAAGCATAAGAAAATAATTTAAGTAATAATATTAGTTAATGATGATGATTGGTTTAAAGTATTTACAAAGCATCAGGGGATAAGAATTTGAGACTTCTGCTTTGGAGGATCTGTTATTCTGCTCATCTGCATATTAACACACGCTTTTACATTGTTGGATAAATGAGAATTTATTGACTTGCCGATGAAGAGCAGAGTACTGTACTTGTGGTCATTATGTAACCCATACTAAATGAAGCTTGTAAGCTGAACTTGTAATGATGAAGGGTAAATTTTGGAAATGCTAGCTTACTCTGAGCTGGGCTCTTCACTTACCTCGAAATTACAATCTGTCCTTGATGCTTCTGCTCATCTTATTAGTGGCATCCCGAAGTTTGGCCATATGTGTGGGACACTTTGCATTGGTTACCTATATCTAAACGCATCAAATTTAAGATTCTAATCTTTATGCGAGACTGTTTGGAGGGAACTGCCCCATCCTATCTGAGGTCATTTTGAACCTCTGCCTCATCTATTCCTGGTCGTAACTCCCTCCGTTTGGCTGCTTATGGAGCCGTTGTCTTTTGGGCTTGGACCTCTACTACCCAGAATATTAGCTGTGCTTTAATTGGTCCTGCAACCTTCCTTACAAGACTAGAAATGAGCTAATCGGCCTGTCACCTTCTTTGTTCTGCAAGTGCTTGAAATCTGTCCTGTTTGACCACGGTTCTTTTTTGACTGGGCGAGAGCGCTGCTGATGAGTTTGTTCTTGAAGTTGCACTTTATAAATCTTCGTTTATGTTATGTTATGTAAAAATGCTGCATCCGGTGTTGTTTCCACGGATTCCTTTTATAGGCCTAACTAAACTGAATAATCTGCACAAAACAACTTTGCTGCATGTTTGATATACAGGATAGTATGAAGAGGTATTTTTCCATCTGCTGATGCTTGATTTATTATCAGTATGCTTGCTGGATTCAAGTGCGGTAGGCATGAGCTAAACAGTTAATGTGGTGATATGTTGTTAGAATTGAAGAATTTCATCATAACTTAGCTGCCATCAGAGTCAGTATTGTTGTGCATCATCAGTTTCTGCCTGAGACAGACAACCAGTAACTTGTGTCAGGACTGCTTTACACTTAGACTGAACACTCATTTTTGGCCTTACAAATTCATAAAACTTTGGTTATCTGAGTTAACTTCAGAACTTTTATGGTACAAATGTATTACTGCTTAAAGGTATCAGTCAACAGTTGCTGCTAAGTGCAAGACCAAAGAGGAGTAAAAATTCAAGTTTAATGCATGTCTGTCTGCAGAGGAAGGGAAACATTCTGTATGGAAATTGTAATCCAGATTATATCAGATTTGAGGCTTCAACTGAAGGCCAGCATTGATCCAACTGTTGAATCATACAGTAGCCAATTAAGCGCTTGTCTTTTGTAGCAGAACATGCATAGGGCTGAATAATTGATCATAAGAAACACTGTGTCCCATGCATACTCGCATAAAAAGGGAGAGAATTTGGGACAGTTTTAATAGAATTGGGGGTATACGTGGCTAAAGTAAAGAAATTATGACACATTCATCCACGAGAGATCACGAAACTCACTATTGATCAAGACGGTTGAATATGATTTACAATATAGAATAAAATTTACCAACAACAGCTTTGATATTGGTTCTGTAAAGTAGTTAATAAAGAATAAGCCTTTACCAAATTAAATAAATGTTTCAAAGTTTTAACAAAGTAGCAGGTAGATTATATGACAGCATTGAATTAACCTGCAACCACCTTTTTAGCACCATTTTCGATTTGCAATTCTGTTTCACAGTGTATGGCAGATTCAAGCTTAAAAATTGATATTAGCTATCATAGTCCATAAGAATTGCAAAAATGCAGCATAAAGTTCAGAAATTAAAGGTGACTGTTTTTTATGTGATTGTTTTCTGTTAACTGGGGTAAAATAATTGGGTGTACCATTGTTATTCTGAGTGACAATTAATTGCTATATTTTGGTTCTGTGTCCATGTTTTGGGATTTAGTGGTTAAGGATCAGCTACTTGTGTGTGTCTTAATACTAATGCAACATTCCTGAAAAGCATGCAACTGCTTGTGGAGGGAGGTCTTTGACAGTGTGTATTTAATTTCTAGGATTATAGCTTTTGTTTCCAGAATGGCACCTGCATTTTTTTAAGACTGTATTTTGAAGATTGATGTGTGTGTGTGTGTATCGAGACAGTGTGAAAGTGTTTATGCATTGCAGGTTTACCAATGATTTTGCATAACACAAAATGGCGTCATGTCCCCAAAGCTGTTAACTTAACATGCTGTGTGGTAGAGAGAACTGCAGTGTAGCGCTAAATATCCAGTGAACAGGCTCTGTATGGTTATTTTCTTTTCCTTTTCATCGGCTGTTTTGGTATGACTTATTGCATCTAGTCACTCTACATATGTTTAGATATTTTTAGTATGCCTTATTTCATGATGGCAGTCGAGTGTCAGCGTTCATGTGGCTCTGAGGAAAAACTAGCTGCTCTAGTAAGTTCCAAAGTGGTTAAATGGAAATCTAAATTTCTGCAGATCTTGGTATGGCGGAGTGAATTCTAAGAGCTTGGGTAAACATGAAACAGAGCAGTGTGATTTTGTGAAGAATGTAGTTTCGGAAGATGGATTGGAGAAAACATGCATGCACCGTTTTGTGGAGAAAGCATTACCCAAACGAGAGCTAATCTGCCAAGTGCTAGTATAATGACTCAGCCAGTGCTAGGCTTATTGATTGTATGAGAGTTTAAAATTTAGCTGAATATTTGATTTTGTAAAGAAAAATAGAGCCAAGAGAATGAAAACAGAAGAAAGTGACATACTTTGTAAAAAATTTCTTCTGAACTAGGTGAACCTTACTTTAATTTAGGTGTGACTCTTGGAATATGAAATCTGTGTACAGTGTGTTGAAACATCTTCTAAATGATGAATTGTCTGTGCTAAACAATTTTCAGAACAGTCCACTTTTTATGTTAGTTTTCAAGTTAAATTTAAATTTATTGTTAAATTTTATTTATTAAGGTTTTCGTGTTTAAGTATATTGCATTTTTTTAAATTAGATAACTGAGTACACGTAAAGTATTTTTAATTTTGTTAAACAAAACAAAGTGATGGTAGATAGGCCTACTGTACTGTGTATGGGTTTACTTATAGAATATTTTAGTTGATTAGAAAATATTTGAGGTTTTTTCAGCATTCCATTTTTCTTGTGGCCTGGTTCAAACGCAGTTTCGATGGCTTGTCCCCCACTGACTTCAAAAGCACTACTTGCATGGTGATCTAACTGTTTTAAACAAAAACATTTTGAAGTAGTTTTAAAATATTGCAATTGTAATTTATATTTACATTTATATGTGCCACTTCAAGAGAAACTAATCTGAGGTGCTAGCTGAAATTATGTTAAATGTAATTAAGAACAAAATGTTCATCAGTTAGCAAGAAATGCTCAGATAGCTAAAAATGAAACTGTAACATGCTTGTGCAAACATGCTGAGCCCACCCAACAGGTTCCCGTCTAGTTGACAGAAGACATTGTGTTCAGAGATCCTGGACCGAGGAACGTCAAAGATGTAGATTGGTGACGGTTGATATTGTCTGCAGCTCATGATTGTATTCTAACGACTTCTATAGCATCGTTGTCATAATGCCCAAGGCGCCAGATGATGGTTGCTTCTAATGAAATTGTAGTCAGAGATCATAATCCATTGGAAATTGAAGTGGGTCAGAGAAACTGTATGTTAGGCTGTGATGGATAAGCAAGTTGAAACAAATGAGTCTTAAGTTTAGATCTGAAGGACTTTAAAGAATTGACAGAACACACTAAATTGGGCAGCGAATTGCAAAGCTTTTGACCAGCTACCTAGAATGCCCAAGAGCCCAACACTGGTCTGGTGCAAGGCACCACAAGAGTCATTTTTCTTTTATTGAGTGCAGTATTTATTGGTTTGAGGATTGTCTACTCCATAGGCGGCCAGTGCAATGAATATGCTGATATTTAGGGTTTTTTGTTATGGCTCTGGCGAGAGAGTTTTGAATCATTTGTAGTTTAGTGATGCCAATGATAAGTGAGTTACAGTAGTCAAGTCTTCTAGAAACCAATTCTTTAGCTATTGGAATCAAGACACTTTGAAGCACAAGAGATCTGATTCTATGAATATTCCATGTGTGAAATTGACCTGGCATGCGTTTGGCCCAAACATGATTAGAAAATGACATGGAGGTACAGAACCTTGTGGAACACCGCAATTCAAACCAGTGGGAGCAGAGAGTGTTGGTTGATACAAAGTGATTGAGTGCAAGGGTGCAGGTAATATGCGAACCAATGGAGAGTGGAACCAGATGACTAACCAGTGAAGGAGTATGCCATGATCAACAGTATCAAAAGTGGCAGGTAGGTTAAGGAAGATGAGAAGTTTCTTTTCCTGTATCCATGGAGCTGATTATGTCATGGCTGATTATGCTGATTATGTGGGTCACTGTTGCCAATTGGATAGAGTGCTCGGCTTTTAACGTGGAGAGTATGGGGTTTGAGCCACCCCTTAGTACTGTATTGGGACCTTGAGCAAGTCCTTCACTCACAATTGCTTTGCACTTCAGCTTAAGATTTACTGACCTTGTGCATATAATAAATGTTATAACAATAATTTAGTAGTAATATTAATAATAGTAATGTGGTAGTGAATGGTAAATAGAGCAGTTCCCGTTGAATGGTATTTGTGGTGGGCAGATTGGGAAGGAACCTACAGGTTGTGGGACAAGAGGTGACACCTCAGGCAATTAGCAAGTACTTTTTCCAGGGTTTTGGGAATGAAATTGAGAGTAGGGACGGGGCAATAGCTTGATAGATCATAAGGAGAGATAGGTGGCTTTTTAAGAAGAGGTAACATGGCTTGAGCGAAACTGGCCGGGAAGCAGCCTTTAGCGAGAGAGATGTTGACGATGGGATTGAAACTGGGCCCAGTACATCAAAGCATTCTTTTAGGAATTAGGTGTAAGGTACATTGTTTATCAGGAGATGAGAAACTTTGACTAAGAAGCTCTATCAGAGTTGCTGGGTAGAGTAGGCTGAAAACTACTGGAGGAGAGTTAGGGAAAACTTAAGTTTTTTGGTTGAGATCTTGTCAAAAAAATTGTAGGAACCTGTCGGCAAGGGAAGAGTGTGGTGAAAAGCTGGGGCATGTACTGCACTTGTTGCAGTGTAAGATTATGTTCACCACCAGCCTCAATAATCTTGGAAAAGAGGAGCTTTCCAGACGAGACAAGTAGGTGTACTTGGCTGATGAGGCAAGTTCGCAGACAATGTGACACTGGCACTTGAATCTGTGAAGATGGATAGGTAAATGGGAGTTTTGCCAACATCTTTCAAGCCTGCTGCATAGCCTTCTAGAATAGGCAATATTGGAATTGTTCCAGGGCCTGAAAGGATGTGCAGCAACCCTCTTAGAGGTAGGTAGTTTCTGTTTAATGATGCTGTGCCATAAGATGATTAGCATCACTGTCCTTCTTTATCCAAATTTGAAGATGGCACCACTTGAAAAAGCAGTGGTAGAATGTCAACCCTCTGTGATTAGCTTTTCTGGATTTTATATAAGATGGAATTTAGTTGAATGTCAAGTTCAGTATCTGTCTGTGCTGGGCACGACTGTAGGCCGACTGGAGGAGAGGCAAAGTTGTCAGCTTTGAAGCTTGAAATGTTGAGCATTTTCTGAGGACAGTTGTGATAAAAAAATTGAAAGGCTGCTTATAATGGAAAGAAACCTGTGCAGTACTGGCAGTATGATCAGACAGATGTGATTCAGAAGGAGAGATATTTTTAACAGCAGAACAACTGGACCCGGTTATAAGGAGATCAAGTGTATGACTCATTTCATGAGTTGGAAGTGGCCGTGCTGCATAATATCAAAACTGAATAGGAGATCCTGGAATTTTTTTGAAGCATAGTTCTGAGTTCAGAAGGAGAAAAACCAGGATTTCAGACAGTGATTGGAATTCTGTGAAAGGTTGGAAAGTGAGAGGGAGGACAGTAAACACTGACAAAGGTGATGTGTCAATTTCCAGAGTTTAGGGTAGCAATAAGGCTTTCAAGTGACTGGGGTTGGAAAAGGTGAAAGGGAGCAAGCAAGTTTCAAGTGTGATGTGAAGGAAGGCAACTCGTCTAAGTCTCTTCAGGCAAGGTTCATCAGAGAGAAAAGGATGGAAGAATTCTGTGAGAAATGAAGAAAGGTGTGTCAGACAGTTGAAGCCAGTTTTCATTGAGAGCAAAAATATCTGCCAAATTATTAAAGATATGATTTTGAAAAGAAGGGGACTTATTCGTAATAGAATAAATATATAAATATAAATGTAGTAGAACTTAATAGGTTCAAGGTAAAAAGGACCAGGGTTAAGATCAGTATCACCAGAAAGAAGCAACAGAAGGTAAACTTGCATCAGGTAATTCTGATTAGTTTTTGACTTAGATGTGAATTTGGAGAAATGGAAGTATGTGAAGGAACAGATGGAGCCATTAAATAAGAGTAACAATTAGAATTCATCGGTTTATAAATCTAAGCTACTTTAAAAACATGTTTAATAGCAGGCTTGATAAGTAAATTTAAAATTAAAACAACACACGGCCCAGTTTCCGGTCAACGCCATCCTTTGCAGTCCCTTGTAGATGGTAGAAGACATGGCGTCTGGACAATACTCAAACCACCAGATCAGTCTGTGTTGAACAGCCATTCAGTTGATGGTAGAACCCCATTCTGGTAGACAGTCAGTGCAGTTGAAAAGCCTTTCCTTTCGACAGTGTAGATAGGTCTGTAGGTGTTAGAGGAATGGCATGTAGAGTAAACTCTCTTAAATATAGTCATTGTCGCATACCAATATTGGTTTTACTTCAGAGATTTGAATCTTGGGCTAGCACAGTCCAGACGCAGGCCTAAAATGGGCAGGGATGGTGAAGGATCTCACCTGGTAAATTCATTGAAAGATTGGCAGGGTTGAGGCCATAAGGCCACTATAGAAAACTTTGAACATTTATATACTGGTGGACCTATGCTTCCTGAGCAGGGATGATTAGAGTCAGATCAGCCATGTAAAGGATGTAGGAAGCGCCTCGAGTACTGAGCCTTGTTGAATGCTGAATGAAACTGGTGCCGTCAGAGCCCATGGTCACCATCATCATTCATTCATGCAGGAGGGATAGTGAGAAAGGATGACCAATCCAGAGATTGACCACCTACCCCTTAAGTGGTACAATGATGCATGATTAAGATGTTGTGGCCAACCTTGTCTAACAGCACTTTACATCAAGGAGAGACAGAGCAGTGTGGATATCCAAAATCATTAGCTTTGCACATGTCTGAGATGAGTCTGATTGTTTCTGTAGGGTGTCCATTTTGAGATAGGCCTAAATCGAGAAAGCAAGGGAAAACTGTTAGGTAGCAATGGTGAGTGTAAACATACTCGTGGAGCAATGTAACATGGTGTACATAATATCTGCTATGCATCTTTGTTGCATTTTTAAAATTGTGGTTTTAATGCCTGTTCACAGTGAGGTCAATTATATGCATGCTGTGTGATGCATGCGGTCTAATCAGAACTGCATTTTAATTTATATGAAGATTTATTTGTCATTACCAGTATTTACAAGTTGCATACTGTGAGAAATAAATTATAAAGCATAGGCTTAGAATGGTACTTCTACTAACTGTTAATCATGCACCTTCTGACAGAGTTAGTGACTGATGAGTTTACTGTTAAGGATTTTAAGATTCTCGTTAGACATCATTTCCTGCCCCTTTCTGCAGCTTTACTAGAACCTTTCTTGATGTAATGTCTGGGCCAATGGATGTTTTTGGATATTCGCCAGATGGCACACATTGCTTGTTGTACAGGAAACACTGACAAAGGCTGACTTTGGGAGGCATATCAAGAGCCACCTTATAATGAGTTTGTATTACAATAAGGTCATTTCAAAAGCAGAACTACATTTGAGATCCATGTTATATCAGAATTCCTATTATGATGAAGTGTATTTTAATTCTCTGCTGCTGAGCAGAGGTCAGTCCATTTGACTCAGTTTCTACTCAGTAGATGGCAGAGTGGCATGAATCTGGTGCTGAAAGCCTGTAACACAGTCAGACAGCATTCATTGGGCTCATAGGGGGTCCACATTGTGTAAGTGGTGGCCAGGTATTGGTGCTTAGGAAGCATTCTTTAAGGCTTTATATAAGAGTGTTGGATATCAACCTGACTGGTCAGCTTAAGTGATCTGTTTAATTCAGTGCAAAGAAATTTTTCAGTACTTAAGGTCATTTAATTCCAGTTGCTACCAGTGTTTGGTTGTGAAGCTTAATTAGTTGCAGTCTAATATAACAGCCCACTGTGGATGGAAGGACTGGTACTGCCCCTTAAGAGACTTTTTACTTAGCTAGTTTTCAGACTTCTTTGTGATTTGTGCTTCCCATAATTGTATCACTGTCTCCTAAGAACCATCCTCTTTAAAGAATCTCTCGTGAGTTGTTTGGTGGATTTCGCGTGCTTCTTTTTATGTGATGGTACTGGGTTTATCTCTTTGTGTTTAACAGCAATGGTTAGTTTTTCTTTACATTACAACCAAAATGAGTGCATGATACTGTAGTGGGTAGCATGCTTGGCTGTCACAATAGAGGTCATAGGTTCAGTTTCCCACCATAACAAAAATGAAAAAGTTGTTTGAAGATTGCTGTTCCACTAGTACCATGTAACAAACTTGGCTGTGAAATGAATGCTCCTACTGTATTGTGTCCATGGAAAGGTTAGACTGCAAAGAGAGGACTGGCTACCTTTCCTAATATGTTGAGGCTAAGAAATTGAACTTGATAATCCTTCATAAACTTGACTGCCTCTCAACGTTAGCATAACGGGACTGAGCTTCTGAAATCAAACATATTGTCAGGACCTCTTCAGTTTCTAACAAACATCTTGGGTAAATTGAAAATATGTCCTGTTATTGTTTGCAAATGTTTGCTGAACATAATTCAGATGCAGGTTCTTCCTTATTTTTACAGCACATTGTACATGGTGCTTTCAAGTGCTTTTACAGTGCTATGTAAATTATAACAGGCCCTTTTTTACATTATCTGTTGGAGAATGGCAAGGTCTGGGTTGAAAAGCATATGGAAGAAACTGATGAATAATTCAGATGATGTATATGGCAGACAATGTTTTACAGTGAGTTCAGTGTTTTACAGTGAGTTCAGTCAGAAAAATTTGCTATGAGGATAGATGATATTAGCAGTGGCTGAATGCTCACTCAGTGCACAGCTGTAGTCTTTTCAGATGTCAGGAGAAGTGTACCAGACCAAGTTTCTTTGTAGATGCTGGGGAAGGATAATGGCATTGCAGTGATGGATTGTTTAGTTCCTGAATAAAGGAAGGAAGGTTTTGCTGGATAGGTTTTAATTAGGAACCTGTCTTCAGATGGGAGGAAACTGTAAAAAATGTTCAGTAAGTAAGAGAGTTATTTTAATCTGAAAAACACAAATGCATTTAGAAGTAGAGGATATTTGTGTGAAGAAGGAACAAATTTTGTATTTTTTTGCTAAATCATGGCAACTTTATCTAGCGCATCTGCAGAACCTTTTCACTTGTTTCTGCAGAGATGCTAGATAATTATTAGAACCCTTTACCATATTGGTTGGACCAATGCTGCAAATGCCCTGTAGTAGGTAAGGAATTTATTATGAAGTCTTTTATATAATTATAAGGCTGTTAACAGAACACAATATATGCAGGAAGCAAACATCTAAGCAGTATTATTGTCCAGAACCTTAATCTTTTAGAGAGAGAAGATAGCTGAAGAGGACAGGTGAGAGCTCAGTCAGAAGTTCAGCAAGCACTGCAGACACAAGGTGGCTGAAACAGTCATTTCTAGTTATTAATTATTAAAAGTTTCCAGCTTGCTAGTGAATATTGTATGGTAGGTATAGTTTCAGTTCCACAGCAGTTGTCAGTGAAGAGAGAGTTGCAGATGAGACAGATTTATGGCTTGTTTTTGAGATGCCTGGAAGTTAGCTGCCTGATAGGGTTAGCCTTACTTAAGGCAAGGCCAGAACTCAAGCCTACAAAGCAAGATCCTGTCCTCTGCTGCAGCTGAAGAAGTGTACCTCGACCAGTTCAAGACTGTGGGGCCTAATAAAAACTAATTAATGTTGCATTCCTTTAAGTTCATGCAGGCAATTTTGACTTTGCCACTTCCATTTGTAGTAATTACAATTCATTAGTTGCATTTGAAAGGTAACTGTTAAAAGTAATTAGTTACTATTTTTATAAAGAAACTACTTCTGGTAATTACTATTTTCTGTCCAGTAACTCGTTACTATAACTAATTACTTTTCAAATATAACTAACATTTTAGGTTAAGTCAGGCATTTTTAGATTATTATTATGATTAATTAGAAACTTCTATAGCGCTGGTGTATAATACCCAAGGCATCAACCATTGGCACATCAAATTCAGTCTGCAGTCAGGTGAATATCCAGAAAGTCAGCCCACTGAAATTGAGAGGGAGCCTACAGCAGATAAGAAAAATGAAAGAGGTAAGATGGTAGTGTTAGATAGCCATGTTTCAGCCAATTTGAGGTACATAACTAGCATTTCTTATCAGTAATAATAATAATAATATAAAAATTAAAAATACATGACCTAACCTAAAATGCCAGTTGTACATGACTGCATTAATTGTAATGCAGTACTGTAACTAACAACTATTTTAGGTAACTATTTCTGTAGTTAATCACATTTACAAAAGCAATGTACAGCAGTAACAGGTTACTTTTAAGAGGTAACAGCAAGGGCACAAGTACCATAATTTATCTCTGTGTTGATCTTACAAAAATTCTGCCATGTAGTGCTACACAGTTCTTGTAACATGTTAATGCATCTTATGTGTTAAGCAGATTTGCATATAAGCAGGTCACATGTAAACAGGATTGCAGTGTAATTTGTTGCATCGCTGTGAGTCTTCCTTCAAATGATTTTATTACAGTGTTAAGGAAGGCGAAGTTTCTCCCAGAAATGGCCTAGTTAAAGTTATTTTCTGAGGACTTAGCCCTGTGCTGTTGATTGGTTTATACTACTGATAGCCTCTTTGAATTATGCATTATATGGCAGTTGGGTGCTTGGAAGCCATTGATTGATCTTGGAAATAGGTCATACAGGAATAAAGCCTCTTATCTTGGCTTGGGAGAACTGTTGACAGATAGGAACTGAGTGACAGTGTGTAAGCATCAGTTTGCAGTGCCAAAACAGAAGGGTCTCTTGAAATAATCGTTGAAACAATGGATGGATGGATGGATGGATGGATGATTGATACCAAGCCAAGAAGCCAAGCCATTTTGTGGCAATTGTCCTTAAAACATTCCTCAGGTGTTGTTGAAGTGCTGGTAATGCTCTTTTGTGCTAGATAGGCCTAATTTTCCTACTAAACTTGTGTGTTTAGGAATGCAACACAATAATTAAAAAATGCAAAGCATTTTTGTAATAGACCAACTTCCTGTCTCCTCTAACATATGCTGAAACACTGGGACTTCATTCTAATGTCCAAGGTTTAAAAGAAAAGGTGTAATTAGTTTTTTAAATAATTTATTTGAAAATTATTTTGGAAAATATGCTTTATTTATGCATTGTGTACTATGTTTTTGGAGATAAGTAAGTGATTAAATAAATAAGTAAATGTTGTAGTGTTTTCACTTCAGCCAAAGGTTTGTGTGCCCTGTCGTCAAGCCTATGAGGAATATTGCTGATGGAGGCAAATAATAAATGAGCTTTACTTTGACTTTCTTTCCCTTGACTTGAGGTTAGATGATTTGACATAGCTGTGCCAGTCATTTGAGCATCTTAAACCTTCAGTGACCAGTGTTGCATTTTATTGCCAATTTAGGTAAGTCATTCTAGCCCAAGGGTTGCTTGAATGGCCTTGGCCTCATGATAAAAGCTGTAAATGAAAGTTTGAAAGGTTTTACTGTTATACACAAACTTTTTTGCTTAGTAGAACTTTTAAATATATTAATTTATTTAAGCAACTACTTATATAGCACCTTTTGTATTCTAACTTACAGCTCCTTCTGGTGTTTTCCTCTTATACAATGGTATTACTGTTTTTAATGTATTTGATAATATTGATGTATTAATAACATTCTTTAAAAATATTCTGGAAAATCTCATACTAGCAGATAGAATTGTTTTGATTGCTTGTTTTGATTATTAATTTATTACATTTGACTGTAATTTACTATATATTGCTAACTTGTAATTTTACGGCCCATTTATTTATTTTTTTTTGAAAAAGAGAAATTCTGTAACTGTATGTCAATCTGTTGTTGATGTACATATAAGGACATAGATCTCTGTGCTTATGTGTGCAGTGGCATTAAACTAGATTAGTTAGTATAAGGTACTCAGATTTTTTCCAAAACCGCAACAGCAGTACCACTAACCTTTCTTTGCAGGCTCCAAGGTTCAACAGTAAATTTCCATTATGAAAACCATTATGGTGATTGTAAATTGCATGGTATTCATTGTAAACCGAATGCGGGTTATTGTACGGTCAGAAAATGTGGCTTCATTAAGTCCAAGGCCAACCTCAAAGGGTTGCCTCTGTGAAGTCTTTCAATAATAATACAACTAGGTAACCTTTCCTTCATTGGCTAGAAAACATATACTGACAGATTTTCTCTGTTTAACTAGCACTTGATTTGAACCTCTGATGCAGCAAATGATGGCCAGGTGAGCTGCAACAGGAGTTACTGAAGCAGAAACATTGATTTGATTCCTGGCTGGGCTGCTTTTCTAAACAGTCAAATGAAAGGGTCATATGTATCTTGTGCTTATTGTTTTGGTCGCATCTGCTTTGCTGGTGATGGTGGTTGTGCTGGTCAGAGTGAGGTCATCGGTTGTGTTATGAGGGGCAGGGTGGTTGACAACATGCAGAGATTCTGGTGATTGCATCTAATTCTGTCATTTGCTTGATCTTGGATTGCATTATGTTGTTTTGCATTTGGCAGAGGTATTATACTTATTGTTGAGTAGAACTCGAGTATAGTTTTTTAGTATACTTGTACTTGAAACCAAGGTACACGTACTTGTTCTTGAGACTTGACATGTGCGATAAAAGTCCTTTAGAATGAAAACATACAGCAGATGAACAAACCAATAGATTTTTGCATATGTATGTATGTATGTATCCAATAAATAAGTAAATGTTGTAGTGTTTTCACTACAAAACGACCAAAACAATAAGCCCAAGCAAGCACTTATTTGTGCATTTTAAGGATCCTCAGAAAGGTGCTGTAACATGACTGTCAAACATTTCCAGTTACCAGTTAGTTATTATCTGTTATGATTTTGACAATTTTGTATTTCGTTGATGCTTGCCAGTGTTTAAATGGACCATGTCTCGATTAAAATTTGCTTCCAGAAACGACAGTTTACGTCGTGTGGTCTTTCTGTGCCAAAAAGTCTAAGCTATTTGTGATTGAATGAATTTAAATCATTGAATTTTGTCCACCTAGGCAATTCTGTCATACAGCGAAGTTGTTCAGCACATTGGTGTTGTATTTGATCCCAGCCTGTCCTTGGGTAAATGCATTAACTCATTACGTAGGTCAATCCTATACCATATTCATGATATCGAAGGATCAGCCGCCACATTTCCTTTTTCGCCCTGGTTTGTCTGGCAAATTTGCCCTTGTCTATACCTGTTTTGCGTATTTTAACTTCTTACTGGTGTTTTGAAGGCCACTGGAGGTAATTTGTTGAAGCTGCAAAGGGTCCACACCATCCTGTGCAGAGCCATCACTGAAACTCCAAGTGTTCATGCTTGTTTTTTTTCTAATTAGAAACCAGAATTAAATACCATACCTATTAACCTGTACACTGTTACAGCTTGTTTACTTTTTCCGATATAGGGTTTACTCAGTAAGTATACAAATGCTGGTTCACAGTGTTGTGCATTGTGGCAAATTTATGTAAAATATGGTGATTAATGAATTCTGTAATTTTTTGATTTAATCAGTAGTTAATATGATTATTTTTAAAAATTCCTGCTCAGAAGTTATTTTCTGTATCTTGATGCACAACAGAAATGTCTACCTACATATCTGCTTTAAAATGTTTTGGCCTTCTGGTTGGCATTCAAGTCCTCCAATCAAGATTATATCCCTGTATGGGGAGGGGACATCAGTGTTTGGCCTTCCCTTACAGAAAAATTGATTGGAATGTGCCAATTGGCTGTAATTTATTCTTTCCACATATTTGTAAGAAAGTAAGTAAGACATTTGTTAATGTGTCCATCGGCTGAGGAAGGAGTCGTAGGCTTAATATTTATTGGAGAACCTGAGAGCTTGGTTTGTTATCTGAGAAGAGTTTTTTGAGAACATGTTAAATATGGTCTATTTGCATGATTGTATTTATGTAAACAATGTGTGTATGAATGTGCATAATTGCACATTCATAGCACAGCTGGCATTAAGTGTGTGTTATGGTAGAGAAAAAGTGTATGGTAGAGAGAAAATGCTGCTGAGGATGGAGGCTGTATGCATGTAGTTGTTGTTGTTGTTTTTGAGTTTGTTTAGCTGCTGAGCATCTGGAGTATCAGCTTTGTCTGTCTTTCTTAGAACATTATATATTTATATATTGTTAGTGGTTTAAGTGCCAACTGCCAGGTTTATTTTCTTCTAGTGAGTTGAAGGCTTGATGAACTTTTTTGTGCTTGCTGGAAAAGTAGTTTGGTTCTGTTTTGTAAATTTCAGCCTATATGTTATTAGATATAGTGAGACAGCATTTGGCTTATTTACTGAAAGCCTTACTAGATTTAATTCTTAATATATCTGATGTAGACCCACCAGGTCATTTGAAACAAACTGTTAGATTTTTGTAAATGATTACAATCTGTTGCATTACATTATTTAATTTATATAAACATTAACAAGCCACGTGCTCTAGTGTTCAATAGATTCATTCATAAAGTAATAGCTGTACTTTCTTTGTAGATGTGTTTGTTGTACCATACTGTTTGAACCATCCGTGAAATAATTTGTGATTCAAGTGCAGAGGATTTGAAGTTAGGAATTGAAGCATTAGTGGATTAAATTTTGATGTACATGTGACCATTACACCATCTCCTAAATCTGCCACTGTAACTCTCAGAAATCATTGACCAACCCCACAAAAGACTATCACAAAACATTTTCCTACCTTGATGTTTATAAGCTCAAATGGAACTTGTTTGTACTTCTAAAGAGCATTACTGGATTGGCTGTGGAGTCGATAATGACAAACTGGAAAACACCAGATTGTTTTAAAGCATATGTTCCTATACTAATATGTTTCAATGATGTTTTCTTTTGGTGTGCTGTCATAAAACATGTTAATCTGCTTAAATATCATGAAATATGCAGTTCTGAACAACTTTTAGCTGTGAAAATGAATTCTGAATGAGGACATTTTATAAGGTAAACCTGTTAGGTGCTTTAATGTTTTCAGTGGTTATGCATCTTGAATTAGGCTTTGTTTCTTGGCTACTGTATTATGAATATTTATCTGGCAATATTATACAGTCTTATAGCAATGGAATTTAAAAAAAAAATTAAGCCCTTTCTGAAGGGGTGGAGTCAAAAGACCCAAGAAGGCTGCTATTGAACAGGTGCAGACCGGAAGCTAACTTAGACTTAACAGTGGCTGAGGGGTTATCAATCTCCCACAGTAATTACCCATTGAACTTGTCTAACTTCGGCTGACAAACTAGACCATTCTCAAACGACTGCACTAAACATTATCAGGCCAAAGCCGTGTGAACTGCGGATCTTTAAGATTAGCTGATTAAATTCAGAGTATTTGTACCCCAAAAATAATGAATTGGCTGTAGCAAAACAAAGTCAGTGCCTGAGGCACTTGCATTCACATATTACCAAAAGGTTAAGCTGTTTGAATCACTATTTCTAATTGTGTGTCTGATTGGACATAACATGCCTTCATAAGATTTCTCATGTGTATGTAATATGATATAATATGTAACATTTTATGTATAAGATACATAAATATGTACACACAATATATACATGTATATATAAATGTTTATGTATATATAGGTCTCATTAAAATTTATGCATGTACATACATTGTACAGTTGTACATACAGATATACACTGTACATATGCAGTGGAAAACTGTTGATTTGGTTTCATCAGGAGATAGGATACATGAACAATGAGCTTTTTTAGTTGCCACATGACCCCATTCTCAGGAACTATTCCTCAGCTGTTAAGCTTACCTGTTTATGTGGCTTTTATCTGAACTTCAGCAGGTTACCTACTTTCAGGAAATTTACCTGATTTTTGGCTAGACCTGGCATTGTTTGAAATATCGAGTGTCTTAGATGATATCCGAGACTGTTGTTTACTTGCGAGTGTAGACAACTCCATTTTTAAATACACTTGGGTGTTTACAACTAACCGGATGTTCTGCTGATGCGGAGAAGTTATTACTGGTAGTCTTTCCAGTCCTACCCAGCGGCATAACTTTACGTCCTCTATTCCTTGGGTAAAGTCTCATTTGAGCCACTACTGGTTCTGCCTTTATTTGCATATTAATTTCTTAGTTATACAGAAAGACAGAAACATTATTAAAGTTTATGTATGTATAGTCAACGTGCTATATCTTATGTATATGCTGTAGCTTTACATTCTTAATTATGAGTCTGGTATTACCCCCCTGGAAACCAACAGTATCTTCAGCAGGTCCTAATCTCTAACTGACTATTACATACCCCATCCAACAGCCGAATGACTAGAATTCAAATGTTTCCCATGTGAAATGACCTCCTTTGCACAAATTACCGGAAGTCTGGCAGTGCTACAACCAGAAAATTGCAAGAGCTTTCTGATTTCCAACTTGTGGGTTTGTTGCAAAGCTGGAGTTATGAGAGCACATTGCTTTTTTCGATTTTAGGAGTAATTTATTATCTAATTTTAAATATTTTTTACTGCTTTATTGAGTGTAAAATTCCTACTACATCGTTCCAATGGTGCTTATTTTCATTTTAAAAACTTCTTCTCATAATGTTTTCGCTTAAATATAAATACTGTGGGTGTATATAGTTTAAAATACTGTGGTTGTATGTAGTTTCAGGTTAACAACAGGAATTTCCAATATTTCTTCATAATATAGTTTTATACACATAAGAGAGGACACATTTGTGGACAGTTTGATGCTAGAAGTGTTTTTCTAGCTTCATTATTGGCAGAGTTATACAGAGTACAACCTGATGATATTTTTTGGGCAAAAACTTAAGATAATTAAGACTAATACTGATTACTAATACTAATAACGTGAATACTGTTGTCCAGTCCTGTGAACCCTGGGGTTAAAAGGACTGGACAACAGTATTCACGTTTTTAAAGAATATTAGAAGAAGAATGATTTCTTAAACTATTCTGTTCACTGGAATGAAAGACTACAATTACTGAGAAATAAAATACAAAAAATGTTAAAACATTGATATTTAAACATTTTCAGTTGTAGTCTGTAAAAATTCTAGACTCTCCCTTCCCTCAGCATGGCCTAGTTCATGGATGGCTGCTTTTGATATTGTATCAGTGGATGAAGAGTAGATATTTCAGTTGCTGAATGAAGATACAAAAACTTGAAGAAATTCAAAGAAATGTTGAAATTGACTGCAGTTACTTTAACATGATTCACAAAATTCTGCTTATTTGAATGTGGCTAGCCTTGGTTGCAGTTTGGCTTGTAGTGTTTGCTGATAAGTTGTATTGTAAGCCGTTCTGAGAAACTGTAGGTTTTTGGGAAATGGCATTAGTGGTCCAGGCAGGCCTTCCGTGCTTCATGGCTAAATATAATGACAAAGTCCCTAGCATGGCGTTTGTTTGCAGCTTTTCAGTAGTGAGTAATGAATGAGCCGATGGCGTGTTGTTTGTCTTTGAGGTTGGTGATCATTACGTCTTCGTTGTTGGTTGTGTTTGCCCTTATTCCTTCGTTAATTAGTGAGTGCTTGTTTTTCCTCTTTCTCAAAACCTCGTTGTACCTTGGGTGACTGTGTTGCCTTGTTTGGCACAAAATGGCAGGATGTTATTGTCCAGCGGTTGAATGCTGCCGATTGGCTTGGCCGGGATGGCCTGCCTGCTGGAAGCCTCTCTGTGTATCTTTCGTCTCTCATAGGTTGATATTATAATCTGCCCGCAGCCTATTGGCTAGACGAGGTGTGCCGTGTACATGTATTATGCATGCTTGTGTGCGCACTCTTCATTCCAAAACCAGTCTGAACCAGATTTTCTGCACTGGCCAGGTTGTGTTGGCCTTTTGCTTTTGTGAGAAAGGCATTTGCTGCAAATTACAGCAAGGTTTACGACTGTGTAGGTAGCAGAGGATTTCTGTCTGCAGTAGGAGAGTCTTATGCAATGTGCCATATTTTGGCCTGGAAGAGTCAGCTTATATAGGAAGTCGGATCTGGACAGCTACAACCCATTGTCTTTACACACAGTCATCTGTTTTTATGCTGTGAGCTGCGCTGACTGCAGTGGTGGCAGCTTTGTTGTTCTAGTACTTTCATGGCGACTGAGAAATCTGATTAGGTGAGCCGGTTGAACATTTGCAGTTCTGAAGGGGTATCTGGGCTTTAGTCCAGATCCTAGGCCTCAGTATGTGCTGAGTGTTAAAAATCTGAAAACACAAGTGGTAGCTGGTCTCAGTCATAACAGTTGTTTTGAAGAAGAAATTTCGTGTACTAGTGGACCCGTGTTGGATTTCATCAGCTGTAGGTCACTGGCACTTGTTTCTGGCGCTGACCATGCTCAAGTGCCTGTCGTTTTCTTCAGTGGAGCCATTCAGACAGGTTGAGACGGGCGAGGACGAGTCTGGGGCCTCAGCGATGGGGGCCGAACAGAAAACGTCTTCGGACAGTGCTGGATCAGATTTCATGACATCAGCAACTTCATTCATAAAAGGCTGTGTATTGCGATCACTTTCTGATGATGGGTAAGACCAATGAGTCTGTAATTTAGGGGTTTTCTTTTAAAAAACCTTTTATTATGAACATAGCAGTAGTCTGTGTTTGGTTCCTGTGATGTGGTGGGCAGACCTTTACAGGAAATAAGTGTTCGTGTTGTTGTGATTTTATTATGTTGGAGTTATTTGAGGTTATTTTTGGCAGAGATGTCAGGTTTAAGTAAATGTAAAAATTTATGTGTAACCTTTGCCACGAAACCGAGTGCTGTCTGAGCTGGCAATATTTGTGCTGTTGATTGCTGAAGTCCTGTTTATGGAGGGACCTCTGCAGGTGACAAGGAAGCTTCTAGTCTGGCATCCATTTGCAAGCTTTTAACTACAACTGAAGACATTTTGATTGACCTCAGACTAGTCAGAAATGTGCAGCTTTAAAAGTAAAATCCTACATTAGGTCAAGTCACTTGGAAAAAATTGCTAACAACTTTATTCTCAATGATGCAGAAGTTTTTGGGCATTTTCATGGATGATGTATTTCTGAAGAAACCTCATTTAAGTTGGCTGTTCTCTTGTTTAAAATAGACATGTGCAAACAATATATGGACTGAAAATTACCTTTAAGCATTACATATGTGATTGCATTAGGTAGTAATGGCATTCAGACTGAAATGAATCTCCATTCTCAGATGAAGTATTTAGAGTTGGGATGAGTTTACCAGTTAAGTCAGATTAGCTGGATAGCACCAGTAGGAGCAGAGACCTTTAACTGGCCAAATAACTGCTTGGTGTAATTCTGGAAATTAGGCAACCACATCCAGTGGTAAAGTGTGCCTTGCCTGTTGACCATGTTCTATACAGGACTGAAGGAGGAATGGGCCCACCGCTACCCTTAATGCGGAAATGTTAATTGATTGGGTCGAGTGCCAACCAATGGGTGCAGCAGCAACTTGCACCATTATTTGCTAGCCATCATTGGAACGAGTATGTAATCTGGGGCAGAGAGTTGTCACACACCTTTATCGACTGGCTACGGTGAGAGCACCTGGAGGGACAGGGGCCCGTAGCCTGGCTCATGACAGCGAGTGATATGCAGCCGCCTGTAAAGCAAGACTTGGCCTTGTTGCATGCAAGGTAAAAATCCTGAAACCCGGACCTCAGGTGTAAAGAGAGAGGGCACTGTAGCATGTCTTGAACATGTGATGGAAACTGCATTGATATACTTGATGGATGATTTCTCTCTCAGAACAAGTACTTTGTGGACAGTTGCCTAGCACGAGTCCAACTTCAGCGCCACTCCTGTAACACTGGATGCCTTACCTATGCCATGCCTTGAATGTCAAGGTGAAGAAATTTGAAAAAAGCACAGGGGTAACGGCCTGGAGTGACTAGTGCTCTCTTAAGGTAACAAAAAAACAAAAAAAAATTGTCACTAAACTGACAGTATTGAATTGTTACCTTTCTGAAGTCTAACTTGTGCTTATTCAGTTCTTAATATTATTTTCTGCTGAGTATCATTATGCACTGTTTTAGTTTCTGGATGCCTGGATTTCCTTAATGGAAACCAATATTTGCTGGTCCTCTGATCAATCTAAAGTAGTTTCACTTCATGCATAATTGCATACGATAATATTTTGGCCAGTTCTTCTCTTTTTCTTATTTTTGACCAGTAGTTCATAAGGATTGGACCTGTTCTGATGGATTTTCCTGCTGTATACCACCACAACAACATTCACCCAACAACTTGACAACCTTTTTTATGTTGCTTGGCTCAGTAATGAATTACTAATTTAATTGAGCTGCTATCTGACCATCTTTATCGTTGTCAGTCATGTTTGATTTTCGTTATGTAGCCCCATGTGAGAAACTTATGGTCCTACCATGCGAAGGCTACTACTATTTGCAGAGCTCTGAACTTGTTCATAGTTCACCCAACCCACCTCTGCATATTCATGATGCAATACTTGTGTGGCATTGTTTTTTCTTTGAACGGGAACCTTTTAATCTAGCTTTATTCTTCTGGCTTCCTTTGTCTGCCTGTGGTTTTCAGTATAGTTTAGTAGACAGAAATATGGCATAAAGTCTGTACTCATGTTTGGCATTGTTTTATTTGGGCAGTATGATTAAGAAAGGGCAAATTACAAAATGCGTTATTATATTGAACTTTATACTTGACCACTGGGGATTGCATTTATGTGCCAAGATCATTTCGGTTTTACAGGGCAAGTGTTCAAGACCCTATTTTAAATCAAACAGTAGTGGCCAATTGTGCATGACTGTATTACAAGTCATTAAGCAAGAAAGCTATGTTAACACACTGGATTCTTTCCAGAATTGATTTCCTCTGTAGTAAAATATGCTGCAGTTTTGATGCATTTTAGAGCCTGCATACTGTATAATTAACTGTGTAAGGGCCCTTTGGGCATTTTTTTGTAGTCCCATAGGCAATTGTTTGCCTCCTTCTGCAGGAAGGGCTGATGTGTATGATGATAGTGGTGAAGCCAAGGAGTATTTAATTAGTCTTCTAAGGATCTTATGTAGATTTAATGTTGGGCTAAACATTTAACCCACCAAACTCTGATGAGAGGAGTACATGTTGAACCCTAAATGGCTTCTCAAGTAAACAAGTTGTACCATGGCCTTTATTGTGTTGTTATTGTATCTGGGATCTTTTTCTTGTTTAAGTACAGGAAAAACTGGTTCACGTGTCAGGTCTGCTGCCCTAGAAACTTCATGTGCTTTTTCTTGCATGTTAAAAACTTTAAACCTTGCTTTGCATTTTCTAATGAGTTTTTATATCAAATTATCAGATCAAAACAAAGTTTACTTGAAAAATCAAAGTAATGGTCTTATCCAAATTCGACACAATGCTTATTTTAAGTATAATATTAGGCTCAATGGGTTCATTTTGCACAAATATTGAATTCTTGATAAAATTTTGTGCAAATAAAAAGGTACTTTTGCAGGACTAGAAACACGGATAATTATGGGAAGCAGTTGGCACATGAAAGGGAGGGAAATTTGACCTGCAGCTACAGACAGTGCTTGAAGGAATTTTATAGTTTATTTATTTTCTTATTCCATGATTTCTTGTGGAACCCCTGATAATTGTTCACAGAATCCTCTAGTTCCACAGAACTCTGGTTGGGAAATGCCAAGTTCCTGCAGTATTGGAGAATTTTGTTTGGGATTTATTGCACCTGATGCAAGAAACCTACATGTAACAGAACATCATGTAAAGGGAATCTGATAACTGCCTGATCAAGAAAGATATAGTACTATGTTTAATTTAATGGGTACTGAATAGTCAAATAAGGGCAGTGTATTATTTGACTTGATTAATAATTTTTAAAACTGTATCTAACAACTGATGTCTTCGAAAATATAATTCCTCTTAACATAGATTGTACACTTTTGCATTAAAGATTTCCAACATTTGCTGTTAGTTTTGATTTGCTAGTAATTACTTGGTTCTATAAGAATATCCAGCCAGCTGAAGGCATCCAATGATAATATATTGAATGATAGAAAAGTACTGTTAACTATTAAGCAAGAAAGTGTGTTAATAAGTCTAGCATTTACAAGATGTTTGTAACAAATAATTTTGAGTAAATTTACCAGAAATGTTTATTCATGTTTGATCATCTCTGAAAAGCCGTTAAAGTCCTTGTCGTATGTATTGCTTTGAAGTAGTCCCATAAGGCTTTTGGGGGAATCTTATGTGAGGTCTTCGCTTCTTCATTTGTGTTGTCAGCGTGGTCTATTATCTTTTATTTATGCCTTCTTAAAAGTTGCAATAATGGCGTGGGATTACTGCTTGTTTAGGCATTTCACAGGGTCCGATAGCAGGTAGGTCCATGCAAGGGTGCTCTGATTTCCGGTCCCATAAGAGCTTTGAAAGACCAGTCAGTTAGCCCAGGCACAAATGGACTAGGATGGTGGAGGCTGACCTTTACCTACTGTACTTTGGGCTTTGGGCAACACACAACCTGGAGACAACCAGCCCAAGACCGAGATGGTTAGCAGAGTCTGTTAATTATTTAAAGACAGGCTTACCTGTTAGTATTGCAGCATTGTGCAGCAGATGAATAATGACAGACAATTTATGAATTCATGGGGAAGGAGCAGTGCTCTATTTTCTCTGTCACAATCTGGGGTGGCCATATTGTTGACAAGAGAGCGGCTGCAAGGTGCTGTTTCCAGCTGATATCAAATATATGGCGTGAAAATTAATAATATGCACGAAACAATTTTGGCTAGAATGGGAAAGTTAAAAGCAAACAATAGGCTGAAATGATTTATTATACTGAGTAGTTGAAGGGTTGATTGTTGTTAAGTCAAAAGTGGATGTGGCTTTGGAAAAAGGCAATTATAACATGCATTTCATCCCAGAATTACTGTAATCGATCCCACTGTAATTGTAACTTGAAATTTGTATAGCACCTTTTCACGATAAACTCATCAGAGGTGCTCTCTGCACTGACGATGTTAAATGTCGTTAAGAACAGAACATTCGTCCGTTAGTAAACATTGCTCAGGTGACTAGAAGAGTCTTCATTGGCAAGCTTGCTTACACACACAGAGCCCTACCAACAGGTTCTCAACTAGAGTTTAATGATGAAAGCATGTTCTCAGTTTCTGAAGCACATAGCGTTGAGGATGAGGAACGACGGTGGGCGATGTGATCTGCTGCTGATGGCTCACGGTTGTCTCACCATCCAGCAGTCCCTCGCTGATGGAAACGACGCAGTGTCTGAATATTTCTCAAACCAACGGATATGCGTAGGACAGGCATTTGTTGCCTGCCTGCCGACCGGTAGGTAGTTGAGCCCTTCCATGGTCGACGGTCAGTGCCACTCCAAACACTTTCCCCTTTCTTAGTCAAATCCATGATTTCCTGACAAAGGCTGCATACATATGTCTGTAGGTCTGAGGCTTAACTGTTGAACTAGAATCCTGTCCCTCCTCTGTAGGTGGACCATTCCAGACATAGAAGGTCACGATAACGTGAAACAAAACTGTCCAATACACAGTAATTCCTTGTCGGAAATGAAATATAATTTCAATATACAGACTGACCAACAGTAAAAATCCAAACTGCCAGAATTATGTGCAAATTTCACATTTGGACAGCTTAATCTGTCAAAATAATGCTAAGAAAAGCCAATGAGCAATATGGCTGTGGGTGTTTTTAGCACACACACTGCTTTTATGCTTCAGATTAAGTCTTGTTTACTAATTCTACTAAATCAATATTATTCAAATAAAATTTTAAATAAATGTTAAACACATAAAATTTTTACACTTTTTAGCAGAGTAGAAATTCACTGTGCAGCTGATAGTGTTTGAAATTTGCAAATCTGTTTAGGAGTTTCATCTAATAAAACATGTCCAGATGCTCCATATGAAGGTAGTGGTTACGGTGAATTTTACCTGTTTGGGTTACTGTTTAATACATATGTTTGTTTTAAATATTGGTCTATTAGTTACCAAAGCCAGTAATAACTAATCCTACTGTACATCTACATGACCAACAATCGCAAGTTTAATTCAAGATAACAAAATAGATGTCACCATATTTGTTCATCTGGCCTATATGGTGCTATAGTAAGCACAGTACTGCATTCGCTATGCATATTTCGCTTTTTATAAATTTAATTCGTTTGTTATCAATCTTTACCAAGTATAACTACAATAGTTCAGAAATTTTTTGAAATTTCCACGCATTAGTCACCCCTTTTAATAAGACATAACCACAGAAGTTCTTGTAACAATCTGTGACTTATAGCCTGGAAATACAATAGTTAATTAACCAGTTTAAGAAAGATGGGAAAAAGAAATCTTGAACATAGAGCTGATGAAACATATTGTTATAGCACTTTTCCAATAACTGCTTATCTATTGTGTAATTGGTATTGTTACTGTTCTGTAAATTTACATGGACGAACGTGGCAACAGTTTTAGTGTAGGTCTACGTTCTATTTAAATTTATTTTTAATTAGTCTAAAAAAATGGCTTGACATTTTACAATAAATCGTTCTTTCATTGATAGCTGCTATTAGAGTCATTTCCACAACAGCTATGATGCTGGAAATTTTGATAGTATGATATGTGTGGCTAGTACTTTTTGTAGATTTCAGTATTTATAATGGCTTCTAGCTTCATTAAATTGACACCTTTTTACAGTTTTTCCTTGCCAGAGCTAGTCAAGGCCATACAGAAATAGAAAAGTGTATACATTTACATTTTTTACATTTACAAAGTCATGCACGCCGTTCAGTGTTTTTGGACATGGCCTTTCAGCAGCTTATTGGGACACTGATGCACTGTTATTTCTAGTCTCCAGGAATTGCAAAACAGATACAATTCATTAAAAAATTTTAAGGCTGGTTTTATTCATTTATTATAAGGTGTAGTTAACTCAACAGACACTCGATGCAAACCGTGTAATGAAAAGAAATAGCAGTTTCTCTGTGTGGCACAACAAATAAATGCACTATAATATTTTAGAACTGTCTTGTGTTGATGCCATTAAAGAGTACAAACAAGATTGGGATTAACTGATTGGTGTGCTATTTCATTATGAAAAGTCTTTTTTGCAAGGACTTTTTATTTCATTAACATTTAAGTGTTTTTGCTACTTAGTAACAGTTTTTTTGCTCAGTGTAAAGGTGTGCTAAAACTGTTTTTGGAAAGTGTGGATACATCTGGCTGTGGCTGTTGTATAAGTCATACCACCAACTTCAGTTTTTAAAAATGTACAAACTTTTGCAACTTATACTCGAGTATTTATTGTAAATAGAAGGTCACTTGACAGTGTGCAACTGAAAGAAGTCTGGTATTTTCATTAGCTGTTTTGTTTGAAGTGCAATATTAATCTGCATTTGAGTGGAGTAAACCTATTTTTAGAAATGATCAGTTATACTTGATAATGCTGCCTCGTTAAATATCACGGCTGTCAATCATAATTTTAAGGTGTTTGCAGATATCTGTTGATGCTTTTGTCTCATTTATTTAGGACTAATTAAAAAGAGTACTAACACCAAAGAATATTTATAAATGCCTCTTACTATAAGTGCTTTATCATTTTTATTTGATATTCAGTTCAGTTTCGCTGAGGTTTATGCACTTGGATCTTCAGTGGTAGTTGGTAAGGGTTCTTTTCCTGGTAAAGATATCATATCAGCAAAAATAGCAATCTGAGGCATGATGTGAACTTAGATATGCCTTGTGACATATCAGTTGTAAATGAACTGAATCCATATTGGTTGTGCTTTTATACTGAACTAGAAAATGTACTTAGGTTGATATTGTAATAGTTTGTTTCTTAGTGATTTCATTGAAACACCTGAAATAGTATTTAGAATAAAGTTGACATCTTGTAGCACATTAAAACAGCAGCACTGTAAAATGATGCACCACCAGAAGCCTAAAAGTGCAAATTTGTTATTGCTCAGTGCTTGAGGCTTCTAAAGGCAGTGTTGTTGGGAGGTCCTGTGTATAAAGTTTAATTATTAAAAAAGGTCATTGATGACACTTCAAATTATTGTATTGTAATTGTAATTTAAGATTTATAAAGTGCCTCTTAGAGAATAAACTCAACAGGGTGCTCCCGACCTGAACAAATAAAATCACTGTTAAACAGTGCAGTCTTCAGGCGCCTGCAAAATGCTGAGAGGGGGAAAGAGAGGAGCTCAAGTCGCAAATCTCAAAAGAGAGAGACGGTTCCAGCAGATGGGACCAACATACGCAAAGCTTCTGGACTGGGCAGTAGCAGTTCGTGTGCGAGGGACAAACAAGAGATCATGGGTGGCCAAATGGAGGGTGCCACGGCCCGGTAGATGTACAGATTGGGTCAGATTATAGTATTGATGTTGTGTAATGTGGTGCAATCGATTTATCTTGTTATTTTATTTGTATAATTGTTACTGTACTGATATTTTTGGTTTATTTGTTTGTAATGGGGTTTCCATTGATGTGAAATTCTGACCGTATGAGTTTCTTGGGTTCAGTTATCTTATTACCATGGATGACTGCAGAACTTTGTTGTTTTTGTTTTTGTAGTGGAACAAGCAGTGTTGCCATAGACAATAAAATTGAACAAGCTATGGTGAGTATTGGGCTATTCCGTGTGAAATCAACCAATTTCCTAACATTTTCCCACCTTCAACCTTAGATTTGGCTGAAAATTTCACAACAGTGAAAACCTCATGCCTCTACCCCCCTCTACTTCTGGAGTTATTTTATGTTGAACATGGCCTCAGAGAACATTTCGCGAAATCGGATACCAATTTTCGCCTACCCCACCTCACTTTAAGATGGTATATCTAAACCAAATTTTGACATATCATAATAAAATTTTGTATTGTTAAATTGGCAAAGTCTCACCTAGATCATTGTAATTATATTTTGCTAAGATAAGAATGGGCAAGATGTTTAAATGTCACATATTCTGCAGATTGTAATTTTCTTACTGATAGTGTGGTTAGGATCATTAGACCTGTAGTGTCCCACTCTTATTGCATTATGAATGCATGAAAAGGACTCGGCTTTTTAATTTCCTGACAGTACACTTAAATTTGATAAACCCCCCCATGCAGTATGTTGCAGAGGTGCATTTTGAAGCTGGGCAAAAGGAAGCATGATACATTTGTGCACCACAGAAAGCGGTCAAAGGGAAGAAGTATCAGGTGATTGTGTTGAGGCTGAAGATGACGAGTTGTTGTATTTCCAATACATCCAACTCAAGTGGAGCCATTGGGACAGGAATGGGGAGACGGAACACATGCTTTTGTGCAGCTGCAAGACTTGGTGGTATGTCAAAATCTAGCTGCACTACTGATTTTATGCATGACCTATTTTATTGGTTGCCTGAGCATTTTCAACTGAAGATTTTGATGTGGTTCTAGCGCTGTCTGCTGGGTACTGCACCTGTTTACTTGCACAGCCTTGTTGCCCTACACTACTACTTTGGCTGGCCAAAGATCTGTAGGGGTGAACTAGGTGGTTGTTCCCTTTCAGTTGCTCTTTATCGTTGTAATGTCAAAACTATTCATCTACCTAGAATAGCCACCTTCTAGATTTGCATCTTCTTCTGGCTTGAAAACTGTTCTCTTTGCCAACACTGGCAGGACTGCACTCAGTGCACTTTGAGAAGGCTTGCTGGTCGTTACCATCCAACCACATTCTGGCTAGGTGCCTGAGATCTTCCCATATTTCAAACAGAAACAGAACAGAAAACAGCCTTCAACAACCTTTTGACCACATCCTCCCTATGACTGGCCCCTTTCTTTCACCATTGCAGTGGACCACTACATAGCCAGAGGTGCATGGTACCTGCCAGCCCGAGCCCTCGTTGTTTTACTCCTTCTTGTGCTTGTGTTTTTCCGTTTTTCTCCCTCAAGCTTCTGGCCCACCTCGCCCAGGTTCAGGTTGGAAGAAGTCCGTCGTGGTTATCACATCTGGCTCGGCACCCTAATCGTACGCCTGGGCTGTTGTGAGCGCCATTTCTCAAGCTTGGTGGTCAGAACCGCTGTGAACTTGAGGTCTTTGGGCTGCCGTCCTAGCACCTCTGCCGCACCAGACATCATTGTTCCCAGGAAGGCTAACTTGTCCGTCTCGAGGCGGTGGCCACTTTGGACGGTTGCATGGTAGTCTTTCAGAGGCTGACCACCCTGTGTAAGAAGAACTTGGGTTGGTACAGAATACACACCTGGTGCATGAGGCTGGCATAGGCTTGGAGCATGGGGCCGCCGCCGGTTCACTGAGCTACACAAGAAGGTGATCAGTATGTTCATCCATCAACGTAGTGTTGACCTATGTCCTATGCCATGCCTTCCTCAAAATGCTTTAAATCAGCGCATCTCAGCAGCTCCTCCAGTACTTTTATGAACACTCTTCTTGCCCGTTTCTCGTCACTTCATGCACACAGTGGCACCCCGCATGGTATGCATAAATGACACTCTGCCAGGACTCCTACTCTGCACTCACGGCAGAGGTGTGGTAGTCTGGCCCCCTCCTGGTTAATGGCACAGTGATGCCAACAGTACTCGGCAGTGCAGCTTTTACCACATATAACCCTTTGGCATGGCATGAGCCATGCACGTTTTGTTGATCCGTGCCCCATGTCGCCATGTTGTCTGTGAAAGTATATTTCGTGTTAGATATGTATATACTGCGTGCAACAGAAGGGTCTAAGTGCGGGTATTCGCTGATCAGGCACAAATGAAGCCGTCAGCTCTTCTGCCGTACGAGTTGTGGACCAGTGAACTGGATTTTGGGTCAGCCTGAGCAGGGCTCTGCCAGCACAGGAAATGAGGTTGGAGGGCCTGATTGTGGAGTACTGACCCTCGTGGGAGAGGGCATCAATCCAAGCATTTTCTGAACTGTGGCTACAGGGCATGATGGGGCTGGAAAACATTAGGTGGGCCCAAATCACCATTTACATCTAATCTACCATATATGGCCATCTGTAAGTTGCATTAACATTGTTGCCGATTTTAGTCTGTCTTCTTTTTATTTATGCCTTAGTAATAAATTAGAATCTCAAGATATTGTAAAAAATAAGGCTACAAGTTTTACAGGTAAAAGTAATTTACTTTTGTGTTTTCATCACTGATGATCTCGAAGAAGATGATCACATTTTAAAACACATTCAGACAGAATAAAACTTATTGCTACTGTCATAAATGCTTAAAAGTTTAACTTAAATTATTTTTAAAGCATTCACATTATATTCAGAAATATGAATAGGCATTCAGTGCTGTCAGTCCATTGTGGTAAAGCACACACTCCATAGTGCGTTTTGTTCCAACTTGTCCTTGAAATTACTGTCACTTATGAATAAGTTGAACTCATTTCAGTCTACATTTTAGGAATAAATTTTTGTCTCACCTAGTCAGTGTTTCACTGACAAAATTGTTTTTAAAATCCCAGATCTAAAATGTTATAATTTAAATAAGATGCTGAATTTTCTTTGACAATATAGTTACACAATTTCATATGAATTGGTTCACTTCATTGTACCCATGAAAACAACTTTAATTGAAAATGCATTCTCCCAAATGAGGTCAAACCAATTTTTTACTTGTTTGTGGTTTGTAAGTGTCCAGTTTTATTCTGCTGAGTTGTGTAGGTGTTTTCTTTGAAGTTTTTATTTGCTGTTAAATGAGCAAAAACTTTGTCACTTGGCCAGTTGTTGGGATGATTCCGTCAAGTGTGGGGCCCTAGACAACTAGGCTTTCAATCAGGTGTTTGATGTAGAGCCGAAGGTTCGTTGTCTGGTAGGTATTTCAGCCTCATACAAAACTGCACTGCAATTAAATGCTTGAAAAATCTGCTTACTCTGAGTTGTGGTCAGAAAGCAGCTTTTATGACTGCAGAAAGACAAAGAATGCTGTCCAGCTGAAAGAACAGCCTATTTTTGGGGCATTCAAACTAATTGCTGGCCTCATTGCATGCCCTTCCTTGCACTCAGGTCTTTAACCTTCTATAATCATATAATATTATGAATATGCTAAGTATTTTATAGCTCTGTTGTTTTCGTTTAGCATTTGTTTCTGAAATTTCTTTGTATAAGATTGACTAGCTCACTGACTGTGATGTTTCAGGATCTGGTTAAGAGCCATTTAATGTTTGCTGTTCGAGAAGAGGTGGAAGTTCTTAAAGAGCAGATCAAAGAACTTCTTGAAAAGAACTCACAGCTGGAATATGAGAACAGTATACTGAGAGCAGATGCCAGTCCAGAAACGCTTGCTAAGCTTCAATCAGGTCAACCGTGATTGTGGATAACGCCATATTCCCCTTCTTTATGATAGATTTATGCTTTCATTCAGTCGTTGTGCTTGAAGTACTCTCACTGACAAACTTGTGATTTTGAAATATCTCAAACGATTTGTATGCTGGTTTGTGTATGCCAGTAGTAGTTCTTGCTAAGTCTTGTCTTCAATTTGTTATGAATTCCAGTACAGCAGCACTCGGCTGAACCAGATCGTCTTTATTTTTCACGTTGAAAACATTGCTTTTATTGACTGCAGAATAGCTTTCTGTGGACAGGTCAACATGCATGACTCGAATAATTCTGTGATGGCCGAGCACAAGTGTGTTGTAATTATGTTATTGTTTGAACTGTAAATTAAATGTGACTGAAGTTCTCATTGCCATGTATGCATAATTATGTAATACTATGGGATGCATGACGTAAGCAGAGCAAGAATTGACATTATAAAATGTTTTACATTCTTTTGTCATTAGTCAATGGTACTGTCATCTAGTTTGTGTTTTACTCAGTGCCATCAAATGTTCTTGTGACTTTTTAGTTGTTCTAAAGTGGTTTCTTTTGTTCAGTGGTTTCTACGTCTCATTCCTGTTCATCCTTGTCAACAAAAACTGCACAAATATGTTGATCTTCATAAGCATAACTTTAACTTGTAAGATACATTGAAAGAGTAAACAGAAGTATTTCTTGTTTCCTCGTATTTCAGTTCAGCTTGTTTATGTCACTTCGGATTATGTTTCTGTCAGTTTCTTCATTATAGGATTCTAGTTATTAAGAATGTGAATATTAAGAATACAGTTTTTGGCTGAACGAAACGAGTCTTAACAGCTGTTGCCTGTAATGGTTGACGGTTGACTTCTCGTTCTGTGCATGCGTACATCATGTGTGGCAAATGAGCTGTGCTCTAGAAATCCATTTGTGCCAATCCAAAGCCTTATTTATCTTGTTTATTTGTGACTTGTTCAAGGTTTTATTTTGGTTAAAGTGCATTTATTTGTGTTCTTGCCCTTCTAAGTTTACTTACTGAAATGTTAGGATTAAGGATGAACATGGCTTTCTTAGTTTCTTAGGGTGCACTTGATATGGATAACTAAAGGAAGAGCTATGTGACGTTAACTATTTAACATGTTGGGATACTGTTGAGGTGGTATCAAGTAAATTGGTATGTGTCATCGAGGCTGTTGTTTAAATTGGGTTGGTATTTCAGTTTGATAATCCGATTTGAATATGATTTTAATTGTAGATGCTGGCATTCTTTTCCATGTTGTTTTCTTTTCTTTGTGATCACATACGACAATTTTAATGGTATAGTTCTGTAAAAATTAGAATTAAAAGTGCAATGTGGGAAGTTTATAGTTGGATGCAGCATGTTGAATTGGTAATTTTTTTTAAACTTTGATTTGTAAAATTGTAAAGTGAATTTAAACCAGTTGTCTTTAAGATAGTTTTTGGCAATAATGTAGTTGAATGATGGTTTAAACCACATGCTGTGTATAAGTGGAATCATATATTTACCATGCCACAGAGTAAATTTAGTGTTGATACTTTTTGTGATATAGCCCTTTTAGTTATAGCTTTAAGTCCAAATAGTGCAATACACTGTGGTGTGTGTTATTTTTCTGATTGGCACCAGGTTCATTCCATCACTTACAAAAGTTTACCCAGATCAGTTTCAGTTTGGTAGTAGTCATAAAATTGGAAAACATTTGGCCATTGGCAGGTTTATGCGCAGGCAACTGTGCAGCCTAAACTTGGCAGAAGGGTTTAACGATAATGGCTTACCATGCTCCAGTGTGATTTTGAAATAATGCTATAGAATTATTCCACTCTTTAAACCTTTTTCGATATATAGAAAGATTTTAACTAATTTGTAAACTCAAACCGTTGACAGACCCCTTTTGCACTAAGTCTTATTTGATACCCAAACCAATGTGTTTGCTGCCAGTTGACGCTTGACTGGTATACAGTTGTGTAATGCCATGTTTTTCCATTTGACTTATTTTGCCAAGATAACTTGCCACAAAATGTGTACTCTAAACGCTCTTGTAGCTTAAAGTGCAATTGAATGTTCAGTGAACTGAAATTCAATATTTGTTCTTAAAATGTCCCATGAGACTGAATGGCATAGGAAGAATATATATATATATATACATATAGATATATATTTATTTAGTTATAGAAAAGAATTTCGTAAAAAATGGATTTAAGTTTAATGCTGTAGCATTTCATACGTAATGCAGTTAGCATACATTTAAAGTTAAATTTATTTGAAAATAATATAATAAACATAGGTGCAGTTATTTTAACCAAATAATTTCTGGAACTAATTGTGTCTTTTAATTTTTATGCTATTTTGCCAAATCGATTCAACACCCCACTTCCGTTGCAATACTTGTGTATGTGCATACGTTTACTTGCGAGCATGCATGAAAACTTCAATGAATTGCATTTGTGCATTTATTGGGATGAACGAATAATGGCAAATTAATAAATTATTATGACAGTGTTTTCTTGTAATTCTCTGACACATTGTGAGGTGTACCTCATGTCGAATTCATGACTAAGCGTACAGAGTAAACCACATGGAATAACTGGTCGAACATCTATAGCACCACTGTAATATATCAAAAAATATTGGTATTATCTCTCGTATCCGCCACAAATTACCCCAAAATATATTATTGAACCTATATTACTCCTTAATATATCCATATATCTCGTATTGCAACATTGTTTGGGCTTCCACATATCATACTCGCCTGTCTAATCTTAGAACCCTACAGAAACGCATCATCAGAATTATATTTAATCTACCCTTCAGAACAGTATTATACTGTCACCTTTTTGTAATCCATGATGTAAATAGGTGACCTTAGTAGCGGAACTGTTTGTTCCTTTTAGGTAGCACCACTGTCAATAAAAAATATCTCTCAAAAAAAAAAAAAAATAATAATAATAATGGTAGACATCAGTAGATAGTTGCTACTAAACAAAATAGTTGTGCAAGCCAAATTCAGGGCAAGTTCAGTCAACCCATGAATCTATATATCTTGAGTAATATTTAGTTGTGCATGTCTGTGTATTTTATTTGCCCATGTAACTGTTTAGTTTAGATATGCATGTTATTGATCTATTCAATGCAAGTAACGCATGTGTGCTTGTTTGTCAGATGCTAATAAAGGTTACTTGCTTAAAAGCCAAGAATGAAATCCAAAAAGACTTGGAAGCCGCCTATGGAGGAAACGAGTCGAGGTAGGAAGAGGGTTTAGTCGAGATATGAAGACCAACACAGAATCTGCAGAGCGAATGTTTGCCAGAAGAGAGTACCAGAATCTAGAGCCAGTGACAGGAAAGGCACTCCTACCAAGACCTGTACTTGTACATGGAACAGTCGGATTGAGACAGAAAACCTGGTCAAGTCGAGACAGTTCTTTAAAGTCAGCATAATGTGAAGATAGTGAGGTTGGCTGAAATGCAATGTCTTGTATAAGATTAGCCCAGTCTTGAAAATTATTCATCTTTTTGTGGACAGCCAGTGCCATGATTCTAGGACTAATGGTATATGTTTATACTTGGAGTTTTAGCGATAGCTTTGGCCTGGGTATTTTGAACTTGTTGAAGCTTCATCAATTTAGCTTTTGAAATGCCAGTAACAAGTAAGTTGCAGTAGTCACATGGTAAAAATTGGAATGTGACATCTAATCCTACGGATGTGGTAGACCTGCATATTATTATTATTTATTAGTAACTTCTGTTGCGCCGGTATATAATACACAAAGCATCGACTGAATGGAGAGGTTGGACTGTAAGCACCTGAATAAGATGAGGGTTGGGAGGATTGAAGTGTATTGTAGTAAATGATAGGAGTTTGTACTATATTCATTCAGGTATTTTGAGCTAGTTAAGTGATTTGAAACAGGAGTGATCTTCTTAATGCCCTGAAGTTGGTTTGTTTGGGTGGTGTCTATATTCAGGAAAAGCTAATTGCAGCAGTCTAGTTTAGCATGGAATATGGATGGGGCAATGGAAGATGTGGTTTTGAAGTCAAGCATGGGATGGATTCTGTGAAGGTCATGGATATGCATGAAGCAATTGTGGGAAAGATGGGTGATTTGATAAGAGAAGCCGAGGTTTTGGTGAAAAAAAACACACCTGAGTTGTGGATAGGAGAATTAGCATTAAAGGTGTGAGTGCAAGCATAGTCCAGGTTGAGGGAGATAGAGGCATCGGGAATATTCTTTAGCTGTTCATGCAGATGTTGAATATAGATTCAGTTTTAGACAGGTTCAAGCACAGGAGATTAGATGCCACACCATGAAGCAGATATCTATAGTCAGTGAAACAGAGAAAGAAACAAACTGTTGCGTGTCGTCAGGGGATATGGTTGCTAAGAAGCCTGCTGCATTTCCAGCTGTGCTGATCTGGTTATGTTGATGTGTTACTACAATGGCTTAATTAGACTGCACTCAAATAATTCCAGTCAACTGATTTGAACAACTGGTGCACTATCACACACATATAGAATCCCACCAATGACTGACAGCTCCTGATCCTCTTTACACCCAGGATTTGGACTGACAGCAGTAGAATGAATTGTACAGTGTCTGGCACTTCCTTCTCTCATGGTAGCAGCCTTGGTTTGTGCTGCTGGCAGTTGAGACATTCAATGCTTAATGCTTAAAGTGTGATGTAAATCAATAACAACGTTAAATTATTCTCTTAAGACAAAACTGATAAGACAAAAAGATCGGTTATTACGGAAATGATTTTCGGTCCCGTGAATTTATTTCAGTGCTAAGTCTGTCCGATAAGACGAAATGTAGACTGAAACACAACAGCTGCAGCTTGCAGTAGGGTTTCGGGTTCGCATTTCCATATACGCCTAAGATAGTGTAACAGTGTTGGTCTTTGATGAATGTCACCACTCGAGGAATGAGATAGCGTACATGTTTAAACTGTAATTGGGTGACTGATTACCGGTAAGAGACTCGCAGACCACAGCATCAGGCTCGTCAAAGTGTTGGTGCATGAGACCATAGGTATCATAATTACCGAAATGATGCCTATGTATAGGAAGTAAACTTGTATAGCTGTCTACACTAATGTGGCCATTTCATTCCTGGGTATATTTGGTCTAACAAAGAGGACATTAAGCCTGTCGTGTGGCACATTTATGGTAGTGAGATACAAGCCAGATTAGTGCCTGCTGTTATCAGACACACACGTAACTTTCACAGCTCTTCTCAAGTAGCCTAATATCCTCTTTGACAAGTCTTTGCCATATGGAGAAGACATTGGTCAATGGTCAGAATTTCCTAAGCGCCTTGCAAAGTACAGAGGCATCCACCCCAAATCAATCAGCACGTACATTTACATTTGCTGTAGGCTTACCCTCCCTCGTTCATAGGCTTCTCGCTGTCTGACGTGCCCACCCCTCTCCAAGACTGATTCGGATTCGCTGTCAAAATAGTGTCTTAATGGAATGTATCGGCCTTAGCCCTTCCTTAAAAACCTTAAAATACCCCTCGCTTGCTGCTCCAGCGTGAAACACACTAGTGGTTTACCGAGACTTGCGTCTAAAAATGGCCGTTAAAGTTTGTAGCCTACTGTGATCATATACCGTAATGCGTCATTTGCTGCTGCATGGTAAGTCATGCAGCCATAACGCGTTTCTGGCGGGCACGCTGCGCTTATGTTTGCCTAACGGTTAATACGAAATTCGGTTAAGACAAAACCCTGTCTTTCGTCTTAAACGAACTGCACTGTATTGCCAAAATGTGTGAAACCACCATCATGACACATGTATGAGTGCTTCCTTCAATCCAGCATATTGTATACAATTCCTAGTGAGTTCATTCAACGTAATTGATAAGATGTTTAAATCCAGTTAACACACATTGTTCATGCTAGTCATGTGCACTTTGTGTCAATGATTCGCAGTATACATCCCACCAAAAGTCCATATTCATCAAAGAACTTCACCAGCTGTCTTTCAACTGAACCTCACAAATGCTGACTTTCTCACAGCATCGAAACATGTTTGCTGAAGGACATATTTTTACTGTCCATACAATCTGTGCTAGAACCTGCAGATTCATAGATGCTTACTATAACAGCCTAATCAACCGTCATTAAATAAACTGATTCACGTGCACAAGCCAGAATAGCTGGTCACCAGGATTTCAGGCAAAGGTGATCAGGTTATAAAATTTACTGGATTTATTTGAAGATGACCATAAAATTATCCTGTTCTAACACCAAAGTACATTTTTCTAACAGGAAGACACAAGTTATTTCAATCCTTTCAACAGAAGATGATGATAATAAACAATTTTGGTTAAGAGACAAGAGAACAGTTTATTAATTATTGCTGATTATTCAGAAGGGTGTTTCTTTTTCTTTTTCTTCTTGATTTCTACTTTTTCTAGTAATACAGATGAGCTGACTTTTTTTGACAAAATCTGGCGGTTAAACCAATCTGTATCATCCTCATCGCTATTTTCACCAAATTCCTGAAATAAAAATCCATAAAACACAATCGGATCCACATTTTTGTGCAGCTGATCGTCAGCATCAGTATTCCACTGTGCATATAAACCATTCCACTTATTTTCCAGTGATTCAAAGTCTGACTATTTAAGCTCAGTGATTTTGGGAGATTAAAATAAGTGCCCAAATACCCGCACACACACACATACACAACCTAGTGTGATCTCTGGTTTCCAAAGAGGCACTGCTAAGAAAAACTAGCAGCTCATGCATATAATAAATGTCTGATTATACTAGCTACTTTGAAATAACTTCCCCTATTATTACATATGCTTTACTAGTGTTTCAGCCCCTTCCCCTAAAATCTTTATCTCCAGTTAACACCCTCATCAAGGTCGATTTTACATTGCAAACAAAAGAAGACTTTTTTGAAGTGGCACTATACCACATAAATATCCACATAAAAGTCTACATAAATTAATCACACATTACAGCAGGCTGTAATGTTCTAACTGACCTTATCCTGTGATATGTCAATGGTCATCTCTTTCTCTGTCTTCCCATCATTCACTTGTTCTCTGAGAAGAAGACAGTTGAGTCTTGACTTCAAGTAAAACTGAAAAACAGAAACAGTTAAATCAATGGCACTCCAGAACACAACTCCAAATTTCGTAAAATTCCAAGGGTCAGTCCTATAAGACAAAAGAATAAGGAGAATGAGCACAGTGAAACAAAAACGTCTTGAGCTGGGAAGAGAAAGATACCAAGGACACACCAGAGTAAACAGAATGTGGAAGTGCGTTCCACAACCATGTGCCATCAACACAATAAGCCCTACTGCCAAGTGCCGTGTTCACTTGAGAAAGGCAATCAGAGGATAATAGTGGAGTGATGGTAAGTCTGATGGGTAAGCATAGGTTGAAGGCATTCTAATTGACCAAAACACAGTGTCTTGTAGGCAACTGCACCAATTTAAAAATTAATTCTCTGCTCAACAGAGAGCCACTGCAATGATTCAAGAATTGTGATAATGTTATCACACTTAGAAGTGTCTAATAGCCCTAGCTAATGAGTTCTGAACTATGCAACTGAGAAATTTGCTTTCGTGACTCCAAACAAAAGGGAGTGACAATAATCAAGGGGGCTGAAAACAAGTGCACTAACTAGCAACACTCATTTAGCCAAGGGAATTACAATGTCCAATTCCATGAATGTAGATATGAGACAATTTATAAATGGCATTTACATGTTCACTGAAGCATACAGAGGAGTCAAATACTAAACCCAAATTACGTGTGCATTCTGAGCGTTCAATTACTGACCTAATCCAATGACTTCTATAGCGCCATTATCACAATGCCCAAGGCATCAGTCGATGGTCGCTTCAAGACAAAATCGCAATCCTAAATCATAAGCCGTTGGAGAAGCTGGGTCGAATGAGGAAAGGAGTTCAGCGTTTCATACTGCTTAAGCCACTGAGCTGTACCAAGGAGCAGAAACTCTGTCCTTGATGGACTTAACAACAGTTTAACAGCAGTCATCTTTGGTATAACATCATCAAATACATTGGATAACAACCGAATGGATGAGTTACAATTCATAAGGTTGAAAGATATCAATGAAATAAATAAATAAATATATATATATAATATGAATCATATATTAAATTTAGCTTAAACTGTATATTATCAGTTTATTAATTCATAATCAGATATTTTATAACCAGAAATGCAACCTAACAAGCAGTATTGCCAACTGTGACAGAAAAGAAAACCTCATTGCAAAGAAGTTGGTATGTATTCAAGCAAAAAACTCCCTTGCTCAAAAAGTAGTTTACTACTAGTTGTTAGCTACGGCATTAGCTAACTGCTCCCCATCACTAGTTAACTGCTATCTCGTCATTTTATCATGTTTTAACAAGTTTTTACTCAACATGTTTCAGTTTTGCTTCTTCACAACTTTATATCTCTATCTAATTATCCTAACTTTCAAAGATACGATTAGTTTTTATTTCCATTCTAATGGAATTTAGTTTGTTTTAAAGAAATGCTCAGTTAACCCAATACAGACGAGTAGGTAGTGATTGGTAGTGTAGGTATCACGACGAGCAGGTAGTAATTGGTAGTGGGCATGTACTATTATCTAGACCACTCTCAGCCTATCGCAGACGTTATATTTTTGAAACCTTACATCAATTAGGCCAAGATATTATAATTAAATACAGAAATAAGTGGAAGATATTTTTAGAATTCGGTTATAAACATGAAAATCGACCAATCAAATCGGACATTTAAATCACGAATTTAAATAACCCAAAATGGCGGCGTGTTGTTTTTGTGGCCTTACCGACGACGAAATTCGGCAAATTCTTGATGAATTTGCATCAGATGATGACAGTTTTGACTCATCTGACAATAAAAACCTGTCTTTTGCTACCAGTGAAGAAGATAAAGTGGTTTTGGCTAAAGAACATTCTGACATCGACACCGAATTAGACGGCTACTTATACATGCTAGCGGACCGTCAAACTGGGTCAGGCGGATGACTTGGGCGAGATAGACAGGACTGAACAAGTAGCAAATTTTCCCATTTGACCCCTAACTGTGCCATTTACAAGCGTCTGTGGCAGACCAGCCCCTGATGCACCATTTTTGAAATTTTTCTAACTGCTTTTGGGTAAGCTTTTTTGATGTGCTAGTTGAACAGACCAGGCCTGCATGGTGAGTAGAGTAGGTCAAATGCACAGAAGGCAGGTAAACCCCACAGAATAAAATGGAAACCTACTTCTCCTCTAGCAACTTATTTTAGAGAACAAGATCAAGAATCCCAAAGGCTGCCCCAAGAAGGCTCAATATGAATGTGAAGCATGTTAAGTTGCTTTGTGCAAAGTTTTATGCTTCCACATTTGCAACGAGCAAAATCAGATAGTGGTTCTGTGGAGTGTAAGGAAGGTAAGCAATATAGCACATCGATACAAATTTTAAAATTTCCATTCTAAATTGTCCTCTTAGAACTGTTCAGTGCAGTCTATTGAGAAAGAGGAGTCGATTCAGGAGCTTCATCCATCTTCAAGGTGACCATCCAGTGCACTCAGGCATTCATAAAAATGGCCCTTTTGAGAGCTACCAAATATTTGAAAAGGAAACAAACTTCAGTGTGTTTGCCTCTCTGTGTGCCTGGCTTGTTGTAATGTTACTGTTGTCCTGTTGGTGTGCATGCTGCAGTGTTTTTGATGTCGTGGTTGTATTACTATGTATGTGTTTGGGAGGTGATAGGGTGAGTAGGCAACACGAGTGCCCCAAAATTTTTCTATCAAAAACTGGACAGAAGGATTGAAAGAGTAGATAAAAAGCTAAAGAATGATGTTAACCTCAAGTCTGTATGCCAAAAATTACCAATATCTGATAAGTTAAAAATTTCTTATTTTTTAGGCATTTCTTGTTACTCCTCTGGTACGACTACTGTCTGCATACTAAAAATATTATATCTCCTTCATTTATGAAAATATTTTCAAACTTTTTGGAGGTTTTGTCTGATATTAATTGCTGCACAGTTCATGTGCTGACATTACATGAGTTGTCGCTGAAAATGTTTTCTATAGGGGTTTGAACATGAAAAAAGTTTTCAAATGGGGTGGGTACAGTTTGGGGCAACTATGAGTACCTCCAAAGATTTTTTTCAAAAACTGGAAACATGGTTTGAAAGAGGAAATAAAATGCTAAAGAATGATATTAACCTCAAGTCTGTGTGTCAAAGAATGACCAAGATCTGATAAGTTAGACATTTCTTACTTTTCAGGTGTTTTCTTATATTTCCTTCAAATAGTACGACTTCATCTTACATACTAAAAATACTGTATCTCCTTCATTTATGAAAATATTTTCAAAATTCTTGTGAGGTTTTGTCTGGTATTGATTTCTGCACGATTTTTGTGCTGACACTACATATGTTGTCACTGAAATTTATTTTCCATAGGAGCCTGAACATGAAAAAGTTTTAAAAGATTAACAATAAGAACTTTAATCTCAAAATGTAACAGGTTGCAACTCTTGAGCCTCTCCAGAGAGATGGTCATTGCACAGCAAGGTAAGGTAAAGTACTCAATCATCCATTACACACTTCTGGCAACAAAATTTGCCAGAGGCATGGTCCTGAGGTTGAAGTGGAAACACAAAACACAGCAGCAATCCACCAGCAACAAGACAACTTTTTCTTATGGGCTACGTGCCTTCACAAGTAAGTAAGTAAACATTTGTCAAAGCGCCATGTGTCCATCATCTCAGTGAGGGATCATAGGTGTGGATGGGTCACAGACGACAAAAGAAAGACGGTATAAATTTCCAAAACTAAGCAGAATTCAAACCCTAGGGTTAAAGCCAGACACATTATCTATCTACCACCCTAATAATGTCCGAGGAGAAGGGCAAAGATCATTCATGATCCTATATTGAGTGGTAAGGACTTCTCCAAGCACTCAGCACAATTTACTAGCATTTGCCATTGATGGTATGCTATAAACATAAGGAAATTAACAGATCTAACCATGTGCAAAAGGTTCTTTGTCTTGATATCGTGTATTCTCAGATTTCGATCAAGGCCACATGAAAAGACGAGGCCAGCAGAATCCAAACTATAGACACTGCGAAGGCCTCCTCTGCAACCCTTAAATGCCTGCACCAAATGACCTCAAAAAAGAAGAAAACATTAATCATTCAAAAATTACTCAAGTATATGGCAGTGGTTCAGAATGGTTTAAGAAATTTTTTCAAATGAACATAAATATTAAAATGATCCAAACCAGCTCAATGAATATAAAAATATGATGTATCGACATTCAAAATGGCCCCAGCGTTTAAAAGAATACCACCAGTGGTTAAAAATTTATTTTAAATTGTGTAAATAAGCATCAGTACCAGTTAAAGTAAAAGCCTAAAATACAAATATGCCAGATAATAAACAGAAACAATAATTCAGCCACACTATACTAGGTTCTGTGAGCACCATAATTCCGAGCTACAAGGTTTCTGCCTTGCATAATTCATAGTTTAAAATTTATAATTGGGAAAGCTTCTTTACGCTTCTTTACAAAAGTATAGTATTAGCTTGGGGTAGAAATAAATGTTAGAGAGAATACAGCTTAGCTGAGACAAGGTACATTCAGGATGTTTCTAATGTATTTGTAGCTAATTTTTTACTTAAAACAAGCTAGTAACACATTTAATGGATCTGACCAATAGTTTCAATCAGAAAGAAGAATCAATACCTCGGCCTCGAACATCAAGAAGGCCAAGTTGGCCTTGACTGTTGCCAACTAAAACTTGACTGAAAACAAATGAAATTGGTCTGGTTATTGTTTGCTGCTTTATAAAGACTAAGCAAAGTATTGTAAAATCTAAAAAAATATCAATTTATCAATACCATTTTAAACTAATTATTAAATAACTGACTACATTTCAAGCTCACAGTAACAAAGATGAAGATGCTGGAAGAAAACAATAATATACAGTTATGTACATTTAGATTTCTTGAAAATACTGTGCATATATCAGACCACAGAAACACTGCGGAGTATTGCATTCAAAGCTATCTGACACAAATTTCTAAAGTGAAAGAAGTGATTCTGAGCATATGCACTCAATGAATGTTCCATTACACTACTGTGCTTATAATGACAGTGCAACAGTGTTACTGAGATGATGTATGCAAAACAATAGCACTGAAAATTACGAAAATTCAATGTTAAACACAAAATAAACCTTTCTAAGAATAACAGCTGATTATAAAATTATCATTATGATGAAGACTTTGGAATGGAATGTCTTACTGGCCATTGGAACGAATGGAAAGCGTTGTAATTGGAGCTTCGCCATATGACATGTCGAGAACAGGTCGTTTCTGTGACTGGTTTAGATCGTACAACCGCACCTGGAAGTCATTTAAAAAATTGTTATGCATGACGAAAAGGATATAATAATATATGCTGAAAATCAACTTATTGCCAATGTTGAATATTATACAGTATTTCATTAATTTTTTTTAAATTAGTAAAATTCTTGATGCATAGTATATAGGTGTTACCTGATGTAAACGTGATACTTCAGGAGAAAAAAAAATTGTGTAGAGACTGTTAACAACATACAAGTTACTATTTTATATTTTATTTTCAGCTTACTTCAAAGATAAAAGTGCCCAGAATGCAAGTATAATTAGAGAAATAGTGTCGGTCAGTCAGGAAATCAACCCAGTATATTGAGTCACTAGTCTCTCCTTTCATCGTTCCCTGCAGCCTACGACTTTGGGTATGGGTCTCTTGCCTAAGCCAAAAAGCAGAACTGCCCTGGGCTGACATGCATTCCAAACCGCTGCTCTGAAGGAATGGAACCAACTACCACTGTTTCTTCGAAGCTCGAACTCTCTTCCTTCAAGAAATGCCTGAAAACTCTAATATTTCTCACTGGCTTTCAAACTTTATCTGGATATTTAACTGTTTTTCACCTGGCAACTGACTATCTGCACAGAAAATTTTTGTAATAATAATAATATTTGAACACTATATTTCACAGTAACTCTATAAGTTAATTTGTTTAATTCCATTTAAAGATGCAGTTGGCAATTTTTAAAACCATATACCAAAAGTTCGTCTTAAAAAGTACAAAAATATTTTTTTAAATACACCAAGAACGTCAGTACATTAATATTTAGCAAAAAACATGCAAGTCTTGAGAAATTTTTATTAATGTCACATATTGCATTGATTCTGCCCAATAATGAAAGTCAATAAGCAGATGACACAAAAGGATTTAAAGTTTAACAATAAAGAAAAATACACATTAAAGAAAAGGATTTTGGATTAAACATTAGGATAAAATAAAACCCAAAGTTTCAATTGCATACTATACTTTGATGCTTACTTGAGACTAACTTATATGTGTTGAAAAGAATGCATTATGTGCCAGATGCAAGTGCAATCAGCGACATATTCCGGAAGCAAGATTGCCTACCTGATGGTAACTTGTTGATGTTACTACTTTCTGGCTGTCAGGAACAAAACCGAGGTCAAGAATCCACACTGGTACTCGTAAATTAAGCCAGTTGTGACGAACCTTATGAAAACATCAACAGTGCTTTTAGTATGCTCATGTGAGCCACTTCCAGCTGCATGTACAAAAACTCTGGAACACTAGACAACAAGTTCACCAGCAGAAATGGCCGACGGTGCACCACTTACAGAGAAGACACATACATTTATTACATTATGTTCCCTTCCTTCAATTACGAGGCTTATTAGTTATGCAAACTCTTTATTCTTCCAAAAATAAAGACATAAAATAAATTCAACAGTAACTACCTCATTTTATTCACAAAGAACAGTAACACTCTGACTGCTTACATTTTTGGCAGCAAAAACAGCATTGTCTGGCTTCTGGAGGTCCCATATTTTCAAATCATTTTCTTTTCCACCTGTTGCAACAATATTTCTCTGTTGGCGGTTATTTCTCATTCGATAGATATTCTCTCCAACAGCTTTTTCCAACTAATAAAGAAAATGTGACACTAATTATCAGATAATGTAAAATGTTCAGCTTGTGACTACATATTCAAGTTTTAAGTCTGAATTAAATATTAAATCCATTAAGTCAGATTTAAATACTGAAAGGCCAAACTTCAGTTAGTGACATATTTAACATAATATAAATACATATGAAAAAAATAAAAAAATTTCAACTAGATACCAAGTAATCAGCAACATTTTGACATAGTTATGAAATAATTTACCACAGTTTATGCTTCGATAAGAACTAATTCAGCGTCTTATCAGAGCTTGAGATTGCAGATCAGAGCCAAGTTACTGATACTAGTCCACTACAATAAGCTGCACAGGCATCCCAGTTTTTCCAGGATTGTCCTATTTTTTCAGTTGCTGCCTCAGAGACGACTTTGAAAAGTGCAAATATAGCCTAGTTTTTAATATGTTTTAATTACTCATTATTATCTTAAATTTTTTAATCCATTTTCCATAAACCAATGTAACCAACATGGCTATAATAGATAGCCATCTTTGAAAATGTCACAGACATTAAGCACAGTCTTTGCACCATAAAACTTATTTTATAAGGATGTCACGATTATGTTTAACAAGTACAGGTTTTCTTTGTTTAGTACTAAAATTTTAAACAATTTGTTAAAACAAGTTGTATCCCCTGGAAAGTTATTAGATTATCACCCTGATCTTGCCCTATTTTAAATGAAGTGTCCCAGTTTTTCAAAACATTATTCTGGTCAGCCTACACCACATACTAATTTTGAAATATGTCAGCATCAGTCCTTACAAAATTAGGACACCTGAGACATGGTCAATTTTAATGGAAACAAGTTAACTACCAGTTGGTAATCAACTGAATCTGATCCTAATTACCAGATAAAGAATTAAGTCAATAAACAGTTCATCCCCAAAAGGGCTTTCTGCGTGACAGACAGATCTTAAAGAAATCGAAGGCAAGAACAAACCTTTATCTCACCCTCTTCCGTCCAGCATCGTAGAAAACCTGCTTTACAGCATGTGATGAAATTGCTGCAAAACAGAAAAACAATGCCATTACAGCTAGCACGTGTAAACAAGCATGTGTGTATCTGGAGATTTACACAGCTCTCTTTTTCCACTGTAATATGAAGTATGTTGAAGGTAGTCACTGCCCACAGAAAGTCCTCTGCAAACAACTGCTCAGTGATATCAGCTAGAGGTGGGCATTAAAAGCATTATTAATTTATTAAGATTTTTACATTATTACAATTTCCTAAAAGAATCAAAATTTTTGCAATACAAATTTTAATTGGTATTATTTATTTGCTACATTAAATACTTTAGAAGTTCCTTACACAAAATATGGCCTTTATAGCACATTCACAAAATAATTATTGATTAAATTTACTTATTAATTTATACTTCAAAGTAGTAATCTCACGATTCAAAAATGTAAATCATAAAAAATAATTCTGAAGAAAGGAACACTTGCATCGTAGCACATTAGCTAACAGTCATGCCTACTGCACACATTCCTGATTTGTTTTAATGAAAAGACAAGTTCTACGCTGTTCATTGCTCTTTAGTAGTTTACACATTTTTACAGGATGCTGTTTGAGTTCCTGGCAACTAAATGTTCTTCATTTAGGGGAAAGGAAATGGGACAGTAAGCGTCTCCAAAAGCCTCTGCTGTTCAACTGCCCACCGTGCCACCTTCATGTGGTCCCCCTGTTCTCGAACAGAGTGCGTGGTAGACGACTTTGTCCTCACCGGTATATGCGAGTGCCCAAGGGTGAAGGGCCTGAAGGACGAATTATGGAGTTCATCAACGCTAGGAGATAGTGTCTCGCTAAAAACACCAAGAGGAAGGCAATTGGAGATCACCTCTCTACAAATCCCAAGTACACAAATGATGAGGTCACTAGAAAAGCACAATAACAATGTGAATGACTCGAACCACTCTTTGACGGAGAGCACCGCGTTGGCAGGGGAGGGAACAAGGCCTCTTCAGTCGTAAACCAGTGAAACCCTTGTAAAGAGACAATTCACATGGGAACATGGAATGTCCAAACAATGTTAAGACCTGGAAAGCTTGCAAATGTGATTGAAGAGATGAGAAGGACGGGCTTGGATATAATGGGACTTTCAGAGGTGAGATGGAGGGAGGATGGAGATTTCATAAGTAAGGGAGTAAGAATAACATACTCTGGAGGAGGAAAGAGTTAAAATGGCATTGCCATACTGCTGAAGGAGAAGATTGCCAAAAGTGTATTCAAGATTTAAAGGAAGGGAGACAGGATGCTCAAGGTAACAATACAAGCCATTCTGCATTCCGGTCTCCTTGGTTCCAGGCCGTGGCACTCTCCGGTCGGCCTCCCTTGGACTCCTGACTGTCCCTTGTATGCGCACTGCTACACTGCAGTCTAGAAGCCTTGCCTTTACCTAATAGCTGGAATTGCCTTTCCCGGGGGCTCCGGCTTGCATTCCTCAGTTTGTCCCTTCCGCAGTTTCGCAAGGGGCTGAAGTCTGTATTATTTGACAGTGGTCTGGCTGGTTCGGGTGGGGAGCGCCTCTGATGAGTCTATTCTTGAAGAGGTGCTTTATAAATGTCAGATTACAATTACAAGCCAAGCCAATGGACATTGTAATAATACAGGTGTACGTGCCCACCACGACACATGAATACGAAGAGATAGACACTATGTATGAGATGACTGAAGAAGCATTGGATGGAACTAAAGGAACAGACTATGCAGTTGTAATGGGAGACTGGAAAGCAGTTATTGGAGAGGGTGCAGACAGAAGTCATATTGGAAAATATGATCTGGGGAAATGAAGCAGCAGAGGAGATAAACTAGTGGAATTCTGCAGGTGAAGGGAACTATTTGCAACAAACATCTGGTTCCAACACGAGAAAAGATGCAGATACACATGGAAAGCACCATAGATGTAGCATGCTACTAACTGGACTATATCATGGCTCGACTAAGATTCAGAAACAGCGTCAAAAACTCTAGAGCAATAACAGGAGCTGATGCCGATGCAGACCACAACTTAGTAGCCATGAAGGTCAACCTACAACTGAAATTTGTTAAGAGAAAAAGGAAACTAACACAAAAATGGGACAAGGAAAAATTAAAAATTAAGAGCAAGGAACTAATGGAGAAGCTAGAAAAACATCTAGAAGAGTATGATGGCACCTCAACAGAAAAAAGATGGAACATACTCAAGAACGACATCATTAAGAATGTGACAGAAATTGTGGGTTTTAATCAGCCACCATCTGCTCAAAAACCATGGATAACAGGACAGTTGTTATTGGATATAGATTGGATGTGGAGGTGCAAAGAAAGTGGAAACATCAGAGCACAGAAGAGGCAAGACAGGAGTATAGAAGATTAAAACGATTAAACAACAGATGAAGCCAGATAAAAATGGTGGGAGGAGCAATGTAAAGACCTAGAATCATTGCAACAGCGTGGAACATACGATCTGCTTTCTGAAAGGGTAAAGTAGACATCAAAGAAATTGAGCGCAGGTAGAGGAATTACAGTCAGAGATAGACAAGGCAAAATTCTGCATGAAGGTAATGAAGTCAAAGGCCAATGGAAAGAACATGTGGAAGGACTGTACATGAGTGGAAACAGGTGCAAAGACCTTGAGAAGAACTGGACAATACGGAAGACACTGGACTAGAGGTGCTGAAAGATGAGGTGCTGGCAGTCATTAATGAATCGAAACACAACAAATCTGAAGGATTGGATAGCATACTGGCAGGAATGCTAAAAAATCTGGGTGAAGTTAGTATGATGAAGTTAGTAGGGCTTTGCCCAGATATATACACAACTGGAATATGGCCAGAAGACTTTTTGCAGACCATCATGATGTTTTATGAACTATGAAAAGGCATTTGACAGAGCTGACTGAAGAAGGCTAATACATGAACTCGTGTGACTAGTAGTGGATAGGAGGAATAGAAGACTTATAGAAAAACTATACACGGGTCAGAAAATATGGATAAGAATAGATGGAGAATATTCAGAACCCGGAAGACTGGACAGAGGAGTGAGAGAAGGTTGCCCATCGTCACCATTATTCTTCAAAAGCCGCAGAGAAGAGCTTATCCAATAGGCACTAGAAGATATGGAAGAAGGAATAAAGGTCAAAGGCAGACTGGTAAAGGCTCTAAGATTCACAGATGACCAAGAAATGTTGTCGGATAGCCAAGAGTAAAGAATGATGGACCGTCTGTACACCATATCAATTGAGTATGGTATGAAAATAAACATAAAAAAGACAAAGGTCATGATGATAAGCAGAGGAGAAGAAACAATAGTAAGAATAAACATCAACGGAGAGGATATAGAACAGGTAAAAGAATTCTGCTACCCGAGCAGCGTTGTCACACAAGATGCCAAATGTCACACGGAAATTAAAAGAAGAATAGCATTCGGCAAAGACGCATTCTCAAAACAAAAAAGAGTTACTGAGAGGAAATATGAACAAGAACTTAAAGAAATGAATGATTAAAGCTCTGATATGGAGCATGGTGCTGTATGGATCTGAAACACGGACCATGAGAAAGGAGGACATCAAGAGGTTGAAGGCCTTCGAAATGTGGATTTGGCACAGGATGGAAAAAGTTAGTTGGATGGAGCAGATAACAAACGAGGAGGTGCTGAAAAGAGTTGGAGAAGAAAGATCTATAATAGCTACAATAATGAGGCGACAGAGAAAATGGATTGGTCACCTACTGTAAGGGGACTCACTCTTGACAACCATCATTGAGGGCAGAATGGAGGGGAGAAAAACAAGAGGAAGACCCAGACAGATGCTGCTGGACTGGATGATGACGGATAGACCCAGACAGAAGCTGCTGGACTGGATGATGACGGATGTATACAACAGGCTGAAAGAAGAAGCTCAGCTGTGAGAGGAGCGGCATCATCAGACGTGTGAACCTGCCTGAGGGCAGAGAACCAGAAGAAGAAATGTTCTTCATTCAGACCAACTAGTTTTTTCAGTTTATACTAGCAAGGCAATAGTAAAAGTATAAACATTTTCACAATAAGCCTAACTGTCACTGTTTACAAAAGCAATATGCTATAGGTTAGTATGATAATCTCTGAAACAGGAAATAACAACTGAGAATAGTCCAACAGCTCATGTGGGACAAAAATACCTTTCTCAATTTCTTCCCTGTCTCACTGAATTCATTACATCACAGTTTACAATGATGAGTAGGTGCTAAAATATTTTTGTCCAGATTGACAAGTCAGCATTGCAGCTACATCTGCAGTTTCACTTTCATTCTCTGAGTCTGTTGCTCTGCTGAAGGTCCTACTGCTTGCTTTGTACTGGCTGTCCAGACTCTGAGTCACTGATTTTGGAAACTGGAGACAGCAGTAAATTTACTATTGTCAGTGAAAATTTCTTCCAAAACCTGTTTGCTTACGACCCCACAATTCCATCTCTTTATCTTCTCAGAAATGCTAATTTCATACTTAGAACACTACCCACAACAGAGCTATGACTAATGGATAACTGTCATAGCTCACCAAGTACACAGCTTGCCTCAAATAATTTAAACACTAGAGAATAGCTAACCTAGAACAATTTAGTCTTCTACAATGACTTTATACAGCATCCTCAGGCCTACAAAAATACTTTGCTGGGCGAGTTAATGCGGCTTCCGAGGCAAGAGGTTAACAAACTCAGGTTGGTCTTTTTCATATGTACAGTGTCAGAACACCAAATCATTTTACAAGCCACAAAAACTTCTGCATGAAGTGCTGTAAACAAAGTGTGTGAGAGCCGACTAGAGGTGAATTCTCAAGCTACCTGAGAATTATTCATCTACAGAAGAATTTGTATAATAAATATGAACATTATACAGCATTTTGTAAGAATCTCTCAAAGGTGTGGAAACATGGCGACCTAACAGTTTTAAAATGTGTGACTTAAAATGATGGAAGACTGTTTCTGAAGCTGCTTCTGGCAGAGGGGTTTGATGTTTAAAGGCACAACGTGGTATTGTAGGACTATCAGGAAGACTATCTGAAAGCAGAGTTTTGATTGTTTTAAATGAATTCTTCCACAGTGCAGTCCCATTTATGTGTGACACGTTTACACGTAGCCTGTTGTAGCCTGCCTCCTGATGCTACCTATTTAACATATGAGACACATTAACACGCAATACAGGCACTTGCTGTGTAATGGAACATGGTAGAATTTATGCCAGTTCTTAAGCCCTTGTCTGCCACAGCCACCCTAGCAAACAATAGCAGAAGCTTAGCTGCTGTCTCAGCCACAGTTACAAATGCTCTGCGTTAGCTTGATAGGCTGGGCTGTCCAATGCAGGGACTTTGCACATTAAAATTGTGTCTGGAAAACAGTAGATGCTAATATAGCCAGAAATATAATTTGTCTAGTATTAAATCACAATCACTTTTGCCCATAACTAGACAGCAATGTGACCTTTACAAGTAATTGGACAAAATCATCTGGTAGCAGGCTATGTACAGTGCAAGTGCTTTCACATCAGACAGCCTATGTCTTTGCATTTCTAGCCACACTAACTGACATAAATCACACACTACTGCATTTCAGCATGGTCCTCTTTATCTGCAGTTCAGCAACATGTGGTCACGGTGACTGCCTCCAATGACCACCCATGAACAGGTCTGCACTGCATCACTGATGCCAGTAAAAGAACACCTTCAAGAGGTTCTTAGAATACACAGTTGAAATGTTCAGTTGCATACACATATAAATGCAACAACAGTGCAAAGAACCTTCTTGCAACACTGTGGCATACATTGCAGCACCACCTATCAAAGGCAGTTATCCATTAATTAATTGCTTTCATTGGACTTTCTTCATTGTAAAAATTTATCATTTAACTCCAGTCAAATTTTTCAAATGTTTCTTAGAATAAGGTTTCAATGTTCCTGGTCATCTCTAGGACAATTTTTTATTTCTCTATTTTAAAACAGAATTTCTATGAATTTCCACAACTTTGTCCCCTTGTTTCCTTCAGATTCATTTTACATTACACTACAGTGCTTTACATTTTTGAAACAATATGAAAAAAATTGCTGATGCTCTATTGAAATTTCAGAGAAATTTCACTGACCTGTCAATTTTTTCTAGTCCTTTCAGCTGACTTTCAGATTTTGAAAAGTTATAGGATGTAGAAGATGAGTCTTCCTTGTACACTACAACTGTCTGGTCACGAAGTCCAGCACAAATCTACAAAACAAGCAGAGTTTTAAAAACAAGAAAATATGCATGAAGCTGCATCTTAGATTCAAAACAAAGACTGTACAGCAAGAATAATTAAAATTAACATACTGTCTTATGCTACACTTCAAGTGGCTTTCCAATAATTTGACTGCCATCATGACGACGATTCATTTCTGGGACAGTTAAACAAAAGTGCTCTCAGGATTCTACATGTTGCTTGATAGCCTAAAGCAGGGCTATTCAACTATGTTTACTCAGGGACCAAAATTTTGAAAATGGGGATCGTCTCTGGCCTGAGCCCCAGCTTAGAAAGATCATTAATACAACACAATTGAAAATATTTTCATGTGGTAACTTTAATAAACTGTAAAATTTTTACCCTAGGCTAGGGCCTAGCCTACGGTAACATAAATGAAACAGTGTTGTAAACTTGTAACCATTGTAATGTAAAGTGTACTGTAAACTTTTGTAATGATTAATTAAGACTTGTTTTTGATTGAAATATACATATTTCCAACTTGTCAATGGAATTATAAATAAATGTTAGCATTGTAACTTCAACTGTCATATTCTGACATATTTAACAAATTAACATACTATTAATAATAACTGTCAACAGTTTGTTTGTTATGGCATTTGTGCAAAAGAAACAGAAAAGTTATAACATTGCAAAATTTAATTAATGGGAATAGTTGCATTTCCGTTTTTGAGCTACTTTTATAAAATTTGGCTGATGTGAAGTCAGAGCAATTCTCATGTAATCCTGCAGCCTATCATTGCTCAATGAGCTCTGATGTCTTGATGACATTCATGTGCAAAAAGCTTGATTCACAAGTGAAAGTTGAACCAAACATGGTGAGTATCAATATTGCAACTATTCCAGCATTCGGGAGCTGCTCCTGTTGAATCCTTTCGGACCAAAACTTGACAGTACCACCTTCGTGAAAATCTTCCTTCAGTGCACTGGAACTTTGGATATCCACAAGTTCTAACTGCAGAGAACCTTCATCAACAGAGGATAGTAACTTCTTAGCATTCGAAGAAAAATCACTTGCAGGAGGAATTTTAAAAGGATCTCGAACGAACAACATTACATTGTTTGGGATATTGAAGTCTTCAAATCTGTTACTGAAATTATTCTGAAGCTTTTTTAATAATTCTATCATCCGATTGGTTATAGTTGCTCAGTCCAATGTTGAAGCAATGAAATCCTTCAGGTATGGAAAATGAAGAAGTTTGGCTGTTTGGAGATTCATTACAAACAAAGGCAAATTATCTCGAAAGGCGTTCAATTTTTCAACCAGATCAATAATTGTCTTGTGTCTTCCTTGTAGTTGCAAGTTCAATGTGTTCAAATGAGCAAACAAATCGTTTAAAAAACAAACATTTGCCAAAAATGCTTTGTCATTTAACACTTTCCTGTACTTTTCTGCATTGTTATGAGAACAATTTCTGAGAAAAATTATTATTTCTTCTTTGATACTCCAAAAACGATCAAGAGCCGTACCTTTACTCAGCCAACGAACGTCATTGTGCAGAAGTAAGTCTTTGTAATCTGCTTCCGTTTCTTCGAGTAATTGCCAAAATAACCTATGCTGAAGACTTGATGAGGATCGAATTAAATTTATTATTTTCATCACCATATCCATTGCTTCTTTCATCTCGTCACTCAGTTTGCTGCACAGAACACTTTGATGGATAAGACAATGCAGCAACTGCATCTGAGGTGCTACTGCAGATAGTCGGGCTGTCACAACTTGGTGCTTACCTAACATTGATAGGGCACCGTCCATTACCAATAAACAAATTTTAGTCAAATCAAGTCCATTTTCTGTGAAAAATAGCTTAATCTTATCAGAAATAACTTCTCCAGTGGTGAAATTTTCTAATGCTATTAAAGCTAGCAGTTCTTCACGAAAACATTTTCCATCGAAAAAACGCACATATAAACATAACTGAGCCACGTCTGTGTTGTCCGTAGATTCGTCAATGGCAATTGACAAAAATTCTGCCTGCTTTATGCTTTCAATTAAAGATTCAAAAACTTCAGTTCCTAAAATTTTGATTCTGCATATCGTCGAAGTATCTGACATAGGGATCTGCTGAACTGAATGTGTTACGCTCGTTTTTATTAGTACACAATCGCGTCCAGCAATCTATTTCCGGTTATGATTGGACATCAGGTAAGGACGACTACCAGAAAGACCTAGGTCTGTCGAGCTGGTTGCCTATATGCATAAAATAATAAATATAAAATGCTGGGAGGATTTTTATTATAACCGGTTTTTGAAGATTTATACAAAACACATTGATTGATTTTAAAAATTTAATTTTTTAAATAACGTTATTTCAATGTTTTGGCAATGATCCGTGGGCCATTTGCTAGGCCTCTGCGGGCTGAATTTGGCCCGTGGGCCTCCAGTTGAATAGCCCTGGCCTAAAGTTTCAGAAAATGAAATTACATAAACTCTGACTGGGAATTCACAGATTTTATAATGAGTCAGGAACAGCATAAACCAACACGCTTTTTTATTCAACAGGCTGCAAATTCTCTGGGGAGAACAGAACCCTGGTCTAAAGGGACTTTTCATGTTATTCGCTTAAACTGTAGTTGTTGGATATAGTCATTTCCAAAAAAATAGTATATCAGCACATCATCCTCCACTTTCAGTGCAATATGAGAAAGGACCTCAAACTTGGCACCAATCCAGCGATGAAAGGATTTCTGTTAGTCCGTGTTCCCACATCAGCAAAGGCATATCAGCTGAGAATACCCCCAGCTCTGCATCCATCCTTCATCTACAAATGAACTCCACTTCTTGAACTCCTGCATCAAGCAGCAAGCATAGGATGCATTCCAAGTACACATTTACAAACTGTTGTGTGTGGTATCAGTTAAGTACGAGTTAAGTGGTTTATACCAGTAACAATAACAACCACAGTTACTGCAGCAGTATAACACTACTGCAAAATATAAACATAAAACATTAGGAACATTTTCAGGTTCAAAACTAAGAACAATAAAAGGTGTCAAATATTGCACATTTGCATTATGCTAACTGCCTCCTACCTCTGTTTCTTCATCATTTCCCCAGCATAACGTAACAATTTCCTTTTGTTTGTCAGCTTGTTTGATGCCGTTTATGTTCACCCAATTTCCTTTCTGAGTATCAATACCTAAATCCAAACAAAATCTAATCCAATTAAAAAATGTAAATTTGCTGCAAAAACTTTTCATAAGCATTTAAAACCACTTTAATTGCTTACTGTCTGCTTTAAAATGGCATTACTTTGATCTTATTACAAGTTTACCAGAGTTTGGATATTTTATCATAGTTTGATAAACCAGCTGATAATGCTATTTGTTAATTAATTCACTTTCAATATAACAAAATGTTTAAGTGAACTGCAAAAAAATATATTTCCTGTGATATGTTTCATAATTTACAACAAGTGATCACATTATACAGTATGACACACAATAATTATATATTTGTGATCTACACACGAAATTACAGAGCTGATAAAAAAAATTTCATCCAAGTTAGTTTAACAATTCTAAAGACATCAAAAATGGGAAATCTGAAAGTTTTGCGAATGTCTTCTGAGGTGGGGTCATGAGAATCCACAATATCTCTGAAATGTTTAAATTGCATAAAAATTTCAGACTTTTTCTTCTAACAGATCTTGCAACATGACGTTAAAATTTCAGCCAATTCTGAGATGGTCATATGGGAATGCTGCTTAGGACTGGTTGAACTGAGATAATTATCCAATCATCCAATCAGACCAATGCTCTACTTGCTCATCCTCTTACCTCTTGCCCGTCCCTCTGTTACTACACATCTTAAGTTCTCTAACCAATCCATACACTACAGTGCACCTAAACTCTGGAACAATCTCCCTCCCAAATTTTGCAAATTCTCTTTTCCTTTATCCTTTCCGTCATTCACCCATCATCATCTGTCTCAAGCACCTCTATCTAATACTCCTCAGGTGTTCCATTCACAACTGAAGTCTCACCTTTTCAAAAAAATCCCACCCTCATCCATCGAATCCCTTACCCTCTCATTTCTCTCAGCTCAAACACAACCCACCCTAACACCTCCTTTCCCCTTCTATATATGATCTTCTGGTAACCGGATTTGGTTTTTGACATGGCACATTTGGATATTTTTATGACCCTTTTTGGGAATATTTTTTCTCTCTGACCCCCTTGTCAGATTTGGTGAACTTTGACAGCATATATCCAGCAGACATGAATAAGTAATCAAATCAAACTTTGCCAAGTAATTGCCAGCCATACAGACAGAATACACATAAAAATTGAATGCATTGTGGCTGGTACATGTGGAGACATTGATCACTGAATATTGCAAAATTTAGAAGTAAAATGAATATGAAGGCACCTTTGACATTTAATACAGCTGAAATTATAGGACACACAATAATAATTATATTTTTGTAATCTATGCAAGAAACTGTACAACTGGAAAAACTCATCTAATTTGGTTTAACAGCTCTAGAGATATCAATTCTCAAAAAGTGGACATCTCAAAATTTCGCGAAATGCCTTCGAAGGGTGGGGTCATGGAATCAACGATATCTTGGAAAGTATTTTAAATAATGCAGAAAATGTTGGAATTTTCCAGCCAATAGATCTTGCAACATGTGGTTAAAATTTCAGTCAATTCTGAGATGGTCGGGTGGGACACTTCCTCAGAATTGGTTGAATTGAGCTGGAATGACCCACGTGGCTTTTAGACGGACCCACCATATCACCCCAAAAGCGCAGACGTTTGCGAAACAGGCAAAGATTTCATTTTTGCCATTGAGAATTAATCTATTTTATACCTTTTAATAATCCAGTCTCAGATCCTACAAATATATCGTACAACTTGAGAGACATCTTCACATGCGTTCGATATTTCTATTAATAGCCCATGTGATTTTTACAGAAGCACCTCTTACTTAGAGTCCTTTTTAATCTTTGTACATGAGGTTTAGGAAATGTGAATTATATAGCGCTTCCATTGAGCTAACCCTGTATTGTTTCAACACCTGCATGTAGAAGTCTAGGTCATGGTATCTAGTATAGTTGCATGAGCTCAATAAAAGCAAATTCAGCGAGAAATATCGAATCAGCCTCGGTTCTTAGTGAAACTACAAAGGTAAGGCTACTCCAGCAGCTGAATGGGCGGGTCCTACAGCATATGGCCTGGTTAGTATTATAATCGCAAACTCGAGATTTCTTAAGCTTCCAATAAAAGCTAAGTCGCAGGAGCCAGCTTATTCACAGTTGCTCAGTCAAAACAAAATCGATAGGCAAGGTGGGTTTGGTTCCAGGTCAAGATCGAAGTCAGGCATTCATGCATGCAATTGTTGCATGCATGCAGGCAGGCAGGCAGGAGCTAAGGTGCGTGGTGCTTGGAATCGGATCTGCAAGATACATAAGAGGAATCAGTATAGGATCTGCGAAACAGGATTGTTTTCAATTTTGAGTGGAAGACCTGCGGATAAACTGCAAGGGGCGAAGTGATGGAGAGTTCGTAAGATGGACAATTGTTGCAATTCTGGCGGGAGTTTATTCCAGAGGAGTGGAGCAACTATATGGCTATGGAGCGATTTCCATATTTTAAGGATGAGGTGACGGGAGGGCGGAGCAGTGTTAGGATATAGACGAGGAGCGGATTGAACGGAGTGGTTGGATTGTAAATAACTGGGCAGATAGGAGGGTTGGGATGATTGAAGTGTGTTATAGGTACAGGTGTAAGTGATAGGACTTTGTACTCTATTGAATCAGGTATTTTTAAGACAGTGAAGTGATATGAGCACAGGAATGATGTGATGATATGTGGGGGATTTGGTGACAGCAAGAGCGAGCTCGACAGCATTCTGGATTGCTTTAAGGCGATTTATCTGGGTTTTGTCTATATTCAGGAAAAGTGAATTACAATAATAATGTTTTGCATGGACTATGGATGTGGCGATGGTAGATGCAGTTTTAAGTCAAGCATAGGGAGGATTCTGAGGAGGTCACGGATATGAATGAAGCAAGAGTGGGAAAGATGGGATATATGATCAGAAAAGGAGAGGTTTTGGTCGAATAGTACAACTAAATTGCGAACAGGAAAGTTAGTATTAAATGTGTTGGTGGAGGCAGAGTCCAGGATGAGGGAGATGGAGGGGTCAGGAATTTTCTTCAACTGATCATGTAGGCCAGCGGTCACCAACCTTTTTCAAGCGCGGGGCCGCCTTCTTCCTCTTATCTTCTTCCTCTTATCTGCCTCTGCTCTCCAGCCCCAAACATCACCCACCGTAGCTGCCACCCTGTCTCTCTGCCTGACTCTTGGATCTTGACCCGGAACCGAACCCTTTTGCCTATCGATTTTGTTTTGACTGAGCGCCTGTGAATAAGCTGGTCCCCGCGGCGCGGCTTTCGTTGGGCGCTGTAGAAATCTTGGGATTACGATTACGATTACTTGGGAAAATCCAAAAAAGCGGGGGACGCCATAATTTTTTGAATTAAAAATTGTGATTGTTGGTAATTTTGAACAACAAAATACCAGTGACTGCACAGTGTATTCTTAGAGTATATAAGAAAACATATTTAAGAAAAATGAAATGAAAAGCAAATTTATCAATAGTTCATCATTTAGTTTACCAGCACTCATCAACTAGTGAGAAATCTGGCACTGCATGCTGCTCAACAGTGTTCGATACCGAGGTTCATATCTAGTTACACAAATTCTTAGGTGACTCAAAAGATTCTCTGTAGTTAGCCTGTTTCTTAATTTTGACTTTAAAATGTTCATAGTTGAAAAAGTTTCTTCACATAAGTAAGTTGAACCAAAAAATAAAGCAACTTTGCTTGCAATCAGGTAACAGACAGGAAATTTTTGTTTGTCAACTATCTTCCAGGAGTCACAAAACTTCTCAAAGCATTTATGCCGCTGTTTAAGTTCCAAACTTTATTGGAGTTCTGTAATCTCCAGCTCAAATTGTTCCTCCGACAAACCACAATCAACAGCTGTCCTAGAAATGATCTCAGGATCTTCATGAAATGGATTCAAAACGAACTGAAGTAAAGGTGCAGCAAGCAAGAAGTCTGCAAATCTTTCTTCGAATTCATTGTGTAGTTTTGAAAGTAAAGTAGAATACTGAATTTTTGCCTGGTCAGTAGTTTCTTTTGTTGAACCTGCATTTGACAAGGCTGACAAATCAGAGGCCATTTGGTTCAATTTGGGGAAATATTTCATATCACTGCGAGCTAAAGCTGACTGAATAATTTCCAATTTCTTAATGAAGGCCTGCACTGAGCTATATAGTTCAGTTACAAAATTAGAACCCTGTAACTTTAAATTTAATTGGTTAAGGTACTCCGTAATGTCAGTTAAAAAGGCCACGGAGACTTCACAAACAGTGACATCATTGGAATTGGCCAGTTTTATAACGCCATTCAAAACTATGTGTTATATCAGTTATTTGTTAAAAGCTCTTGTGGGCCACGACAGATGCCTTCGAGGGCCGCATGCGGCCCCCGGGCCGCGGGTTGGTGACCACTGACGTAGGCCATTAAGTATGAATTCAGTTTTAGATGGGTTCAGACACAAGAGATTACTAGCTACATTGGTAAGCGCGTACGCCAAGGAAGCCTCTGTGCGTGAGAATCCCAGGTTGGCGTCCCGGTCGTGGCTTATTTCTGAGATTTGAATCTCGGGCTAGCACGGACCGTGCCCGAGGACCTTAAATGGCGTGTAGCGGTGGTGATCACTTCAGGATCTCACCCGATAGGGTCGAGGCTATACGGTCGCTATAGAAAAATGTGTACAATTTTTTTATTAGATGCAATCCAGGAGGAAATTTGTTTAACCACACGAAGAAGATGATTTATAGAGTCGTTGAAACAATTCGACGAGAAAGAGATGAATAGTTGAGTGTCATCGGCAAACATGTAGAGGTGATGGTCAACTAAGGAGGCTTTACTGAGTTAACTAAGTGGGGTAGTATAGAGAATAAACAGAAGAGGTCTTAGAGCAAAGCCCTGTGGGACTCCACAACTGAGAGGGCATGATTGAGAAGAGGCTTCCAATGTTTTTAACAGAGAAAGAGCTGGAGGAGAGAGGTTAGGGTTACTCAGAGGAGAGCAGTGTCAATAAAGCCAAACTAGGTTGACAGTCTTTGGAGTAAGATGTTGTGATCAATAGCATCGAAGGCTGCTGAAATATCAAGGCGGCAGAGGCAAGAAATCACATTACTCATTCTTTACAACAACTTCATTGGTTACCCATTCAGGCCCGCATATCTTTCAAAATCTGTCTACTTATGTTCAAAATTATGTCAGGCTCTGCCCCGTCCTACCTGTCCTCTCTAGTTAAACCTTGTACTTCCACTGAGTCCAGAAGAAGATTGCGTTCGGCTTCAAAAGGGGACTTTGAAGTCAGAAGAGTAAACCTACAGGTTGGTAAAAGAATGTTTGAAGTAGCTGGTCCAGCTGAGTGGAACTCTTTACCTGAATCTATTCAATAGATACTTTTAAATTAAAACTTAAGACTCATTTATTCTCTCAGTAGTAGTCTACGACTCTAAGATCTTTGGTATAACTAATTATTATGTTGTAACGCGTCCTTTGAGTAAGACATTGTTTTATTAAGGCGCGTTATAAATATAAGTTGTACTGTACTGTATTAAGAAACCTGTTGATGAGAGATGGCGGAAACAAGCTTGTTGTATAGAGAAATGAGAAGGGTTTCAGTTGAGTGGCGTTTAGTGAAACCAGACTGGTGTGGATTAGGGAGTGAGTTGCAAGCTAGATAATCATTGATCCGGGAGAGTACAATCCGATCAGTTATTTTGGAGATAAAAGACTGGTTAGAAACAGGTCGGTAGTCGGTAAAGATGGTTTCTCCAGCAAAGGGTCACGGATATGGATGAAGCAAGAGCGGGAGAGATGGGTGATACGATCAGAAAGGCTGAGTTTTTGTCGATGGTCACAGTTCACATACCGCAAGCAAGGCCCCGTACGTTTCCGAGTATGCTCCGTGCACAAGATTCCTTGCCGCAGAAGCTTGTTAGACGCGTTCAGAATGGAAAGTCCAGTAAGGACTAAATTAGCATGCATTCCTCTTTTGCGATTTATGTCCATGTTTTAATATCGAAAGTGAGTTCTGAACGAATTTTTATTTCGGTGACTTTTCACGTAAAAACTAACTTCGGATTGAAAGCCTGTTGGGGCTGGTGTTGATTAACGTGGCTTTTGTAAATGTGAGTTACTGTTTTACAATTTAGCGTTAGAAATAAAATTGACATGACAGCAATATTACATTCGTAACCATTCGGACGGTGGTTACCGATCGAGCAAAGAATCCAGTTAAAATCTGTGTTGTACTTCACAAAGTACTACATTTAAATCAGCCGACCTATCAGTGGACATTGTGACTTTTGTCCTTCGTCCCGGGACAGTTTTGGGTTTTAGAGCGTCCACGGCTTTGGAATTCGCTGCCATGTTCTATCCGTTATGCCAGTTCTGTGATGTCATTCCGGTATTAACTTAAGACCAGTCAGTTTCAACTTGCCTACCCACCGTAACCTAACTTCTGGTTTCTCTGACCTGTTGGAATTCGAGCTGGCTTCTCCAGTGAATTATGATTTTACTTACGATTTCACTTGAAGCGACCATCGATTGATTGCTTGGGCATTATGACAGCAGTGCTATAGAAGTCATTAGACTAGATTAGTTGTGATTACGTCAGTGACGAATTGATTCACTAGGAAATAACGTGACTTTTGTATGGATGAATCTCAATATGGCCTATACTTTAGCTACTTTATCTAGGTTAATATGGTAGCTTTAAGCTCCTATGGTGTAAAATATACAGGATCTGCCAATAATTTAGATCCTATCTGATACAAGTTTATAAACATCAGGATTTAAGTTAGTGGTCGCTGAGCACATCTGCAATGGATAAGTTTTCAGGAAGACACTCCAGTGACAGCCAGTGGCCAGTGGCATTGTTATTGGCAATGCAACCAGAAACAAATAGGTCTTTGATTTCGACCCTACTGTTAATAGTGTATCTGCTGATCAAACACAAGAAAGAACCAAATTCTAGAGCTTTGAGTGAGAGGGAGACACACTTCCTTGGTGGCTATGTATAAACTTATACCTTCCAGCACTTGTGATTGTTGCTCCCTGTAGTTCAAGTAAATCAGCTTTCTGTGGCTTCAGTTCTTATTCTTGAATTAGCTGGCTGTCAATTCTAAATATCTGTGCGGCCTTTTCACCACTATACTATTGGGCATACTTGACAACTGTGAGTTTGAAATCAATGTCATACTAATTGTACTGCTAAAGCATGGTTGCACGTGTTTCACAGCTTCGTCTACCATGCTTTTGTCTTGTATTCGTAGCATACACATTGGTACTGAATATCTTTACCAGCATACAGGTGACTAAACAAGACCCAGTGTTTATTAGAGACAGACGTTTGAAAGAGACTGGCATTTATTTGCACAAATTGCTTTTACCTCAGCAGCTGTTGGAGACCAGCAATTTAATTTGGATAGAGTGCTTTAAAAAAGTGGACTAAGAAGTGGGATGCAGTAAGAAAGTCAGTGCCATGTGGCAAGACATGGTGTTTTGATACTATTATTATATTAACTTTTATTTTCAACATTTGCAGTAGCAATGAATCAAGAGTTGCAGGATCAGATAAATTTGCAGAAAGAGAATGAAAAGTGGAAGAACCTTCTTCAGAGTCACTTGTTTATTGTCTGCAAAATCATGGACCCAGATACAGGACTTATAGATTGCCTGTTAGCCGATCGGGTCCTGAATAAACGAGCTGCAGAAACTTGCCAAGTAAGTGCCTTTGCTTCTTCATTTTGTAAAAGGCTTATAATGCAGAACAATTTCTCTTATCCCATGAGTATGAATTTAACTGTTGCAAAATTAACCACGGGTCTGATGTTTGGTTAGCAGTTAGTTAAATGAACTTTGAAGAAGCTAATTGTTTTCAGTCTAAAGTTAAACTTGAGTAGACTGTACTTTGTAGATGCTCTTGGATGAATAAATTCTCCCATGCATTATACTTCTGCCAACTGGTCCTCCCTCACTTCTTCAAACCACAAAGCTCACCCTGAACCTTAAGTTGCTTTTTCTTACTAGTACTCACTAGATCATTTTACCTTTTAATTACTGTTAACTTACTATATAGAATACACAGTTTCATGAGTTTTACTGTTTTCTATTATATACTGTGTGGATCTCCCTGTCTTTCTTCATTTAAGCACTGTTTTTTATTACATTAATTTTGCCGACTTGGTGGATGTGCAGCTGTGGTGGCTGACTTATTTGGTGTTTTATTTTCAGACAAAAGGAACAAAATATAAGAGAAACCATGCTGTGTTGGATATTGTTCTGAGAAGGTCATTTGATGATTTTGTTAAACTCTGTAAGGCTTTGTGTAAAACTGAGCAAAGTCACATTATTGAGGGATTTTTTGATCCAGAAAAAATTAACTCCATGTGTTCCAGTCATAGTCTGGGCAGTATAGCAAGAGAAGCAACACCTGATGCAACAGATGCAGTTCCTGGCAAAGCTGTTACTCCGTTTGACTGGAGAGCCTTTATTAAGAAGCATCTAACAGTTTTTATTGAAGTAATTGACCCAGACAATGGCCTGATAAAGGCTCTGGCATTCCGAAAAGTCATCCCTGAATGGCTTACAGATAAATACACGGTAGGTGGTGTTATTGTTAAAGACTGGCTTAGTAGAATCATTAAATGAAAGCATGCTTACTGACATTCTCTTTAACGATTGACATACTTTGAGCAAAATGCAAAATGTTTTTGTGCAAAAATGTTGACCGTGTGGCAACTTCTGAGTAAACAATTGTGGTGAAGTTTTTCACACATGGAAATATTAAACAGGAACTATTTACAGTTCTGCTTTCAAAATTCCATTGGTGAGATTTTGGCGAGCCTGCCACATGTTCATCAACTGAGTAGGTAGATGAGGTTGATGAGCAAGTGACAGACTTACCAACCAAACTCTATTGAATGGAAGTAAAACTTTTGTTCTAGCCATTATGTTTTCCCAGCTGTCAGGCTGCAATATACCAGTATATACAAGCCTTTAAACCAGTTACAGTTCTGGTTAAAACGTTATTCCTAGCAGAAATATTTCTATTCATAAAGTTGATCTCATTTGTCTTTACTCCAGTAACATTTCCTTCTTCACTCTTCTCTCTGGAAAACTGTCAAATAGTTGCGCTTTCCACTTTGTCATAACCATCTTAATTGATAGAGGCCACAAACCCTGGTTGATTGGAGGATGCATGACGACCATCTTCATTGATAGAGGCCACAAACCCTGGTTGATTGGAGGATGCATGGCGTCCATCTTCATTCACAGAGGCCACAAACCCTGGTTGATTGGAGGATGCATGACGACCATCTTCAGGTATAGAGGCCACAAACCCTGGTTGATTGGAGGATGCATGACGACCATCTTCATTCATAGAGGCCACAAACCCTGGGTGATTGGAGGATGCCTGATGACCATCTTCATTCACAGAGGCCACAAACCCTGGTTGATTGGAGGATGCCTGACGACCATCTTCATTCATAGAGGCCACAAACCCTGGGTGATTGGAGGATGCATGACGACCATCTTCATTGATAGAGGCCACAAACCCTGGTTGATTGGAGGATGCATGACGACCATCTTCATTCATAGAGGCCACAAACCCTGGTTGATTGGAGGATGCGTGACGACCATCTTCAGGTATAGAGGCCACAAACCCTGGTTGATTGGAGGATGCATGACGTCCATCTTCATTCACAGAGGCCACAAACCCTGGTTGATTGGAGGATGCATGACGACCATCTTCAGGTATAGAGGCCACAAACCCTGGTTGATTGGAGGATGCCTGACGACCATCTTCAGGTATAGAGGCCACAAACCCTGGTTGATTGGAGGATGCATGACGTCCATCTTCATTTCACTTAGTGAAAAAAAAACAAAATGGCGGTTGTTATGAATTGTAGGATTCGATGAAGTTTTCAACGTGAAAGCGTGCCTAGGGCCCGCCCAAATCCACTCGAATCGTTCCCGGACGATGAAATTTATTATGCTTTTCATTTTCGCCGTCATGAGTTGGTAATAATTTGTGATAAACTAGCTACCAATGTCGCAATCGCTGATCACGTTTGAGGTCCGTGCCTTCCGTATCGTAGATACAAAAGTTGAAAGCTAAATTTAATGTCATTTAATTTGTTCTCATTAACCGAGAACGAATGTCCGAGAACGAGTTGAGTAACATAAAAGTGTAGTACAGGCGAGTGTGAATTAAAACCCATGCTATGTATAACTGTAGACTGTACCGAACACCAATAATAAAACCCAGAAATTTGTAGGAATTGATGGACGTAGTTTACTTGAGTTTACCAAGTTTCACTGAGAATTCATAGAGGTTTATTTTGAAGGCATAGCATAGCTACTGAAACAATTAACTACTTATTTTAATATTTTTAATATTTAATGCTTTAGAATGTAATAATCCATTGCCTGGCATTACATTAACAGTGATGATAATACGATTTTTATTTGGAGACGACCCCGTTAAATTTGGAGATGAACCCATCCCATAGCGGGGAAAAGCCTGCATAAGCAAAATTACCTGATGAATCTTAAAACAGGACTAGCTAGTCTGTTCTCTAAGACCGACTCATGCATACCACTTGTCGAAGGCCGCTAGTCAGTGACTAGCTAGTCTGGACTAGCGGCCTAGTCTTCGACTAGCTTAAGACCTTTTCATGCATACGGCCCCAGGTAATTATAATGCAAGGAAAAGCAATGGTTCATTTATTAAATGGCTCTTTTAACCCTTTCATTACAAGACCCTTTGGGCCAAAGGGCTACCAAGCTGCAAGATGCTGTTTTCCAGCATGTCGGGAGGGTGTTGTATACGTGCTACATAAAGATCTTTGCAACTTGGGAGACTACGGTTGACCATGTGGCAGCACTGGCGGCTTTATAAAGCTATGCAGTAGCTTTAATACGGATCTGTGCATACAACTGTAAGGCAAAAAATGTCTACTTGCAGGTTTAGACAATGAAAAAAATTTGGATATAGCACAAAATAGGTGCTAGAATCGATTTCCAGCATTAAAAAGCAATGATGACAATGACTTGGGAAATATGGTTGAGAGTGATATGGGTGTAATGGACAAGATGACAAATGACATTGTCAGAAAACATAAAATACATAGATATTCAGGCTGATACTGAGTTGTAGGAAGAAGGAAAACTACAGAATGGTGGTTATACAGTGGTTATACCACGGTTTGCAACTTAGGAACTGGTCAACACTCTTCATTGGGTTCTTATCCAGCAGCGCATCCATTTTAAGATTCTCACTCTTATGTGCAACTGTGTTGCTGGTTCAGCTCCTCTTTACCTCAAGGACTTTGCACTATAGTCACCTCATTACTGGGCCATAGCATCCTCCTTTCTGCCACCCAGGATCTCTTGTTTGTCCCTCGCTTGCGAACTGCTACCGCCCAGCCCAGAAGCTTTGCGTCTGTCGGTCCCATCTGCTGGAACCGTCTCTCTCTCTGTCTCGAGGTCTGTGACTTGAGCTCCTCTCTCTGCCCCTCTCAGGGTTTCACAGGCGCCTGAAGACTGTACTGTTTAGCAGTGATTTTACTTGTTTGCCCCTGTTGAGTTTATTCTGTAAGAGGCGCTTTATAAATCTTAAAAATTACAATTACAGTTACAGTTTTTATAATGCACAATAACCACAGACTCAGAGCAAGCACACTTCAAACAACCTGAGTGACCAAAATGGTTGCATCCAATTCCAATAGTCACTATTGTGATCAGTGTGCTGTGGTTACACAGTGGTTATGGCATGGTTATAGAGTGGAGAATAACCACAAACTCAGATCAAGTACAAGGCGAACAAATTATTATCAATCAGGGACTAAAATAAACATTTATTTATATTTGTAACATTAAGCCTTTCAGAATGCGGCAGTGGTACAAGTAAAATAATGAAGGATGGCAGATGGACGAAAATAGACACATTAATCAGACAACACAGACTTACCACGTTTTCCGCATATGTATTTATCAAAACACAATACAGCACCTTTTAAGTACATCACAAGAGGAGCAGCATGCATCTAGTACATGAAAACGCATAGCAGTGGCATGCATTATATACATGAAAATAGGACACAGGAGACTGGTATTGATACTGCACTTACTGGTCACATCATAGACAACAACAGCCACAGATGAATCTCTGATGTAAGATGGAATGAGACTGCGAAATCTCTCCTGTCCAGCTGTGTCCCACAGTTGTAATCGAATCTAAACCCACAGCACAGCAGATGATTTCTTGACACTCAAAAACCAAAGGGTCTAATTCCACAACAAAGAAGCCATTCTGCACCAAAAACGAAACTGGAAAGGATAGAGATTTGCAGCTGGAATTTTAGAAAGGAGTGAGTAATCTGATTTTAAAACATTCCATAAAAGTTCTCTTTCTCATGGTCTCAAAAGTTCTAAAGCAGAAGTAATAAAACTTCCAGAGTTTCAAAAGAGCAACATATTTTAGCAGAGCTTAAGAAAATATGAAACCATTAATTCAGTTCTGCTCCAGTGCTGAACTAGAGAAGGTTTATTTTTATCATTTATTTTTAAAAGTTTGTTATTCACAGTGTCTAAATTTGTTGGTTTTCATGTGACATCAACCTGTAAGCCTAAATCTGTAACAAACCTGCAAACATTTAACAGGTGAGTTAGTGAAAATAACTGCAGAAATTAATTATACAACTCAATATCAAATATATATATATATATATTATGTTAGAGCCGCCTATGTTTAGGAGCCGGTAGTAAGGAGTGGTTGTACAATAAGCCGTCTCTTGGGGGGGCGTGAACCGGTTAACCCTATAAAATGGAAAGCTTCGTTAGTTATGGGAACTTGGCTAGTTAAGTTTGGGTCAAGTCAGACGTGACTCTGTTTTGACGTTAGTTGTGCCAAGGCTCCATTAATTAAAGTCTGTTAAGGTCCTCATTGTGTTTGATGAACCCATTAAGAATTCTGTTAGCTTGTTTCGCTGGTGAAACTTTGTGCCTTGAATCAGCCGTCGTTGTTCTTGTTGGTATCAGGTACTCTTATGTATAATAAGGACCTCTTGCACTTGTAAAAAGAGATTTTTATCAAAACCAAGCAAGTTGCTAATCTGTTTCCAGACAACTTCCAACAATATATATACTCTCTTGCTAGACCAATATGCCAGACCTGATGCGAATGTTACCTGTCTAAACGACATCGATTTTTGGGTAACCCTGACTGGGTTGAACGGGGTACCCGAAAGAAGCTGAAGTGTCTTAAAAAGCCATGAACATGTCCAAAAGAGATTATGGCAACCCCAATTAGTTGAGTATCATGCAGACTTCACCACTTCACCATTCCTGGACTCTCTGCCTTGCCAACTGCTATTTCTGGCCTGGCCTAACGTGGCATGAAGTTGACAAACCGGCTGCTATAGAATTGTACAGTCGTTACATGCAAGGTGTTAACCATTCTGATCAGCTCCACTGGTACCATTTCAGCAGGCAACAACAGCAGAAGTGGTAGAAGAAGCTCTTTGTGTACCTACTGGAGGTGTGTGTGGTTAACGCCAGCATCATATATCATCATCTACACTCAGGTCAAAAGTTTGATCCCATGAAATTCCGCATGAATGTTGTATGAGGGCTGCTTGCTACCTATGTGTGACCAGTTGCCAGAGCAGGTTGCAGGTCATCCCAGTCACTACCAAGTCGACTGATAGAGAGATTTTGTGGCAAACATTACCAGCACTACCTCTGCTGGCAAAACCTCATGCCCAGATTGTGTAGTCTGTTCAGATCGGAGTGTAAAGTGGCACCAGACTCAAACTAGTTGCAAACAATGTGGCTTACCAATGTGTGCAGCGCCTTGCTTTGAACGATACCACACTCTGCTGGATTACAAGGCAAAGTGTACTGCAGAGCACCACACGCAATAAGTACACTAGATATTTGCAAATTGTCCTCCTAGAACTGTTCAGTCTAGTCTGTTCAGAACGAGGATTCGATCCAGGAAGCTTTGGCAGTTTTCAAGGTGACCATCCACTGCTGATCCAGCACACTCAAACATTTGTCAAAATGGCACTTTTCAGAGCCACCAAATATTTGGAAAGAAAACGTTGACCTGTTTGACTCTGTGCCTCGCTTGTAATATTTATGTTGTTGTTCATGATGCAGTGTTTTTGATTTTGTGGTTGTATTGCAGTGCATGTGTTTGGGAGGTGGTGGGGTGGGTAGGCAACTTTGAGTACCCAAAATTTTGTTTAGCAAAAACCAGGTGGGTGGAGAGAAAGAGAAGATAAAATGCTAAAGAATGATGTAAACCTAAAGTCTGTATGTCAAATAATGACCAAGATCTGCCAAGTTAAAAATTGTTTACTTTTCAGACGTTTTCTTAAAGTTCCTTTGAATGTTGACTATGGTCTACAAACTAAAAATATTGTATCGCCTTCATTTATGAAAATATTTCCAAAATTTCTTTTGGGTTTTGTCTGGTATTAATTTCTGCACAGTTTTTTGTGCTGACATTTCATGTTGTCACTAAACATTTTTTTCTACAGGGGTTTGAACATGAAGAAAGTAAAAACTGGGGTGGGGTACAATTTGGGGCAACTATGAATACCCAAAAATTTCTGTATCAAAACTAGATCGATGGATGGGAAGAAGAGATAACATGCTAAAGAAAGAAGTTAACCTCATGCCTGAAGGTCACGAACTGACTGAGATATCACAAGTTAAAAACTATTTTAATTATAGGACGTTTTACCCAAAAAAATCTGGTGAAGGCCAGAATAAGGCCTAAAAATATCTGGCGGGCAAAGAGTTAATAAGTACTCTATACAGTTTCACTGCTTAAAACATTAACATTGGCTTTAAACAATCTACATGTCAACTTCAAATTTATCATACTTAGTTTTATCCAAAATAATATGCATTTGAAACTGGGCACATAGTTAAACGTTTAGGTACTGTACATGTACAGTAGCTACATGATTGCTATGTGTTATAACTGGCCTAACTTTACATAACATATTATGTTAACATAGCAGGCATTATGCTAAGCAACTGTTTTTATCGATAACTCTTCACAGTTTAAAACATTTAGAACAGAGGCTTTGTAACAATCAAAGTGGTAATTGTAACATTTCTCACATTTAGTTTTATCCACAATAGCTATAGTGCAGTTGAGAATGGGCATGTGCATGGTTGAATACATTATATATTGCATTTATGTTCAGGAAATTTGCCCTAGTATGTAACATTTGCCGTATTCATTTATTCAAACATAAGTAAAGAAAGCAAATTTTCAACAAATTCGCCCTAGTAGATAACTACATTTTACAATACTTCATTTTACAATACCTTTAGCATCAGATATCGGTTATTAGATTAATAGGTATGAAAGCATCACTAGATATTGACAAGTTTAGACAAGACCATTCGAGCATAGGCACGTACATAGATGACCATAGGTAATAATGATCATTATGAATGTCACTGTGGCTTAACGATACTAAGCTAAAATACTACACTAGAGCATGGGGTATAACGAACTGAAGTAAAGGTGCAGCAAGCAAGAAGTCTGCAAATCTTTCTTCGAATTCATTGTGTAGTTTTGAAAGTAAAGTAGAATACTGAATTTTTGCCTGGTCAGTAGTTTCTTTTGTTGAACCTGCATTTGACAAGGCTGACAAATCAGAGGCCATTTGGTTCAATTTGGGGAAATATTTCATATCACTGCGAGCTAAAGCTGACTGAATAATTTCCAATTTCTTAATGAAGGCCTGCACTGAGCTATATAGTTCAGTTACAAAATTAGAACCCTGTAACTTTAAATTTAATTGGTTAAGGTACTCCGTAATGTCAGTTAAAAAGGCCACGGAGACTTCACAAACAGTGACATCATTGGAATTGGCCAGTTTTATAACGCCATTCAAAACTATGTGTTATATCAGTTATTTGTTAAAAGCTCTTGTGGGCCACGACAGATGCCTTCGAGGGCCGCATGCGGCCCCCGGGCCGCGGGTTGGTGACCACTGACGTAGGCCATTAAGTATGAATTCAGTTTTAGATGGGTTCAGACACAAGAGATTACTAGCTACATTGGTAAGCGCGTACGCCAAGGAAGCCTCTGTGCGTGAGAATCCCAGGTTGGCGTCCCGGTCGTGGCTTATTTCTGAGATTTGAATCTCGGGCTAGCACGGACCGTGCCCGAGGACCTTAAATGGCGTGTAGCGGTGGTGATCACTTCAGGATCTCACCCGATAGGGTCGAGGCTATACGGTCGCTATAGAAAAATGTGTACAATTTTTTTATTAGATGCAATCCAGGAGGAAATTTGTTTAACCACACGAAGAAGATGATTTATAGAGTCGTTGAAACAATTCGACGAGAAAGAGATGAATAGTTGAGTGTCATCGGCAAACATGTAGAGGTGATGGTCAACTAAGGAGGCTTTACTGAGTTAACTAAGTGGGGTAGTATAGAGAATAAACAGAAGAGGTCTTAGAGCAAAGCCCTGTGGGACTCCACAACTGAGAGGGCATGATTGAGAAGAGGCTTCCAATGTTTTTAACAGAGAAAGAGCTGGAGGAGAGAGGTTAGGGTTACTCAGAGGAGAGCAGTGTCAATAAAGCCAAACTAGGTTGACAGTCTTTGGAGTAAGATGTTGTGATCAATAGCATCGAAGGCTGCTGAAATATCAAGGCGGCAGAGGCAAGAAATCACATTACTCATTCTTTACAACAACTTCATTGGTTACCCATTCAGGCCCGCATATCTTTCAAAATCTGTCTACTTATGTTCAAAATTATGTCAGGCTCTGCCCCGTCCTACCTGTCCTCTCTAGTTAAACCTTGTACTTCCACTGAGTCCAGAAGAAGATTGCGTTCGGCTTCAAAAGGGGACTTTGAAGTCAGAAGAGTAAACCTACAGGTTGGTAAAAGAATGTTTGAAGTAGCTGGTCCAGCTGAGTGGAACTCTTTACCTGAATCTATTCAATAGATACTTTTAAATTAAAACTTAAGACTCATTTATTCTCTCAGTAGTAGTCTACGACTCTAAGATCTTTGGTATAACTAATTATTATGTTGTAACGCGTCCTTTGAGTAAGACATTGTTTTATTAAGGCGCGTTATAAATATAAGTTGTACTGTACTGTATTAAGAAACCTGTTGATGAGAGATGGCGGAAACAAGCTTGTTGTATAGAGAAATGAGAAGGGTTTCAGTTGAGTGGCGTTTAGTGAAACCAGACTGGTGTGGATTAGGGAGTGAGTTGCAAGCTAGATAATCATTGATCCGGGAGAGTACAATCCGATCAGTTATTTTGGAGATAAAAGACTGGTTAGAAACAGGTCGGTAGTCGGTAAAGATGGTTTCTCCAGCAAAGGGTCACGGATATGGATGAAGCAAGAGCGGGAGAGATGGGTGATACGATCAGAAAGGCTGAGTTTTTGTCGATGGTCACAGTTCACATACCGCAAGCAAGGCCCCGTACGTTTCCGAGTATGCTCCGTGCACAAGATTCCTTGCCGCAGAAGCTTGTTAGACGCGTTCAGAATGGAAAGTCCAGTAAGGACTAAATTAGCATGCATTCCTCTTTTGCGATTTATGTCCATGTTTTAATATCGAAAGTGAGTTCTGAACGAATTTTTATTTCGGTGACTTTTCACGTAAAAACTAACTTCGGATTGAAAGCCTGTTGGGGCTGGTGTTGATTAACGTGGCTTTTGTAAATGTGAGTTACTGTTTTACAATTTAGCGTTAGAAATAAAATTGACATGACAGCAATATTACATTCGTAACCATTCGGACGGTGGTTACCGATCGAGCAAAGAATCCAGTTAAAATCTGTGTTGTACTTCACAAAGTACTACATTTAAATCAGCCGACCTATCAGTGGACATTGTGACTTTTGTCCTTCGTCCCGGGACAGTTTTGGGTTTTAGAGCGTCCACGGCTTTGGAATTCGCTGCCATGTTCTATCCGTTATGCCAGTTCTGTGATGTCATTCCGGTATTAACTTAAGACCAGTCAGTTTCAACTTGCCTACCCACCGTAACCTAACTTCTGGTTTCTCTGACCTGTTGGAATTCGAGCTGGCTTCTCCAGTGAATTATGATTTTACTTACGATTTCACTTGAAGCGACCATCGATTGATTGCTTGGGCATTATGACAGCAGTGCTATAGAAGTCATTAGACTAGATTAGTTGTGATTACGTCAGTGACGAATTGATTCACTAGGAAATAACGTGACTTTTGTATGGATGAATCTCAATATGGCCTATACTTTAGCTACTTTATCTAGGTTAATATGGTAGCTTTAAGCTCCTATGGTGTAAAATATACAGGATCTGCCAATAATTTAGATCCTATCTGATACAAGTTTATAAACATCAGGATTTAAGTTAGTGGTCGCTGAGCACATCTGCAATGGATAAGTTTTCAGGAAGACACTCCAGTGACAGCCAGTGGCCAGTGGCATTGTTATTGGCAATGCAACCAGAAACAAATAGGTCTTTGATTTCGACCCTACTGTTAATAGTGTATCTGCTGATCAAACACAAGAAAGAACCAAATTCTAGAGCTTTGAGTGAGAGGGAGACACACTTCCTTGGTGGCTATGTATAAACTTATACCTTCCAGCACTTGTGATTGTTGCTCCCTGTAGTTCAAGTAAATCAGCTTTCTGTGGCTTCAGTTCTTATTCTTGAATTAGCTGGCTGTCAATTCTAAATATCTGTGCGGCCTTTTCACCACTATACTATTGGGCATACTTGACAACTGTGAGTTTGAAATCAATGTCATACTAATTGTACTGCTAAAGCATGGTTGCACGTGTTTCACAGCTTCGTCTACCATGCTTTTGTCTTGTATTCGTAGCATACACATTGGTACTGAATATCTTTACCAGCATACAGGTGACTAAACAAGACCCAGTGTTTATTAGAGACAGACGTTTGAAAGAGACTGGCATTTATTTGCACAAATTGCTTTTACCTCAGCAGCTGTTGGAGACCAGCAATTTAATTTGGATAGAGTGCTTTAAAAAAGTGGACTAAGAAGTGGGATGCAGTAAGAAAGTCAGTGCCATGTGGCAAGACATGGTGTTTTGATACTATTATTATATTAACTTTTATTTTCAACATTTGCAGTAGCAATGAATCAAGAGTTGCAGGATCAGATAAATTTGCAGAAAGAGAATGAAAAGTGGAAGAACCTTCTTCAGAGTCACTTGTTTATTGTCTGCAAAATCATGGACCCAGATACAGGACTTATAGATTGCCTGTTAGCCGATCGGGTCCTGAATAAACGAGCTGCAGAAACTTGCCAAGTAAGTGCCTTTGCTTCTTCATTTTGTAAAAGGCTTATAATGCAGAACAATTTCTCTTATCCCATGAGTATGAATTTAACTGTTGCAAAATTAACCACGGGTCTGATGTTTGGTTAGCAGTTAGTTAAATGAACTTTGAAGAAGCTAATTGTTTTCAGTCTAAAGTTAAACTTGAGTAGACTGTACTTTGTAGATGCTCTTGGATGAATAAATTCTCCCATGCATTATACTTCTGCCAACTGGTCCTCCCTCACTTCTTCAAACCACAAAGCTCACCCTGAACCTTAAGTTGCTTTTTCTTACTAGTACTCACTAGATCATTTTACCTTTTAATTACTGTTAACTTACTATATAGAATACACAGTTTCATGAGTTTTACTGTTTTCTATTATATACTGTGTGGATCTCCCTGTCTTTCTTCATTTAAGCACTGTTTTTTATTACATTAATTTTGCCGACTTGGTGGATGTGCAGCTGTGGTGGCTGACTTATTTGGTGTTTTATTTTCAGACAAAAGGAACAAAATATAAGAGAAACCATGCTGTGTTGGATATTGTTCTGAGAAGGTCATTTGATGATTTTGTTAAACTCTGTAAGGCTTTGTGTAAAACTGAGCAAAGTCACATTATTGAGGGATTTTTTGATCCAGAAAAAATTAACTCCATGTGTTCCAGTCATAGTCTGGGCAGTATAGCAAGAGAAGCAACACCTGATGCAACAGATGCAGTTCCTGGCAAAGCTGTTACTCCGTTTGACTGGAGAGCCTTTATTAAGAAGCATCTAACAGTTTTTATTGAAGTAATTGACCCAGACAATGGCCTGATAAAGGCTCTGGCATTCCGAAAAGTCATCCCTGAATGGCTTACAGATAAATACACGGTAGGTGGTGTTATTGTTAAAGACTGGCTTAGTAGAATCATTAAATGAAAGCATGCTTACTGACATTCTCTTTAACGATTGACATACTTTGAGCAAAATGCAAAATGTTTTTGTGCAAAAATGTTGACCGTGTGGCAACTTCTGAGTAAACAATTGTGGTGAAGTTTTTCACACATGGAAATATTAAACAGGAACTATTTACAGTTCTGCTTTCAAAATTCCATTGGTGAGATTTTGGCGAGCCTGCCACATGTTCATCAACTGAGTAGGTAGATGAGGTTGATGAGCAAGTGACAGACTTACCAACCAAACTCTATTGAATGGAAGTAAAACTTTTGTTCTAGCCATTATGTTTTCCCAGCTGTCAGGCTGCAATATACCAGTATATACAAGCCTTTAAACCAGTTACAGTTCTGGTTAAAACGTTATTCCTAGCAGAAATATTTCTATTCATAAAGTTGATCTCATTTGTCTTTACTCCAGTAACATTTCCTTCTTCACTCTTCTCTCTGGAAAACTGTCAAATAGTTGCGCTTTCCACTTTGTCATAACCATCTTAATTGATAGAGGCCACAAACCCTGGTTGATTGGAGGATGCATGACGACCATCTTCATTGATAGAGGCCACAAACCCTGGTTGATTGGAGGATGCATGACGTCCATCTTCATTCACAGAGGCCACAAACCCTGGTTGATTGGAGGATGCATGACGACCATCTTCAGGTATAGAGGCCACAAACCCTGGTTGATTGGAGGATGCATGACGACCATCTTCATTCATAGAGGCCACAAACCCTGGGTGATTGGAGGATGCCTGATGACCATGATTGGAGGATGCGTCAAACCCTGGTTGATTGGAGGATGCATGACGACCATCTTCAGGTATAGAGGCCACAAACCCTGGTTGATTGGAGGATGCCTGACGACCATCTTCAGGTATAGAGGCCACAAACCCTGGTTGATTGGAGGATGCATGACGTCCATCTTCATTCACAGAGGCCACAAACCCTGGTTGATTGGAGGATGCATGACGACCATCTTCATTCACAGAGGCCACAAACCCTGGTTGATTGGAGGATGCATCAAACCCTGGTTGACACAGAGGCCACAAACCCTGGTTGATTGGAGGATGCATGACGTCCATCTTCATTCACAGAGGCCACAAACCCTGGTTGATTGGAGGATGCATGACGACCATCTTCAGGTATAGAGGCCACAAACCCTGGTTGATTGGAGGATGCATGACGACCATCTTCATTCATAGAGGCCACAAACTCTGGTTGATTGGAGGATGCATGACGTCCATCTTCATTGATAGAGGCCACAAACCCTGGTTGATTGGAGGATGCATGACGACTGTGCTGGGTGCATTGGAGAATGCCACTGTCTTCTATACAGTTGGCTGTGGGAATTTGGTGCAGTTGAAACGCACATAGCAGGTCTACTACTGGCAGCCACAAGAATAACATCATCCAAAGGGTGCAGTATGTTTTCAATAGACCCCAAATAGATGCCTAATTTAAGAGTATAGTCAGAGTTAGTAGAATTACATTGAAAGTAAACATTAACTAGTTTAAGTGGAACATAACCACTCCTTGCAGGTGAAATACTGAAGCATCTGCCAGACTAGTCAGCATTAATTATACAAACAGAATTGGATAAACATATCTGCCATAGGATATCAACATCTTCAAATGGACACCTGCTTTAAATGCAGGAACTTACTTTTGGACATTACAGAAACACCAAAGCCAGAAAATTGTCGATGAACCATATTGGGAAGAGTAAGATTGTTAGGCAATAACCAGTGTTCTTGCAAAGCTATGACATTGATTTCAAGGTCATGGAGAGTAGAGGGCAGTTCAGAGGCCAATGTTCAGTTTACCTAGGTTGATTGAAGCCATCTTGACCTCAGAGGTAGCAGCGTGTAAGCTCAACTGTCTCATGTTCCACGTTTGTGCGAAACACCCAGTTTCTTAACAGTGGCCAGCTGGACTCACTGTGAAGTAGCTCACAGAACTTTTGCATGAGACCTGAAATGCAGCTGTTTGAAGATATGTTTGTCTTTCGCTTCCAGTTTCTTACATAATGCATTGGTAATTCTGGAGGTTGGAGACCGTAATAAATGGCTTCATTCATCCAGTGTCCCATCTCTCTGCTGTCTGCCATATCTGGCAAAGGGAGGAGGCAGAGATGTGTGTTCTGGAACCTTGAAAGGATTTAGAATATAGAAACCAGGGAGGCTGCCTATGTGGGCAGCACGCAAATCATGGTAGGCTGGAGGTTGCTTGACGGCTGTGCTAGGTATACTGGAGAACGCATCGTCTAGATAGCTGGTGGTGGGAATTTGGCATCATTAGCAGTGCACAGAGCATGCCTGCTGGCAGCCTTGTGATTGTTTGTCCATTTTTTGTTGCACTCTGGTCTTGCAGCTCAGGCTCAACTGCCTCCCATGCCACAGATCATTTGATTAAATATCAGTTTTTGGCAAAAGCAAAAGGTCGACTAGGGCATATTGTAGAAATTTAGCATTGTTTACATCGAACTTTGATTTGAGAATGTGTAAAGCTGATTGAACAACTGATTCCCAACTAATCTAGGCTTTTCCTGATTGTTCTCAGACTGTTTTTCTTCTTTATTATCCTTGGTTTATTCCTGAGTTAGTCTCAGACTCTTCACTGTCTTCACTTGTTTCTTATTGTTATGTTCAGTGGTGAAATTTAATTATTTGCTTTTTGTGCTTGCCAGTGGGATCTCATCCAGCTTTGTTGGCATTCGTCTAATGTGCTTTGAGGCACTTGAGAGGCTAAAAAGGAAAATGTTTGATTATACTGCAATATTATTTAATTAATTATTTAATTAATTGATGCATAAAGATAGAATGCATATTGCTTTGATGAGGCAAGAATTTTCCTTTAGAACATTGAGGGCAGAAGTTCAAGAGTAGAGGCACTTCTTGTTGACCTCATACGTAAAGGCGACAACGACTATCGAAAGTTCTGTGAGGCTCTGAAAGAGACAAACCAACAACATGTTGTGGATGACTACCTATCTCAAGATGCAGTGGGTTGCTATCGTCATATTCTCCGGAGATCACAGACTTCTACAGATGGAATTACTAACAAAGAAAATCCAGTTGTTTGCAACTGGAAACATATCCTTGTAAGGCAACAGTCAAAGCTGATCGATGACTTGAATCCAAGTCCAGACCTGATCAATCACCTTGAGAAAACAGATGTTATGAACAGACGATGCGCTGAACGATGCAAGGTATGAATAACTACAGTTACTTTCACTCGTCTGACATGTCTTGCTCTGGGAATTTGGTTTGGTTTTCTGTTTTTCTATCATATTCTAATAAACCTTCTTTCCAGAGGTTAATAGGGTAGTGTTAAATGTACTTGATTAAATAAGTCAAATAATTTGTGAGAATTTGGTTCTCTTTAAGGTAAATAGGTATTATTTTGACAGTTATCATTTTACTTAAATAACTTGACTCATGACTAACAACCTAGGCAACAGCCTAACCAAGCCATAGCATTGGTCTGTTTTTGCACCTCTTATCTGGCAGAAAGTGAGAAAATTGTCTTCACACAGTTTTCTAACTGGATTATGTTTAGGACTTAAACAGACCTGCATGTCTAGGCGAAAGGACTGAGATAGCAGCCAATTCCAAAAGACTATTTTCCATTTTGTGCTGATTTGTGAACTTTTCTAAATTCATCTGTGGTTTCTAAAATTCTGGATGCTTTCCAGGATTAGATCCACTTGTTATCATTTTCTTATCCAGAGGATTTCTGATGCCAACCTCTGTCATCTCTACACAGTTGGATACAGAGATTGAAAAGCAAAAATATCCTAAACTGATTGGCTAATTTTGACAGTCGTTTATGGTCTGGTTTTTTATTTTTTATTTTTGATGCAGGAAATTCAAAATGAATCTGACCGGACAGCTTTCATTCTGGATTTTATGAAACTGCGACCAGATAGAGACTTTTCCCATTTCTGCCAAGGACTTGTGTTGACAGATCAGCAACATATAGTAAATACTTATTTCAAAGGAGACGAGAGTATTTCAGCTGCTGTTCAAGAGTCTGTGAGCGCTGCAGTTGATCAGTTGAGAATGGGAGATGGATTTGGTGAACATGATCATCTGAACGGGGAGAGGCATGTGGTCATAAATCGTCAGCCTCAGCCAACTGGCAATGGCAATCGAAATTTCGGGAAGGGTGGTCAACATGTGGGTGTTGGCAGAGAGGGCTTTGTGGTGGCAGTTCATCCAGCTGAGGAAAATACAGGTTTCTTCAATCATTTTCTTATTTTGTGCAGAATTTGAGCATACTGTAACGATGTCTTAAGTTTGTCTGTTGTTTGAATTGGCTAATGTAGCAGGAATAAATGTAGTCTTCTTCTAGTGTATGTGGTTTCTGCCCAGCCAGTTGCAAGCTTCCTCACCAGCAAAATGAAGAGTCAGTAGTATGCCACTGGAACATGTTTGCAGATAGAGTCAACAATGTGCACCATAGTCTGCTTTGTGCCAGAGGTGCATGAGGGATTGGTGGCTTGTCCCCGTTTGATGAGGTTGGCACTGCAACCATTGCCTGTTAAAAATCAGGTTAGTGTCAACCAGAGTCATCAAGTCTATTTGAAGCCCAGGGGACAGATACATGGCTCAGGACTCGACGATGAGGGTGTAGTTTGTCACATCCACTGCTACCCATTCATCCAATGATGTAGCTGTCATGTCCTCAGATGGCATGTCCAACCAAACTGGGTGTCTCCAGGACAGGTGTCCTGGTGGATGCAATGTGCCTGCCTCATGGAACAACCTGCCTGGTGACCTTAGGCGGGAATTCCTCTCTCTTCCTCCCTCTCTATTCCGCAAGCGTTTGAAGACCGTGTTATTCCCCATTAGTCATGGGAAATTGGGCCGGGAGCGCCTCTGATGAGTTTTATCTTGAAGTGGCGCTTTATAAGATTTTGATTACGATTACAATTACGAATGTGGTGTCACCATAAATGGCAAATCCTTTTTAGTTCTGATCTTTTTCAGCAGCCTTTTCAATTTTATTGGTAAATATAGCAAATTTAGGAGAAATGGCTGAAATGCGAGTGCTGTATCATTTGCAAGTTAAGCTGGTCAGTAAAAGTAAGTAAATGAAAGGCTTCTAAAGCTTCTTTGAAACAAAGCAGCATTTACTCCTTATAGTTTACTTATTATACAAAATATTACAAAGCTAACCAAGTCGTAATTGTAGTTAATCATAAATTTGTATTGCACCTCTTAAATAGAAATTCCTCAGAGATGTTTCTGACCTAAGAGATCATTAGAATCAGGTAGTGTACAGTTATTTATTTGAGCACTTTAGTTAGCTGCAGAAATCCACAGCTTGAGACTGACTTGTCAGTTTGACAAAAGCACTGTAACTTAGCCTCCAGGTGCTAAGGTAAAATGCCTATACAGCCGTCATCCCACCGAATCTTTCAGTGAATTTTGTTATAGTACCTCTTGAATATATCACAGATTTGCCTGGCCACCTGGTTGTTTGTTGATGTGCTTCTGGCAGACATGTTGAAGCAAAATGGAGCTTCGTTAGTACTTGGATGGGTGACTCTCCTTGGAATATCATGCTACCTGGCACCCACTCAGCCTACTATCCTTTGGTAGCCTGTAATTGAATGCCAAAAGTGTCCTGTCGCTAGATTGCTGTAGTCAGGTTTGCACCCTGAGGAGTTTCTGTAGAGGCACATAAAGAACTGTGTTACCTTTATCTACTTTCACCTTTATCTACTCAAAAAACACGGCCAGCCAAGCCTTGGCAAAAGAGTACAGCTTTCAAGCACTGAAACCCAGCTAACTCTGTGGACCAAGGAATTGAGCTTAATGGGAAAGTTCTGACAACAGCGCTTTTGAAGGGAAAGTGAAATCATGGATGAGAGTGCTTTGGGTGAAGAGTTGGATTAATATGAGTTGGTTTAAATTTCTTTGGCAAAATCTGTTCAGTTGTCTCCATGAATCAGCACTGTAAAATTATGCACTTTTCAAGTGCAGTGCTTCCTGATAGTTAGTTATAATGATCATAGAAATCATACAGCTTACCGACAAACAGTTTATTGCCAGTTTCATCTGACTTAACTGGTCGTTGTATTCCTCAGGTGAACATTAGACGTGTAGATAATCAGACAGATCCTAAATTGATCTTTGATTGCAGCTTGGCTTTGGTGTGCCATCAGTTGATGCCTTGTGCATTAGACACCAGTACATTAGAAGTTACTAATTATTATTTATTAAAGAGACATGGACACAACTGTATGTATGTATCTGGTTATTTATACAGTGCCATTTAAGAACCTGCCAAGTGTGCTAACACGTTGCATATCAAAAGAGATTTATAAAAGTGTAACTGAAGGCTGGCAAAAGTTTAACAAATGGTTGCAACAGTTTGTCCTAAAACAACTTTGCTTTTCCAAGTTAATTAAGGTGACAAAATGCAAGCAAAAAATGAGTTTGCATCAATGCTGCCATGTTTGTTATTTACACACTGAAGTGCCACTTGTAGAATAACAAACATAATACAACTTAAATTGATAATGCCCATCACAGTTAGTCCGGGGATACAGTGTACCTGATAATCGTAATTGTAATCATAATCTCGAGATTTCTCCAGGGCCTAACGAAAGCTAAGTTGTGGGAACCAGGTCATTTACAGACGCTCAGGTGCTCATCAGATCAATGATGTTAAGATTCAAGACAAACATTTAGTTAATTCATAGTCAAGGACTCCAACGGCAGGTTCTTAGGAGCACACAGACAGCCATCCGCAGAGGTCCATTCATGAACAACTGATAGTTAACACTGTATTCAGATAGTATTCAGGTTTAGTGACAAGCCTATGAAAAGCTCCCTGCTCCAAGGCTGACAGTTATTTGAATCCAAAACATGTTGCTGTTGTTGTCTTCAAGATGATTTTTTATGATTTGGAATTGTTTTAGTGCCATCGTTGCAAGAGCATGGGGACGTCAACCTTATAGAAGACGAAGACACTTGTCATGTGCCTGCAGTGGAATATCAAGGGACTACACGTCACGAAGATGAATCGGGCTACAATTCTCGGACTGATGCACTGCATTTTGATGAAGTTCATCATCTGACCGCTTCAACTGACCGATCCTGGGAGCTGCCCTCTGGTGATCAGCTTCTGGCCAGAAACCCAGTTGCATGTCATGATGATCCTGTTTATGGCAGCCGACCAACGCGTATCGATGTTGTCGATGTTCGTCATTCTTCACACGAATTTTATGTAGAACATCGTGAAACGGTATTTTATTTCAATGAAAACTGTGTAGCCCAAGAGTCAGAATGAGCTTTTCTAAATGCTTTTTTCTTCTAAAAGGATTTGAGGATCTGTTTAGCTGAAGCACAGATGCAGTTGTGTGAAGGCAAGCACTGCTTTTAAGTTTCTGTTTGCTTCACAATATCTTCTTCGAACAATCTGTGCTAACTTGTCACATGAGTAAAGTTATCCTTCATGTACCGATTTCTTTTATTGCTCAAAGCATTAAGAACACTGTAATATTTGGCATGTTTTCTATTCTGGCTTCAAAAGGTTACAGTGTTCTTACAGTTGTTACCCCAAAATCTACTAATATATGGAATGAAATTAAATTAAATAACTAATAGGAAAATTTGCTGATAAGCTAATAGCATAATAGAAAAAGACTAAGTCATAAATCAACAGAGAAAACTTACATACAGTCGCAAATAAATATAAAAAATAGGCATCTGTGAAGCCTTAGGACTGAATCTGAATTAGTTTGCTTGTTTACCTATATTTATCAGTTGAATTACTATAATGACATGATTTAGAATCATGGGACTTTCTAAAATTAAATGACTCACTGTGCATTGTTGTTAACAGCTTGGTTAACTGAAACTGAAACTGAAAAATGGAGAAAATGAATTAGTAACCGAAAAACTAACATTATATATAAACAGGGTTATGCTGGAGAACTGTGATGTTTAGATGAGGAGATTAAACAGTCTACATAATTTAAAGGCAAAAATTTCAAGCTGAATTTAGTTACAGTTGGAACTTACTAAGCCACACATAGTCACCATATTCCTCAGTTTATAAGATTTTCAGATTATATGTCAAGCAAATTTCTAAATTGTCTTTTTTGGCCTGTTTGCAAATTTTCTAGCTGTTTTTGCTTCCAAGTCTGCAGCACTCCTGCAGCATTGTTGCCTTGAACTGTTAGCTGTTTCATTGATGAATTCATGAAAGATCGTTTCTTGGTAAAAGTGATTTTGGGACAGCACAAAGCAGTTAACAGAGACCTTCTTCAGTTTGCTAGCTCAAAAGGTTATAAAGAGCAAGCTTCACACTGAGTATTGGCTGGATGAGCCATGGCTGCTTTCCTGACTGAGGCACTTGTGTGGTTATTAAAGAATAAAAGCACGAGAAATTACAAAATTACTGATCGTGTCTTGGGCAGAGTTGTAGGTCTTTAGCATGTTCTCTGTCTGTTGACTTGTAAAGTTCTTCTTCAAACTGGCATTGTCTTGTGGATACTGGGGAATTGAATCTGAGGATGACTGACTTCAATCCATCAAGTTCTGAGTCACTCAATTCCTCACTTGTTCTTTTCTTTTCCAGTTTTTTTTTCTTACTAACTTTTACTTTTTGAAGTGTTTCTTTGAAGTAATTCTGATAAATATAGGTAAACAAGCAAACTATTTCAAATTCAGTTTTCAGGCCTGTTTTCAGACAACTGCTTATTTTTTATATTTATTTGCGATTTGTATATAAGTTTTCTCTGCTGGTTTATGATTTAGTCTTTTTCTGTTATGTTATTAGATTATGAGCATATTTTCCTATTTTGGTTTTTCAGCAGTATACATGAAGCAGTATACATGAAGCAGTGGCACTAAAATGTCACATAACATATGGGACCATATAAGATTTCACACTGGAGTTGTGTATTGCCATTTTATGGAGCTGTGTGTGGGTCAGTTGAATAAGCTAGACACTTGTGTGTTGCTGCTGTCATACCACACAAGTTGCAGAAACTAAAAAGTGGCCACCTGCAGAGGATAAGTAATTTGGAAAGGATGAGTTTTGATTATGAACTAAAATAATGCAGAGAATTAACAGCGGATAGATGTGAAGTTAAAAGGTAAAGGTAAGACTTGTTTTCTTGTCTCAGCAGAAACTCCTCAGGTGCATGCATGATCCCAGCGTCAAAAGACTTTTTAGCTGAGGCAATTGAATAAGCTAGACACTTGTGTGTTGCTGCTGTCACACCACACAAGTTGCAGAAACTAAAAAGTGGCCATTAAGGTAGATTGTTATGTTACCTGTAGTCTAATGAGCTAAGTGAGGGCGAATGTGTTGTGATGATAATTAAGGCAGCTTATGATGATCTGACTGAGTCAGTTCATGATGCAATGTAATTGCAGGCTGATTAATGTTGTTGTGTGATGTGTTTTCAGAGCTATCCGATGAACAAAGTCTGCCGGGGACGTTGCATTATCTTTAACAACCACCAATTCATTCGTATGAGGGAACGAATGGGGACAGAGATGGACGCTGCACTGCTGCTGAAGCTATTTAGAAAGCTCTTTTTCAAAGTTGAGGAAATTAAAGATGCAACGACTGAGGTTGGCAGTTTAGCACTCTGCTGAGTTACAGGGCATTTAGATGGCATTTTAGTTTGCTCATTTCTTAATCAGTGTAGGGGCTTGTCACTATCAACTCTTTAGTGACAAGTGTTATCATGTTTGGTTTATTTTGTTAGCGCACTGCTGTTGTGTAGTAGTGTTTCTGTGCATGTGTCTGACTTAAGAAAACATACTGAACAAAGCATACTGATACCCTCTACTCCTAGAATCCACTGTTGATGTTGACAGGCTCACTGCTTTCAGAATAAGTATTTCCATCCTTGGGTTCATATTCTGGGATAATTTGGCAGCATGGCTGGTCAAGCCAGCCAGCAACCAATACATGAGTGATTTATCTGTTACTGGTTCATATGCCTTTAGAAGAGAAAGAAATCAAATACCTTACTGTCATGTCATTGACATCTGTTGTTATGTTTGATATGAAATAATACCATGTATTGGATCACCTCTGTGGAAGTCACATGTCATTTGGTTTTCTTTCACTTGTGGGCACTTGAATAACTTCACGTGTGCATTTCTGCATCAAGACATATAATATTGCACCTTTTAAGTACCTTGCAACAGCACTGAATACCGCACAAAAGCACAATTCATATACGTTGTTCTTATTTTCAGGAAATCAAGTCCAAGTTGCGTGCTATTTCTCAGGATAGAACGTTGGAAAATGATCAGTGTTTAGTTATCTTTGTTCTAAGTCATGGAGACTATCAGAACGGCCAGTGCATCATATATGGTAGCGATGAAAGGCCCTTCACTCTTGAAGATGTTCTCAACCCATTTGTACCCAGCAGTTGTGGCTACATGAATGGCAAACCAAAACTAGTGTTCATCCAGGCATGCAGAGGAGGTGAACTTTCTTTTATCAGATGCTCATTTTAGTGTAGTTGTTACAGTTACAGGCATATCTGCTTGGATTGGGACTAGTGTACCTTTGTGGCTTTGTAGCTGATGAATTCGAACATGGCTAGTGTACCTTTGCGCTACAAGTATTTTATGTATCTGTTAGTGGAACTTATTTGTAATTGATTGAGCCTTTTAAGTAATCTGAAAAGTGCTGCATTTGCAAGTCTAAGTGGTGTTAAAGTTAATTAAGAACTACAAGTTCATCTGTAAAGAGATAATCCTCAGATAACTGCAAAAGGCACCTAGGGCAGACTCACACATACACAGAGAGAGCCCAACTGATGGAGTCCCATCTGGAGTTGATGGTTGACACCTTGTTCAAAGTTTCCATTGAGGATGAGGAATGACAACAGCCAGATGAAATCTACAGCTTACTTTTATGCTTACCACCTGGCATTCCCTCGCAGATGATAAAAGGCAATGTCCACAGATATCAGATACACAGCATTGCTGTATCTGATATCTCAATATTTCTGCCATCAGATCAGTGATTTTAATATAACTTTAACATTGACCTTTACTGCATCTTTTATGTAAGTATGTACATATCCCTGCATTTATATTGTGTATTTTAAGAACCTGACAAAGGTGCTGCAACGTGACTAACATTTCTAAAAAGCTGCATCTTAAGATAAAGCTGAGAATGTTTCTTGAGCTGTTTGTGGCAGAAGAGTTTGCATTATCAGTGGAAGATTGTTCTAGTCAGGATGGCCCAATGCATGAAAAAGCATGATGTGCTTGAGCTGTTATACGGCATTAGTGGACTCTCAGATCCCCAGAACAGTGTTTGTCAACCTGGCTGGCTTGAAGACAGAAACACGGAGCTCCCGGATGTATTCTGGGCGGAGCCGACTATCGAGGCCCAGCATACGAGAAGAACCTTGAATTTAATTATCTCCTCAACTAGTTGCCATTGCAGTGTCCTTGCTGTTGAGGGCAGACTGAAGCTGACAAGTTCAAAACTTCAGCAGGCCTGCAGGGACTGCATTACAGTAGTTCAAGCATGTCATGATGAAGTAATGAATGATAGTCACGGCAGCGTCATGTGATAAATTACATTGAATGACTCTGATCTGGGGCAGTTTGTAAAGCAGGACCTGCAGAGAGAATTAACATGGTCCATCACTGATGGATCTTCCCCGAGGGGTCCGAAGTATGAGGTATAGTGTAACAAATAAACAGATGAGGTACAGTGGCTCACAGCATGGGATTGCCACCGCTGCCATCTCTTTGTTCATCTTTGGTCACGCCTGTCATGTGCCCAGACATATGAACTGTGCTTGATGGATTCAACCATAACCAACATCCTTATGGTCAGTGAGTGGCTTCTTGAGTGATGGCCATTTGACGGCTCTCTTTTGACCAGCTAGTAACACATTGCAGAGCCGCACTGAGAATACATGCTCATCGACAACTTCTTGAAGAAGGAATGTTGGAATGGAGTTGAGTATGCACTTGAAAGTGGACTTATTTGTTTATTTAACTTTATTTCAAATGATAAATTTCAGAACACTTGCTCAAAAAGCCTGATTTTTAGAGTTTTTACTCTTTTGTTTAGAAAATCAGATTATTCATTGGTACTCAACCAAATTGAAGCTAAAATGCAACACTGTTGCCATGTTGGCTTGGTTCAGTACCAGGTCTGTGACCAGAAAGGTCAAGCTTTACTTTTTTTGACCTGGGACTCAAATGACACAACAACTTTGCACTTGGACACTTGATTTGGTTGAATACCAGTGGGCATCATGTGCATGCATTTATGGTGTTTTGAGGGTAGTGCAGGATGGGACACAGAATAGTCTGTTTAAGTCAGAAGTAAAACATGAGATAAGATTAAAGGAATAGAAATCCAGAAAATAATTTTATTGAATATGTTAAGGTTTTCAGTAGACTGTCTTTTGAATATCCATTTAATTTGTTCACAACCTTTGTTAATTTCTCTGTGAGCATGCATATCTTCGTTTATTTACTCTAAATGTTGTCAATGTGTTTGACTTCTGTTCTCCAGAGCAGTATGATTATTCAGAGTCGGACGCACCCACTGTAAAGAAGAATCAACCAAGTCCTTCAATTAGCTACCCGGACTTCATTGTCGGTTTTCCAACACAGGCTGGTGAGTTAGCCTAATCATCTTACAGGGTTGAAATATGTGTACATGGCACCAATAAAGCACAAGTAGGATGTGCAGTGCAGTGACTTTATATACGAGGCAACCAAAGCAGTTATCCTACGGGAAATGAGATACTCTGATGGATGAGATACTCTTTCAGTTTTTCTGACCTATCTGAATTCGACCCAGCTTCTTCAACAGATTATGATTTTGGATTGCGATTTTGATTTGAAGTGACCTTCGACTGATGCCTGAGTCATTATGATAATGGCGCTATACATTAGATTAGATTAGATGCATGTATGTAGAGAATTCCAACAGACAAACTGCCTCAGTTATGACAAAACGTGGCTGGAGGATGGCTTGCATAGGTGGCACTGTTGCCATAAAATGCGTACATCAAGGCCCTTGTGGCTTAAGAATAGAAATGTGCAACATACTGTCAGAAATGGTAAGAGCAGATTCCGTGCACTGTTTTCGAAATAAATGTTGATTATACTTGAATGCTTTTTGGAATGATACTTGAGAGAAATGGTGCTGGATGGTTATACATATCCTTTTCATCAGTGACCGGTTACTCTTGACGAAGGTCCTTCATTGTCAACTTTTCCTCAAAAGTTTACATGTGCCATCATCTACTTTTCTGTTTTAGGATACAGAGCTTTCAGAGACATTGAAAATGGCAGTTGGTACATCAATGCACTGACACGAACCTTCATGGCCAGAGCACACAACACTGGTCTAAACAGTATGATGAACCTGGTAATGTGAACATTTTCTTCAGTCTCTTAATTTCTTTGCTAAACACATTTGCTCAGTGCTTTTGTTTTAAGTGCTTTTGACTGTTTCTCAAAACATCACGTGTCTCAAAACATCACAGTCACCATAAGAGAACACAGGTTTCCATGAAAAGCAAGAAATTAAGAGACTGAAGAAAATGTTCACATTACCAGGTTCACCTGGTGAATTCCAGGTGAACCTGGTGATGTGAACATTTTCTTAACGTGAAATGTTGATTTATTTACAACATTTTGCTCAACTCATCCAACTTGATTTTGTTTCACTTTTTGGTCTAGGCTCGGCGTGCACAGCTGGCGTTTGAGATATTCAATGCTTAAAGTGCTGTAGGCTGCATTATTTGTCAAAGGCTCTCAACATTAATGGTAACCTTTGCATTCATGGGAAAGTACTTGTGTGTACCATTATGTGTACTCACTTATGTAGACTGCAGGAGATACTTTTCACTTGTTGTTGCAGATATCAATAGAACCCAGACTAACATAGCATCAGAGTGACACATATCAGATAGGTGCACAAAATATGGCCCAGCAGTTATGCCTTGGCTTTTGATTCTGCCATCTTGGTTAGCCATAGGTCATGTTGGCGGACCGTGTGAAACCACTGTGGCCATGTATTAGTGCCTCCTTAAATCCAGTGCAGCATATATGTAGTCCACAGCACTTTAAGCATTGAAAATGCTTTAAAAATAGTAATAATTGAAAATAGTATTGAAAAGCATTGAAAAACCTCATAGGAAGTTGTGGTCGGCTTACTTAATCAGATGTTTAATACGAAATTCGGTTAACATGAACTGTTCCTACTAGTCCCCTGCATTTCATTTTAAACTAGCACTGTATGTGGTATGTGAGACATGATGATAATTGGAATGAAAGAAAGCAGAATTTATATTGCACTCCTCAATGTTAGAAATGCGTTATAAATATAAATATTACATTTGCAGTAATTTTTATTAAACTATTGTAATCTGAGAGAGCTGCATATTATATGATTACATGGTGACTGTTCAGCTGCTTCAACAACACAATCTAAAAATTCTGTGCTTGCACTTTTGATGATTTGCAAATCTATGTGCAATGTGATGTGCTCAGATTTATTTTTTGGCTTTCTGAACAAAAGTCTGAAACTTTTAACTCCATGGTACAGATACTTGCACCTAGTTTTGATGATTTCCTCTAAGGATTGTCTGACATTACTTTGGCGAGCCTTCACTTGCTCTCAGTTATTAGACTGCAGCTGCTTAATTGTTTATTTTGGTTTTAGGTTGCTGGTGCTGCCTCCAAGTGGCTATCACAGACAGGAAGTCCAGAAACTGACAACAAGACACAATTTGCCATCTATACGTGTTCATTTACTAAAGATTTATTCTTCTTTCCTGGAATTTTTGAATCAGAGAAACTATTTTATTAAATGTCTGTTTTATGATATTCTGGCAAATCTTCATCATTACTGCCTCAGAAATCCCAGTGACTGGGCTCGAGCCCTGATCTCTGTCTTTGGTCACCAAAGTTCCGTTTAAGGCTGCATTGTTTAAGGCTGCATTGTTTAAGGCTGCATTGTTAAATAGTACAGCACACCCTCACTGTAACACAGGATTTGCGATCCATGTCAAGTGTCCCGTAATGGCGAGGGTCACATTAAACTGCAATGATATTTTGTGACCAAAATTTCATGTTCATGTGGCTATGTATCTGTAGGTTGTATTGGGCTTATGAGAGCATTAGAAAGGGGTGTTGAGACGAAAAACGAGTCTTCAAACTACTCAACATGGGCATTATTACACTGGTAAAAATTACCAGAAAATTACTAATTGCTTTTTGGAATGAAGACTGCTTTCTCTGGAAAACTGCATTTAATTAAAAATTTTAAAGTGAGAGCAATTTTTAACAAATTTGGTCACCAGTAAATGCTTTCTATTCTTTGATTGGATTTTCTGCTGCAAATGCCATATTGGACATTATATTTCAAACTCGGCCTCATCTTTGCAAGCATCAGTCATCTACCGATGAACTTGCCGTTCTTCGAATTATATACCATGATCAAAGCGAGTGTCATAAGTGCTCATAGTAGCTGCTATGGACACGCCGTTTTGGGCTTTTCCTGGCTAACAGTAACAGTTAACTACATCAACTGTGTATTTTGTAAAATGTTAGCGTTTGTCTGACAATAATAAAAGCTTACTACTTATTTACTTACAAACTTCTGGTTGCAATTATGGAGTGCTGTAGATAAATTTATGTGGCATAATTATTTTACATTGATATAGCATATAAACAACACCTTAAATTGGTTTTTATTTGAAAGAAACAACGAGTAACAGAAATTTTGGCTTCCTTAATGCCATACCAGTTTATCTTTCAAAGATCACATGCATCCAAAGGTAAATTTGGGATCCATGGCCGCGACCATGTTATACCTGAATTCACGTTATATTGACTTGTGTTATAGTAAGGATGCAGTGTACTTGAATTATGAAATGAGTATAAGTAGAAGTTTAGAGTAGATTTGTGGGACATAATAGCTTCTTAAGTTGGAAAGTATCTCTGAAATGTATGAATGTGTCAATGCTGATGGTCAGGGAGTATTTTCCCAACAGAGAATGCAGCTTCGGTCAAGTGCATAAGAGATCATGTTTATGTATGCTCACTAATGATGTGTGAAAGAAAATCTATAAAAGACTGAATTGGACTTCAAGCTTGGTTTCTCAGTTCTTGCTTCAAAGAAAGTAAAGTGTGAGTTGTTTATGGCTTGTGTACATCAGAGGCAACATCGGCAAGGCACGTATCAACAGTGCATAGAATGGAAACTATCATATAATAATTAGTAACTTCTAATGTGCTGGTGTCTAATGCACAAACCATCAACTGATGATGGCACATGAAAAAACATATGAACAAGACTGTCATTTGAATTGCTGGTATGTAGTGTAGCACAATTTTAGCACAAATTTTAGATGTAGCAGATCTAGTAATTTGTGCCTCACATATCAGTGAGACATGAATTGATTTTAACAAATCTAATATTAACACACTATGTATTCATTGCTACCTGTTTTTCCTTACCTTATGTTATAACTTCTGTAACATCATCATCATCATGATCCATGGGCCAAGAGCCCATAGGTGTCCACTGCATGCATTGTCACTTGTCTCCAGAGTTCCCGATCTTGTGCTGTTCTTATCAAGGCGTGCAAGTCTTGCTTACACCAATCCCTTATATCATCTGTCCACTCCCTATTAGGTCTTCCTCCATCTCCAATTTCCGTCCATAATTCCCATCATCACGCTTTTTATTTTTCTACTGTCATCCATCCTGCATATATGTCCAAACAAGCGTAATTTCCTTCTCATTATTACTTATATCAGATCTTCTTTTATGCTCAGTCTTCTTCGGACCTCCGTATTTGTTACCTTCATTGTCCAATTCAGATGTAAAATTCGTCTATAGCAGTACATTTCAAATGCTAATATCTTATCTTTATCCGTCTTTTTGATTGTCCATGCCTCACATGCATACAGAGCTGTGCTAAACACACATTTTCAAGACGTTTAGTTTGGTCTTGTGGCTGATTTTCCTGCTTTTCCAGATGTTGTTTAGCCCTGCCATAACTCCTTTTGCCTTTACTATTCTTGCCTAACTTCTGTAACAGTGATGGGTAATTTAATTTCTGTCACTGTGATTTATATGGCTGCTTGCCTTATGTTGCTTGCTTTTATATTGTACATTGCTCCTATTCCTGCTACTTACAAAATCAGGTCTGTTACTGGATTTGCACATTCATAGCTATGGTCTAGTCTGCCAGTGGCTGCCAAACCAGATCAGACGGGGTTTAGAGGGATTGAGCTGGAGGTGGTTAGGTGACATCCAAACTGAAAGTGCCTTGTAGTTCTCAGTTTTCTCAACAGGAGAAAGGTATGACCAAAAAAGACAATCAGATGACCTGGTTGAAGAATGGTAATATGATGGTAAATGGAACCCTGTGGCAGCCCGAGTGAAACTAGGGACCAGGCCGATTGGGTGGGACCAAAAACCACTGCCTGAGTGCGGTCAAAGAGGAATGAATGCAACCACTGCAGAGCATGACCTATGACGCCGAATGACAACCCAAGGCGCTCTACGAGAATGCCATGGTCGATGGTCCCAAAGGCCACACTCACATAAAAAAGAGCAAGCAAGGTTACCTGATCCTGGTCAACAGCCTCAAAGGAATCAGCAATTATGCAGATTAGCAAGGAGTATGGGATGGAACCTCCTGAAACCAGATTGTTATCTAGGCAGTAGGGAATTTGCTTCCAGATAACATCAGCACAATCTTCTCAATCATCTTTGACAGAAAAGATAAATTGGCAATTGGACGATAATTAGCCATGCCAGCAGTACCCAACCTCGATGTTAGAGCGAAGGCAAACTAATGGTCCGTCTCTGGGAAGAGATCCCTGACTTAGACTGGTGTTTAACAGCTATATGAAAAATGGCAAAAAATCATCTAGAAAATCCTTCACTAAGAATGGCGCATGTGGGTCAATTTGCACGACTTCGATGGTGATGATAGCAGAAGTTGATGAAGTTCCCTGTGTAAGATCGGTTATAGGTGTTACATTTACAGATGGTTAGAGGGAAGGTCAGCGGTGGAATGCCCTCCGTGGAGCAGCAGACTGATACTATCTTTTTACACAGGAATTCCAAATAGTCATTGACTGTGAATGACATTTGAGCTTGACTGTTCGTCAAAGTCAATCAACCAAGAATACTGGATAGCAAAGACCACAATTGCCGCAGGCTTTCACCATTTTGGCTGATCACCTTCAGATCTCTGAAATAAGCCATGATCCGGTTGCGAACCGGCATCCTCACGCACAGAAGCACCTTGACTGATGTATGCTTTAACCGATGTAGCTACCTGGACCAGCAGATCTTTCATATTAAATTACCAAACATTGTTACACTAACTTCAAGGAATACTAAACTTAACACATCTGTACTTACAAAACTTTTTTGAATAAATTTGTAAGAAAGTGATAACTTAATACACTTTGGAAAATAATAAGTAAATAGTATTTAGATCGATTCAACACAGAACTCTACAAGTTAGCAGGGCATGATTTTTAAAATGAAAGTCACAGTTGTAATTTTTAGTTAATTTATTCTACACATCATTCACAGCAGCAAACATACAGGTCAGTTAAAGCTTTCAAGAGAAAGCACCTCAAAAGACAACCGGATGAACTGATTCCGGTGCATAGCTTCCTCAATTACTGAGCTATGAATGGTCAAAGAACACTGCACTATTTGTGGATCTCCATTGACAGACAGCAATGCAGAAGGTGTATCAAAGACTTTATGATCAGTTTACATGTTTTTCCAATTTCAGAGACTAGCAGTCTCTTCAGATACACTTCAGGTCGATAGAAGTTGTTTTGTGACATCATGATGTTTTGCATAATTATAATCGCAATTTTTTTTGTTTTCTATAAATTTCTATTATAATTCAAAGTTTTTATGACTTAGTTTACTACTCAGACACAAAAGAGTGGGCAAAAGTTTCTTAATTGTTCTCATGAACATTTCAAGGATAGACAGTAGTACCATACTGATTAAAAATAAGTACCAGTACTATCAGTACATAATCTTGAACAGCCAAGGCTTGAATGTACTTGTCCCTTATCAATCAGCCTATGTTTCAGAAGTCAAAAAAAATGTATGGAGTATCTTTGAAATAAGTCCTGCATTAGGCCTTGTTTCAAAGATGTTATCAATTATTTCAGATACTAAAATGATGTCATTTCAGTTAATTTCAATATGATGCCATGCTGTCATTCATGGTTTCATGTCTTAAACATCAAATTATTGTTATTATTATTAAACAGACATTTATAACGCGCACAATTAACAACAGCCTCAAAGGCGCATACAACGACCCTAAAAAAGAACTACCGAGTAATATAGAATAATATCATGGTTTATAGATCAATAGGAATGCACAGAAATCGAGGCAGACCTATTAAACATGTAAGTTTTAAGCTTCTTTTTAAAACTTGTTATTGGAAGAGTGTTATCTTTGATGGTAGTCGGTAGTCAAAGACCAAAGAAAGTACTACCCAGATGACTAATACCGTAATGAGCCCAAACATTGCTGATGGCATCAGCACCAAAAGCCAGGGGATAAAAATAACTTTACAGACTGTTAATATAAAAGTAAGTAAGCAGTTTGTTGAAAAGAAACAATAAATTAGGTGGTTGCATAGTACAGAATTTCAACATAATCACTGTTGCTAAATGTTAAGGCATTTATCACAATAGAAACACGCATTGAATTTACAAACCAATCACAAAATTATCACAACTTAAATACTAACAGGAAAATATACAGTTCCAATACTAAATCTAATGCAAAAGCATGTAACAAATGAAATACATGAAGCCAAGATTAAAGACCTCCATAAAACATACTGACAGTAACTAGAAGCTAATCAGACATGAATAAAATCAGACAAAAAAAGATTTTCTTGTGACATGTTTCAGCTGCTAAATACTTTTTTCTTTTTTAGTGGCATTTATAACTTATCACCACTGTTAAAACATCGACTAACAATCAAAACATTATAAAATAGAAACATTTTAATAATACAGCAAAAGGAACAACTGATGTAAACCATAAACATGACTGATCATTTAATTTTATTATATCAACTCGTATGCACAAGGAAAGTTCAAAGAACGAGAGAGGCACACACAGCCAGTGATGGCTTTCTCCTAATATCAACTCTCAACTACTTCAGTTGTTATAGTCTTGGGCAATTGTCGAGGGATTACTCTTACCCCATCATACACACTATATACCAATATATAAACTAGAAGTATGCATTTGCAACATTTTTAGCATAATTGGCATTCAAAAATTTTTAAGTAATTACATTTTTCACCAACTACTACTTTTTAACCTAATAAGTTTGAGCAACCTACAAATCTGCAATTAAATTAATTTTATGCCTCACAACTAAGTGGTACAATACTTTTCATTACATTAGGAAAGATTTTTATGGCACAACCAGCCAATCCGGCCATGCCCACCCCCCATTTGATTGACAGGACACACAAAGTGATGACTAAAAACGTTAGAAAATTTGCTCAGCATGGCTTTGCTGACTTGGCCCCCTTCATAAACTTCTGTATCTGCCAGTGTAATTACAAAGACATGTAAGTGAATGTAATTTTTCGAATGTTGTGTAAATGCACATTGATATCGAAAACTTTCTGACATCACATCAATGAGTTATCAGGATGTTGACCTGTGATTGGCTGGTGGGATTCACATATTCCTGGGTCATGACCAGACTGGTGAACACAGATTCAATGGAAGAGTCCGACACTGCTGGACGTTTTCAGCCAATGATGCAAGCAGAGCTCTGATGGACTGCGGATCAAAATTCAAGAAACAATTATGGTTGGACGTGAGGGTCAACTTTTCCAGAATTCAAGTTTGGTCAGTGACTCTTGATTTGACTGAAGTCTTCAGAAGATCCCACAGTCGAGGACGAGAAGGACATTCATGGTGGAAGTCAACATCTAATTAGAGCAGCCGAAGAGAAGGTCCATACAGATGAAGAGATAAGTTAAAATACGCATACTGTAGTTTACAAATATTTTGACAGCTTTGTAATATTTCCACTGAATCATGTCTCTCCAAAAATTTTACTTTTTTACGCTGAGAAACTTTCATTCTCATACAGTTAATTAAGTAAGTAAAATGGAACAAATATCAGCAGAAAAACAGGCAGAAATAAAGAAACTTGACACACAATGGCTTAGGCAGGCCTTAAATAAGTATGGCTTTAAGGCTGAGCATATTAAGGATTTTAGTCAAGGTGTGTTGATAAAAGCATTGGCAAAGGATACAGGCAAAGGCAGTGGAAGCTAGTGCAGCTACAAACACTGAGGAGGCAGTAAGAAACCAACTACACCTTTAAGTATTGAGGCAATGTTGGAAATGATAGAACGGAAGGAAAGAGTGGAAGCAGCGACGTATAGTACAAGCTTTAAAAAGAAACAGACACTGGAAAAGAATAATGTAAAGACACACAATACAAATAAACGAGAACAAAGTAAGTTTGTAAGACAGGAAGCAAAGAAAGAATCAGTGGAAAGGAAGCAAATGAAATATTATAGGTGTGGAACATGCACACATTTAATTAAGGATTGCAAGTAAGCTCAGCCTAAGGAGTTTAGCACTAAAGTTTGTGCTGTTAATCCAGAAGAAAGGCCAACACCTAAATTGCAAGTAGTAAATATTCCAAAACATCAGTTTGACAGAGAATCCTTGCATGAAACAGATCCAAAAACTGTAACGAAATGTGGACTGGAAAGTCGCAGATTGGTTGAAGGTCAATTAAGTGAGTTAAGTTAAGAACCAAGTCCTGTTGAAAAAAGCAAATTTAGAACATACTGGAGTGGAAAGTGCAAGTCAGTCACAAGGAAAATGAATTAAAGTTCAGACACCTGTGGATTTCAGTATGGAAATCCAAGCAGTTAACAAAGAACTTGTACACAATCTGAAACTGGAAGAGGTAGGGAAGATAAAACATCCATTTTGAGGCAGGAAAGCCAGTCCCAGCAAAGTTGGTCAAACTGTGAGATTATGTAATAACTAATAAGGAAGTAAATAGGATTCTCAAAACGAAAATTTTTGAATCAGGTTGTTTTTCAGTTAGTGTTACTTGAAGAACAATGCATTAAAGCGATGCAATTAGCACAAGAATCTGTTTTTAGGAGGATGTTTTGCAGAAGACAAAATATGAGAAAGACTTAAATTGTGCTTTGCATGGCCAAGAATGCAGAAGAACATCAAGTAGTGGAGTCGGTTATGTGAAAACTGCTGGCTCAAGACACAAGAATTGGTTATGGATCATGTACGGCTTCCACTGATTCCAAGGGAGGATAAACCATTCAGACACCTTAATGTGGATCGTATTTGATCAGTTGAGCTAAAGTCAACAAGTCATATTGTCTTTTTGTTGTTCCTTTCTGTACACGATAGTCAACAGTATTTTTAAATAAGAACAAAACACCCATATCTCATTAACATAGGCGATGATGGAAAGAAAATCATTAGTGCCAACAAGATTGACAATTATGTTACACATTGTTTGGTTTGTTATTTAACAGCCAATGGTGACAGTGGTTTTGGAGAAATATGTGAAGTACTGATGGAGTCTAAAACAAATTGCAAACCTGTGGAAATTAGTGGATTTGTTAACAAAGCATGTTCTGATAAAGCCGGTTCGTGTACTATTGCTGAACATGAAATTCTGTTACAATCTGATTTTAAGGAGAATTTTACTGCTTACAGAGAACTCTTGACTTGTTGGACCGAGGTACAGCTTCAGATAGACAAAATTGTGAAGGCAGGTATAATTGAACTATCACCCAGTCGTATGGCTAGCCTGTTGCCAATGTTTGGTTATTGTTAAAAGAAATGTTAGCTTGTAACTTGTTAATGATTATCGTTAAATTTTACCATTGAGTGTCAGTATCCTATGCTTGTGGATTCTGAAGTGTTAAACAATATCAGAAAGCCAAAACTCATACTTGTATTTGACAATATCCTGCTAAAGAGTCAGATCGATGGAAAACAGCATTTGTAATGCACCATGGGTTATTGAGTGGACACAAGCACCTTTTGGATTGATTAATTCCAGCCATAATTTAATGAAAACCATCAATACTGTGCTGCAACCTGTCAAAACGTTTTCAGGACCATATGCAGACAATGTTGCACCACATTCTGATGTCAGATTTAATTTGCAAGAAGGTTTCAGAGAATTTTTACAGATTTGCATCAAAAGGCTTTCAAATGTTAAAACGTTTTGTTCAAATTCTGTTTTGGCTATTATGTGTGTTGTTGATGTAAATTTGTACTGTGTAGTAGTGACATCGCAGTTCATGCTGCATTAACACAATGTGATGGTGAAGGTTAAGAAATACCTATTTCGTTTATTAGTCACACACGTAACTGAAACCCAAAGAAAATAAACAACAATTGAGAGAAAAGCTAATTCTGTTGCTTGGGTGTTGTCTATTGTATATGCTGAGAAGACAGTTCTTCTAATAAAAGGGGCCATATGAAAAACAGAATGGCTGGAGAATCTCAACAGAAATGAAGGTACGAGAGTAGAACGAGTCAAAAGATGAACTGTCATAATATTTATGATATCTGAATATAATGTATAGTCCTTTTAGGAATGGTGCTGGAAGGGTCACAAAGAAGAACAGGCTCTAAGAGCAATCACTTAGTTTATTCAAGTGAACTATTATTTAAATAAGCACTTTTAAAAAATGCCCTTCAAGTGTTCTCAAAAAAAGAAGTGGGCCTTTTTGGCAAAATGACAGAATGACAATTTTCAGTAAACACTAACAGCATAAGACCACATCCACACATGCACTCAGTAATTGTGTTCGCTTTTTCAATAGAACAGGAACACATTTTCACATTCAACCATAAATAATTTCATCATCACGGATTTCAGAAAACGTAGATAAGATGAATGCAGCTCATCACAGAAAAACATCTAGAACATCTACCTTTGAAGATTCTAAATTCTGATTTGTCGGCTATTATTATCCGTAATTCATATCACCAAAGCACTTGCCTTGCCTTGTATAAAAAACACATACATATATTTTCCTTGTATCCTTGGTTGTTTGCATTTCTAATGCGTGTTAATGCAAAACATATGTTGGCAGAAAAAGGTAAACTTGAATCCTGGGCTAAGAAAGCCCAGGGTACAAATCACAAGTTCCATAGCCTTACTTAATGATTTATTCATGATAAATCTATTCTCTTACTGCCTTTGTTGACCTAAGCCACAGACTGCAGAGTTTCAAGCATGCTAGTTTATTTGTGGTCCAACCTGGCTAAGCAAGCCCCCAAAATACAGTATATATGTCATGCACATAGCTGTATATGTAACAACATGTAATCAATGACTTAATGGTTGCATCCAAGGTCACATTAACAATTTACATTACGTATATATGTATGTACACATGAAGACACTTAAGACATCACCTTTTACCGTATATACTCGCGTATAAGTCGAGAAATTTTAGACTATTTCAGGTTGACGAAAAAGCTCTTCGACTTATACGCGCGACGCTAAATAGACAGATGATTTTCGGACCGATTTTCGGACTGAAATTTAAACAATGCAAAAAGCGGACCTAAAATTACGTTTGTTTCAGTTGTCTGCTTTTTACATCATTTTTCAAGAGAAATGACATTTTATATGCTTTCTGAATAAATATTGGTCAAAACGAAATATACTTCACTTATAATAATGTTATTGTATATATCATGCGTCAAAAGCGAATTCCTTTATTATCGCCTGCTGAGACCTCCGCCCGAAGAAATGAAATATTATCAAGGTATGCATACCTTATTCCTAATCGTTACATCACGATTTCTATAGTGCCAAAAGCCATGAAACCAACTTCAGCACTGGCTTAGTCTCATAATCGGAGTACGGAAACAAATAACCTACCGGGTAACATCAGAGTGCGAAATTCCAGTACAAATCAAAGTATTATGTGGCTAAAATTCGCTCCGTCCTTAGAAGTTGTTCATAACGAACTTTTAAATGAATGCAATGCAGTCTATTGCGTATAGAGCAAACTCGATTTTGAACTCCTTGATAAACAACGTGAATAGTGTGTAATGTCTCGCAACCAATACACAACCATAATCGTCTTCAGTGCCCTAAAAAGCAAAGTCGTTGGAACCAGCGTTTCCAAAAGCGATTAGTAAACATCATAATTGACAGGCTGGTAAGTCAGGCAGATTACGGAACCCCGATGCACATCAAAGTACCGGTATGAGTCGGTCAACATGGCTGAAATTCGCACCCAGTCCTTAGAAGTTGGTCACAAAGAACCTCTAAATAAACACAACCTACGGTCTATAGATTTTGCTATTAAAGCGTCGGGTTTCGCGTATATTTTATAAGATGAAGGATAATGCGCTAGGTGCAGTCAAAATGTATGTCCTGGGTATAGTGCTTGCGCACTATGCTGCGGTGCGCATTATATGTGGATCAAAGTAAAAATCAGGCAAAATAATGCTATTGCGCGTTATACACAAGTGCGCATAATAACCCGGAAAATACGGTACATCAAAGAAAGAACGAAAAATCAAAGGCTTTTGCTTCTTTAGAAGTAAAGGTATATAAAGCAATCCAGATTTAACGTGAATCATAATTCCGTATTTCGAAGACTATAGAGCTACGTAGTTTACAAATTGAATAATAGTTTTCCTGCTAAAATTTTTATTGCATTTATATTCAATACCGTTAATAAAAAATCGACTTATACGCGGGTCTTGAATTTTGTACTAAATTTTCGGTCTAAAATCCGACTTCGACTTATACGCGGACGGACTAATACGCGGGTATATACGGTAAGTATTTCAGAAGTGCTGAGAGGTACTTAAACATGTTCATATATATCATCATATAGATACTACATCCATAAATATATATATGTGTAATAAGCAAGCTTGTACATATAATTATCTTAATGATCATCTCCAGGACAGCCTACAAATGCCATATGTGCACAAGTGCTTCCACTCACGCACACACAAAGACGCACACACACACACACACACACACAGAAAAGCACACAAACATTGTTTAAAGATCTACACAAGACAATGTCAGGGGGCATGTGTAAAGAAACCACGCGGTTTACACTGTTGTGACTGAAAGCTTTCTGATCACAAACTATGAATACCTGACTCATCAAAAGAAAAGCACCATTTCCTATTTTTTAGAAACAACAAAAACCACAAAGTACATAGAAGCGCAAAACATAAAGACAACTGATTCAATGAAGCACCACCATAACACTTCTTACAACGGGAATGATGCAAAAATAACAGGCCTTGGAATGCTGTGGTTTCAGTGAATTACACTATCGACATTTTTAATACTTGTCTAAATTGAACATCAGTAGACCATTAACAGCTAAAATCACATGCTGCTCAACACAGCATATTGATTTGGACAAATGTCCATGCTGCTTGGTGCAGCATCTCTTAATAAAAGTGCACAGTAATTCTGTCAAGGGTTCTTTGCCTGATATATGCAATGTACTGGTTTTCTTCAACAATTAAACCTAGGAGTCTTTTTAGTCGGACACCTCTTTAGAACTCACTGTTAGGCTAAAATGCCACACGGCATGAGTGACATTTCAGGCTACTCTGCAACACATAAAAAACATTACCATCTCACATGGACCATGTAAATCTCGATACTTTACATCACAGTGCAAACAGCCCTTTGTGCATTTCATTACTCAAAAGCTACAACATATCACTTAAATATTATACACTTACATCAATAACATAAGACACAAGATCTAAAATGTTACACAGACAAATAGATATTATATTATACGTATATATCTAAGTCACAAATATACATGCATATGTATATACACGCTTGTGTACAGGTATGTGTACCAATACGTAATGGCATGTATATAAGTGGTTTAAGTGAGATTGAGACAGTTCATATCATAAGTATATCAATACACTCAGAAAACACTAGAACACCTTGTATGAGATACATTATATTGATATTCTACACAAAAACCGACGTAGCATTGAGCGACATCCAGACGGCACAACAGCTGACTGGCTGGCGTGCTTCATATGGAACGCAGCAATTGACAGAAACAGATATTGTGAGGATAGTGAGATGACGTAAGCACAGAAACAACTTCGCAGAAGTAGGCTTGTCTCGCGATTAGCAAGGGCAACTGCTAGTAGCAGTCGAGTGCAGTTCAATTGGAGGTTCCTTGGGAGCCAGGTGAACTGAAAACAGCAAAACGTAAATTTCTGACATTAGCAAAGGTGAAAAGAAGATGAGCACCTATCCAATAATCTGCTTCAGTTACTAGTTACAATGAAGCATTACCGTTCGGAGGTCTTATGGGAGTTCATTTCAAAGATCTAGCACAGCAAAGATTAAGGACTGCAGAACTGGTGAGGGGAAAGACTGGAGGACTAAAACAGAAAGATATAAGAACGAATGAGTAGACCAGGAGACCTGGGCAGTTGGATAATCAGTACCTTGCAAATGTAAGAAGGTTGAGAAGTTTGAAGGGCATTGTTGGTAGGAGATGCAACTTTGTAGTGGATGCAATGAGGGATCTTCATTACAATGGAAAATGAATCTCAGGTGTTGGATAAGTAAACATACAAAACCAATTCCCCTGCAAATCCAACAAAGGAGTCTTTTACAAATACTCTGTCAATAAATCAACAGTAAGACTGACTGATTACTTGTCACAGTACAATAATGTGTCAGGTCATTAATGTCTGCAATTCTGTGAAATGAAAAATCTAGGAAGGTAATGGTCAAATTTGCTTGCTTTCAATAATTTTTAAACACTGGAATTGGTATATACAACAGTACAGGCACAGGATTGATATGGGCAAAACCAAGTTCATTAATTAGATTATACAACAATTCTATTTGCCTTTTCATAGCACTAATTTTTTCTTATTATACCACTGAGACATAATGATCTAATCCAATCTGGAAACTTTTAAAAAGCCAACATTGTAACACCTGCACAAGGCATCAATCAATGGTTGGTTCTAAGCAAAGCAGCATTCCAGAATCAATCACAAACCTTCATTCTGTTTCTGCTCATTCTGCTCCATGCCTGGGAGAGCACCAGCAACACGCCTAAACAACTAACACACACAAACACACACACACAGATCTTGTTTGAAATAACTACTATATATTCTACTCACAGAGCAGCCGTCATCCAAGTAATTAAAACACGAGTAGAAACATCAAGTCTTTCTAACTGAGGTTTCTTTGATAATTATACAGCTGTCAATATTTCTTTGCAAACAGTAAACAAATTAACAGTGCACTTCATAAGTGACACAATGATTCCAACTTGCTGTCTCATGTATCTGCTCATATGATTCATTCATGGCTCAGTCTGAACCCCCAATGGGTTGAAAGAGAACAGCTGGATGCCCTCACAATGCAAGGACATGAGCTGTGGAGCCTGACCTGATACCATGGAGATGAACCCAGAACAGAGACTGTGTTGTGAAAACAGCAATGTTCCACAAAGGTACACACAAAAGATGATGAGAGGGATGATTCAACATGGAAATTCAATGTCACATAAAACACTGAGGCTAAATTACACAACAGCGATGGGCTACTGGATAACCAGTCTGCAAACAAATTTTACTCCTGAGTATCTTTGTAGGCTTGTAAATTCATCCTGACATTACATACTAAGTTGTTTATCTGAACCTCTTTGCCACTTTCATTAAATCAGTCCTAATTAGAGGTACGCAGTCTCTACATCATATTGCTTGTTCCAAAATAATAAAATGTTTCTGATCTGAGAATGATGGTGCCCTTGGCCTCAGATCAAAAACCTTTAGGATAAAGGATCACTAACTTACTTACATTTTACATTAAATTTTAATAATTATTTGCAGTATTTTCAAATGAAATGAGGTTTTTATCAAACCTTTTTCTTTGGTGATATGATCAGTGAGGACCAGAAGACTGTTCCTTTTAAAAAGATACACTAGCCTCAAAGAAAATCTTGCTGAGCTCTTGTAGAACTTACAGGGTTTTTAACTGTACAGCATTTCTGAAACCTGTCACATATGCCTGCTTCAAGTTTAAGAATATTCATCAAAAAATTAAGAAATTTCTTAACTCTGTCTTCAGCCTGCGTTTCATTACCTGTTTGACATTGTAACTTGATTTTGCACTTGTTTCTATGAACATGACGTTCAGTTCTTTGGCTTTACGTTCACCCTCCTCTATCGAGACCTGCCTGTATCATTCAAGTACAGTCACAATCACCACGAAATCACTCAGTACGAACAGCAGTCTCGTACAGAAACTAGACTACCTAATAAACTGAAACAATTTAAGACATTTGACAAATAAATGCAACTTACAACCTTAAACTGAACATACCCTTTAACAGCCAAGTATATCTGTATCAAATAGCTGTCTCAAAGAAAACTTCCTACATACTGGAGTAGATTTGTGGCTGGAAGCACTCCCTAATTTTATCTGTGAGTCTTCCTAATAGTTTTAATTGTGTCACGTGTCCTTCACGTTATATTCAGTACATGTATATTCCTGCATAATTAATAAATTGAGGTTTGCATTGGTTTAAGTCAAGTTTTTAACATTGCATACTACTGTATTTTCAAGCATACATCCTTTGGGTTATGAGATTTTACAAACCCCACCTCCTTGCAGGTTATCTTGGTGTGTGGGCTATACCAGTTTGTTTTATACAGGCAGTCCCCATGAACTTACTGATTACTGGGACTATGGGGTCATCCATTAAGGATGTCCATAAAGAGGGAGGGAGGGAGGGAGGAAAGGTTACCCAAATGCAGATAAAAGGGAAGGTAGATTATGCCCAATGCAGATGTCAGCATCTAAATTAGGTATATACAGTTACTTCAATACAGCTTGTGCCTTAAACACCAATTTCAGCCTAACAGCAGACAGTCCATACTATGTTGGATCTAAATTATAGTCCATTCAGCAGGACAGGGCAGTATCAAGTACCCCACCCTGTATCACAGCTCTGCAAGATCAACAGGATAGCCTAATCCAGGCCTTAGTACTCTGCTGGAGTGCAGGTATTTTCAATGTTACCAAAAGAAAGGTTTAAAACTCCATGTTTCCATTCAAATCGATTATTGTTAATTAGCAACTTCCATAGAACATGTATAATGCACATGCACCAACCAAGCCGTAATTAGGTCTATATCCAGCTCAATCCACAGAGACAGAGAGACAGCCTACGGTTGATAAGTCAACGGAAAAAGACAAAACTTGAGCTGAGATCGAAATGACATACGAGACTGAGCAGAACGAACAGAAGAGAGAATTAAAAAATTTATGTCGAGCACCAAAAAAGTTCATTCATCAAGAACAAGTCTAGTTCTCAGTTCAACCAGACAAAGCAGTTAGATGATCTAGTTGAATAATTATAAGTCTGTGGGATAAGGATTGATTTTAAGAAGTGTGGTTGGCTACAATTTAATATTTTATATACTATTAGCCCCCATTTTAAAACATATCCTTTCCTGAATGGAAAGCCAAAGCGGTGATTTAAGTACAGAGGTTACACAATGATGACATGCCTGTATCTTAATGTATCAGCTATAACTCTACCCAAAGAGTTCTGAACTCCCTTGAGCTTCTGCATATTTAACTTTGTGATACCAGTAAGAAGCAAGTTATAGGTACAGAAATAAAAGCAACTAGAAACCAATGTGTTAGCCAGAGATAGCCTTGAAGGAATGAGAATATAATACCTAATTCTGCTCACGTCAAAAATATGAGCACAAATACACGCCTATGATGACTCACAAATGCCATTTACAGTCAGTGAGAGACACAGCAGAATCAAAAACAACACCCAAGTTACGAGCAGCATCAGCCAGCTCAACAAGTGAGTCATCCAGTTTTAAAGATTTAAACCATTAAAACTTCTTAAGTTACTGTGGTGTGCCAGTAGTAGAAATTCAGTTTTTGACAGGTTAAAAATCTTGAAATATGCTGATTTGATAATGAATCAAAACAGGCTGAGAGTATCTACAGCCATTTTTGAAAGCCATGTTTGCCATGATGAACTGTTATGGCAGCCACATTGAACATAAGCACAGATAATTAGGGATTTCAGATATCTAACAAAGAAACTGAAGAAACGATACAGCAAAACAAACTGTCTTGCCTCTTTTCAGATAGATCTGTTTTATTTCCAACCAACATGATGATGACATCATTTCCTCTTTCCATTCGGACATCATCAATCCACTTTGTTGTCTGCTGGAAAGAATTCATATCTACAAACACAAGACTTCTGTCACTCAATAAACTGGTAATAAAACCTGCTTCCCAAAGTATTTATTAGACTACATCTATCAAAGCATGCTTAATAAGTAAACAGTTTACCAAGCATGTTTAACAGCCATATAACTGACAGCCAATACAACAGTGGCACAATCATGAATGCAAGTCCAAACCATACTAATATTTAACGAAAATTTGAAATCATGCACAAGGCATCCATCAGTGATCTCTACTAAGTGAAACCGCAATATTATAAAAAAATTCAGGGTTTGATTTTTATTATTATTACAAAACTTCAAAACGTGCCCAAAGGCACACAGAAATGTAAAACTGAGGCGCAGCATTAGTCCCAACTAAATCCTTCACAAGTTGTTTCTGAATACATGTTTGCTTCTTTTCATTAATATGGCATTTCACTAAGCCCCAGCTCATTAACACTAATTCTAAAACATGCTAGTCCCAGACTAAATTCGGCTTAAGCCCGACTAGCAATTTAGTTCAGTATGCATGAAGCGGTCTTAGCGCACTACGCCTGGCCTAGAGCTAGTCCACTTCTCAAGCAGGCGCGTCGGCTAGTTGGACTTAGTGAAAAAAAAACAAAATGGCGGTTGTTATGAATTGTAGGATTCGATGAAGTTTTCAACGTGAAAGCGTGCCTAGGGCCCGCCCAAATCCACTCGAATCGTTCCCGGACGATGAAATTTATTATGGTTTTCGTTTTCGCCGTCATGAGTAGGTAATAATTTGTGATAAACTAGCTACCGATGTCGCATTCGCTGATCACGTTTGAGGTCCGTGCCTTCCGTATCGTAGATACAAAAGTTGAAAGCTAAATTTAATGTCATTTAGTTTGTTATCATTAACCGAGAACGAACGTCCGAGAACGAGTTGAGTAACGTAAAAGTGTAGTACAGGCGAGTGTGAATTAAAACCCATGCTATGTATAACTGTAGACTGCACCGAAAACCAATAATAAAACCCAGAAATTTGTAGGAATTGACGGACGTAGTTTACTTGATTTTACCAAGTTTCACTGAGAATTCATAGAGGTTTATTTTGAAGGCATAGCATAGCTACTGAAACAATTAACTACTTATTTTAATATTTTTAATATTTAATGCTTTAGAATTTAATAATCCATTGCCTGGCATTACATTAACAGTGATGATAATACGATTTTTATTTGGAGACGACCCCGTTAAATTTGGAGATGAACCCGTCCCACAGCAGGGGACCGCCTATAAATATCTAATGCGCATGCACGATCACAAAACCACATCAAAAGGGGAAAAGCCTGCATAATCAAAATTACCTGATGAATCTTAAAACAGGACTAGCTAGTCTGTTCTCTAAGACCGACTCATGCATACCACTTGTCGAAGGCCGCTAGTCAGTGACTAGCTAGTCTGGACTAGCGGCCTAGTCTCCGACTAGCTTAAGACCTTTTCATGCAAACGGCCCCAGGTAATTATAATGCAAGGAAAAGCAATGGTTCATTTATTAAATGGCTCTTTTAACCCTTTCATTACAAGGCCCTTTGGGCCAAAGGGCTACCAAGCTGCAAGAGGCTGTTTTCCAGCATGTCGGGAGGGTGTTGTATACGTGCTACATAAAGATCTTTGCAACTTGGGAGACTACGGTTGACCATGTGGCAGCACTGGCGGCTTTATAAAGCTATGCAGTAGCTTTAATACGGATCTGTGCATACAACTGTAAGGCAAAAAATGTCTACTTGCAGGTTTAGACAATGAAAAAAATTTGGATATAGCACAAAATAGGTGCTAGAATCGATTTCCAGCATTAAAAAAGCAATGATGACAATGACTTGGGAAATATGGTTGAGAGTGATATGGGTGTAATGGACAAGATGACAAATGACATTGTCAGAAAACATAAAATACATAGATATTCATGCTGATACTGAGTTGTAGGAAGAAGGAAAACTACAGAATGGTGGTTATACAGTGGTTATACCACGGTTTGCAACTTAGGAACTGGTCAACACTCATCATTGGCTTCTGATCCAGCAGCGCATCCATTTTAAGATTCTCACTCTTATGTGCAACTGTGTTGCTGGTTCAGCTCCTCTTTACCTCAAGGACTTTGCACTATAGTCACCTCATTACTGGGCCATAGCATCCTCCTTTCTGCCACCCATGATCTCTTGTTTGTCCCTCACTTGCGAACTGCTACCGCCCAGCCTAGAAGCTTTGCGTATGTCGGTCCCATCTGCTGGAACCGTCTCTCTCTCTGTCTCGAGGTCTGTGACTTGAGCTCCTCTCTCTTCCCCTCTCAGGGTTTCACAGGCGCCTGAAGACTGTACTGTTTAGAAGTGATTTTACTTGTTTGCCCCTGTTGAGTTTATTCTGTAAGAGGCGCTTTATAAATCTTAAAAATTACAATTACAGTTACAGTTTTTATAATGCACAATAACCACAGACTCCGAGCAAGCACACTTCAAACAACCTGAGTGACCAAAATGGTTGCATCCAATTCCAATAGTCACTATTGTGATCAGTGTGCTGTGGTTACACAGTGGTTATGGCATGGTTATAGAGTGGAGAATAACCACAAACTCAGATCAAGTACAAGGCGAACAAATTATTATCCATCAGGGACTAAAATAAACATTTATTTATATTTGTAACATTAAGCCTTTCAGAATGCGGCAGTGGTACAAGTAAAATAATGAAGGATGGCAGATGGACGAAAATAGACACATTAATCAGACAACACAGACTTACCACGTTTTCTGCATATGTATTTATCAAGACACAATACGGCACCTTTTAAGTACATCAAAAGAGGAGCAGCATGCATCTAGTACATGAAAACGCATAGCAGTGGCATGCATTATATACATGAAAATAGGACATAGGAGACTGGTATTGATACTGCACTTACTGGTCACATCATAGACAACAACAGCCACAGATGAATCTCTGATGTAAGATGGAATGAGACTGCGAAATCTCTCCTGTCCAGCTGTGTCCCACAGTTGTAATCGAATCTAAACCCACAGCACAGCAGATGATTTCTTGACACTCAAAAACCAAAGGGTCTAATTCCACAACAAAGAAGCCATTCTGCACCAAAAACGAAACTGGAAAGGATAGAGATTTGCAGCTAGAATTTTAGAAAGGAGTGAGTAATCTGATTTTAAAACATTCCATAAAAGTTCTCTTTCTCATGGTCTCAAAAGTTCTAAAGCAGAAGTAATAAAACTTCCATAGTTTCAAAAGAGCAACATATTTTAGCAGAGCTTAAGAAAATTTGAAAGCATTAATTCAGTTCTGCTCCAGTGCTGAACTAGAGAAGGTTTATTTTTATCATTTTATTTTTAAAAGTTTGTTATTCACAGTGTCTAAGTTTGTTGGTTTCCATGTGACATCAACCTGTAAGCCTAAATCTGTAACAAAACTGCAAACATTTAACAGGTGAGTTAGTGAAAATAACTGCAGAAATTAATTATACTACTCAATATCAAATATATATATATATTATGTTAGAGCCGCCTATGTTTAGGAGCCGGTAGTAAGGAGTGGTTGTACAATAAGCCGTCTCTTGGGGGGGCGTGAACCGGTTAACCCTATAAAATGGAAAGCTTCGTTAGTTATGGGAACTTGGCTAGTTAAGTTTGGGTCAAGTCAGACGTGACTCTGTTCTGACGTTAGTTGTGCCAAGGCTCCATTAATTAAAGTCTGTTAAGGTCCTCATTGTGTTTGATGAACCCGTTAAGAATTCTGTTAGCTTGTTTCGCTGGTGAAACTTTGTGCCTTGAATCAGCCGTCATTGCTCTTGTTGGTATCAGGTACTCTTATGTATAATAAGGACCTCTTGCACTTGTAAAAAGAGATTTTTATCAAAACCAAGCAAGTTGCTAATCTGTTTCCGGACAACTTCCAACAATATATATACTCTCTTGCTAGCCCAATATGCCAGACCTGATGCGAATGTTACCTGTCTAAACGACATCGATTTTTGGGTAACCCTGACCCCTGACTGGGTTGAACGGGGTACCCGAAAGAAGCTGAAATGTCTTAAAAAGCCATGAACATGTCCAAAAGACATTATGGCAACCCCAATTAGTTGAGTATCATGCAGACTTCACCACTTCACCATTCCTGGACTCTCTGCCTTGCCAACTGCTATTTCTGGCCTGGCCTAACGTGGCGTGAAGTTGACAAACCAGCTGCTATAGAATTGTACAGTCGTTACATGCAAGGTGTTGACCATTCTGATCAGCTCCACTGGTACCATTTCAGCAGGCAACGACAGCAGAAGTGGTGGAAGAAGCTCTTTGTGTACCTTCTGGAGGTGTGTGTGGTTAACGCCAGCATCATATATCATCATCTACACTCAGGTCAAAAGTTTGATCCCATGAAATTCCGCATGAATGTTGTATGAGGGCTGCTTGCTACCTATGTATGACCAGTTGCCAGAGCAGGTTGCAGGTCATCCCAGTCACTACCAAGTCGACTGATAGAGATTTTGTGGCAAACATTACCAGCACTACCTCTGCTGGCAAAACCTCATGCCCAGATTGTGTAGTCTGTTCAGATCGGAGTGTAAAGTGGCACCAGACTCAAACTAGTTGCAAACAATGTGGCTTACCAATGTGTGCAGCGCCTTGCTTTGAACGATACCACACTCTGCTGGATTACAAGGCAAAGTGTACTGCAGAGCACCACACGCAATAAGTACACTAGATATTTGCAAATTGTTCTCCTAGAACTGTTCAGTCTAGTCTGTTCAGAACGAGGATTTGATCCAAGAAGCTTTGGCAGTTTTCAAGGTGACCATCCACTGCTGATCCAGCACACTCAAACATTTGTCAAAATGGCACTTTTCAGAGCCACCAAATATTTGGAAAGAAAACGTTGACCTGTTTGACTCTGAGTGCCTCGCTTGTAATATTTATGTTGTTGTTCATGATGCAGTGTTTTTGATTTTGTGGTTGTATTGCAGTGCATGTGTTTGGGAGGTGTTGGGGTGGGTAGGCAACTTTGAGTACCCAAATTTTTTTTTAGCAAAAACTAGGTGGGTGGATAGAAAGAGAAGATAAAATGCTAAAGAATGATGTAAACCTAAAGTCTGTATGTCAAATAATGACCAAGATCTGCCAAGTTAAAAATTGTTTACTTTTCAGACGTTTTCTTAAAGTTCCTTCGAATGTTGACTATGGTCTACAAACTAAAAATATTGTATCGCCTTCATTTATGAAAATATTTCCAAAATTTCTTTTGGGTTTTGTCTGGTATTAATTTCTGCACAGTTTTTTGTGCTGACATTTCATATGTTGTCACTAAACATTTTTTTCTACAGGGGTTTGAACATGAAGAAAGTAAAAACTGGGGTGGGGTACAATTTGGGGCAACTATGAATACCCAAAAATTTCTGTATCAAAACTAGATCGATGGATGGGAAGAAGAGATAACATGCTAAAGAACGAAGTTAACCTCATGCCTGAAGATCACGAAATGACTGAGATATCACAAGTTAAAAACTATTTTAATTATAGGACGTTTTACCCCAAAAAATCTGGTGAAGGCCAGAATAAGGCCTAAAAATATCTGGCAGGCAAAGAGTTAATAAGTACTCTATACAGTTTCACTGCTTAAAACATTAACATTGGCTTTAAACAATCTACATGTCAACTTCAAATTTATCATACTTAGTTTTATCCAAAATAATATGCATTTGAAACTGGGCACATAGTTAAACGTTTAGGTACTGTACATGTACAGTAGCTACATGATTGCTATGTGCTATAACTGGCCTAACTTTACATAACATATTATGTTAACATAGCAGGCATTATGCTAAGCAACTGTTTTTATCGATTACTCTTCACAGTTTAAAACATTTAGAACAGAGGCTTTGTAACAATCAAAGTGGTAATTGTAACATTTCTCACATTTAGTTTTATCCACAATAGCTATAGTGCAGTTGAGAATGGGCAAGTGCATGGTTGAATACATTATATATTGCATTTATGTTCAGGAAATTTGCCCTAGTATGTAACATTTGCCGTATTCATTTATTCAAACATAAGTAAAGAAAGCAAATTTTCAACAAATTTGCCCTAGTAGATAACTACATTTTACAATACTTCATTTTACAATGCCTTTAGCATCAGATATCGGTTATTAGATTAATAGGTATGAAAGCATCACTAGATATTGCCAAGTTTAGACAAGACCATTCGAGCATAGGCACGTACATAGATGACCATAGGTAATAATGATCATTATGAATGTCACTGTGGCTTAACGATACTAAGCTAAAATACTACACTAGAGCATGGGGTATAACGCTTCCAACACATACTTATCTATAAAAGGATATCGCATATAGCTTAGTTAAGAGGCTGTCCACTTTAAAACTGATATGACATCTAATCAATTAGTAGAGCATTAAAATAATCAAATGTATAGCTTACTTACACAATATGACATCAGCATTATAAAAATGCACATTCAACATGTCTAAATGCTATGAACACATAAATATATGTTAAGCAACCTAAATCTTATAACTATGCTCTAAATACACTGAATTTCAAAACAATACAGGAAACCATGATGCATACCTATTGTGTTTGGTGAACAATGGGAACAAATGACATGTCTGGGACTTATATGTAAAAGTCTTGACAATCCAGGCAGCAGTCATGAACTGTGAATGTTCGCTTCCCACTGTGCCCAATACAAACTGTACATGTCTTGCAAGCCATCGTGTCAAAACCAGTGTTTATATAACATATGCGTTGGAAAATGAATACAACATGTATACTGAGAGTACAATAGGCAGAACATAAGCTAAAAATTTGAGTGATTTCTGTGGAAAATTGCAGTCTGGCTAAACCGGGTTCACAACTTGGTCTGGCATATCAGGCTCGTATGGGTATATTTATATATAATTTATATAAATCATATATATATACATACATATATATATATATTATAATCCATAGTAGCCAGCACAAACAGCAGTTACATTGGCAGACTTATCTGTCATTATTCTGCACTCACCTAATCCATTTATGAATATTTATTGCCTAAATTTTTACCTGATCCTAACAATAACAATAATGCCAACTCAGAACAAAGTAGTATTATTGTTCTTATCAACAGGTATCAAAATGAATGAGTTCAAAGAAAAGAACATAGATTATGTTACAACTTATAATTTTTTTTAAAATTTACCGTTCGATCTTCTAGGTACATTGTCTTCGATAGGAAGTCAATGCCAATTGTTGCCTGGAAATCAATACAGCAATTACCACAGTAATCACCGAGTAATCACAAATGCATCACATGAAATAAAACGTAAGCTGCAGACATTCATTACGACTATACACCACATACACTAAGCTGGTGCATAATGAAGCTAAATTTTTACCAGTAAAAGTCACTTGCTGACACATTAACTGTATGATAACAAAGTTAGAACAGGTTTACACTTTCTTTAATGAAGTTTCTCATCTTTTTATGAATTTAAAAACTCACAAATTACAGTTTGATGGATTTTTGCCAGTTAATTTTTGCCACACTGATTCCTGAATAAATATAAAATTAACTTTATGGTAATCAACAACATTAATCACTTAAATTGACAATTTCAACAAAACAACTCAGTAGATCATATGTGGCAATGGAAACATCTGGCAGTGGGAGCATTCCAGTTTCAGAGCTATACTGCATATTATAGTGAGCATAATATATGCTGTGGAACTGATCTCTCCCTTGAGACAAGTCTCAAGACCAGCTGGGCGATACCAACTGTTGCTGCAAATGGCACAATCAGCTTAATGTTGATGATTGCTAACAATATAAACCTTTTGTCAATCAACTACAATTTATATGCAATGTAATGTAAGAATCCATTTACACTGCACGGTGCTACCTCTAGTCACCTTTGTATTTCGAAATTAACGTTTGTGAGTTTCGTGTTCAAAATGCCTGATAGCAGAAGTAGGGCCAAAGCATAAAGATAAACACAGAGTACAACAAACTCAAACAGATGCTCTTCTAAAAGTCGTCTTCTAAAAGTAGTATCTGCTAAAAGAAGACAATATCCCGGCAATATCAAACCAAATTGCTTATTGGAACATTTTTATAACAGCTCATATACAGATAGAGCAAAAAACTGCAGGTAATACAATGAAAAGGAGATAAAGCTGTTCTACCTTATCTAATCATTCTTGCCGTGCAGTCATCACACAGATAACTACTTGACTACCTTTAGGAGAACATGTTACAAAAAAAAACAAATTATATACAGGTGCCCTGTTTTAAGCTTTAACTCCTTTTTCTTACCTGATAAATGTTATCGAAACTGTCATACATGAATCGTGTTATAAGAGATGTCTTCCCCACTAGGATAAAAACATAAAATAACTTTGAATACCGATCGCCTGAAATGATTGTCAAAATAGTAATCTGTCATTCATTTAAATGAATTATCCTCACAATCAGGGCAAACGCAACCGATTAACCAACGTCTGATGAAAACTGAAGGATCCAGATGCGCCAAGCCAACATTTGCATTACCAAAAGATTACATAAAGCAACAAGTCAGAACAAGGAAACTATCGACTAAAATATAGTCTGCAAAAATATATGACAATAAACAAATATTAATGAAGAATGGAGAGAAAAGATGAAAGAACTGATGAAAGAATTTGAGAAGTCACATAACAAAGAAACATAATGTAAAGAAAAAATACGCGTAAAGGGATGTTTCATAATAGAATGGAAGTTCTTAAACTGAAGTTGAAGAAGTGACAAACTGCTTTATTGCACCTTCTGAAAATTTAGATATAGATTGGAAATGATCTGTGTTAGCAGAAGGCATATGATGAATATTTTTTATATGACACAAGGACAGAAAAATATTAAGGAAAAGGCTTAAGTTTGTTACATGAACTATTATTATAATTTAGAAGCATCTCTGTGATCGATGATGACAACTGATGATGATGCTGGACAAGACCATAATGTTTCCATTAACCCCTTGGCTGCCACAAGCTACTACTCCAAATGCTGCCACCTAACATGCAGAAACAAATATTTTAAGGCTGGAGTAGCAGTTTCAGTGTCGGATTCACTGTTGAAATGACTAGTTTTGGTGTCAGATTTTCTACTGCAATGACTATAATAAAATTACTAAATTTAGTTATTTATTTTATGTCATTTGTTTATTATCCATATCAAATACCGAGTATGCACAGTACCACTTTTACTGAGTAAGCCAAGTATTGAATCAGTACCAGTTTTATCCAGACTAACCTATTCAGCACTAGATTTGTTGGAACTGATATCACTTTCTAATTCACTGCAACCACTAACCTCCAACATACAAAGCCCTTGTTCTATAGTACAATGTTTTGTAGCAATTATTTTCAAAGGCAAAATGTACGGAATAAATCTACTATTTTTTTCAGCAATTATGGCACTATGGGCAGCTGCAAAAGCTATACAAATAACCCAAGATGTTCTACTGACTTTTGTGTGCCTAGCCTGTCGCTACAAGCCAGTGTCTGCAGTGTTAAACTAAGCACAGTGGAAGTTGTAACTATGATGAGTGCTGCTGGTCGTAAAGGCAAACGGAATCCATGTAATTCATGTGCAGTTCATTAATATCGCAGTGCAGCTCATCAGTATGACAGCCGTGGGGTTGAACTGCTAAAAGTGTTTCGAGCGCTAAGCTAGCGATTCCCGGATGTATACAAACTGGACATCAGAAGCTGGATGCAAATTTATCACTTTGCTTCTGCCTACAAAATATGCCAAGAGCTGCGATAGTTACTGGATAACATAACTTTACCTGGAGATGCCTGGTTAAGAGATTCATCAAGCCATTCAAAACATTAGAGAAAATTTTAAAAGATTTTTCACCCAAATGACAATGCCACTTCTTTGCTTTCAGCTCTTCCAAAACATAACATTACTACAGTGCAATTCGCTTAAGACGAAAACGGATAGGACAAAATATCGCTTAGTACGAAATGAAAACTTGGTCCGTTCCGATGTAAATCAATAATAACGTTAAATTATTCTCTTAAGACAAAACTGATAAGACAAAAAGATCGGTTATTACGGCAATGATTTTCGGTCCCGTGAATTTATTTCAGTGCTAAGACCGCATAAGACGAAATGTTGACTGAAACACAACAGCTGCTGCTTGCTGTAAAGTTTCAGGTTCGCATATCCGTATATGCCTACAATAGCTTGACAGCGTCGGTCGTTGAAGAATGTCACCACTCGAGGAATGAGATAGCATACATGTTTATACTGTAATTGGGTGATTAACGGTAAGAGACACGCAGACCACAGCAACCCACAGCAACCGGCTTGTCAAAATGCGTTGGTGCATGAAACTTTTATAGCTGTCTACAGTAATATGTCCACTTCATTCGTGGGTATATTTTGTCTGACAATAAAGGACATTAAGCTAGTCATGTGGCACATTTATGGTAGTGAGATATGTAACCACAGTGGAAGTGCCCTACTGCTAGACGCATTAGACAGTTTAAGTATCTTTGACTACTCTAGCCAGCTTAGTGCCTGCTGTTATCAGACATACAGCGCAATTCACTTAAGACGAAAACGGATAGGACAAAATATCACTTAGTACGAAATGAGAACTTAGTCCGTGCCGATGTAAATCAATAATAACGTTAAATTATTCTCTTAAGACAAAACTGATAAGACAAAAAGATCGGTTATTACGAAAATAATAGCTGCATAGTTAGTCATGCAGCCATAACGCGTTTTTCGCTGGCATGCTGACTTACGTTTGCCTAAAGGTTAATAAGAAATTCCGTTAAAACGAAATGTTTACACTGGTACCCTGTCTTTCGTCTTAAACGAACTGCACTGTACATACATGTAACTTTCACAGCTCTTCTCAAGTAACCTAATATCCTCGTTGACAAGTCTTTGCCATATGGCGAAGACATTGGTCAATGGTCAGAATCTCCTAAGCGCCTTTCAAACTACATAGGCATCCGCCACAAATCAATCAGCACATGCATTTACATGTACTGTACCCCCATTCAAAGGCTTCTCTCTGCCCGAGACTGATTCGGATTCACTGTCGAAATAGCATCGCAATAGAATGTATCGGCCTTAGCCCTTCCATAAAACCTTAAAATACCCCTCTCTTGCTGCTTCATCGTGAAACAGACTAGTGGTTCACTGAAACTCGCGTCTAAAAATGGCGGTTAAAGTTCGTAGCCTACCGTGATAATCTACGGTTATGCGTCATTTGCTGCTGCATAGTTAGTCATGCAGCCATAATGCGATTTTCACAGGCTTGCTGGGCTTACGTTTGCCTAACGGTTAATACGAAATTCGGTTAAGACAAAATGTTTACGCTGGTGCCCTGTCTTCCGTCTTAAACGAACTGTGCTGTACACGTGAAGTTCAAGCGCTACCTAATATCAATGACAGTTGGAGATTTGCACAGCAACCAGATTGCAAAATGAGTGTTGAAGAAAGCAATGATAAATTCAAAAACAGTGGTTTTACTACCAAGCCAGTCATGACAAAGAGAGTTGCTTAAACTCCAGTTTAAAAATAAACTGTGACCTAATCCTAACTGAAGAAATGCTATATATTAAAATGTATCAGTTAAAATATTAGCAGAAATTAAAAATACAGTATGATGAAACACATATGCCAAAACAACATATTTAACTTGTCATATCTAAAAACACAAGCACAAATACATAAAAAATTACATATATTGTTCAAAATTCATTTCTAAACAAATTTCATATTTACACTCTATCTTCAGGGGTTGATGAGATATAAATTTTACCCTTGAGTGGAAAAATGGACCAAAACCCCCAAAAAATAACTGGTAGGGCCAGAACAAGGGCTGAAAATATCTGACATGCAAAGGGGTGATACTAGTTAGTGGTGACCATAATTGTTATACTACAAGACTCACTTGTCACTTTTCTATTGTTTCACTCAACCAGTACAAGTAATCAGCACTGAATGTGTGTGATGCAGATAAAAGTGGAGAACACGTGAGAAAGTTTTCAAGCAGTTTCTGCTGTGTGGCATGCATTTGCATGGGCAGGATCATACTTTATAAAATCAATAAAACTGATAAGTGTAAAAGCCACTCGGTCATTTAGTCAATATAGAAAATTTTTTAAAGACAATAGGGCCATTCCGTGTGAGATCAACCAGACCCTCCCACCTTCAACCTTAGATTTGGCTGAAAATTTCTCCATGTACCTGTCCACCATTTTGAGGCACAATTACAAAATTTTATTACGATATGTCAAAATTTGGTTTAGATATACCATCTTAAAGTGAGGTGGGGTAGGCGAAAATTGGTATCCGATTTCGCGAAATGTTCTCTGAGGCCATATTCAACATGAAATAACTCCAGGAGTAGAGGGGGTAGAGGCATGAGGTTTTCACTGTTGTATTCAGAAAGTGACTGGTGACCTAATGAGCCTATTACAATGACTGTGCCTTGAGTAGAGACTTTAGAGGACAGCTGTCAATATGCCATCTCAGAAATCGCAAACTGTATTTTCTTCAGTTTGCCTCACCAATATGACGAAAAGCAGCTGCAAATTTTTTAAAATCTTTTCATATTCTGATTTGGCAAGTAATGGGCTCCTACTGGATGTATTTTACTTTGATGTTTATTTACAAATGAAATCATACTGACATGCTAAACTTGGTCAAACTGATGAACGGGGGTCAACTTCACCAGCTGATATTGGGAAACTGACAACTGGGATCTACCTGAACTTCATATTTCTGAAAAGTGCATGCATTGACCTTTCTGGTGATACAAATTTGATTTTGGTGCTCAGAAGCAATCAGGAGCAATGCTTTGTTGAATATAGCTCTATTTTCGATGTCGCGACTAACCGTTTTGGTGCAACAAAGTAATTCTAAGTACTTAAGAACTTTTTAGAAGTATGTATCAAAGAAGTAAACAAGCACAAAATTACAAGCATACAGTGTAAACTGTAGAAGTCTAGAGCTACTGATCAATAGTGTTTGTGTGCACTGTGTCCAACTTAGTTCAGTCACACGCGAAATATCACCGAAATTCCAGACTAGATCATGTACTTGTTTTCATATCAGACATTGAAGACTGTATTTTTTAAATAAATGTAAAAACAGACCACAAGTGCTGCAGTTCTATACTGCACGATGAGTTATTATTTAAAACTAACTGGAAGTGTTAAAACAAATTATCATCTATTCAACAACTCTTAACATCTGTTCAAAATGCCTCAAGTACAGATCACATGTTCTGCCCAAAATAATCCCAGTAAATCATAAAATAAAAACTAAATTTTAACATCCTGACCAAGATAGTGATAAACAAATTATCATCTACTTAACAATCTCTTCAAAATTGCTGACTAATCACATGTCCAGTTTTAAAAACCACAGATAATATAACGGACAAACCCTGGATGTGTTTCCTGAGGGTGGCTGGTCCGAACATACACCAGAATGACCTAACCTGTGCTCTTCTGGGGTTGGTCCACAGGGCAAGGCTCCCATGGTCTATCGGGAGGCTGAGCAACAAAGTCTTCACGTTTCTATCGTTTATTGTTTGCAACTTAAAACTGCAGTTATAACAACTGAAGTACAGTTATGCCAGTGACTTACCTACTACTCAACTAAACCACTAAACTATTTCGAGTACTCAACTCAACGCGGCCGACTAACTAGCTAAATGAAAACTTCGGAGTCGAACTCGAACACTGCGACTAATGCTGACGAACTGCTCTGCTGATGGTACTGCGACCTCAAACTCGATGGACGGCTCTGCCGACGCTAATGCTCTTTTATAGGCATCCTTAGAGGCTTAGAGACATTAGAGGCTAATTAGCATGTTGGAGGCTAATTAGCATAAAGGCATTAGAGGCTTAGAGACATTAGAGGCTAATTAGCATGTTAGAGACTAATTAGCATAAAGGCTTAAACGCATTAGAGGCTAATTAGCATGTCAGAGGCTAATTCGAATAAGGGCCTAGAGGCTTAGAGATGCTAGAGGCATTAGAGGCTAATTAGCATGTTAGAGGCGTAGAGGCTAATTAGCATGTTAGAGGCTAATTAGCATAAAGGCTTAAAGGCATTGGGGGAAAATATGAGTTCTTCACAATAAAAATTAATAGAATAGAGAGAAATTTATATTAAATCATGACCTAGACACAAAACATCTTAAGCAGGTTAATGAATAATATTAGAAAATAGCATGTGCTAGTTAATTTGATTGCAGACTTTGATTTCAATACATATTCAAATCTAAACAAATAGCAAGTTTTATAGAGGTACACATAACAGTGAAAAATGAATAATCACATAATTAACAGCCAAAACTAGACATGGATTCTGGTTAGTCGCGACATCGAAAATAGAGCTATATTCAACAAAGCATTGCTCCTGATTGCTTCTGAGCACCAAAATCAAATTTGTATCACCAGAAAGGTCAATGCATGCACTTTTCAGAAATATGAAGTTCAGGTAGATCCCAGTTGTCAGTTTCCCAATATCAGCTGGTGAAGTTGACCCCCGTTCATCAGTTTGACCAAGTTTAGCATGTCAGTATGATTTCATTTGTAAATAAACATCAAAGTAAAATACATCCAGTAGGAGCCCATTACTTGCCAAATCAGAATATGAAAAGATTTTAAAAAATTTGCAGCTGCTTTTCGTCATATTGGTGAGGCAAACTGAAGAAAATACAGTTTGCGATTTCTGAGATGGCATATTGACAGCTGTCCTCTAAAGTCTCTACTCAAGGCACAGTCATTGTAATAGGCTCATTAGGTCACCAGTCACTTTCTGAATACAACAGTGAAAACCTCATGCCTCTACCCCTCTACTTCTGGAGTTATTTCATGTTGAATATGGCCTCAGAGAACATTTCGCGAAATCGGATACCAATTTTCGCCTACCCCACCTCACTTGGTCATTTAGTCAATATAGAAAATTTTTTAAAGATAATAGCATAATAATAATAATATTTAGATCTTGTGTTTACCTCCAGCTATAATACAGTAAATTGCAAAACTCATTCGAAATGCTCCTCCTAATTCTTCCAACTTCCCTAATTAAATCCTGTTCTAATATATTTCCCATCCTCATTGCTCATCTGGCTAATCTCTCCTTTTGCAGGCCGTTTCCTTCTGTTTTCATGCTATGCTTCTGCTAAAAAGTGTGATCTAGATAAGGACTTTCCAGCTAATTACCAACCTATTTCCAATCTGAATAATATCTCTAAACTGCTTGAATGCCTCATTCTCCTACGTCTTCAAGGGGAATATAACATCAAGGGGAATATAGCATCCAATTTAAAATTCTGGCCCTTGTGCGCAGCTGCCTTGTTGGCAGTGCACCTATTTATCTAAGGGAACTCTGTGTCCCTGTTTCTTCTGTTCCTGGCCACCGACTGCTGCGACCTGGTAGTTCCTCTGGCTCGCACTACTACTGCACAGCGCCGCAGCTTCGCCGTTGTTGGCCCTGCCTCATGGAACAACCTTCCTGGTGACCTTAGGCGGGAATTCCTCTCTCTTCCTCCCTCTCTTTTCCGCAAGCGTTTGAAGACCGTGTTATTCCCCATTAGTCATGGGAAATTGGGCCGGGAGCGCCTCTGATGAGTTTTATCTTGAAGTGACGCTTTATAAGTTTTTGATTACGATTACAACCTCCGAATTTTATTCCTTTTCAGTCGCCTTATCACAAACAACATTCAACTGAGACTGCTCTCACTAGCACACTTAACAATATATTCCAATCAATTGATTCTGACAAAGCATCTCTACTTATATCCCTTGATTTGAGTGCTGATACTGTATTCTGACACTGTAGATAATGATAGTTGTTGACTCAACTCTATACATACCTTGGAATTTCAGGTTCTGCGCTTCGTAACCGTAATCTCGAGATTTCTACATTAGTGCATTGTGTCACATCAGGCATACTGTGACTGATGATATGGCTAAAACAGCAGCTTTTACCATAGTCCAACTTTTGGTTTCTCTGACCTATCTGAATTTGACTTGACTTCTCCAACAGACTATGATCACTGACTATGATTTCACTCTAAACAACCATCGATTTATGTCTTGATCATGATGATAATGGCACTATAGAGGGCATTGATTAGATTAGTCAGTTCTTGGCTAGACTATGTAAATGCAGTGCTGTGTGGTACAGCCTCTTTTAATTTAAGAAAGCTTTTAAACATTCACAACACTCTTGCTCGGGTTGTTACATGTTCTTCTTCATCAATGCTCTTCCTCAAAATGCAACTTCTGCTCAAGTCTGCAGCCAAACTGGCTGTTGCTGTTGGTACTCGTTTAACTTTGATACCTTTGTTTGTCATGAGCGATTATTGGTCAATAATTCTACTATGCTCTGACTTATGGTGTGTCTAAGTATACATTTCACAGCTATTTCTTAGGCATGCTCTAGACTTCATTTTTGAATGGTTCTTGGTCACATAAAACTGCAGCCTGGCCACCATTTTGAATTGGCCAACCTTTTGGACTTTGTAAAGCCCAAGACTTGCATATGCCTCCTGCGACTGAGAAATCTTGGACTGATGACGCAGAGTCTTTGAAGCAACATCAACTGGTAGTAATCACAATCTTTCTAAGACCAATCAATCAGCTACAGGTCCTACACAGACCTGGTCACCTGAAGGATATGCAGACTACCATCTGCGAGGGAACGCCAGCTGGTGAGAATAATTGTTTGCCGCGGACTTCATTCGGCTGTCGTTTTTCATCATCCTCAACGCAGCCGAAACGTTGAACATGATGTCAAATGTCGACTCTGGATGGGACTCCATTGGTAGGGTTCTACATTCAAGAGCCTGCAAGCAATGACTTTTCTAGCATTATTGGCTTACTGAGAAATTTTTTTTGTTCTTACTGAACTTTAACAGTACTCAGGCTAGCAAAGGCAGCACTTTTGTGAAGCACTAAAATGCGCAATATTATGAAGTGTCTTGATACATACACTCTTCACCAGCTTCATTGGATACCTGTAGAATGGTGCATTAAGTTAAAAATAGCATGCTTGCCTCTTCAACCCAGAATGCCTACCTTCAATCATGTCTTCACAGATTGCTAACTTCATATGACTCTCCTAGACTGTTGCATTCTTCTTATACTGGTTTGTTATTACAGCTCTGGTTCAGGACAACTGTGGGACCATGTGCTTCCAGTTGCTGTGCCCCTGGTATTTGGCATTGACCTAACACAAATGCCAACTCTTTATCATCGTTTAAATCACTTAACTGTCAAGGTCCACTATTTGACTCTGGCGTTTGGATGACTCAAAAGTATCTTCCTTTGCAGGTCTGGTCTTTTTCTTTCATATTAGTGCATTTTTCACATATCTGTACACATATTTTGTATTTTACACATTAGTCTGGGCCCAACAAATTGCCACCGAGTCGCATAAATATTCATTTCTGACTTATGGCAGTGTGAGCGGATTGGTCCGAAATCGCAAAATGAGAACTAAGCTATTGGAAGCTTTAAAACGGAGTACCTGATAACATAAATAAAACAAAACTAGGCTACAGAGAAAATCTTTACAGCAAGACAAGATAAATAAAATCATAATCAAACGATCACCGACACCCCTACCTTCCTTCACTCCCTTAATTACTGCAACACCGCAAATGTTTTAACTCAAAAAGGCACAAGTACCACTCTGTTCTCCAAGAAAGACTAGTTTGAACTTCCGCAGTGGGTTTCCAAATTCTCCACCACCCGACATTTCTGATGGATACGCCGAAGAGAGATCTCAAACGACAATTGCGGAGATTCTTCTTTGATGTTTTACATAAAAAAAGTCCTTCGATTCGCCGACCTAGACAGTCCCCGCCGCCGCAGTCGCACCACAGACGATATAGTTAAATAGAACCCATGCTTGATGATGTGTTTGCCCAATGTGGTTGTGCGCTAGATTTAAATAAATAAATATACATATAAATATATACGTTCCATGCCATGCATTTAAAACCTTTGGCGGCCAAGTAAAACTGAAGTATTTATATGTTTTAAGCGATGCTTATTGTAAAACAAGAGGCACTAAATTTTCATTTTGGCGAACTATTGTGTGTCTTTGCTAAAAGACGCTAATAGAAACTATAAGTAACACAGCGCTGTCGCATAATCGCGTCACTGAGTAAGGTGTTGAATCCAAAACAACGTCACTTTTGTCCCCAGTGGATGACTTCCATTAGGGTTCTCTACAGTCTTTGGTAGATCTCAAGGAGCACTGATCTCTATTTATTAATAGACATCAGTGTCAAGGAGGTTCAGGAGAGCCCAAAGATCTGTCTACCCCAGTAGGTGGTGCCATGGCAGAGCAGCTGACGCGTCGGTTTTTCACCTCTGCGCCAAGGTTCGGATTCTGGGCCCTTCATATGAAATCCATTTAGATCTCATGGTGGAACGTAAGCTCGAGATTTCTAAAGCGCCCAAGAAAGCCAAGTCTCGCGAATCAGCTTAACACAGGCGCTCAATCAAAACAAAATCGATAGACAGATAAGGTTCAGTTCCAAGTTAAGATCCAAAAGTCAGGCAAGTAGAGAGTCAGACTTCTACGGCGGGTGATGCTTCGGATTGGATGAGAGAGACAGACAGACAGACAGACAGACAGACAGACAGACAGACAGACAGACAGACAGAGAAGGGGAAGAGGCAGAAGAAGAATCAGGATGGGATTTGTGGAAGAGGAATGTTTTCAGTCTTGAGTGGAAGACCTGTGCAGAGACTGCAAGAGGTGAAGTGTTGGTGAGTTCTTATGACGGGTCAGATAATTGTCGTAATTCTAGCGGGAGCTTATTCCAAAGGGGTAGAGCAGCTGTAGCCACAGCGATTTCCAAATTTTAAGGATGAGGTGAACGGAAGGCGGAGAAGTGTTATGAGTGGAGAGGGTTGAGCGGAATGTTTTAATTGTAAATAGCTGACGAAGCTAAAATGGTTGGGAGGATTGAAGTATGTTATAGGTAAGCGATAGGACTTTGTACTATATTCGTTCAGGTATTTAAATTCAATGAAGCGATTTGAGAACAGGAGTAATGTGATGGTGTTTGGGGTATTGGTCACAGCACGAACAACGGTATTCTGGATAGATTGAAGGCAATTTATTTCGGTGGTGTCTAGATTTAGGAAAAATGAATTACAGTCATCCAGTTTTGCACGGTCTATGGATGTGACGATGGTATAGATGCAGTTTTGAAGTCCAGCAAAGGCCGGATTCTGCGAAGGCAACATATATGCTTGAAACAAGATCGGGAGAGAATGGTAACATGATCAGAAAAACTGAGGTTTTCACAGAAGATCATATCCAAGTTACGGACAGTAGAATTAGTATGAAAGGTGTGAATAGAGGCAGAGTTCAGGCTGAACTAATAGTGGTCCAGAATTTTCTTTAGTTGGTCAGGCAGGCCTATGCCTATGAATTGAACTGTTTTAGATGGATTCAAGCACAAGACGTTAAGCATCACCCAGGAAGAGATTTGTGAAACCACACAAAGAAGATGATCTATAGAGTCACTGAAACATTTCGAAGAGAAAGAGATGAATAGTTGGGTGTCATTAGCATATAGGTGATGGTCGACCGAGGATGTTTTAATGAGTGAACTGAGTGGGGTAGGATGTAGTGTAGAGGATAAACAGAAGAGGTCCAAGAACGGAGCCTTATGGAACTCCACAAGTGAGAGGGCATGATTGTGATGAAGCTTCCGATGTTTTATCAGAGAAAGAGTGGGAGGAGAGATAGGACTGTATCCACAGGAGAGCAGTGTGAATAAAATTAAACCAGGTTGAAAGTCGTTGAAGTAAGATACTGTGATCAATGATGTCGAAGACTGCTAAGATATCAAGGAGACAGAGGCAAGAACCTGTTGATGATAGATGGCAGAAACCAGCTTATTTATAGAGGTCAGTAGGGTTTCGTTGAGTGACATTTAGTAAAACCAGATTGCTGTTGGTTAAGGAGTGAGTTGGAGGCTAGACAGCCATTGATACGAGAGAGAACAACCCGTTCAGTTAATTTGGTAATGAAAGATATGTTAGAAACAGGTCGGTAGTTCGACTGGATTTCTTTGTCAAATGATGATTTCTTGAAAAGAGGTGTAACGAGAGAGGGGAAAAGGAGGGGAATTACCAGTATACACGGAGAAATTAATTATTTTGGTAATGATTGGAACAAGAACAGATGCACAGTCTTCCAGGAGGTGGGTATAAGGTGCAGTTCGCACTGCTTGTTTGGAAGCGATTTTAACAGTTGTGTAGAATTTCAGTCTCTGATTTGGGTTGAAACGCAGATAGTGAAAATCGATGTGGGGAGAATAGACGGTCATTGATGGGAGAGGGAGCATTTGCAAGTGGATTTTGGTGGTTTTGGAAAAGAGAGATTGAACAGAAAACGGAGGATATTAATTTTGCCCGAAAATAAAACATAACGAATCAGCTATTGTAGAAGACGATAGAGAATTTGGAAGTTGGCTGGAGGAATTCCGATGGAGGAGTTGGTTTATGGTTTTCCGGAGAAGGTGAAGGCTAGAGGATCGGAAAACAAACGCCTGCAGACCCTACTTTGTCAGACGTTGTTGGCCTGGACTAATTGGGCTATTGGTCTGAAGCCGGTTGGAATTAGCGACGATGTAGCTATATAATAAAATGCTTAGACTCATATGTAGCAAGCCAGAGGCGCCGCAGTCAGCTTAAATGATTCTACTTAGTTCACTGACCAGCAAATATAAGCTTCAATTTCAAGACGTGTTTAAATGTAAATTTCACCATAAATGTAGTTTAACAAATGATATTATTGTTGACTAGCACTGCACTGAAGTGTTGTCTTTATTATGTGCAGACGTTGAACATTTGGGCTATAAAGCAAATCTGTTATTGCACCATAAAAAATTGATGAATTAAAGTTATTACCTGAACCGACTGTATTAGTGGAGCTATTTAGACATCTTAAATTAAACGATGCAGGCCTATAGTGTCATCAATCACACCCAGATGCTACGTGGCATCGTGCAAGTAAAGAATTTACGGTCATCGACGACGACGGGAGTTAATATTGTGACGTTTTTTCTGGGGGTGTCCTTTTCCCTCCTGCCAAGTTGTGGCCTCCTGTCCGCTGTGTTGTGGGTAGGCCTCCCGAGGTCTTCGGTGAGAAAGTCAGAACACGAAGAGTCAACGTATAAGACTTTATTACGAACAACAATCGCAAAGGAAAAGTGTTTCAGTTCGTCAAACAGTCCGCTGCAACTTCTTTACCGCCGCTATTCTAAGAACAACTAGGCCCAAGCCTCGCCTACGAATTCTCCGGGTGTGTCCTCCGCGCCCTACGACGAACTAACTCTCTCTCCGTACAACTCTGTGCGCAAGTGTCTTCAACTGTTGCAAGTGTCCGCCCCTCCCTCCTCAAGTGCCGCTTACAACTGCTTAACTACGCCTTAAATACCCGAGGCATTGGACATAGGACATAGGACATGGGCATAGGACATGGGACATAGGATAAAGGACATAGTAGGACAAAGTACATGAGACATAGGACATAGGACATAGTAGGACAAAGTACATGGGCATAGGACATAGGACATATAGGACAAAGTACATGAGGCATAGGACATGGTACATATAGAACAATTAAATTAAAAGAAACGGGTGCCCGACTAAACATGGGGTCCCTGAACAAAATTAAGGGGCTCGGGGGCATAACCTTAACAATATATGCAGATCAGCTCAATTTCACATGCATTGGTTTCGAGCAGACTTGTCTACTGTAACTCACTTCTTATTGACATTACTAAGGAAGATCTGCACAAGATGCAAATCGTTCAAAACTCTCTTGCCAGAGCCATAACAAGGACCCCTAAATTTCAGCATTCTAAGCCAATATTCGGTACACATCACTGCAGAATTCATTTCAAAATCGGTCTTGTTCATAAGGTACTATCACCAAGTTAATTTGAGTACGTATGAAAGTATTACCAGACTCACTCAGTTTAGTAGTTGTTGAGGTTTGTCGGAGTTTAGGATGGAGAGAGGGGACAGCCAGTGCAGAAACATCAACTGATATCAACGCCTGGACGTGCCAACGAAGTAGGGGTAGGACGCCTGATTAATTGGTTTGTTCAGACAGAGAGATGGGACTGATAACTGGTAGTGAGTCAACCGGCCCACCCGGAAAGTGATTGCACAACCAGTTGCAATAGAGACAGGAAACCAGACGGGTACAGATACAGGGAGAGATACGCAGAAAGACCACGCTGAGTAAAGAGTCGGCTTAGACGCGAGAGAAGTCAGTCGATCTCTGGACACGACAGAAGACGGTCGAACTCAGGGTTCGCTGTAAGAGCTAGCTGGAATCAGTTGAAATGTAGGCTCTTATAAAGTCTAGCGTCTTCTGGCGCTATAGCAATCTTTATGGGTAGAATTACATCTTAAGGTTCGTCGTAGGCTAATGTTATCATTGCCCGCTCCGTAGAGTAACTCTGATTGCACTAGAGAATCATACTCTCGTTGTCAGACATTGAAGAACGACAATAAACTATGAAGAAAACTGAACAAGGCGCTCTGGACGTGAAACCTCATATGGTAACTGGTATTGCACCAGAAACATTTATATTATAGTACTATATTTAAATCAGCCGACCTATCTACGTTCTCTGCTCACCCCTAATACTAGTAGACATTATACTCGATCAATGGACACTGTGACGCTTGCTGTGCGCGATATCCGGACATTGTGTGACAAACCGGGGGTGCCGAATCCCCTGTCAAGGTGCTGATGTTCTGCCACTCTACCCGAAGGCTCCCTACCAGCGCCTATCTACTGCCAGTCCGCGAGATAAGCCCTTGAGGTCCTCAAGAGACTGAACGCCAAGTCGATCGATCAGCTATCGCCCTTTTATTTCTCACAAAACGCTTGAACAGAACATGTAGCATCTAGTTAAAACAGTCCTTAATCTAAGACTTCCGTGCCCTCTACACACAACAACCTACACACCTCCAACAACAACAACAACATTCTGCATGTCCCTTTATATAGGCGGCGAGTTCGCATTGCGTTCCCGTGCGGGGGAAGGGCGAACACGCTGCGCTCCATGTGTTCCCTAGCGAACACGTTGAGTTCCATGGGTTCCCGTGCGGGGGAAGGCGAACACGCTGCGCTCCATGTGCTCCCTTGCGAACACGTTGAGTTCCATGGGTTCCCGTGCGGGGAAGGCGAACACGCTGCGCTCCATGTGTTCCCTTGCGAACACGTTGAGTTCCATGGGTTCCCGTGCGGGGGAAGGCGAACACGCTGCGCTCCATGTGTTCCCTTGCGAACACGTTGAGTTCCATGTGTTCCCTTGCGGGGGAAGTCCGCTACAATTGCTATGCTCTCGAACCTTCCCGGTAGGTGGTTGAAAGCTTTAGAATTCACTGCCCAATACAGTTCGTTCTGCCAATTCTTTGACGTCATTCAGGTCCAAACTTAATCGTAATCGTAATCTACAGCGCTCAACGAAAGCTAAGTCGCGGGAACCAGCTTATTCACAGGCGCTCAGTCAAAACAAAATCGATAGGCAAAAGGGTTCGGTTCCAGGTCAAGATCCAGGAGTCAGGCAGTCACACAGTCGGACGGCTACGGTGTTTGAAATTGAAGGGAGAAGAGAGATAAGGGGAAGAGGAAGAATCAGATTAAGATTTTTGGAAAAAAGTGTTTTCAGTTTTGAGTGAAAGACCTGCGCAGAAACCGAAAGAGGTGAAGTGTTGGTGAGTTCGTATGATTGACCAGACAACTGTCGCAATTCTGGCGGGAGTTTATTCCAAAGGGGTGGGGCAGCTATGGCTATGGAGCGATTTCCAAATTTTAAGGATGAGGTGACGGGAGGGCGAAGAAGTGTTAGGACAGATGAGGAGCGGGTTGAACGGAGTGGTTGGATAGTAAATAATTGACGAAGATAGGAGGGTTGGGAGGATTGAAGTGTGTTGTAGGTGAGGGATAAGACTTTGTACTCTATTCGTTCTGGTATTTTAAGCCAGTGAAGTGATTTGAGAACAAGGGTGATGTGATGGTGTTTGGGGGTTTTGGTGACAGCACGAGCGAGAGCATTCTGGATAGCTTGTAGGCGATTTATCTGGGCTGTGTGAATATTGAGGAAAAGAGAATTGCAGTAGTCAAGTTTTGCATGGACTTAAGACACTTCTCTTCCAACTTGCTTACCCATCGGACCTGGCTTCTGATTTCTCTAACCTGTTGGAATTTGACCCGGCTTCTCCTGCGGTTTAGGAATTTTGACTGCGATTCTGACTTGAAGCGACCATTGACTGATGCCTTAGACATTATTCTAACGGCGCTATAAAAGTATTTAGATTAGATTAATACACCAACAAAGCCACGTACTAAGTTAGTTGAACTTTTTTTATTTTAGCTGTTTTTGCAATTTAACCATGGAATCAACAGTCCAACGTCCAGAACTCCGAGGTTGCATTCGTCTAACCTGAATGGAAATCGTTCCAGCAAAAGTTCGAAATCTTTTAAATCGGTTCTGGGTGAGAAACGAAGCTTGAGAAAACTCGCCTGGCCACATTTAATAATTTCGCTGTTGACGAAGCGTTGAAGTTGTAGGCTTACAACCCAGGCGGCAATAAACTTTTGAAAAGGTCATAGAGAAGTTAAGAACATACTGTAAATCTTATTCCTCGAAAGAACATGGTCGATGGTCTAAAAAAGAATCCACTTTTGTCGGCTAACACAGCAGCAAGGAGAATCAGTTGATTACTTTGCAACAACTCCAAGAATAAAAGCGAGTACGGTGAATTCATTGAATTCGGTGAATTGAATTGAATTCGGTGAGTTGAATTCGGTGAATTCATTGAATTGTTCGAGATGGAATAGTAGGCCTACTTGTATGTCCAAAGGTCTAAACCCAAAGCGGTTCCTACGAAAATCAGACTTGACAGAATTCAGTATACAAACTATCAGATCAGGATCGGAGCTAGCCACGATTTTAAATTCATAAAAAAGGGTTTACGCAAAGAATTTCATTTAGACTCAAGTTTTGGGTTTTAATTCCGATATAAACCGCGTGTAAATAAATCAAGCGCTATACCGACGACATCTCCCAAGCATTTTAAGGGAACCAGACGATTTTTTGATCGTGCAAAGTGCCATCTGGCGTTGCTCTGCTGACACTGTAGTGGAGATAATATTCGCAGGAAGAAGGTTTCAGTGCATTTCAAATAATTCTACAAAATTCTCAAACGACGCGAATAAAATATTATCATGTCAGTGTTCGTAAAACTTGATAAACATGTTGTCTGTTTTAGTGTTTTCTGGTTGTCACATTTGCTTACTAAGGCGAATTAAATCATTTATTCGGTGCTTCTCTGACAATGGCATATGCCTATTATAAAATTTGGCGTCTGTAAACGGTATCTGTAAAGTGTGTTGCCAGTGAAAAATTGTTCATTTTATTTGGCTGTGAGATAATATGAAACCTGGTAGTGTAATTTTGAAAAATATTAATTGAAATTTCGCCACGCGGAATTAAGAAATTTCACTGATGGTCTCGGGAGTGAGAAGGTGGAATTAAGCTCGATAACAACGTATTTCACATTGTTATTTAAATGACCTGAAGACGTTCGATAGAATACGTAATTAAACTGGAATTTGGTGACAGACAACAGAGTACCATATCTGAGTATTTCCAAACGCTTGTTGCCACATCAAAACACAATATCCAGGTTTATTAACATGTAGTATGTAATTAGGGGTTTATGAAAACAGGATGCACATCCTTCATAATTTTATTTTTAGAATTGGCGATATCTCTTTCATATATTATTTCTATAAACAGTAACTGTGTGAGCAAATTTTAAGAACTGTTGTTAGTCTTATTTTGGGGTTGATCTAAACCCTTATCTTTAGGTAAGATGTGATTTATTACACACCTTGGTAAAGTCTCACTTTAGGTCTGTTAAGTCTGGCAAGTATGGCCACTCCAGATTGCAAGAGAAAATAAAGCATTGAAGGCCCACCAGAAATTATCCAACAAGAAATCATTAAGAGATTCTAGATTCCAGTCTGTTGTTGTAAACGAACACAACTTCGTAGAAGCACATGCATGGAGAACATATATTTGCGTACAAAATGCAATTTGAAAAGACAGTTGTGGCACAAATCATGATTTGTTTCCCATGTAGCTGAAGGAGTTTATGTTGCACAACACGTTTCTTTGCGAGAACATCTTCCCAAACCTACTTTTATTTATACCACAAATTTATGCTGTTTAATAATTATGAGAAATAAAATTACTTTGATGAAGCTTTTGTGTTATGCTGTTACTTGTTTCTTATTGGATGATTTCCAGTGAACTGTCAATGTTGTATTTTCTCTTGCAGTCTTGGATGCCAATATAATTTATACACTGGAGACATTATAACATACTTCATTAATATGAATTCTGACATAACACGGTGGTGGCATGGATCGCGTAATTAATTCACCTTCATCGGCCATCATCATTTCTCATTCTTGATGCAAGTGTCCAGAGACTTTGAACATAGTGTCAACTGTCAACTCTGGACAGAAATGCTTTGGTTGGATTCTGTGTGTGTGTGCGCGCGTGTGTGTGTGCTTCAGCTGACCAGTGGTGAAACTTCAAGTTATCTATGCACTGTTTGCTTACTGATGAAGTTTTTATTCGTAGTGACTTCAGCATCAGTTGGGCAAACATAGGCAGTGCTTTTATGGAGCACCTTAAAGGCATTGTATTAAGTTTCTATATAACTGCAGTGCAGTCTCTTTTACACTTGGTCATTGGGAACCAGAGTCACCCCAATCGTATGTTAACGAACAGCAGGTTAAGAGGGCCATGCTGAAATACAGTAGTGTATGATTTGTGTAAGTCTTATTCTGGCTAGAAAGTTCCAAGATGTAGACTGTCTGATGTGAAGACATTTGCACTGCAGCCTGTTACCAGATGATTTTGTCAAGTTACTTTGAAAAGTCACATTGCTATCTTTGTTAAGCACTTGCTGATGTTTTTTAGGCTTGCTGTGGCAAGCAAGGGCACAAGTACCATAAATTATCTCAGCTGTAGCTGCTATTGGACATGGTCCCTTTATCCGTTTGGGGAGTGGAGACGTGTGCAGCTATAATAAGTAGTTACTTTAGAATCATACTTCCCCCTGCAGGAATTAAAGCCTGCTGCAGGCAGCAAGTGTTGCTGCCCATTGTGGCAGCCGTTTACAGGCTGTCTAAAATGATTACATGGTTATACGATGAGACTGAATATTAACCGGTACAGTGCATATATTGATTTTAAAAAATTATGCCATATAGCACTACACAGTAAGCATCTTATGTGTTAAATAGGTATTGCCAGGAGCCATGGTGTAACCGCACGTTAAGCAAATCGCACATAAATGGGACTGCACTGTACATTTCTAACTTGGATTACTTTCTTGACTTTGTCGCTGTTGATCGTGATATTCTGATTTACAGTTCTTGTGTCTTTTTTTGTGTATCCAGAATCTTGGGGTCATCTTTGACCATCAGACAAGTCATTAAATCTTTGTCATTATTTTTATCTATCAAAGATTCCTTTGCAGCGCAACCAATACCAAACTTGTCCTATTGGCATACACCTCAACATTGCACTGTTTGTCTTTTTCACTAGTTTGGCCTCTTTCCTGGAATGAGGATGCACTGGGGGTGGTGTGCTCATTATAGTACTTCAATTGATTATTTTTTTGGGAGGGGGAATTTCTGGAAGTTAAAGCTGATGAATGTGATCTGGATGTGCACACCACAGAAGCCTGTCATGTTTTTAGACCTATATTTGTAATCCATTCTTTGTCAGGGTTGCCATAAACATATTTTCTGAAAAGCAAAAATTGAGGTATTTAGGTTTATTATTTCCACCAAACGCTTCAACAGAACTATGCAGTGCATAGATATTTAACTCTGAGTTCAGTGCTATGGTGCAGGCTGGTGCAGCATGATTTGCTTTAACATCCAATACCAGCAATATTAATTAAAATTAAATTTTCAGTCAAAAACTGTAAAAAACAAAAATTAGTTTCTTTTTTCTTTTTACCAAAAAGCGAAGAACCTAAAAACTTAATTTGGGACTTTTCTTTGTTTAGGTTTTCTAAAACCCTTGCACCCTTGCTTTTTCTGGACTGTCCTGAATTTTTGTCTAGTACTCGGTTATTGAGAAGATAGATAAAATGAGAATCAGAATCAGAGAATCGGAGTAATTGTTTTTGATTTTAGGTACTGTATTTGCAGCTGTTTGTGCATTTGTATTGATATGTGTTTAGTCTAAGTCCTGGAATTGTTTTACTTTAGGTTTTTACAATTTAATGTTTGTGATACTGAAAACTCTTCGAGAATGTGAATTTCGATTGTGTTATGTTATTTGGGCTAAATATTGTTTCAGATAATCGTGGAGCTTCGCCTTTAGTATGAGCAAGCCGAAGCTCGTTACCTATGGCCGATCATTCTAAGGACAATTTTGGGGGGACACTGAGACTTTCTCTTCACAGTTCTAAGAAACATCAGCTATCTACTGAGAGTCTTTCTACAGCTGCCTCCCAGAGATCCATTCCATCCCGGTGAGTTCTTCGTAACAAGTAGTTGTTCTGTTAATGCAGAGCTGTTGAAATTGTATCAGCATACAACTGTTCAAGAGGAAGGTGGACTTAGAGGTACAGTCGAAAACTATTGCTAGAAAATACATTGTTACAAGATGTTAAAAATTACCTTTGTGTATGACATGACTTGAAAAGACATGAATTTATTTAATAAATTTAAGTATGATAAAGTGTGGTCATAGTAGTGCAGCCAAGTGTTAATGGCAACATATCTTAAGCACTGCAAATGGTTTTTTTTACTTTGTGTAACTCTGAACCCCCTGAACTGATTCCTAAAAAAATTGACAGTGTTGTTTGTATTGTGGACTTCTTGGACTGCTAAAAACTTTGGGTGCAATCAAATTACTGGTTGTGTTGAACCGACTTGGAGCAGCACGTATGCCTTTTGTGCCTTGTTTAGCTTGTTCTGTCAATTTTCTTGGACTTGCCTACAGCCCAAACATCTAGATCAATTTTTACATGCATTGGCTCAGTCAATGGCATTTGGTGGAGAGATGTGCCTTTTCTATCTGAAAACTTTCAGATGGTCAGATAAAAAAGTAAAGAAACAAATGGTGCTTCAGCCTACAATTGTTAACAGATTTTTAGATATTTTGGCTTACATTAAGTAAAAATGTGTGGCCAGTTAGAAAGCTTTGCAGAATAAAAAAATTACACTAGGAAAACAATCTGTACCCATATTTGACCTAGTTGATTGAATGCAGGTGCATCTGTTAATGGGGCTTTAATTTTGAAACAGTTGTTGATGATACTAGTGCATTGACTAGAGTGGCCCTTTAATATTATACTGTGTGTGCATCAAAGTAGAACTGAGAAAAGAGGAAGAATACTTGATCATAATTAGTGATTGATAGTTATTCAGGTATTTTGCTTTCTATTAGTTTAATGACTGTTTGCTCAGAAATGCTCACATCATAATTATGTCATAACTGTTGAAGAAATGTAACTTAGGAATTACTGTACCAAGGCTGTTTCTTTTCTTAATGTACAGAAAATTATATAGCACCATGTTATTTATGCATGGTACTATAAGGAAATAGCAGAGAAAAACATTTGAGACCCTTGCCAGTACAAGCAATAACATGATGCATGAACCTGTTGTGGTAGTAAAACAGCAAATGTGAATGTAGAAACTTGCACTGTCTAAGAATGAGTGTTATTTGTAACGTAGTACCACGACTCACATAAAATGGCAAACGCTTCTTAAACTTTTCTGCTATGAAGAAGACCAGAATAAGGTTTAAAAGGTGTTGTTTAATATTTGGTGTTTTATGTAAGTTATTTGTATTGTGTTGCTGTTAATACTCATTCTTAAACTGTTCAGTTTTTTTTGGCTATAAGTAATATAATGTAAACAAAGATGTTGAACAATCGTCTAAGACCACTTAGATATGTTGTTACACATTAAATGAATGTTGAACATATTCATGATGGAAGTAGTACAAAAAATTGCCAGTAACGATGTTTTTGAATTTAGTTGCTAATTAGAATTTTTGTGACATAGAGGATTCATTAACCCTTTCTGTTCATAATAACATAATGTAGCACTTCCATTCTTATTATTGGTATGTCGTTACCAGTTTGTATTTAATACAGATTTGCACCGTATTTGTTAAGGAATAACACAGAACTTGCCTTGCAGTGAATCACATCCATTAATAAGAGCCATTGTACCTCATATAGGAATTCCCTTAATAACACACTGTCAATCTAGGTTTGTCTGCAAATTGCTAATAAATTGTGATGAAATTTGTTGCTCTTTCAAGATGTTTTTTTACGTCCTCTGCACAGATCAAACAATCGAAAGCATCCATCAAAAAAGGAAACGGTGCACCACAGAAACATCAGCATTGCAGAAGAGACTGTTGTCTCGTCAGTTCCGGCAGAAGCATCGTCATCACGGTCATTGAGGTGTTCAAGGAGAAGCACAAGTGGCTCACGACAAAGAAATCAGGAAACTAAAGTCTCTGCAGCAGAAGCAAGAATTGCTGAATACGACAATAAAAACTCAAGTCATTGGAAAGTCACAGAAACTTCAGCAGTTCAAGGAAAGTCACGGAAAAGGTCATTTCCAACAGCAAAGCAAGTGGATTTGCATGATTCTTCTGAAGTTCAGTCAAAACGGCAAAGAAGATCGATTGATGAAACTTCACTTACTGGAAACTCAAACGAAGAACAGTCTGAAGATCATCCTGTTGGAATAAGAGCAGCACTGAGGTCAAATCGGCAAGCAGCTTTGTTCACTGGTTTGTCTCCATACCGACGCAAAAGTACTAACAGACTATCTACTGGGAGTGCAACAGAGACACTTCCTTCTTCACTGGAACTTGAACCAAGTCAGACTTTCGTAGTAACAGGTACAGGATCGTCATCACCAACTGCAACCACCTCAGCTCCTGGTAAAGGAGCTGTAACAAAAGTTAAACAAAGAAGAGGAGAGACAAAAAGAGATAAAGCAAAGTCTAATCAACCAGTTGCCACAAAAACAAAACCATATACTAAGAAGCAGCGGTTGCCAACCACCAACTTATCGACTAGTAACACTGACGTTGCAGAGGCCGCCAGCACCAGTTCTGGTCTGCCACAGCCGCAGCAGCAACAGAAAAGTCAGAAGGGAAAAAGGCACTGTCAACCAGATCCTGGAGTAGCATCCAGGAGTAAAGCTTCGAAAACCACGGGGTCCTGTGCAAGTAACAGGTAGCTACTTGTTCTCTGTACACAAATGAAACTAATTTTCATCACTTAATTGTTGTCCTCTTGCAGAAGAAATATTGGGTAAATTACATTCTTACATACAGTTACTAATTCTCAGACATTTGCCAAACAGTAGTGTGTAGAGTAACTTAGGAGAAATAAATCAAATACCAAAAACTTGAAATCATAGTATTTTTACAAATAATTTACATAGGAACAGTCTGAAAAGTATTATGTTTTCCTTTCACAGTTTTATCTGATTTCAACAAATAAGCAGTTACTGTTCTTTCAAGTTACTAGAATGATTCAACCCTCAAAATGCAAAGTTTATACTTTAGAAACTTTATTGCAATAACTTTTTCAAAATGTCCTACATGTTATCTAGCACCAACATACACAAAAACAAACTTTGCAAGTTCAATATGTTTTAAAGAAAATTTGATCAATTCTGTGCTAAAAATTTACCAGTTCTAAAGTTATGTCGTAATGTAAATAAAATAATCAAAATAAAATTTCTTTACATTACTGCATTGTGGCAAAGTTTTCTGTGACAGTATCAAAATTGCCTAAAAATGCATGCTAAATTTGGGAAAAAACTCAGAAAGGATTTCTTAAACTGTCAGAATTTAATTTGATTTTGACTGTAAACTGCACAAACAATGTAAAATGTGTGCAGAATTGTATGTCCTTTGCAAATACAAAATATGTGTATTGTCGATCAGAGCTGTCTCTTGCTACTTCCATTTTATATCATTTCATATCTGTTTCCGTGTTATAAGTTTTCAGTCCTTTTGATGTTTTATGTCAAAGTTTGAAGGATTACATAATGGTAAATGGCCTGACTTTGCTGTGTCTATCACTGACATTTTCTCTCATTACTTGATCTGCCACATGTATTATGTGGAGCCTGTTAATAAACATTGGACTAGACAAACATTTATTGAACACTATTGGTAACAGTCTCTCAGCATCAAGCGTTGCTCTTAAATGTTTGCAGTGAAGTAAATTCTTTTGAAGTAATTTCTGCCCAAACCTTTGCCTTTAATTGGTCCGATGCTGCTATACATTTCCACGTTATTAGGATAAAGGTGACATGCTAGAATATTCATCCTGTGAACATGGTTGGTTGATGTTCACATGTAACAAAAGAGTTCAGTATACAAGGATTCATTAATTTTTTTACGGCTAAATGTGAAGATTAATGTAATAAGTCCACTGTTCTTGTTTGAATTTTAAGGCTCACTGTCAAGAAAGATTTTGAGGAAAGAAGCGTTTGTTGATTTGAAAAGTTCTTGCTATTGAGCTGTTTGATTTTCAATGAAAGCCTCATGATGTAAATATTTTTATACAGCAGTCATTTTATATTCTAAAAGTCCATTTTGTTTATGATTGTGAATTTCAGGAGGCGCGCGTCGGTTGTGGTTGGTAGTAAACAGAGCGCTCCTGCAGCCAGCGCCAGTACTAACAGTCTAACCGTCGGTCCGTCATCAGTGTTTAAGCAGTCGGTGATGTCATCTTCATCAGGACAAGACTCAGATGCCCAGCCATCTCACAACCAGCAGCAAGCTGTAGAGGGTCACGAGGCATCTGCAGATGCTGGGGCAACAGCATCTGGTCAGCTTCTTATCTTCTTTTCTGCATCAAAGATTTTGCACCATATGATATACTGCCTTTTTTTACTTTTTAAGGTCCAAATTCTGATATTTCCATGTCATGTTAAGGTTATTTCATATTATGCTGTTCGTGGTTAGTGTTGTTATCTGTTGTAAGCAAATGGTTTAAAGTGCAGCTTTTGTTTCCAGTGATTTGATTGGCTACACTGAGGTTTCTGGTGCATTGTATATTATGGCATTGGGTATGTGTCCATTTCTGAGTAGCTGTTTCACAAACAAGAAGTATGGCCCATGCTGTTGGCAACCATATCTCATAAAAAATGAAATTGTCTAAAGATTCTAGGCAGAACTGTGTGGCTAAAGTTTAAAAAAGAATAATAGTGTGCTTGAATGACTGTAATATTCTGGTTGTAGCTGTGCCTGCACTTGGGTCATTTGCCTCACTTATACAGACTCTGGATCAGGATTCTAATGATGTAGGCCGTCTACAGGGTAAGCACAGAACATAAAGCTAGGTGTTATTTTTGTGACCAAGTTGCACATACTCTACATTTTACCAGTGATGCCCTGTAGCAAGTAACTTCGATGACCACAGAAGCCCTGAACTAGATAGTTTTGCCTCAGAGTCCTGAAGGTTGTCTTCACAAACCATACCACAACTAGGAAAGCCTTAAGAGCCCATTAGTGAAGCAAGACAAGGTTCACTTGGACCAGAACAGTAGAAAAGATCTTGTTAACATAATTTTGGGCTAAACACTGCAGCGAAAAACTTTAAGGGATTGTCCATTAAGGATGTCCTCAAAGAGGGGAAGATAGCGTTATCCAAATGTGGACAAAAGTGGTTTTGTGTATTGCGGATGTATGCATCTAAATTTGGTATATACAGTTATTTCAGTACAACTGGTGCCTTAACACCAACTTGGCCAGACAACAATGTCTGTGCTGCACTTGTTGGAGAATCAGTAGTGGACTTTGCTGGGAGCAGCCTAAGATCTGGCAGTTCTACCATGTCTTGTATATGTGTAACTGGCTACCAAGCTTCAGCAGTTGGATGCTTATTGAAGGGAGATTGGTTCTTGCTCTCGGTCAAAGGCTTATAGTAGATGTAAAATTGCAGCTTGAAAACACCTATTGTTTTCCCCCAACAACAACTTGGCCGCAGAACCAACCACTCCACCACACCTCCCAACTAACGCTTGGGTTGATGTCCACTCTCACAAGGCTGATGGGTTAATGCTTCCTGCCCTGGGCTCTAGTTGCTCTTTGAGCACATTATAGCTGTGATTTTATGTTACTGTCCATATTAGTATGCCATCTCTGCTGTTGCTGATGCTGCCATAGGCTCCATTGTCTCTGCAATTATATTCATACACGAAATACTTTTAGAAAAGCGACCGTTCACAAATATTGACAGTTTTTGAAATCAGAACAAGTAAAATTTGACATATATTGCATTCAGTGGTGTTGGAAGCACTACAAGGCTGATACCTGGCCAGCTTCCTGGGGAAGACAAACAAGTGCTGACAAAATGACAAGTTGCCCTTATCATGAAGAAGAAAGGAGAGAACACCAGTGCAGAGCTGAACCACAACAACACCCAGCTAAAGGCAATGATCAGAAGAGGAGGCTTTCTTCCTGTGCTGTTACTTATCCTGATGATCCTTGGGGCCTGTTGGCGTTGAGCTCTTCAGCTGGTGGCGATGCTGGCACTGCTAAGATTGTTTTCGGGATAAGCAAGCTAGCAATGCAGCCCAGGCCAAAGCAGGGTACTATGTTGAGGCTTAGCTCAAAGGATAAGGTGTACCTGGGGCACGAGAATCAGGGTGGGTGCTGCCTGATTTGCAAGGCTCAGGACTGTTCCTTCAAAAAAACTAGAACCGCCACTAGCTCGCTTTCACACTTCCGCAGTTTGTTTATCCAGGATGTCTTGCCCAGAAGAAGCAGTATGGCATCGTGAACCTGAACTCCAGCAATGATTACAGCACTCACTGGTTCACTTACCACAAGGATGGCCCTCTGGCATACTACTTTGACAGCTGTGGCCTTGACCTCCCACACAAACTTACAATTATTTGTCCACAGCCAAAGCAATCTGAGGGCAGACTTTCCAGCTACAGGGAGGGGATGAAGAAGTTGAGAGAAATTTGTGGAAGTGGAGCACATTTAGGAGCTACTTTTAGTGCATAGGTGCAAAGGAAGTGTTGGTTTCAGGCAGTCACTGACATTTCATTTATATGAATTCAGAAGATGTAGACCTCATATCAGATTCTCTGACTCAATTGCAGATGAAGCATTTTGTTTCATATGTATTTGCATTGTGTGTTTCTTAAATGTAATTGTATCTGTACAATTTTAACAGCCTTGTTGGAATCTCGTGGCTTGCCATCTCAGCTCTTCAGTGCACTTGGGCCAAGAATGCACCAGATCCTTCACAGATCTATGATTGGAGGCTCAGGTAGGATCTCTCAGCAAGCTAAGATCATGTAGAAATAGGTTTCTATAAGGTGCATTAATAGGAAGCCCTTCAATGCATACATGTATACACTTATATTGAAATGAAGGTGATTGTTTTGAAAATATCAAGTGATGAGGCTTGTTTCGTCTTTAGGAGATTAAATGCTTTGACACATATACATACATATGCTCCAAGATATATATTAAAAATAAAGATGTTAAAACTTGTTTTGCAAATGTCAAGCGATAGAGTTTCAGTGTCTTTTCTTTGTCTTCTGCTTCTCAAAAACATAACCATATAGTCAAAGTTTGATCACTGCTACATAACATCAGTGACCACTGGAGATTTGCATTACCACCCAGATTTCAAAGCAAGTGTTGAAGAAAGTTTTAACTATGACCTACTGATTTTCCCATTGCGGGACGGTTGTAACAGAAGAAATGCATGTACTAGTAACACATATTTATTTAAAATGTCAGTATGATATAAAACACCAATGCAGTGGCTGTTTTTCAAGGTGTATGCCACATCAGTCTTTTTGAGTTGCCATATCTAAAAATAAAGGCCCATGCAAACAATTAAATGACATAGGTAAGTGAAAATTCATTTCTGCACAAACTTCCTGTTTACACAAACTCCATTTTCAGTGGTTACTGAGATATTGCATTTTTACCCGTAAGGAGTGAAATGGGATCAGAGCCCCAAAAATACCCGACAAGACCAGACTACTGACTAGAAATATGTGGTAGGCAAATAGCTGCTTTGACTTGACCACAGGCATAAACTGGTGTCCGAGATGCGAGCAGATAGGCAACAAATAGCTAGGCAAGGCCAGTATTGGTTAGTCCCAAAAACATTATGACACACATCACACAACAACCAACCTTGAAAACAAGATAGAGATATTCGTGAATAAATAGTTAATCAGAAACAGTGTGTGAAAGTTAATGAGGAATTTCAAAATATAATTTATCAGCATCATGTCCCAAGAACCACTAAAAATCTGGAGAATGCTAATTGTTGCTCGACCTTCTATGCAGAACAGTCCCCTGAAGATGAGAAAGCTTAGACCCAACATTGCTACTGGTATCACCATTATTGTGTGAAAAGTTGGATATATCGTTAGTATAAATGCATTTTACATTACTGTTGGTCCTACTACTCATAACCGCATGAAATACTTCAAATTGACTCTTGTCCAACATCGATTTACCGAAAATTATACACCAATTTTCATCTTTGTTCATCGTTATGTTCATAAAACATGAGCATAAAACCAAGAAGATCCCTGACTATTTGGGTCTAATATCTGCACAACCATCCCACACACACACACACACACACACACACACACACACACACACACACACACACACACACACACATATATATATAATTAAGGGGAAGATTGTAGATATTTTATCATCTTACTTAATGGTGAACTTATTTAGATAAGATGAATGCTGGTTCCCTGACTTCCATTGCTTTTGTAAGCACACCTATAATGTCACAATTTTGCACCTATGGCATGCAAATGCTTAAATAGTTTGCCACTGATAATAGTATAACAAATATCTGATTAACTAACAATTACAATGAACCAAATAATGTAAACTCTGTGGTCAGGTAATTGTAATTGTCAAGCACCGCTTCAAGATACTCTCATCAGAGGCGCTGCTGGCCCGACGTCCCTGAACTGGGGAATAATACGGTCTTCAGGCGGTCACAGAAGAGGGATAGGAGGGGGAGAGAAGCTCCCATCAAAAGTCGGCTGGTAAGTCACTCCAGGAAGGCGGGGCCAGCAATTGCAAAGCTATGGCATTGAGCAGTGGCATTTTGAGCTAGAGGGATGGTGAGATCGCCCTGAACCAAATGTAAGAAAGGGGGATGCAGAGCTCCCTTAGACCATTAGACAAAGCGGAGCACAGCCAACAAGACAGTTCTACACGAGGGACAAGATTTTGAAGAGAATACACTCCCATATTGGGAGCCAAAAATGCAATTTTTTCAGCATAAATGCAGAAATGGGGCCAAACTTAGGAATGTCACCAATCAAGCAAGCTGCAGCATTCAAGACAGACTGGTTTTGCAGTGTAGGAGGAACCTAGGCCTACGAGGACAGCATTGCCAAAATCAGTTCTCCATGAGCATTGAATGCAAGAACCAGGGTAGTGGCAGCCTGGGTCATGAAGGAGCGTCGAATGGTGCAAATTTAGCGTAGATGATAAAAGCAAGAGCGATAGTCATTCTTATATGCTCCCACAGATTGAGCTCTTGGTCCAGAGTCACTCCCAGGTCGCATACTGAAGAAGAAAAGGAGACATGAGGAAAAGACAAAGTTGAGCCTGTGTTGTAGTTGTGGTATTGCAGCTAGACAATAAATACGTTTATATGATGTCTCGGATGTAGACAAAGATGTAATTTCTGTCCTTTGATTGGCCAGCCTTTTAAGGATCCTTTTATTGGTTACTGTTTATCTGATATGTTAATTTTTAGCATCAAAAGCACAGCAGCTTCTTCAGGGGCTTCAGTCAAAAGATGAAGGCCAGCAACTCAGTGCAACCATCGAAATGTGTCAGGTACGCTAGTTTCTTCCTTTGTGTTTAGAAGATTGCAATTATCCGTTTAAACACCAGCAGGCACTCCGTCATTTTTATTTTCAGTTTGTTGATGAAAAGGTTTTGTGAATTTCTGATGACATCTGATATAACTAATGGAAAATCTTCATGTGATTTGGGTAATTTGCATTGATGTTCTGGAATTTGTTGGCAGTCCAACAGATCAGTGTATGTATTGCATTTAAGAAGATACTTGCACTCGTCTAAGGTGGTGGCCACCAATGTTCATGCAGGTACACATCTAAGTCTGTATTGGTTTCATTTGAATTTACAGAGAGTTAATTCACCTTGCAGAGGTGAAAGACCAGAGAGTTAGCTGCTTTACCACAGCAGTAGTTATGCGTACTTGTATGGTTGTGGTTGCACAAGCAGATGAATGTGTAGTGTAAGGAGCCTTGCAGAGGTCACATAAAATTGATGCATCTGCATAAGAAATGCTGTGTTGTGTTGAGTTGATCTCTGTATTGAGTTGCATTTCCCCTTTCAGCTGTTAGTGATGGGCAATGAAGACACTCTTGCTGGCTTTCCAATCAAACAAGTGGTTCCAGCACTGATACAGTTGTTACAGATGGAGCATAGCTTTGACATTATGAATAATGCGTGTCGTGCACTGACCTACATGATGGAAGCCCTACCGAGGTCATCTGCTGTTGTGGTTGAAGCTGTTCCTGTCTTCTTAGAAAAAGTGAGTAACCAGACTCTCTTATCTTCTGATTTAAGACTGCTTCTTGCCCTTACATTTGTCCTGTCATAGAATCCTTAGCCTCTTACCATAAAAATGGCTTCCGACTCCTTAAACCTTAAAACATGTCAAATAGCTGAATACTGGTACTTGAATTTATTAGGTAAAACATAGTAAGATAATATCATATGATAATTTGTGTGACTATCATCAGTTGTCTTTGGGGGCAGTGTCGGTGGCCAAAGGGTCATAACATGCACTGGGCTTTCTTTTTATAAGTGTCTAGTCTGTTTCTGTAATCACGTGAAGATGTTAAGTCCTGAAGACTGAACATTGTCATGTGATGGGTCAGAAATAGAAACCCAATGATGAGTTCAAAATGATGTATATGTTGACCAATATGCTGTCTGTTGTCAATTACGTGGCAAAGGAATGTCATAAGACAATTAAAACTTGAAATAATCAGATGTTATGTGTTTAATTTCAGGACTTCAAACGCAATGGATTAGTGATATGATATGATGATCTGCAGTTATGATCTGCATAGAGGTTCATAATGGTTCTACAGAAATGCTCTGTTACAATACCTTGCATGTAAAACTGAATGCAGGAATCATTACTCCTTTTCTAGACTAAAGCGTGCCTTGTTTCAAGATGCTTGTAGTCTTTGTTGTGATGTTTTAGCTGCAGGCAATACATTGTATGGATGTAGCTGAACAGTCGCTGCAGGCCCTAGAGATGCTGTCAAAGAAGCACAATAAAGCTATATTGCATGCAGTATGTTGTTATTACTCATCTCAGATTTAGCAAATTATGTTTGACTTTTGCTGATACTGTTGATACTTAACTTCTATATCCGACATGCTGAAGTAAGTGGTTGCTATTTTGGGCTTGGGAAACAACCTCCTCTTTCCATGAGCAACGGAAAGTTGAAGTGAACTAATGCTGGGTGAAAGTTTCCGCAGTGATTAACATGTCTCACTTAGAAAATGGATGCAAATATAAAGGTTAATGAATAAGATAGTAGACACTGTCTACTAATTAATGATGAAGTTTGACTAAGTTTTACTTAATTTTTTGTAGTTCTTGTACAGAATTAATATTAAATTCCTGGTATTTCTGAACACTTTAAGTTACAGGGTAATTTAGGAAAGGCATGATTTTAAGGAAAAAGGATAAGACTTTAAACGTAATGATATCTATTTCATTTTGAAATGTGTTAAGGACCAAGAAGAGGTCAGTCCTAACCTGACTAACATCTTAAGATTGATTTTTGATTATTGATTGAGTTTGGTTAATCAAACTGAGCATTAATTGTTTTTTTTAGAATGGTGTTCTTGCTTGCCTGACGTATGTTGACTTCTTTTCTATCGCTGCCCAGAGAGCAGCACTGACCATTACAGCCAACTGTTGCCAGAATATGACGCCAGATGAATTTCATTATGTGCAGGGCTCGTTGCCCATGCTTAGTGCCCGACTCACTCAACAGGTTTGTCAGACCAACATGTTTTTTCACAACAGGCTTTTAAGCATGACCATTCATTTTAATGTGTTTCTTTTACAACAGTTTTGCTCACCTTTACCAAGACCATTTGCATTTGTTAGTTATCAGTGTGACAGTGCGTTTTCTGATGCCACTTTCTGAAGGGATATATGATCTATGTTGGAAGTGAGCACTGTTGCTAGACTAATTTGCCATTTACTTTGTTTATTTAGTGAATGTCATCTTTTAGATTGAATAACTGTTAGTAAGTGATATTTGTTTTTGGCAGGATAAGAAATCGCTGGAGAGTGTTTGTCTTTGCATGGCTCGTCTGGTGGATAACTACCAGTCAGATGAGAGAGTGCTTATGGAGATTGCTAGTCATGGGCTTCTGACCAATATCCAACAACTGGTAAAATCCATGACTACCGTTTCCCTTGTGTTGAGAATTTAAAAAGTGTTTGTTGCTAGCTGTTGCTTTTAATACTTCATATTGTTAAATTTATGACTGAAGTGTAAAATTGAGAGAATTATATTGCTTTGTAGCAGTGAAATGGTTTGAATAAATTTGATAGTGGCTGATTCAGTGGATGAAGCATTGTTTCTCTGTTTATTCTGCCCTATATGATGGCTAAAACACAGTCACATCATGGCTGACAGACACATGTCCATTGGCCACACTGTGGCCGTGTTTTGCCGCTCATCATTTCATCTTAAAGTTTGTCTTATAGTGGAATTTGTTTGATAATTGTTTTCATATTCAAGCTGCTACTGTGATCAGTTTGGCGTTTCGGAGTTATTTACATGAGTTTCTGCAGATTTTGAGTTTTCGGACGCTTTTTTCTCCTTGTGTTAAAGCCAGTTAGCCCTTAGAAGAATCCAGCGCTACTCAAGGGATGACAGGTGTCAGATGGACAGTCGCAGCTCACATCTACAGACCTGTCTATGCCATTGAAAGACAAGAACAGGCTTTGAAATTGCTTTGATTGTCTACCAAAAAGTGGTTCTACCATTCATTACTGATCGACCTGGTAGAGTACTGTCCAGACACCATGTCTTCTACCATTTATGAGGGACTGTGTTGGACAGTGGTGCGTCATGTGCTGCAGACGCTGTCGCCTGTTATTGTTATACATCTTTGATGCTGCTCAGTCCAGGAATCCATGGGTTGAGCTCAGCATGTGTGCGCAAGCCTGCAGATGGTGACATTTATAGTTATCTGAGCATTGCTGGCTAACCGATGAACATTTTGTTCTTAATGACATTTGAAATCATTTCAGCCAGTGTAGAGAGTGCCTCTGATTAGTTTCTCTTCAAGCAGCACTACATAAATGTTCAATTACAACTACAATTAGTTAATTTTCTTTCTTGTTTTGTTTACTTCTGAATGCATCCTTTTGTCACTGATTTATTCACTGGTTGAATAATAATAATTCTGATGTCTACTGTCAATTGTTCTTTCAGCTGATGATTACTCCTCCGCTGTTTAGCACAGGAATGTTTGTGACTGTTATTCGTATGCTGGTCCTGATGTGTGCCAACTGTCCAGATCTTGCCGTTCAGTTACTTAAACAGAGTGAGTTATTAACTTAATCGGTTATATGCAATGTTATAAGCAATGTCTACCAAACTGCAGCTGCAAAGGTGCTATATAAATGGTCAAATTACGTAACAATAATCCTAGCCATCTATTTAATTACCAGCAACAATAAAACTATTTAGTAACACTAATTTTGACAGCGGATGCTGGTACACAAAAAGTCAGCCCATAAGATACACGATTCCTGCTACAGAATAGGTTGCCCTGTTACTGTAATGCATTTCTGCTGGCCTTAACAGTAAGTGTAGCACAATCAGGTCAATATCCAGAAGGTCAGTCAACTAAGACAGAGGCAGCAGCTTATCCTGTGGTGGATAAGCAGTTGAAAAACGTAAGTCTTAGATTGTGAATGAAATGACACAAGTGACTGAGCAGCACAAACAGATACAGGAAGAGTATTCAAAACTTTAGGTTCAGTTACTGAAAAAGCCTGTTGATCAAGAACACTTCTAGTCTTAAGTGTAACCAGAGAAAGTCAGATGACCTGGTTGAATAATAATAATTCTGATGAATGAAGACTGATTTTAAGTATTGTTGCTGGCCAGAGTTAAGTTTTTTTAAACTATAAGCCCCAGTTTGGAACAAATCCTTTGCTGAGTAGGAAGCCAGTTCAGGGATTTAAGTAGATGAGTTGTGTGCTCCTGTTTTGTAGTATTAGTCTAGCCAAAGAGTTCTGAACTCTGGAGTTGCGTCATGTTTGACTTTTTGATACCAGTAAGAAGCAAATTGTGGTAATCTAGTAATCAAAGCAACTAGAGACCGGCACGTTTTGTCAGATATATCCTTGAAGACATGAAGGTGTATTGCCTAATTCTGCATATGTTGCGAATATACATTTATGATGACTTACAAGTGCCATATACATAGTCAGTGAGAGACCATTATTTAATCTTTCAGTCTTGCAAAGCAACTTAGTTAATCACCAGTGTCAGTTCCTGACACCAGCCATTTGGTGGCAGTGGGTGTGAACAAATTATTTCCATTCTACTCGATCGTTTGTCAAATTCAGTGTTGTTCTCATGTTTTGTCCAAGTCTTGTTATATCCTTGTTTATATTGTCTTTTCCCCATAGTCGTGGTCTTCCTTTGCTTCTCTTTCCTTTGCTTCTTGTACGAAGTGCAGTGTATGGTATTCGGTTAGCTGGTACTGTTCGTTTCATGAAACAGACTTGTGTGAGATGTGTATGAGGTCTTAGCTGTTTAGACTTTGAGAAGATAATTGAATTTGGTCTTTCCTTTGTGTTGTGCAGACGTTGCTGTTTTAAACTATAAGCCCCAGTTTGGAATAAATCCTTTGCTGAGTAGGAAGCCCGTTCAGAGGTTTAAGTAGAGGAGTTGTGTGCTCCTGTTTTGTAGTATTAGTCTAGCCAAAGAGTTCTGAACTCTGGAGTTGCTTCATGTTTGACTTTTTGACTGCTGTTTAGACTTTGAGAAGATAATTGAATTTGGTCTTTCCTTTGTGTTGTGCAGACGTTGCGGAGACGTTGTGCTTTCTGCTCGTTGGTCCATCTGATCAAGGCGCTTCTCAGACTATTGAGGTAGAAGCCTGTCTATATAAACTATATATAGAATTCTGTTACACCAGAGATTCGTTGTAACATGCTTCATTACAACTTGAATTCTATTAGGGCCATTCCGTGTGAGATCAACCAGACCCTCCCACCTTCAACCTTAGATTTGGCTGAAAATTTCTCCATGTACCTGTCCACCATTTTGAGGCACAATTACAAAATTTTATTACGATATGTCAAAATTTGGTTTAGATATACCATCTTAAAGTGAGGTGGGGTAGGCGAAAATTGGTATCCGATTTCGCGAAATGTTCTCTGAGGCCATATTCAACATGAAATAACTCCAGGAGTAGAGGGGGTAGAGGCATGAGGTTTTCACTGTTGTATTCAGAAAGTGACTGGTGACCTAATGAGCCTATTACAATGACTGTGCCTTGAGTAGAGACTTTAGAGGACAGCTGTCAATATGCCATCTCAGAAATCGCAAACTGTATTTTCTTCAGTTTGCCTCACCAATATGACGAAAAGCAGCTGCAAATTTTTTAAAATCTTTTCATATTCTGATTTGGCAAGTAATGGGCTCCTACTGGATGTATTTTACTTTGATGTTTATTTACAAATGAAATCATACTGACATGCTAAACTTGGTCAAACTGATGAACGGGGGTCAACTTCACCAGCTGATATTGGGAAACTGACAACTGGGATCTACCTGAACTTCATATTTCTGAAAAGTGCATGCATTGACCTTTCTGGTGATACAAATTTGATTTTGGTGCTCAGAAGCAATCAGGAGCAATGCTTTGTTGAATATAGCTCTATTTTCGATGTCGCGACTAACCGTTTTGGTGCAACAAAGTAATTCTAAGTACTTAAGAACTTTTTAGAAGTATGTATCAAAGAAGTAAACAAGCACAAAATTACAAGCATACAGTGTAAACTGTAGAAGTCTAGAGCTACTGATCAATAGTGTTTGTGTGCACTGTGTCCAACTTAGTTCAGTCACACGCGAAATATCACCGAAATTCCAGACTAGATCATGTACTTGTTTTCATATCAGACACTGAAGACTGTATTTTTTAAATAAATTTAAAAACAGACCACAAGTGCTGCAGTTCTATACTGCACGATGAGTTATTATTTAAAACTAACTGGAAGTGTTAAAACAAATTATCATCTATTCAACAACTCTTAACATCTGTTCAAAATGCCTCAAGTACAGATCACATGTTCTGCCCAAAATAATCCCAGTAAATCATAAAATAAAAACTAAATTTTAACATCCTGACCAAGATAGTGATAAACAAATTATCATCTACTTAACAATCTCTTCAAAATTGCTGACTAATCACATGTCCAGTTTTAAAAACCACAGATAATATAACGGACAAACCCTGGATGTGTTTCCTGAGGGTGGCTGGTCCGAACATACACCAGAATGACCTAACCTGTGCTCTTCTGGGGTTGGTCCACAGGGCAAGGCTCCCATGGTCTATCGGGAGGCTGAGCAACAAAGTCTTCACGTTTCTATCGTTTATTGTTTGCAACTTAAAACTGCAGTTATAACAACTGAAGTACAGTTATGCCAGTGACTTACCTACTACTCAACTAAACCACTAAACTATTTCGAGTACTCAACTCAACGCGGCCGACTAACTAGCTAAATGAAAACTTCGGAGTCGAACTCGAACACTGCGACTAATGCTGACGAACTGCTCTGCTGATGGTACTGCGACCTCAAACTCGATGGACGGCTCTGCCGACGCTAATGCTCTTTTATAGGCATCCTTAGAGGCTTAGAGACATTAGAGGCTAATTAGCATGTTGGAGGCTAATTAGCATAAAGGCATTAGAGGCTTAGAGACATTAGAGGCTAATTAGCATGTTAGAGACTAATTAGCATAAAGGCTTAAACGCATTAGAGGCTAATTAGCATGTCAGAGGCTAATTCGAATAAGGGCCTAGAGGCTTAGAGATGCTAGAGGCATTAGAGGCTAATTAGCATGTTAGAGGCTTTAGAGGCGTAGAGGCTAATTAGCATGTTAGAGGCTAATTAGCATAAAGGCTTAAAGGCATTGGGGGAAAATATGAGTTCTTCACAATAAAAATTAATAGAATAGAGAGAAATTTATATTAAATCATGACCTAGACACAAAACATCTTAAGCAGGTTAATGAATAATATTAGAAAATAGCATGTGCTAGTTAATTTGATTGCAGACTTTGATTTCAATACATATTCAAATCTAAACAAATAGCAAGTTTTATAGAGGTACACATAACAGTGAAAAATGAATAATCACATAATTAACAGCCAAAACTAGACATGGATTCTGGTTAGTCGCGACATCGAAAATAGAGCTATATTCAACAAAGCATTGCTCCTGATTGCTTCTGAGCACCAAAATCAAATTTGTATCACCAGAAAGGTCAATGCATGCACTTTTCAGAAATATGAAGTTCAGGTAGATCCCAGTTGTCAGTTTCCCAATATCAGCTGGTGAAGTTGACCCCCGTTCATCAGTTTGACCAAGTTTAGCATGTCAGTATGATTTCATTTGTAAATAAACATCAAAGTAAAATACATCCAGTAGGAGCCCATTACTTGCTAAATCAGAATATGAAAAGATTTTAAAAAATTTGCAGCTGCTTTTCGTCATATTGGTGAGGCAAACTGAAGAAAATACAGTTTGCGATTTCTGAGATGGCATATTGACAGCTGTCCTCTAAAGTCTCTACTCAAGGCACAGTCATTGTAATAGGCTCATTAGGTCACCAGTCACTTTCTGAATACAACAGTGAAAACCTCATGCCTCTACCCCCTCTACTTCTGGAGTTATTTCATGTTGAATATGGCCTCAGAGAACATTTCGCGAAATCGGATACCAATTTTCGCCTACCCCACCTCACTTTAAGATGGTATATCTAAACTAAATTTTGACATATCATAATAAAATTTTGTATTTGTGCCTCAAAATGGCGGACAGGCACTTGGAGAAATTTTCAGCCAAATCTAAGGTTGAAGGTGGGAAAATGTTAGGAAATTGGTTGATTTCACATGGAATAGCCCAATATGACACAGTTGGAGACATGGACCCCAGAATTAATTTACCGATAGGATATAAACTCGTTATAACATGACCTCAATGTAAGGTGATTCTTGATATGTTTTCCAAAGACAGCATTTATAGCAAGTTTCTGGTGTATTATCAACACAGTAATTGTAATTGAAATTAGTAACTTAATTGTAATTGAAATTAGTTACTAATAACGTGCCATTGTGTAATGCACAAGACATCAACCGATGACACACCAAAGCCAAGCCACAATCAGGTCAATATCCAAGTCAGCCCACAAGGCAGAGAGGCAGCCTAGGGTGGATAAGTAATTTGAAAAAGGTAAGTTTTAAGTTGAGAATGAAGTAACTGAGCAGAATGAACAAACACAGGGAAGGAGTTCCAAAATTTAGGTCCAGCAAAAAAGCCTGTTACCCAAGAACAGTTCTAGTCTTAGGTATGATCAGAGAAAGACAGTCTGATGACTTTGTAAAATAATGGTAAATCTGGGGATTGATGGCTGATTTTAAGTATTTTGGTTGGCCAGAGTTCAATGTTGAGTCCCAGTCTGAAATAAATTCTTTGCTGAACAGGAAGACAATGCAAGATGTAAGCACAGGTGTTATATGCTCATATTTTGCCATAGTACAAGCTCCTGATTTTGTTTTTATTGTTAAAGTTATTTTGTTAATGTAACAAAATATTTTTATGGCTAGCTTAAGGGATAATGTAAGATTATGAACATCTTTATTTCACCACGGCGCCAGAAGCAACAGAAAAACAACAAAAAAAGTGTAAACTAAAAAAACAGCTGGCACACTTGCATTTATTGACCATTAACTTGTTGGTCTGTTCGGTTATGTGATTGCTTTCCAATCCAGTGACTGTAGGGTTCAGGCCTGATAATAGATAGCTGTGATAAAATGTGACCTGGCCTGAGCTAGTTTGGTGACTTGTAGGCCTGTAAATGAATGACTGCTGTACTGCTAGAAGTTACCCTGTGGCCAGCCACCTACCGAGTGGCCGTATGGCCTGTAGTTGCTGCAGAGTTGTACCTTGCAGGCATAGGCCCACCATGGCCGGTACAGTAGGCTCTGTAGTGTGGTGCAGAGCCATCTACAAGGGCGGGCAGCAAGCTGCATTAAAATTGGTAAGGAGGAAGGATTGCTTCCTTCAGGCAAATCCCACAGCGATGAAAAGGGTTTGTGGAAATAATAGGTCATGGTGCAGAACAGCAAGTACACTTGATCAACCAGCGTTTACTATGATGGCCCTGATCTTGAGTATAGCCTCTTGGCTATCAACTTGGTTTGAGTTTGTTGGATTTGTTAACATCACTGCTAAAACTCACCAATCTTATGCAAGCTTTTGCCTTTGTAACAGACCAGTTAAATCAGGTATCCGCATCAGCTGGGAAGTAATTGGTCAATCCTGTGATGCAGTACACTATTGTAATCCCGCCAGGAATGAATACTAGTCTTAGACACAGTCTAAGACTTTTGAAGGTCTCTCCTGGCCAGCCCATTTGCCTAAAACATGGAAATAAGCATCATCTATTCATCTGTTATGGGGTGCTGGGGGCTAGTCTCAGGAATCTATATTCCTAAGATGGTAGAATCTTTTAACTGTATAAAAACATGACATGTGACAATAGTTATGAGAGGACAGTGATGAAGAAAGTTTTGTAATCTGTTGTTGCTGCCAGTAAAAAATACAGTTTTTCACAGTGTGCATGCTTTTGGCTATCGAGTGATTGAAAACTGCATTTGACAAGCACACAGATGGTTTTTTGATGTTGATTTTCATTTGTCTGCATCAGTTTTCATGTATCTGGATACTGATGCCCTCTTTAAATGTCACTCAGTGATCAAGATTTTATTGTCTTGCAGCTTGTCTCCAGAACACCTCAAGAGCTGTATGAAATTGTTTGTCTTATCGGGTAAGACTGTTCCCATAGTGTCTTTCAGTTTCGCTTTATTTTCATTCCTGTTTAGAAACACTTATGCATTCCATGTGCATTCATATTTATGCAAATAATGTCTGTAAATGTTTGGTGATATAGGAAGGTTTCCAGTCCTGTAACCCTCATTTGACAACCTAACTGTAGCAGGACACTGTGATTTTTTTAGGGCTGGGTATTTAACACGGCGTGATTATCGGGTTAATTAATTAACATGATTCATCTTTTAACGTGATTAATGATAGGGCCACTGCGCACTGTTCTGTTATACAGAAACACGCTAAAGCATTTCTTGATAAAAGTTCTTTTAAGCACCTGCTGGCTTAGGATCATGTCAACTATAATCCATTGTTATTTTCTTTTTCGCTGTCAATTTTTCAGGTTACGTGCGTCTTGCGAAGTTCCTTTATGATTATTTATAATGGCTTTTGTTAATCTGAAGAAGGATGGAAACAGTTAAAAATATTTTTAAGCAGAAATTTTTATTTAAAAGATGATCACACTGCAATTTGTAAAAACTGTAGCAAGGTATTTAAGTATCGATGGAGCTTGTCCATGCTGCAGTACCATCTGAAACACAAACGTCCATTCACAAATTGTCAAAAAAGCTCAGCCACATAATTTCTGCATCAGATTCTTTGCAGCCAACTTTGTCCTAACTTTTAAACTGATCGAAAGTTATCTGTAAAGCTAAAAGTGATGCTATCACTGATGCAGTGGTGCAATGGATTGCAGTGAACTGCAGGCCATACAGTATAACTACCAATGCAGGTCTTCAGAACGTCCTAAGAGTTGCCACAAACGATGCAACCTACAATCTGCCTTCAAGACAAACTATTGGACGAAAATAAATTTTGACATGCAAAATTTGCTAAACATATGTTTGTTGCTTTAGTTTTTTAAAAAGTACAGTGCGGACGCGTTAATGCGCACCCGGTTTACCCACGATTCCGCATAACGCGAAGTGGTTGTATGTCCCCCAAAGCTATTGACTTAACACGCTGTATCGGTTAAAGCGTTTTACTACCGGGAATAAGGCTAATAAAACAGTAGAGACGTACTCTGGCAGCTGTTACATTCCATTCATTTCCAAACTTGGCATTAGTCGTACAAGCGGGAGGGTGTCTTCTAAATAAATGGGCCTGTGACTCAGCCACGGGAGGGAGCTAATTAGGGCAGGAGGGATGGACAAGGAAGCCTGGCTGGAACCGGTTTTAACCGGTTAGGAGGGGGAATCGGCAGAACAAGGCAGGTATGGCCTGACCGGCGCGACCGCAGAGGTTGGCTGGCTGGGCGGCCAGCTGAGTACAGACCTGCCTGCCATGCGAAGAGGAGCTTGGCTGGAGGGAACAGCATGGGATAGGGGAGTGTGGGCGACCGAGTAGCAGAGGCGATATATTTCAACACTGTCCCGGGTAACGCGCGAACTGGTTTACACGTGGTGTCCCCCCACTACTTCACGTTAACGAGTCCGCACTGTAATAACACTGTAAAGAATACATTAATAAACAACTGAAGTCACCAAGAGTGATATACATATTTATGAAAAATAATGACAAACTTCACTTTTGAAGTGACTGTAAATTCTTAAAACACTTCAAGTGCAGTAGTGATATACATAATTAAAAATAACATTTCAATATCCAAAATAAGCTATAGCAAGTAAAAACATATCAGCTGTGTACATGTTTACTGTACTAATATTCTTAAAACTTTAAAATAAATATTTTCTATTTAATTTTTACTAGTTAGATATCGTGTCAAGCGATTAAAAATTAATCGAGTTATTAAAAAAATTAATCGTGTGATTAATTTCGATTAACAGTTTTAATCAATGCCCACCCCTAATTTTTTTAGTAAGATCCAAACAGGTGCTGTAGAAATAGTTGCATGGTCTTGCATCTGTGTCCTGCAGTGTAGTACATGGCTGCTTGATTAAGTGCCGACAAAATGCCGTACTTTGAACAGCTGTGCGAGTGAGGTGGTTTTGTTGATGATTTCTGAAGGGAACTGCTTCCAAAGTTGCCTCGTGATGGGCTGTTTTCGGTCGATGTGCTGTTACGCAAGAGCACTACGCAGACAGCAGATGCTGTTTCTTGGCAATGGTTAGATGATCATGGACTGTGGCATCCATACAGTCTTATTGACAGCAGAATCATCGAGGTAACATCAGCAGACTCTAACGGTCAATTTTTTTAAAGCTAGTCTCAGTTGAGAGATTTAACCAAAGGAGCCAAATTAAAGCATTGTACTAGCTTAACCTCAGTTATAAGATGTTCATCAGCTTAATTGATAGATGAGGTCAACTTAGGTTTTTTCTGATGAACTCGGAGATTACTAAACGTGTCTGGGCTATAGGGTGATCCCTTAGACTGGGTCTGGAGAAGAGCCAGTTGTGAACTTACATTGTAAATGTGATATTCCTGTGATAAAATCAGAACATTGAAAGAGAACAGGGAGATTACTAAATGTGTCTGGGCTGTAGGGTGATCTTAGACTGGATCTGGAGCAGAGCCTGTTGTGAACATGTTTTAGTCAGTTTTGTTACCATGCAGGCAGCACATCAGTCCGGTGAACATGAAGTGAGCCTAACAATATACGGTGGAAACTACACAATAGACTTTGACTCAATGCAGCAGATAAATGATGACACTGGAACTGCCAGACACGTGCAGAGAAAAGTCAATTCCTTGGCTGCAGCTGCAGCTGCATCAGGTAGGCAGAGAAGAGAATCAGGACGAATCATTTGACCATTGGTTGCTATATATGATTGACAAATGATATGATTGATATGCTTTCTCAGTATTACTGATGTTGTTCCATAGTCACTTGGTCTTGCCCATTTGAATAATAATGTCATTTATGGTTGGAATTGGTTTTGCAAAGCTGAGCCATGGTCATTTGGTCATGACTGTGGAGAAATTTTAATCAAAGACTGTCTGGTCAGTCATCTATCAACTTTCATTCAACTAAATATGATTTTGTCATTCTTGAACATTATTTAGGCCAGTGAGGAATGTTTTGACAGGATGTAGTTTTCATTGATGTCTGTGCTGAGCTCTTAGCATGAAGCAAAATTCAACTTGCGATTGATGATAGAGTTTTCTATAGACACAGCTTTTTACACAGAAACTAATACAAGGCAAGCATTTTCTTAAATGAGAAATCATTGATTATCCAGTGCCAAGGTCAGTTTTGGTGAAGAGCGATTCACGAGAGGATATTCTTCACGAGGATGCTGGGCTGGCAGCAACTTTCATCAAAACTCTGTTCTGTGTTCTTTATGAAGTTTACAGCTCATCTGTAAGTTCATTTCATAGTATTTCAAATTCTGTCATGTATATCTCATGTGCACTTTTGTAGAATTCTGGTAAGTTTTGGTTATGATTAGTTCAACATATTTGAGAGAAGCATTGCATCTGCTGTTTGTTAATTAAAGAAGGTATATAATTTCAAAACATCTTGGAGCTGTTGGTTTGAAAGGTTTATGCAGTACAATCCAAAGTAGAGAATTCAGTTCCAGTCGCTACTTGCTGTGGTGCAAGTTGGTCCAAGAGTAGCTAGCCAATTATAAGCTCATATATCAACAGTGCATTCACAAACAAGATGGCATCTAGAAAACAGTAAAACTTAAATTAATTGCAAAATCCTATAGTTGAGAACTGTTTGGAAATAAATTTGCATGAACGATTTTAGATTCTATATATGTAACAGTTTCTGTGGTTTCGCCTCCACAAAATCTGGGAATTTATGGCATGAGTTAGCAGAGTAGAGCATGTCTTGATTCAGCTATTGGCCAAAAATTTTTCTTCTGAAAGATTTTTGTTCTGTTGCACTTACATCTCTTGTGTAGGGTGATAGTTTATTAATTTGATCTCTTTACATTTATCTGATATCTAGCGATAAAAAATAGTTGTGGTGGTGGTTGCGATAATGGTACGACTGCAGTTGTGATGCTTAATTTCATTGCAGGCTGGTCCTTCTGTTCGTCATAAGTGCCTGCAAGCTATTATGAGGATGATATACTATGGAAGCCCAGAATTACTGAAATTTGTGCTGCCTTCATGCAATGTGTCAAGGTAGGATATTAATGTTGTGTTAAGTACTGTCTGTAAATGTTGAATAAAACGAAAATTTAGTAATTTAGCATTCAACTTTGTTACTAAATGTATAATACTTATTTATTCATCTGTTTTTTTTTTATTTCTAGTCATTTGGCTGCAATGATGGCCTCAAATGACCTGAAGATTGTTGTGGCTGGTATCCAGATGGCAAATATTCTAATGGAGAAATTACCTGATGTTTTCAATGTCTACTTTTGTCGAGAAGGTGAGTTTGCTGCCAATGATTACAGTAAAACGTTTTGTCAGGCAGTATGAGATCTGTATTAAGAATATTCATCTGGTGACAGGCGTTTTTGCCAAATGAACAGATGCACATACCACAAGTGCCCAGCACACAACAGCCGTTGAGCTTGCTCTCCTGTTTCACCTTTATCTGAACTCATGGATAAGCACATTCCTGGTAAGACAAAGATATTTGCTACATGTCCTTCCCAGCCCTGGGGAAACTCAGACACTGTGCAAGGAGGCTGTGTAGCCAGTTTGAAAGGTGTTGGTGATGTTCTCATTTACCTTTCCAGCTCCTCAAATTCAGGCACCACTGTCATATTGTCCTTAAACTTTGTCTCATCAGCCAAGTCCACCTACTTGTCTTATTTAGTCTGTGGCAGACGATGAACAAGATCTTGCGTCACAACAAATAAAATATACCACTTAGCTTTCCGTCAGCAGAACTCTTCTGGGGCCGACTTGTTCCAGTGTTTCTTTTCTGACAAGATTTGGATCCTAACACTTAAGTTTTCCAATGTTCATTCCTCCATTGGCCCATCATACCCTAAATCTCCTCCAACAGTTCTTGACCTATTCCAACCAACAACTCTGACTGAGATTCATAATCCCATTTTCTCATTGTTTGATAAACAATATGGCTTTGACCTTATTCCTACCATCCTTCTGGAAAATGTTGCAATGCCTTAGGCCCATTCTTCACATCCATCACAATTAAATGATAACATTCACGATGTCTCTTTCTGAAGGCTGCTTTGCTGACAGTTTCACTTATACATTAGTTTACCCTCTTCTTAGAAAGCCATCTCTGCCCTGACGATCTATCCAGGTATTCCTTTCATTTGACAGTTACATGTCTAATCCTGCTCTCCAACTACTTGATTCTGTTTTTGGCAATGTTCAGTCTTGAATGGCTAGCATTAAACTTCTTCTGAATCCTTCTAAAACCGAGTTCCGTATTCTGGGCAAAAGCCAAAAACTTTGCAGATTTGATTGGCTTACGTCTGTTCAGTTATATGGCTTATTCATTAATACACTGAAATCGTCCACAGTTTTGGTATAGAGTTTGACTCCACCTTGTCCATTTAGCTCAATTTCATATATGGAATATTCATAGAATCATCTAATTTGCCTCAAACTGTGTTGATCCCACTAGTTACCTGTAATATGTAATGGTTTTCAGAAGATATTGCACTCACTGTACTGGCTGCCCACTGAGCAGAGAATCCGTTAAATCAGCCAACATATCTATGTTCCATTCCCCCCCACCCCCTATACTAATAAATATTGCACTTGATCAGTGGATGCTTTGGCTTTTATGCCTTGTACCAGTACAGTGTTGGGTTCTCAGGCATTCTTAGTATCTGGTCAAAGCTTTGGATTTCACTGCCCAGTTCATTTCATTCTGTCAATTCTGCGATGTCCTTCAGTCTAAACTTTAGAGACATCTGCTTCACATTGCTTACCCACCATAACTTAACATCTGGTTTCTTTTACCTATCGAAGTTTGACCTGGCTTCTCCAACGGATTATGATCTTTGATTATGACTTCACTTGAAGCGACCTTGGGCATCATGGTAATGGCGATACAGAAGTCATTAGATTTTATTTATTTCAATGGTAACATTTGTTTTGTTTAGCTATGATGTAATCTAATTAATTGGTGAGTTTTGTTTTGATTCGCTGTGATGTCATTTATTTAAACGGTAACATTTAAATAGCTTCTAGGATGTTCTGAAGGGTGTCCCCTGAGCTTATAATTAGTAACTTCTGTTGAAACAACAGAAATTTGAGGCATCTGTTGTAATGTCTAAGCAACAATAATTGTTGGTGTTAGTGTCTTGGGATAATGTTGTCATATGTTGAAAGCAGTGTAGAAACAGAGTTCTTATTTATGGTGCAATCATGTATATCATTTATGAAAACAGGAGTGATGCATCAGATAAAGAGGCTTTGCGAATCCGAAGTGATTGATTTATCAACAAAGAAAGAATCATCATCAGATGGAGCTGCAGTGGGCACAGCATCTGGAGGTGGTGGCTCTTCACCTTCCCTGCTGCCCAGCTCTTCAAGGGATGCTGCTGTATCAAGTCCAAAGAAACTGGACTCAATGCCAGCAATTTCAACAGATGGAGATAAGCCTAGCTCGCCTTCTCCAAGACTGTGAGTTCCTATATAGTGATCTCTGTGAGTGTAGCCTAGACCTTTTGACTGTCTTATGCTACTGTGAAATAGGAAAATAGATGACTGACAATTTTTGCGTAAAATTTTATTACAGATTAACTTGTGCTTTAAGAATTATTTCATCAACAGTGTTTTACGTGCTGTCATTAGCAGTATGGTTGGCTACTGTGATCTACATTGACCTAACTCCTAAGTATGAACATGCATGTATAGTCATAAATCATTGCTAAATTGGCTACCCATTGGAAAGAGAATAATTTTCAAGACCGGGCTTATTGTCTGTGTGGTCAGACATTTCTGCCAACCACATTATCTTCATCCTACACTGAATATCAAGACTTGTCAGTACCTGACCAGGTTCTCTGACTGTCTCACTCTGACTGTACCGAGGACAAGAGCAGCTCTTTGTGGGCATGCCTTTTCTGTTGCTGGCCCCAGACTCTGGAACTCTCATCCAACAAATATTCACACTGCAGTCAGTGTCAGCCTTTAGATCTTGAGCAAAAACTCATCTTTTCCTGGACTCATTTCCTTCGTTGGCTGTTTCTGTGTTTTTTTTTGATTTCCCTCTTTGCTTTTGACCAGACTTACACTGGAAAAAGACTTGTACACCAACTTTGCTCAGGAGCGACCATTGACCATTTCCACAGCACTTGGTGCAGTGGAAGTTTTGGATTACTATTAATGTTATTATTATTGTGTCATGTTAGGTAGCTGGAACGCATGCAGCTGCTATGCTTGTTTGTGGAGTTGCCCAAATTTGATAAAGTTCTGGTAGCATGTCTCAGAGCATTGTATTCCAGAGTTCAGTTTTGGTCTTATTGTACCAGCTGGGAGTGCATCTGCCTGTTAGCAGTAAATTTATCACCCTTTCCCAGGGCAAACTTGTTTTCCCACTGCATACAAATCAGTAATGCAGTGCTTTACCTTTTCTTTGGTTGGGCCATCTACAGTACTTTGTAATTTCGAAACTTCTGTAGTGCCAGTGTCTAAATAAACTGGTGCTACAAAAGTTGCAGTCATTACGCTGGTTGCCCATCGAGCAAAGAATCCAGTTTAAAAGCTGTCTTATAGTTCACAAAGTACTACATTTAAACAAGTCAACCTATCTCTGTTCCATGCTCAGTTGTCATACCAACAAATATTGCACTCAATCAATGGACACTATGACTTTTGTTATCCCTCGTACAAGAACAATGTTGGGTTCTAGAGCATTCTTGGTTGCTGGTCCATGGCATTGGAATTTGCTGCCAAGTTCATTTCGTTCTGTGATGTCATTCAGGTCTAAACTTAAGACTCGTCCGTTTCAACTTGCTTACCTACCGTAACCTAGCTTCTGGTTCCTCTGACCTGTAGGAATTCGACCTGACTTCTGCACTGGATTATGATTTCGATTACAAGTTCACTTGAAGTAACTAATCATTGATGCCTTGGGCATTATGATAATGGCACTATAGAAGTCATTAGATTAGATGAGATATCAATCGATGGCTCACCAAATTCAAGCTGCAGTCAGGTCAACATTCAGAAAGTCAGTCCACTGAAACAGTGAGACAGCCCACGGAGATAAGCCTACTGAAAACTTAAGTTGCGACTGAAACGACGTAAGAGTCTGAGCAGAATGAACTGAAGAAGATTCAAAACTTAGGTCCAGCAACCGAAAAACTTGTCGGGTACTTTGATACTTTGAATGGCCTGCCTTTGGATCTACATCATGCTCTGGCCATGGGTGCTACTAGCACATTCTGTCAACCCTGAAAACTTCTTTCTTTCACAAGGGGTAGGTTGAGAGCGTTTTTAAGTTGATGTCTTCAAGAAATGCTGTACATAGGTGATTTAAATTAATGTTTTTATTAATATCTGATTGGAATTAATGTTTTTGTTAATATTTATAATGGAATTGGTTGGATAACTCGTGAAATAGATGAGGATAACGTTGCAAAATTCATTGTTTATATTCAGTTCTTTGAGTCCATGGGTTCATCACCTGTTGGTGTCGATCACATAATTCACTGTAGATCTCCAATGTCCCCTGTCCTCTGCCAACAACTTGGCCTCTGCACACCCATCCTCCATCAGTCCCTGATGCCTCTGATTCAGCTTTTTATGCCTGGCGCGTTAATCTTGTAATATTCATTAATTCATTCATTCAGTCAGTCAGTCCCTGACATCATCCAGCCATTCTCTGTTCAGTCTACCTATGATCCCGCTGCCATCCATCATTCCAAACACCGCTTGTTTGACCATCTTGGTGTTATCCATATCTATGCCTTTTAAAAATATTTGTGTTTTATATTCATTTGTGTGAATTTAGTGTGTTTTGTTTCCCAACAGTCGACTGAGCAGCGTTCTCAAGCACAAGAAACCTCCCAAGAGAGGAACAATGGGGGCAGGAGGAGGAGGAGGAGGAGGCAGTGGAACCAGTCGTAAGAGCAGCAAGAATGAAGTCGGTCTGGAGACGCATGGCTTGATGGGCGAGTCCTCAGGCACTGGTGCTGACCTGGTCCTTCCCCCCACCAGAGGAAAGTGGAATGGACCTCCAAAGGGGTCATTCTTGGCTGGATTGCACCCTTCGCGCTGGGGACGATCCAGTTCCATGGGACCTGACAGGCCTTACCCTCCTTTGGTATGTATCATTCTTTGTATGTAATCCAGTGACTTCTAATTCAAAGAACTAATCACGACAATTCAGAACAATTCTGTCTGCTGTAAACATTATATTGCAAGAAAGCTGAAACATTTTTCTGTTACCATTTTCGTAGTTATAAATCATTATTGATATAGATTCATAAAGTTTGATGATTTTTTATGTATTTAATACTTGTTTATGGTGTGTACGATAGTCTAGTGGTTGGCATGCTGGACTGTCAATTGAGAGGTCGTGGGTTCAAATCCCCACCAGGGCAGAAATTTGTTTAGAGATTTCTACTCCACTAGCACCCTCTAGCCAACTCAGCTAAAATGAGTACACTGACTGTCAGTGGGAAGATCAGGCAGCAAGGAAGAGGACTGACCACCTTTCCTTGTATGCTGAGGTTAAGAAAACTGAAGTTTCAAACACTTTATTTGTATGGCTGTCTGTCAGGGCTAACTGCTATTTTTCTAATACTTGTTTTCACAGATGTACAAGTATGGATGTTGGAACATGAGTTCCATGATCCAAATAGAGAATGATGAACATACAGTAAAGTCTCTTAAAATTTTGAGTTTAGGGGTGTCAAAATTTTGCAAGTACCTGAGTTCATTCTGAATGAGTACCCAATTACCCATGACTCCATCAATTGCCAATACTTTAATAATGTAAACCATGAAATAGTTGCATGTCATTGTGTACTGCATGTACTATAGTTGGCTGGTCGCTGGCTGGTTGTGAATCATATGATTCACTAGATTATATTTGATTATCAATATTTAATGCATATTATTGCTTAGAGTTAAAAAGTAACCTGGACAAACTGATGTTATTAAACAGTGAAATACACAAAATAACAAGGGATCTTCATATACTACTGAAACTTTTATTTGTTCAACTGAAACAATACCAACGACGGCAGCCAACAAGATCTCGTTCAAAGTCTTGCAGTCATTAAGTGCGTAATTTTAGCATGGAGAATTAAACTGTCGTCCAATGGGCCACATGTGAGTCAAACTTTCTGCTTCACTGAAGTACTGTGACTTGCAAGCAATGCTTAATCAACTGCAAACTACACACAAAGACCGAGGATGCAGTAAAGACAGGTTAATTAGTAACTGTTAGTCCAGGCCTCTAAGGTATTTCTGCGTTGTCATCCAGATGATCCAATCCGTTCATTCTGACTTTACAGTAATGTTGTCAGAATGAACGGATTGGATCATCTGAATCATCGACTGATTGGATCATCTGGATCATCAACGGGACGTTAGAGGAGAGTCAGTCTCTCTACTCACAACACCGCGATATCTTTCAGCAAGTCTATGCATGCTTAGTTCAGGCTTTAGTAAGTTACTGAATCCTACTTTTGTTGCAGCCAGCACAAGTTGGTCTTTCACAGATTCTGCACCCGGATGCAGTCGTCCGACCGCCAGCGCTTCCTCCACGCCCACATATGGTTGACAATCGTGACAAAATCAAACAGTGGATTACTGATCAAGGTAATTTGAAAGATTATTCAGCTACAACCTCTGTAGTTGTATTACTTATTTATGAGGAAACTTTAGTCACTGTTTAATTTCTGATCTCTTAAATCAAATATGTAAATTTTAATGTCTGTCCTGAGCACATTTTTAAAAAACTGAATGAGTCTGGGTTAACATTGTGCAGCCATGAAGTTCTCAGAGAAGTATTTTGGTGTGGAAAGCAGTCATGCTAGCAATCATCCAGCCCTGAGTACTTTGAACTTGCTGTGCAGTGCTACAGCTGCATTAAACAACCTGGTAAGCAACTTGTAAATACTTCTCAGCAACAGTATTTTTAATAATTCTGTATTTTTATACTACCATTACTTAATGACCAAGCATGATTTGATAATGCTGCAATATGTGCAAAGGACTTGTTCAAGATCCTAACACAGTTCTATCTCAGGAATGCTCGAACCCTTGTGCTTTGTGCTGCACAGTGAATGCTGAACCATTTTCTGAAGCAGCCTTAAAAATTAGGCCACAAACCTAGCTCAGCATTTTTAGCGATCCTTTCAGCTAGCCCAAAAAGGCAGCCATGGGTATGAAGTGTTAGCAACTTCATTTTTCTTAGCCTTGGCATATGAGGGGTGGCCAGCCTTTCCCTTGCTGCCAGATCTTGCCAGTGAGTGACAGTGTACAGTCCATGTACTCACTATAGCAGAGTTTGCTAGGGGTGCAAGTGGCGCTGAAATCTTGAAATTTCTGCTCTGGCAAGATTTGAACCCTGACCTCACAACTGACAACCCTGCATGCTAGCCACTAGACTATCGCCTACCTTTAGCTCAAAATTATTGCTATGTAATGTAGTACAATACTTGTACAGCAGTAATTTAGTCTTTAGTGCATGGCATGTTCATCATAAAACAGGTCTTTGAAGATCTTTCTTTGTAAAGAGTTGACTTGATGATATTACATAAACATGTGACCATGTTTGACAACCACCTACTTTAGAAATATTGCAAGTTAAATTGTAATGGAACTTAGCTGGCTGGTGTAAATTAAATAGACCTTTTTATGCCTGAAGTTTAAAATGAGATTCTTTGAGTTATATATTTGGCGTGTCAGTGAAAAATATATACAGAACTATTTCGGGCCCGTTTGATGTCTAATCACATTCTAAATGCATATCTCGCATATTGATTTTTCTGACTAGGCTGGATTATCTCTTGCATAGTCACACGTACCACCCTAAACTAAAAATAGTGTGCATTTATATGGTGCCTTTTAAAAATCTCTTAATTAATTAATATAGGTGGTGGACTCCAGATAGTAAGTTTGTGCACAGAACAGTTTTGTGTGAGGTGGTGATAGAAAATCTTTGTGGTGAAACCACTGTGCTTGTGGTTGGTTATGTAATTGCATATATTTTTAAATGGTCAGTGCATGAAGACATTGAGGGTTATATAAATCGCTACATGTTATAGGATCAGGAAATAGAGAGCCTGCAGGAAATAGCAGGCATTATCACAGACAGCGACATGTCACCATTTGAGATAATTCACAGTGGTTTAGTTGGAACTTTGCTCACTTACCTGACAGCTGGTGACACTCCACTTAGAGACCAGCACATCAGGAGGTTTCTGCTTGTCATTCTTGGTTGTAAGGTTAGTTAATGGCTTTTAAGTTTTTTAACTCAGTTTTTCTTTAATTAATGTAGTATATATGCTGTTTTGTAAATAAAGTTTTTGTTGCAGCTGTTACTGAAATTAATGTGAACAAATTCAGAATTCTGTAAAATTCTGTGAAAACTCAACGTGTGGTAATCATTAGAACATGATTTTGTATGTATCACAGCAGACTGTGATATGTACCAAATGCAGGTAATTACACACCTGCAGCATATAAGTTCACATAAGTGGAAAGAAACTAGGCACCAGACTTCTGCCTTTCCAGGTTGTCAAGCTGTTCTTGCATGATTTATGGCATTTTTGCATATGCTTTTATGCGAGTGTATGTGTGTATGTATATAATGTTGGAGTCTCGTTGTCTAGGGGGTATCAAATGAAGAAGACAACAAGTTGTTCCATAAAAACGTTGCTTCTTCTCATGTTCGGTTTCAAACACTTTTCAAGAATTTCTCAATCACTTCTTTCTTTGGTTAATACAGCAGCTACGCTCCTGTTGGTGTTCCAGTCCTGGCTGTGGCAGGCAAGGTTACAAGAACCATAATTTATTTCAGCTACATCTGCCACTAGGTATGGTCTCTTTATCCATTTGGGGAGTGGAGACATGTGCCAAACGGACTAGTGCAGCTACATTAAGTTCACCTGCTTTGGAACTGTAGTGCCTCTGAAGGGCTCAAAGCCAGCTGCAGCCAGCCAGGACCTTCACCATTAAAATAATGTCTGGAAACAGGTGGTGTTAATGTATCCAGAAAGATAAATTGTCTAATATTAAATCAATCATTTATGCTCATAACAAGACAGGAGTGTGGCCTTTCAAAGTTATTGGACAAAATCTTCTGGTAGCAGGCTACAGTGCAAATGCCTTCATATCAGACAGCCTATGTCTGAGCTTTCTAGCCACACCAAGACTTGCATAAATCGCACGCTGCTCTATTTCAGGTTCACCCTCTTAACCCATGGTTCATTAACAAGTGATGGCAATGACTGTCTCCCGATGACCTTGCTTTAATGGGTCTGTAGGTTTTGCTGTTGAAGTGTTGCTGTTGTTGTCTTATGTTGTAGACTACTCTGGATGGAATGGCAGATATTGATGTTTTCCAACCAGAATCATTTTCTTCATTAGTTGCCAAGCTGATGACTTGTTTTCATCACCTGGAACAAGTAAGCGAACCACTTCATTGTGAGGTGGGCAATACTGGTTGAGATGGAATGACCCATAAATGCAGCTGAAAAGCTGTTCATTACTTCTCAACTGTAGTCAGTGTTGTAGACAGTTTTTGTAGTGCAGACAGAGCAGGAGCAATTCAGTTGCTTAAGATCTTTGTTATGATGCCATTCAGCTGACTATGCAATAAATACAATGTATGATGTGCAGTTAGGGTTGGTGGTAGTGTTGATATCGTGGTTTTTGATGTCTCACAGAGTTGTTGGGTGCATGTAGCTGATGCTGTTTTGTGCTAAGTCAAATTGTTCATTTTAGTTCTAATCAACTAGGAGTGCCATTAAGATGTTTCCTTGAAATGGTACTATTTATACGTGTGATTGTATGGATAGCGTATTGTAAATGTCTGATTAGATTGCTGTATAGTCATTAGAAGCAATATCGTAATTACTTCTCTTGTATTGTCATGCCTTCATTACAGAGGATATTTGCTGTTAAGAAATTGTATAAATTTTAGTTCCAGGTTAAAGTCCATGATTTGCCCGGTGGTTCAGGTGCAAGTGGTCGAGGAAATAATGCTCTCAGATTCTTTGACTCTCATCAACTAAAGGTAATTTTGTTTTCATTTTCTTTTATGATTTTGGTGTGAGTCTGGCATTGCCATCTGGGTAATGTATCTGCCTACTTACAGAACGTTTGTCCACATGTCTTTGGTGTTGTTGGCCATCAATCTTTCTCCTCCGAGACCTAGGGATTGGATGTTCCCTCTATACTCACCTCCACAATGCAATATTGGGCCCTCTGAGGGAATGGGCTGTCTACCTGGTATTGACTTTCGTAGAGCTGCATCTTCTGAGAATTAACACTCCACACAGCTTTTATCAACGCTGCATCTTCTGAGAATTAACACTCCACACAGCTTTTATCAATGCTGCATCTTCTGAGAATTAACACTCCACACAGCTTTTATCAACGCTGCATCTTCTGAGAATTAATACTCCACACAGCTTTTATCAATGCTGAATCTTCTGAGAATTAACACTCCACACAGCTTTTATCAACGCTGCATCTTCTGAGAATTAATACTCCACACAGCTTTTATCAACGCTGAATCTTCTGAGAATTAACACTCCACACAGCTTTTATCAACGCTGCATCTTCTGAGAATTAATACTCCACACAGCTTTTATCAACGCTGCATCTTCTGAGAATTAACACTCCACACAGCTTTTATCAACGCTGCATCTTCTGAGAATTAACACTCCACACAGCTTTTATTAACACTTGAAAACTGTTTTCTGTGACCGAGTCTGGGTGGTAGCCCTTCTAAGTAGATATCTTGAAGACGCATAGTTAAAGAAATTTGCTGAATGAATTAAGACTCAGTAGGGTCATTCTGTGTCAATGCAGCCAGTTTGTGGAAATATCCCCACCTAACTGACTCAGATTTTGATAATTTTTGGCCAGTATGTACAGTAGAAAAATATGTATTATGAAGGTCTGCAAAGTTTCAGATCTTACGTTTGGTGAAACGCCTCTTCATCTTATTTTGTCACTTTTGGTTGGGTTGTTCTTGCGTGCATTTTATGAACTTATTCATTGTTATCTTTAGTGCAATCTTCAGAGACATGCATCTTGTACAAATCTGAAGCAGTGGAGGGGTGGCACAGTAAAGATTGATCCACTGGCACTCGTTCAAGCGATTGAACGATATTTGATCATGAGAGGTTATGGGAGGGTCAGATCAGTAAGTAAAATGTAGGCTGTTATTTACTTTAATTTTAGATTCAATATGTAATGTTGATATACATGTAATGTTTACTATGTAATTTTATTCTGCATCTTGAACTTTTCCTGTTTTTCTGTATTGCCTTAGAGTCAATAAAAGATGCAATTGCTTATCTTACTTTTATGGCTGTGATAGTTGTTTGTAGCTGACTGCATTTTTATTTTAGAATGCAGACAATGATTGCAGCGATGATGATGATGCTTCTGATGATGACATTGATGATACTTTGGTAAGAACATATTTAATCACATATCAGTATTCAAAATGTACACATAACAGTGCATGTAACCTAAATGTAAAGATTTGAGCAACTGATCTCAGTTGAGGTTTCATATTGTACTCAGTTTAAAGCACTTCACTGGCTGTATGTGTCAACTGATCCATGATTTGGTCCTTGATTTTGCGAGACTTGTTTGCTGACTCCCACAGTAGCCATTTGGTTAGGGCGCTCAGCATGTAACGCGGAGTATGGGTTTGAGCCTTCTCCCCTGGCTAGGTACCTTGAGCAAGTCCTTCACTCACAAGTACTCATTGCCATTGACTGATGATAACTCCTATCTGTAAGAAGGCCACACACTGCATTTGATTTTGCCACTGATGTCTTTTCCTTTTGGATAAAATAGGCTTATTATATTTCATGTAAGTTGCAAACTTTGCTAAAATTAAGTGCTCAAGTTTGATCCAGGTTAATTTAGCACATTTAAATGCTCAGTTTAAGTCAAGCATTTAATTGTTGATGACACAAACAGTTATAAAACAGTTATATTGTTTAGCAGAGCACTTGATTTTGGTGTTTTTCCATTTGTAGGTTACAAGAAAATTCAAAATGCAACCCTGGTGATGAGTTTTGTTGTGTTTTCTTTGAGTGTAGGCTGTGGTTTCTCTGTCACACGGAAGTGGACGCCATCGCATTGAGTTTCTTATAAACGATCATCTTCTGCCTTACAACATGACAGTCTATGAGGCAGTGAAGCAGTTCAGCAGTGTCACAGAGAGAGAAAACAATGAAACAGACACAGATTCTGACTACCTTTACGGAAGCACTGGAATCTGGATAAATACGCATACCATATGGTGATAATTTAATCTCCTATTTTTCCAAAATACAATTTCATTGGAATGCCTTGTACTTCTTGTTGTTCATGTGCACAACACTAATGTAGTTTAGGAAAGTATACACAGTGTATGGCATCTATATGTGTCTCTCAGTTTCAGTTGAAGCCTTGGCATTATTAGTACTCAATCAGCTGCTAAAATATTTTAAAAAAATTGCAGTGAATTATTATTATTATGTTAACATTATAGTTAGGAAACCTTACAGTCTATGGTATCATGAACTCAGTTAGTCAGCTGGATATGCTTGACAGTGTTGAGCTATTTCCAAAACTGTTATGTTTAGAGCCTGTGACTGCTGATACATTTGGTAGGCCAAATAAAAAAAGTTGATGGTCTATGATCTAGCAACTGTAAAACCTGGTGAACCATATCTTGAAAGACATAACCCATGGTACTTTAGCAGACTAAACCTGATTGGTGAGTTGTTCCAGTGGTTTTGAGTGGATAGTGTGTGATTTATGGTCTCAGGTACAGACCAGCAGCTGATCCAGATGGAACAGCAGAAGCTGCTTCCAGTCCAAAGAAAACAAAGTCGGACAAATCAAGAGGTCGACATACATCGAAGTCTAACAGAGGTATTCTTAGATTAGAAAGACCGTTGCTACTTCTATGTTTCTTTAGTATGAAGTTGTTCTAAGTGAAACTTAAGCTTGTGACTGTGGTAACATTTTTTCATGCACACTGTTTGATCAGTAGTACCAAACAAGGAGCTTATTTACAGTAGTTTAATTTGTAGTTTGTATAGAAATGAAGTCATTAATTTTCACTTGGGTTTGCTTGAATTTTTAAGTCCTGCATTAAAGTCCAATTTAATTTTACGTCATGACATCAGAAGTCTGAATTATTTTATGTTTTTATGGGAAAACATACTTTTCATAACTTGGCCAATATTTAAGCTAGAAAAACATTCTTGCATCAAATTTTCACTTTTTTATGCATAAATCTGTTTTGTAAACAGATATTGGAAATTCCTGCTGTTATGCTAAAATAAAAAATCTGCATGTCTCATAACCCCAGTTGTGCAGTTTAACAAAACCTTGGTCCATTTCACAGAGCAGTGCTTTAAAATCTTTACTGATTTTCTCCGATTTCTTGCAGTCAACTCTGTCTTACATGAAGTCAGTTGTGGAGTGGAGGTCTTTTAATGTGGGAATCACTGAGAGTCCATTCATTTGGTTTTTTTGGGTAGGAGATGTGAATAAAACAAGTTCAGGGCCTATTGGCTATATGATTGTGGTTGGTTTCCCATAGTAATATATAACTGGGGATGAACAGCTAATACATATATGCTGTTTATTATGTGCAAGGCAAAACCGACTTGTTACTTGACTCTGACTTCTCTGGTACTGCCTTTAATGACATTCCACCTGTCACATACTTCGAAATCCTGTCTCTTCTTAATCACATTGTCCCTAAATCCTCTCTGATGGACTTCATAGCTATGTGACTCATTGTCTCTTGTTCTGATGTTTTCTCCCATCTTATTGCACACTTAGTAACTTGTCTTTTGTTGAAGACTGTTTTCCATCATGTTTTAAATCACCATTAGTTATGCCTTTACTTAAAAAACCTGACCTGGACACCAGCAACCTCTCAAATTTTAGACCCATCTCCAACTTCAATAAGATTCTTGAATATTTCTTCCATACATGAATTAAGAAACATATTACTTCAGCTCCTAATCTCAGTCTTTACCAATCAGCTTACCATGAAGGCTACTCAACTGAAACTACTCTTGTCTTCACACTGGACAACGTATTCTTATCTACTGATACTGGAAAGGTGAGCCTTTCAGTGCGCCTCGGCCTCGGTGCTGCTTTTGACACTGTTGACCCCAACTACTGCTTTCTAGAATCAGCAAAAGCTTTGTTGTGTCTTGGGTTACTTTAAGCTGGCTAGTTTCTAACGCCTGCAGTCGGTCTCAGCAAGCGAGCATTGATTCTGCTGAGTCTGATCCTTCTTTCTGCTCAGCTGGTGTCCCACAGAGATCGGCCCCTTATTTATAATCTTCACTTCACCAAGTGAAGTCAGCCACATAGCCAACTACTTTGGATTGAAGTTACAACAGTATGCTGATGACCCTTAGCTTTATATTGCTCTGTCACCCACTGATCAGTAAGGCAAGGTAAAACTTGAAGAGTTCCTTTCTTTTGTTCATGCATGGTTTTGTTTCAAAGGTTTGGCCATAAATCCAGATAAGTTTGCCATATGCCAATGCCTGCATTCTATACCTTCACCTTCCAGCATTGACCTAGCTGGTGGCACTGCTGTTCCACTTTCAGAGGTGATCAAAACACTTGGGGTAATTCTGGACAGCAATCTCACATTTCAACCCTACATAACAGATCTGCAAATCTTGTTTCTATCATATCAGGGCAAATGTCATATCAGGTCAGCTCTTACCAAAGACATGGCACAAACCACTCTGGTCTGCCCTCGCCTTGATTACACCAACTCGGTTTTTACAGGTATCTGAGATCTTGAAGTATCTCATACCTTGAGCTCAAAAGGCTTCAACGCATCCAAAATTCCCTGGCTCGTGTGGTGTTGTGTGCACCTCCTGGTACAAATTCCTTGGCTCTATTAAGCCAACTGTAGAATTCCAGATAAGATTTAAACCAGCCTGTCTGACCTATAAAATCCTTACCATGAGCACTCCTACCTCATATACTAGTTCCCCTGACATCCTTCCCCACAGCCTGTGTATGATCTTCGGGTATGGAACTCTTGGCTGAGCCATAATGCGAAACTGTCCTGGGCTCTTGTGCATTCCACACTGCTGCCCTGAAGGAATGGAATTGACTACCAGTGTATCTTCAAAGCTCAGACTCCTTTTCTTCATTCAGGAAGCACCTGAAGACTCATTATTTTTCACTGGTTTTTAAACATATGGATATCTAACTGCATTCATCTGACAACTTATTAACTGCGCCTCCAATTCACAATTCTGTGTGACTCTGCACTCGTTAAAAATTTTCATAATAATAATATTAGCCATGCAGTGACTTCACTTTTTGGCTAAAAATTAGGCTTTTTGGACTTACAGGCACTGAGCAGCCCCCAGAATTTTAGACCTATATCTATGCCACTGCACAGGACTTGAAAGACTAATAACTCCTCCATAGTGACAAGATGTAGTTTATCTACGTGCTTGTGTAAATCTCAAAGACTCGAACACCATCTTAGCCATTTCACTTTTATACAAGACCAAGGTGCAGTGGGTAAATACACGAGAGACCATTGACTTCTCAGCTGCTGACCGGGGCTAAGTTAGCTATCGGCTTGCATGGGTTAAAAAACTGACTGCTTGCATCTCATGAATCCAGTGCTGCAGAATTAGTATAATTTGTTAGAAATTACATTGATTTTGGACCATATATTGCCTGGTTAGGTAGTATTCAGCAGTACATTGGTTGAGAAACAGAGCAATATTTATGTCACATGAAAGCTAAATATGTAAGGCCATAATGGTATTTACCTCATGAAATGTCCTCATTCAGAGTTCATTTTTATAGCAGAAAGCTGTTCAGTGCAACATATTTTCATCTTTTGAAATATAATATTAATAATAATTTTTAGAATACTACTACTACTACTAATAATAATAATAATAATAATAATTAGAAACTTCTAATGTGCCTGTGTCTAAGGCCCACAAGGCCTCAACCAATGGCACACCAAAGCTAAGCCACAAACAGGTCAATATCCAGGTCAGTCCACAAGACAGAGGCAGTTTACAGTAGATAAGCAATTTGAAAAGGTAAGTTTTAAGTTGAGAACGAAATGACAGAAGTGACTGAGCAGAATGAACAGACACAGGGAAGGAGTTCCAAAATTTAGGTCCAGCAACTGAAAATGCTCGTTTACCTAGAACAGTTCTAGCCCAAGGTATGACCAGAGAAAGACATTCAGATGACCTTGCAGAATATGATTGTCCATGGTTCAATGTTTTATAAACTGTAAGTCCCAATTTGAAAGAAATCCTTTGCTGAACAGGAAGCCAGAGGTAATATGCTCATATTTTGAAGAATCTGTTATGAAACATATTAGTATGCCAGCAAACACTTGAAAACAATTTGTTTTTTTTCTGAAGTTTTGCACTGACTCTAGTGCCAATTTTTTTGAATTTGACTATGGACTTCAGAGTTTGAAAATGTTCCATTCAGCCAACAGCGTCTGGAGGTCTATGACAGTTTGATGTAATTGCTCGTGTATTTCCAAAAAATAACTATTTACAGATTCCTAATGATGAACTCTTGAGTTTTAGATATAAGAAAATTAAGTCAATTAAATAATATTATATTCATTTTTATTGTAACTATCTGTACGTTGAATTGTTTATACATTTGATTCTGTAATCTTTTTAGCATCTGAGCAACATTAATTGACATCTTAACCATTAGGAGTTGAAATGAAAGAATTTTTTGGTACTTGTACAATTGGAATGAAATTACATTGTATTTTCACATGTCTACAAGAACTTGATTGCAGGACTGATGGCAGGTGACAGAAGTCTGCAGACACTGTTGTCTTGTTTCCAATATTAAAAATGCTGAGAATTTATCCTGGAAATGGTGCTATGCAACATTATGTGCACCTAGATGCTACTTAAACGCTATGTTGCACTAAGTTGTGGCCTATCAAAGGATAATTGCCAAAAATGTGTTTATTCTGCAGTGGGACGTGTTTTGTGGTTCTAGGTTGTTGTGTTTGACATTTTCAGAAGGAGAGTTTCCTGCTCGAGTGTCTCCTCTAGAGGAGTTTCTTACACCTACTCTGCCACCCTCAGTTACAGTTAAGGACCCATCCCTGCAGGTCCTTGCTCTGCTGCGTCTTCTGCATGCTCTTAACAGATACTGGGGCACGCTTTTCGAGGTATAAATTATGTCATTTAGTTTTACAGCATTAGAAAATATTATTGGACAATAAAACTGAACACAAAATAGATATTTTTCAGTTTTGACCTTATGGGGGGCTGATACCTTGTTTGAATGGCTGCAAAATTGTTTTTTCAAGCAGCTAATGAGAAATGCCAAGCATGGCATTTGCCATCTAGAGAGAGGAGGTTTGTTTAGGCAAGCATAGTGCATACATGCACTTACATTAATATTCAATCATACGTACATTTATACAGTATACTAGTGAGTAATATTAGATAAGTATATGTAAATATAATGTATTCCTAATGTTACATGATTTAAGATTTTTTAAATGAAGAATATAGAAATCAGAACAACCTGTAAATGTCATCAAACAGCAACACCACATTGAGACAGTTGTTAATGAGAAATATATGACTCAGACTTTCTTACTTACTAAGTAAAGCTTTGTCTATTCTAACTGAAGTTGGTGGTTAACATGAATTTTATTCAGCTCTCTTGAGAACTTTTAAAAAGCTGCTTTATAAACTGTTTAGATTTTAAAATGAGCAAGCAATTGCTATGAAGTTTGGAATTTAATTTAAAATTATATTGATTGATTGTAGAAATAAGTTTTGATTGATTGTAGAAATCGAATGCTCAGATGTTGGTCAGCGGCCAGGACTTCATCAGTAACAAACTGACTGCGAAAGCAAACCGCCAGCTGCAGGATCCACTGGTCATCATGACGGGCAACATGCCTCAGTGGCTCATACAGATTGGACGCACTTGGTCAGTGTAACACGTTGGACTGATTGAAACAAGTCATTGTGTCTGAATGTTGTTTTGTGAATGTTTCAGGGCTGGACTTGATTGCTTTTAGCTGTGCTGCATCTAAAAATACTGATGCTGTTGTTTACTCCTAGCTTTTTGTGGACATAAGTAGGAAAGCCAAAATGCAGGATGCGTCCACTGATAATATTTTGAGCAGTTGTGCAGTTGAGCAATTTCTTTGCATACGGCATTTTGTAGTTGTCTGTTTTTAAATGTTTTATACTGCATTTAGTGTCAGCACTTCACTTTAATCAAATTTCAAATGCACCACTGACTTCTTCTGCTTGGCTATTCTGTTACTTTTCTTATTATTACATAATCACCATTGTAATTAAGTTTATGCCAGGTTAATGATTTGTAGTATTCTGCACAAATTCTCTGTTCTGATTAAATGATGTTTCTAATATATCTGCTGCTTTGTTTCACTTCAGTCCGTTTCTGTTGCCGTTTGATACACGGCTGTCACTCTTCTATGCCACAACCTTCGATCGTGAACGAGCAATGCATCGCCTTCAGGACGTTGCTCACGAGGCTGGCCAGGCTGACAGCACCGAAAGAGTTGCTCCAAGATTAGAACGCAGAAAGGCAAGTGACAAGTGTTGTAAGAGAAAATCCTTTAAAGGCAGATGGAGGAAAATGTATTGTTCTAAAAGACTACAGTCTGTCTTTTATTATGCAATAATTTTTCTGCCTCACAATTTTACAAAGCAGTGCTGCCATGGGGAGCAATATCAAGAATGCTTTGTCATAAAGTTGTGTTAGAATGAGGTCATTTCTAAAGCTGAACTGGATCTGAGATCCATGTTCCCATCTGCTATAATTCTGACATAACAGTATACGTAGTTCAGCAGTCAGTGTTAATGCAGTTTATTGAAATTAATCTTTACTTTGTTAAAAATTCTTACGCAGTGTTTGGATGACCAGAGAGCTGGCTGTTATTTTGCAAGAAAAAGAATGATCGCATTGAATTGTTTCATATTGTCACTATAACATAGTTTTAATGCATTGCAAATTATTGTTATCATCATTAAAATATTTTGTAACATGGGCAAAGTTACGCAACTGTGCGAATCTGAGGTGTGGTTAGTAAGGTGACAGTGCAGTGTGATATTCAGATACTTGAAAGCCATGGGAAATAATGAGTTTGCATAATTAATATAAACTCCTTTTGTTTCATCTGTGGTACTAAATAAATCTAAGTTGTGCTAATGAATATTTTATTGAATTTCAGAGTGCAGTGTCGAGAGATGACTTGCTGAAACAAGCAGAGAAAGTGTTAAATGATCTGGGTTCATCGAAAGCAATACTCGAGATTCAGTATGAAAATGAAGTGAGTTTTAATTGTTTTTTCCTTGTGATTAGGTGGGTTTTATCGTCATGGTAAGTGCAGTTCGTAATTATGTGTAGGAAAGTGTTGGTGGATATACCTTGGGGTGTGTTATATACCGTAGATACTTGCCTGTAAGTCGACACCTAAATTTTCAACCTTAGAGAGAGGAAAAGTCTATGACCCACAAAGAAGTCAGTGTATACCAATTTACAGAAATTTATAGCAATTTTATAGAATGTGTTTTTAGATATAAATCTTGAATTTTATAATGCTTTTAAATGCCAACTAAAGGCACTAAGCGTAGACTGTTAGATTGGAACATCCTGTTCAAAGATGTGCTTTTCCAGTATACAATGGTATCCAATAAATTATCTATCAGTAATCAGTGTCTAATTATAGTACCATTAAAATTACCAGTTTAACTTCTAAGCTAAGGTTAACAGCTTACAATAAAACAATTTTCACCACTTATCGATGTCTTGGAAGTAATTACTGACTTCACACTTCCACTTTATAACTACGTCATCAGTACCATTTGATGTTTGGAACACGCTCTTTTATTAACAAACCAGCAGATTTATTCAAAACAGCAAAATCAGAGCTATCATTATTATCAAAGAGTAAATTAAATGTGTCCAGTTAATTTTCAGTCTCTGTGTAAATGAAAGTTTTGTTGTCATCATTGTCAATTTCTGAGTCCATGGCATGACTGATGCCACATTTAAAGATGGCCACTGTACCATTTCTTTGAGTGAATCATCGTAAGACAAATCAGGTTTCTTCATGTTCCCACCTTTGCTTAACTTTGCGTAGCCTGCCCAATACCATCCGCTCTGTCCAAACTTTACAGACATGCTCATTGAACGGCTTGTTCAGTAAACTTCTGAAGGTTGTAATACAAAAGAAAACCCAACAGAGATTACACACATTTTGTCATTCCCTTTGGCAATCTTTCACTTGAAGCAACCCAATTGTTGATTTAAGTTTCTTCCCACATGCAAAAAAATTGAGGACCACTGTGAAATATGTTCATTAATGGCCATAATTGTGATAAAAACAGTGCCTTTTCTTACAGTATGTATAGTCTGATTCGCAGGCACGGTAAATGTGCTATAAAATCAAAGATCTAGGCAGCACAGATAGCACAGCACCACTCCCAGTTCAATAGAACAGTGAATAACAACTGATGTTTGACGATGGATGGCTGCTTGATTACATTTATTTTGCCACACATTTTTTTAATATTTTAAACAAATATTTATTTTGATTTCTTTCAAATTAATTTTTTATAGCATCATCTATTTTATAAAAGTACTTATGAATTTCTTAACCACATACGTGTCTTGTGGTGTCCCATCAACGTGTCATGCGATCGTCGACCGATGGGTGTATTGTGTCCTTCCATTCATGTGTCTTGCAATCTTGGCTTGACCCGCACATTAGTCGACTCCCCACATTCGGACTTTCAAAATTGTCCAGAATTTCTCGACTTATACCCGAGTATCTACGGTAAGAGGGTTTTGTGATTTTAATATCTAAAATACGAATGGCCTCAGAAGTAAGAAGAATTATTTAATTTTTAGAACCTGTTGTCTTTGCCTGTTATCATTGTCTACATACATTTCCGTACTGCACGTACTGTGAAAAAGATTCTATTTGGTTGTTGTCAGGTTGGAGCACCTCTGAGGAGTTTAGAGGTGCTACATAAATTTGAGATTACAGTTACGAATAAATTGACCAGTCATTTCTGTAACTTGTGGCTGGTGTGAGAGGTGTTTGATGTGGTGATATGAATATATATGGTCTGTGCCCATTGAATTTGGAATTTGCAGCTTTAATAATAATAATAGTAATAATAAGATGATTTATAGAGCGCCTAACTTTGAAGTTTCATTAGAATTCTTTACATTTTATGACTGATATAAGCAGCTTTTACAAGGGTTTTGTTAATTCTGTTTCATCAGTTTTAATACCAGTGCTACCCTAGTCTTTTGTTTCCGTTGGCATTTCTTGCTCTGACTGATGTTTTTGTGTGGAATAATTAGGTTGGCACTGGTCTTGGACCAACTTTAGAATTCTACACTCTGGTTTCCAAGGAACTCCAGAGGATGGATCTGGAGCTGTGGCGTGGAGATCCAGTTAGCATGAAAGATCAGAAAGGTAATTTTGAATTGTGTTCATCTCTGGTTCACCGGAATCAGGTTTTTTCCAGTACATCTGATTGTCCTGCTTTTCTGTTGACTCACCGGTTGAGTGGCAGTGTACACAGGTCTCATAAAGTAACAGTTTTGTTGGTTCTTATATACTGTTCAAAGCAGACATTGATACATTAACACCTCTTCAAATTATCTAACAAGACACGCTTTCAGTACCAACTGGGAATTAAAAAAATCAGTGCAGAGACTGTCTAGACTGGTGGGACCATAACTGAAGAGCTGCAATGCCATATGTTAGAAACAAAACACAACCAAGAGGCAAGCTTTTTACCACACTCCTGGAAAGGAGAGATCATTGGGTGATCAAAATAGGCATATTGCCAGATAAGATACAGACTCTCTGATGTGGGCTCTTGGATACATGTAATATCCATCTGCAGGCTGAAGTGGATGTCAGCATATACTTTATCTGACAAAATCATGCACAGCCTATTTGGCCTACAACCAGATAGTCATATTGGCTCTAATTGTACAGAGCTTTCTTGTGTTTAAGAATGTAAATATCATTAAAATTGTTAGATCTATGTAGAAATTAGATCTACTGTATTTTTTAGGGTCTGATGAAGGCATCATGTACCTGTACTCTGCATGTGGATTGTTTCCATGTCCAATCGCAAGAACAGCGAAGGCGACATATGTCAACAAAATCAAGTCCAAGTTTCGTTTTCTCGGCAAGTTTATGGCAAAGGCCCTGATGGATTCCCGAATGGTATGCTTCTGGTGTGTTTCAAATAATATTAATAATTGATGAATGCATCAGGCAGCATATTAGTTGGAAGTTTACATGTTTGCACTATGTTAAAAGCATCTGGTTGCTTTGGAGTTGAGCCGTATGTGTCTGATTTGTGTTGTCTGCAGCTTGATCTGCCTCTGAGTCATGCATTCTACAAGTGGATGCTGGGACATGAACAGAGTTTGGGTCCAGATGACCTGCATCACGTTGACCCTGCTGTTGCCCGAACTTATGTCAAATTTCAAGAGATTATGCAGCGGAAGAAGCGCATCGATGTTGACAAGTCCCACGTGAGTCACGTTTTCAGTCTGTTTTCAGTTGCGTCTGACATGAGAAACTCCGTCATCGCATGTTATGCACTGAACAAGACATTATAACCTCAAGTGTGGGTGTGTGGAAGTTTCTGTGTATCACCCTGAATCTGTAGGCAGATGGCCAGCTGGGCTTTTATGTGAATGATGTGTTGTTTGTGTGTATGAGTACTGAATAGGTTTGGGGCAGTAAGGAACTTTGATTAGACCTCGTTGCCTTGCCTTGCTGTTGTTGTTTCAGTTGCCCTGCAGTGGATTGCAGCAGAGGTTTTAAGTTGGATGTTTCTGTAAATGATTTGTTTGTGTGTGAAGACGGCTGAGAGCAGGCGCCTGGCTTTGGAGAACCTGACTTTGGATGGATGTTCTGTGGAAGACCTTGATCTAGACTTTGTTCTGCCTGGCTTCCCAAACATTGAGCTGAAGAAAGGAGGGAAGGACATTCCGCTGACACTTGACAACCTTGAAGAGTATCTCAGGGTTAGTTTCTGATAAAATAATACCAACCAACAAAACCAGTCAGACTGGACATGAATTTAATGCTTTGTAGTTGTTTGGTGTAATGTTGAGGTTAGCCAATAAAATAAGTTTCATCTATAATGTCCATGCCTGAGTGTAGGAGCACTCTCTTGAGATGTTGCCAGTATTTTTAAAGGTAAAGAATATAGATTAAGATGGAAAAATGTAAGATCTTGTTTGTTTTATGTGTGGTCAGCTTTAGAATGTTGTTTCTTTAGCTCGTGTCACAATGGTCTCTTGTGGAAGGTACACGACGACAGTTTGAATCCTTTCGCGAAGGATTTGAATCAATGTTTTCTCTCTCTTCCCTAACTCTTTTCTATCCAGAAGAGGTAAGATGCTAATTGATCAAATTTCAAATGAAGTTCCACTCAGAATTGCTTTATTTTGTATAATGTATGTCACATAATGTTATATGTAATTCTCTTTGCTTCTAACACTTCAAAACAATACAGAGTAAGCCAAGGTTATCACTTGTTTGCTGCATGCCTCTGTTAGCTTTAGTCCTCGGAGGTATAGTCATGAGGTTGAAGGATGTTTTGATTTTAACACAATCCAACAACTGGACAACCTTTCCCAGCAGGTTATGGAGGTTGACAACAAATTGTCTATTTGGCATGATGTACAGGAATTCAGACCCTGAATACAGACCCTGAACTGCCATAGCACAGACTGCAAAATGTGGGAGATGCTATTTGCCCAAAAGGTTTGCGTCTGAAATACCAGATTGAGCTGTGATTTTAAGTATTAGCTCAAGATAGCTCCTTTGCATACAAAAATAATAATCAATGGTCAGAATTTTGAAAGGGATGCACAGATTGAAGATATACAGGATTGCAATCTTTTACATCACTGTATGTTTACTGTTTATAAATGTGTTTACCAATCCTGCCAAAGGTTTTAATGTTATTAAAGAAAAACTTGAAGTTCAAAAGGATAAATATGAAAATAGTAAAAACGTTACTATTTCATCTGCTTTATTTAAATTTAATTAGAAGAAACTGATTTTGAACTTCCTCACTGTCTGTATCAAAATACTTTTGCACTGCTGAATATCTGTAAAAATGATATAGCCTTGACTGTGCATTTGTGGTCTGTGCTGCAGATGGATCAGTTGTTCTGTGGTAATTTCTATGAGCCGTGGACTGTCAAGTACCTCATGGAGTCATGTCGTCCAGACCACGGCTATAACCAAGATTCACAGGCCATCAAATTTCTTTATGAAATCCTTTCATCATACAGTGCAGAGGAGCAGAGAATGTTCATTCAGTTCATGACTGGTTCACCGAGACTGCCAATTGGGGGTTAGTTTCTGGTCACAGAACAATTGGCTTAGAAATAATTTCAGGTGTTTGTTATTATTTTGGAACATGAATTCTGCAATGAAAACTCTTTGAAAGGTGTATAAAGAACTGCCTAATAGCATGATTGTTTGGTACAGTGAGGTACATTTTTAAAGTGGAATAAAATATGGGGTCCATGACAGGACCACATTATAACAGAACCGATGCTATAATGAAGCATGTTATAAGGAGTGGCTGATATATCTGCAATAAATGCTTACACCTCATCTATTATTAAGCTATCGGGTATTGTTGGCTGCCTTGTTTTGGTCATCACAGGAGTGAAAACTATTCTGAACAGAAAGCTTTTATGCAGCTGGGCCAGATTTCTAGAACATCCTCCATTTATCCATCTGCTCTGTCGTAACAAATTGCTTGTTATGTCACATCTGCTTCAAAGGGTCCTTCAGGGTATGGTTCTGGGGTTTAAGGATCTCTTGGCTCAAACACTAGTGTGAAACAGCAACCCAACAACTGGACAGCCTTTCCTTATGAGTCATGATATGAAGATGAATTGTGAATTTTACATGATTCATTTTCGATTGCACTTGACACATCTCTAAATATTCTGCTAACATGAGAGAAATCTAGACTCTGCTAGTCACCTGCATCCACAATTTTGGCTTGTGAGGCAGTCAAGGTGTCATAGGATTATGTTCAGTTAGATCATATAATAAAATTGGTTCACACTAATTTCAGATCAAGGTTTAATAATGTTTTGCTGTTGTTGAAATTTGCATTGATAGGTCTGAAGAGCCTGACACCTCCACTGACAATTGTACGAAAGACGGCAGAAACAAACGAGAACCCCGATGACTCTTTGCCTTCAGTCATGACTTGTGTCAACTATCTAAAGTTGCCCGATTATTCCAGTTTGGAAATAATGAGAGACAGACTTTCGCTTGCAGCTCGGGAGGGACAGTTATCCTTTCATCTGTCTTAGTGCGTACTGCTAGTGAAACTGTTGACTCTGCACCAGCATTTTGGGATTTTGCTTTTGAATTTTTGTGCGTTGCAATCTGAAACGGTTGCGTTTCCATTGGTTGCAAAATTGAAAATCTGTTTCTTCTGTTGGTTAACTTTAAGCTTACCAAGAAGTCCTGCCTCTGCCAGCGAATGTTTCGTGCAGCACTGGTGCCAAAGTGATTAATTTGAAGCTAGGGCATGTGCTGTGTGATGATGTATAGTTTATTTTAAATGAGAAAGTTGCACACAGAAAGCATCTCTTCAGCTTGTTGTATTCATAATGTTATTTCAGCTAATGGCTAAAGTACGAGAATTCCTGCCAAAATGTTATTAAAACAAGTTCTTTTTGGACATTCATGTGCCCAATTTTTAGTTTTTGAAGCGTTTGGGATCAAACGAAACTTCCAAACTGTGGGTGTTCATTTGTGCTTAGTAGGCCTCTGTTTTTCTGTAGCAGAAATAGAAGAATGTATTAAAAAATTCTTGTTTACTGAAGGATGTGTCTTAAAAGTCATAAGAAAAATCCTTACTTAAACTGCTAAACAATATTTGTTCATTTTTAATGTTGCATTTGTCAGCCTGGCCTCTCAAAAGCTTTTAAAATTGATGGCAACGTGTAAACCTAGTGAACCGAATGTTATAGTTTATGTTAACAAAGTTTGTCGGATGGGTTTATTCTGCAGTTTCCATTCTAGACCAGTTGGTTTAGTGATGTTGTGATTTTAACTGACACTTGTAACCTATCACATAGCACTTGACTGCCAAATTATTTTCAAGATATTTTGTCCAGTTCATCCATATCTGCAGCAGATTTCATTTGTGTTTTTGGTGGTTTCTTATATTTCTTGAGGTTTGTGGAGCTTTTTCTGCAGAAGGTTATTGTCCACAAGTCTTGCCAGATTTACTTACTTACAGAGGGTTTGTATTAGTGAACCTGTAACTAAATTAGCACTCTAAGTAAAACATCATTACAGTAAATCAAACCACTAATCTTTTGCTCAACCGTCTGGTTTCACTTTCCAGTGTGTGTTATGGCTTTGCCCAACCTGTCCCTCTGTTGTAGGCTGTAGACTCTGCCAGCTTAATTGCTCTTCGTAGTTGTGCAGTTGGAGGACGTCTGGATATTGTCTGATACGACGAATGCAGAGTCTGGACTATGCACTGCAGATTTGATTCTATAACCTGATTGCATTCTTAGGATAGGAAGTTGTAATCACATTTGGATCAGTAAAGGCACTCTTGATGTAGCATTTTCTTGTATAGTGGCGACAGTACAAGAAGAAATCAAAATTAGAATGACTATTAAAACTGAGATGATTTGAAGAGTGTTCTTCTGTTGATATAAAACTACAAAAAATGCTTTTGTGTGAATCTTGTTAGCTTAACCTAAATCTAAATTTCGATATTTGCCTGGAAGATAACTAGCAATTCCCCAGGTAAAGGATAGGCCAGGTAAATGCACATTTATTACATGCTTCTATCAGCATTAGGTATATATGTATATATATTATATGTGTGTGTCTTCTGTAAGGTTAGCCACTAGCTATGATCTAACTGGTCCAGTCTATGCCTGCTTGACCACATATCATTCAAGCGGATCATATAACATTAAGTTTCGTGGCCTATCCTTTTCTGTACCATTCATATGTGGTGTTCCTCAGGGTTCTGTTCATGGTCCTTACTATATCTCCAATATTCGGCTTCTGTGGTTTCCTTCACCTAGATTTTGGAACTCTCTCCTTGTGTCTGTGCATTCTGCTTAGTTGCTTGGGTCATTTCGTTCTCAACTTAAGACTTGCTTTTTTCAAATAGCTTATCCGCCATAGGCTGCCTCTCTCTCATTGGACTGACCTACTGGACATTGATTGACCTGATTGTAGCTTGGCTTTGATGTGCCATCAGTTGATGCTTGTGCATTAGACACTGGTGCAATAGAAGTTACTGATTATCGTAATCGTAATCTCGAGATTTCTACAGCGCTCAACGAAAGCTAAGTCGCGGGAACCAGCTTATTCACAGGTGCTCAGTCAAAACAAAATCGATAGGCAAAAGGGTCAAGATCCAGGAGTCAGGCACTCAGACAGTCGGATGGCTACGGTGGATGCTGTTTGAAATTGAAGCGAGAAGAGAGATAAGAGGAAGAGGAAGAATCAGGATAAGATTTCTGGAAGTGTTTTCAGTCTTGAGTGAAAGACCTGCGCAGAAACTGAAAGAGGAAGTGTTGGTGAGTTCGTATGATTGACCAGACAACTGTCGCAATTCTGGCGGGAGTTTATTCCAAAGGGGTGGGGCAGCAATGGCTATCGAGCGATTTCCAAATTTTAAGGATGAGGTGACGGGAGGGGGAAGAAGTGTTAGGACAGATGAGGAGCGGGTTGAACGGAATGGTTGGATAGTAAATAATTGACGAAGATAGGAGGGTTGGGAGGATTGAAGTGTGTTGTAGGTGAGGGATAAGACTTTGTACTCATCATTTAATCACCACAGTCATTCATATGCAGGTGACCTCCTAACTTATTAATTTTGTCTAGTTCACTCAGCTACTGAACTTTCATCAAATATGTATGAGCATATCTCCACAGTACTTGACTGAATGTACAAAACTGAAGTTTGCTGGTGTGGTCCTCTCAGATCTCTTCTGCCTAGCATTCCTATTTTCCTACAAGATAAACATTCTACCAGTGGCATAAGGTGTGACTCTTGATTCCAGGTTGACGTTGGATTATTGTGTTGCCAACATTACCTGATCATGGTACTTTTACCCGAGGGAACTTTGACCTATTCGTCAGTCTCTGCTCATGTTGTTGCCTGTGCTCTTTGTTTGTTCACTTGTCTTATCACGCCTGGGCTATTTGCAGTTCAATGCTTTGCTCTCTTCCACGTAGCATTTATGACTCTTGCAGTCAGGGCCGAGTGCAGCTGCACGCCTTATTCAGCTCCTCTAAGATCTCCAGTTGCAGACTTAATGTCTTCAAAATTACTTTGTTTACCTTTTCTAGATAAGGTGCGGTGTAAAGTTGCTATCCTTGTATACAAGTTTCATGGTCAAGCACCAAGCTACCTTGCTTTCCTCTCACACTTAATCCCTCCAGGACAAACTTAAGATCAGCTGTTTGTCCCAAATACCGTGAAAGACTTGGTGCCATGACTTGCACACTGGTCCTCATATATGAAATTCACTACCACTAGCTTTGTGGGACCCTTCCCATTCTCTTTTCTCATTCTGCAAAAAATCAAACACATCTTTTTCCAGCTCCATGCACTTTTGATATGAAACGAAGGTTGTTTTATCTGGTTTGGCCACACTGCATTTTCTGGAAAAGGGAAATGAGCTTTCAACAAATCCATGAACAAATGGAATGCTGGTTATCCACTTTGTATTTGGCCTTTGCTTTCTCATGTTACTTCATTTGCAAATTCATTCAAAGTGCTCATATTCAAATGTTCAAGTCTGCTGACCACACATTGTTCAATTTTGCACTTTTCTCATAGGACCATCATCTTCAGATGTCTAGATCCACATTTTTGTTGCCTTATAATTTTTTATTTTATTTATTTATTTATACAGAACACTTATATAGCTCCCCTTCAAGAAAACTACTCAGAAGCGCTCCCAAACCAACCTCGGCGAAAGAGAACAGTCTTAAGAGAAGAATAGAAGATAGAAGTAAAATCCCAGGGCAGAAGACGTAGAGTAACAGGAAGTCCATTCCAGAGGGTTGGGCCAGCAACAGAGAAAGCACGACGCTGCATGGTCGAGGTGCGAGTGCGAGGTACTAGTAGATTACAACTAGCAGCGGAGCGAAGAGAAGCACGTCCCAAATTGGACCGGACAGGTAGGCAAAGCTCCCTCAAGTAAGAGGGGGCAATACCCAACAAGGAGTTCCAAACAGAGACGATGACCCTATAGTGAATGCGCTGACTCATAGGAAGCCAGTGCAACTCATCTCGCATGAAATCAGAGACATAACCAAACCTAGAGATGCCACCAATAAGCCGTGCAGCCGCCCGCAACACACGTTCCAGGCACAAAAGCCGTACATCAGGGAGTCCAACATATAAAGAAGAGCAGTAATCCAACCGACTAGTGACAAATGCATGAACCAGAGTCTTAGATGAGGTGACTGAGAGAGAACGTGAGACAACACGAAGTTGCCGTAGCTGGTAGTAGCAACTACGACAAAGACGATGTACCTGAGCCTTAAAAGAGAGCTCCTGATCCAACTCAATGCCAAGGTCATAAACAGTGACTGAGAAGGTGATAATACCTTGTTAAGTGTTGAGTCACTTCTACCTTCACTCTCATGCATGCTGCCTTTGAGTGTCCCACAGTGTCATTTGGTACTGTTGGTCAATGTCTGTCATACATGTAGCTATGCTCGTTCTTGTCTGAATACAAGCAGTCAGTGGTTCTTTTTACTCTTGGTTTTTCAGTTGGATACCAATATTCTGGGACCCCTACTTTACTGCACTTCAGATGTTGGCTATGTGTTGCCACCTCTTATAGCCATGGTCCATCAGTATGTTGATGATGCTTAGGCGTACATTTATATCATGTCATGTAATCGTCTCTGGACTGGATCCAGTCGTTGATTTCTCTATGACATCCCTCCACAAATCTCGTTTCCCGGCCATCTCCTCAAGGGTCATTCTCCGTCTGCCCTCCGTTTTCCCATAGATAGTAACTCCGGCACCTTTCAGATCCTCTTCAAGGCAGTCTATCCATCTTCTTTTCGGTCTTCCCACTGCCCTCTCTCCGTCCGGTTTGTATTTAAAGATTTTCTTTGGATTACGGTTCTCCTCCATCCTCAGGATATGTCCTGCCCACTTCATTCTTCTTTTCTTAATCACATTGTTTATCAATGGTTGTTGTGTTCGTTGTCTAATACTTTCATTCGTTACATGGTCCTTATAGCTAACTCTTAGTATTCTTCTGAGCCATTTGTTTTCTGCTGCATTCAGTTTATTCTCCATTGTTCTTGTAATACTCCATGACTCACATCCATAGATTAGTACTGGGATCACGCATGTGTTGAGGATTTTTAGCTTTATCTCCAGTTTTATATCATGTCGTTTGAAGACCTTTTGTAACCTGTTAAAGGTTGACCCTGCAAGTGCTATTCTCCTTTTGATTTCTGTTTCAGATCCTCCCCCTGCTTTCATTTCACTTCCCAGATAGACAAACATTTATATGCTTGGATGCAATATACCATCTCCATGGCCAGGCCACGTTACAGGCATCTGAGATATACTATTTGATGTCTTCAGCTGAACAAAGGCAAAACCCTATTATTTCTATGGCTCTGTTACTGCAAGCAACTTTCCAAGCTGCATCTGACAACCAGAACACATCAGCTATGGTCCTCATCAAGGAATCAACTGCACGTCCCACGGCCTTCCATGAGGTTCAGCGAATGTTCCTTCTCTGTTGCCGGACCCATTGTGTGGATCAGTCTTCATAACCATGTGACGAATGCCCCACACATTCAAGTCACGGCTCAGAGACGTCCCTTTTTAAGATATCTCATGACTGCTGATTTCTGAACTTATTGACAGTGCCCTTTTTTCTGCATCGGCTATGCTACGGCACTATATAAATTGTCATTATTATTATCCGAAAACCAGCAAGACTGTTTATCTTTTTACAGAAGAATTTAGTACAAAATTATGCCAATGGCATAAATATTTGGCTGCTAGTGCCAGTGAATATTAATTATATAGTAGGGCAATCATGTTTCTGCTTCTTGCTAACAGATCTTTGCACTGCTACACAGGACAACTTGATTTTCCTCAGCTTCAAACTTTCACTGTGCAGCACTTTGCTGTTGTTTGCCTATCACTGAAATGGATTAAGTTGTAATTTAACAGAGTGTGTCTGGCCTGTCCCTTGCCTTCATTCTAGCAAAGGCTTAAAACTGTCTTTGACAGTGGACTGGTTGGTGCTGGACCGAGAGTCCTGGTGAAGTTGAAATGGTACTGTATAAAGGCCTGTTACGTCACAAGCACACATCCTTAGCCAAGTACCAGGCAACACTGCAAATAGGAAAATATCACCAACGTTTTTGTAAAATGACCTGTGTATGTTGTTTTTCAAATGAGAAAACAGCCCAATTGTGATTGGTATATTGGAATTTTGGAAGACCTAAAGGTTAAGGCAAGGTTAAAGCACAAACACGACAACAGAAGGGTGGCTGCCTAGCACTCTGAATGTCATACTGGCAAGCAAATTACCTCAAGCAATGCGGCTATTCTTGCATGTTGACCATGTTGTGACAGGCCTATCATCCCTCTGGAGTTGCAGTGCTAACCGAGAGGTTCAAAATGTTGTGGGACTGTTATTGTCATGTCTGTACTTACACTTCTGAAGAGCACATAGGTGTGCAAACAAGTGTGTTTTGTTTAACTGCAATCCAAGAGCTGGACACCTTACACTTACATGGTTTGACACCCAGCTGTCAATTCCGCATGATGTCCTGGGATTCAAACCACAAAAACAGAGTTGAAAGGGAAAAACAGTGGCATTGTTAATATGCCACTCAATATGCTGCACAAATTGAAAACAAGCATCTTCAAACCATCTTGCATTACTTTGAGAGTTACCAAAAAGGTACTACACTAAGTGTTCTAATACATATGTACACACATACATTTGGTTTGGGTATGTTAATAATTGCTGTGGGACTTAACAGTACATTCAAATTCATTTTGAGACAACATGCTGACTTTATTTAAACAACAACTACAAATTCATCAATTTCTGCACCATCTTTGTTTTGATTTGTAGTTTGAACAATATTACCATATAATATTAACACAATGACAATTTCTAAAATGATCATAATGACTAGAAACAACATTAACATAGCATCAAATAAGTTAAGCATAGAATCAAATGAGTCAAAGATCTCCCCAAGGTGTTAGAGTTGAAACTCGATTAGCCAACGGTGGATGATTAAAAGTCATTAATAAGACACTAGTTATTGCACTGGGCCGTTGTGTGAAAGTAGTGCCAAAAACACTAAACAGGTGTGGACAATTCGACATGGACTGGGTGACAGGTAATAACTTGTGCTAATAAAATTTAACACAACAAATAAGCAACACTGATCTTGTTCTGTCAAGTTTAATGGAAGAAACCAAGTAGTCATGTGTTTGACTTCTCGTGAACTTAGTCACAGACCCGCTTATGCAAATAACTGCTTCCTGTTTCAGCTGTTATCCACCTTAGGTCGTTTATCCGTCGGACCTGGAATTGACCGCACCGTGGGCAGGCAAAAGGTTCACTGCTGATTTGTGCATTACCATAATGCTGCCATATACAGTATAAGGTAAAAAAGGTAACACTTGTTTACATGCCCCTACATAGAACCACCTAGGAAGCATGGTCCTGAGGCTGAAGGATCTCAAGCTGATGCGCAAATATAACCACAGCAAACTCTGTGTTGGTACTCATTTTACTGATCAGTAAAGGATGGATGTCTGAGTGGGCGCTAGGTGGCCTTGTATTCTGCAGACAGTCATCCAACCAAATTCTAACCAGACTGCATCTGTCTTCACTTTGCTCTGCCTGCCAGTGTAGCCACAAAACCAAGCAGCCACGTTCAAGGTACTAGATAAGTTAGATTAAGTTCAAGTTCATATAATTCCTAGCACAATCTGAAGAGGATGATTAACATTGCAGAAACCAGCTTTTCAACAAAATAACTTCAGCTATGCAAATGAGACAGAAACCATAATGCCATTTTATAAGATGTCACAAAACAGCATGATTACCAAATAAAAATGTGCACTGATTTTTGGAGAGACATGGTCAACTTATGTTATCTGAAATGTCAAAAGATGAGGTTGACCTCAAGCCTGCACATGTAAATGGACAAAACAACAATGACTAGTAAATTAAGGGACTTTGCTTATGAAAGATAAATATAACAAATTTCTTACTACATACAGCAGCACTGAACAACTTGCAAACAATTACACTATGTCATTTTCAAAAGAAAACCCACAACTTTCCACAAACAACAATTACATTTACAGCAACATTACATAATCTATTCAGCCAAAATGTGGTTTCTATCATAATTCATACTTGCTTCCAGTTTACAGGCCATTCCTGTAATTATTAAACATCACAGACCTCTTGTTAAACAAAAGCAAATTCCCATTTCCTGAACAATTATTTGCACCTTGTTCAATGTCAACAGTTGCTATATCTGCAAATTTAACAGAAAATATGCTAAGTTTTTTAGTACCCAGCAGCATATGAAAGATCTTCAAAATGTTAAATGACGTCACTGACACATTCTCAAACTTCAAGATTTTGTGGCTGACATACTTTTTCTTTAACTCTTTTAGCAAATATCTTAAGTCAGTTAAGATTTAGGTACGTTTTCTATTTTGGCCTTTTACTAAATTTCTTCCATGTCATACAATGCATGGACTTCTTGAATCCTGACGGAAACATTTGTAATATAAGCCACATCGCAGACATAATACAGTACAACAGCAATACAATAAATGGACGTTCATCCAAGTTACCAAGCTGCTAATGCACATGATGAACAACATTTCTACCCCAACATGGGGTAACCTGTTTTTAAGTGGCCATAACAAAACTTTCACGCTGAACCAAAAATTGCACGTTTGACAAGATATCCCTTGGTACAACATTGAATATATAACCTAGTTATTAAATTTAAAAGAAAAAGGTTACATTCCATGGTTCACATATACCTGGGACTTGTAAAAATGTCAAAAAAGGAAATGGAGAGACAAAGAACTCTGTCACAAGTTCACAAGCTTGTGACAGCCGTTGTTGAAGGTTGGCTGGCATTGTAAATCATCATTCTGAGAAAATTGCTTCATCTTCTTGACAAAAACCTATCAGGATGTGTTTACTACAGCTATCTCACATCTGTAGCCACAAACAGTTAGACCCATCATCATAGATTATTATTATAATCATTAATATATTAAACATGCCTGATAAACAAGTAAAGCAAAAAAAAGTAGCTAGTTATCAACTATAAAATGCAAGTACAATCACACTTTCAACACTGCATCAGCCACATCAACAGAAAACAACGTTCTCAAGTTGCTTTTGTTACAGTTGCACAAACATGTTTCTCAAACAAAACACTAGTTGTGCAACAGTTAGACAAGTTGAATCGATGTTGCAGTATTCCGAATACCAACAAGGGCTGATATTTTAAAGCTAAATACATGATGTGATGTGATTTGATTCAAATTCAAAAGGACTAAATGTCTGATAGTTGCATTCCATTTTGACGTCTGTTGCTGCTATTCCTGTCTGTTGTTCGTTGTGCATAAGAGACAACCTGGATCCTTCAGAGAATTACTCAAAGCCAAAGACTTCTAGAATTGTAATAGTGAACATGCCTTGATCAGTCAGGGGTGGATTGTCAAAAGTGTCACAGTGCTGAGTCACTCCCTTCAGTAAATTCTCATCCAGAAGTAGTGCTGTACCATTTCTGAAAACAAAACGATATTATGGCTACTATACGAAGGTCCACAATACAATGACAAATGAGATTGACTAGTAGTTGGTTCTGATGTAGGGATCATCATCATCATCATCATCATCGTCACCACCACCATCACCATCTATCTGGAGTGTAGTTGTTTCCACATGCTGTCGTCTATTTCTGGGCATGTCTCTAGACTGTGTGTAATCCAAAGTTCAGTGGGAGCAGGTCGGACTCCACCACTCTTGTCCACATGTGGCAAGAGCGTCCAGCTGGTCTCTTTCAACCTCTTGGGGGCCAGGTTTAGTGGCTCGTAGAGCTCTGGCATGGTCTTGTGCACTGTTGCAATGTACGAAGTGTCTGAACAGCCAAAGCCTCTGTTTGGATCATCTGTGACACAGGAATGCACATTGTGCGTCGATAGACCTCCGCATTGTTGGTGTGAGTCATATAGAGAATGCGCATGTTTAAGCAACGAGCTTTGTCCCACGTCCTTGGTTAGCATCCAAGTCTTGGCTTCATACGGGAGGACAGACAGTACGTATGTCTTGAAAAGGTGGAGTTTGTAGGGATCCATTGCAGGCTGCTGATGGTCGTGTGATAGAACACTTTTAACCGATGAAGTGTATCCTTCTGACACATCTCTGTGTTGCAACGCTGCACGATGAAAAGGAAACAGCTCATCAACAAGACCTTTGAGGATGAAATCTTCCTTGCTTGTAAAGTGTTTCAAGAGTTGCCTGTTGATGCACGGGTTATCCCACCATACAGGTACATACACCAATTGCAGCATTTTCACAATTCTCATGTATTCATGATGTTGCTTTCACCTCTAAATTAAATTAAATTAACAAAAAAAGTGATCTTATATACATTTCTGACTGCACTGATCAAAATCATACTTTTCACCATAAAATATTTTCACAGTCACCCATGAGAAAATAAAACATCAACTATTAGCTACTGGTACTCCTGTGAGAACACTTCCTCTGAGCATTTCCATTCAATAAACATGAGAATTTTTAATATTTCCTTTAAAACTGGTAATTACTGCAATAAGAACTAATAATAATAATGATAACTAACAAATTAGAAATTTCATCTTACCCGCCACCAATGCTGATTTGAGTTGAATCTCCTGACAAGAAGAGATGAGCAGAATTTGGGGTTTTGTCTTTAAGAGTAACACCAACCCAGGAGTATTTAATTTTCTTTGGATGAAGTGTACAAATAAAGCTCTCTCCAGTGCCAAAGTATTTCAGTGTTCGAGTTCCAGCATTTCTTTCAACCCAATCAACCGAGCAGTAAGCGCCAAATGTCTGAAAAGAAGTTCAACTTAAATGAGTAATAATTAAATTGCTTCAAAAATTGACTCTACAGATGAGTAACTTTGACATCAAGTAACTATGAAACGAACAGGACATTTTCTCACCATGCAGCACATTTTTATAGCATTTTAGAGAAGCTTTGATGAACATCTTCCGTGTAAAAGAGTACTAAGCTACTTTCCTTTCTATGTGCAGAGCTCCACAAGTCTCGAATTCTTCTCTTTCCTGGGTTTGTCAAGCTGCATCATTCTATGAAATTTCCATAAATGTTTGGTGAAATTAAATTCCATCAATCTACACCAGAAACTTTTAATAACGCTGTCCCTCATTCTGGAACAGTCTCCCTTTAAACATTCGTACGTTTCCACTTAGTTTAACTCAATGTTCATTCTCTGTTACCTTGAAAACGCACTTGTTTAGATCGGTAGGATAGCCGTGTCATCAGCGCTTTTGACAGGTACTTGAAGAGTGCTATATAAGTGTTTGTTACATTACATTACATTACATTTCAAGAACTGCCTCACAAGAAGGTCTTGTTATGATTAGGTCATTTTCTAAAGCTGAACTAAAGTTAGGATCCGTCTCCATGACCGCACTATATCAGAATTTGTGTTATAATGGAGCCTGTTATAAGGAATTTCTGGTGTATTCTGAAAAGCTGAATTTTTGAATGATTATGAGTCTTTACCCAAGTGTCGAAAAATGAAACTTTAAAAGTCAGAGGCAAATTCTGAATAGTAAAACAATAATCCAACATGTCACCTTTGGAGACAGTTTGAGTAAGACAAAGCCCTCACACTCCTTGGTTTGACTGAGAATGCAGGAAAAAAGTGACTGGGTGAAGCACATATCTTGCCATTGTGAAGACAGCCAATGACTCTGAACAGAGGTCCTGGGTTCTGTGTCTTCAAAGGCTCCATCATTTAGCACAGATGACTACCTTTGTTACCCTTGAGAAGGTTTCAATGGCCAGCCACTTGCTTGGCTCCAATCCCACCTGGAGGACCAAACTATGAGGGTGGAGGTGGGCTCTGACAAGTCATTCTGGGTCATTATGGCTGATGGCATCCCTCAGGATACAGACTTTGGGCCACTCCTTTATAAACTCAGTACTGCTGACCTTATGAATATTGCTAACTGTTCTTGGTTCCACTATGCATCAGTATGCCAATGACTAGTTGGTATGCTCTTATATGTGTGTCGTCCATGACTGCTGCTGTTAAAAAAGCAGAGACATGGATATCTTTCAATTTATCTAACTATGAATTATGCCAAGTCTTGGTATTTAAGGTTTAGCATGACGCAGGTCTGAGACAAAGTCAACCATACAGCGCTGGTATTGGCAGTTTGGCCTGGAAACCACTGGGTGTTGTTAGGGATCTTGGTGTGCTTTCCGACAGATTGTGAACTGAAGCCAACAATGTGAATTACATCAGCAGGTCAAGCTATAAGCAGCAAAAGCAGATCAGTCATACAAAGGACCCTGCCCTCTGATTCTGCTGCCACTCCCACAAACTTTTTTGTTCTCTCTTGCCTGGATCACAGTAACTCTGTCTTCATGGTCTTCTTCTCTTCCAGATCCTGCAGTTGCACCTACTGGCCAATCTACCATGTTTCACTCATATATTGGACTATATTCAACACACTTTGCAATGGCTGATAATTGCTGACAGAAAACACTACAAGATCATATTACTAGTGCAGGTTTCCATGGCTGGTAATGCTCCAGGATACAGCACTGAATTCCGCATCCTTGTCAGTCTCCTTGCCAGACGCTGCAGTCTGCAAAGAAGGGTGACCCCCACACGTCGACACATGCACAGTGGGGCTTCTCCATTCTCTCTGAAACAGTCTTGCCATTGAAATTCACTCCATCCCTCTTAATGTGGATTCCATTAAATTTTCTTTTAAAAATGAAAGGTCCACACCATTTTTCCAACTGACCGAAAGCAAGCACAGAGAACCTCTGACAGTCTCTTACGGGATGTTGTACAAGTAGCCTGTTATAAATACAATTATGTTTTTGGATACTAAAGGTTAACATCAGGATGATAGCAAAAAATCTGGTGGGATTTATTTTTTGCAACAAGAATACAAGGCATGAGTGTACTTACATTTCTGGACACTAACAGTTAGTTTACAAAGTTAAATAACTTCTATAGAACCCATCAACTAATTTACAGCAGACCTGAGTTTACAATCTTTGGCAGCAGTGGATTTCTTAGCACACAATTACCTCCTGTTGGCTGGTTTTAATGGCCAAGAATGTTGGTTCATAACCTTCAACCCGGTTGTAAAATGTGCTCAGACTGGTTCCATGTTCACAAGTGGAGAAAATCAGTTTAGGTTGCTTCAGTGTAAATCTCTTTGGCAACCAGGAATAAATGTCTTTCCACTAAACAACAAATCAACAGTCATTCCACATAAAATCAATCAATGTAAAGTCAACTTTACTGTCTACATGTATGTCTGAAGTAGCCGTACACCTTACTACGGGTCACCACAGCAAGAAACATGCAAGAAAGAGTGCACACGTACTTAATTTCATAAGTAACTCAGTGTTTTCTTGAATTACACACGAGCCTTAGTTATAGCAAAATACTAACAACTCTTCACTATCTACATCTAAGACATAGAAACATCAGTAGCAAGAATGGTGCTCTGGACATTTGATCTATTTTTCCTAAAACAACTTAAAATTAAAGTATTGCCTTTTACGGAATAGTATCAAAAATTTTAAAAATTTGCTGAAAATTTCAGCCTTCTACCTCAAACTTTATTCCTCAAACTATTCAAACATTGCTGACAAAATCATCTTTGTTGACCACCATTCATACATAAAATGTACATCATATATCAGTCAAATAACCTGGTAGAAATTCCACATTTTACTAGTTTTTGTATTATTTTCAAAAAAAACATTACAAAGATTTGAGATGGTGTGTCATACAGTTGTGGCTGATCAGTCGTGGAATGACCTCAAAATAATTTTAAGCTGAAAATGAAGCAGATAAGGAAATGTTGAATTACCATCTGTAACAATTTGAAAAGATATATTTTAATAGATCAATAACACTGCATATCAAATTTCTATTTTTTGTTCCTGGGTAGTAAGTGTTATTTCCTAATTGCTTATGTCTCAAAAGTATAGAAAATAGCTATTATTCCTCACAAACTGCTTTTTGTGACCAGGACAGTGATATTCTGAAATTTACCTACTTTACAGAACATTCAAGATGAATTCCGTGCTGAGTAAACTTGGAGTAACTGCTAAAACTTTCTAGAACTTTCTAGAATATTCTAGAACGTCCGAGAACCTTCTGGAACTTTCCAGAAATATAAATAGCAGTATAAATACAGTGGCCTTATGCCCACCATTTCAGTTTAGTTGTAGCTGCCTAAGTGGATACATATCTGAGATGGTATCAAGAGGCTGCAGGCATCTGGCAGACACATTTTGCTATGTCTGCGGCCAATTTATCAAGACAAGAGTGAAAAAGTACTCCATGGAAGAATCTGCTAAGATGCGTGAAGTCTACAAGGCATAGTTTGGCATGCCTGTTGGGGATGAAAACAAACCCTGGGCACCTCATTTCACCTGCGAGCACTGCAAAAAACGCTGAAGGGTTAGATGGACAATTGATACTCGCTTAGATGGCGACATTTTATGTTATAAAAGTTTTAAAAGTTTGAAATGTTGTAATTACACAATTTTTGAAAATTTTCAACGCTATTGAACAAATATATGTATATTTGAAATATGTTGTGAGAATGTCTTACACATTAGTCATGGGTGAAATATATTTATTTTGTTATAATCACAATTTAATTTTGTTCTTTTGCAGGATTGTACAGAGGGGAAAAGAAAGCCATGAAGTTTGCTATCCCAAGAATTTGGCAAGAACCCAATGACCACTCAAGCAATTGCTACTTCTGCAAGGTGGATCCTTCCAAACATCGGACTGGCAAGAATGCACCTGCTATCACTTATCCAGACCTTCCTTCATCCATCGCCCCAGTGCCACACTGCCATGCGCTTCCCTTACCCACTCCTCCGGAGAAAAAGCAGCCGTCTTCAGAAGAGAGCAGTAAGTCAGAGAGCGAGGAAGACGTTGGAGATCCAGATTACAATGTCCGAGCTGAGGAGAGAAACCCATACTATTCCAAGCAAACCGACCTCAACGACTTGAATGGAGATCTTGGTCTCACCAAGTCCAATGCTGAGCTTTTGACATCTAGGCTCAAGCAGTGGAATTTGCCAGATGAAAGTGTGCAAGTCGCAGATCAGAGGAAGAGTCACCAAGCTTTTTCCAGTTTCTTCACCAATCAGGATGGGCTCTGCTTCTGCCACAATGTGACTGGTCTGTTCGAGGCAATTGGAATCGACTGTAACCTGAACGAGTGACTTCTCTTCGTTGACAGTTCATCCAGGAGCCTCAAGGTCATACTGCTCTGTACCAGGAACAAGTCCATCTCTTCCTCTGGCTCACTTGGTGCACCTCAAAGATGATTACAACAGCATCAAGCGTTTACTACACACCTTGAAGTATGATGAGTATGGCTGGGAGGTCATCGGAGACTTCAAAATTGTAGCATTCCTGATGGGTCTCCAAGGCAGTTTTACCAATACCAAATTTCCCTGCTATTTTTGCCTTTGGGACAGCAGGGACAACAAGATGCACTACCACAGGCAGGACTACCACAGGGGGGACTGTCAGCAGACTGAGTTCTCTGTGGGGAGGAATAACGTAAAGTGGGAGCCACTCGTGGACTTGCAGAAAGTGACAGCCACCACTGCACATCAAATTGGGCCTTATGAAACAATTTGTCACAGCTGTAGATAAGGAGTGGGCAGCCTTTAAGTAGCTTCAAGACTTCTTCCCTAAGCCGTCTGAGGCAAAGGTCAAAGCCAGTGTCTTCATTGGACCACAGATAAAGAAGATCTTGGAGTGAAAAGAATACCCCAAGAAGCTCACTAGGAAGGAGAAAGTGGCTTGGAACAGCTTTGCTGCAGTGGCTAGGGGTTTCCTGGGGAAAACTATGCGTAGCTGGTTGAGCTTCTGGTGAAGAACTACGGCAAAATGGGCTGCAGAAGTCCCTCAAATTTCATATCCTTGATGCTCATCTCGATAACTTCAAGGAGAACATGGATGTGTACTCGGAGGAGCAAGGAGAGCGCATCCATCTGGGATATACTGAACTTTGAACGTCACTACCAAGGACAGTATAATGAGAACATGATGGAAGACTACACTTGGGGGCTCATTCGTGAAAGTGATTTACAGTATAATCATAAATCTCGAAAAACTACTCACTTCTAAATCTTTTGTGGTCATTTTTGTATAACTGTAGTGTAAATACATGTTAATATTGATTCAAATGTTGTTTTTTTGACTTTATTTGCATGAAAAGATGCAAATTGGAAATAGGTAAATTTCGAAATATCATTGTCCTGTTCACAAAAGCAAAGTTTGAAGGGAATAACAGCCATTTTCTATACTTTTGAGGCATAAACAAGTAAGAAGTAACACTTACTACCCAGGCACAAAAATCGTGTCAATTAGTGTAATTTGCAGCAATTAATCTGAGGCACTTTTAAATAGTGGCCAATATGTATCAAGATTAGAGGAATATACAAGTCTAGTTTGACCTCTCCCTGATATATACGTTTGGTAACCTATGTCTGGGTTGATTCACAATGGATGTTTCTGACCCAGTGAGTTTTCTGGCTAGGATTTTGGGTGACCTGGTAACTTGTTTCTTAAGAAAATTTGGGAGTCTTACCCAATAAGCAGTAAGTTATTAGAGCATATAAATGCAAAATAGGGGTTGAGGGCCACTTTGCTCCTACTCTGCACCACATCGCTTTCTTGCTCTGCTGATTTATCAGCTAACTGCAGCGTTTTCTTCTTGCTCTTATCGGGACATCTCACAGAAAAGTGGTTACGGCCCTTGCGAAGCAAGCAACACTTTTCCCAAACAGGACACCTATCTTTGACTAGAGCAAGTTGTTTGTTGCAGAACTTGCACAGATTTGCCTGTGCTATATGCTTTTCAGCCCATGGACAGGCAAGCCAGCAAACTCCACAAGCTTGTTAAAAGTCTCGATCACCTACGGGGGATTGTTTTGATTCTACCATGTCTCTTACAAACTGTGTAAATGGTATTCGTAAGTTGTCAGACTCATCATGCATGTACAGTGCAATTCACTTAAGACGAAAACGGATAGGACAAAATATTGCTTAGTACGAAATGAAAACTTAGTCCGTGCCGATGTAAATCAATAATAATGTTAAATTATTCTCTTAAGACAAAACTGATAAGACAAAAAGATCGGTTATTACGAAAATGATTTTTGGTCCCGTGCATTTATTTCAGTGCCAAGTCCGTCACATAAGACGAAATGTTGACTGATACATAACAGCTGCAGCTTGCAGTAAGGTTTCGGGTTCGCACTTCCGTATACGCCTAAGTTAGTTTGACAGCGGTGGTCTTTGAAGAATGTCACCACTCGAGGAATGAGATAGCATACGGTGATTAACGGTAAGAGGCACGCAGACCACAGCATCAGGCTTGTCAAAATGCGTAGGTGCATGAAACTTTTATAGCTGTCTACAGTAATGTGGCCATTTCGTTCGTGGGTATATTTTGTCTGACAATAAAGGACATTAAGCTAGTCATGTGGCACATTTATGGTGGTGAGTTATGTGACCACAGTGGAAGTGCCCTACTGCTAGACGCATTAGACAGTTTAAGTATCTTTGACTACTCTAGCCAGCTTAGTGCCTGCTGTCATCAGACATATATGTAACTTTCACAGCACTTCTCAAGTAGCCTAATATCCTCGTTGACAAGTCTTTGCTATATGGAGAAGACATTGGTCAATGGTCAGAATCTCCTAAGCACCTTTCAAACTACATAGGCATCTGCCGCAAATCAATCAGCACATGCATTTACATGTACTGTACCCTCGTTCAAAGGCTTCTCTCTGTCCGAGACTGATTCAGATTCGCTGTCGAAATAGCGTCGTAATGGAATGTATCGGCCTTAGCCCTTCCATAAAACCTTAAAATGGCCCTCTTTTGCTGCTTCATCGTGAAACAGACTAGTGGTTCACTGACACTCGCGTCTAAAAACAGGCGCTAAAGTTCGTAGCCCACCATGATCATCTACGGTTATGCATCATTTGCTGCTGCAGAGTTAGTCATGCAGCCATAACGCATTTTTCGCTGGCATGCTGCGCTTACGTTTGCCTAACAGTTAATAAGAAATTCGGTTAAGACGAAATGTTTACGCTGGTACCCTGTCTTTCGTCTTAAACGAACTGCACTGTATATTCATGACATATGCAGAATTAGACGTTATATCCCCATGCCTTCAAGGATATCTTTGGCAAATGCTCTCATCTCCAGTTGTCTTGACTACTGTAACTCGCTTCTTGTTGGTATCACATATTCAAATATGCAGAAACTTCAGAGTTAAGAACTCCTAGGCTAGAGCCTAGAGCCATAACAAATATGTCAAAATTTGACCATATAACCCCTGTGCTTAATCTTTGTATTGGTTTCCTGTTCAGCAAAGGATTTCTTTCAAATTGGGACTTACAGTTTATAAAACATTGAAATCTGGTCAACCACAATACTTAAACTCAGTCCATATTCCCAAGACATGCCATTATTCTGCAAGGTCATCTTATTGTCTTTCTCTGGTGATACCTAGGACTACAAGTGTTCATGGTGAACAGGCTTTTTCGGTTGCTGGACCTAAATTTTGGCACTCCCTCCCTAAGTCTGTTCATTCTGCTCAGTTGCTTCTGTCATTTCGTTCTCAACTTAAAACTTACCTGTTTCAAATTGCTTATACACTAGGCTGCCTCTCTGTCTTGTAGATTACTTGACCTTCTGGACTTTGACCTTGGCATTGGTGCATCATCAGTTGATGCCTTGTGGTGCGTTAGAAGTCATTAATTATTATTGTTGTTCTCATCAGTGAGAAAGTGCTTTTAAAGGGATATGACTTCACTGTCTAAGTGGTTAAGGCCAGTGACTTCAGTGTCTACTGCTAAAGGCCAGTGACCTTAGGGTCTAAGTGCTAAAGGCCAGTGACCTTAGGGTCTAAGGTCACTGGCCTTTAGCACTTAGACCCTAAGGTCCAGTGAGATCTAAGGCCATGGAAAACAGCTGCATGCTGTTACAGCATAGTTCAATGCTAGGTTACAAGAAGTTGGGATGAAAGCTGAAAATGTCACAGATGGTCATCAGAAATCTCCACTGCTTTGCAATTCATCTAATCCAGAATATTCTGTCAGTTGCTTCCGTAGCTCTAACAAATATCCACTAAATCTACTTGATAATAAAAGAAAGCTTAAATAGGGTGACTATAACACTCATGACATATAAATCCTTTAATATAAGAAAACATAAATTAACACAAAAGTGAGAAAATATAAATGAAAAGTAAATCTGGCATAAACCAAAATGGACAGCACCAATCCACTGCTATGCTCAACAAAGGAATGTTAACTCACAGACAGCTACAAGAAAAGCATCAGATTGGAAATGATGAGCAGAAACTGCCATATAAAATTCAGCAACTGAAGACAAAACATAAAACTGAGCAACTGAAGACAAAACATAAAACTGAGCAACTGAAGACAAAGCATAAAACCGAGCAACTGAAGACAAAGCATAAAACTGAGCAACTGAAGACAAAGCATAAAACTGAGCAACTGAAGACAAAACATAAAACTGAGCAACTGAAGACAAAACATAAAACTGAGCAACTGAAGACAAAACATAAAACTGAGCAACTGAAGACAAAGCATAAAACTGAGCAACTGAAGACAAAACATAAAACTGAGCAACTGAAGACAAAACATAAAACTGAGCAACTGAAGACAAAACATAAAACTGAGCAACTGAAGACAAAGCATAAAACTGAGCAACTGAAGACAAAACATAAAACTGAGCAACTGAAGACAAAACATAAAACTGAGCAACTGAGGACATAAATTACTGGAGTGCAATCGTTTTTGTAAAGGCAACAACAGCCACTACATCGAATACTCACTTCCTCAGACCCAAGAATTGCTGATCGAGTATTGAGAAATGCAGAGAAATAGGTTTCATCGTGAGAGCAAGAGCGTGGTCTGAACCCAAAATCCAGATGCTTACAGGGCAAAAAATGCAGACGACATAAATGAATGAAATGGATGTATTAATCACACATGTCCTCAATGCACCTACGTACTTTGGACGACCACTGATGGATAGCCATGGATGGACAGCCATAGATGGATAGCCATAGATGGATAGCCATAGATGGATAGCCATAGATGGATAGCCATGGATGGACAGCCATAGATGGATAGCCATGGATGGACAGCCATAGATGGCTAGCCATGGATTGATGAAGAAAATTAATTTTTCTTTCATAACCAATAACAACGTGAATTTCGATGGAAATGCACTCCATCGCTGCAAACCAGAAACCAACTTGAAGGGCATTTAATAATCAATTGTGTCGATTAGCCAAAGAGATTATATAGCATTTTGTTTTCTGAATGGCATAGGAGAATGTGACTCCCATCATTCCAAATGTTATTTAAGACCCTAACCAAACCAAGTTGGCTCCATGAACAATCTGTTCATTCCTCCTGAAACCTTCCTCCCAAATGCATCATCAAGTAGTGCATAAAGTGAGCCCTGAAAGTACTTACAGCATTATTAATTAGAAAATTCTAGAGTGTTAATGTTGCAACATGAAGGTCCATGGTAGTTTATACCAGATTTTCCTGACTGACAATGTAATATGCAAACTGTATGCAGTTGGAAGTGGCACATGTGAAATGCAGTGTTGCGTTATAATATCATTAACAGCAGCAGCAGCAGCAGCAGAAAGAAGGCCTCTGACTCTCACACTTAAAGCCAATCCTCTTTTGAAGAGACAACCATTTAACTGCATGGCATAGTGCTGCTGTTCAAAGCACTTCTCATACAAACTGAGGGTGAAACGTTATAGCCAGACAAATTTACCAGATGACATTGACTTGCATTACTATTATTACAACTGTGAGCAAAGAGCCTATGCTACTTTTAGGATTAAGAATTTATAAGCAGTTATTAAACTGCTGTAAAATGTCACAAATGTCATTTCCAATATATACACCAGTGCCTGTTAAAATTGGTGCAGCCATGCACATTCAGTTGACTGCAGTTTCCACAATAGCCAATACTGCAGTAACTGAAAGCCCATCCAAGGTCAATCATAATGCTCTCCTTCACCATCTAGAACATTGAATCCATCTAAGGTTTAAATTCTTCTTCTTCTAGAATCCGGTCAACAGATTCAACTCATTCACTTTGTTCAGATGGGTAGAGATGGGTCACCAATCATCAGACTAGGTCAGCATGCAACTTACAAACATTATTTGATTCTTACATAGCATTTTCAGATCTATGTGAATTGTACCAGCTCTTTTTACAGGCATGATATTCATACAAACAAGTCCAGCTAATGCATCTCTAGTCATCTCAGCTACTGTAACTCACTTCTCATAGGGGTCAAAAAGGGAACTCTGCATAAACGGCAAAGACCAAGCCAATAAAGAAAATTAAAACATTACATCTGTTGTACAGTCAATACACTGCCTCCCTGTTGAACTCAGATTTCAACTCAAATTCTGTCTCACAGTTTACAAGGTATTACATAAAATTTAATAAAATCAGCTCCATCCACTGCTTACCTCTCATAACTATTCCATGCTATCGATAGATAGCACAACTCTTGTTCTACTCTGAACCAGGACAGTACTGGCTCCCATGCCTTCTCAATGGCTGGGCCAAGGCTTTATAAGTTGCTGCCAACTTCAATCCACTCTGCTGATCAGGTAACAGCACCCATAATGATGCACAGTCACTCAAATGAAAGGATCGCAAGCTAATCAAAGTAACACAGACTAAACAGTAAGTGTGTTTGCATACCTCTTTCTTTGCAACAATATGGCTGCCAGTGTCTCGTGCAACAAGAAGGCTCAGTGACCCAGCAGATGGAGAAGTTGGCAATGCTGCCTGAAGCATTGCCACGTTGTGTTTGCTCTGGATGTAGATCTCCTTCCTTAGGATCAGTTTCCTCATTTCCGATCGTGACAAACCTCGAATTCCAAAGGCTGTCTGTAAGGCAGAGGAAAAATGGATGCTGTCAGCAAGACAGACATTTGTTTTCAGAATAACTTCTACAGTTTACAGGCAAGCAAATGCTTTCTAGAGTAGGAAATCTATAACAGTACAGAATCATCATTTCTGAAATGCTTGCAAGTATTTATAGAAATGATCATTTCCATGTCTCAGATCCAGATTTACTGATGGTGCACATAATAAGTGCTCTAAATAATTAATAAATAAGTAAATAATTAATAACAATGATCACATTCATCATCATTTCTGTCATGCCTGTGTGTTGTGTAATTCAGTAATGTTTGCACAACAACAATGATGATAAAGACAATATGATGATGTTACGTACTGCTGAAAATGATAATCATGATTACGCTTACAATAATGATAATAAAAGCAAAAGCTATAAACATAAAAGCTCACTTTCAATAACTTGCTAGATGAAACAGGAATATTTCGACAGAACTGCTGAATTTCTTTAACTATGTCGCCTTCTCCTACTCGTGGACTACTCCTGACTTAAACAAAATCCAAACAATGTTACACAGAGCAAATCTCTCATTACACACATAAGAAATGGCAATACTGCAATCATCTGGATCATTCATTTTACACAGCAGTTTGTATAAGCGGAACAAATGGGAAGAACTCATATGCTAGTCCTAAGAACTGAGCTAGTATGTAACTGTTCAGATATACACAATTACATACCAAAATACTGGACATGATGTCAGCATGTCCCAGGAATTGCTGCTTGCTTCCCAGCACACTTATCATACTTTCCAGACTATAAGTCGCACCTTAGTATAAGACGCAATGACGCAAAAATGGCCACACAAAACCTTTCGGTGGGCAGCAGTTTGCTGACCACTGCATAACAAATCCTGGATTTTCTGGTGACAGACATGAAGTAAATTGTTATCAACATAAACTGCCTAGTAGGGCAAATAATTGCACACAGCTTGCAGGTAGTTGCTACACAACATCTGCCCAGAGGAAGAGAATATCAGAAGTTTGCATACACAACCTCTAGACAGTCAACAGCCAATAATTAGTTTCTAGTTTCATATTATGAGTAAATACTTCACCAACCTGCATGTTTACTGAAGTGAATTAGAACTGCCAGTGCAACACGGTAGAGAACTTTTGGTCCCTCATACAGGTAACAGTCGATAACACGGATCTAAAAAGTAACACATGCCCCTTAAAACACACAAAAAACACAACACAGTTTCATTAAACAGCTGTCAAAAAGCCATCACCTTTTACCACACTTAAACATAATGCCTCACCCGAGAAAACAGAGTATGGCATCAACCCTGAAAAGTCTCTCCCACCTGCAGACAATCTGATCCCTGGCTGAGCCAGGGTATCAGTGATACACAAAGATGAAAATTTAAGTCATTAAAATATGTAATATCAACAGTTCTGGCAAATAAGGCTAAATAAACAAAATACAAAATCAGCAAAAATTCGCTTAAATAAAAAATACTGAATGAAATTCAACCCAATTAGATGTCAATATTTAAACAGTCGAATGAATATCAGATTACAGGATGTTTTGTTTCATTTGTAACCTTTCTTTTCTGTGCATCTTTATTAAATTTTTGTTCCTTTATAACATAAAAGCGATCAATCTGCATATGTTCAAAACAGCGAACAAACATTACTTTAGCTCTGAGCATCTGTGTCGCAAGAAATATTGTTAATATGCATAGCATCTATCTAATCTAATCTTTGAACTCTGATAATATGCATAGCGTCTATCTAATCTAATCTTTGAACTTTGATAGTGCTATTGTAATAATGCATATAGCAGTAGCAGTACTGAATCTGAAAGAAAATCAGCTATTTCAACAAGCTTGACACTATTACAACATCTATCTGAACAAGACACAGGACTTTGCTCTTTCCCAAAAATTCTCAGTTTTGATTCATACAAAATTACACAGAAGAACTTACAATGTGGGCGAATGGTAACTCCTTCATAATCCACCACGACCAATTCTCAAGAACTAACTCAACATCGGGAGTTCTTTTAACCATACTCTGGAAACTTGGTTTCTGCAACAGGAAAAAAGCACCTACATTAAAGTAAATTCCACTTATAATTTTAAAAGCAGCATCAGACAACTTTGCTCACACTAACTGCTGATAAAACCTTGAAATACACATGCTCAGTATAGCATCTTGCAAAGGCCAAAGCAGACACACAACAACCATCCAACAGCCAAACAACATTTACTGTATTTGTTTCAAATCCGTTTTCTGGCATATTCCTTCTGTTTCTGTCAATTTAAACAAATCTTCCACAACACTCCATCCAAGAATCAATACTTTTCCAGTTTATATATATATGAGTTTATATATGACAGTTCCAGTTTATATACAAGTTTATAAACGACAGCTGCCATACTTGTTTCTTCTTGAGTCAGAAGGCTTAAGCTTATGGTTTTTATATCTTTAAAAAGCTGACCATACATGAAATAAAGAAAAGCAGAAGTTAACGACTACCAAGCATCACAAGTACTCTGCACAGTCATAAGCCAGTTAAGAGCATCATCATTTAACACCCAATTTATTCTAACATTCTCTTAAAACATTTGGTTGTATCCTTTATGATGTAAACATTACCCAAACCATTTCACAAGTCTACAACTCTTCCACTGATAAAAGGTCTGCCTTAAGGACCACAGGCGCTTTTTAAATGGTTCATTTGTAGTGATGACTCATTACTAGGGCATCAAAACTTTCCCACAATAAAGGAGAGAACTCTTACAAAAAATACTCTTCCAAACTCCTGTGTGTATGTTTATTTACCTAAATCTTGGTGCAGTAGAAGTCACTGAATCTAGAACTTATGCAGTAACATGAAATCCCTAAATTTGTAACTGCAACTGGCATAATTTAACAATAAAACTAAAAGCAAAAAGTAAGTGAATGCTGACCGCGTATTTTTTGGTTAACTCTTTGAGCACCAGTGCGCTGGCTTCATGTGCAGTCTTTGTCTGGGTCAAATGCTTCTCTTTGCTGCTGATCAGATAGTTAATGCAGTCATAGCAGTCTTGTTCATCCATGTAATGCAGCAGAAGGCAGGTTAGGCCAAAGAGCAAAGGGCAATAGACTATGTCAGGTCGTTCGTGAGCAATGACACTCAGCAGCCTTTTGGCAGCTGATACTCCAGTCTCCGAAAGATAGTAGTGCTCCAAGTGACAGTGATCAACAAATGATGGCAATCGAAGAAAGCACTCTGCATCTCCTGTACACAAAATTCAGTCAAATCAGTAATTTTTTTCTCAATTAAACAGACACTAAAACACATCAGAACTGTCAAATGAAATATTAATTATGCCAAAGTCTGAGGATTCCTTGACCTCGTGGCTAACTTCAGTGATGACCGTCAGCTAGTAGAGAATTTACAGAGCACAACAAAATCTTTTAACTTGATGTTATTGAACAGAAAACTTATACAAAACATCTTCATTAGTAACTTAATGTACCCTCTTGCTGGATTCCTGTGATTGTGCTTATGATTTATTGTATTGCACTGTATTCTTAATTCTTAGTTCAACTCTGTGTAAAAACCCTGGGCAAGTTGTTTGCACACACATACCTCTGTCACCAAGCAGTGCAATTTGGTACCAGCATAAGCTGGGAATTAAACAGCAAGTCCTGCAGTTCATTGGCCCCATATCCAGGACAGGGCTTCATCCACTGCCAACTCAAGGTCCTAAGAAAAGGAAATGACCGCCTCCCTACATTCCTCGTGGGACATAAGAGCTTTACTTATGTAAGCCAATAAAATTATTTTGAAAAACCTCTTATGTTACTCTGTTACTAACTGATTACTCAAGTAATTATTTCTTTAACTGGATAATTTCTGCTAGACATGCAACACTAATTTTCTATTCCCTCTGTGATGGCCATACTGTTGATAAATTAGAGGTGAAGGATTACCACTTTCTTATCTAAGACAAGTAAAGTCTATCAAAATTTAGATAGCAAGCTTTGGGAAGCTCAGTGATTGTAGACAAGTGAGTTACATTAAACATTTTGTAAAATAATTATTTCTTTAACTGGATAATTTGTATTTGTATTAGGACAAATAGTAAAAAATGTTATTCGGCATAGCTGTAATGGATATATTGCCAAGGGATTTGGCTAGCACTTACCTAGTAAGATCTTATAATGACTGTTGTTAATTTTTATTTAGGCAGTAGCAAAGCAAGAAGGGCAATGTATAATGCAATGACATATGCATTTCAAGCTAATCAAACACAAAGGCTCATAGCTCATCGCTTGGCCACAAATGGCTCACTTGCTAATAGCATTTTGAGGCAATTCAAACTCCTCTCATGATGGCATATTGATACTACACCTGTATTGATACTACACCTGTCATTCAACTGGTTGCTCAGGAGCTCTTACAAACTAATGCTATGAAACTGTAATTTTTAAATAGAAATTATGTAGACAAATAACATCAGTGATGCTATATCATCTAAGAGTTTGCCTCCTCTTCCGCAAAGCAAAACAGATTATGGGAAAGACACAGATCTTATTCAAAATGAATGCAATTTATAAAGCTTACGGGATAATGAAATATTCAGCCTTCTTCATTGTACTACATAGATCAGGTACATTTAATGGCCTCCACGTGGCTCAGAAGCAGGACCATCCTAAGGCTATTTCTGCTATGCATATTGCTTCTCTCTGCTTTCAATCATCCTTTCAACAAAATTTGAACTTCAGCTTATAAGTGGGTCACACCATTTCTTAGACTTTTGGGTCTCAACACCACAGGTCGCCTACTAAGTAGATGGGCTTATCTCACCAAGTATATATACGGTAGACAAGTAAGTTACCTTTACTAATACTTTCACATTTACATATATGCATATGTATGTGTCTGAACATTCATGCAGGGCCTTTACGAACCCTTAAAAGGCGCTGAAACAAGGGCATCAATCTACAATGCTGCAACTTCAGATAAGCTGAAAAAGTTAGTTTGAGCTGTTACTGATGGAACATTTACGATGGTCATTAGAAAATTATTCTAGAATGGATGAATTGGATGTTAAGATTATCTCTCACAAGCTGACTTTTGTACATGACCAGGGCTTTAGGAAGGATAAACTGGATGAGCGAGAAAAGTAACAACAATCCAGGTCAGTATATGACAGCAGGTCTCTTCATACTGTCCAATAATAATAAGCTTGCTCAGCCTGCAAACCAATCTACAGTTCAAGATGAAAAGCATCGTAAAACTCAAACGTTCACAAACATGAGGTGTCAAAACGTTGATGTACCACCTACAGATTGCAATAAAGAGCCAGCAGAGAGGCTGAAGAACAATCAAACTTAAAACCTGACTTCAACAGTCCTGAAATGTCTCCAGTAAGGGAAGAAACTACCATTAAAAGGTCACTAAACTAAAAGCAATTCTGAATTTACCTTCACCAAAGACCTCTTGTGCTATTTCTTTGTAGGGCACTCTTAGATGCATTTGATTCTGTCCATGACTAGCACAGCAAAGCTTCCACCAAAGACCTCTTCTGACTTCATGACTTGACGGCCACGAGTTTGTACGAAGAATCTTTTTAATCTTTTTCCGATCAGCCAATTTAATTACATCATCCAATTCACTCGCACTGGAAATGGTTGGAGGAGACTTTTCAGGTGATACATGGGCAATTTTTGGCTTGAAACTAGGGTCAACATAGGCTGTAAATGGACTTGAGCCTTCTAAACTGTCATTCATTGTGGCTCACACAGATTGGCTGCACTCAGGAATCAGTTGAAAAATTAGGCAGTAATCTTCTGAAACCATCAAATAATTCCTGAAAACTCTGTAAAGGAGAACACAGGCAACTAATTTTCTTTGTAGAAATGAATTGATCAATAGTCAGTGCACAAATGCTATAGCACAACAAAAGCAGAACGGCAGCATAAGGTGAAACAATTCTTTTAAAATACACAACCAGACATGAAATAAAATTACAAAAGGCACAAAGAAAAACAATTACCCAAATCACAAGATGTAATGTCACTTAATTACAGTAGCAATGAGCTCATACAAACACTTAACATATCCCACATTAGAAACACGTGTAGTATTTACCCTTATCAACAATGAGTATTTCCACATTCCTGCAAATCTTGTCTCATAAGGTATGCCACTGCAGAACTGTGACTTATGGCTACTGAAACAACACTACCTATGTTACGTCTTTAATAAACCACCAAAACTGAATTAGCATTTCTGAAGTACTATAAGTTTGTTATCAGGTAGGCCGCTGAAGTTGCCGTAAACAGTTAAAACAGGTATTACCAAATACAGTTACACAAGTATTACCACAAATAATACTGAAAAAATATGCATGCTCTTTACGACCCCCCTACAGTCCAAACGTACAGACATTCACTGTTGAAAGCTATACAGACATGCATGGGTGTCACCTGAATAGTTTAAATGACAAAGTTCATCTCATAAGCAGCGTATGACACACTTCCTGTAATATCACCTAGCAAGCATTAAATTGTAACACTGGCTTACAACATTTACTTTTAAAATATATCACCTTGTTCACAGTCTATAAATAGTCATTAACAAACTTTCACATTTAGTGTGAAATAAATTAGGAATTAAAATTTTAAATACATAAATGTTGCAACAAAAAAGAAAACTTTCCCTCAAGCTGCATTCATAACAAATGTTTGTCTTATGCTAATAAAGATTACTTACTTATTTACAGCACTGAACAATATTACAAATATTAAAATATCAATTGCCACGTACTCAATACTTTTTTGGAATATTAACCTGAAAAGCATCGTATTTCCACATAAAAGCCATGCATAATGTTGTTGGGTTCTACAAAGTTATGTTCATGCGCAACAACAGAATGCACAAAAATGTCGTTTTCTAAGTTTTCCAGATTGGTATTGGTTCTCACATAATATGACACTAAAGAAAGTAAGATCTGATCAAACTGTTTTATAGCACTATGTACATCGTCAGAACCAATTACTTAATTACTACATACTTACTATTATTTCCAGGAGCCTGTGGCACTCTATTTCCTCTCGCAGTCTAGGGTACCATGTTGTTTACACATAATATGCAGACTTAATAGACCTCAAACAAGAGTTTGCCCATACAAACATAAATATATAAATACTTACATGCATACATTATGTGCTAAATCGCTTGCGTGCGCTATTAGTTCTTCGCATGACTTAATAACTAATGCATTAGTTACTGGTCTTTCGCTCAAAACTGAAAACATTACTTTCAAAAAATCTTATCCTGATTCTTCCTTTTCCTCTGATCTCCCTTTCCACTCCAATCCCAAACATCACCCACCGTAGCTGCCACGCCGTCTCTCTGCCTGACCTGGAACCGAACCCTTTTTGCCTAACGATTTTGTTTTGACTGAGCGCCTGTGAATAAGCTGGTCCTCGTGGCATGGTCTTCGTTGGACGCTTTAGACATCTCGGGATTACGACTACGATGCAGTAGGACAGCCTTACACGATATATAAATTAGTGCATACAGTTCAACGTTATACTAGAAAGCATGGCATAGAAAATCAATTGATACACACTAACATTTGTCAACTTATTTAATTCATCAAACCATTTATTGATCTACATAAATAATATGGTTTGATACATCGATCTATTGCTGGAGCTCGAATCCCAACTATTTATAGTCAAGTGCACTTCCGTTCGGATTTTCCACGCGTTCATAGAAACTGGTTTTAGTTACTAAACCGGTTCTTGATCGTAATCTCAAAATTTCTAAAGCGCTACTTTAAAGCTAAGAGCAGGGTAAATCTAAATGTATAGGTTTTATATAGCGAACGTATGGCCTCGACCCTGCTCATTTTGAAATGAATTTATCGGGTGAGATCAATCACCACCGCTGCCCGTTTGAATGGGCGCCACGCCATTCAAGGTCCCCGTGCACGGAACGTTATCAGCTTATTCATGAGCGCTGTGTCAAGTCAGATGGATTGTCCAAAGATACCATGTGAAAACAAAGTTCGGTTGCCAGAAGACCAGAGAAAGAAGAGGAGGCACGGTAGCATATTGGATAGAGCGCTCGGCTTGTAACGCGAAGAATTCGTGTTCGAGCATCCTCCGAGACGATTACTGTGTAGGGATCTTGAGCAAGTCCTTCACTCACAATTGCTCGGCGCCATCGATTGATGCTAAGTCATTAGATAGTGGCGTCTAATAAATGCAGAAATAATGCGGAAAATAGGATAGAAGGGAACAGAGCTGCTGTTGCGTTTGATTGAGTTTAGGCTGACAGAGACGGGAAGGCGCCGGGTTGGATGGATCAGGGTAAGATTTCCTGAAAAGGTGGGACTTTAGTTTTGAATGAAATGCTTGATATCTGAGCAGTAATAAATATGAAGGTTTGAGACAGATGATGGTGGGTGAACGACAGAAGGGATAGAAGAACGGAGAATGTGCGAAATTCAGGAAGAAAGTCGTTCCAGAGTCGAGGTGCAGTACATGTCATAGCCTATTTGGATCGGTTAGAGAACTTAAGATGAGTAGTTACAGAGGGACGGGCAAGAGTAAGGTAAGAGGATGAACGGATATGGCGGTCTGGTTGGATGCTAAAGTATTTGCGAAGATAAGTAGTTTGGGAGTAGCCTATAGGCCTATGCAGAGAGTTATAGTTTAGAAAAAGAACCTTGAAATGAATGCGTCATAAGATTTTCAGCCATGGAGCGATTTAAGAACAGAAGTGATATAGTGAATCTTGGGCGTCATGGCGAAAGATCGGGCAAGTGAATTTTGGATGAATTGAAGACTCTTAAGTTAAGCGATGTAGCGATTCTCCTTTTTCTTCGCATTAATTTGTCGTGTGTAGACCTATATATTAGTTATAAGTGGCTTACATATATATATACATAGGTTGACCAGCATATCCAACATATATATAATGCCAATGCACTTAACACACGCACATATATATATATAATATATATATATATATATATATAATAGGTTGGCCAGCATATATTTAGATTAAAATATTATTGAAGCACGGCCAGCGTTGCTAATTAATAATTATTAAAGTTTATTCAGAGAGAGGACTTTACACTGGTTGCGGTCTGAGCGCAAATGCAAGCAGAACACCAGCAGTGAACATCTGAATTTTCAAGGTTGGATAGGGTCGTCTGCTTCGCAAAACGATAGGCTTATTCACTGAAAGATACGGCTGCCCGTAACGTTGGACCGAGTCAGTTAAGCCGAAGGCGTCGATGCAGTTATACGTCGATTGGTGAACACTTCGCTTATTCCGGATCTTTAGTCGGAAAATGTGAGATCGGCAGTTGTAAATCGACACGGAAAGATTCGTAAAAGCTTTGAAACTGTGGAAGAACTAGTCGGAGAAAGCGGAGAAATCAACCAAACCAGTTCGCCAAGAATTCTGTGTCCGCGGAGTGCGGGCGTCTTCAACTGAAGCCATCCTTAAGGATAGCGCGCGGAAAAGTGCACCAAGGCTTGTCATCAACAATCTACAGCCTAACCTAGAAACTTGCCGGTCTCTGAGGGAGAGTTAATAGCATTATTAATTTGATATACTGTAGTGCTAATCAGTGCTGGCCTAGGTTAAATAGGCTTAAGTGATCGGCAGTGTGACTTGCATGTATATAAATTGTTACTGATATTAAAACTTTTATATTAACTGAAAAAGCTCATTGGAAATGTTGCCTAACAAAGAAATACACACATACAAATATTCATCAACGTATGTAAATTTTGAAAACCCAGGGAAAATTCAAACTCCGCCACAGGTGTAGCTATGCCAGTCCCAAGCCTGGATGAAGGAGGAGGGAGGAGGTTGGTTGGTAGATGCAGATACTACCGGCCGTAAAGCAAAAACATGACAAAAAACTATTGCATGATCTCAGAGAAACAAAGGAAAAGATGCCAGCTCGGAAGTCACCTGGATAAACAAGGCCGCGTCCCCAGCTGGGAAACGGGGGCTGGGTCGAAAAGTGGGATACCGGAAACACGCACATGCACACGAAACTCAAGGTTGCCACCCAGATGTTGAAAATCGGTATGGAATGTACAAGCACTTCGAAGCGCCGGGAAACTTGAGTTGTTGAGAGAGGAGATTGGAAGGTACAACTGTGACATATTGGAAATAGCGGAGATGGTATGGACAGGATCGCGCGAAATGAATGGTGGAGAGATTATTTATTACGGGGAGGATAAGGGTCATTCAAAGGGTGTAGGTTTCCTACTAAGCAGAAGAACCAGAGGCTGTAATTGGCTACAGCCTAGTAAATGCTAGGGTTATTGTTGCAAGATTTCAAGGAACTCCACTAAACATCGCAGTGATTTGGGTCTACGCACCGACAGCGGACGGTACAGAAGAAAGCTTAGAGGAATTCAACGAAACTCTGGAAAAAGTATTGGAAGAGTTACCCAAAAGATATAAAGATCATCACAGGCGACTGGAATGCGAAGGTGGGCAGTGATAACAGAGCATAGGAACTGGTAATGGGTAGATATGTTTATCGGGATAGGAATGAGAGAGGAGAGCAACTTCTTGAGTTCACGATAAAGCACAATATGCTCGTTTGCAACACACGATTTCAGCAAAAAGATTGCAGAAAATGGATATGGCTGGCACCAGACGGGAAGCATAAAAACATGACTGACCTGATGCTGGCGGGGAGGAGATTGAAATCAGCAATTCGCAATTGCAGAACATACCAGGCAGCCAACATCTCTTCTGACCACAGGCTGGTCATGGCTAGACTTGTGGTGCGGTTGATGCGAACACAGGGACAGAAGACGTATGAGCCACAACTGGATATTGAGGCACTGAGGAGAATGGAGGTGAGGAAGGCATATACGGAAGAGTTTGAAAAGAGGATTGAGGTGCAATGTACAACAGGAGAAACAGACTTGAGTAGGAGAATTCATCAAGCTCAATGCAGCGGTTCAGACAGCAACGAAGCAACCACACCGTTAAGGAGAAAGTGGTACAAATCATGAATCACAGAGACCACACTGGAGATGGCTAACCAAAGCCAGAAATGAAGCAAAGATGGCAGGAATCAGATGAAAGGCTTTGGAATACAGGCGGCAGTGTAACAAGGTCAGAAAAGCAGCCAGAAGAGACAAGAAGGCCTGATTGAAGGAGCAGTTGAAATCTATTGAGCAGTATGCAGAAAAGAACAAATGCAGAGAATTATACAGCCTCATCAAACAGATCAACCGGGAATGGAAACCAAGGCAATTTGCGATTAAGGACAAGATCGGCAACAACATGCAGAGCAAGGAAGAAATAAGAACTCGATGGAGAGAATATTGCAGGGAATTATACCATAATGGTGGGACAGATGACAATGATCAGAGACCACCACCACATAAATATGAAGAGAATGACATTCTTCTGGAAGAATTTGAAGCGGCTATAACAAAACTGAAAAGAAACAAAGCACAAGGCACAGATGGCATCACTGGGGGTCATCAAGGCAGGAGAAGATTGTAACTGTAATTGTAATTTGAGATTTATAAAGCGCCTCTTAGAGGATAAACTCAACAGTGGTGCTTCCGACCCGGAAATGTAAGATCACTGTTAGACAGTACAGTCTTCAGGTGCCTGCGGAACACTGAGAGAGGGAGAGGGAGAAGCGCAAGTCGCAATTCTCGAGGGAGACGATTCCACCAAGTGGGACCAACGTAAGCAAAGCTTTTGGACTGGGCCGCAGCAGTTCGCATGCGAGGGACAAACAGGAGATCTTGAGTAGCCGAGCGAAGTGTGCTACTGCCTGGTAACGAGAAGACCAAAGTGCAGAAGCGAATGAGGTAAAGGGGAGCAGAGCCAACAACACAAATGCGCATGAGGGAGAGGATCTTAAAATGGACACGCTGCTGGACAGGGAGCTAGTGAAGAGTTTCACGAATATAAGACGAGATGTGGCCATATTTTGAAATGCCCCCAATGAGACGAGCAGCAGAGTTAAGCACAGATTGCAGCTTAGCAGTGCTGGCTAAAAAGATCCTGAGTATATGCAATCAAGCCTGGCATGAAGGGAGAATTCCGGAAGAGGACACGCTCCATTATATTAACTATACAAAAAAGGTGATCTGATGGAGTGTGGTAATTACAGAACAATAGCGATGATAAACCACATGTGCAAAGTGCTGATGGTGGTTCCATTAAAACGCCTCAAACCACTTGGCAGAGGAACAGGCAGGATTCAGGAAAGACCGTAACACGATACAACAAATGTTAATCCTCAGGCTAATCGCAGAAAAAGCGAAAAGGAAGGCTAAATTTATATACAACTGCTTCATAGACTTCCAGAAAGCTTTTGACTCCATGAAACACGACGTTACACAAGCGGTGCTGAAATCATTTGGAGTTGGAAGTAGGCTGTCGCAAATGATCCACACTGTATGTGAGAATGCACCCAGCAGTCCGAATGGGCCAGAAGCTTGAAGACTGGTTCAGAGCTACAAAATAGGCACAAGACAGGGAAACCCAATCTCCCCAAAGATATTCATCACATACTTACAGTTAGAGAGAGTAATGGACAGGATAACAGAAAATGGAATGGGAATCGCAGTCCATGTAAATCAAAATCAAGATTTGCGGATGAAATAAACCTGATCGCAAAACAAAGAAAAATCATTCAGAAAAACCTGGAAAGTCTATGCAAAGAAGAAAAGAATGCAGGATCAAAAATGAACTTCAGTAAGACAAAGTTAATGATATTTGGTGATGAGGAGAATAAGATATCAGTGGAAGTAGGTTGCAAAAAGATCAAAACTGCGGGCAAATTTACGTATTTGAGAAGCCTGCTGACATGGAATAATGCCAGTACCAAAGAGACAAAGAGAAGAATAGCAAAAGCACGCAGAGTAATGACGGATTTCAAGAACATCTGGAGGAGCAGAGAGATTAGTGTGCACACCAAGGTGAAAATTATCAAAACATGCATATTCAGTGTGTAGCAGTATGTAAGTGAAACTTTGGACGATGCACAGACAAGACAAGGATAGATAAATGGCATTTGAGATCAGGTGTTACAGATGGATATTACACATCAGATGGCAACAGAATGTCACAAACACTGAGGTGCGAAGATCAGTGGATTGCACAAGAAAAATCGCGCAGCAAGTAACGGAAAGGAAATTAAATGTCTTTGGACACATCTGCAGAATGGATAACACCAATATGGTCAAAGAAATTGTGTTTGGAATGATGGATGGTGGAGATATCAGAGGTAGAGTGAACAGAGAAAGGCTTTGATGAGGTTAGAGACTGGCGCCGGACAGACGCGCACAAGCAGAGTCTGGTGGAAGAGCACAGGGAACATTGGAAATCTACAGTGAAGCCTGTGAAGCCACCAACGAGCGATGAACCCACGGACCTAAAGAAGAAGAAGAAGAGTTAAAATTCAGCAGTGAATCACTCTGACTCACATTCTCGTTACTACTCTTATATTAACGGCATATATATATATTAAGTATGTTTATTTTAAATATACTTATCTTAACTATATTTATTTTATATTTATTTGGAATATATTTATTTCTTACTATTACCGCAAACTCTTTTTGTCGTAATAAGAAGTAGGAGAAGATTACAAGTGGAGTCAAGGTTAAGGAAGAGGGAATTAGGCCTACTCAAGCTTGGAGTGGACAACAGAGGTAGTTAAAATCGAATACAGTGAAGGTCCTGAATATGAACGAAACAGATGCGCAAGAGGTTGGAGATGTTATTTGAAAATGGATATCCTCACACACAGAGGCAGCTTGACTGACAACGGTTTAACTGATGTAGCTAACTAGTGGCAGAATAAGCATACACTGTGATCTAAGCGACGCGGGATATTGTCTATAGCTGGCCTGTTGATTCAAACAAATCAATATTTGCTTAAAGAGATGGAACTATAATTAACCTGTTATAGCATAAGTAATAAAAGTAATTGACAATTACTCCGACATAACCCTATAAAAGTAAGGAAGCAAGCAAGTTGCCTCTCTTTGCATCTGACGAGTCCAAGTGATCGTAATCGTAATTGTAATCTCGAGATTTCTACAGCGCCCAACGAAAGCTACGTCACGAGGACCGCCTATTCACAGGCGCTCAGTTAAAACAAAATCGATAGGCAAAAGTTTTCGGTTCCAGGTCAAGATCCAAGTGCAAATGATATAGCGACCGTATGTTCTCGACCTTGCTGGGCGGTTAACGCGTACATCAAAGCGTCTCTGCGTGAGGATGCTGGTTCGCATACCGATTGTATGGTCCATACACTGAGACCTTAAATGGCGTGGCACCCATCGAAACAGCCAGCGGTGGTGAACGATCGAACCCGATCAATTCATTGGAAAATGAGTAGGGTCGAGGCCATACGGTCGCTATAAAAACCGTGTGCATTTATATTTACATTACAGAGAACATAACGGTTATGTATCGGTTAGAATATTCAGTGACAGTAAAATAATTCGGCCGCTGCTTTAAATATTACTGGAATGGCCAATTTGGCGGCGGAAGCAAGACCGCGCGCGCGCGTGACGCGAGATGGCGCCTCGTCGTATTGCAAGAGTTCAATCGTGGGTTATGTCTCAATGGGTCGATTTCAGAGCATTTGATTATGCGGTATTCGCTGTCGTTTACGGACCAACTCATAGTAATTTCCTTTATGAGTTCTTTAAGGACAAATTCCTGTCAGCATCCTGGAGGCAGAGTGCTTGTCTCAGAAACGGTACTATTCATAGTAACATATACGTAGTACGTACTCGTAAGATAAAAGAATCATTGACGTTAACACTGCTGACCGCTGTGACCATTTCGTCATGTTCGTAAATTTGAAGCATGCTCCAAGGTTAGACGCAGTGTTTTCATATCAGTCAAACGCCCAAGGACGGATCCTGGATTTAAGCAAAAGGGACCACATGGCGAGCGTGGAGCCCGAGCCTGTGCGGTAAAGTTTCATCTGTAACATGTAACTTTTATGCAATGAGCTACCGAAGTGTGACTATCATCGAAAATTGGGAACAGACCAGCACAGTCTCACATTCAGTAGTTGTTTTGCTAAAGGCCCAAATGCTATTAATTGAAATTCGATTTAATCTCCAAATGAAATACACCACATGAAATTAAATACACGCGCAAAGTACATTCTAAAGCGTTCAGCTGCCTAAATAAGTCTCGAGTTAATGAAATTCACCACTTACGTGACTTAACTTCATTTTTCCACTTTGGATATTGTGATGCCAAGTTTCTGTGTCCGACATCACAACAGGTAGGCCTAGAACAGTTTGCTTTCTTTTAGGAGCAGTTTAGCAGTCTTGTTTTTATTAAAAGAGGTTGATACTGTCCAGGCTGGGTGTATGCTAAGTTTAAACTTCAGTATTATCTGGCTGCCATGGTTCCATGGACATCATAGTCAGCAAGTGGTGCATTTCAACATCCGAAGGTCTTATCAGTCAACCACTTCTGCTTGGAAGTCTGGTGGGACAGGCTGCTAAACAAGTGATTAATGATGAGGCTGGTTTGGCCATAGACCATGTACTAGGGGCAACATTATATGAATGGAAGAAATCAAAGTCCTAAGTCACATTGGCTATCACTTACAGCTTTATTCTTTGTTATCCCCACATTTTTTTCACAACACTTTAACAGAGGGGGCATGATCCCCTGGATCCACCCATGCAAGTGTCCACCAGAGAGGACATCCCAGGCCAGTGGCCACCCATTGGAATTTAGGGATATGAGACATGGCCAGGGACCTGGAGTAGCTCCCTTGTCCCACCCTTGCACACCTGATCTTTGTTCTTTGCTGTGGCTTTCAGAACTCAGAGGGAGGGAGGCCCCCTCTGGATCCAGCATTGCAAATACCCTCCCATTAGTTTGTGTGGTTCTCTTTGCCTAAGGAGGTTGTATCCAGTCTTAAGAAGCTCGGCCTACAACTTCATTCAGCATGACCACATCATATCAGCTGGTTTATTAAACATTCTCATTTAACGGCTTTTAATTCATGATTGAATTCTATCAACAGCCTCCTAGTAATGGCACTGTAATGGTCTGTATTTTGTCCTCTTGGATATCAACCAGACTGATCCTGAAATTTGGCTTGCACACCAACTTTGCAGGGATCATTGCCTGATGTCTTGAGCATTATTACGGTGGCGCTACAGAAGTTCTCGGATTAGTATTACTGCTAATAATAAATAATAATACTGATAATAGTAATTATTATTATTATGTAACAGTTCCGAGCAACAGAATCAATTTTAAGAGTGGGGAAGGTCGGGATTCATCCTGTGGCATAGGCAGATAATCAAAGGTGTGGATTCTTTTTCATCTTGTGCTTCCAGTTTTCGAGTTGCAAAATTATCTTTTAACAGTTATAAGGTCACTGTATTAGACCCATGGATGGGTTTTCTCAGAGAAAAGAGATAGGACAAGACCATATTATAAACTTAATGGGCATTGTTTATTTATGGTATGAAAAAGTGGGTAGAGTAACTAACCTCCATCCAAAAAGTGGGAGTATGGGTACCCCATGCCCTAAATAATTATGCCCCTTCCTGAACATGCTTCTGCTCTTGTTTTGATCTGGTTAACTTTTTGTGAAAAATTACACTTCTGGTTAACTTTTTCAGAATAATAAAATGGAAGCAGGCAATTCAGCATCAGAATCCAAAGGTATTTGAACATCTCTCTTTACTTAGTATTTGTAATTTTTTCAATAGCAGAATTGACTTAACAACCTGGAGAAGTTTTCAATATAATTGTGACTACATCATGATGTTCCTTAGCAAATTAAACCTGCTTAGTTATGGCACACATGTACTGACAGTGAGTTTTCTTGTTTTGAAGAGCAGTAGGTCTGTGACTCTGAAACTCAAAGGCACAGGACAAATCAGTCGTGTGCAACATGCACAGAAGTGGTCCCAGCACCAGGCCCTTTGCCCATAACGAATTGTCTGAGCCAGTTGCCATCATAGTCCACCAGTTGAGCTGAGGAAATTTTGTTGCAAAAGTTATTGCTACTGCCACTTGAAGTTCTAAATTTGTTCCTGACATGTGATCAGGACAAGTAACATCACCTTCATTGTCATATCACTGGCATGCCTCTCTCTCTGGAGCATTGCCTTTTCCGCCATTCTTTGACAACAATTAACAATAACCCAGATGTGTATGTATTTTATGTCACTCTCTGTTCACTGACTATAGCTGATTGTTTGAAGTGCAAGCCTCTGTGGTTTAAGTTTTGCTCTGTAACACGTTTTTTTAGGTTAAAGCCATCCCAAGACAGTCAATTTGCCGGGTTTTTAAGCAAATTTGAGCAACTGCTTCATGCACATTTGTTTAGCACAGAAATGAATGCATATTAAAACCCTTTGCCTGCAAGATATTTTTAGCCAATAATCTGGCCTGACTAGATATTTTTGGGACTTTAATCTAGGGTAAAAAAATTTAATCTCTCAGCAACCACTGAAGATTGAGTTAGTGTAAAAATGAAATTTGTTTACATTTGAATTTTGTACAAGCCTTTGTTGTGGCTGGTTTGGTGTGTGAAACATTGCTTTTTTCAATACTTCATGATCTGGGTGGTATGCAAATCTCCTACAGTTGATACATGTACTAAGTAAGAGTGGTTGAACTTTGTATACAGTTGTGGTTTGGAGGGACACAAAGCACAGAAGTGGCTTTGTCATGTAAGAGAAAAGATTTGAAAAATTTTCTTTTTATCATTTTGCATGGCATGGTAGATCTCAAACCAGGCATCTCTTATTGTAAAGTTGTGGCCTATCCTTTATTCCAGCATATCTGAGTATGCTGGAAGCTTCGCATAATCCACGCTTGCTGACTCAGATGCTCAACAGACTGTGAGGACTTGGTTCAGCCTTGGGGTTGGTCGAATCTCCAGCAACTTCCTCTGCAGTTCAGGGTCCTGAACACTTATGGTGATTAACATGTTCAGTAGTGTATCAGTACAATGATCACACGTGTCTGCTTGTCTGCTGGAGTTGCCTCAATGCAACTAAGAAATGTTCAAATGAATCACAGGGTTGCTGACGATGGGTGAAGAAGTGGAAGCAATCGATGATGTTTTATATTTCACAAATGATGTTGTGGATTGAGGCAAAGCCTTCTTCAACTGTTGGTTCACCAGTGCAGTAGCTTCGGTACCAATAAACTCATCGAAGCCCTATTGGACTCCTGACACGTGTACCCAGAGGGCTGCCAACTGTATCATCTGGTCATGCTGATCATCGTGATTGATCAAAGCATAATCTTCTCATGACTTATGCCAGATCGTAAATTTGACTGTTATCAGGGCACCAGATGGTAGTGTGATATTCACTGGAGGGTGGAGAAAGTGTGGCCTGGTCAGTTTGGCTGTGGGAGGGGTCCAAGTGATAATTGGTGATTGACCTGATTGCTGCACTGCTTGTGAAATGAGTACAAATCGTTCCTCTGCAACACTTCGTTCCTCGTGGAGCTCAGCTTCCAATTGTTTCCACCTCTGCTTGTTGCTGCATGATCTGTGGCAAGAAGGACACCGAATCATGGGGCCTCCACTTGTTGGGCTGTGTCAGGGTGCTCCAATTTCTTGCCACTCTGGCTCACTGTATCATAGTTACTGGTTTCCAAGGTCAGCAACTGTCCGCAGATAGCTTTAAAGTTTGTTAAAACAACTTTGAATTGCAAACTTTATCAAACAAGTGTTGACTGCACCATGTTGTTGTTGAAACTTCTTAGAAAATAAAGTGTATTCAATCTTTATTGACATAGTTCAGCAGCAACAACTGAACTAGGGGAAAGACAGATTTGCAGTTACTGTCTTTGTCCAAAAGTACAGGGCCCGAGTATATGTCGCCAGAGTATAATCAAATGTCAGTAAGCATAGGACAGGAACACATATCGTAATCGTAATTCTGAGATTTCTACAGCGCCTAATGAAAGCCACGTCGCGGGGAGCAACTTATTCGCAGGCGCTCAGTCAAAACAAAATTGATAGGCAAAAGAGTTCGGTTCTGAGTATAACCATAAGTTAACCTTTATTGTCTATAAAATACAGACACAGTAAAATTAACAAACAGGAATGAACTATAATCTACATACCATACTTTACCTTAGTTATCGTAGGCCCCCTGCCATGTCTTCAGACCTAAGAATACTATCATTTCAAATGCATGCTGTTTAGAGAAGTCCTTGGAAGGTAAAAGATTTTGCTAACCCCGTGCTCACTTCCATCAAGAAGAGCTTGGGCTAATATTCCACATAATTGTGGTGGTTTAGACTGCTCTAAAAACTGCAACTGTGTCTTCGTCACAGTAAATGTGAAGATAGCTAAACCCAAGTCCTTATTCACTTCCAAAATATCTAGCCCAAAGAAACTGGCTGCTTAACCTGTACATAGTTTACTATGAATGTCTTTTGTAATGACTGGAGACTTTTATTTTTAAGTCATTACAAAGTATATAAAATTTTAAATGTAAGCCAGAATTTCATGACAGGAGCATCAATTTTGACTTGTTTTAGTACCGGTCACAGTGATGTTTGCTCACATGATTACAGATTTCTTCTCTTGATATGCTTGCAGTTATGTCAAGTGTTCACTTACCTTCTCAAATATTGTCAGTAGACCATGTGCTTTGCCTAAAACTACAGCAATATACTGTTTATGAAAGTCATCTGGCTGAACATCTGTATTATTGTATGAATATAATTGTACCAATTCAGTGCCTTACTACATGAAACACTAACACTACTTCAAAAAGTAGTAGTGCAAAGTATTTAAAAAGGTATTTTAAGTACTTATAAGAAGTATTTTACCCATGTCTGAACACTAAGCGTCATATCATGACATGTAAAAATAAAACTATGAAACTTATATTTGTAAAGTAGGGATATGCATACCTGTGCTTCCCATTAAAGAGCCAGAATTCTGGGTTTACTAAGTTGATAAGGCTGATGCAAGAAAGTCGGTGCCAAATTGGAGACATAGCCAGTAATAAATTCTAAACATAGTAACTTCATAAAATTACATCACAAATGACATTTAGATGCAAAAAAAAAACAATTCTAACCATTGTAATTTTTGTTAAATTTTGTTGCTATTGATTGTGGCAGAAAAAGGTTTGCTTGACCTTAAGATAAATTGATGATCTTGTATGAATGCAAGCTCTATGTATTCTTCGAAATATGTTTCCAAACGGGCTCTAGCAAGCTATGAAATATAGCAGGCTATTAGTATTCAAGGCAACTGATCCCTTCAGTAGTGGCCTTACTTTTGTCACTTACTGTGTACATTGTGCTTACCAGTGCGATACCAAAGTGGGAGAGCTGTATGATGCATCAGTGTTTATCAGAGACGATGTTAATCTAAAAAGGTCTCATGGACTCCAGTCTAGAGCTGATGCTACATCTTTAGCAAAAGGTATTTGTGACTATAGATGCATATGCATGCTGTCTGGTAGCTTGGTATGCATGACATCATAAGTACAATCAATCCAGTAAGCCAGATGCTACAGACCGTAAACTTAAACATAGACCTTGCTATTGTATCAGCTGCAAGTGTATTATCTTTTATGAAAGATAATCGTAAAGTGGATTCGTTGAAGTAAAAATAACCACTTCAACTTGCAGACGCTGTTGAAATACCTGCCAAATTCCCTCTTGCACAAGTGTGATTACGATAGTATTTTAATCATGAAAATAATAATGAAGTTCCACTGCACAATCAAGAAAAGAAATTTAAATTCAGTATTTAACATCATAGTTGACGTAGCTGTTAATTCAATAAGGAAAGATTTGAAGAAAATAAGGAAAGACTTGAAGAACTGAAAACTTGTAGCTCACTTTTCAGTTCGTATATGGCATCAATTCTTGTTAGCGCAATCAGAGACAGTCTTACAACCTTGCAAGGACTTTCTAAATGAAACTTGCAATCAAATACACCTCTGACATTGATGCAGTTGAGCTTTCTGAAAAACTAAGTTGCTTTGCAGGTTCATTGAACAACATAGCAGACCACAGTAATTGCTAAGTTATTAATGATCACCACATAGAAGAATTATATCCTCTTTCACATATCGTATCCTGACTCCCCTTCTCCTCTTATCTCTATTTCTACTCCTATCCCAAACTTCACCCACTGTAGCTGCCATGCTTTTTCTCTGCCTGACTTTTGGATCTTGACCTGAAACTAAACCCTTCTTGCCTATTGATTTTGTTTTGACTGCGCATCTGTGAATAAGCTGGTCGCCATGACGTGGCTTTCGTGAGGTGCTGTTGAAATCTCGGGATTACGATATTGCTACTGCTAGGCTTACTATTTACAATACCGGTGGCTGTAGTTGACACCTAGAGAAGTGTTGGAAACCAACAGTCATCTGAGGTTAACCATGACAGAAGAAAGGTTAGTTGCTTTCACTTTTGTCTATCAGAGCCAAAATGGCTCAGTCTGAATTTACAAAGATATCGTACAAGATTTTGCTACCCAAGGATGAGAAAAATTAATTTGTGAATTCTCCAACATCGTAAAAACCATGGCCTGCAGGCCTTAGTATTGTTATTTTAGAATGTTTTTAGTGCTTTAAGGGTGTTTAGAATGTTTTTAGTGCTTTAAGGGTGGCATTAAAATTCTTGCCTAAAGGAGGGGGCAGGATTCCAGCTGGACAATCGAGCCACATAGTTACGTATACTGTATGCCGGGAAGTCTTGTATTTGATGGAGGAAGGGGAAGAGAGTCTTTGGAGTGGCACCGACCATCAACCGCGAAATGCCTCCCGCCTGGCATGCAATGAATACCTGTCCTGGGCATATCCATACTTTCTTCCATTTATGAGGGCCTGCTGGGCTGTGAGGCAACTGTGAGCCATCAATGGTGGATCACTTTGCCATCGCCATTCTTCATCGTCAATGCTACATGCTTCTGGTACCCTGAACATACTGTCGTCTGTCAACTCTAGTTTGGAAGTTGTTGGTAGGGCACTGTGTGTGTGAACTTGCTACTGGTGACTCTTCTAGTTATCTGAGCAATGTGTGCTAATGGATGAATGTTCTCTTCTTAATGACATTTAACATCGTTAAGGCTGTCGCAGAAAGTGATTCTGAATAGTTTCTTTTGACAGGGCCCTATACAATATTCTGATTACCATTACAGTCACAATGCAACCTAGGAACAGACCTTAGTGTCATTTCAAGTTTTTCTTTTCAACATTTTTTTAGATTGCAGTGGTTATGTGCACGGTATTAGAAGTGTGAACATCACTCTGCCAAAAGTGCCTATATATTCCAACAGCTCGTACATGGAATGTGACTGGGTAATTGTTGGGGATTATTTGGAAAGAGTCTGGATACGATTTCTAAACATAGATCTTCCAGAGCCTTCCGTAGAGAATCATTGTGATATCGCTTACCTTATGTTTGGTGGATATTCTGACAAAGGCGAGAAGATCATTCATAAAAGATTCTGTGGAAGAGTCATTCCTGATATTTACCTGACACCATCCTGCTCGGCATGGATGACGTTTGTCTGGACTGGAAAAAATGGGGTGATGATGACAAGACCTGTCGTTGTGGAGACTGAATTTACTCTAGAAGTATCAGGTGAGTGTTGCTCGTTTTAGATCTTTGCAGTTTCTTCGTATTTGTAGATATAGTGGTCCCCAGGAATATAAGTCAGTGTGAAGGATAACTTTCAAACATGCTGCAACAGATGGAACAGGAATATATGCAACAACCTTTACATGGGTCAGAAATACATTATTTCTGAGCTGTGTAGAGGTTGTTGCACTGTTGAATTGCTGTTGCTGAACATGCCACTGATGCCACTGGAAGTAACTGAAAATTAAAACTTGCATGTTAGGCTGAGTCTTGATATTTCATGCCCTGAACTAGTTCATCCTTTCTCTGGCCTCAGTCAGCTCCCTGGCATTGCCTTTTCTCCATCAAGGCCTTTGTTCTCTTGGTGCACATTTTCTGTCTGTTAGATTGTTGCTTTTAACCCTTTAATGGTCATGCCATAGTAAAACATAATTTACCACTGCAGGTCACACTGTCAAAGTGTAATTTACTCTGTAGCAAGCTACACTGACATTGAGGCAGGTGATTCCCAATTTAACTCTAACCAGGTACTATCAGTATGACGCATGCCTGAAAATGACCACTCTTAGGATTCCTTAGACGTGATAATTTATCAAACTGAAATCAGTAGATGTCATTATACTGTTGCCAATTACAAGCCAGCTACAGTAAAAAACTAAAAATATTTAAATGTCTGGAGTGGGAACCCCAAAAGTTGTTTCTCAAAACTTATCTTAAAATTTGAGGGAGATATTGCAAGTACTAAATTTCTTTCTTTGCTGTTCTTTTTTACACAAAACTACCTATTGTCAGGAGCTTGAGAATTATTGATTACCGATTGTCAAGGATTTATTTTTTCGTGACTATTAAATCATGGACATTGCAACCTATATCTGTATAGATATATGGATACCATATAGAGCCCAGATTGCCAATATGCATTCCATATGGAATGCAGATTGCTTACCCATTGGGAAGGCAAAATTCCTCACCAGACTTAACCATTTTGGTTCTTTTGAGCCATTTTTCATCACTGTCTGTTGGTGGACATTGTGATTCTCTTCAAGGGGTTTCTACTGGTTTTTGTCACCACCTGAGGTTGACATCTTGTTGTTCTGTGTGAATCATGTTACGCTTGTAAATAGCCTAGGAAAATAAAATTTTTACTTGTAGTTGGTATCTTATTCCATGTATTTATGTATCTAGACAATTATTATAGCGCCTTTGAAGTACCTTACAAAAGCGCTACTTGTGCAAGCATAGATGATGTTAAAGTCAGTGAGAACTAAAAGTTAATCATTTAAGTGAACAGTGCTCAGATAACCAGTACAGAAACCACTGGAGAGCTCCCGCAGACACATAGAGCCCAACCGATGGGTTCCCAATCAGGGCTGATAGTAGACACAACGTTCAGAGTTCATGGTCGTGAGCCATGTAGCATCAGAAACAGGAGCAACAACAGGAGATGAGGCTTGTACACACGAATCTTAACGCCAGCAGTCCCTCGCAGATGGTGGAAGACGGTGCATCCAGACATCTCTCAGCCACCATGTTTATAGGGAATGACATTCTGCTGCAGCCGGCCAGTTGGTTGTAGAGTCTCCTCGGCAGTAGAAAGGTCAGAACCAACCCAAGGACTCAGTTTTAGAGTGAAAGACATATTTTTAAGCTGGAAGATTGTTAACACTGAAATTGTAAACAAGTACTTTGCAACTAATGGCACAACATGCAGCACACTGGATAACATCTTGCATAATAAGAGCCAAACATTACAGCATTATATGCGATGAAGTCACCGACCAGTCCAGACTGAATCACCTTGGAATATCTATATGCTGGGTTGATGAATTCTTTGTCCATGAAGACTTTCTGAAGTTATGTTGCATGTTGCCCATGTATGGAGATGTGCTGGATTACATCAAACATGTAAATATCGTTACCCGGACATCAGCAAAGAAACCTGTTATTATCCCGGGTCTGCAACAGTCAGGTAGTTCTGTTGCAGATTCACCAGTCACAAGCATCATGTATAAGTCGCTGAGACCACTTTGCCCTACACAATGGACAACCAGACATGACTCAATGCAATCAATCTTAGATAACTATTCGAATGTGGTAACCGGACAATTCGGAGCCGGACAATTCGGCGCGGACAACTGAGCGCGGACAATTCGGAGTAGGACAATTCAGCATGGACAATTCGGAGTAAAAAAAACGGACAATTCGGCCCGGACAATTTGGAGTTGGAGCGAAAAAGCAAAAAAAAAATAGTTTACATAGAAATTGGTACGTAATGTAGGAGTAGATGAGTCATGTGATAGGGATATGTGGATCACGTGAAAAAGCAAAAATCAGCGCTCAACGCCATCCGCGTGTATTTTGTCTATATTATATATTAGTTAATGTATAACAAGTTAATATAATAGCAACTGCAATTTTTTCTTTTTTCAAAAATTCTACATAGTAGTACTAAGTGTGGACCATATAAATGGATGTAGAATTTTTGGAGTCCGAGAAAGGTAAAAGAATGCCAACCTACCAAGGTTACCTTTATCACGTGGAAAAGAAAACTGAACAGTAGAAGAATATGGAGATGTTGTGTTTTTTTAGTTAGCATGGTATTGTGATAAGATTGCATGGTTGCAAGCTGCACTTTGTAATGTTTGGCATTATCCTGGTATAAGATGATTAAATTTCATTAAAATTAAAATGTTAATTCTATGTTCGCAAGTAAAACATTCTCCCGCGCCGAAATGTCCACTCCGAGTTGTCCGTGCTGAATTGTCCGGCGCCGAATTGCCTTAGAACCTCGAATGTCCAGAAGACACTTTGTGAAGTCACTGATAAGGATAGCTCTGATACTAAAAACAAGGCAAATGGTCTGTTTTTTGTCCTGCATTTATTTTATTTCTTCTCACTGAAGACTGCAGCATTTGTGTTTGACCATCCTTATGCAGATATGTACAAAGACAAAAACTAAGAGCAATTAAAATTTTTATCAAGAGACCATTACAATGATCCAAAATCGTTGGGGTAATTCCCCCTCCCTGGCTTGACCTCTTGAGGGTTAAAGAACTGCACAGATGCCATCCATGTACACTTCCTTGATGTCAGCTACGGCTGACCTTAGCTTCAGTGCATTGCGACTACTGAAGACATTTCTGAGGTCAACAATGGGGGCAGTAACCCTTGAACAGTGTTATGCTCCTGAATACAAGTCACAACAATGAGTTGTCTTCGGGCTCTTGCGGTCTCCCTGGTCCCCCATCTTGTGTGGTCTCTCCAGGACTCCTTCCTGGCCCCTCTATATTCTGTATACCTCTGATTTTGCTTGGACCTCCTCCCTCTTACTGCATCTGTCCTACAGTACACAGATGACACCCATGCTTATGCCCATGGTCTGGCGGAGGCTGCCCCGCCATTGTCCAGCAGATCCTTGATGCCACCTCTGTCCTCGGCTGCTGGATGTCTTCCAACCGCCTCTGTTTGAACTGCGGCAAGACCCAGTTCATTTGGCTTGGTGGCCGCATGCAGCTTGCCAAGATCGATCTCTCTATGCCAGAGGTTTCCAGATAGTTCTCTTTCTCTACCACGGTCCAGGATCTCAGAGTTGTACTAGATCAAGTGCTCACTTTGTCTGCCCATGTTCGTTCCCATTTTTACCATCTTTGTCAGCTTTGCAGCATTCACCATACTCTCTTTTTCACACTAACTCGACTCTGGTCCATGCCCTTATTATTTGCTCCAGGGTTGAGTTTGGTAATGCCATCTTCACTGGCCTATCCCTTAACAACACTGCTAAGCTTCAATCCGTCCTGAACTCTGCTGCTTGTCTTATGGGGGGCATTCGCAGATATGGTCATATCTCCTCCTATATTTGAGACACTCTTCACTGGCTTTGCATCCAGCAGCATGTTCATTTTAAGATTCACACTCTGCAGACCTGTGTTGCTGGCTCAGCTCCTCTTTATCTTGTGGACTTCTGCACTTAGTCTCCTCGTTACTGGGCCATAGCACCCTCCATTTGGCCACCCATGATCTCTTTTTGTCCCTCACATGCAAATTGCTACCGCCCAGTGCAGAAGCTTTGTGTATGTTGGTTCCACCTGCTGGAACCGTCTCTCTCAAGATCTTCGACTCGAGCACCTCTCTCTTCCAGTCTCAAGGATTTGCAGGTGCCTGAAGACTGTACTGTTTAACAGTGATTTTACTTGTTTGGGTCGGGAGTTCCTCTGTTGAGTTTATTCTCTTCAAGAGGTGCTTTATAAATCTTAAATTACAATTACAGTTACAACATTGACATAGTTGCAGTGGCGTGTGACAGTCACTTTGAACACATATCGATGTTTGGTCATAGGTCACTTAGTTGATTATTTAACTGGCTGATTTGCATGCATGACAGTCAAGTTGTAATATGTGTCGTAATTACAAGCAATATTAGTTTATTTCTGTATGATATCATCAGCAATCTCCAGCTGCTATTCTCAATACCTTCATCGACTCACTTTTCCTTGGCTGAAGAGTGAGCCGTCCCACTTTTAAAACCATTCCAATGCCCATGCATTAAATGATTAAAAAATTATTGTTTTCCAGATTTAAACTTATGTTGTTTATAGTAGATGCTGCATTGTTTTAATGTTTTGGTTGATATTTCAGGTAATTTATTCAATCAGTTGATTGCCGGGATTATCTGCTTTTTGGCCCTGATTGTAGTCATTTTCCTGCCATTTTTCTACTACTTGTAAGTGGATGTATCATCTATTTACTTTTTAGGAATTTGGCTTAAATGCCTAAATCAGTGTGGGTTAAAAGCAGTTAAAATCTTTCTTATTAGAGACAGAGCAGGGTTAGGTCAACAGCTCTTTATGTGACAGTCTTGAATAAATCTAAATAAGCAAGTGATAACTGCTGAACATAACAGCATATCAAGGGTTTTAAGTGGTTGGGAAGACTTATGATCTGTATTAGAACCACTACAAATTAACCACGAATGTTTAATAGCCAATCCTTCCTGGCTTCTTCTGTGATAGTGTCCACTGAGACAGTACTACCATCCAAACTATTCCACAACTCTACATCTCTAGCACAAAAGAATATCTTCTTGAAAATGTTTATGATTTATAAGTAGTCTTGTAGCTGTGTTTTTATTTAATCTCCATTGTATATGTGCTTGTCAAAATTTCCCATATCTTTTGCAAAATATATACTGATTTATAAAGGTCTGTAATTTATTCTGTTTGATTATGTAAACTTCATTTAGATTGATAGCCTTAATTATTTTAGGAGAAAGTCACAGCAAAGAATGGAGTTTGGAGTTTGGGATCCAGCAGAAGAAATGGAAAGAATTAAATGGAAGCGACGCTTTGAAGAAGTCTTAGCAGAAACACAAAATTTTGCTGCTCCAAGTAATCGATGCAAAAGGTCACAAAGTGGAACAGGAGCCAGGCAATTACTTCACCAGACGGTAAGTAAATTATGCTGCCCATTCCATATTTTAGGTTAATATTCTTAATTTTAATTTATTTAATTTAGGTTAATTTTATGTTAGTTTTCTTTACTTGCTTGAGTTTTGGCCAAAAATACTTCAAAATATACCAGAATATGTGGAAGAACTGCTACTCTGACTTCTTGTTATGGAATAAATAAGACAAAAGATAATTTGCAGGGATGATCCTTGTTGGTCGTCGCTGCCTTATACATCAGGTAGCTTTGTATTCCAGTCACAAGTCAGCTTAGCAAGTGTTTATGCTCAGCTGCCCATTGGGTTGTGCAGGTGTCACGCTTCTACAAATCAACTCATGACCATCGTGCTTGCTTCGGTGACAGTAGATCCTCTTTGAACGGTTTTCCCTTGTATTAACTTACTGTTTCACTTGGTTCTGCTCAACAAACATTTTCTGCCAACTGGAAGATGGAAATGTTTTGGTCATTTAGGTAGCCATGTGCACAGCATTGCTGAGAGGTCCTTAAAAGATGTGTCCTTAAAGGTCTTGATACATGCAGTTCATGTTTACATACATGCATGCTTAGTTTTGCATGCATACATAATACTTACATATGTAAACACATACATACATAAATACACACATGCATACATAATTACTAGGGAACAGAATTACCCTAAAACCATTGACACATGAATACAGTGACCCTCAGTGAGCAACACCATGCTAGCAATGAATAAGCAGATAACAATACACAGTTGTAGGTGCATGAGGATAAATTTTGCAGCATACCCTAGATAAAAAAGATAGGTAATATACTTGTTTACCTGCCTCTGTGGAACTCCTCAGAAGCATGGCCCAGAAGTCAAGGGATGTTTTGGCTGAGTATTAAAAAGTAAAATACTTTTACTTTTAATGAAGTAATAGTTCGTCTATTATTCAGTACTTCAATACATATATGCATGCTGCGAGTCAGTCTTACAAAAAGCCTAACAGTAATTCTAGTAAAAGGCATTATTGCCCAGCCCAGACAGCAGCTTCAGATTGAGCCAGCTGTTTTACTGGAGCTTTGCTGTGCATGACACTGACAAATTACAGGGATTAGTGTCAGGCTACCAGCTAGGAACTAGTAGGGAGGCATGATAAGTCAAGGCTACCCATGTTCTTCCAGCATCTGTGGAATGGGGATGAGCTAATTTAAGCCACTTGGAGTATATACTGGGAGCCACAGTGGACCTCACCTGGCCAGGATAGTATTGGCAGTCCACCTTGACCTACTAATGCTGTCGGAACAGGCTGGGAAAGAACAGAGTAAGAAATCTGACATAAGAAGAAGGATGAGGGTCAGTGAGGCATCTGTTTAGAAATGCCTGAGAGTTGGCATTGTGCTTCCAGTAGCTAAAATGCATCATGTTTTAACCTCTGTGATCTTGGTTCAAATCCTGAGTCTCCATGTGAAATTGTTAACAAATGTTGTAGGCCTACTTTGTGCTTCTTAGAGGAAGGCCTGTTAGTGTATGTAGGTATGTATGTGTGCATGTAGCCATTAGTGATTGATATTCTTTGGCAACTATAGAGTCTTAAGTGGAATGATATATACAATTCATTCCAGTTAAAAGTATATATATATGTGTGTGTGTATATATATATATATATATATGCCTATAATACACCATATTTTTTGCTTTTTACTTTAAAGTATGTTTGGAGAAATACTTTACTCTTACTTGAGTAAAATTGTTGATGAATACTTTTAGTTTTTACAAAAGTACTGAAAGTTACATTCACTTTTACTTCAAAGTACTTTGGCCCAGAACTTTCAACAAAGGATGGAAGGCTGCATTGACACTGGTCAATTAGTTTAGTGTGGATGATCATTGATCACTCATCCAAATGATAACCAGACTGATATTACTTTACTTAATTGTGTTTGCCATCTTTGTATCAACTGTAATAAGCAGGCACCCAATTGGATCTGATGCAGTCAGTACCAGCAAGATGTGATGGAGTTACATGCTCCACCATTGATCATTCTTCACTGAGGAGCACACCCAGGTCCCAGGCCATTTGGCTGTTGTATCCTTGTCCATCTTTGCACTTGCTTATCATGTGCCCAACTGTATAAACTGCATTTTTTCTAAATTCAGCCTCGACGGACGGGTTTGCAAACATCCACGCTTTTACTTTAGTTATTAGTTATGATGCATTTTTGATACCCAGCCATGTACAGCTGGAAATCATTAGCATGGACCCAGACTTCAACACCAGTGATAATCCAAGTCAGGTCTAGGGTTGTTAGTATCAGTTTTTTGGCAAAACAATTATTGGTTGTAGAAATCCGAATTTAAACTGATTATCGGTTTTTATTGGCCTTCATAGCAATTAGCAAATTTAATATATTATTAAATAAATATAATGCAAGTTGCTTTATGTATTACATACCATAAGTTATGTACGTACATGCAACGCACTGTCAATCAACACCGAAATGTTTATTTTCTTATAGATTTAAATTTTAAATGAACATAATTTATACTGTATGTTTATTTAAGAAATCTTTTATTCATTAAACAATATAAATAAAAGTATAAAAACATATTCCTAATAGTAATCATATTGGCAGTCTTATAGTATAGTGGTCCAATATTACCATTAGCATGTGGGCGTGGCTTCAGCCCTGGCTGCAGCAACTACAGCCGGCTGTAAGAGGCTCATCCAGCAGGATGCCCGGCTCAGTGAATATGACCACATACCTGTGCAGTAATAGTCAGTCCAGCGAATTTTAATACTTTCCAGTGTCCAAATTTTAATACCCTAACCCTAACACTTCACCTTGTCAACCGAGCTGAACAGGGGCCAAAGAAAGACAGAAATCATGGAGCCAAGATAGCATGGATGCAAGCTAGGTATACCACTGAAGAGCGCCATAGCCTGTGCTGCAGCGGCCAGTTGAGCTAACATAGTCTTGGATGAGTGCAGTGCATCCTACTGGATAAACTTGGTCGCCAGCTGAGCCCTGGGGCTGCAGCCCGGCAATGACGCGCCTGAAGCTGTCCACATGCTAAGGGAAACATTGGACTGCACGGAGCGCTCACAAATTTTGAACAAACGTACCTTCTTATCTGCCGGCCATATTGGATCAAAACAATTGTAAACACTAAACAAATCCATGAATTATTTCTTTCTGGCATTTCTTATAATTTTCACTACAAAAATGACAAAAAAATTAATTCGATTATCGTTTTGTAAATAAGAAAACCGATAATCGTTTTCGAAACCGGTTGTCAGATTTCCGATAATCGTTTAACATCCCTAGCCAGGTCAGGTGTGAATGTGATGTAGAGAGTGACCTGAGGACCGATTCCTGTGGGACTGGAGGTGGCCTTGCCATATTAGTTATCTGTGCAAATAGTCCACCATTTTCATCTGCCTATCTGGGAAGAATCAAACTGCCGTTAACTTCACAAGAGGTGCTGAGCTTGGTGCCATAATGGATGTCGAGGAGAGTAAGTAGCATCATATTCAGAAGCAAAAATATAACACTACAGACGTTTAGAGAATAGTCTCTGTTACACATTGTCGGTTAATTGGTTTTTTCTGAAAGTAGAGTGGTAAAGTATATAAGTAGTAAAGTGCAAAAAGTAGGGACAAAGTAGCTTTTGCATGAGTTTGCATGATTCCCATTTTGTGCAACATCTGCCAAACAACATACCTTTGAAAGGAAAGTAAGTTTACTATCTTGGTTGTTGGTTGTTATTATCAAGCTGAACCTTTGTCTCCTCATGAATGATGTGCAGATTCGTGTAGCATTCCATATTTTTTAAAACAAAATACACGTTTGTCTGTGTAACTGCACTTCACGCTATTTTGCAGACTGTACAAGCCATCAAGCTGCAATCTGATGACCCTAACTGTGCATCACTATTTTGCAGACTGCATCAGGCCGCTATCTGATGACCCTAATCGACTGCAGCTGCATGCATCAAAGTCTGCTGATGTTTTCCTGCCAGCAACTAAGACTAAAATGGGTGATCAAGCCTTTTAGGTTGCTGAAACACATGCATGAAATGCCTTTCCAGCATCTATTTAGAAGGCCATGAGTGTTCATGTTTTCAAACAATTGAAACTCTACTTGTTATTTCTTTTATTATCTGTTATTATCGCTTAGCACTTGCACTGACAATTGGCATCGTAAAGAATCCTAGAAGCAGCCAGCTCCTCAAGATGTTACAGTGCAAATCACTTAAGACGAAAACGGATAGGACAAAATATCGCTTAGTACAAAATGAAAACTTGGTCCGTTCCGATGTAAACCGATAATAACATTAAATTATTCTTTTAAGACAAAACTGATAAGACGAAAAGATCGGTTATTACGAAAATGATTTTCGGTCACGCGAATTTATTTCTGTGATAAGTCCGTCGCATAAGATGAAATGTTGACTGAAACACAACAGCTGCAGCTTGCAGTAAAGTTTCGGGTTCACACTTCCATATACGCCTACGTTATTTTGACACTGTCGGTCTTTGATGAATGTCACCACTCAAGGAATGAGATAGCGTACATGTTTAAACTCTAATTGGGTGATTGATTACCGGTAAGAGACTCGCAGACCAAAGCATAAGGCTTGTCAAAATGCGTTGGTGCATGAGACCATAGCTATAATTACCATAATGATGCCTATGTATAGGAAGTTAACTTTTATAGCTGTCTACACTAATGTGGCCATTTCATCTGTGGGTATATTTTGTCTAACAATGAATGACATTAAGCTAGTCATGTGGCACATTTATGGTAGTGAGATATGCAACAACAGTGGAAGTGCCTTATAGCTAGACACATTAGACAGTTCAGGTATCTTCGACTATTCTAGCCAGATTAGTGCCTGCTGTTATCAGACATACATTACTTTCCCGAGCTCTTCTCAGGTAGCCTAGTATCCTCGTTGACAAGTCTTTGCCATATGACGAAGTCATTGGTCAATGGTCAGAATCTCCTAAGCGCCTTGCAAAATACAGAGGCATCCACCCCAAATCAATCAGCATGTACATTTACATGTGCTGTACCCTCGATCAAAGGCTTCTCGCTGTCTGACGCGCCTACCCCTCCGAGACCAATTCGGAATTGCCGTCGAAATGGCGTCGTAATGGAATGTCGGCCTTAGCCCTTCCATAAACCTTAAAATACCCCTCGCTTGCTGCTCCAGCGTTAAACAGACTAGTGGTTTACTGAGACTCTCGTCTAAAAATGGCCGCTAAAGTTCGTAGCCTACCGAGACCATATGCAGTAATGCGTCATTTGCTGCTGCATAGTAACTCATGCAGCTATAATGCGTTTCTGATTGGCATGCTGCATTTTTGTTTGCCTAACGGTTAATACAAAATTCGGTTAAGACAAAATATTTACGCTGGTACCCTGTCTTTCGTCTTAAACGAACTGCACTGTATATAAACTGTTGTCATTACAAATTGCAACAACATTGCCAACTTCTTGAACAGGAAGGTTGGGATTGGGTCTGGTAAACTCATTTTAGTGGTAAAAGTAGAAGGAGTGATCTCAGATTGACGATGTATTTCTGGATTGTATCATCATCAAGATTCAACTGGACCCTTCATCTGGATCTCTGTATTATGTACATTTGCGTGCGAAAAACTACTTGCAATTTATAGCTGATTGGTTGAGGCAAAACTGGTGTGTGTGCCCTTCAGTGATAAAACTGAATTTTATTAGCTTCTACACTATACTAGCACACAAAATCTGATTGTTTGTTAAGATTCTGGGACGTACTTTGAGCAGAAGCAGACGTTCTTACCATCGCGTGAAGCAGGAGATTCCCATGCCTGATGTCTTTCTTGAAAGTTACTCCAGAGCATCCAAAAGACTTGCAAGTGCCGAGGAAGCAGCTGGTGGTCAGTGTTAAGGTTATTTCAGAGCAACTTACTATGATATGATATGATCTGGAAACTGCTTTAGCACAATTATAATAATACACAAGGTGTCAATTGATGATTGCTTCTAAGTAAAGCTTATTTCTTCTTAAACTTTTAGACAGAACCAGTTACAATCCAAGAGGTTATAGAGACCAGTAGACAGGTGAAGATAATAAGTAATCAGAAAGAGATGGGACTTTATTCCAGACATAAACAAGATGGAGAACTGGTAAAGTGGACAGAATTGCAGAGCTGTGGACTGACAGCCAAGATGGCCAAGGAGCACGGCAATGCACTGCTTCAAAGAGCTGCAAAAGTAACAATGAAATTACTGAAAGGAGTGGGCCTTGGTGGAGTTGAATAAGTTTTAGAACAAACAAAAAATGATCAATTGCAAATGCAGATAAAAGTTCATTATTTGTCACTTGGCCTGAAAACATATGGCTAGTTTAGTGTGCACTGCACAGACTCAGATAACAAACAACTGACGAGAAACCGTTTGCCTAACAAAAGGCCTAACAAAGTTGGCAACCATTTACAAGTGACACTGCATGCTTAATGTGTATGTACTTGACGAACATGGTTGCAGACGTTTTTGCATTTGGATGTACGTATATCTGGACATTTACATAGCACCTGCTAAGAATCTCTCAAAGGTATACATCTTTATTATGTATTCTTGTTTGTCTCCTCTGCCACAGTTATTTTTTTGGGTACTGTGATGTAGCTTGATTAATGTACAAGTAGTCTTGACAGGGCTTGATTTAATGTAATAGACACTCTTAGTGAATCTACAATTTAAGTTACACCTAATTATGCAAAGAAATGCTTGACAATGGTTAGTTTGTGTTGATGTTTGATTGTTGAAACTTGCAGTCAGAGATTAGAGCGAAACTTGGGGAAAATAATACAGGGATAAACTAACAGTTATAGATCAAAGCAGTATGACATTTCTTAACTTCACAAGTTTTCAGTTTATGAAAATTACCTTAATTTTTCCTCAGTTTTAAAGTCTGGAAGTTGTTTTATATATATTATTGCAAGCAACTATTTTCTTTATACATCCCTAAATAATCACTGAACATAGTTGAAACTATTGCAATGCAAATAATTTAACATGAGCTGTAGAGGACTAGTTTTAACAATTTGTGTTAACTGAATTTTGTCTTAACCATTTTTTCAGATACTAGTTTTTTAAATTTTATACATGTTCAAACAGGTACTGTAGTGTATACACAAAGTCATTGGTTATAGCAGTCCTAGTGGAGTACGTGCATTCAAAAAAACTACACAGCTCTACACAAATTCATTATTTCTTCCGTACATGGTAATTAATTTAAAAGATAATATAAGGTAAAATTATAAAAATCTAAAGATACTGTTTTAAAAATCAATGTTAATAAAAGTTCATATCCTATGCTAAAAACATTGTCATGCTTCAAAAGATGAGTCATAACAAAGAGTAAGATTATTCTGGAGCCCAGATTGCAATGATGTCTTTTAATGATGTACTGATGCCTGGATCACACTGACATCTATTTAGTACTGAATTATTACAGCTTTAGCTGTTGGCCTATAGCCAATGGCGAATTGGAGGTGACTTCCTATTGGGGCAGAAAGTATTTGTGTACATGCATACCAACACTTGATTTGTCAACTTTTCATGATTTTTATGGGAAAAAATCCGGTCTAGCCGCAAGATGTAATGCCATCAATTCAAAGTCCCTCTGCAAGTTTTACATGATTTGTTGGTTATTAGTGAGAAATTAATGTTTGAATGCAAGTGGTATATACACCCTCTGTCTATCTAGACGACTGTACCAAGCACCCCACAGTACCGCAATAAATAACAGTCAGCAGCATATTTAGTAATCACCTGCTGGCAAGGTTATAAGTAGTATAGGCTAAAATAATAAATAATAATAATCTGAGAATTTCTATAGTGCCACTTTTCATGTTAAGTAATATTTCATGTTAAACGTTTTTGTGTTAAGTGTTTTCTGCTGTATATTCTTATTGCTGCGTTTGTACGTTTTCGTACAAGTTTCTGCTTCTTCAGAGGCTGTTGTGTGCTGTCCAAAATCACCGAGCCTGGGAGAAAGCAGCTTTCATACAAAGCAGAATGCTGCCATACTTCAGGTAAAAACTGAATTGTCTTTGAAAACACCCTCCAGTTTCACAGCAGTTAAGAATAAGTAGCTGTAGAAGTCTGTCATGCAGAATATCCCTCAAAGTATGAAAATAGCTGGTCTTCATTTTAGCCTTGTCATGGCATTATTATTGACCATGCTTCAGAATCAGATTTACTGACTTGCTTAATAAATATTTGAACTAAAATAAAAATGAAAATAATTAAATTTTTGGCATACATCCTGCAAGGTTTTGTGAGTTTTAAAATGTTTTAGCTGATTTTCCATACATTGTGGGAGAATTGTGTTTTGAAGGGCCTAATTGGTGAAAGCTAATTTAAGATGTTCATCCTGATTTGAATTTCGCATTTTTGTACATGATTACACATTATTTTGCTAAAAACTGCAATCCCTGTGTCCTCTGCACCTCTGAATACCACCGTGTAATGCTTCCATTCTGGTTAATTAGTACCTGTGTTTACTTATAGTCAATCCTGGAAAACTTCCCTGAACAACATGTGAAAGATACGTCTGACAATGCTGCTGATGAACATCCTAAAATAACTGCTGCTGAAATGTCAGTGTCACTGCAGGGAATAGCGACCTGTGCAAATGCTGAAAATGACAGCCTCATGCAGATTCCTATGGATTCAGTGACTGCACCATCAATCAGTAATCACTGTCAAGGGCAATGCCCACTTGCTAGCATATGCAGTGAAGAATCATTTCGTGCAATTGCAAGTTCAAGTGAGATTCTGTGCAGCACTCCACATTTACCAGGGAATATGCATAAGAAAGACTTGGCTATATCTAAGACAGGTTCGCCAAATCAGACTTCTGTCACTTTGAGCATAGAAATGGGCTCCTGTCAACCATGCACTGTTGGCCTTTCAACTCGGATCTCTAGAAATGTACAGAATTTAGATAAAACAGATGATGAAGAAAGACGCAGATCACCAGAGTGTCAAAGGCAGGTACCTGGTGAAAAGGTGGGAGCTTATGATGTGTTAAGATCTTTGCCAACTGATGAAATATCATCAAAGAACGTTACACTTAGACGTGACTTGATGCCCTTGTTCCTTGACCAGAAATCTCAAGAAGACAGTCAGTCAGACTCCATCTCTTTATCAAATCGAGCATCTGATCTTACTGTCATCAGCAGCCTGACAGATTCCTCAGATTTTGAACCAGAAGATGGTAACAGTATGAAGTTTGACTGTGCAATTCAGTACATCCAGAGACAGAAGCTTATGAGTTATAAAAGGTCCTCAGAATCTCTTCAGCACATTCATGAAAGACATAAGTATCTGAACAGTCAGAATGTCATTTTTGAGCAGGATGAAAAAGTTAAGAGAACCAGTACAGAGGAGGACAGTGACAAACCAGTCATTGTCATTGATATGCAGCCACTTGTTGTGGTTTCCTCTAGTGGTTCAAGTAGTCTTGCATGTTCTACAAAAAGTTCTGCAGAATTTAACAGAAAGCACCATCAGTCAAATAAATCTCACTTGAATCTCCAAAAACCAGTGTGTCCTCATCGTCTGAATTATATGATATCCTCAAGCAATAATCTTGGCATAAATAGTGAATCACAAACAGATGCTGAAAGTAACAAACGGCATCCCAGGCATTTGTTTTGCAAAACAAGCATTTCATGTGGAAAAGTCAACCAAAATGTTTCAGATCCTGTCCATTCTCTTGAGCACAATGTTCCAAACCAAGGTGGTCGTAGTGGTAACACTGCAATGCCCATTTTGCTTGCGAGTTATGAAGACAACTGTTCAGGTGTTGAGAGAACGTCCTATTCCACAATGTTACATCATCCAAGTACCAGTATGTTCATGGAAAGTTATAACCCGTTTTCAATAATACAATATGACCAAATGGGAAATCCATATCGTGAAACAATGCTCTGACAATAGATTGTTATGCCAACAGGTAAAAAAATTCAACAGAGGAAATTCAAAATTCCATAATGTCATCATGGCATTGTGATTTTTTTATAAAATGCATGACACTGTTTCTGTGAATTACTCAATCACTAGATAGAATTGTGAATCATTCTGAGATCTGTATTAAGATCACTTCAGTAAAATTTCTGCATAAAATTGGCTTGTTTTAACAACCACACTTGATTAATGTACCTCATTCAGTTACTGAACTAACTTATTTACCTTTGTTATTTGAATTTGTATAAAGAACTGTGTAGACTGCCACATGCTGGATCCATAAAATGATGGCATATTTATGGCAATGGAACAATTCCCAGTGTAAGTCATAACTAGAGTTTGTAAAGTGAGAGTAAGGTGGTCTCAGTGACTATCTCACCCAATAAATTAATTGAAACGGACAGAGTTGAGGCCATATATATGGTTGCTGTAGAAAATGAGTACTTTTCATTGACTCATTTGTCACGTTCCTCTGTAGCAACAGTATTCCTGAGAGGTGTGGTAGTGGCTGAAGGATTTTCAGCTGAAGCCACATGCAACAGCAGTCTATCAGCTGGACAAATTTTCCTCTTGAATTTCACAGATAGACAAATTGTCTGTCAGTTTCACATAACACACCAAGTTTTGAACCGCAGAAATGTCTTAGCCATCTGTAATGTAAGTAGATTGTCCAAAGCTCCAATTTACTTTTTAAAAGTTTGACAACTGTTTCACTGTATTGAAGGCAATCATGGCATAACACTATAACTGTAATTTATACAATCTGTTAAACCTTACTGGTTATTCATAAGATTTGAATCCTTTGTTTAGTTTTAGTTATTGAATGTTGGTGGGGCAAGTTTTCCTAACTGAGTCCCGGTGAAAAAACTTTGAAATCAATGATGTACAAAACGGATACTGACTGAAAACAGTGTGGTGATATCTTGCGATTGTGGTAAACTGTTTCTTGAGTTTCAAGATTTTCAAAGGACATTACTTTGCTTTTATATATACATTGCTCTGTGTTACGTATATCTTTCACAGTGTGTCGGGATAAAGGGTCTTCCGTAAAAGACATCTGCAGAGAGGGGTAGGGAGGGTGACCCAATTCCGGACAAAGTGGAGGGGGTTATGCACAATGCAGACATCTGCATATAAATTTAGTACATAGTCATTTCAGATTAGCCTGCACCTTAAACACCAACTTCAGTCAGACAGCACTGGTTAGATCTATTAGAGTCCCTTGGCCATGCATCAGTACTCCTGCAAAGTAATCCACTTCTTAACACAGTTAGCCCTGCAAGATCAACAAGTTACTTAATCTAGAATTTAATAATGTGTTGGAGTGTGGACTGCTGCAAAGGGCTTGGGGAGGGTGATGCCAAATTTGGATAAATGTGGACAAGGTGAGCAAAAGCTCCAGAGTAGGTCCTTTTGCAGAGGTCCTTTATGGACAACCTCTAACTTGCTGCAAGAGGAGCTTTTAGCTGGGCAGCTCGCTTGTAAATTGGGCGTTGATTCTACTACGTCTCTCACCGACTATGAAAACGATATTTGTAATTCATCATACATGCATATTTGTGACATATGCAGAATTAGGTGTTAGCTTCATGTGTCTCCGAAGATATCTCTGGCAAATGCATTGGTCAATGAGCAATGCTGTAAGGACATTTTCCTTCGTTCATGGCTACGTTTTTCGAATAACTAGCAAGGGTATAGCCAAATAAACTCTGGCTGAGTGTGACGTGTTCTGCTAGTCCTATCTAGTAATGGCAACAAGTTCAAGAAACTCGTTTTACAACTCGTTGGCATGTGCAGTCTTGCTCTTCACAGTCTCATGTGAAGAGAAAGACTAGCTAAGATTAGACTAAGCTAAAGGCACTTAGTGCCTTAAGTTTTCAAATAAGCTAAGATTACCACTTATACTAAGTAAGATGAAGAATTTCCGTCATCGCTGACCTGGCTAATCTCTCCTTTTGCAAAGGCTGTTTTCCCTTTCTTATAAAACTGCTTTTGTGACACTGACTAAAAACTAAAAACTGATCTTGACAAGGACTGTGAGGCTAATTACTGACTTATTTTCAATCTGAATTATATTTCTAAACTGCTTGAACGCTTATTTCTCATTTGCCTTCAGGGACATGTAACATCTTTCCCAAATTTTAGTCCTTTTCAGTCGGCTTATCACAAAACATTCAGTTGAGGCTGCTTTCATTGGCACACTTAATATATTTTATTAAATGGATTCTGGTGTAATGCAAAATAAATTCCGGTTACAAATCCTTCAGACCACGCCAACTGCCGTAGCCAGGAAGAAATTTTACACTGAATACGTGCGAAACCTCTTCCATAGAAATATACTTTCCGGATGGGTCAGAGAATTTGTAATTAATTGTTCTGTTGAAGCAGATTACTCGCAATGCAAAGAAATATTGTAATTAATTTGTGTAAGTGGGATCTCGGGCTAGTTACATTAGGATCATGCAGTTAAATTTAGTACAAAATGTGATTCTGAGGGATGAAGCATGTTAAGTTGCATCACACAAGCGTAGTTCTATTTTTTTTGGAAGAAATTATCGCATTTGAAAAAGTATCGCATGGAGTTGAGACTAATTAATTGCAAATGGAGCAGTAGCTCAGCTCATCAATAGGAGCAATTGTGTGAAATTTGATAGGCCTGTGAGTGTATCTATAGAATATAATTAATGTATAAATAAACCAGTTGAAAGTGGCAACGTCACTGTAGAGCAGTTCTGTTTTTTGCAGTAAAACTTTTGGCATCAATTCAATAAGGTTTGTTACAGTTCAAAGGTCGAAGCTGCTGACTGTCAAGTTAGAACGCATTCATATTCACATTTGACACCACACTAGTCGACTCAAACTCAATGAAACTTTGCCAGCAAAAGTTACATACTCGTCCCCATCTCAAACTAAAGCAGATCAAACACCATACTCCTCACCCAACCGACCCTTGCAATAGTTCTTACCATGCAGTGTAATGCATTGAATTGGAAAGTTTGAAGGCTTCCCGCAGAAATCTAGGCCTTCTTAGTGTAACGGATAGCTGTTAGTCATTTTGGGTAGTCATAAGGGTGGGGTGTGTGGTCTGTGAAGCGTTTTGGTTTCCATTTGAGATGAGTATGTCATTTCTGCTTGCAAATTTGCAATAATTTCTACCGTGCAATGCAGTGAAATGGGCTGTTTGAAGGGGTGCGGCGATGTGTGTTAGTGAAATCACTAGTTGAGCTTTCTGAGTAGGCTTTAGGGTTAGAGTTTAGGGCCTATGAAGTGCTTTTATATTCATGAGCGTCAAATATGTCTATGACACACATCGGTAACCAGTGTGATTCTGGACATTAGCCGAATTTGGCGAATGTGAATATGACTTCCAACTTGACATACAGTATGCTCTGGGATATTGGAAAGTGGGTCACTGGCAGAATGATTGGCAGACTCGCAATTATCTGTTAATTATTAATTATAAATGATTAATTATTTGTTATAAATTATTTACTTATCATGCGTATTCAGTAACATACCGGAACATATCTGGCAATGAAACTGAGGCTTGGCATCTATGTTGCTATCTGACATCATGTGTCACGTGAACCAATGACTCAAGTTTTTGGAAGGATTTTGCCAGAATTTATTTTGCATTACACCAGCGAAGCATCTCTTGATTTAAGTGCTGCATTTGATACTGTAGATGATGTATTTTTTAGACACAACTGTACACAGCCTTTTGGAATTAATGGTTCTGCTCTTCACTGGATATCTTCTTATCTTTCAGGCTCCATAGTTGGAGCCCTTTATCTCTGGATGATGTCCTTCGGCTAATCCTGAACTCACCAGCCAAGTCCTGTGAACTTGACACGCTTCCTCCATTATTAATTATGGAATTTATTGATGACATTATTCCTTTTTTTCATTTATTATGTAATTCTTCTTTGGCTGAGGGCTCAGTTCTGCCCTCCCACAAGCGTGCAGTAGTTTTTCCCTCTTTGAAGCGCAGGGCCTTGACCCTAGTGCCCCCTCTAATTACCGTCCCGTTTCTAACTTGTCCTTTCTCTCCAAGCTCCTTGAAAGGTCCATCTCTTATCAGCTTTCTTACTACCTCGACACTAACTCTCTTATGCCTCCACTTCAGTCTGGGTTCAGGAAATACCATTCCACCGAATCGCTTATGACTCGCCTTCTTGCTGACGTATTTGGGGCTATTTATTGCAGACAGGTCACCCTTCTGGCCCTTTTTGATGTAACTGCTGCTTTTGATATCGTTGATCACTCCATCTTATTAGAGCATTTGGAGATTTCCTTTGGCATCACTGGTTCTACCCTCACCTGGTTTCAGTCATTCCTGTCAGATCGCCTTCAATCTGTTGTTTATGGTCCCTCTGGTATCCCGTCTCCTTTGATCTCCCCCAGGGTTCCGTCCTAGCTCCTCTCCTTTATATTTTACATATCTCTGATCTAGCTCGGACCCTCCTCCCACTGAGTGTTGTCGTCCTTCAGTATGCAGATGACACCCAGGCTTATGCCCATGGTCCGGCAGAGGCGGCCCCTGCACCTGACCAGAGAATTCTCGATGCCACCTCTGTCCTTGACCTATGGATGTCCTCCATTCGCCTCCGTTTGAACTGTAATAAGACTCAGTTCATCTGGCTTGGTGGCTGCTTAAGCTCACCAAGACTGATCTTTTCTCATTATGCCAGAGATTTCCTGATATATCCTTCTCTACTACGGTCCGGGAACTTGAGGTTTTTTTTAGATCAAGAGCTTACCCTGTCTGCTCTTGTTAACACCGTCTCTCGCTCTTGTTTTTACCATCTTCGTCAGCTCCGCACCATTTGCCGTACTCTTTCCTTTCAAGCTATCTCCATTCTTGTCCATGCCCTCATTTGCACTAGTGTTGACTTTGGTAACGCAATCTTTACCGTCCTATCGCTAGCCAACACTGCTAAGCTGCAATCTGTGCTTAACTCTGCTGCTCGTCTCATTGGGGGCTTTCCAAAATATGGCCACATCTCGTCTTATATTCATGACACTCTTCACTGGCTCCCCGTCCAGCAGCGTGTCCTCTTTAAGATCCTCTCCCTCGTGCGCAATTGTGTTCTTGGCTCTGCTCCCCTTTACCTCATCGACTTCTGCACTTTGGTCTCCTCATTGCCAGGCCGTAGCACCCTTCGCTTGGCCACTCAGAATCTCCTGTTTGTCCCTCGAATGTGCACCGCTACTGCCCAGTCCAGAGGCTTTGCCTACATTGGTCCAACTTGCTGGAATCGTCTCCCTCAAGAATTGCGACTTGAGCTCCTTTCTCAGTGTTCCGTAGGCGCCCGAAGACTGTACTGTTTAACAGTGATTTTACTCCTTTGGGTCGGAAGCACCTCTGTTGAGTTTATCCTCTAAGAGATGCTTTATAAATCTCAAATTACAATTACAATTTTCTTGATCGTTCTGAACGAGTGGCAGTAAGCTCATCTCACTCTGATCCCATTCACTGTCGTTTAAGTGTACCTCAGGGTTTTGTCTTGGGCATGGCCTTTTTCAGTCTTTATTTCGCCCATTTGTAAAACTGAATGCATGCATAATACAATGCTCCAGCAATATGCTGATGATACTCGACTTTACATTGCACTCTCTGCAACAGATCCCTCAGCTAAAACTGTACTTGAATACTGTTTGTCCTCTCATCACATCTTGTTCTGCTCTAATGATCTTGCAATCAACCCTGATAAGGCAGAGGCAGTTCTTTTTACAACTCACCAGCATTTGCGGTCTTTATCTTCACATTGTTTTACTCATTGTAATACTGTCACCTATTTGTAATCCATGATGTAAACAGGTCACCTGTAGCGGAACTTATATTCCTTTTAGGCCAGCCCTTTGGCACCAATTTATGTGACACACTGTGATTGTATTTGTTAATTATTTTGGTGATCAATAAAATCTCTCTATCTTGCAGGAACCAAAATCCCATTATCAGACAAAATTAAAACTCTTGGTGTCACCATTGAGAAGTCGCTCACTATGACTTCACAAGTATCTTCGATGTGCAGGTCTTGTTTCTACCAAGTCAAGGGATTCCTGTTGAGTGGTGTATTAAGTTTAAAATCACATGTTTGACCTTTGAGGCTTACAACACTGGCCTTCCACCATATCTTAATACATTGCTGACTCCATATTGCCCTCTTAGCTTTTTACGTTCTTCAGATACTGGTTTGTTGCAAGAACCTAGGTTTAGGACAATTGTAGGTTCATGTGCCTTTAGCTGTTTTGCTCTTCGTATTTGGAATCATCTGCCATAAAGGGCCCAACTTGCAAACTTGCTATAATGTTCTAAATAACTTGTCAAGAGTCGCTATTTTACCCTGGCTTTTGCATGACTCCAACATGGCCCTTAGTGAACATGATTCTGCACCTCAGATTCAGATGTACTGACAATGCAAATGTAAATATAATTTGTTTATTTAGTCAAAGCTCTGTTTACATGTGCAAATTCAGTAAATCAGAATCTGAGGTGTAGATGAATGTTTCTCTAGAGCCAAGAAGGAATCCTGCAAAGGCCACAGAAAACTAACTAGTGTACATATAATGATCTGTATTTTATGATAAACATACATATTTGAATCTTGACTTGCATTGGTATGCAGAACATTTTGTGGTGCCTAGCATTTGCACATACCTGATTTTTAGAACTAAGTGATGGAGGACAGAAACAGTTAATGCCTGTTGGTAGGCAGATTTCAAACCCATGTACATAACATTTCATGTGTGTCTGACATTCTTCCAGTTTATCACTATTTCCATCTGTGCTATATTTATTATGACATCAGTATATCAAGGATGTCAACATCTTGGAGTTTGCCATTTATAATTAAAAACTAGGACATGCTTGTAGATTTGTGCTATATTTAAAACGGTTAATGCCAAATCCATCTACATCTGATAAACTTTAATGATATTTTATTTAGGGCACCGACACTGACTTAATTAAGGTCTAACTGAAGATCCACGTGGTGACCACCTAGAAGAGGTCTGATTCTGCACTGTATTATGAATGCAGGGCACAGTAGGCATTGTGCCCAGGGCCTACGAACTTTATAGGGACCTATGAAAGTCAAAAATGAGATACTGAAAAAAATAAATTTATTGATTGACCCAAAAATAGAAAAAGGAAATACAAATTTAATAACCTTTAAGTTTGTACTGAAACAGTTTTAGTTAAGCTGTGCTACATTATGTTAACTTTGTGGCTCTTTGCATTAGCAAAATCACATATGATTTCCTCAAATGTCATTTCCCGCATAAAGTCGTTTTCAATTGAAAGTAGTGCAAGAGAACATAGAGGTCAAGAAATAATGTGAATGTGTTTAGCTCTAATGCAGAGTTGGCAGTTGGGGCCTACGAATTCGAGAGGGCCTAGGGCCTACGATGACCTTAAAATGGCCCTGTATGAATGACTGAATGTTCAACCAATTTTGCAATTGTTTCACTACTGCCTGGGAATGTTTTAATGGCTGATGTACTAAAGGTACATGAACGAGATGAAGGAGGCATCATAGCAGAAAAAAGTGCATCAGGGAGCTGTCTGTTTCTGTCTTGATTCGTCAGCTGGATTAATGACCACAACTTTCAACAGTCCAGTGGGACCTGCTTGGCTCATGATCCCTTACGGCAGCTCAAGCAAAGTATGCTTTTGTGCATTGGACTGTCTAAGGCAAGTCTTCCTTCCATTCAAAATCAAAACTATTCACCTCAAGTTACAGTTTCAGCTTCTCTAAAACACACCTTCTAGACCTGTCAATTACCATGTCAATGTTCCGGGAACTCTGCAAGGTTTTTAGGTGGTGCTTTATCAAGATACGTACAATCAATCATAATAACTGAAAGATTTACATGATGGACATTTGGCCACAGAATTAGGCACCAATATTTCCCAGAAACTTGTTTGAACCAACTGGCCGACTGCAAAAGCTTTCCTTAATGGTTGCTCTTGTAGATGGCACATGTATATAAAAATACCATGTGTCTATAGTTATGTGCTTGATTGAAATAATACATGGATTATAATAAATATAATCACACATACAGTATACATGTTTATTTTACTGCATCACTGCATTTCTAATTCATGTGCTTTTTTGAAAAACCTAAGTTCACATTTTCATGTAACAAACTAACAAACTCATGACAAAAATTTTAAAACAAAATGTTAATTCAAGAAATGTCATGGCTAAACTCGGAGCAGCCCTTGTCAATGCAACAGCAGCCACATGCATAGTGCAAAGCAAGCAGTAAACTAAACACTTGATGACCCAGTGTAACAGCAGGAGGCTCTTGTCCCTATTAATGATATTTTGCTACCATTAAAGCTGTGTTTTCATAAGTTTAAACAAATTCAGTTTACATTAAGTTTGCAGGCACTGATTTTTCTCTTACTTAAAACAATTTCAGTTTTATTATTTCAACAACAAAGAATCTGATTTTCTATATAAGTCGTTGGTTTGAAGCAAAACAATTGACCTAGTTTTTGTTTTTGGCCCAAGCAATTCACACGTTATTCTTGATCCACAACACCTTCAATCAATGGATACTCTGCATTCAGTTTAACAAAATCTAGAAATATTACTTTTGTGCATACAGAAACGTGTATCTTCTTCATATGCAATTTCTTTCTTAAAATGCTGAATTGTTTGAAAATGCACAACTTTAAACAAACTCATATCGCAAATCAGACATTGCTGAAAAGGTATTACAATGGTGTCATATTGATGGAATAATTCAAACTGACTTGCTAACAATGCCTCCTTTTGCTAGTGTGGGTCACTGTTACCAGGATGATAAAACACAAAGCTTCTATACTTAATAGCACCCAAAAATTAAGTGGCATGAACTGGTGCAAAACAAGAAATGCTGCAAACATTGCACTTCACGGAAGCTAAAATTGCACTAAGCAGTTGTACGGTAGGGTATCTGATCTAATCTAAAGACTTCTATAGTGCTGTTATCATAATGCCCAAGGTATCAGTCGATAGTTGCTTCAAGTGAAAATTGCAATAAAAATCATAATCTGTTGGAGAAGCCGGGTTGAATTCCAATAAGCCAGAGAAACCAGAAGCCAAGCTTCGGTGGGTAAGCAAGTTGAAAGAAGTGAGTCTGTAGTTTAAACTTGAATGTCTTCAGAGAACTGGCAGAATGAACTGAACTGGGCAGTGAATTCCAAAGCTTTTGACCAGCTACTGGGAAGGCCCAAGGGCCCAACACTGTTTGGGTACGGGGCACAGCAAGAGTCAGTGCCCACTATCAAGTGCAATCTTAATTAGTGTACTTTGTGAACTAACAGACAGATTTTGAAATGAACTCTGCTCAAAGGACAGCCAGTGCAATGAGTGTAACACTGGCTTAATGTGCTGACATTTAGGAGTCTGTTATGGCTCTGGTGAAAGTTTTGACTGATTTGTAGTTTGAGCAGGTCTCCCATAGCAATACCAGTAAGAGTTACAGTAGTCAAGTCTGCTGGAAACCAATGCATTAGCTAGTTGGATTAAGACAGTTTGCAGTAAGAGATCTGATTCTATAATATGCCATATGTGAAATTGAGATTATTTGCATATGGCCTGAACATGGTTAGAAAATGAATCTCAACACCAATCCCAAACTGCTTGTGCATTCATAAGTAAGATACCTAACTGAATAGACTTAAGGCAATCAAATGCATGGACTTGTTGGCTTGTACCTAGGATAAGAAAGTGTTGCAGTGTACCTAAGTAGAAGTATTGTAGAGTACCTAACTTATAGATCATTTATTACATGCCTTCATGACTGTTGAGACCATTAGTTATGGGTATCATGAGATATTACAATGCTTATCAGTCTGTCATTTGTATATTCATAAATGGCTTGGTGGTCTACTGGTAATACGTTTGGTCAATGATCATGCGGTCACAGGTTTGACTCAATGTAACGACCCTGGGCAAGTTGTTTGCACACATATGCCTCTGTCACCAAGCAGTATAGTTTGGTACCAGCGTAAGCAGTAAGTCCTGTGATGCACTGGCCCCACCCATGTCCAGGACCTTGGGATTTGTCCATTGCCAGCTCAAGGGCCTAGAAAAGGAGACGAGCACTTCCCCAACGTCTCACTTGTGAGATGTAGGACACCTTTTTACTGAGAAGATGCCTGGCAAGTGCATATCAATTCAACAGAATTGCAGTTGGCAGCACCATCATTGTTATCATCATCATTGAGAACAACAGCATGCTGGGTGTAGAAAGTGACAGAGGATTTGTGTACTGGCAATGTAAAAAAAATTTCTAAGCGATAAAACAGCAAAATCTATATACGAGTTCACTTGAATTGTCTTTCCATTCCTGCCTCAGTGGTAGTTTAAAGCATTGCTGTGGCCTTACCCTAGTTCTCCCGCTATCAGTGATTCACCCACTTAATGCTAGATAAATTACAGCAGCCTTTGCCATGAGACAATGTCCAATTTAGCTTAGTACTCTTGAGTATGACAGGTAAAACAATTAAGAGGACCTTTATGACAGGTAAAACAATTAAGATGACCTTCATCATATTAAGACACATACCAACACTGATGCTAAGATGACCGTTAGCATGTTGTCAGATTACACTAAAACTGAACTCTTTTGTGAAAAATGAACAATGACTTAGTGATAACTGTTAATAACAAACTGGTCCAAGGTTGCAGTCTGGTTACAACATCCATAATCTGTTGTACTTGCCAATTCATCAGGTGATCAGATTAACCTGTTACACCAGTACATAGCTCTGTGGTCATTAGCCTTGTAAAGCAGTGTTCAACTTTCAGGCTCTGCTAAAACTGCAGTATAATTAATAGATGTCCTACCACTAGGATCAGTAGTTATATGAGGCAATGCCAGGCCTTTCTATATCAGTGTACCAGTGGATTGCCGCAAAGTTCTCAAGCCACGTTTACCACAAGGTTCAGTATCACCTCTGTCTACTACAGTTTAGCTGCAACTAAAGTTTATTACGGTACGTCAATGCATGGCACCTGTTCAGATGGGTTTGCAAGAAATTACAACTACCAACATTCTTGGTTCACCTCAAGCATTCATACATCAGAGGTGCCCCAACATAATAGCCCAAAACCATTATCATACAGCATGGTTTTCAGTTGCTGGCAAAACAGAGGCACAGAAAGAGCAAGAAGCATGGTAGTCTGGTTCAGAGTTAAGAGCCAACCACAGTGAAGCTACCATAGTGCATTGTGAAATTACAGAACAATCAGAACACATTGTGCTGCACAGCAGATCTGCAGCCAGGGACAAATGACAATGAGATATGTAGATCCCTAAGATATGATGGAGCACAACTGCTCAGGCAGCTGTATACACTGAAAAAAAGGATCTTAAGCTTGATGTGTCTTTGCATTGCCAATGCAGCTAGTCCCATATGCAAATAAATATATGACCAACTCTGGAATCCTACCAGTTAACCGAGCCACAGCGTTTTAAAGCTCAAAGTTGGCCAATGTGAAAATGAGAGAGGCTCACATATATAGCGCTGCCATAGTCAACTCTAGTGCACAAGAATGAATGCATCAGAGTATGGACAGCTTTAAAGTGGCATATAGTGTGAATCTGACAGATTTTAAGCTTGTTTGACCTGCTGTCTTCGCATGCTTAAAGAAGGTCAATTTCTGGTCCAGGGTCACACAAAGAAGTTGACATTTGGAAAGCGAAGCTATAGGTATGCAAGTATGCAAACATGATCATTATGTCTATAAAAATGCCATATCACAAATGATATAAATACAAATAAACTGCTTTTGAGCTATGCAAAAAATCTGTTATGCAGTGTCCAAAGCAGTGGAGAAAATAAAAACAGTTGAATGTACAATACCATCACATCAGTGAGAGTTTAATTCTCTTTCGTCACAGTAAATAAAGATAATTATCTTGTTCCTTCAGGTGGGAATTCAACTGTCGGTACTTATGAAAGTTCTGTCTCATGCATAAAGGCACTGCTACATAATTACCAAGTTTTACTTGCTTGAAACTCTGACAATAAAAATGTTAGATATAAAGAAAGTACTGACTTACAAAATACTTTATCCAAAATATTATTTCACATCAAAATATACAGGATGTAAACATGGAGCTTTTGTAGAAGACACAAGCAAATTCGACAACTTTGCACCAATAAACCCCTTGCCTGGGGAAGCTGTATACATACATTCAAAAATAGGCTTAATGCATATAAATTCCCAGTTAAAGGGTTAAGGCATTACTTAATAAGCCATAAATAATAAAACACACAATTCCATGACTGCTGGGAAATAAATCCAAAATGATTGAAGATAGTATATACATATTAAATTATCTATTCCACCGATAAGCATTACATAGGCAAAGATACAAACCAAAGCAAGCCAAACTGTCTGTTTTTAGATGGGCAACAACCATTACACTTTCTTTTGTCGCTTTCCTGTATCTTTATTGTTGTTGTCATTTGGGGTAATCGAATGTTTTTTCTCTCCATTTTCAACACTTTTTCGTTTACTTAAGTTACGCAAAATGTCACTTTTAATCAGCCTCCAGAGAAGAATGACGTTGATTATCCACATGACAAACATAGTCGCACCAAGAAGGTAAGTGTATAAGGTTGTCATTCGTTCATTGTACCAGAACAATCCAGCAGTTATCCAAACCAAAGCAAGCATCCGAAAACCCAGAAACATCAGAAGATTAATGATGTTATTAGCCTTGTAGATGGGATTCTGAAAACTGAAGCCAGCCATCTGCATCATCTTACGCAAGTGCAGTGAGATGCTGTGCACTTCAACAAGAAGTGCAACGTTTGTATAGCCAATGTATTGACATGTTGTTATGTTGTAAATGAATATTGACAAAACCTAAAGGAAAACAACACAGCACATCAATCTGACAAAATCTGCCACTGCAAGAATCATAAGTACTGAAAAACAAGCTATGACTGAATATGCATGGCAGGAAATGCCAAATAATAACTTCTTCTGAATGTGACCAATATTAAAATATTTTGCATCGACTACTGTTGGATCTTGTGAACGATAAGTTACTACTGTGCAATGCCTACTTTCTTAGCTTGCAAATTTAAGTAGTCAAGGGTGTCAGAAGATACATTTGTAAGTGGATTGTCTGCTCGATGGCAGACTAAATCCAAGACACCCTTTTGGACAAGGAGATGAAACAACAGGAACAAGTACAAGTGTAAATGAATGCAGTTACATAGAAGTAATCGTATCGTAAACTCAAGATTTCTACAGTGCCCAACAAAAGCTAAGTTGCAGGAACCAGCTTATTCACAGGCGTTCAGTCAAAAACAAAACTGATAGGCAAGAAGGGTTTGGTTCCATGTCAAGATCCAGGAGTCAGGCAGGCAGTCAGTCAAGTAATCTCTTAATCCAGTGAATGTAACTCTATGTCAAAAAGAGTAACTATCAGTACACAGAGGAGCAGACAGCACCAGCCATAGAGATACAAGCAGAAACTGAATTCTTTATCACATATAGGGCATATGCAAAACAAAATATAAAATGCATATTGATAAGCATACAATGGCTTATTTACTGTTAACCGTGATCACCTGACTAAAGATTCTGAAGAGTAGAACATTTCATTAAAAAACAGTTGCACAGATTCAGTTAATATGACCTAACTGATTTTTGCCTAACCATATTTCATAATCAATAACCATTAAAATTTAATCTCAAAACTTGTATAGCACAGTTTTTGTAATGCACAACACATCGATCAATGGTTTCTTACATTTGCACAAAACAGTTGCTACGCCTTCACTTAAATTCCCAAAATTTCCAGAAGTAACTACACTGGTAGTGGTACACATAAGAAACAGTGACTGGAGGAACAGATTTAAACTAAATAACAATTTGAAGCAGCTAAGTGTAATCTCTGACCCCTCAGAAAACTATTTCATGGGAAGTTAATGAGCTGAGTAAAAGGCAATAAACTGCTTAGTTGGAAACTCATCCAATGAATTGCAAATTAAAATTCTACAGCATGTTTGGCAACATTTCAAGTGCACAAAAAGTAACAAGAAGTCTGTTTAAACATTAAGAACCCTTTTCTTTTAGTCAATTTCATCCTGCTATGTGGTATATTTAAGCAGACAACTAGCAAAATAAGGCACAAAATCATATTTATTATGCAGTTCTATCAAGCATACCCACAGTTCAAAATTCAATTCTAAACAAATTTCATCTTTATACTTTAGCTCCATGTTCAGTGAGGTAATACATTTTTACCTTTACGAGGTGAAATAGGATCAAAATCCTAAGAATGTCTGGTGGGGGCCAGAATAACTGCTAAATGTATGGGTATCAGGCTGATAACCCCCTGCCCATAAACCCCCAGGGTAAACCTCCAGATAAGACTGGTAGCCCCTATGGACAATAACCACAGGAAAATGCCCCCCCATTTAAAACCCTCTGGCCAATAACCCCAAAATTCATCTATATATATGAAGCATATCTAAAATATGACAACAGATCAAAAGAAGTGCTAATGAATTTACTTAAAGCATGAAGTCAAGAATATTCTATTACAGAGAATTAAGACTGTGCTTAGTGAAAAATGAGTAAATATTTACAGGTCTTCTTCAGTATCTACATAAAAATTAATGTACTCTATTGATGACAACATATCTGTGACATATATTCAAACAAATAATAATTATAAATAAAAACTTGTTGTCAACAAACTGAGCTGTCTTTGTTGGTTAATTGACTTAGCTATAATGATGACAGCTCAATTTGTCAACGATCAATTTTGCAATGAAGTCTTTGTTGATTTAAGAGAAACAATGATGTTGGAACTGAAGAATTCAAAGTTGTGTGTAAGTAAAATGCAACAAGTCAGGCTTATCTAGAATCAATATATGCACAAGAAATGTAATTAGTTCACTCGATTACGGCTTGGTTTTGGTGTGCCAATTGTCAATGCCTTGTGCAATAGACAATGCACTATAAAAGTTGCTAATTAATAATAATACTTGGCAGTCTTAGATTGATAAGCATGGTAGTCAACACTAACATGCAAATGAAGTAATGTAGTGTGATCTCTTGATGAAGAGTAAATTAATTATTCAATCTACAAACTTAATCTATTAATCTGTTCATTTTGGGGTAACCGGCCTGGTGGTTTTAAACTGGGGTTATTGCCTGGGGGTTGTAAACTGGGTGATTTTTGGCCTAGGGGTTATTACCCTAGAACAAAAATATGTAGTAGCATAAGGGCTGAGATCTTTTTGGCAGAGTGCAAACATTAGAAAAGCAATGATTGGAAACCTATTTTACTTAACAATGAAGTCTTAATTTCACCATATTTATTCACCAAGATTTGAACCCCAGGTCAGGTGACCACCACATGTTAATGTGGACAACTGTTTGCTGACCCTTTAAATGGTTTTCTTACTGGTTAGAAAGAAAAGCAACAAAGTTACATAGCTACTGAATAATGGAATCAGATAGCACCCTTGCTATAACATGCGTTGACATAACACAAATTTGGGTATAACACAGTCGTGTTCAAATTTACCTATGCATACATATACCGTAGATACTCGGCTATAAGTTGACCTCGCCTATAAGTCGACCCCTAAATTTTCGACCTCGGAGAGGGTAAAAGTCTATGACCCGCGCATAAGTCGACCCCTAAATTTTTGACCTCAGAGAGGATAAGTCTATTTATGTTTTTACATATAAATTTTGATATTTTGAAGTGCTTTTAAACGACGTGTTTCTAGATATAATTCTGAACATTTTACGGCGCTTTGAAACACCAAGCAAAGGCACCAAGTTAGACCCAAAGATAGGAACACGTGCTGCGTGAACACGTGCTCCGCCCAAAATACCCAATAAATATCTACCAACAAGAAATGTATACTCGAATTACCTTTAAATTTAATAGATCATATAAGTTTTAAGTTAATTTTAATGGACTGCACTTTAACAATTTTCGCCACTTACCATTATTTGCCGACTATGTTTCCACACTGAAAATCATGGCGGAAGTTACGGTGCCATGACTCGAAATTTGGAATACAGAAGGCAAAATGTTATGGCGCTATTCTCTATTTAAAGAAACTACACTATCAGTACTATTTAACGTTTGGAAAGCCTCCTTTTATTTACAGATTAGCAAAATCACTCAAATCCTTCAAAGTCAGAGTTTTCATCTTCACAGAAAAGTAAATTATATGCATCTTCAGTTACAGCTGGATCATCAGTGTAAATGTCAGTTTCGTCGTCAGTATCATCGATTTCAAGTCGTCTTCGTTAGGTCCTGTCTCGTAGATCGCGTCATCTTGCGAGCCGTCCATGGCGTTACTGATGCCGCATTTAAAAAATGACAGCTCTACCATTTTTGTGGGCAAATCATCCCAGGCATCCTTCGCCCATTGACAAACCAAATCCAAAACGGGTTTCTTTGAGTGCCCAACTTTGGTAAATGCTGCCGTGCCCAATATCATCCACTCTTTCCAAAACTTACGCACTCGATCTTTGAATGGCTTGTTCAGTCAAACGTCCAACGGTTGAAGAACAGATGTCAATCCACCAGGAATTACACACATATCTGTGTGTAAATGTTTGACCTTGGATTTAACAGATTCGGTTAGATGTCAGCATCATATGATAGCCGTTTGCGTTTACCGGTTATGTCGGCCGTAATTTTGGTCAAAATCTTTCGCTTACACAAACAACTAATAATTGCACAACTTGAAAACCTGAGGTAACTCACGGATGACCAAACGAAGAAAGAGGGAAAGTTGTACCGGAAAGTGAGCATGAATTTCTGGTCGTAGCGTCATCATGCGCTATAAAATCCAAAGACATAGCTTGGCCGAGAAAGCATCGCACCCAATGAAGATAGAACAAGAAATAAGAACTGATGTTTAGCGATGGATGGTAGCATGGTTAGTAGGAGATACCGGGTATTTATTTCGCTTTGTTAAGCATTAATTCTTTGTATTATAATCTGCTTTATAACATTATATTTGAATTTCTTAATGGTGCGTGTGTAAGCAGTATCCCATTGATGCATCGCGATCGCCGACCGATGTGTTGAAGTCTTTCCATTCTTGTGTCATACAGTCGTCGTCGGTTGGTAAATCTTGCGATCTTGGCTTGACCCTGGTATAAGTCGACCCCCCAAATTCGGACTTTCAAAATTGTCCAAAATTTCTTGACTTATAGGCGAGTATCTACGGTAATGTGATTTTGGATGAAAAACTTGTACAGTGCCGAAATGGTAAAGCCTGTCTTTAGGAAAGTGCTGATCTTTCTTTCCTCATTGTTTGCTGAACTGATAGTGGGTCAAAAACTAGCGTGGTATACCAAGATAGCCACTATAAAGCATCAACACATAATTCTGCAAGACTTTCACTAGTACAGTGAAATCTTGGATCTAAGGTATGTAAAGAGATTTGTATCTACTGTTTGCGTATTTGCACTGCAAGAAGTAATTTATTTAAGTCTGTACAGATGAGAGCTAGACCTAAAACATTAGATAAATGTTATTTTCTTTAGAAAGATGTAAAAAATTTTGGGAAAACGGAAGGCCTACTCTATAAAGGAGAAGTCGGATGCCATTGAAAGACAGAAATGGCAAAACCACGGCATGGGATCAACAGTTTCAGAATCAATCTCCGATAGACGTGACTGCAATTTCACGTGAATGTCAGGAGAGTTTTGAAGAAGTTCTTGTAAGCCGATCATGTTATCAACTCGACTTAACTAATTTTTGAAGTGGTTTAAAGGTGAAGAGAAAGTCCAAAGGCATGAAGATCAGACCACCTTAAAAAGGCCTCTAAATATGAAACTTTGTCTTTGCTGAATTACTACTGAGGTTAAGTTTCGAGTGTGTTTAAACCCAACAGGGTCACTGAAAAACAAACATCTGAGACTACCAGGAGATCAGTAAACCAGAGATAAGGTAATGTAGGGAAAAGATTGCAAAATCACTAATAACATGATCAGTAGATGTGATGATGTGATTAATATTTATAAGCAGGCATATGAGATCATCGCTAAAACACAATCAGTAAGAATAAGCTAGAGATCTGGAGACGGGATCAGTATACAATATTTCTGTGTAGATGAGAATCTGTGGAAAACTTAGTGAATCTATAACCTTATATAGTCATATGAATGAATTAATATTAAGAGATTAACGTGCCAGGCATAAAAAACCTGGAATCAGAGGCATACTCTTGTATGCTGTTCCTGCACATCAGGAGCAGAATGTTATGAGCCATTTTACTCACTTGTGCAATCCACTCACAAGTCATCCTACTTGATCAAACTTACTCACTTCCACTGCTGTTTTGTCCCATTCATCTAATGGAAGACTGCAGTTTCAGTCTTTTATGCACTTGTCCACCTCAGTGGAATTCGCTACTTTTAGCTTTAGGGGACCCATTTCCTGCTCTCATTTTGCAGACACCTGAAGACTCGTCTGATTCCAGCTAACCATGCTTTCAGGGGTAGCACTGTAAATATTTGATTAACAATATATTTAATTGCTATGACTTAGTGAATCTTTCAATTATGTGTGATACTTGAATGTTACAGGCAACTTGAACACTGGAAACTGTTCATGCTTACTACTGGCATTTGGGGTTTGATTTCGGATCCAGACTACTGACATTTTAGATACGGGTAAAAGATTTGAGATGTTAGATTTAAGGCTAAAAGGTTCTGCAACTGAGGCAAAAATGGATTTGGAATTTGTCCTATACTGGAAAAAGCTGTAATATAAGTTAATCTAGTAATTATAACTGTAATTGCTGATTCATATTAGCACCTCTTCAATGGAAACTCATCAGAAGCACTCAACTCATCAGATGCACTTAATTGCTTCCAGAAGTTTAGAAGAAACATATAAGAAACTTGGCATTACTTTACAGTAATTTTAATATTAACAATGTTTTTCAAGTACTTGTGGGCTCAGGCATTTATAGTAAATTTTATGTAAAATAAAAGGTCATATTAGACTAAAAATCTCTTTAATTGCAGGAAGAATCAAACTAAAAGCAGTAACAATTTGTAAATACTTACAGCAATATGATGCAATAGAACTTCCCACGTATCTTTCATCTGGGAGTTCACAACAAGATCTAGGAAATCACTAAAGAAGTATCCTTTAAACAAACAGAAAATTGCTAGCATTTAATAGGGTCGTATTTGTATGATAAAATCAGTTCACATACAGAATAAGAAGAAAATTCACTTTAAAAATATACATGCATACAGCAAATATCAAAGGCCAAAGGAATTCATTAAAAGCATTAAAAATCCGTCTGCACTGGGATTGGTAAATGTGCTAATTTCAACTGCCGATGTCATTTCCACAGTACTACAAATGCTTAACATGAAATACTGCGTTGATCAGCCATTTCAAAGCCCAGCAGTGAGACAGATGGACACAACTTCATTATTACAGTGGTGCTATAGAAGTTCTTGGATTATTTTTATTATTATCATTGTCAAGTTACAGAAGAACTCTAGCTCAAACACTTCTACTCATGAAGCAAGATGGGAATAACATTAAGGGTTCGACCCAGTGAACAACTAGAATAGTGCTCCAGAACTAGATTCTGCACAACTTAAAGGCTACTGAGATTGCTGGTGTAATTAATCTGTTCCTTTCTACAGCTTAGACTCAGTGGTATGGTGGTTGCCAAAAGCTGTATTGCCTCTGTCCTAATAGTAATAGTCTATCATCATCATCACCATCAGTTCCTGGCATCAGCCACCTGGTTACGAAGGGTGCGAATAAATATCTCCAGTTTTTTGGTCATTTGTAAAATCCAATGCTCCTCACATGTTTAGTCCAATTCTTATTATGTCTTCATTTATATTATCTAGCCAGCACAGTCGTTCTTCCTTGTTTCTCTTTCCTTCAAATCTTGCATGTAGTGCATTGGAGTTTGATCAACTGGCATTCTTCCACATGGCCAATCCATCGCTGAATGACTTTGTCCAACAAGTTGTTTAAATATATAAGAACTGTCTAATGCCATCATTTCTAATGTTTTGTAGTCATGAAATTCCTGCAATTTTTCATAACCAACTCATTTCTGCTGTGAGGATTCTTTTCTCATCTTGCTTTCTCGTTATCCAGCATTCTAATCCACACAGAAAATGGAAAATGGAAAGAGAAAATGGACTGCTCTTAAACCAATCCAAAACCGAGTTTCTCCTTGTTGGAACTTCTCAGCAGGTCTTAGAACAAATTTAAATCTTTGAATTCTGTCCACCTAGTACCTCTGTCATACAATGCAACTGTTGAGCCCACAATCTGGGTGTTGTGTTTGACTCCAACCTGTCATTCAGTGAACACATTAATTCTGCCCTCTACCACATCCATGATATCCGTAGGATTAAGTGTCACATTCCCTTTTCTGCCCTGATTTGTTTGGCTAATGTCCTGGTCTCTAGCCACCTTGACTGTTGCAACTTGCTTCTTACTGGCAATTCAAAAGCTAACTTGATGAACCTTCAGAGTCTAAAATGTCTTGGCCATAGCTATTACTAAAACTCCAAAATATGTGTGTGTGTATATATATATATATATATATATATATATATATATATATATATATATATATATATATATATATATATATATATATATATATATATATATATATATATATATATATATATATATATATATATATATATATATCACCAGTCCTAAAATCACTGCATTAGCTACCCATTGAAAAGAATAATTTTCAAGACTGGGCTAATCGTGTACAAGACCACATTTCAGTCAACCTTACTATCTTTACTCTATGCTGACTCCAAAGACTTGTCTCTACTCAACCAGGTCTTCTTCACATCTTAATCTGACTATTCCGTGCATGTGAACAGCTCTCAGCAGCCGTGCCTTTTCTGTTGGTTGTCCCAGGCTCATCAGCTCTCTTCCTGCAAACGTTTGCTCAGCAAAATCTATTTTGGCCTTCAGATCTCAGCTAAAACTCACCTCTTCCTGAACTCATTTCCTTCACAGGTTTTCTTCATGTTGTCTCAGACTCCACTCTTGGCTTATGACCAGACTCACCCTAGAATTTGGCTAGCACGACGATTTTCCTTAGCAGCAACCATTGACTGATGCCTTCAGCATTATTACAGCAGCACTACAGAAGTTCTCAGATTATTATTATTATTACTTGTAATTGTTAGACAAATGGGTTGTATCATGGTCTCATATATTCTTGCCTTGGTTTTCTTTGTTATTTCAGCGCTTCTCCATATCCTGTTCATTTTTCCCAAATGAAAACCTAGTGAAAAAGTCTACCAGTGTACTTCAACTGATGCTTTGTGCATTCAACACTGGTCTCCTTAAAGACACCAGATTAAACAAGGTCTCCATTTTCAAATTTAACAAGATAGGTTTTATAACATATAGTAAGTAAATGATTACTACTACTGCATCTTCCATCATTATTTTCACTGTAAAATTGTAGGCCCAAAGCCTACATGAGTTGCAGCTAAATGTGCCCTATATCTGTTTGGCATGTATCAGTTCTACAAGTTGGCTTAGAGCGAAAGACTCATCAAAGATCATGCACTGGACAAACTTTACAGAAGCTGCTGTCAAATGAACGGCAGTTACCTTACCAGGTCAAGCATAGTATACTGTTAAGAAAGCTTTTATTTATTTTATCAAACAATCAAAGCACATCTGAGGGACATAAAAATGTCCAACTAACACATCTGACCATACTATCCAGCATATGCAGATGCTTTTTATTATTAACTTTTAAAGAGATTTACATGTCATACCTGTCGAAAATGCCACCACCCCATAGCTAAAAGGATTGTGAAATGCAATCAAATCCCAAGTTACTTCGGGGGTAACAATAAAAACTAAAAAAACGAAAAACAATTTAAAATTAATATTAACAAAGTAATTTAAAAGATAGACATATAAGCGGACAAAAGTAAAATATACATATACATGCATATCTCTTAAATCCAATGTTTACAACAGTTTTTGGCAATACAGGAAAGAAACCAAATTCAAATCTGCAACCAGACTCACTTCAATTTCAAACCATGCAACAGAATTCCTAAGAGACTGATTCAAATTTTCCCTATATCTACAACTGCAAAATACTGATAAGTGAAAAATATTTTATGTACATGACTTTATTACTACAGAGAGCTGTCCTGCAAACTGGCAGCAGACAATGAACAGAGATGACAGTAGATTATGGAACTGCTTCTGGATGATGGAAGAAGGTGGAACAGAATCCAGATCACAAGAGACAGTGGAAGAGAATCAGGTGATAACATATCACTGGTTCCTTCCTATTCTACTGATGCATCAAAAAACTAACAATGTCTGCACATAGGTGACAAGCTGGTGTCTACTTTATCACTAAATCCTACATAACCTTGATACAACAGGGAGAAATATGGGGATGTTGGGACCTGTTTTTTTGCCTTAGCGATCTGTATGAGCACAGCAGGTTTCCCAACCACAATCTCTTACTTTATGGTTTTAGTGCCACAATAGCATCACTAGCGCTCTTATTTGTCTGAATTCACAAGTTGCCCATGAACTGAGGAACTGTTCTTTTCTTAATTAGGTCACACCTTTTTACTTGCTGTGCTTGTTTTCCTTGCATTTTCAATTTCTTTGGCTCTGATTATGGCTTCCCCTTTACAATGGCTGTTTTTGCATTCTTTATTGTCCCTGTTTCTGCAACATGCCAAATCTGGTAGAGACAGGTCTATTGTTGATTTCACACATGCATCACTGCATTAGTGTCTGTTTTTGAACTTGGGTCAGGTCCATTCATTTTACCTGGTTCTAGGTGCTGCTTTTTCATTTCAGTCATATGTGCTGCTGCTATGTGATAGCATTAAATAGCATTAACATTATTTTCTGTCTTGTGTTTAATGCAAATTCACATAGGACATCTGACAACATACACATTGTGGGTTTTCTTTGTATCTGTTTCTGTTACTTCTTTAAACTGATGGTACTGAAACAAAGCCTTGACCAGTTAGCAGAAAGCAGTCTGGATATTTGTCAATTAAACATTTGTTCTCTTTGAAATAAAGCTGCATCCCTAAGTAATTTTCTCTGCAAGATTCCTTATGTATACTCGTCCTTAACAAGACCTGGCTTCGTAATCAGCGTTAATTTCTAAATGCACCTCCTCAACTTTTTCTATCCTGAATTGGACAAAGATAGGAAGATGTCACTTGTGCTTCTTGACTTCTCTGCTGCTTTTAATACTGCAGACCATTTTCTTCCTCTGAATCATCTTCATCGTTGGTTTTGGATTTCTGGTCCTGCCCTACATGGGTTTGCTACTTATCTCAGTCCATGCACTCAGTCAGTATATTTAAATGGTAATTATTCCTCTAGTGCCTTGTTGTCAAGTGGTGCCCACAGGGTTCTGTGCTTGGTCCTCTCTTGTTTGTATATATTATACAGCATACCACATACAGCATAGTTAAATTTACATTTCTTTTGACAGTATGTCTTGTCGCTCATCTCTGCAGCTGTTGTCCGAGGAGGTGCCGTCATGGATGGCAGCTAATAAATTCCTCATCAGCCCGTCAAAAACTAATTTCTACTACTGGGCACTCCACATAAACTCAAGAATTTTGAAAGGCTTAAATCAACTCAACATGCGACTCACAAGTTGAGTTGGTTGATGCTGCTCGTAACTTGGGGTAATTTTTTTAATTCTACTGTGTAAATGGTATTTGCAAATTATCATATTTGTATATTCATGACACGGAGAATTAGACGATTTTTATACTCTCGTGTCCTCAAGGATATCTCTGGTGAACCTGCTGGTCTCCAGTCACCTTGATTACTGTCACTTGCTCTTACTGGTACCACAAAGTCAAATGGAAAGATCGAGAACAAACTGTCCGGAGATGAGCCATTGGCAGAGACAAGTGGAGATGCTATATTGTCCGATATGCAGAGGAAGGGCTAAGTACTAAACCGCTACATCATATTTATCAAGTCAGTGTCATTTAGGCTAACATAAAACTGCTTAGAATCGAACACTTACAAAATTGGAGGCCATTTAGTCTACTTCTTTCTTGAGCTGATTTTTCTACACTAATGTGGATGTTTTTGCAACAAAGTGTGGACATTTTTTGCAACCCTAATTGTAGTTTTAAAATAGGCACCACTGATTATGCATTTTTGATGCAACACCATTTTAGATTTATAATTTATTTTTGTTAACCAGACACAAGAGTATGTGACAAAAGGGTGTGTTAACAAAGAGATTTTGAGATACAAGACCAAGGGATAACCAAAGAAGTAACAAGAGCATGTGGTATTTAGACAGCATACAAACAGCAGAGCATCATGAAAAAGGAGCACGTGACAAAAGGGCATATGATATAAGGCTAAGCTGTCCGATAAGCTTTTATTAAAGGCCTACTAAAAGGGCAGAAGAAACGAAACAATAGCTTGTTCTCACTTTCTCACACATTCACCTAATACCGACATTTCGCTTGCTTTTCCAACTCAGCTGTTGTCATTTCGCTCAAGCTTTCGTTCGAACTTGTCAACGAGGTCAACCATCTTCGAAATTGCACAACTGTTACTCGTAGACTATTATGTTCTGTCGTCTACATTCAGTGATGTCTGCACTGCCTACTTGTTGCTGTTGACTTCGCCTGTGACTGTTGCAACCTGTGAACGATCATTTTCAAAACTGAAGCTGATCAAAAACTATCTACGAAGTACCATGTCAGAAGAGCGGCTGAGTGACTTGGCAATGTTGTCAACAGAAAATGAACATGCCAGAAAGCTTGACACTTCAAAAGTGGTGGATATTTTTGCGCAAGAGAAGGCGTGCGAATGAACATTTTAACATTTCGGAGTTTTCGGATTCTTCTTTTTAGACTACTGTAGTAACCATAGACTTGAGTCAGTTCACACTTGCCCAGTTTGTTACACTGTTGCGTTCTTTTTAATCAGCTAACCCAAATGTTTGAGAGAATTTAAGTGTGGATGATTGATGATTCATACTTTAGCAGATGAAACAATCTTTTTTGGATTAATTTTGTCTAGTACTCTAGTTCAATTTTCTCAGGTAGCCTGGAGAAATAAAAAATGTTTTATAAAGATAAATTGAGAAATAAAAATGTAATAAGTTAATTTTTATTTAATTTGGGATGCGGACTATGCAAATATCGCATAAATTTAGACCACTTCCAAGACTATTTAGACATTATTACTACAAAAGTTCTACATAGCCAAACCACTACACTGATGTATACCTCTTTCTGCATAAATTTGTTGCAAATCTTTTGTATGCATTAATGCAGACAGCCCAGTCATCTACACAAATTGTTGAGTAAAAGTCTACACATTGCCACTGAGGCAGACCTCTCAACATTAGCAGTTGAGCCTAAGGCCACTTTTGCAGATTGATTCTCTACACTATTGTTTAGAGAGACAATTGAGCACCAGCTCAGAATGGACTTGGGCTCTCTAGTTACATGGTCATTAATAATTATTGTAAACAAGGAATTTTTCCAGATACCATAGACATGCCCCAAAAGGCCGCCCTCCAGGAAGTACTATCATAATACCTGTACAGATTTACAGCAGCAAGGCTACTGGGTTAAGTGAGTTCAAAAAATACCTTCTTGGAACGGTTCTTCAATTACTAAAGTTTCAGGTTAGCATCAGTTCAATAGATATTAAACGCAAAGTGAGAAAGACAATTTTAATACCTAATTTGATGATTAAAAATAATAACATATAACAGCCTGCAAAATAACACAAACAATAATAATATAACTATACAATAATAATACAATATATAACATAATAATATAACAATAATAAAAATAATAAAATAACACAACATCTGAGAGGTTTTTAAGCGGTTCTTAACCCTTGCCCATGATAGGTACAAAACTGCAACATCGAAAAACTCACCACAAGCGCCACAACTAAAGAGCTACGACATTATACATGTGCTTAATGAAGCAGTTGAAAGGTAGGGTACCAGCGTTTGTCCCAAGTAAATACCGTAAGTGCATCATTAATAAGAGTGATAAACAGGCTACAATTTTTTCCACTGGTCACTGTATACAAGGGTAAGGTTGCATAGATATTAGAGCTGAAAGTCAGTAATTTTCTCAAAGTTACTTGCTAGTTATAGTCATCAATGGCAACGTTATGAGTGCAACTTTCACAGAATCAGACTTGAATAAGACTTCAAAGGTTTTACTATGGCCACTGACAGTGAAAGTTTTAGTACGATTATTAATGTTCATACTACCGATCTCTTGGACTTTCCCAGGAAACCTGAGGACGAAATCCGGGATGGCAGTCCTGCATCAGCTAGGCTGGGCTATGAAGTTGCATCAGCAAAAATTGGTTGAAAGATTTTAGGAACACACTGGTCCACTTGTTTACATTGACAAGTCGACTGTGGGTGAAAAATTCACAAACTTTTTCACTTAATTTTTTGGATAACACTGTTATCGGAATGAATCGTTTTGCCAGCCAGTGCCTTGCAGACATGGGACTGCATGCATGAGCCAATAGTTGGACTGATGTAACCGGGGACGCATTCGGGCATTCTTGGCAATTATCCTCATAATGCGACTTGTCAAAACGACCAGCTATGAAGATATTGGATGACCAACAACATCCTGAAGATGCTTGGCTTGTGATCCATCACAGCATGCAACAGGTTCAAGATGATTCTGGGTTATTTTTACTTCAATAACAATGCCAACTGCTTGCCCAATGGTAGTCCAGCTGATGACCATCTTTACAAAGTTCGACCTCTCCTCACTCACCTCAGTGCTATGGGGAAAACTGCATACCATCCAAGATGTGAAGCAGGTGTGGATGAGGGAGTGGTTATGCTAAAAGGCCACACAAACTTGAGAGTATATAAATCAAATAATAATAATAAATAATAATTAGAAACTTCTAATGTGCCGGTGTCTAATGCACAAGGCATCAACCGATGGCGCACCATAGCCAAGTCGCAGTCAGGTCAATATCCAGAAGGTCAGTCCACAGGACAGATAGGCAGCCTACGGTGGATAAGCAATTTGAAAAAGGTATATTTTAAGTTGAGAACGAAATGACAAAAGAGACTGAGCAGAATGAACAGACACAGGAAGGGAGTTCCAAAATTTAGGTTCAGCAACTGAAAAAGCCCATTTACCCAGAACAGTTCTAGTCCAAGGTATGACCAGAGAAAGACAATCAGATGACCTTGCTGAATAAAGGTAAGTCCTGGGACTTACCATTATTCACATAAATAACACTTTATTGGTTATGTATGTTTCTATTAAACTCAAAGACCTTGCAGAGAACAAACATAAACATAATATGCAGTCTTTAATAACAAACTATAACAAATTTGGTCTTTCTTGATTGACAATAATGAAGTTTTTACAACTGCTGTATCTAAAAAAGCAAGCACTTACAAACAAATAAATTATATATTTGTTAAAAATTCAATTTCAAACAAATTTCATGTTTACACTTTAGCACCTTCTTCAGTGGTTGATGAGATATGACGTTTTTACCTAAAATGGGATCAAACCCCACAAGAACATCTGGCAGCGGCTAGAATAAGGCCTAAAAATATCTAGTGGGCAGAGGGTTAAGAGGCAATGAGTCTCTTGATGCATACATATATAGAGGTTATTAAAGTGAACTTGTCTAAATACAAGATGATGTGATGCAGTAATTTATTACATCAATATCAAAGAACCAGCTAAACATAATTTCCTCACAGCATCTACCACATAAGTATTATCTGAATTAAATTTTTATTAATATTCCATATAAATTTAGCTTGGGCTAAATGTTTTTTGTCTAGAGTAACTGAATAGTATTCTTATGAAACAGTTAATCAAAACTACCGGTATCACAATCCTAGACCAAATAAAGCCACACAACATCACTAATTATTCACATAAACTGAATGAATGAACTTATTTAAAAATAACTATATGCATCCCATAAATAGCAGCAATCAGTATGAATGGAATTTCTCACAAGACATGTTTAAACATGTCTTCTACTCACAAGACAAGACATATTTCTACTCACAAGACATGTTTATACACAATAGTATAGAAGTCTTGGCATCCATAATTAAGTCAACCCCAGTCCTCAAATCACTTCATTGGCTAAAGGTCCCTCAGCACATCCACCACAAAACGGTAGGTCTCTTACCTAAAGTGCCCTTCAGATTTTTCAACCCTCTTACATTTACCAGCTACTCACTATCCAACCACCTAGATCTATTTGTTCTTCTTCATACCTTTCTCTATCTCTTGGCCTCCAGTCTACTCTCTCAAATTCTGCAATCATTTCTTAATCTACCTGGCTCTATGAAATGAACTCCGAAAGAACTCTGCCAGTTCGCTGTCCTTTCCTGTCTGTCAACACGAGCACTCCTCCACTTGCCCTCTCTCCTGCAGCTTTTCACTCAAGACTGTAAACTGAACTTTTTCAAGCAGTCCTATCCTGCCTCCATTCCTGCACCATGTTATCACCAAACCACCAACGATTTCCACTGTATCACCACGTCGTCTCCCTGGCTTGGCCCCTCTTGGATGCTGACCTGGCACTGAAACTGGTTCCGGCAGACTTGATTTGACGTAGAACCAGTGAATAAGCTGGTCTCCCTGACTTGCCTTTTCTGGGGTGCTGAGAAATTTCAGAGATTTACCTTTACATTCAGCTGAAGTTATTCTTCTGTCTCTGTTCTCCACAATCAACATCTTTTAATAAATTCCAGCCATAAATACTTTCCATAGGGGTTGCCAGGCTAGACCATGGAACTTAACAAGACTCTTCAGACCAAAAACGAAATCAGAATGGTTTATGCCAGGTAGCCACACATTACAGGTCTTCACAAATGTTCATCATGGCAATACATACACTATGTTGCCCACAAGTATCTCAAATTGAAGCTGCTTGGCAATAAAACTGACTTGCATTTTCAAGAATGCTTAGCCTATTCATAACAAGGTTCCGGTTACTCCATTGCCTATAAAGTTGGCTCAGCTAATATACAAGCAGCTATCATATTGCCACATTACAAGGCAATGTAAAATCTGATCAGTGTCCTTTCAGTAAAGTTTTAGACTGGATACAACAATTGTAGGAAAACTCAAAGTTCATAACTGAAGTGCGATTTCAGATTCCAGGCTGTCCTTTGAGTCTCTCTTGTGTCATTTCATTCTCAGCTTAAGACTTACCTTTTTTAAATTGCAAATCCACAGGCCGTCATTTGAGTCTCTCAGCTTAAGATTTACCTTTTTTTAAATTGCAAATCCACCATAGGCTGCCTCTACTTCATAGTGGACTGACCTGGATATTGAACTGTTGTGGTTTCGGCTTTGGCGTGCCATCAGTTGATGCCTTGTGCATCAGACACTGATGCAGCAGGAGTCACTAATTACAATTACACTTCAATCACTAGGTCCTGTTACTATCACCTCATACAACTTCAATCTATCACTGATCATTTACTCGCTCGTAATGCTACCTATACTCAAGTTTTCTCCCTTGTCCTGTCACTGGTTATTTTTTCTGGGAAGGGTCAAGCATAAAGCTCTCACATACACGTACAAGGTGCACCATCAGACCTACCTAGCTGACTAGTGCTTGGAATTGGGTCATTTCATCTCAATTCAACAAATGGCTCCATCTCAACCATCTCAGATTTCAATGAAAATTTCACAGAATGTTTATGGTATTAGAGGAAGGTGTGCAAAATTTTAGATCAATATGATAAGTAGTTTTGAAGATACTGAGTCTCAAAGACGTATGGGGTGACCTCGTTTTTGCCGTTTCGGAACTCGCGTCTAAATTTGTAATGATGCTCAGAAGCTCATAACTTCATTAATATTGCAGATAATTTGATGAAATTTTCAGGATATTTAGTTTTTGTTGTTTAGATGAAATGCTGAAAAAAGAATGATGAGTGTTGAAAACTGTGATATTATGACCCATCTGAAAATAGTCTAAAAAACTTGTGCATGTCTGACGATCATACTTTGCAGCCCCGACATGGCCAGACTGATGTAGCATTAAAGAATGTTTTCACAATTCATAATGCTGTTATACTTTCTCTACAAAAATATGCAGAAATGTTCTTTTTCTGATGCATATCTGCTACCATATGGCCTTCCAAAAATGGAAAATTGTATTCTGATGACCATTTTCGAAGCCAAAGATCATCATGTGGGACAGGTCATGGAGCAGTGCAGCTTGCATCATTGTTAAGAGCAGCTCAGAGATTGTAAGTGCACCAAAAATGGTGATGGGGTCTCTTCTCGTTCATGCTATACTTTTATTTCATTTGTGGTAGTGTTTCCTGCATTTGCAAGTTTATAATGGAGACAATTTATTTCATAGCATTACATTGTGAAATAATCTCTATAATGGGTCAGTTTACTCAGATTTCAGTCCCTTTGCAGTTCATTTAACTTAGTGAAAGCGGCACTCGGCATTTTGACTTAATTCGCCTGGTCTTCTGGCAACCAGACTTGATTCTTGACGTGGCATCTTTGGACAACCCCACTGCCTTGACGCAGTGTTTGTGAATAAGCTGGTACTGTGAACCAGCTTTTAAGTAGCGTTTTAGAAATTTGGAGTTTACGATTACGAGATTACCTATCTCTCTATGTATGTATTTATAGCATTGCACAGCTAGCCTAAATTTGATAACTTGTACGATTATGCATTTATCATGTGGTGAATAAAAGCCTTTATATACGCATTTATTATTTACTGACAAATACGAACAAATGATCATATTGCAATTATACTTGTAATCGTAATCTTGAGATTTCTACAGCACACACAGAAAGCTAAGTCACAGGAACCAGCTTATTCATAGGCACAAAATCAATACAACATTGGTAAGCAGGTAGGGTCTGGTTCAGTTGCAGGTTTCAATCCAAAGGTCATGTATGAAGACAGTCAGATGGCTACGGTGGATGGTGTTCAGAAGTAGAGTGACAAGAGAGGTAAGGAAGAAAGAGGAATCAATCTAAGCTTTGAGGAGGAGGAGTTTTCAGTTTTGAATGAACAATGCAGAGACTGGAAGAGGTGCAGTGTAGCAGTTCATACAATATGTCAGATAACTGCCATAATTCTGGCAAAAGTTTATTCGAGAAAGGTAGACAATATGCAATAATTTCAACTCTCAAGGATGAGGTGACAGAAGATCAGAGAAGTGTTAGGACAGAGGGTTGAACAGAGTTGTTGAGAGGACTGAAGCATGTTGTAAGTAAGTGATTTGACTCTGTATTCTATCTCTTCAGGTATTTAAGCCACTAAAGTGATTTTAAAACAGCAGTGATATGATGGTTTTTTTGAAGTTTTAGTGACAGCACAAGCGAAACATTCTGGAGAGCTTGAAGGCAGTTTATTTTGGTGGTGTCTATATTCAAGAAAAGTGAATTGCAGTAATCTAGTTTAGTATGGCTTATGGAAGTGGAGATGGCAGATGCACTTTTGATAGGGTGGATTCTGCAAAGGTCAAAGACATGCATGAAGCAACAGCAGAAAGATAGGCGATATGATCTGAGAAGCTGAGACTCTGGTCAAGAATCAGACCTAAGTAGCCGACAGAAGAATTAGTAGTAAAGATTTGGGTGGATGCAAAGGTCAGGTTGGAGACAGAGGGGTTGGTAATTTTCTTTAGCTGGTCACATAGGCCCATAGGTGGGTCATTCCATGTCAAATCAACCAGAGGTGTACACCACACTACCGTGAATTTTCATGAAATTTGGCACACATATTCTACTAACAGATAAAAGGAATTTCTGAAGATTTTACTTGAATATCTCAAAAACTTTGGAATTACAGAATTTTAAACTTTTTTGCCGTTTCGCGACTTCGCGAAAAATTGAACAATTGACGAACTTTGACTTGCTATAAATCCGGTAGTAATAAAGATAGAAGCCTGAAATTTGCAGCTTCTTATCAATTTCTTGTACTGATTATAAAAATATAATTATCATCAGGGTATCTCCCAACCTTTCAAAGAAACGGAAAGGCAAACATTGCTCAAAAGCTAATTATTGCAGTTGTTTGGTGTGCTACCTGCCAAGATGGTGATGATATATAAATATGTTTGTAATAGCATGAGACTATGCCATATGAGTACTGATCTATGAGAAAGAGAGTTGTTGAAAAAGTTCAGCAGATCTAGCTTGGTGAAGCATTTTTTAGCCCACGCTAGCCTGTTTTATGGTATTTTGTAACACCAAAATGTCAATGTTGACAGTAAATGACAAAGTTGAAATCTGGTTCATGAATTCAACATAACAAGGGCTAATTGTGGTGCAAATTGCATGTTGGGGGTCTTGATCCTAACCCCCAGAACCATGTCAGTGAAGTTCGTGATTTTATCATATTCGCGAACTTTTACTGATAAAATTTTATCGTACTCGTGAACTTTTGACAGTAAATGACAAAGTTGAAATCTGGTACATGAATTCACCATAACAAGGGCTAACTGTGGTGCAAATTGCATGTTGGGGTCTTGATCCTAACCCCCAGAACCATGTCAGTGAAGTTTGTGATTTTATCATATTTGCAAACTTTTACTAATAAAGGTTTATTGCATTCATAAACTTTTGACAGTAAATTACATAGTTGAAATCTGGTACATGAATTCACCTTAACAAGGGCTAATTGTGGTGCAAATAGCATGTTGAGGTCTTGATCCTAACCCCCAGAACTATGTCAGTGAAGTTCGTGATTTTATCATATTCGCAAACATTTACTGCAGATTACCTGTGCTGTAGTGTCATCACACCCTTTCAGAAATGAGTGGAACTGACTCAAAATGGTACAGGTTAAAAGACTAGATGTGGTGCAAATGCCAATTTAATGCCTGGATACTTCCACTGAATCATCTGAAGAAATTATACCCTTAAGCTTTTTTGTCATGAGTTAGGATCAAGACCCCAAAAGGCAATTTGCACCACAATAAGCCCTTGTTATGGTGAATTCATCCACCAAATTTCAACTATATCATTTACTGTCAACACTGACATTTTGGTGTTACAAAATACCATAAAACGAGCTAGCGTGGGCTACAAAATGCCTCACCAAGCTAGATCTGCTGAACTTTTTCAACAACTCTCTTTCTCATAGATCAGTACTCATATGGCATAGTCTCATGCTATTACAAACATATTTATATATCATCACCATATTGGCAGGTAGCACACCAAACAACTGCGATAATTAGCTTTTGAGCAATGTTTGCCTTTCCATATCTTTGAAAAGTTGGGAGATACCCTGATGATAATTATATTTTTATAATCAGTACAAGAAATTGATAAGAAGCTGCAAATTTCAGGCTTCTATCTTTATTACTACCGGATTTATAGCAAGTCAAAGTTCGTCAATCGTTCAATTTTTCGCGAAGTCAAGAAACGGCAAAAAAGTTTAAAATTCTGTAATTCCAAAATTTTTTGAGATAATCAAGTAAAATCTTAGATGTCATCCAGGAGATCTGGGTAACCACAAGAAGATGATCTGTAGAGATGGTGAAACATTTTGGAAAGATGACGAAATCGTTGGATGTTGTCAACATAGAGATAATGGTCACCTGAGGATGCTTTAATGAGTGCTCTGAGTCTGGTAGTGTAAAGGTTGAATAGAGGGGTCCAATAGCAGAGCCTTGTTGAATTCCATACATTATATGAATACAAACAAACACACACACATACATACATACATACACACTTAACAAACAGTAATTGAGACAGCCAATCGTTTTAAAGAATAACTTACCAGCTAAGGACCCAGGCACCGACAACAACTGAATGGCACCAAGAGATCAGGATATTCTGCCACCTCCATCTATCTCGTTCCGCGATTGAGGCTGGAATGGCATACCTGTTTACCAACGGGCGTAAGCACAGAAACCCTACAAAGGAGGCCAATGCACAAGAGTAGCCGTAAACGCTTGGGATGGGCTCCAGATGCTCGTAATTTTCCATTTCCAGTTTCATATTTCACATTCGAGCTTCAAAGTCCTCATCCGGCTACACCAAAATATTATATTTTAAACCTTAAGCCCCCTTGTCACGGCCTATATCACCTCAACAATAAATTCCAAACAGCAAGACCTACGCTAAAATTCTCTGAAGCATGGTCCGACACCTCGCATCCGAGATTGGTCGTTTAGTTTTGGCCACATCCATTGGCCAATGCTTAACCTCGGACCTACTTTATGGTAGTAGCCAATGGGTGATAAATAAAGTAGGTAAGTCAATACCAAAGGCAATTATAGCCTTCCAAATGGAAAATGGCAAGCAGCACTGTACGAAAAATTGGAATCAATATACGAAATATCATAAACGATAATTTCGTTAGATATTATGGTGCTCCTGAGCACTATACATGACTATAACCCAAATTTTAATCTGCACCCTAACACTAACAAACTTTGTCCAAACGCATATCAGACCAGGTGCTGTTGACTTATCCTCCTCTTAAATCTTCTTATTGTATGCTGCGAATCACTTCGTAGAATGTTTCGGTATTGTAGGGTATATAATGTGGGTGATATTATTATTATTATTATTATTATTATTATTATTATTATTATTATTATTATTATTATTATTATTATTATTATTATTATTATTATTATTTTAAGGCAATTTCTTCGTCCACTCTGGCGAATGGCTGTTCGCGCTGCCCATAAGTGCTTGTGGCTGGAGGTTTGACTATGAGGTTGTACATATCGCAACAGGTCTAAGACTTGAGGAAAACTTGTGCGACTATCACTGAATGCATGTACGGGATTCTGGTCGCGTCGGTTGGTTCTCATGGTCTAGCATACCCTTTGGGGTCTGGTAGAACCGCACGACACGACCTGGTCAACGACATCGTGAGGTGCGCCCTGGTGAAGGTTGGCTTTCCATCAAGTAAAGAACCAACGGGATTGGTCCCATCCGACGGCCGGCGGCCTGGTGGGGCAACTCTCTGGATCCCAACGGAAGAGATCTCGGTCCGCCGCGAAGGGCGGCCGCGCCTTGCCCCATGCAAGTTCTTCACCGTTGCCAGCCTCATCCTCCAGTACACCATCCTGTGCAGGCGCATCACCTGCTACCCACGCGTGTCCATCACCTTCAGTCGCCGGAGCACGTTCCCTTGTGCACCAAGGCGACGAGCGAACGACGCCTAATAGCCATCGACCGGAGTGACGTACGATCCAGATGTTGATCGCGATGGTCGTTATCTTCGTCCTGTCCAGGTTTCCGCTTAACGTCATCCTAATCATACTCGAGTACCACGAGAGCCTCGCGAAGTGGAACTACTTCCTGCTGATCTTCTTCATGGCGCCTCAGTGTTAAGTCAGGCACTGAAAGCCTCGCTGGATCCTCGTGGCTTTCCAAACTGGGCGAACAGCAGCCAGACTCAGAACCGGGCGCACAGACTTTAACTGAAACTAGGATAGTTCTGCGCAATAGGCTACCTGCGAAGAAAGGCACCCGTGGGCGCCTTCTGTCGGACTAAGTAGAGCTAAATTGTGGCTGCAGAGGTTCCGCGGGACCTGTCAATGGCGGTTCGCTGTTAACCAGCGCACTGAATGCTTCCCCTCCCTAGAAATGCACATACCTCCTTCGAGCGGCGCCTGCCGAGGATGCACGAACAAGTACAGCCAGTGCGGGCCATTCACGAAGCTTAAATAAGCGGCTATCGCAAGGACACCGCGGCATTAACGTGCTGGACGTCACAAGTGCCGTACACGTAATGTCGCTTTTGCCGCCTGAAAGCACCCCGCTGGGCGCAGCCACGCTGATGGCATTCTCGCGTCGAAGATTGCACTGTCAGATGACACCCCTGAGTACGTGAAGATGGACGCTAAGAGTGGTTCAAACTGGTGGTAGGATTCTGCAAAGGCAATGGTGGACCGAAGAGTCCTATCCTTATAAGCAACAAATTCCATCCTGGTATTTTTGCATGGTAGATTTTTGTCCTTTGAGCACTGACAGATGAGTCTCCCTGAAGAGTTGTGATGAGCGGCTTTTGACCGCCAAGGTTTCTGAGGGCATTGTTCGCCCTTGGCTCAAGAAGCAGTCCTGGGTACGATGTCGTCGCGGTATTCGACTGATTTGGTAGTGCCCATAGGCCCGCGAAATGATCCCATCTGAGGCTATTCACTTTTCTGTGTCCAAAGGGTTCAAGCTAATTTTGGTTCGCTCATATACCCCATTCTGATGCCCACGAAGGGGGTATATGAGCAGACCACTTTCGCTCAACCATACACTTCTTGTACAACTCCAAACTCTTGACGAAGGTCCTTTTTCACGAACGTCTTCTGGACGCCATTTGCATTACCGATTTCCTGGCTGCGTTTTTCCGATTCCCACTCTAGTACGAGGATGTCCAGTATAAGGATGTCAGTGGTTAGGATGTCAGTGGTTAGTGTTTGGGTTAGGATAGATACAGTAGGAATGGGAGATACGCCGCTAAACCCTATTCCTAATTCTCACGTTTAAAAAAATTGTAAATTGTACACGTTTTTCTAAAGCGACCATATGGATTCCACCCGCGCACGGGTGAGATCCTTCACCACCGCTACACGCCATTTAAGGTCCCCGCGCACGGACCGTACTAGCCCGAGATTCAAATCTCTGAAATAAGCCACGACCGGGACACGAACCTGGGATCCTCACGCACCGAGGCTTCTTTAGTTTACCGTTGACATCCTCCTACAAGAGTGGGAAAAGGAAAGACGCTTCCTGGCTGTCAGTCTTTAGGATTGTGTACATCATTGGACGAAGGTCTACGAACTCTGTCATTGGGAGGTTAGTACACTCATCCTTAAATTTACCTACAAACTTCTTGTTTTCCATGCTGTAGTATTAATGGCATTTCGGACAGAGGGAGAAGTTTTAGAGATCCGCGTTCTCCTTCACGTCGGCGTACACACCCGGCATCTCAAGTTACATCAGCTGGCTGTCTGTGTCATTATGGAGGAGCTGTGCCTTCTCGCCAGACTGCCCTTGATCTGGCTGTACCGGAAGAAGACATACATCATACGCTTGCTTAGGTCGAGAACCACTTGCCAGACGTAGACCGGCCGATTGAGGACTAGCTTGCCCTTGGTGCTATGCATGGCTGCAAGGTTGCCATCGAAGATCTCGCTGGATATGTACGCAGGGTCCTCCACCAGATGTCGCATCCTGTCTTCATTCGAGCTCCGCAAGAGCTCCGACTCGGTTTTCCGTCGTCTTGCTTTACACCGAGTTGTTCATGTGCTTGAAAAAGTTCTCGACGAACTCGCGTGTAGCGCTTGCGCGAAAGTTGGTCTTCAGCTAGATGCACGGAGCCAATCGAGGCCTCCTGCTGGTGGAATTTCGCTGCGCTGTGTATCTGCGCATGCCCAGCTTTAGCTATGGTACAGCTTTAGGTTGCGAGAGTGCACCCCACACTATTGCTGTTGTTCACTCGATGCCCAAGTCGCTCACCAGGGTGCGCTGATAGTGGCTTATCCACATCTTATCATACCTTTGGAGCTAACATGGCGCTAGCGGGTAATCACTGTGGCTCTCACGCAGATGGTCGAGGTAACTAGTTTAGGTCCACCTCTTCGTCATCTAGTACATAGCCCCAAGTTAACGACGAATTAAAGTATTACGGTGCACGTCAAATTAGTATCAGATTAACATTTTGCTATGCATGAACCGTTAGTTTGGTGTACAAAGAGAAAGACACTGCGCTTTGTCTGATGTAGAGATAGGCCTCGTTACCCAGTGCCAAAGATTATAAGTAGATTTTAGGACAGTGTTGTTTGTATAAGTGATTAAGGGCTGACACTATATTCATGTTGAAATTTGTTAACCATATTTTTAATAACGAAATTGCAATACTCTGTATCTTAACACATCATGATATTAAAGCTTAGGCCTAGGTCTAATGCAGGTCAGTCATTAAATTCTCTGGCGGCGACACTGCAACCATTTCCTCTCGATTTGATCTTCTAGCAACCGGATTTTTGTTCTTCACTAGGTATCTCTGGACAACTCCTCTGACGACGCAGGCTCGTGACTAAGCTGCTCCCTGCGCTTAGCTTTTAAGTAGCGATTTGGAAATTCTCGAGTTTACGATTACGATTACGACTCAAGATAAAAGCATGGACAAGTGCTTTGGCAGCATTTAGTGCAGGCTTAAGTGAGTGCAAATACACGTTTTCTACAGCCACCGTATGGCCTAGACCCTGCTCATTTTGTATGAATTAACCGGGTGAGATTCTTCACCATCGCTGCCCGTGTCCTTTAAGGTCCCCGTGTACGATTGTGATAGCTCGAGATTTAAGTCTCTGAAATAAGCCACGATTCGGACGCGAACCGGCATCTTCACGGTCCGAAGCGCCTTTACGTATGCGATAACCAATGTAGCTAACCAGTTGTACGTGCGCCGAATGAATACATGTAAATGTAGGCCTACACGTTTTTCTAGAGCGACCGTATGGCCTCGGTCCTGCTCATTTTTCAGTGATTTTATCAGACGAGATCATTCACCACCGCTGCGCGTTTGACTTGGTGCTACACCAGTTAAGTTCCCGTTACCCACAGTTCAACAATGTCTATGTCAATTGTACATGACGAACCAAGATTCGAACTCGGGTCATACAGGTACACAGCCTACGATGTAACCGTTCGGCCACCGTGGCGCCTCCAGGCACTGACTTAAGCTAACACAAGGGATGCCAATACGCTCTGTTCGCTCTACTCGATGCTGTTTCAGGCCATAAATGGAATATACTCTCCGAGCATACTCCGTTAACTAGTGGATTATCTCTGAAGTTGCGGTGGTGTATCCGGGAACTGTGAGCGCTGTATTGGAAACAAGATGGCGGTTGACGACGATGACGCTGATGTACCAGGTGCGCAAATTAAAATTGTTTACCGTATGATAGTTCTGGAATTTTATTCTGCTAGTTAGTTAATGTGTTCTCCGAGTGGGCTTAGAGCATTGCTGACAAAATGCGAGGACTTTTGATTTGGATGAACCAGGAAAGTGGAACTTGTAGTTGTTGAACAACGCAGTTATCCGTGCAGTGACATGTTTTCGCACTATTTATCAACAATAACAACACGATTGGCAGCATAGTCGTTTTGGGAAATGCAATGGCTGTTCGTTACAGAGTGTGATGAAGCTTGTGTTTTGGGAATTAAATGAGGTTTGGTCTGTCATCACTGTGATAATGCAGTACTAGACAGACTGGTTCTGCTCAAGCCTAGTCATTCTTAGGCCTATCTATTAACGGCCAGCCCATGAATTCTGCGCATCGCAAGAAAGTAAAGGATCCCTTATCCCACAAGGGGGACGTAGGGGAGACGCTCATTTCCTTTTCTTAGGCCTTTGAGCATCACTTAGACCCCATGAATTATACAAATAGCAACATAAGTAAGTCGAAGAAGCAATGTTTCCTCTAATTATTTTTGCTGTGGTCAGGGCATGGGCAGTAACATTTTGGAACTGTGCTCTGGTTCGTCTTTGGAGTTGTCCATAAAGAAAGTCTGCGAAATTGACCTACTTTGGGTCACTCCTTCCCCTTATGCGCATTTGGCATTAATTGTGATTGTAATTAGTAACTTCTGTTGTGCTGCTCTCTGATGCACAAGGCATCTGCCAGTGGTGTGCCAAAGCCAATCTGCAATCAGATCTATATCCAGAAGGTCAGTCCACTAAGACAAAGAGGTAGCCTATGGTGGATAAGCAACTTGAAAAAGGTAAGTTGAAAATGAAATGACACAAGCGAATAAACAGAACTAACAGACACAGGAAGGGAGTTCGAAAATTTAGGTCTAGGAACCGAAAAGCACACTCACCAAGAACAGTTGTAGTCCTAGGTATGACCGCAGAAAGGCAATCAGATGACCCGGTTGAATAATGATAAGCCTGGGGAATGAGGAATGATTTTAAGTATTTCAGTTGGCATAAGTTCAACGTTTTATAAACTGTAAGTTCCAATTTGAACCAAATCCTTTGCTGAACAGGAAGCCAGCACAAAGATTTAAGCACAGGGGTTATATGCTCATATTTTGATGTATTTGCTGTGGCTGTAGACTAGTAGTTCTGAACTCTTTGGAGTTTCTGCATGTTTGACTTTGTGATACCTAGAATCGAGTAATCAAACCAACAGTAATCAAGATGACTGGAGACTAATGCATTTGCCAAAGATATCTTTGGAGACATGGTGACATAATGCTGCATAATTCTGCATTTATCATGATTATACATGCATGCTGACGTATAGACACTGTTTATGTAGTCAGTGAAAGATATAGTAGAATCAAAAGCAAAGCCCATATTACGAGCAGCAACAGCCAACTTGACTAATAAGTCATTCACTCTTAAAGATTTAAGCCATTTAAATGTCTTAAGTAAGTGTGGAGTGCCCAGTATTAGAAATTCAGTTTCCGATGGGGTAAGGAGGAGTTTATTAGCCACCATCCAAGACTGCACCTCCTCAAAGGCATCACACAGCAGTTGCACAGATGAGTGACAAGACAGAGTATCAAATGAAATGTAGATTTGAATATTGTCAGCACAGAAATGATGTCTAAGTGAATGATTGTCAAGCAGCGTACCTTGTGGTGTGGTGTATAATGTAAACAAAAGAGGACCAAGTACAGAATCCTGCCAGACATTACATGTCAACAAAGCACTACATGAATAATGTCCATTTAAATATACTGATTGAGTGCTTGGGCCGAGATAATTAACAAACCAATGCAGGGTGAACCAGGAACCCCAAGCCAGTGCTGGAGTTGATGCAAAAGGAAAGAATGGTCGACAGTATCAAAGGCAGCAGATAAGTTAAGGAGAAGAAATGCTGTTGCCTTATCCTTATCCATGGAGCACATGATGTCGTTGTGAACTGCGAGAAGTGCAGATTCTGTTGAATGCAACTTGTGATATATAGACTGAAATGAAGAGATTAGTGAGTTGGAAGATAAGTAAGTAACTTAGTAAATACATAACAAAGTAAACAAACAAAGGAGGAAGCACAGACAAACAGAATGACACTCAATCTCCTAGGCTAGTACAGATGTCTAACTGATGACCTTGAATTGTAAGTGGAGTGCCATGCGCACAACCAGCAGAGCAGATATCTGCCAAACGGAAATCGTTGAGCAACGTTTTGTGAAGAAATCGACATGCACTTTGCGTGTCAGGTGTCGCTTTAAATAATCAAACTTTCATTCATGCTGTCCTTTACCAGTGGTAAAATCACTTTGAGCAATCGTGGTAATTTTGTTCTACTTGGCAGTCATTCACTGAAGTATCAGTTCTATGCAGATGAAACTCCAACTTATATTTTGTTTGGCATCTTGTCTTGTCATCATCTGTGCAGCTGTTGTCAACTGCCCTTGAGGAGGTGCAGTCTTGGATGGCAGCTGAGAAACTTCTCAACCCATCCAAAATTGAATTTCTGCTGTTGGGCACTACACAGCAGCTCAAAAGTCTGAATGTGGCTTAAATCTTTCAAACTAGATGACTCACTCGTTGAGTTGGCTGATTCTGCTCACCTCTTGGGTGTTGTCTTAACTCTGTAGTACACTATGTCCTTTACTGACTATTGAATCAAATTTAAAAATTGTCATACATGCAGATTTGAGACATGTGCAGAATTAGGCATTATGTCCGTGTATCACCTAGGATACCTCTGGCGAATGCATTGGTCTCCAGTCACCTGGATTACTGTAACTGGCTTCTTACTAGTATCGCAAATTCAAAATTGCATCAGCTCGAGAGAGTTTAGAATACTAACTTGAGTCATAACTAATACATCAAGATAAGGCTTTAAAGTTTCTGAGAGTTCTACAAAAAGTTCAAACAGTTGGGTAGACAAAGTAGTTTGTTTGCTTAATGGCAAACTTCCCACAAATTCATGATGTACTGTTTTACGATATATTTTGAAAGAATGTTAAAATATTCAGGATTGTCTCAGAGTTCTGTAACTTCTGTATCTTCTACTTGCAGTTCTAACAGTTGGGCAAACAGATTAGTTCTTTTACTTTGCATTTACCAGTGTAAAAGTCACCCTGCCTTTGTTCAACGAATGGCCAATTACCAAACCCTTAGCACAAGACTTCATTACTACTTTAAAAAAATTAATCACGTAAAAAACTTTAATTGCGTTAAAGTTCTGATTGCACTTGCACACACAAGTCTGTGGAACATTATGTGTAAGTGCATAGCATGATATGTATACAATGTACATAGAATGCTTTAATAATGCTTTAAATGCCTGCCTCTAATGGGTCTGTGTGTGCACGCGTGTACGTGCATGTGCGCGTGTGCGTGCCTGTGTGTGTGCATATGTTTGTGTGCATGTATGTATGTATATATGTATATATGTATGTTTGTATGTATGTATGTATCTAGTCTTTTATAAAGTGCATTTTAAGAACCTCTCAAAAGCACTGTGAACATGGCTGCCCAGTTAATTTGAAGAAGCAAGTCTTAACTATAAACGAACCGATAGCCATGTGTGTATTTTCGCACCAGAGGCACCATACATCTCCTTGTGTGTGTGTGAATGTGTATGAGTGTGTGTGTGCATATGTGTGTGTGGACCTTTTAAAAAAGAAATGCTGGTAGGTTTTCTTCACAAGGGTAAATGTTGTCTGATATTTGCATAGTTGAAGGTCTCCATCGTTAGTCTTGAGCAGACACAGAGACCAATGAATAAACTATTGTGAAGGATTTCTGAATCTTAGCTATTGTTTTGTGAATAATTTCTTTAAGCTGCCACTTTACAAGTCTTGACGTCAATGGGGAAATGCTGATAAGTCTGCATATGGACTGGCATAAATTTATCTCAGTTACTTGGAGTTACTTGCAGATAGAATCCCATCTCTCTATTATGTTAATGAGTTTGCTGGGATGATGAAATCTATGAAGTTTTCTGTCCAGCTGGTTTATGGATTTAACTGATGATAATATGGAGGGTGATAGGCCTAGCACCCCAAATTGGCACCTAGTTGCCTTACATTCACCTTGTAATTACCTTAACCAACCGCAATTCCTAACTTAGAGTTTAGGCCATTTTATTCTTGCTTTTATTTTTGTCATAAGTAAAAGTATGCTAAGGTTCAGAAGTTCAGGGTAATAAAGTTAAAGAGTTTTGGCTTTGTGGACAGCAGTGAAGTTCTGTACATGTGATAGCAGTACTTAAGTTATTGAAAAATCATTCAACTTGTCCATTAATTGCAATAACAAGTAGAAAGGCATAAAGACATATCTTTATCAACATGTTTGTCATGATTTAGGGGTAAGTTTCGGAGGACTGTCAACAGTTGATTATAATATGAGATAAGGTAAATGCTCATTCATGCCATGGCTTTTATCAAGGAAAAGGGCCTGGATTTGTGTGGTTTGTGCCTGACAGCCCACGTAGAGAAACCACCTGGGCTGTATATGGTATCAGTATGTGGTCCAGATCTAATCAGTTGATCTGTGTCCCTGTGTATGCCATGTAGATACCAGATAACCATTGAATGCACATCAGTAGACCATATGGCTTCAATGTGGTATCCTTTTGTCGGCTATGGATACCATATAGAAACCAAATCAGGACATCCATATGATATGAATGCTATATAGATCCCAGATGGTTTACCCATCTGCATCCCATATGGAATGCATATCAGTAGACCATATGGATTCTATGTGGTATCCATATGTCGGCTATGAATATCATACATACGTAAGACATCCATCCGATATGAATGCCATATAGATCCCAGATGCCTTATCTATCTGCATCCCATATGGAATGCATATAGGCAAACCATTTGGGCTCTGTATGGTATCCATATTCTATATGATATTCATATGTCATCTACATCTAATCAGGACATCTACACCATCAGTATGCCATATTTACAGATAGCCCACCCTAACAGCTCCTTGCCCTCCTCTCTCTGGTCTTCTGGCAGCCGGACTTGGTTCTTGACATGGCATCTTTGGACTACCCCACTGTCTTGACGCAACACTCATGAATAAGCTGGTGCCCTACACGTAGCTTTTAAATACCGCTTTAGAAATTTAGAGATTACTATTATGATCATTTAGATCCCATATGGTTTACCGACTGATTTCAAACCTGTCTTCATCATCATCATCAGTCACCATGGGTTCAGCGCCCGTAGGTGCTTGATGCACGCTTCACTATCTCCGTCCAGATGCCTCTATCCTGTGCCAGGTGGCTTAGTTGTTGTAAGGAATTATTACTGCACCAAGAGATGATGTCGTCTACCCATTCTCTGTTAGGGCATCCTCTTCTGTTCTTCCCTCCCATCCTGCCAAACACTATCGTCTTGAGTATTCTGGAGTCATCCATTCTACATATGTGTCCAAATAATTGTAATTTTCTACGGATTAGTTTTTGGAGTAAAGTTGTTCTTGGGCCAATTTGCTTGTATAGCTCCTCGTTCGTCATCTTTCTTCGCCAGCCGATTCTCAGTACTTTCCGATAACATGTTCTTTCAAATGCCATTACTCTTCTTTCAATTTCTTTGGTTATTACCCACGTCTCACATGCATACAGGGCCCCACTGAACACGCAAGTATCTAGCACCGCCAACTTGGTCTTCAACATTATCTCTTTGCTTTTCCAGATCTTGTTTAAGGTAGCGAGAGACGCTTTGGCCTTGGCAAATCTTAGAGTTACTTCTCTCTTGCAGCTCAAATCGTGCGTGAATGTACTTCCCAGATATATGAACTCTTTGACATTTTCGATTCCTTCGCCATCTATTGTTATCTGCCGGTCGATTGTGTCGCTGCCAAATATCATCGTTTTTGTCTTTGCCGTGTTTACAACCAAGCCGTATGGCTTACTATCTAATACAAATCTCGTTAATGTTCTTTCTAGCCTCCTGCTACTCTCTTCAATTACATCTATATCATCGGCAAACCTCAGATTGTTTATTGCTAGGCCCTGCACTAAGATTCCTCCGCCGTTCTCTTTGACGCCATCCATGGCTCTCTCTAAAACTGTAATAAACACTTCAGGTGATATCGGATCCCCTTGTCTTGTTCCTTTATCAGTCTTGAACCAGTCTTCTCGCACATTCTGCAGTCGAACTGCTGCTACCCCGCACTCGTTTATGTTTTCCAGAACTCTTATCAGCTTTTCACACACCCCATACGACCTCAAAACTGCCCAAGTTACTTTTTGATCTATGTTATCAAATGCCTTCTGGAAGTCCACAAAGCAGTTGTAGATTTTTCTTCCTTTTCTCCTTGCTTTTTCCGCTATCAGTCTCAAGGACAGGATCTGCTGGACTGTGCTCCTGTCCTTTCGAAATCCTGCCTGTTCGTCTGCCAGTTGTTCTTCCATCTGAACCTGCAATCTTTTGGTTAGAATCATCATTAGAATTTTTCCCACATGGCTGATCAGAGCTATGGTGCGATAATTCTTACAGTCCTGAGTACTTCCCTTCTTGTGTATAGTTATCAAAAGTGACTTCTTCCATATTTCCGGCACTGCACCCGTTTGCCATGCTTTATTGCACATGTGATGTAGTAGTTTCAGTAGCCTTGGTCCCCCGTATTTGAGCATCTCGCCAGTGACCCCGTCGATCCCCGGGCTTTTGTTCTTCTTCAGGCGTTTTACTGCCCATTCCACTTCCTCCAGGAGAATGCCATCATCTGGGTCTTCTGTTTGCTGTGGTGGAGTAATCTCCTTCAGTGACTCAATTAGCTTTTTTGAAGCCGTTACATCCCGTTGCTCCTGATATAGGCTGCTACAGTATCTTGTCCATCTCTCAAGTATGTCTTTCTTCTCGGTAAGCACCTTATGGTTCTCATCTTTGACTGTAATTTGTCTGGGGTGCCACGTTCTGTTGATGTTCCGTAGCAGCTTGAATACTTCTCGAGTCTTGTGTTCTCCATAATATTTCTCGACTTCCTTGCAGGTATCTTCTAGCCATCTGCTTTTGTCTGCTCTCGATGCTTTCCTCACTTCATTGCATTTGGTTCTGTATTGCTCTTCTGATTGTGTAGATTGGTATCTGTTTAACTTCAGCAGTCGTTTCCCCTTCACCAACTTCATGGTTTCCGCCGATATCCACTTTTTTTTGATGACTTCCTCTTCTGGAATTGTTTGTTTAGCTGCTTCGCACAACAGTTCTGCCAACTGTTCTGCTTCCATATCCTCAGAAACGTCAAGTAACCCTTCTACATATGCGGTATATCCAGATTTCACTTCATCCCTCTCCAGCTGAGTAAGGTCTCTTCTCCTCTCGTAAGGTACCCTTCTGTTTCTTTTCAGTTTTAATTTAATGTTTGCCATGACCAGGCTATGATCGGAATCTATATCAGCTCCTTGGAAGGTGCGACATAGTTGGACCGATGTCGCTTACCTTTTGTCTATCAGTATCAGGTCAATCATATTCTTCGTTTTTCCGTCTGCTGATGCCCAAGTCCATTTTCTGCAGCTTTTCTGTTGGAATTTGGAGTTGCAGATAGACAGGTTGTGTTGCTGTGCAAACTCCAAGAGATGTTCGCCTCTTTCATTTCTTTCTCCATATCCGAATTTGCCCATGACTGGCTCCCATCCCTTCTCATCTGACCCGATTTTCGCATTCCAATCTCCCATTAGTATTGTTATATCTTTCCGCGGTACTTCGTCCAGTGTTTTATCTAGTTCTTCATAGAACTGTTCTAGTTCTTCCTCAGAGCTGTCCGTTGTGGGCGCATACGCTTGTATCACTGTGATGTTGAACGGTCTTGCTGAAAATCTGGCAGCCATCATTCTCGGGTTAATTGGGTTGTATCCAAGCAAAGCAGTGATCTTTTGGCTTTGCGGCTTATCAGGAACCCAACTCCCGCTTCATGTCTGGTTTCATGTCCTGACCAGATGACTTCACCTCCTCCAATCTCACCCGATTTGGTCCATCTCATCTCGCTAAGCCCCAAGATGTCCCAGTGATAGTGATTCATCTCCTCTTTCAGCAGTTCTAGCTTCCCAGTTGCGTTGAGTGTTCGCACATTCCACGTTCCTACCGTCAGGATATCTCCAGTAAGCTTCATCCTTCTGTCTTCACTGTCTTCATTGGTTCCGGTAGCCGATTTTTCGATCCAACCCCGGTTTCTCGGTTGGTAACGCGGACCTTGGTCACCCGGGCGACGTCCGAGCCGGTATCCCTGTTGACGTGTTGCGCTCATCAAGTTTCATTCGTGTTTCTTTTTTACTGCCAGAGTATCGACACACATCTGGCAAACCCTCCTCCTTTCACCGGGCTTGGGACCGGCACCTCCATATGCTGGATTGCATATCTCGGTGGCGGAGTTGTCTTACCTATCGAAAATGGTTGAAAGAGTAGTTTATTCTCAAATTATGCCTTGCCTTGAATCTAACTCTCTTTTACCCTCTCACCAGTCGGGTTTCTGTCGATTTCATTCCACATAGACACTTATTACGGGCCTACTTACTGATGTGTTTGGAGTGTTTGATCGTAGCATGTTACATTACTTGCTCTTTTTGATGTCAGTGCCGCTTTTGACACTGTAGACCACTCTGTTCTTCTACAGCACCTGGAAACCTCCTTTGGCATCTCGGGACTTCCACTTAGCTGGATCTGCTCTTTCATTGCACCCAGAAGCTGTCATATTTGGACCAAGACGTTCTACATGGTCCACTATACTCTTTGGACTCCCGCAGGGTTCCGGCTTAGCTCCGCTTCTTTATATTCTGTATACAGCCGACCTAGGTGCTGTCCTTTCCACAAAAGGGGTTACCTCATATCAACATGCTGATAGCACCCAGGTCTGTGTCCACGGCCCAGCTGCTGCAGCTGCTGCCCTAGATGACCAGATTATGCATGCCTCAGAGGCTTGGATGTCCTCAAACCATCTTTAGTTGAATTCTGAAAAGACAATTTATCTGGTTTGATGGTCATGTTCAAATCTTCAAAATTGTTTTTCCTACTCTTCGTTGATGCTTTCCTGGCATCACATTCTCTACTTCTGTGCGAGACCTGGGCATTATTCTTGATCAAGAGCTTATGCTTCATAATCATGTAAACAGTGTCTGTCGAACCTCTTGCTATCATCTTCGTCAAATCCGTACTGTGCGACGTTCGCTTACCACACAAGCTGCTTCTGCGCTGATTCATGCTTTCATTTCCTTCAGAATTGATTTGGAAATGCTATCTACTCTGGGCTGAGTTCTTCACTTACCTCGAAATTACAGTCTGTTCTTAATGCTTCTGCCCATCTAATTGGTGACATCCCAAAGTTTGGTCATATTTCAGCCTATGTCCGGGACACTGCATTGGTTACTGATATATCTAAATGCATTGAATTTAAGATCTTAATCTTTATGCAAGACTGTTTGGTGGAAACTGCCCCATCCTATCTCAGGTCTTTTTGTACCTTTGCCTCATCTATTCCTGGTCATAGCTCCCTCCGTTTGGCTGCTTGTGGTGCCCTTGTCTCTCGGGTTCAGTCCTCTACTACCCAGTTTAGAAGCTTTGCTTTCGTTGGTCCTGCATCCTGGAACAACCATTCTCACACGATTAGAAAAGAGCTAATCAGCCTGTCACCTTCTTTGTTCTGAAAGTGCCTGAAATCTGTTCTGTTTGACCTCGGGTCTTTTCTGACTGGTCGGGAGTGCTCATGATGAGTTTTTTCTTTAGTTGCGTTTTATAAGTCTTCATTTGTGTTTTGTTATGTTATGGTGTATCAGTCTGCATTCCATCTTGAATGCAACTTCAGCCAGTCTGCATTCCATCTTGAATGCAACTTCAGCCATCAGCAGACCATCTGGGTTCTGTCATATCTATATGTTATCTTAATCTAATAAGGATGTCTACACCGCATGGTCCCATATGGTATCTACATGAGTTGAATCTGGTGTCCTGATATCTATGTCACCTGTGTGAATGTGAACATGATAAAAAGTAAAGCTGTAAACTCTTTATGGCATTTTAATATGCACATTGTTGACTAATTTATATCATATCATTAAAACAATGATGGCTCTGAGAGAAACAAATTTTCCTGCACTGACAAAGGTAAGTGACAGCACCCAGCATGAAACTAACCTAGCAAGTGTAGAACAGATAACAGCTTCTAAACAGAAAATCAATTCAGCAGGAAAACAATGCATTTGATTAAATTAATTACAAACTAGGTGACCATTGATGCTACCACCTGTACAAACTTATGCTGTAAGTGGGTGAATCTGTAAGATGAAAGCTTGGTTGGAGCCTGTCTCGGTGGAGATCAGATATTTTCCTGATCATGTAATGCAGGTAGGCTTCTGCAGAGAATGATGGACACTGCAAGGTGCAGGAGCAGCCCAGAGGCATTGACATATTTTCCAGAGCTGCCAGATGTCCTTTGAGTGGTGGTCGACAGTTGGCAACACTCCTTGACCTTGAAGAAGGAGTACTTTTTCACAGAAGCTGAATCCATTCACTGCAGTCCATATCCAGCCCCATCCTTTTAAATGCAACAATTAATGCATTAAAGTTACAGAATTTAAGTATTTAAAAGCATCACAAATGTTGGTTTCATGTGAAAATGCACAGATTAGGATCTGTTTGACCAAAATAAGGGTTAAAAATTCAATATGCATGATTTCAACCTAAACACCTTTAAACAATTCTGGAAAATTGCATGGTGCAACTTGAGACTTGTTTTTGTATGAATGGTCAGACATTAGCAACTCGTAATTAACACAGCATGTGGTTAAGACTATATGCCTTTCTTGACATGATGAATATTTGGTTTTATTTTCTTTTTGCAAACAGAAACTGGTGCAGTCTTTACTTATGGGAAGAGTAAATTTAATAACAACGAACCAGGAAAGTTCTGGCTGCGAGATGAGACTTTTGTACAAGTGTCGTGTGGTGATGAACATACTGCGCTTGTTTCCGGTTAGACTTTACGTCCACTGATTTCTTGTATGTACTGGAATAAAGTGAAGCCCTCATGTCCCTTGCGGAACACAGGGAGGTGCTTATTTGCCGGTCTTTGGCCAATGGGCCAGTCTTTGTTGTTTACTTCCCAGCTTACGCCAGCATGAAATTAGACTGCTGTTTGATGGGGCATGTGTGGAAACAACTTTTCCAGTGTCGTTACACAGGCACTGCTCAGCAGGCTCACACGTACAACTCGTATGATAAAAGACCATGCATACTGCTGACAGACCCCAGGGTCATGTGGTATACACTTTCTAAGAGTTAAACACAGCATGTCTTGGCATTATGATTGATAGGCTTGTTTAAAGTATATATGAGAAAGTCACAATCGGCACAATATTAGCACAACATTCTGTTGACCTAGTCTTGAGAAGGTCTTCTGAGAGTACTTACAAACATGTTTTACCCATGCCCAAAGAACTTTGAATTTCTCTTAAGTCTAAACCCTAAATGATATGTGCTGTGGACATTGTTGACTATAGTTCTGATTTTAAAACAGTGTGGCTCACTGCTGAAGAATCTTTGTCATGAAAAACTGGAAAATTTAAGTGACCTGAATGACTGATGTAACTGTTTTAACTGTTTTTACGTCGCACTATTTTTAACCAGATGGATAAATAACATGGATATTTGTGTTGTTTGATAAGTTGTCCATTGTGTGATGGTTTGTAGAGAGTGGAAAGCTATTTATGTTTGGTGATAACGCCTGGGGTCAGTTAGGTCTCGGTCATGCGAACCCTGTGCAGAAGCCCTCGCGTGTGAAACGTAAGTAGAATTTCTTTTTTCGTGCTGTATTGACATAATGTGCATTGATTGCACTTTCCATGAAAACACTGCTGAGCTGCTGTTCTGTTCGTTAGTGAAGAAGACTTCAGCTGCCTGCAAGTTTGACACTTTTCGTTAATGTTGATATCTTCATCAGATCTTAGAGTCTAAGTGAACTGCAACCGTAAGTATAGTTTTAGAAGATATTAATATAATCATAACTGGAAATCAGTATTTTCAGAGGCACTTAAGTGTGCTACAAAAATGTCCAATTATGTCTGATTAGTATTTGTGTGTCATCTTGTGCTTTTAGTATTTGTATTCTATATGAATCTTTTATAATTGTGTTTTAGTTTTAAAAAGCGAAAAAGTTACAAAAGTGACCTGTGGAAAATCACATACTTTAGTTGTGACAGGTAACAAAATGTTGAGAGGTTCAAATATTTTTAGATCAATTGATTAAGTTCTGTATGAAATTCTTTGCATTTACTTTCTTTTTATAGCATTCTATATTATAAGCATTGGCAGAAATTCATTATTTTGGGTACTTTAGGCAAAAAGAATCACCAGGGCTTTTTAATCATGGTTCCTCGTGGTTCTAGCAGTTTGAAATGGAAGTGGCTTTGAAACTCTTTTTGTCCTTACAATTTGTACAGTTTGGTGACCAACTGATGGTGCTGTTAAAGTTTATGATGATTATTGCAACATTTTAGGAATGAATACTGAACATACTTGAGACCATGCAATGACTGGCATATGTTTATGCATACATAGCTGACAGTGACAGCACCATAAATCAGTCGCCAACCTGTTTGTGCATATGTATGAATGCGTGTGTGTGTGTATGTTTGCATGTATGTATGTATTGTTACATATGGTGTATAGGATAAGACCGAGTGAGTTGCAATTGTAAGTGAGTTGCAATGTACATTGTATGCCTTCTGTACATTTTGATGGGAAGGTCAGCCTCATTTAAAGAACTAAAGGTGTGGTGTTTCAATTTTGCTCAGACTGGGTTTTGATTGTTTGTCCTGTGTGACCACTTTGTTGCCAGTCTCGAATAATTGTGTTTAGTCTTCCTGCATGTATGACTTACTTGGTTTTTTTGGCCCATTGTTCATCACTGTCTGTTGCTGGACGTTTTGTTTTCTCATCGTGAGATTTTTCGCTGGTTTTGTCATCACTTGAGGTTGATGTCTTGTCGAGCCATGTTAAACCTGTAAATAACTTAGGTAATAAAATTTATTCTAAGACTGGTGTCCTGTTAAATATTCTCGAAACAATCTGCAACGGTATGTATGTCTGTGTATGTATGTGTGCATGCATGCTAGTATGTATGTAATATCACACTTAATATAATGCCTTTTAAGGGCCTCTAACAAGTGTTGCATATAATTTTTGCAGTTTTTATTTGTTCTAGATTCTGGCAAACTGTATGCTTTTGGTGCTAATGGAGAGGGTCAGCTGGGCTTGGAAGAGGACACAGACCGCATCTATGTCCCAAAGTGTGTCAACGTGCCGACCCGTTCAACCATTAAAATGGTTGCTGCTGGTGCTGAACATTCAGCACTCCTCACAGGTAACCAGCACTAATGCTAAGAGCGCTGTTTGCATCAGCTTCAGTGTACACAACCTATTCACTGTGATGCAGTTGTGAGGAGATTGGCGTTCCTTTGCTCGATGCAGTTTGCATTGTTATGATGGTGCTACTGAAGTTTAGAGGATGTGGTTTTCTGGGTTTCCAAGCATCTTTAGCAGCATGTAACATCTTCTAGTTGTAATATTCTGAATCCCCTGGAATGTTGCAGTAGTGGAAACCAAGCAAGGTGGGTGTTGTGGTACTCCAGCCTGCTGATGGCAAATGCTAAGACCAGCCTACAAGTGGCCTTTTGACTAAGAGATCATAAACCTGCCTCAGGTGACTCATCTGACAGAAGCACATATAGGTGCCATTTCTTATACAAGTATGTTGCTTTGTTAGGAGATCACTGTTGAGCACCATGTCCAGCTATCAGACAGTTGATGTTGTGATGACAGCTGATCCTTAATACAGATGTGGATTCAGCTTTTCATGCCTTCCAAGACAGGTTTTGATGCCAGACGAAATTGGTGTGGCTTTGCTGGGTCATCTGAAGTCTTTCTCAGTTGTCTCATTAATGGATATCACCAGTACGCATAGAGACGAGTGATGGCATCTTTCAACTAATCTGTGTTGCCAGCAGCTTGTCGTCAGCATACAGTTGGCATTAAATCCAGTGCCCATCAGTGATGTCTTATAGTTTCTTGGCGTATGAACTTGTGAGGAGTGAAGATCTTCCATGCAGTACAATGCAGCAGAACCATTAACCCTTAACCGACGAGAGAAATTTTTCCGCCTAGGCCTTGACGACGAGCGATTTTACCGGAAAACGCCTATTAATTAAATAGTTTTCAACTTGTTGTGTCTCAGTCAGTTCATGACCTACAGACATGAAGTTACCATCAATCTTTAGCGTTTTATCTCCTCTTCCCATCCATCCATCTAGCTTTTGATACAAAAAATTTTGGGGTACCCAAAGTTGCCCCAAACCGTACCACACCCCATGTTTAAAACTTTTCATGTTCAGGCTTCTATGGAAATTTATTTCAGTGACAACATATGTAGTATCAGCACAAAAATCGTGCAGAAATCAATACCAGACAAAACCTCACAAGAATTTTGAAAATATTTTTATAAATGAAGGAGATAAGTATTTTTAGTATGTAAGATGAAGTCGTACAAATTGAAGGAAATATAAGAAAACACTTGAAAAGTAAGAAATTTCTAACTTATCAGATCTTGGTCATTCTTTGACACACAGACTTGAGGTTAACATCATTCTTTAGCATTTTATTTCCTCTTCCAACCCATCTTTCCAGTTTTTGAGAAAAAACTTTTTGGAGGTACCCATAGTTGCCCCAAACTTTACCCACCCCATTTGAAAACTTTTTCATGTTCAAACCCCTATAGAAAACATTTTCAGTGACAACTCATGTAGTGTCAGCACATGAACTGTGCAGCAATTAATATCAGACAAGACCTCCCAAAAAAGTTTGAAAATATTTTCATAAATGAAGGAGATATAATATTTTTAGTATGCAGACAGTAGTTGTACCAGAGGAGTAACAAGAAATGCCTAAAAAGTTAGAAAATTTTAACTTATTGGGTCTTGGTAATTTTTGGCATACAGACTTGAGATTAACATCATTCTTTAGCTTTTATCTACTCTATCAATCCTTCTGTCCAGTTTTTGATAGAAAAATTTTGGGGCACTCAGAGTTGCCTACTCACCCCATCACCTCCCAAACACATACATAGTAATACAACCATGACATCAAAAACACTGCAGCATGCACACCAACAGGACAACAGCAGTAACATTACAACAAGCCAGGCACACAGAGAGGCAAACAAAATGACGTTTGTTTCCTTTACAAATATTTGGTAGCTCTCAAAAGGACGATTTTTATGAATACCTGAGTGCACTGGATGGTCACCTTGAAGATGGATGAAGCCTCCTGAATCGACTCCTCTTTCTTAATAGACTGGACTGAACAGTTCTAAGACGACAATTTAGAATGGAAATTTTAACAGTTGTATCGATGTGCTATATTGCTTACCTTCCTTACACTCCACAGAACCACTATCTGATTTTGCTCATTGCAAATGTGGAAGCATAAAACTTTGCACAAAGCAACTTTACATGCTTCACATTCATATCGAGTCTTCTTGGGGCAGCCTTTGGGTTCTTGATCTTGTTCTCTAACACATAAGATGCTAGAGGAGAAGTAGGGTTTCATTTTATTCTGTGGGGTTTACCTGCCTTCTGTGCATTTGACCTACTCTGCTCACCATGCAGGCCTGGTCTGTTCAACTAGCACATCAAAAAAGCTTATCCAAATGCAGTTAGAAAAATGTCAAAAATGGTGCATCAGGGGCTGGTCCGCCACAGACGCTTGTAAATGGAACAGTTAGGGGTCAAATTGGAAAATCTGCTACTTGTTCAGTCCTGTCTATCTCGCCCAAGTCATCCGTCCGACCCAGTTTGACAGTCCGCTAGCACGTATCCATAGCCGTCTAATTCGGAGTCGATGTCAGAATGTACTTTAGCCAAAACCACTTTATCTTCTTCACTGGTAGCAAAAGACAGGTTTTTATTGTCAGATGAGTCAAAACTGTCATCATCTGATGCAAATTCATCAAGAATTTGCCGAATTTCGTCGTCAGTAAGGCCACAACAACAACACGCCCCCATTTTGGGTTATTTAAATTCGTGATTTAAATGTCCGATTTGATTGGTCGATTTTCGTGTTTATGACCGAATTCTAAAAATATCTTCCACTTATTTCTGTGCTTAAGTATAATATCTTGGCCTAATTGATGTAAGGTTTCAAAAATATAACGTCTGTGATAGGCTGAGAGTGGTCTAGATAATAGTACATGCCCACTACCAATTTCTACCATCTCGTCGTGACACCTACACTACCAATCACTAACCATTAAAGCCCTGACTGGTGGCCACTTTAGGTCAAGTTTGGCAGCAGACCTTGAAATGACAGACACATCCTCTACTTTATACACATCTCTGAGCTCCAACACTGTCTTGCTTGATTGTCATCCATTTTGATCTGGTTATGGCAATGTCCACATTTTGATAGAAGTGGTGGCCTTGATCATAAGCTGTTTGTTTGTGGTGGAGGTTTGTTTGTGGTGGAGGTTTGTGGCTGCCTGAAACATTGGCCTTTGGCCAGAGTGCTTTTGATATTACTGGCCTCTGCTAGCAGTTGGATTTGTAAATTACTAAGAAACAAATATCCACTTATGAATTATATTGTAATAAAAACTCCCAAATGCTGTTGTAATCTTGATAATTTTCACAGATTGCTATTTTACACAGTAACACCGTTCGCAGGAGCGGGTCCAAAAATGCTCGGTATAAATGTTCTGCTACAGTGATGGAAATGTAGACTGTCAGTTATGCCAGTTGTGCCGGCTTTTGCTGTATTGTGGGCTGCTGCTGCTGCACCATTTCATGTTCTTCGACACTGAGAGTTACCGTATTTCATGTGTGCATATGAGACACTGATTATGATGTTACAGAGTCTGGAGAGCTTTATGTCTGGGGTTGTGGAAGTGACGGTCAGCTGGGCTTAGGAGATGTTGGGAAAGCAGCTGTTCCTACCCACCTTCCGTTTGAAGACAAAATTGTTCATGTATCCTGTGGTTATTATCACATGGCGATCGTGACTGGTAAGGCCATGTAACCTATTATTTTAGGCATTTGTTAAATTCAAGGACGGTATAAAGGGCTTACTGAGATTGTTAAATACATCATTTAAATAAGTTGTTCTGTCACGCGAATTCTGTGACTATGTTTGCGCCTATGACAAAGGATCCTTTGATCTTGGGACTGTGTTTCTTAGGAGTTTCTACAGGGGCATGTTCACACAGGTGTTGCCTTAACCACCACCTATTTTGTCCTCTAGGAATTGATTGTCTTACTAAATCTTTGGCTGGCATTGTGGCTTCATCTTTTTGTTTAAGTTTTTTCCAGTGTTGTCTTTCTGTGCAGCTACTGGTCAGCTGTACACATGTGGAGACACAGATTCTGGGAAGCTAGGCCTTGGTAAAGACAACAGCATCCACAATATTCCACAGCTGGTGAACGGCATTTTGGACAAAATAGTGTCAGCATCCTGTGGTAATAATCATACAGTTGCTTTAACAGGTATGCAGTTCCGCTGTTCTCTTTTTTCTTTTGTAAAGTAGATGTCTTTTTAGTTCATTATTTTCTTAATGGTTACATAAGGTTATGTCACACCAGACAGAATGAATAATCAAATAATCCAAGAACTTCAATAGCTCCACTGTGTTAATGCCAAAGGCATCAGTCGATGATTACTGCTAAGCAGAGTCAGTGTGCATGCCAGTTTCTGGGGTGAGTTCGGTCAAAAACCAAGAGCGAAAGAACAAAAATTCATCTGTCTTGAACGGTATGAATCAGGAGTTATCACAGAAGTTTAGATTTACCCTTAACAACATTTATGATGGCAGTGATGACAGTGGATGTTGGTGGTGAGGATGACCATGCTGGTGGGTGATGATGATGATGATGATGTATGTATGTATGTATCTGAACTTTTATAAAGCACATTTCAAAAGCGCTGGGAACATGGCTGCCCATAGGATTTAAATAAATGAGTCATAACAAGCAAAGAGAATGTTGCCTGCTGAGAGTAAATAGGAATGTTACGAATGTTAATGGGAAGACTGTTCCAGAGAGAAGGGCCTCTGCAAGACAGCGATGGTGGCGGTGGTGGCAGTGGTGGCCAACTGCAGTAGGTTTGGCCTTTAACTCCATCATCATCATCATCAATAACCGAGGGCTCAATGCCCGTAGGTGTCCGATGCCCGTTTCACAATGTGTCTCCACTCGGTTCTGTTTTGAGCCGCATGTCCCAGTCTCTGCAAGTCCGCGCCACACCACTCCTCAATGTCATCCACTCACTCTCGATGTGGTCTGCCTCTTTTGTTCGTACCTTCCATAATTCCAAACATCAGAGTCTTAATATTTCTGTCATCCTTCATTCTACAGATATGTCTCCATGTCAACTTATAATATTGTAATCCTTCCTTGGGCTGATATTTGCAAACCTGCCAAAAAATTGCAGAAAGTACATTTTTAGGTAATGAAATGTGATGAGAAATTTCGATTTCAGTTACATGAACTTTGAATTGTACAGAATTGTGTACAGTTGAGTGACGATGTGTTTCTAGTGACAGGCAAGGTCTATACATTTGGTGATGGGTCAAATGGTCAGTTGGGTCATGGCAATCTACTGCTTAACACTGGCAGTCCTCATCCGATGAATGGACTGATCAAGGCATCAAAAATTGTGTTCATTTCTTGTGGTGAAAGCCATACAGCACTCATATCTGGTTAGAATCAGTACAGAATATTTAGCGTTCGATTAATTGTACTTTAAATTGAACAGTGTTTATTTATATAACCCTGCATATATGGAAACTATAGCATGGATCCTATTCAGTGAATGGAATGCTGCACCCATCACTTGCATTGCCGCTATGCAGCATTGTGCCTAGACTATAGTGGCACCATGTTTTTGTGGAAAGGTTGTCCTCATGATCTCCACCTCGTGATACAAGCAGATGCTAGCGGTGATTTCTGTCAGAAGTTAAAGACTGTTGCCATTGGTGGGTTGGGAGGAGTGCTGCTGGACTTGGACAACAAATTTGAACATTGATGACAACTTTGTGTCTGTGTGCTTTATATGTTATTCAAGTTTTTATGACCTTTATTAGTTTTTTTTACTTCCTTGTCTTAAAAATTTCTGATGAACATTTTTGATTATCTTCTATGAATTTATGCCCTTGTCAATGGTATTGTTGCTGTTTTCATTTATTGGCATGCCTGAATAAGTGCAACAAACTTTTGAAAGCATGTAGGGGACATCACCTTGGGTATGTCTCATTCTAATTTTTGAGGGACATGTCCTCATCCTGTATGGGTCAGTGCCTATGATTATATTACATCTGGTGGCATCTGATGTTGCTTTTTAGACCGTGGAGTGCTTTACACGTTTGGAGATGGACGACATGGAAAGCTCGCACTGTCAGGAGAAAACTTTTCCAATCAGTTTGTACCAACACCAGTTCATAGATTTCGAGGATTCTTTGTCCAGCAGGTGAGTTGGTTTATGAGTCATGATTTTTATCATTCACAGCTGCTTTTAAATGCAGTTTTACAGACTGTGATAACAAATTACAGCTTCAAACCTAATGGATGAATACTTTGTAACAGCCATGGCCAATTGCTTGCACATGATTGCCTTAATGACCAAGTAGTTATTTAGAATCATAGGGCGATTCCATTGTCAGCTCAGACATAATGTAAAGCGAATGAGCTGCAAAGGAAATGAGCACCTCAGCTACATCCCACTATGTAGACTACTTTTACTGGAAATGGTTAGCCTTTTGTTTTAAAATTTGCCATTCTGTTTGGTACTTACTTAGTGCTGCGTAACTTGCTTAGTTCAGTTTTGCCCTCACGCGATCCAGATTCAGTTATCCGAGCAACAAGCCTTGTACTTTGGGGACAGCTTTCTCAAGTGCACAAATACTTTTAGTACTTAACAGTTTGTGTTTGGTGAGTGTTATATGTTTGGTGAGTTTTTCGTGTCTGGTGACTGTTTCATCTTTGGTGAGTGTTTCATGTTTGGTGAGTGTTTCATGTTTGGTGAGTGTTTCATGTTTGGTGAGTGTTTCATGTTTGGTGAGTGTTTCATGTTTGGTGAGTGTTTCATGTTTGGTGAGTGTTTCATGTTTGGTGAGTGTTTCATGTTTGGTGAGTGTTTCATGTTTGGTGAGTGTTTCATGTTTGGTGAGTGTTTCATGTTTGGTGAGTGTTTCATGTTTGGTGAGTGTTTCATGTTTGGTGAGTGTTTCATGTTTGGTGAGTGTTTCATCTTTGGTGAGTGTTTCATGTTTGGTGAGTGTTTCACGTTTGGTGAATGTTTAATCTTTGGTGAGTGTTTCATGTTTGGTGAATGTTTAATCTTTGGTGAGTGTTTCACGTTTGGTGAATGTTTAATCTTTGGTGAGTGTTTCATGTTTGGTGAGTGTTTCATCTTTGGTGAGCGTTTCGTCTTTGGTGAGTGTTTCATGTTTGGTGAGTGTTTCATGTTTGGTGAATGTTTCATGTTTGGTGAGTGTTTCACGTTTGGTGAATGTTTAATCTTTGGTGAGTGTTTCATGTTTGGTGAATGTTTAATCTTTGGTGAGTGTTTCACGTTTGGTGAATGTTTAATCTTTGGTGAGTGTTTCATGTTTGGTGAGTGTTTCATCTTTGGTGAGCGTTTCGTCTTTGGTGAGTGTTTCATGTTTGGTGAGTGTTTCATGTTTGGTGAATGTTTAATCTTTGGTGAGTGTTTCACGTTTGGTGAATGTTTAATCTTTGGTGAGTGTTTCATGTTTGGTGAATGTTTAATCTTTGGTGAGTGTTTCACGTTTGGTGAATGTTTAATCTTTGGTGAGTGTTTCATGTTTGGTGAATGTTTAATCTTTGGTGAGTGTTTCACGTTTGGTGAATGTTTAATCTTTGGTGAGTGTTTCATGTTTGGTGAGTGTTTCATGTTTGGTGAATGTTTAATCTTTGGTGAGTGTTTCACGTTTGGTGAATGTTTAATCTTTGGTGAGTGTTTCATGTTTGGTGAGTGTTTCATGTTTGGTGAATGTTTAATCTTTGGTGAGTGTTTCATGTTTGGTGAATGTTTAATCTTTGGTGAGTGTTTCACGTTTGGTGAATGTTTAATCTTTGGTGAGTGTTTCATGTTTGGTGAGTGTTTCATGTTTGGTGAATGTTTAATCTTTGGTGAGTGTTTCATGTTTGGTGAGTGTTTCATGTTTGGTGAGTGTTTCATGTTTGGTGAGTGTTTCATCTTTGGTGAGCGTTTCGTCTTTGGTGAGTGTTTCATGTTTGGTGAGTGTTTCATGTTTGGTGAATGTTTAATCTTTGGTGAGTGTTTCATGTTTGGTGAGTGTTTCATCTTTGGTGAGCGTTTCGTCTTTGGTGAGTGTTTCATGTTTGGTGAGTGTTTCATGTTTGGTGAATGTTTAATCTTTGGTGAGTGTTTCACGTTTGGTGAATGTTTAATCTTTGGTGAGTGTTTCATGTTTGGTGAATGTTTAATCTTTGGTGAGTGTTTCATGTTTGGTGAATGTTTAATCTTTGGTACTTTGGAGACAGCTTTCTCAAGTGCACAAATATTTTTAGTACTTAACAGTTTGTATCTGGTGAATGTTTAATCTTTGGTGAGTGTTTCGTGTTTGGTGAATGGTTGAGTGACATTAGGCTAATCATTTCTTGTGTTCCAAGTAGCAGGAGCTATATAGCTTGATTTTGAGATGTTTTCATGTTTCTGTTACATGAAATCAGTCCTACATTTGACTATATTTACAAAACAAGATCGTATGCTAAAGTTATGAACATAACATGATGTTAGTGTAGGACAGTGCTTAACGTAGGTGCATGATCAGCCGGTGGAAATGTTGGTAGGTGTCGTGTGGAGGCTGCCATTCGCTCGTCATTGCCAAACCAAAGCCAGATACAATGGAAGATGATGCATCAGAGGAGTCATTTGATGAGGTGGAAGAAACAGGGAAGCATATCATCAGTGAGAACATTAGAAAGAGTGACAGTTTCAACACGGCTGATCTGTTGGGCAGCATTTCTGCAAGGAACCGTCGTCGCGAAAAACAACCGGTGAGTGGATCATTAGATCATGGCTGAGTGAATACATGCTTAGAAGTTGTGGTTTCTTAACCCCTTTAACGTTATCCCTGAGTTAACACATCCACCTATAATCGCGTGTGTAGCAGCATCCCCGAGTTAACTCTTCTATAACATTTAGTAACAACCCGCATGCGTTCATTGTCAAGTTACCTCGTCCTAGGGGCAGTAGGCTTGTGGAATATAGGCTATTGAAAAGTTCCCCCCTAACTTGGAGAAATGGCTGCTTGAAAGAATCTGTATGTGCACAAAGAAGAGAGTGATTCGTCAGATTTATCGTGCGATAATAATGACGATAGTTCAGAAATAGACAGCAGTAGTGAGGTAGACACTAGTGCTAGCGATAGTGATGACTGATCAGACTGTCGGCTATGATTACACCTCTGAGTTTGCATGGTGTGACAAAGATGTTGGTCAGCAGTCAAAGCTGGCATTCACTGGATCCCCTGGTAGAAAGGTAGCTGTTACCGATGCCCAGGATCCTTTACATCATTTCAATCTGTTCATAACAGATGACATGTTAGATGTTATTGTTGCTGAAGCTAACAGACATGTCCAGCAACTGATCCTGCACTGCCCACTGAAACCCAGTTCCAGGTTGCACTGGTGGTCTGATGTCAGTCATGAAGAAATACTGGTTTTCACTGCACTGATTGTTTATCAAGGCATAATTCAAATGACAAAACAAAAAGTGACCATAGTGAAAAAAGAAAAGCCAGTTGCAGTTGTCAGTTAAAACAACAATATGGGGGCTGTGAATGTTGCTGAGCAGAAGCTTTTTGCTTACCTGACAGAAAGTAAGAGTACAAGATCTGTTACAAGAAGCAATTCTGCCATCTCCTGAACCAGACTATGCTGAACAGCTACATCTTGTTCAAGAAGGGTAGTTGAAGAACGAAACTGAGCCGTCTGCAGTTCTGAATGAAAGTGGTGGAAAGGCTGCTGGAAACAAGCAGAAGAAATTGTAACCATTTGCTGTTCTTTAAGAATTATGCACAGATGGCATAGATCCCTTTCATTGCTGACCCTTCTATCCATATCGTTGGATGAATGCAATACATCCAAACCAATTTGGCTTCCAAATGCATCGATCCCCTTCAGTGGTGCTCTTAGGACTGCGTGACATTTCTCAGGTTATTGACAGTAACCAGTTCTCAGACAGAATTTCCTTTGACTTGGGAAAAGCTTTTGACACTGTAGATTATGTGATCTTGATAAGGCAGCTCAAATTCTGTGGAGTACAGGGATTTCCACTCTTGGTTTCAGAGCTATCTTTATTATAGACAATAGCAGAATTTATGTAATGGAACTGTTCAATATCAGATCCATCCATTATGAAGTTCTGCAAGGTTCTGTTTTAGGCCCCCTTTTGTTCTTACTATACATAAATGACCTTGTCTAATTCACTTCATTTTATATTATTTGCAGATGATACAAATGTTTTCTTGTCAGATAAATCACTGGATGTTTTGATTGAGTCTGTCAATAGTGAATTTGTATAAGTTTCTGGCTGGTTTCATGTAATTAAGTTATCTTTGAATTTACACAAGACCGACCTCATTCTATTTCAGTCGCTTAAGAAGGTTATTCGTAAATTATTCCTAAATATTTATATTGACAACCAACTTATTATACAAGTGAATTCATGTAAATTTCTTGAGTTTATATAGACGCTCACCTAATATGGCAAGAGCGTATATCTAATATATCAAGCAAAATTGTTATATGTACTGGTATGTTACTGCACATTTGATATATCATACCCAACAGATATTACTTGATCTATATTATTCATTGATTTATCCATACTTTATCTTGCTGTAACCTTTTATGGGCCTTTAATTATCCTTCTAGTCTAGATGTCTATCTGTTTTGTGTTCTTGGAATTGTTGCCAAAACTTTGCAGGGAAATGATACTGAAAATTGTTTTACCAGACTAAATATCTTAAAAATTAACTCCATTAATAGGCTTAAAATTTCTGTATTTGTGTATCGATATCAACATAAGCTGTTGCCGTCGCTGTTTGTTGGCTACTTCAAAACTACCGATCATCACTCGTATTTCACTGAGCTCAAGGAAATTACTGCAGTTTTGCTCAGATTACTTACTTACTGTAGTACTTAGTCCTTCCTGTGCAGGTCTGCACATCGCGCAACACAGCTTCTCCATTCATCTCTGTTGGCTGCCAGTCTTCCTGCCTCGTCCCGTGACATCTCCAAATTGCTCAGATTAATGGTTATTTAATATCAAATGTGCCAGTCCTTCAGTTTGGAACACATTACCATGAACATCTGTATATTGCCAAATTTGAAATTTTTTAAGAGGCTCATACAACACTTATTAATATCATCTGTTTGGATCATATACACGCTGTTTTTAAGTTTTTCTGAGATTCTCATGGAACTGTCTAGTTGATTGGACTTATATATAGTTTTATTTTTAGTTTCATTTTATGTGCAACTTTTGTACGTTGCTTATTTCAGGTTGCTTATGTGTAGAAAAGTTGTCGAGTGCTGATTTTTGCTTTATCACGTCATCCACATATCCCTATCACGTGACTCATCTACTCCTACATTACATATCAATTTCTATATTATATTTTTCACTCTGAATCGTTCTCGCTGAATTGCCCTACTCCGAATTGTCCATGCCGAATTGTCCAGCCCCGAATTGTCTGGTTACCAATATCTCGGGTATAATGCACACTTTTTTCCGAATAAAATCTGCTCAAAGTCGGGGTGCACATAGCAATAAAGTTCTTATATGTTTTAGCAAACACCAGTCGTGTGCAAAGACTACTGTTGCACTAAACAAGGGCAACAGAAGCAGTTTACATCAGCTGTACTACCTTATATTTTATTAGTTTAATTTATTTAACTTGCATTTAGTAGGTTAATTTTATAACATAAGATTTTAAAATATTTTAAAAAGTTTAATTCAGAGTGCATAGTTGTTTGAGAAAGAAAAGAAAGCCATGTTTCATCATATTAATTAGTTTGTTCCATAGATAAAAGTTTGTACTAGAGCGGTCAGGTCACAAGTAAATAAGTGCAATAATTATTCTAATCCCCAAAATTCTTTGTCACCGTCATCTGAGTTAAATAATTTATTTATTTCTTCAGTTGTTGCACTGTTTGAATCAGCTTCATCCACGTAAAACAAATCGTCATTGTCGTTTTTACTTTCCGAGTCATTATCTGTTGTTCTATTAGGCAGTGTTGTCGGACCACACAGCATCGTCTTGACTCTCATCCATGGCATTTGATGTGCAATATTTCAGAAAACCATTAACAATTAAATTAGGGTCTAGGTTACACCAGATTTACCAGGGAGGTACCACATGCAACAACCAAAGCCCTTTCTTATTTGTGGGGAAGATATCCCGGGGACCATTGACAATTCTAAAAGAAACATGGTCCAATGAAATTTTGTTGCCATCTAAATACAACTACAATAAAAGGGCAAAATCGAAGTCTTTTGAACCAATAGTCCTGTGATGATTGTGTTGTACCCAACTTCTAAAATTAAACTGATGTCTCATTGGGATGGACTGCGTACTGTCTAACAGAAATGGTCAAGACACTCATATCTGACTTCAGCGCCTGTGCGGGAGACAGCAAGGACGACAGCATAGAACACATAACTGGGATGGTTGATCATCTGGCTGACTTGTATTCTGAAGCTGACACCACTATCTATTATGATGAGTTGGCAGCTAATTTGGCAGAGATACTTCTATTGGTGAACGCTGACATATTAAAGTATTGGCATAACAACGGTATATGGTTTGTGAAGCTAGCTGCCATAGCCAGACAAACTTTGTTCATACCTGCTATGTCAGGACCGACAGAGAGCACATTTTTAGTGGCGGGATTCATCATTAACTGGCAACGTGCATCTCTTGCACCTGACACTTCTGAAATGCTAATCTTCCTTAACTGAAATTTGGAAATATGTATTCTGTCTTCCAGCCTGCCAGACAATTGATCCTCAAGTCACTGATGAGAATGATACTGACTGAATTAGGCTTAACTCTAACTGTATATAATGAATCAAATGCGACCGTTTTGACAACTGTTTAATTTTCTTCTCTAAAATTATGCACTTCCATCTTTCAAGATTTTAAACAACGTCTCATTGGCTGCTGCCACTGGTGCTGTTTCAATTGAATAAATAAAAGGTGTTGTAATATATCAGGATCTGTTGCTATAATTGTGTATTTCATTATTTAATCACTTCAGTTTTTAGTCCAGGTACTTTTTTAACTTGTCACTTAAGCAATAATATGCATTACATATTGATAGTGGTTACATTTAATCTAGTGAAAATCATAGTGATTAAGAACTGGCAAGCAGCCAGCTGACTGTGGCACATGCAGTGCATGATAACATACAACTATGTCATGGTTTACACGAAGGTAATTATCCAGTAGTAGTAGAGTAACGGGTAGTCGGGAACCTGTTCAGAATGGACTCGGGTACCTAGACTTCATTTTACTAAAATTTAAAATTTTGCATCCTTAGTCATGAAACTGTTTCTTATTTGTTATTCACAGCCAATCTTGTGTTCATTCTGTCTGTTTAATTGAGGTCTTACCAGGATCACCCTGAGCTGAGAAAGTTGTCCTGTGATATATGTGTATATACATGTGTGTGTGTATATGCATATACACACGGATATGCATTCTTCTTCTCTGTGTGTGCGTGTGCGCACACATATGATATAAAGAACCATTTTTTTCTGTTAAAAGTCAAGCAGTCTTTGTGCAACATTGCTTCAGTAAGAAAGAATTTGATGTCACAGAAGATGTTAAATTGTGCTCATTGTAAGAAGCTCATTGTACTTTTCTAATTGATTTAGTTTTATTTGCTTTTTTGAAGGAATACATTCAAGCATTAAGCAGGACCCTGCCATATTTAAATGGCACGAATGCATTGCCTCCTTTGACTGCGCATAGAATGAGTGACATTCAGCCAAGTAAAGAATTGCTTATTACACCAGGAAAAGGTTGGATTCTTTCTCAGACTATTATTGTTATTATTATTATTTCTATCCGCTGTCTAATCACAAAGCATCAGTTAATGGTGCTGAGCAACTGTGCGTGAAGGACATGCTCAAGGCACTACAGTGAACATCTCAAGGGAGACTAAAACCAACATGTTCCATGTTACAAGTTGAGCACTTAAATCAGTTGGCTGTCGTTTCACATAAACTGTTACAGTCATTGTTGCTTATTACTGGGAAATAGACAACATATTTGTTGATGACTGTTTGATAACATTAAATGGATTTTCATCAAATGTCAAAATTTTAAATTCCCCTAAAAGCTTTTCCAGAAAAGACTGTTTAGCTAGTTCGGCTGGAAAGCTTTTCAACTTCTAGTTTTTCCTCAGAATTAGATGACAAATTTTAGGTTGTGAGCGTGGGTTCATACGTTTTTAGATATGAACTAGTGCTTGGTACTGTAGTTATGTGATACATTTGGCGACATCTCTGAAGTGTAGAAGTTAATTAAGATTTTGTTAATTGGGAAGACTAGTTTATTCTCAGGGATCTTATTGTGGGGAGCCAATTTAAGTATCTCTAAACGTCTGTAAGTATCTCACGTCAGAAGCAGCTGTATTCAAATCGCTTGCCCAAGATGCTTGCAGAAATCCTTTTAATGGAATTCACAGTTAGAATTATTTGATTGGAATTGAAATCTGCAAGTTCCATATGCTGAAATTCGCTGTAAGTTGTGTTCGCTAGGTGGTGCAGAGATGGCCATTCAGAATTATTTCTGGCTATTTATTTTATATGAGAGACAATTTAGCAAGTCATGCATTGTTTCATACTCTGAATTTTTTGACTGTGATCGTGGATTATGTGTGGAGACTGAAGCTCTCTGGAATATTTGTCTAATTCAAGTGATCAGTGGCATTTTTTCGTTAAATGCACTGGGTACACATGCTCCTGTTTATCTATGTAGATAACAGTTGACAATTTAAAAACTTGATTGTCCTCTGACGTCGATCTAGTTTTCCAGTGGTTTTGGCTTGGGTATGTACAAGCTGTCCACTTTGTCCCCGGAAGAGATGGTTAGTAAGTGCATTTCTTGTGACATTACTGCTGTTGATGTCCATTAACATCGAACACAACCCTGGACCATTGTGTGATACAAAAACAAGATGACATATCGATCATTGTCTTCAAAGTTCGGAGCCCTGAATATTCTGCATGTTTACCAACAGCCTGTCAAGGTTAGTCCTGGCTGAGGAAGTGGTCTTGCAGTCATTTACTGTTCCACCACTCAAGTCACCATCCATCCTCTGTCTGAGTCCTTTCATCCATTGTCGTATGAGCTTAAGTTGATCTGAGTAGGTAAAGCTGCATTCTCTTTAGTCATTGTCAGCATCTATCATCCACCATCAAGCTCCATTCGTACCTTCTATGACAAATTTTCAGATATCATTTCCATAATTACTGCCAGTACAACAGATCGTTGGCTTGTCTGTGGCGATTTTAATTTTCCAGGCAGTGATGGGAATCGTATTGACAACCCCTAGATGATTTTTTAACATAATTTGATGTCAAACAACACATTTTGACTCCAACTTGCAGTGGAAATCTGCTGGATTTACTGATCGCTGATAATCCTGTGACGGTTGGAAATGCCCAGGTCAGTGACGCTGGCTGTATCTCTGACCAGTCTCATTATTGCTACAGTGGCAGTGGGTACATCCAGCCTCCCAGTTGCATTTTCATGTCACCCGATCAAGCAGATCTCAAGTGAGAGAGGGGTTTGATCAACTTTCTACTGTTGTTCTGAGGGAACTGGATAAAGATGCGCCCATTCGCACCTGCTTTAGGAGACATGCCAAGCCAATCACAAAGTGGCTTTCTGCTGAAGCAAAGCAAGCCAAGATCATTGTTGTCTGGAACATCACTGCTAGAAAACCCCAACAGGAAAGTGGCAGAATTGCATACCACAGAACTTGCAGGATATTGAAAAACTAATTGTAATATCTCTACGGCAGTTCTATTTTGACCAGTTGGATGCTACTGAAACTGCCAGAGACCGATGAAGTGTTGTAAAGAAATTGCTTCACTATTTGAATGGTCCCTGCAATGACTGAAATAACTGTGAGGTCAAAAAGCGTTGTCTAGGTTTTTCAAATTTTTTACTGCTAAAATTTGCTATGTCTATGTTTATCATGTGGGTGATGAGTTCTGTACCATACCTCCAGTTACAATACAAGAAGTTGCAGGACTCATTGAAAATGTTCCACCTAAGTCATCACAACTTGACTTCATTCCAACTTCCCCAATTAAATCCCTTTCCAATGTGTTTTCCATCCTCATTGCTCATCTGGTTAATCTCTTCTTTTGCAAAGGCCAATTTCCCTCGGCTTTTAAAACTGCTCTTGTCGTAGATCTAGATAAGTCTGACTAATTATAGAACTATTTTCAATCTGAATATACTGCTTGAACATGTGTTTCTATTACATCATCATATAACATCTCAGAATTTTAGTCCTTTTCTGTCAGCTTATCGTAAACATCATTCAACTGCTCTCACTGGCAAACTTTCAATTGATTCTGGCAAAGCAGCTTTACTTATGTCTCTTGAGGTTAGTGCTGCATTTGATAAAATGTAGGTTATGGTAGTTGTTTCAGCTCTATACATCCTTTAGAATTTCAGGTTCTGCTCTGTGCTGGATCTCTGTTTATCTTAATGGTCATTCTAAATAAATCACAATAAACTGATATCACTGTGATACTGTTGCCTGACATTCATGTATGCCTCAGGGTTCAGTCCTTGGGCCTCCTCTTTTTTCTATCTTTATTTTGCGTATTTGTCAAATTGCACACATGTAATTCAATGGTCCAACAATATGCTGATGACACTGAACCTACTTTGCTCTGCCTGCTAAAGACCCCTCAGCTACTCAGCTAGAACTGAACTTAAACTCTGATTGTCCTCCCTTCATATTTGATTTGCTTTAATGACCTTGCTATCAACAAAGGTAATCAATAAGCAGTTCTCTCTCTCTCTCTCTCTCTCTCTCTCTCTCTCTTTTTCTTCTCTGTCTCTCTCTCTCTCTCCACATTCATCTGTTGATCTGACCAAAATCCCGTTTTCTGACAAACTCTCGGTTTCACCACTGATAACTCACTCGCCTTGACTTCACTTGTATCTTCTATTGGCAGGTCTTGTTTCTGCCATATCAGAGCATTTCCTCACATCAGACATTCTCTGAATGATGACAACATGGCTAAAACAGTTGCTTGGTCACTTGTTGATTCTCAGTTAGACTGTGCAGACGTGGTGCTATATGGTATACCCTCTTTTAATATAAAAAACTCCAGGTGGCTCAGAACTCTTTCTAGGGTTGTTATATGTTCTTCTTCTTCGTCATCAAATGTATTAGATTGCCTTTGTGAACTTCACTGGCTTCCCGCCAAGTGGCATATTAAGTTTAAGATTGCGTGCTTAGAACACCGGCCTTCCATCATATCTTAATACATTGCTGACTCCATATTGCCATCATAGACTCTTGCGTTCTTCTCATACTGGTATGTTGCAAGAACCAAGGTTTAGAACAGTAGGTAGGATCACGTGCCTTTAGCTGAGCATGTGCTTCTTGTATTTGGAGTCTACCACAAATGCCTTACTTGCAAACTTGCTGTTATTATAGCTTAGTTTTTATTGCTATTATTAGTACTTGTAGTGTTAAGTGTTCACTATTACTACTACCAAAAGTCTTTCAGTTGTCTACCTTGACCTAATTTATGGTTCTTGGCCTTTATTAAAAGTCACTTGTTAAGACTCACTATTTTACCCTGACTTTCACATAACTTCAGCTTGGCCCCGACGAACATACATTCACACTTTAGAGTTGCATTTACTGACATTGTGCATGTAGTAAGTGGTTTAAATAAATTAAATAAATAAATTGGTGTTTAGAAACCTGCATTTATTGAAATTTTTAGGAGCACGTTCATTGAAATGTGGTTTTAAAATGTTTCTGATTGAAATTTCTGTGTAGAAGTATCACTGTTGTCAAAGCCACTTCAGCGGTCAAAGCCTCACACAGATGCAGAGTCCATTGGCTCCAGCCTAGTAAGTAATTTTCATGCATGCAGAAGAGTCAGTGAGTTAATTAATTAACAAACAGCATTTTCTGCAATGAATTTACCCAGTTCTGTTAGTCCTCTTAAGTGATTGACCTTTTAAGTGTGATTGATAGCACTGATTTTAATAAAGGTCAAGGTCCACAAATTAGGTCCAGGTTGACAACTGAAACACTTTTGTTAGCAGTAATAGTAAGAACTTAACTCTACAAGTACTAATAATAGCAATAAAAAGAAAACTACATTAACAGTAACAATGAAAACAAAACAGTAATAGCAATAGTAATATTGGTCCAAGATACAATTTCTACTTTAGCTTAATTTTTCTGTTTGTAGAAATCATTTGTATAAATAACAGAAATAATGTTGATATAAAACCATTGCTTATCAGCTGTGTCACATCATGCAGTCTTGATGCTGCTTACAGTAATAATACTGGTGTAATGACTGAAAGTTACTGTAATACAGTCATTTGATGATTCACATAAGTAAAGCTCCAATTCTTTAAATTAGAATGTACTTGACCCAGCTGCCAACAATTTAATGGAAATCATCTTGGCTTGCCTAGGTTATTTACTGGAATGATGTCTTATCCTGCATATCACACCCTGGGTGTAATACAGGCCTGTTGACCAACACAGCTGTTGGATAAAACTGGAATTGAGAATGAAAATGCTGTATGTTTTTAAAAACTGTGTACATGTATGTTGATTTACAATGATGATGTGGCAGGATGATGAGACAAAAGCAAGTCCAAAGGAATCAGCATCTCCACTACCAACTCCGAAGCCAAGAATTCACCCAAGGACTGAGTCAGGAAAGCCGACTGAAACTGTAAGAAGATAATCAGATTATAAAGCAGACACAGTAAATAGGCCTCACCTTTGTATCACCAGTCTCAGTCTATAAATCTAGCACTCGATACTGTTAAAACAGTAACCAGTGTGGCTGTTGTAGTTTTACCAATTCATAAAAGCAGACAGGCTTCAGTTATATGCGATCAGTTACCATCCAGAAATGCAGGAAATCCAAAGTAGATTTAAGAAATTACTCCTAAATGCAAAGTCGTGTATAATAGAAGGCAGAATGTGCAAGAATTATTGAGCAAACTTTGCACTTAACAAACTAGTCTATCAATGAACGAGAAACATAAACAATGACCTGCTTGGTCTACAGACACCTTGCAAGTCAGTCATGGCGCTAGAAAGTAGATGTCCTTTCCACAGATGCTGTTTGGCTCAATGGCCGGTTGCCAATTTCACACTACACACCAGAACTGAACCCTCATGCCAGAGCGGCAGTAATGAAGTTAAAGTTTTTATAGCACTTTTGAGAGAAAAGCATAGGGTTTATTCATTCTGCATTCATAATGTCCATTTAAGTCCATGCAAAATTCAACTGAGGTCCAGATGACAGGGCAAGGGGATCAAAGTAAGGTGGAAAGTTCCGATGCAGGAGATAGTATGAGTCTGCTTTGTTCTAAATTATGTCGAAGAGAAATATTACGCTGGATACTCGTTACGACACGCTGCAATATAATTTGAATTCTGATATAACACAGTCAGGACATGGATCCAAAATTTAATTTGGTGCAGAAAATTACCATGTTATGACAAGGTCTTTCTATAAGGTGATATTGTCGGTGTTTATCAGCCATCGATATGGCTGCCAAAGATAGCGTTATAACAAGTTTCTGGTGTATTTTACACATTTGAGAAGAGACTTTGAAGCGGAACATAAGACCACAAAGTTTATGCTAATAATGCACACTCTGTAACTTGAGCTAATCTACCGGGCATCTGCCCAAACATTAAGATTGGACTTACTTACCTTCCTTCTGACATATCAGTGCATGTTTAAAATGAGCAGTCCTGAAGTGGCAGCAAAATGATCCGCTTGATTTCACTGATTTCTAAATCCGTGCCTTAAACAAGCCTATTAAAATGCCAGTCATAGCAGGCGCTTGGATCTTATAAGCACCTGATATTGGTATTTTTCCTACTTTTAAAACTAGCAGGAGAATACTCTGGTAACCCAAGTTAGCTCTGGAGAACAAGAAGAGGATAGTGAGGTAATAAATTGTTTACTGTTGTGCACCACAAAAACAATGGGGCATTTTTTCTATGATATTCCCCATTCTGTCAACTTGGCACTTGCTTTTGTGCAACAGATTGACCATATCCCCATTAAACTCGGTAACTGAGTGCCACAACGTTCTTATTTTTGCATATTTGTTTCTGTTTTTCCTGCGTTTCAAACTCCTTAACATAGAATGCAACCCACACAAGATTCAGCATGATGTGACAGTTTTGGATCATATTTGACTTTTTCAGTTTGAATAAGTTTATATTTTCTTTCATTTAAACTTTGAGAACATCATCATCATCATCTACAGCATTATCGTTGCCTCCTTATATTATATATGCTTTCTCTCGCTAATCTTTTTAATTGTCTGTAATAAAAATCAAAAATTAAATTTTGATTTTGCCTTCACTTGTCTGTGGTAATTGCAGAAATGTTGCTACGCGATTTCTGGTAGGATTCTTGTATAAAAAGCATTTTTGCTATTTGTGCATTGATCAGAACTTTTCTTTCTCATGACTAATTGTGGGAAGTGTTGGCTTTTGCTCAAAACTTTTCTGTTTCACCATTCAGTGTCTTCTGTTGAAATTTGCTTGGTATGTCATGTTTCCATTAAAATGGATTAATGAAATTATATTGATGAGTACTATGTTGACTTTCTTGTCATTCAATGGCATCATCATGCTTTCAATGGTATCATCAGTTTTATTACGTCCGCAGAGGAATCTTTAGGTTGATCAATGTGACATGACACATTTGGAGAAGTTACCCTTGAAGAATTTCTATTATTAGCTTTGTTTATATGTCAGGTTAAATTACATTGTAAAGCTTTGTTTATGAATATTGGCACAACTATACATTGCATCCTTTTGTAGGACTTGACAAATATTTCATTAGCTTTCGTGCGTTTGTGTAATTTCAGCCGGTGCCAACACCTCGAACCAAAGTAACATCAGTTGTAAAGGTTGCTGCTGTAACAAAAGGAGATGAAGAGAGTGGAATTGAGGAAAGTGATGACGAAGATTCACCTAAACAGAGTAGTGGTGAAAGTGATGATGATGATGATGTTGATGGTGATAGAAGTGACAAAGACAGAAAAGAATCAGAAATCATAAAGGAAATAGAGGTATTTGTGAAATATCAACTACTTTAGTGAAATTAGAAAAGCTACTTTGGTTATTCAGAGCTGAATATCTTGGTTTTTGGTTACAAGTGTTTACACAACTCCTAATAGGTCATTAAATGCCACATACATTGAACCAGTGTCATACTTTAATTTCGATGGTAGAACAGGTTTCTATTTACAAGGTGGCTGGGATATTTAATTATTGTCTTATGATGTGAATTGTGAAGGTTCCAATACCCCCAAGGCAGTCACTGAAGTGGGGTCTTTACAAGCACTTGATTGTGACCTACATAGCGCCTCTTCAAGAAAATTTGATCTGATAAGATCTGATAAGTCCAATAAAGCAACACTTCGACCATCCCTCACACCAAGCAAGTCAGACAAAATACGCCGGGCAGCTGTTTCAGTGGAGTGATGACATCTGTATGCAGAGTGTAGTGTTGGCATCACAGTTGTTTGTCTGCAAACTGTTGATGAGTTGCTCAGAAACCAGTCATTCGACAACCTTAGGTTTGGATGTCAGATTGGAAGCAGGTCTACGGTTCTATACTTGCCTGGATCCAGTGACGACTTTTATGAATCAGAGTAATGATTGCATGGCGCTGTGTAACTGGGAGATGACCCTCAAAAAGGGAGGTTTTGCACATAGGAACCAAGTATGGTAACAGGGCATCAGTATACTCTTTCAGCAGAAATGATGGGATCACAGCTCAAAGGAGCATGATTTAAGTGGTGACTTCATGATGACCATATGCACTTCGTCTGAAGTGCAGACATGGAAATTCTTCATTGGAGTGGCATTGTATTTGTCAACATCAGGTACCAGATAATCCTCCATACTTGCCCACACAGATGCAACTTTGTTAGTAAAGAGCTTCATGAAGCCCCTTGATACAAATGTGCAAAAGCTTCCATGTTATTGTAATTTAAGAAAGACTTATGTTTTGGTGTTAGTAACAGTAGTTGAATGGTGAGAGAATAGTCTGTCTAATTCAGAAATGTTAAGATCAATAACAAGATAGTATCAACATCCTGTAGCATATATGCCAGTGCATCTAATTAATAGTGGATTTTATAAGAAGGAACGTGACACCTATCTAGTGTAACTGTGCTGGATTGCCTCACTGGTTCCTCTGGATATCATTCACTTTGCTTCAACCCATTTCTTATGCATAAGAGAACTTGAAGTAAAAATGTATTACCTTTCAAGTATTGCAAAAAATCCCTATGCTGTTAAACAGATTTAAATGCATCAATTAAAACTAAATTCAGTTTATGTGCATAATGGTGAACATAAATGGCTAATGAAGCTGAATGCCATACTAACTGCTGGAGTTCCTTATATTCACACCTCTAATTACCCATACACTTGCACTACCTGAAGATCAAGGGCTGATGTTGAACCCATATCACTGCAAGGTATCTTTAATAAGCCTCAACAGTGATTGCACATCTCATCTATTGGCAGGTTTGAAATCTATAAAGTATTTGTCAGCTTCTTGTTGACTACTGTCTTTTGTTTTATTGAAAAGAACTGAAAAGTAAACAGATTATTCAACTCTTGTATTGTCTGTTCCTGACGAGGAGTGTGGGGCCAGTGCCCTACCAACTGTGTACCTGTAGAGCTGTCACTGTCTTTATCTTTTCTGATTTTTAGGAACTTCAGACTTCATCACTAACGAAAGTTGAGGCAGAATCTCTAAGGAACTCGAGTGAAGATGAGAATAAGAAAGACGATGAAATACCAAAGGCAGAAGAAGCACAAGAAAAAGGTATAACATCAGAATATGAAATAAATGTTGGCAATTCTCAAAAACCTTGACTGAAGGATGGGAAGACAGAAAAGTCATCCACTTTGGGAGACAGCATCTATGACATATCAGGAGTCCGGAAAATAACATGAAAAAGACCCATGGGGTCAAAAACACCCATAAGGCCAACAGTATCAAAAACCAAACTGGAATCACTCAGTATCAAAAGCACGCCTATTTATAGGTTGGCATTTACCTGCCAGACAGTGTACAATTCATACACCTAAAACATGGTCTCATCCCTTCACCATATGTAACAGCGTGGTACCAAATCTAACCTTACCTGCCTATCGATTTTGTTTTGACTGAGACTTTGAATAAGCTGATTTTAAGACTTGGCTTTCTTTGGGCATTGTAGAAATTTTGAGTTTACAATTACGATTACAACCCTAGTTGTACCAATGGATCATAGGAGTAGCAAGCTAACAGTAAAGCTGCATCAAATTATCTTTATTCTATGAGACAGTGACAGCAATGCTGGCTGAGAAAAGTAACAAATGAGTTCGTCTCAGGACAACTTTGTTTAACAAAACTTTAACAAACCAGCACTTTTGTGATGTACTTAAAAGGTGCTATATTAAGGGTCTTGATACGTACATACATATAACTGCCTGAGACACCTACCAGTTTGTGAGATGGTCTATGTTACAGCTTTTCTGTGCACAAGTGTAGGATTCAAATGTTATCTGATAGAGAAATTTATTTCAGGATAAGTTTTTTTTACCATTTTCCTCTCATTAGTTTAGCTAAGTTATGATGTGGTGTGATAAAATGTCTTTGAATTATATTGTATTTCAGTGCACAGATCTTGCTTGGCAGTTAACTTCAATAAAAGCTAGAGTTTCCAAGTTTTTGATTGCCGTAACTGTCCATTTCCTTACTCACTCAGTTAGTTGCCCTGATTTGAATACATGACTGGACGAATGTAGTGATTACACTGGCCAACAGAAAATTTTTTTTTCTTGTTGCCTTCGGTTTTAGACCTGTTCTTGGGGTAATTTTGGGCGCTGATTCAGAAAATGTCATTGGATTGAGTGCATCAGGTCTAGTTTCTGAGATATCGTCGATTTTGTAAAGAAAACCCAGTCCACTCTTTAAACGATGTCTTTGGCAAAACTAAAATGTCATAATAAGCTTTATTTATGGCTAATTATAATTCTTGCTGATTCATATAATGCCTACATCCTTATAATGTAAAATCAGCATATCTTGCCGCGTGCTGAGATATTGCTGATTCAACGAAATAACTATTCCGTAGCCTACAGCTTACTCAGCACTAAATTCATGGCCTCATTTAGAATTTATTTGTGCTTATACAGCGTTTCATGGTTTCGAACTATGTAAATAGATTATGCTGAAGTCAGCATTTATAGCCTATATAAACCGCCTCCTGAAAGCTAGAGCAGCCGCAGTCGTCTTAGGGCATATTAAGAGTTGGTCGCAAGAACAATCTGTGAATGTGAGCATTAAATAACTACATGTTCTTACTATTTTTTAGGTTAGTCATTTAATTCCTCAGATGCGAACATCCTTAAGGTTATGGCTACTTCCAGACGGAGCTGCATTAACCATCCAGACATATTCTGCTACATTTGTGGGGAATACACACTAAAAGCAAACAGGAAACCGATTTCTGAGTTTGTAAAAAGAGCATATGTAGGTTATTTTGGTGTCAAACTTGGAGATCAAGATAAGCAATGGGCTCCTCATACAGTATGCAAAACTTGTATTGAACAATTGCGCCACTGGACAATTGGAAAGAGAAGCTGCCTGAAATTTGGTGTACCGATGGTTTGGAGGGAACAGATAAACCACTTCGACGACTGTTACTTTTGTATGGTTAATATCATAGGCATCAATCGAAATAATCGTCACAAGTTGTCTTACCCTGATATACCTTCAGCCAGGAGACCTGTTCCGCATTCGGATGTTGTACCAGTTCCACCTTTTCGCGAACTACCTCAGCTCTCAGACGATGAGACTTGCATGTCCAATATCGGACAAGATGACGAAAGTGAAGAAAGTGGGGGCAGTGACAGTGATTTCCAATCAACTTCACACAGTGAACGTTTTGACCAAAAAGAGTTGAGTGATCTGATCAGGGACTTAAATCTTTCCAAAGAGTCCTCTGAATTGCTTGCGTCCAGACTAAAGGAAAAGAATGCACTTCAGCCTGGAACGAAATTTACAATTTATAGAAACAGAGAAAAGGATTTGCTGCCATTCTTTACCGAAGACAACAACCTAGTATTCTGTAATGACATCAGCAACTTATTGAAGAAAATTGGTCTGTCGGATTACAGCCCAGATGAGTGGCGTCTTTTTATCGACAGTTCAAAACGTAGTCTGAAATGTGTGCTTTTAAATAACGGCAACAAATTTGGTTCTATTCCAATCGGTCACTCCACCAGGATGAAAGAAGAGTACAATGCCATCTCTTTAGTACTGGAAAAGATAAAATACAAAGAACATAAATGGGTAATTTGTGTAGACTTGAAGATGGTAAATTTCCTCCTTGGTCAACAAAGTGGCTACACAAAGTATCCCTGCTTTTTGTGTCTTTGGGACAGTAGAGCCAAGCATGAACATTGGACAAGAAAAGATTGGCCTTCGAGGAAAGACATGGTGGTTGGAGCTCAAAATGTAATCAAGGAATCTTTGGTGGCACGAGATAGGATCATACTGCCACCACTACATATAAAGCTAGGCCTGATGAAACAATTTGTCAGGGCTTTGAATAAAGAAGGTTCATGCTTCGAATACATAGTACGCAAGTTACCAGGAATTACAATGGAAAAATTGAAGGCTGGAATCTTCGATGGTCCACAGATCAGGCAACTTATGAATGACCCACTTTTCATACCATCAGTGAATGAAATCGAATCTTGTGCCTGGTCTTCCTTTGTTCTTGTAACTAAAAATTTTCTTGGCAACAAGAAGGCAGACAATTATGCACAACTAGTAGAGGATATGCTTCTTCATTTCAACAAGCTTGGCTGCAACATGAGCATTAAAGTCCATTATCTCCACAGTCACTTAGATCGCTTTCCAGAGAATCTTGGTGACTTCAGCGAAGAGCAAGGTGAAAGATTTCACCAAGACATCAAAACAATGGAAAATCGATATCAAGGAAGATGGGATGCACACATGATGGCAGACTATTGCTGGAATATTATGCGCGATTGTTCCGGCAGATGCCACACTCGGAAATCGTACAAAAGGAGCTTCTTCGGTGTCGAATGACTTGAAATTTTTATAACAAACTTGTTCTGTTTGGTATCATATAAGTGCAGTTTCAGGTACTACCATTTTCTTTTAAGTATTTGTATTATTATGTTTATTTAGTGTATCACATAATAAATTGAGCACTACATAATTATAGCTATAGCCTTATGTTTTATGGGCGAGCAGAGGCAAGGACTGGTATATGGCATAATGTTCTATATCTCGAAAACTAGACCTGCTGGGAGAAAACTGGTGCCTTTTCTGGAATCAGCAGGTCAAATATACCCAGAAACAGTTCTAACATTTGAGGCAACAAATTATGTGTTGGCCAGTGTTATGATTTCAGACTGGCTTCACTTCAGAGTGGCCAGCAGTTTATGGCTTGTGTATTATGAAAATGGCACTAAAGAAATCTTCAGATGAGATGTCTGTAATTCTTGCAGGAAAGAAGAAACGCAAACGACTTTTTGGAAAGAAAAAGAAGAAAGAAGATAATGAAGACAGAAATGCTGATGACAGTGATGAAGAGAAAACAAAGAAAGCTGAAAAAGGCAAGAAATCCAAGAAAGAGAAGAAAAATAAGAAAGGAAAAAAGGAAAAGTCTAAAGATACAGATGATGAAAATGACAAGGATGAAAGAACTTCAAAAAATGGTTTGCCTAAATTTAATGCTCGGATATCTTCTTCTTTGATTTCATCATTTTCATCTAGTAGTCAGTCAGTGCTTGGGTCTGAATAACTTTCAGCCATAGTGCTCAGGTTGTAGAATCTTTGGGCTGAAGCACAAGCACAACAACTGCGAAAAAATTCCAACTAAATGACATGTGTTAGCTTGACAAGAAATGACCACTTTAAGTTGACAAGAAATTGCCATTTTTTTGTTGACAAGAAATTGCCATTTTTTGTTGACAAGAAATTGTCAATTCACTTGCCAAGAAATTGCCAATTCACTTGCCAAGAAATTGTCAATTCACTTGCCAAGAAATTGCCAATTCACTTGCCAAGAAATTGTCAATTCACTTGCCAAGAAATTGCCAATTCACTTGCCAAGAAATTGCATTTTACTTGACAAGAAATTGCCAGCATCGTTTGTCCTAGAGAGGTTCAAACTGATAAAAAGCATTTGATAAGTGGTCACTGCATTATTATCAGCCACTGTGCCACAATCAGTTACTTTAAACTGCTTCTTATATTACTCATTAATGTATGTAGAAAGGGAAAGCAAGCTGGTGTTGTTAATGATAATGATGATGACAATGAGTGAGATGATTAGTATGGTTTTTTCTGTTTGAGAATTGATTGATTTATGAAACAGTGTCGCTCTGTTGGCAGATGAAGAGGATGATGAAGATAATGATGAAGAAAGTGTCATCAAAATAAAATCTGATTCTGGGAAAAGCAAGCATAAAGCAACTTCAGAATCTGATGAAGACAGGAAAGGAGATACAGACCTTGATAAGGCTAAGGATAAAGATAAGGTTAAAGACAAAGAAGAGGACAGTGGGCATGAGAGAGATAAGGATAATGATAAGAAAAAAATGACTAAAGAGAAGGATAAAGAAAAGGAAAATAAAACAGAAAAAGAGAAGGAAAAAGAAAAAGAAAAAGAAAAGAAAAAAGACAAGGAAAAAGAGAAGCAGAGCAGTAAAGAGAAGAAGGGGAAGAAAAATGATAAGGAAGAAAAAGCAGGGGGGGACAGATCAGATGAGGAAAAGACAGTTCCTGAGGCACACGATACAAAAACACCAAGCAGCACTGAAGGTCACACAAAAACTGCTGAAGAAACCAAGAAAAATGAGAAAAAGGTAAATTTCTGTCTATTAAACTGATTATTAGAGCTTAACTCTTTGCTTGCCAGATATTTTAGCTCTTGCTCTGGACAGATAGTTTTGGGGGTTATGATCCATTTCACCTCTTAAGGGCAAAATTATCTCTAACTTTTGCATGGTGTGATAGATCTCATACCAAGTAGAGTTATATTATCCAGTAACTACCGCAGAGGCATTTTTACAAAGTCCTAGAGCAGAAAAAAGTGAGAAATTCTCATGCTGTGCCTGCTTTGTTTACATCCCGGCATCACCAGCTTAGCACTTCAAGTGCAGGTTGCTAGGCAATTATTAGCATCTCAGTTAGCTTCAAGGGTGATCTTAGCCAGCAATTCTTATTTTAAAACTACAAAAATATATCAAACAATCATATTGTAAAATTTTCTACCAGCCTTTATCGGAGGCTGGCAAAAACCCTAGCCCAGGTGATGCCATCACTGCTGCCACCACTTTCATTATCATTTGAAAAATTTTATAAAATCATTAGTATGAATGCTACTTAAAGTACTGTTGGTCCTGTTAATAAATGTGTGAAATCCTTACAAATTAAAGGTTCATCTGACTCATAATTACTGAAAATCATACACCAATTTTTGTCTTCAGTCATCAGTGCGATCATAATACGCAATAGCAAAATGCAACAGATCTCCACATTTCAGATCTAACGTCTCTGCAACTGTTTCACTTGTGTATAAATAACCAGTGGGAAAATTGTTACCTATTTATCTCCCTAATTGACAGTTAACTTATTTACATAGGACAAATGCTGGTTCCCTAACTTCCAACTGCTTTAGTAAGTGCACCTATAATGTTGCAATTGTGTGCCTCTGTCACACGTCGAAACCTCTCCGACATCGCAAGTTTACACCTGTGGCATGCAAAGGGTTAAAGCATGTATAAGATGGGTATTTATTAAGAGGTGTGTTGATGTGGTATTTAGCCTGTTACATTACAGTTAACTGTGTTATTAACTTATTACTTGCATAATTTGTGGTCTTTGTTAGCATCAAATACTCAACTACTTCGTGACTGCCACTATCAAGAGGACTCCACACATAATAAATATAACGTGATGAACAATAATAATAATAATAATTGTGCTCCCAATCCCAGTGAGATGGGGTGAAATATCACCCCAAGGTTTAGTATGGGACACTAAGTTATAACCCTATATCTCTGAATTAACATATTTCATGAGTCAAATTAACTACAGACTTCCCTTACATACTCACCTACTGGTCATTCTTTAGTGGCAAAGCAGCATAGTGAGCAAGTTTTGCAGTAAAAGCCAGCATGAGAAGAAGTGCTAATAGCAACACAATAAAACAGTAAAAATTAAAAGTCAATACTTGTGAATTGTTACCTTACTCTCCTATACTACGACATTGGGTGTAGCTAGTGGCTAAGTCAGGAAGGATGGGTGCTCAGGTGGTTAGATACCCTCTCAATCTATAGAAAAACGTGTACATTTACATTTAAGTCAAGAATCTTCAGCTTATGGGCCAATTCATAGGGTCAGTGCATATAAAGGGTGCCAAGCTTATGTTAGAACTTTGCTAAAGATGAGGAGCTCGCTGCATTGAACGGAATTGAGGCAAATAAACAAGCCAGGGGTAAATGAGTGGGTGAAAATAAAGGTGAAAGGAGGGTAGTCAAATTGGTTGAAAAAATAGTTTGAATAGACCAAGGAGAAAAAAGCAATACCCCTTGAAGAAAAACAAGTCTAACAATGAAAATCTTGCAGCTCATAAATTTAATTACTTTAAAAATGTGCTCATTAGCATTTTGACAATTGGAAGTTCAAATCAGTAACACAGACCAACTTCCAGTTAAAAGTAATCGCACACAAATTCGCGGATCACTTTGATGGCATATGTAATAATGTAGACAGTCAAAAGTACAGATGCCCCCTCGTTCTTAGCATCACCTTGGAGCACTAAGAAAATAAGCAACGTGTTTATGAAGTTTACAAGCAGGTGACAGGAAAATTTGAAGTTTACAAGCAGGTGACAGGAAAATATTGGGCCTTCGTGGCAAACTCACCCAAGGTGAAGTCTGTGGCCCAGATGGATTGTGTGCTAAGCATGTGTTGAATGCGCCCCCTGCTTGGTAAAATTCTGCTCTTGCACAACTCTTTAAGCTGATTCACCTGTTTGTGCTGTATAGGCTTCGTCTCAGCTTCATTATACCCCAATTTAAGGTAAATTCGAGGAATCTATACAATGTAAACAATTACCGTGCCATCACTCTTATTCGTAATTGTAATCTCAGGATTTCTATAGCGCCTAATGAAAGCCAAGTTGCAGGAACCAGCTTATTCACAGGAGCTTAGTCAAAACAAATTTAATAGGCAGGAAGGGTCAGATTCGGTTCTAGGTCATTTTTCACGGGTCAAGCAAGCAGACAGACAGCTACAGTGGATGGGGTTTGGAAATGGAGCGTTAAGACATATAAGGGGAGGAGGGGGAATCCAAATAGGATTTGTAGAAAAGCAATGTTTTCACTTTTGAGTAAAAGACCTGTGCAGAGATTTCAAGGGGTGAGGTGTTGGTGAGTTCATAGGATGGGTTAGACAACTGTTGTAGTTCTGGCAGGAGTTTATTCTTTAGGGTGGAGAGTTATGGCAAATGAGCGATTTCCAACTTTTAAGGATGAGATGAGAAGAGGGCAGAGGAGTGTATTTTAAGCCAGTGAAGTGATTAGAGAACAGGAGTAACGTGACGGTGTTTGGGGGTTTTGGTGATGGCACAAGCAAGGGCATTCTGGATAGCTTAAAGGCAGTTTATTTGAGTGGTGTCTATATTCAAAAAGTGAATTGCAGTAGTCTGGTTTATTCCTAAAGTATCTGAAAACCTACTTCTTACGAGGAATGACTAGAATGACCAGGCTTTTAATTTTTACTTTTTTATATGTCTTACTTTATTGTGTTGCTATTAGCACTTCTTCTCATGCTGGCTTTTACTGCAAAAGTTGTGCGCTATGCTGCTTTCCCACTAAAGAATACCTTTCACTAGGTGTGAAGAGTTCCTAGTAGCCAGTGAATTGTAGTTTGGTTTTAAGCATGGAATGGCTACACTGGGCTATCTATTGTCTGAGGACAACTGTTGACCATTTTACTAATACAGAGGTAGTTCAGTATTTATGGCTGCTTTAGATATTAGAAAAGTATTTGATAGCATTGTACATTGCAAACTGTTTGATTCATTCTTACAAGGAAGCATACATACTGCTTTAGTGTCTGTTTTACAGAACTGGTATAGTAAGGGTCATCCATAAAGTTCCACAATAAAATGACCTACTATGGACCCCTTCCTCTAACATGTCCACATTTCACATTACACTCCCCATCCCCTTTGCAGACGGTTGCACTCCAGCAGAGTTCAAAAGCTTAGATTAGATGGATACCCTTTTCATCTTGCACGGCTAACTGGAGTGGAGTACTTTGATACTGCCGTGTCCAGCAGAGGGACTTTAATTAGATTCAATGCAATATAGTTTCTTTTCATTGTTTTCATAACCATGGCTAACTACTATAATGGATGGTGCAACTTTGGTCAATGTATTAATTTGTGCGAGGTATATTTTTCAGCCTTCTCGAACGTGTATCATCCTTTAGCAGGCCATCGCATCAAAGTCAGAGGCACCATCATCGGCTGCAGCATCCATTTGAGACATGCTAGCAGGATAGACTCATGTGACTCTTCAGACAAATACTATGTGCAGATTTTATAAAATTAATCAGAAAAATGTGAAGCAATTGTAGACCAGGGATTAGCCAGGGTTGCCAGGGAATCAGGTGACCCGTAGATCGCACAGAGAACACTGGGCATGGTATTTAAAATCCATTATGAATAAACATGTACTGCAGAAATTACAATTCAAGAGAATTCTTCAAATGTTATAGCTTACAGATTTTAAGAAAATCATTGATCTGTTGCCTTTTTTACTAGTTTAAACCCTGTATACATTGATGCTTTATTTATCTAATTTATAAAATTTGTAGTTTTAATCAATTTGTTCACAATTACGTTTTGATGAAATATAATGCAGTATTGATGATAACCATGTGTTGTAAAACTATTAAGATTCTCAAACTTTAAATCAACGTATTGATTTATTGGTATAGCATGATCCCTGCTGACAGCAGTCACAGCCATTATTATGTCCAAATAACTGATCAGTTATCACTGACTTAACAGATGGACTATAAAATAAATCTTTTCACATCTGATGTCTTGAAACCGGCTTACACTTTTTATAAATGAAGACACAACTATACGTCATAGATACTGGCAACTTATAAGGTGCTGTGAGAAATGAAAGCCAGTGAAAGCCTTTGAGGTTCTTGACAGGTGCTATATAAATATCTAAATATATGCATGCATACACTTGCATGATAACCCACTGACAAAATGCTTTTTACAGTTAGATTACATCACATTTGTATGCCCTTAACGCACACTATAAATTGGCAGGTTGGTAATACTTCATAGATCCTATATGCATTACATGTATTTCTTGGGCATCTGATTTACAGTGCACCTTTGTGTGTATGTATGTGTTTGTGTGTATATATACATATAACAATGCCTCTGGGAACTAGTGCTGAGGCAAGTAAGCAAGCAAATACTTTCCCTTGCCTTTCCTTACTTATAACCCTACCCTACCCTTGATCTCATCGTAAAACTGATAACCCTATCATAAAACTCAAACAATGAGCATAACTATAATCATTCTTTTATGACTTACGCAGGTCTGTTAAGTCATTAGATTAATTCTTGTAATCCTTCCTTTAATATAGCCTTAAAACCCTAGTCAAACCTTAGCCTTTTATCTCAACCATAAAACCTAACAATAACTCATAACTTCAAGCCCTGGATCTCATAATATAATTCCAGAACAAGCCTGATCCTTAGCAAAACTGGTTCAGCTTATGCTGATTCAGTGTTACAAGTTTAATTAATTGAGAGCCATACATCACCAGGGATTCTTAAAATTCCTGTCTGAGCATTTTGTGTCCCTGTATTGGTACACTTTGCAAAGATTACAAAAATTCTTGATTACAATATGGTCTTACTTTCCAGGCATGTATGTACTGTATATATCTTCATGATACTGTTGACGAATTTACACTAAAGTAATGTGTACCTTGGTCTATCTTGATGTGCATCATGCACTTAATAAAGATGCACATTACTAGATCTTCAAGCAGACATACATACTACACTACTGTGTGGCTCTAAACTTACAGAGAAATTTTTGAGTATAAAGATTTCAGTCTTGCAGTCTTGCTCTTTATGATTGCTTGAGTAATTAGTTGATAGTGGTTGACTTTACTTTGCATGATATACATTTCCCTTTATGATCACTTGAATAGTTGAGAGTGGTCAGTTTTATGTCTTATCCAGAAAATAAAATTATATATAATAAATAGCTTATATATGACGAATAAATCCAATTGATTTTATATACTTAGTTAACACCTTACCGTGACCACTTAGCTGTGAACACTTGACAACACAAATAACGACCATGTTTCCAGCCACTATCTGTACATGGAAAAGTTTATTAAATTAGATATATATATACATATATATATACATATATATAAAATTTGTGCATAATATATATATATGCACTATGCATACAAATATTGGTATGTTTATTGGGCCCCAAACCTAGAAGACTGATGTACAAGCTAACAATTTTCCATAGCCTAGCATAACTGTCCAACCCCAAACTTCTAGTCCTGGATATGCAGTACCTCTGATGTACATAATTGTTGGCAGAATGGCATCTTTAAAAGAGGTCAACAGATTAGTCAAAGCCACATTCGCAAACATTTACTGTATTATCTCTCATATAGTGCGCACTTTTTTTCTGAATAAAACCTGCTCGGTCTGGGTGCGCATCATACATAGGAAAAAAGTTCTTAGATGTTTTGGAAAAACACCGATCACGTGGCATTAATGAAAGCAAAATGTTGATGGCCTAAGTAAGAAATATCAATGTTATCGGCCCTATTAATGTCATACAATACAATGGATTTGTAAATATTAAAACAAGTAGTCAATTCTTTGAATAGTAATTACATTACAATTTCGCCATACATATAAATCGTACATGCATCATGGAAGACAAAAGCCTTTAACTTGGCGTGGTAGCGAATTCGACGTCGGCAGCCATTTAGTCACATATTATTAGCACCCTGTGATGGCGAAAACGAAAATCATAATAAATTTCATCGTCCGAGAACGATTTGAGTGGATTTTGACAGGCCCTAAACACTATTTGATGCTGAAAACTTCCTCGAATGAAAAGAATTATGACAGCATCCATTTTGTTTTCTTTCATTAAGCTCAGACTAGTTCACTAGAGTCTGCTTGCAGGGCAGACCAAGGCTATTCCAGGCGTAGTGCACCAAGACTGCATGGTGCATACCAAACTAATTCGCTAATCGGGCATAAGCCGAACTTAGTCTAGGATTAGCAGTTACACCCTGCACATGTTACATAGGTACTAAGATTTTTACATTAGGATAAATTTTGCAACTCGGGGTGTGCATCGAGTGCACTCTATAGCTGAGATAATACAGTACATGTGTGAGCATCCTACACAACCAACAAAGCACTGGTATTTACTGATAATAATAAAAGATCATATTCTGATGTGTCACCTGTTTACATCTAACAACACTTGGGTCATCCCAAAGGATTAAAAACCTGTCTCAAGAAAAGAGTAACAGGGTTCAAATTTTGTGTTGTGAAGTTTATCATGTAACAGTATTTGAACTGCCAAAAAGGCATTTTAGTTCTTGTGCTCAAAGATCTCACTCTCAATATTCTGACTGAATTAAACCACAACTGTCACAGAAGACAACAGTCTTAAGCTATCATCAAACAGCTTTACTAATTGAGGAGATGTGGCATTAGAGGAGAGCCAGCTTCATAGAATCCTTCTTTACATGAGGTATAATGAACTTTGACAGGAGTAAGATTGTGTCCTGACGAACTTCTGGAATATCAAACAACCTCTTCTGTTTCACATCACGCCAAGACCAGTCAAGAATGACGTACTTCACCTGATCCAAATGAAGTGCCCCTAGTTAAACACACAAGTGCATAAACATCCAATGTTACAACACAAGAGGAAACAGAAACAGTAATGGAATAATTTGAATCCACACTACAGTACCTAAGGAAAGTTTAAAAACATGAAGAAAAGTACAAATGCAACTGGATGTTAATAAACAAGCAGGGCAGTTGTGGCAAAAACTCAAAAAGGCACAGAAGCAGGTTTTATTTAATTTATTACAAGCATTTATAACGTGCTCAAAGTCTGTAATCTGAATGTGAGGTGCAGATACATGTTTGCTAGGGGTCCAAGATGGAGTTGTGCAAATGCCAGAGTAAAAGAGTAAGTCTTGACAAGTGGTTTACATGAAGATAACAAGTTGGCAATTCGAGTCTTTTGTGGTATGATGATTCCATATAAAAGGAGCACAGCATCTGAAAGCATGTGATCCTACAATCATCATGAACTAGGGTCTAGCAACAAGCCAACATCAGAAGAACACAACAGTCTAAGAGGGCAATGTGGTGTTAGCAATGTATAAAATTGATGGAAAGCTGGTATTCTTGGCTTTGAAGGTAAGGCATGCAATCTTAAACTTAATATGCCATTCAGGGGAAGCCAGCAAAGCTCATGAAGGTGATCTAATTTAGTTATGTGGAAGAAAAGCATGTAACATCCTAGATAGAAAGTTTTTAACCACCTGGAGCTTTTTTTTTTGATTAAAAGAGGATATACCATATCACACCAAATTCGCATAATCAAGAACCCACAAGTGCACATACCACTTTTTAGCCAAGCCAACAGTTAGAGAATGCCTGATGTAACAAAATGCCCTGAACTAGTAGAAAGAAGATCTGCCAACAGGAGACACTTGTAAACTCATGCTGAGTGAGTTATTAATGGTTACAGAGTTTCAATTTTGTATGATAATGAGATTTTCATTCCTGCAAGGTCAACAGATGAATGCGAAGGGAACGACTGCATATGCTGGAGTTGTAAAAATAATTTACTCTGACTTACCTGGGTTGATTGTAAAATCATTAGAGCAGAATCAAACATGAACAGAGGACAAACAGAGTTTGAGTTCAGTTTTAGCTGTGAAATCTTTAGAGATACAGCAACACAGAGTTGAGTTTCATCAGCAGATTGCTGGAGTATTGTATTACGCATCCATTCAATTTGACAAATGGGCAAAATAAAGACTGAAAAAAAGTAGAGCCCAAGGACAGAACCCTGAGGTACACCTAAAAGGCAACAGGATCAGAGCAAGATGTGTTTAATGCAACTCATTGAGAATGATCATTAAGACTGTTATTATGAAAATTTTTAACGCGTGCAGAGTCACACAGAAATGCCTATCGTAGGTGCAGTTAGTCAATCACCAGGTGAAAAGTTAGATATCCAGACGTTTGAAAGCCAGTGAGAAATAGTGAGTTTTCACCCGTTTCTAGAAGGAAGAAAAGGAGTTTGAACTTCGAAGAAACATTGGTAGTCAGTTCCATTCCTACGGGGCAGCGGGGTGGAATGCAAGAGATCCCAGGACAGTTCTGCATCAGCTAAGAGACCCGTACTTGAAGATTGTAGGCTGTGGGAAGGGATGTAAGGAGAGAGTAGTGATTGAAGGAGCTTAATAGAGCTATGGAATCTGTACGAGGAGGTGCATGCAGCACTACAGATAAGATAACAAGATATCCCGAGTAGAGCAGAAGAGTAGAGCAGGTAGGAAGGTTTGCTCATGCTAAGAATTTTATAGGTCAGACAGGCTATTTAAAACTTATCCAGAATTCCACAGGAAGCCAGTACAGCTCTATTTCTAGGGTGTTACATGTTCTTCTTAACAGAGCTATGGAATCTGTACAAGGAGGTGCAAGCAGCACCACAGATAAGATAACAAGATATCCCGAGCAGAGCAGAACCCGAAATTCCGAAGGATGCATAGAGTTGAGAAAACAAGTACGATGATCTACAGAATCAAACAGAGATGCTTTGCCAGAATCAACTGAATGAAAAATACTGTTGTTAAGTGTGCCAGTGAGAGCAGTCTCAGTTGCATGACGTTTATGATATGCAAACTAAAAAGGGCTAAACTTCAGAGATGTGATATGCCCCTGAAGATGTACTAGAAAGAGGCAATCAAGCAGTTTAAAGTATCATTCAGATTGGATTCAGATTGATTAGCCAGCAGTCCTTATCTAGATCAGGTTTTTTAGTAGATGTGTCACAAGAGCAGTTTTAAAAGCAGAGATAAAACAGCCTTCACAAAAGCAGAGAATAGCCAGATGAGTGATGAAGATGGAAAACATATCAGAACAGGATTCATTTTGGGAAGTTGGAATGAAGTCAAATTGTGATGATTTAGGTGGAACATTTCCAATGAGTCTAGCAACTTTCTGTGCTGTAATGGGACATAAGATACAGAACTAATCATCAGTAAGTCGAACAGCAGGAAACAGTTTGTTCTACTAAACCTTGATATTGCAGTTTTTAAATTAGCAGCAAAAAATTTTCAAAAACCTAAACAGAGCTTTTTGTCCCATACATCACTAAATTCATTGCAAGAACCATTCAAAGAGTGAAGCAGTTTATAACACTCTGTAGGTCTCTGGCAATTTCTATAGTGTCCAATAGGTTATGGTAGAAAAGATCGACAAGTAGCCTTGCTTTCATATCCATGTGATGGTCAAGAGTTCAGTTAACTGCTTCCAGGTATGATCAGGAGTAGTGCCCCAAGAAAAGCACTTAACCGAGTGTCTCTTCCAAGTGTGAAATGGACAGCTAGTACTAACCCAAGTCAGGATGATCAGAAAACTGTAGGCAGACAGCCAGGGACGATCGAGAGTTTTTAAATTGTCAAATGTTATTTGCTGAGATAAACAGGTGCAAGTGTACCCGGCACATTTAACAATTAAATTCCACCCTTCACTCAAATTAAAACAAATAATTCAGAAAGCTTCAGTCACTGCACATAATCCAAGATTATAATCATTAAATTTTTAGCATAAAGTAATTCTACACTAGTTAATTTGACTTTGTAATAAAATAACCAACCAGAGAGAAACATGAACAGTCTCCTAGTGAACAAATTTAATTCCAGTCAGATACTTTGATACTCCATAAATGAGTGAATTCCAGAAAAAAGCTGTTTTAGCAATCTAATGTAAAGTATTTCTCAAAAAAGAAATAAGTATAAAGTGAATACCACACTCACCACTTTCTAACAGAGACTGAATTCGATTAACAGTTCCAACCCCAATATGTATGACAGTACTTTTGAGAAACTTTAACTGTTCTTCCAACTGAAATGGAAGCAGAAACAAATCTGGTCTCAATTACTGTGCTGATGCCAAGTTTACCTAGAACTAGCAATAATTCAAACTGCCACCTAGTTTGTATTGGTTTGGCAGCAGATGCAAAGATGTAACAGACTTTCAAAATAACATTCGAAGTCCTAAATCCTAATATGTCAAACGGAATTTTTATCAAACTATGCAACTGTAGTTCCGTGTACTGGCTAGAAAAATCCTTTGATTCTTGCTCTCACTTGAGTGTGCTGCTTATAACAGTTACACTGGAAAATTGTAATCAAATTTCCATAAAATATTTGGCAATATGTTATCGGCAGGGAAATGCAGAGGCATTTCACCACATAATCCAGTTTTGGAGCATCACCTGAAATGTTCAAGTCCTAAGGAAAAGGTACTTACAAGGTACATAAAATCTTTATATTTATTTTTGTTTATTCTTCTGTTGGATGGATCTAAAATTATGATTAAAGATAATTATTACCAACTCAACCATGAATCATTTCTACTGTGGGGCACAGTGACCAACTGGATAGAGTGCTTGGCTTGTAACGTGAGTAGGGGTTCGAGCTTCCCTTGAGACGGTTCAACAGGTCCTTCACTCACAATCGCTCAGCACCATTTACTGATCTTTAGTCATTAGATAGTGGCATTTAATAAATGCAGAATAATAATAACACTATATAAGCCTTGGGTATTCATGTAGCCATATTTCATGTAGCACCTTTTAAGAACCTCTGAAAGCCACTACACATGAACACTTGAACAGCTGTCGTTTGCTCTCAAAGCAGGTATATGTAGTACGATCAGTAGACAGGAAAATACATGTTAGTGCTAAAAAAGATTTCTTCTCAGTTAATACAGCTAATATCAAAATCTAATCTAGATTAAACAGCAATTCTATCATGACAGTATACAACCGTTACCCTGACCTTTAAATGCTTAGCAAATAGCTTGGCAACTTTGCAACTATCCCCTCTGAAACTGGAAATTAACCTAAACAACAAATAGACAAGTTATTGTGACAGCATTGCCAAAATAGTACAATGCAAACTGTAACAAGCAATAAACTTACAAGCTGAACAAACAATAACTACACAGCTGACCACTGCTTTGAAACACAGTGTGCAGATTTAAGATTTTGCTGGCACAGTCTAAGTGTAGGGGACTTTCTTAATTCTTTTATAAATTTTGTACCCTGTATTCCTGAAATTTAGGTTACCCCCAAAGCAAATATTGTAAATACTCTTGTGTAAGTCAACAAATTTTTGACAGTTTTAGAAGTCTGGAGATCGACATATATGGGGGTCAAGCCTAAATCACAATGTGCATCCACAAAAGATTGCACATAGCATCTGTGAGATATCACACTCTAAGCATCCATGACAAATTAAAGTTCAACAATAGCTTTTCAATTTTGCAAAAAATTAAATGAATAAATTTTTTTTAAATATTTTAAAATAAAGATTTACAAAAAACTGGTAGATTTGACATACACCAGCAGCCATCTCCCAAGCATAAGTTCTTATTTACTGTTCCTTACAGACTAAGCACAGAGCTTTCAATTTCTGTTTTTGTGGTAACTTCTATCACTCTTGTTTATAATGCAACACAAATTCCCCAAATACTGTTTAGACCTTTAGAAAACAAAGTTGACTAATTTTTTAAATACCATTATATAATTTATCAAAACAAAAAGCATGACTATCCCATGTTAGCAGTAAAGATAAACCTCTAAGATGTTTTAACTTGTTGGGAATTGAACTGCAAATATTAAATGGAAATCCATTCTCATACAAAACAACTTACAGTATTGAGCTGTCTGACAGATGAGATCAAACCTAAACTTTCCTCCAATGGAAGGCTTTACCAAAAGACTGGATGATTCCAAGTATTTGCTGATCTTTGCAAATGCCCATCCAACAGATGAGATTGAAGACATGACAACAGATCACCTGGCTAGATGTTTGGAACATACAGTCTAGAGCACTTTCCAATGGGCCAACTCATTTGGCACCTGTTCTTGCACTCCTCCTGGACACTCCTCATGGATCTTATGAGGACTGTTTCGAGGATCATTTCTAAATGGTGGCATCAGTTATGCTATAGACAATGTCCTTGACATTGTTAATGAACCTTCAGCAGATCTAGAAGTCTCTTACTGTGGCAACACCTTAGATGGCCGAAGACTGAAAATTTATGCGCTGATTTATACGCAGTCAATTTGTATGCGAGTATCTATGGTACAAGTAGTTCACAGATTTGATGCTTCATTCTCAGAAGGCACTAAATAACTTCTGATTGCTGTTAAGATAATATTTACACATGTTTCACAGTTGCAGCACTATAAATTACTCTTCCTTTCACCAAGTAATTGTGCATGTACCAAAATATTAATATGCAGTCTAAAAGCTGTTATCTTCTGATGGGGTTTCACACTTGCATAAATAACATAACACTTTAATATTTAAATTAAAGGTAAAGACATAACAAAAAGAAAGTAAAGACAGCAAAGTAATTTTACATGTGTCACCCTGTATAACTTCTGTTGAAAGTAACCTGTATCGCTACTGAAGGTCGTGTTATGCATCAGTCAAAGGCACCTACTTAAACAAGTCAAAGCAGTCAGTTAGCCCTTCAACACGTATACGACATGCCGTCTATAAAAAGAGACCAAAGTGCGGGATTAATTTATGAAGACTCAGGTCTTGGCTACAGGATATCTCTGTCTATCAATCTAGCACAAAATATTCATGAAAATGGAACATTGCAAGTACAACATCACAAGATGTGTAACTTCAGCAAAATGGATGTGCTGTGGGCTTTCTAAACTTTAAATGAGTTTTACCGAAAATTGCATCTTTCACGTACAGCATGTTCTAAATTCTGCATCTAAAGCCATAATACTCCCATTATACAACAGTATACATCATTTTTGAGATTTTGTTGCTAATCACAGTGGTATGAATAACTCAATACCTGCCATGGGGTCCCTTTTCATAGACATAATCATATTATTGCCTTACCATAATTCTTAAACTTTAGCCAATAAAAAGATTAACCTGATAAAATTTGCTGTTCTGAGCGCCGAAGGACAAAGTACAAGTAACAGCGGACTTCCAGGAACTTGGTTCATGTCTCTTTGCATTTTCTTCCATTTTGGAACGAGTGCTTTCATAAAGGATGTTGGATTGTGACTTAGATCATTGCACAGTGCAAAATGATGCTCTATCAGTCAAAAAATCAACCAAAATATGAGAACGTAAACTGACCAGAAAACAAAAAACATCCAATAGGAAACTTGGGTCAACATCAGTTTTTGATTCAAACTCTTCAAGGCAACTGATTGCAATCTAACAAAATCTAATGACTTTTGTGCACTGGTATCTAAAGCATTGTGTATCCAACCAAAACACAGATACCTGATAGCTATATCGTAATTGTAATCACAAATTTGTACAGCAATGCTTCAAGAGAAACTCCATAAAGGCACTCCTGACCTGAAAATGCAAGACTACAATCAAACACAACAGTTTTAAGCTCTGAAGATTTCTTTTTATGTCAAAATTATTTCTAACTTCTTGTGTGACATGATGGATCTCAAGCCAGATACTTCCACTTAAAGTTGTTGTCCAGTAACTATCACGGAGGCATTTTTACAAAGCCCTAAAGCAGAAGGAATGTGATAAATTCGCATCACATGTCTGTTTTTGTTTACATCTAGCCATCATCATATCAGTCCTCGAAACACTGTTGTGTGGCTTGGCAATTATTAGTGCTGCAATTAGCTTCAGGGATGCTTTCAGCCAGATATTCTTGTTGTAGTATTACATAAACATATCAGACACTTGACAAATCTATCATATCAGCAAGCAGGCCAACCCTTTTCATATTTTTCGACCAGTCTTTATTGAAGGCTGTTAAAACCCATCTAGGCAACACAGAGACGGCTGACACATTACTGGTATTGCTTTCATTATTGTTTGAAAAGCTCTATAAAAATTGTTAGTATGAACAGTAGTTACTTCAAAAAATTAACTTTCATCCGACTCCAAATTACAGAAAACCATATGCCTAATTTGTTCTTTGTTCACCATCGCAAAACAAAATAGATCCCCAACTTTCAAACTTGCAAATATATCTGCAACAACTGTTCCACATGTGTGCAAATAACTAATCAAATGCCAAAATTGTAGCCTATTTATCATCCTAATTAACAGTCAACTTATTTATGTAGGTCAAACGCTGGTGCCCTAACTTCCAACAACTAAATAGTAAAAGCATTCCTATAATGTCTCAATTTTGCACTTCTGGCACATGTGAAAAGTTTTCCTATGTTGCAATAATGCACCTGTGGCATGCAAAGGGTAAACATAGCACAGGTTGAAAAGTTTGAAGCATTGTGATTTAGAATAAGCTGCATCTTCAGAACTTCTACTGCTTTAATTATAATAATCTCTTCAAAGAATGTAGACAAACTACACCAACCTTTTCATCTTTGTCCTTCTGTCAGAATTTTAGGTCACTCTACCTATTCTGAGATGTGCAACTCTATCTTAGTTAACTTCAAATCTTGTCAAAGCTTATTTTAGATTAAATTAACAAACTTCCTTTTAAATTAAAAAATTAGTCAGGCTAACTACATTTCTGAACACAAGGCAAACCAATTTTTTTAAACTATGCTAAACAGTTACACTAGGACTTAGCTAGATTCCCTTGGAGAAAAAATTTAAAGTAAAAAAAGCTGCGAAGATACCTATCACCTACCGTCTAAGAGCATATCTTCTAATTCAACTTTTGTTAGCATTCCCACATAGTGTTTATTTAACACGTCTATTAAGTCTGAAGGACAAATTGGCTGATTTCCCTTTTCCTTCAGTTCATCAGTAATCTTTCTCTGTGAGATGAAACAAATAAAATGATTACAAATATAATAGTAAAGATGTTTGTCAGTAATGGTAGATCATCATTTATTAACAACGCATTTGGCTCCACCAACCCTCACCACACCGCTACTGCCCTATATTAAGGTTTGATGTAATTTTATTCATACATACACAAGTGAGGACTCGAAGAGGAAAACTGAGCACCAGTTTTAAAGAACTGATTTCATTCCTTTAAATATAGCCCAGACCTGTTTTTTGTCCAAGCTGTGATGCTAATCCCACCAATTCCTGTGTAACTTCAAACTTACCATTCACTACGTGTATGAAAACTAAGGGCTGTGCAGTTTTTGTATTGTCAGTGCTCTCATCCAAAGCTACCAAAATATACTTGCAGCTAGGAGTGCACCCATTCATGCAGCTTTTCAGTAACACATTTTGCAAGGTCCTCGAGTTGGTACTGAATTGTATCATTTTTTGTAACTAGATTTTGCTGAAAATACTGGCATTTTCTGGACATGGTGACTTTGCAAATATCTGTGCTGCTTTGAAGCTGGCACATGTGAAACATTTTGTTTTGTGCAACTTCTTTGTGATATCAACTTTGTTTTGCCTATAGTCAGTCTTCTTTAACTGTTCGATTTTCTTTCTTCTCAAGTCATCCGTGAATTCGTGATAAACAGTGGCATGTTTTATTTTGTAGTGTCACCTGCAGTTAAATTCTTTCATACTGCTAACCAATTCATGGCAAACCATACAAGCTGATTTGCTGTTAAAAGCATCCACAAAATAATGAAATGTCCATTCATCATTTACCAAAGATTTCCCTCTTCAATCTTATGCTTTTTAGTTATAGGTTTAGCATCTTCACTTTTGGTATGGTAAATATATATTTTAAAAAAGCATGGTTTTTGTTGATGCCAATGAAAGAAATAAGTTCTAGAATGGCTGATGCACAAAACTGAAGCAAGATTACACAAAGTTAGTTTCTGTGTTGGGTTGTGTTAGGTTGCAAAATTGTTACTAATTCAATGAAGTCCTAATTTCTTTCATATAACTACTGCTTGCTGGCCATTTTCCCTCGTCATTTCAAATTGCCCCAAGGGCTACAGAGAAGAATTTTGGGGCTGCATGCAGCCAATGGGTTGTGCACCCCTGCAGATCATATCTTTGTTGAAGTCCCACAACACAAGTCTCGGTTTTCGACATCTCAAGTACATTCATCAAAATTTCAGTAAAATAAGACCCAGGTACCCAAGTCCATTCGCAGTGGGTGCCAGATTAGCCATTACTTTATTTATAGGACAAGTACTTTAATATCGCACCTCCAATGCACATATTTCAGGTGGGAACATTAATAAATACATTTATTAGCATAGGCAAAATAACCTACATAATTCTTAGATACATTTCTGTGTGATAAGATTCTGCTGAGGTAAAAACTCTGTACTTTCTAAATTAAAGATTTGCAACACTTGCTTTGTTTGTTTTTGGATATTTTTGATGGTGCCACTGTAGTGTTAATAATGCCACCAAAAGTAAACAAATAAACTATACATAGAAATTATATACAGTGTGGACGCATTAACATGCTCCTGGTTTACCCGTGATTCCGCATAACGCGAAGTGGTCGTATGTCCCCCAAAGCTAATAACTTAACACGTCTTTCAGTTAACACATTGTACAACTGCAGTGAAGCACTAAATATATGGGCTCACAGAACTACTACCCGGAATAAGGCTAATTAAATCACTGGAACGTGGTCTGCAAGACGTACTCTGGCATTCAATCGCGAACTTGGCATTAGTTGTACAAGCAGAAGGGTGTCTTCTAAATAGTGCATGTGACTCAACCGCAGGAGGGAGCTATTTAGGGCAGGAGGAATGGACAAGGAAGTCTGGCTGGAACCGGTTTTAACCAGTTAGGAGGGGGAATCGGCAGGACAAGGCAGGTATGGCCTGACCGGCCTGACCACAGAAAGGTTGGCTGGCTGGGTGGCAAGCTGGGTACAGACATGCCTGCCGTGCGAAGAAGCAAGAGCTTGACTGGAGGGTACAGTGTGGGATATGGAGTGTTGGTGACCGAGTAGCAGAGGAGATATATTTCAATATTGTCCCATTTAATGCTCGAACTGATTTACATGCTGTTTTGAAGGTGTGTTCCCCCACGACTTTGCTTTAACGTGTCGGCACTGTATATAGAAACTATATATAGAAAGGTACTATAACTACCTACCTACCAGCACCACCACCACCACCACCAGCACCACCACCAAACCACACCACCACCACCACCACCACCACCACCACCACCTCCCGTCCATCCGTCCGTCCGCCCCTCCATCAACTGCAACAGATAGTGGTGGCCATATGAGTCTGGTGACTCCAACTTCAGCTCAGATGCTGAATGGGAATAGGTGACAACTGATGTGTGCTGGTTCATCATACTGAAAAGTAATATCTAGAAATGCCCATGTATTGGGCATTCGTGGCCCGGGTACCATCCTTTGGGTGGGCCTCCATATGCCCCTGACAGGCCTGCTATCGAGCAGAAGAAAATGCCAATTAATGTCCTTAACACTTTCCTATCCAAAATTTAAAAATTTTTGACGGATCACTTTCCTCAATTGTGTAGAAAAAACAAAACTTCTTAATCCATATATTTTTAGGTAAAAACTTTTCAATCCATAAAGATAAAACAGTACATCTCAATTAATATTCAAAAAATAGAAAAGCGAGAACTGCATTGATAATAAAATTTGTCCCATACCCTTGAATGTTTCTTTTTAGCATCCGGTTTTGACACATTATCTTCTTCTCCAGTATTATCCATGTCATTTATGCTTTCTTGTCCTCCAACATCCATTTTGTCATCGTCATCTTTGTCACTATGGAATGACATTTCTTCAACCAGTTTCATCTTATTTCGCTTCTTCTGACTCTGACTTTGTTCAGACTTTCGCTTTTTTGCAGTATTTTCATCCTGGATATGTTTCTTTGATTTTTCCTCTGAAAAATAATTGATGCCACAATGAAAAACAAATAGAAAGTGAATAGTAAACTATCCTCAGAGAAAAAAGGAGAAGACTGGAACATTTGCAATGTCTCACTAGGAAGCAAATTTCCTATAATCAGAGTGGTTGAATTCAATCAAATCAATAGCCAGATATGTAATTTAATTTTTTACAAAATTAGCAAAACATCTTCTCTTGACCTTATCTCTTCTTGTAACACCACTCTTTCACAATTCTTCACAAACCAACTACCGTTATCAAATCCTGTTCCCATTCTAACAATCCTTGGTATAAAATTCCTATTGCCATGCCTTCAAATCTTTCTGCGGATGCCTTGAGCATGCTTACAAATGTAACTGTACCAAAATTCAGCTATGTCACTTACTGCCCACACTGATATTCTGGTGTAAGAAAATGCAGAGCACAATAAATGTTGAACATTACTCAAATGCTTTTGGCAATTTTACGTGATATATGAAAATATATGGTCCTTACATGTTACGTGACTGTCAATATAGACACCAAAAAATTTACATGAGTTCACTTGTAAAATCTTATGCTTATCGATGCAGATATTTATGTTAATATTAGGTACTGGTTTCCTATGTGAAAAAAAATAGGATGAAGTTGGTTTTGTTTAACTTTAAGGATAATCTGTTTGACCGAAACCAGTCAGCAACCAATATGAGTTCATTATTCTTCTTCTTCAGTGTTCTGTCCTTAGCCAGGTCCAAGAATCCAATGACACCACTCTTCTCTGTTCTGGGCCCTTTCCTTAACTTCTTTTGTAGCCCCGTCTTCTTTCTTTATCCATCATCCAGTTCAATAGCATATTACTCGGTCTTCCTTGGACCTTCTTTCCTTCAGTTCTTCCTTCAATCACTGTCCTCAGGAATAGGGTTGTTAATATCGGTTTTTTTTTGGCAAACCGATTAATTATCGGTTGTAGAAATCCGATTTTAAACCGATTATCGGTTTTTATTGGCCTTCATAGCAATTAGCAAATTTAATATATTATTAAATAAATATAATGCAGTTACTTTATTATTACATATCGTAAGTTACGTACGTACATGCAACGCAGTGTCAGTCAACACCGAAATATTTATTTTCTACTTATAGATTGAAATTTTTTAATTGAACATAATTTATACTGTATGTTTATTTAAGAAATCTTTTATTCATTAAACAACATAAATAAAAGTATAAAAACATATTCCTAATAGTAATCATATCGGCATTCTTAAGTATCGTGGTCCAATTTTGTTTTAGCACGTGGGCATGGCTTCAGCCCTGGCTGCAGCAACTACAGCCGACTGTAAGAGGCTCATCCAACAGGATGCGCAGCTCAATGAATATGACCACATACCTGTGCAGTAATAGTAATAGCCAAGATAGCATGGATGCAAGCTAGGCATACCTCTGATGACAGTCATTGCCCAGGCTGCAGCGGCCAGTAGAGCGAACAGTCTTGGATGAGGACCGATGTGCAGCGCATCCTACTGCATAAACTCGGACGCCCGCTGAGCCCTAGGACTGCAGCCCGGCATGGCACGCCTGAACCCACGCCCATATGCTAATGGTAACATTGGATGCTATAAGATTGCCGCACGGAGGGCTCACAAATTTTGAACAAACGCACCTTTTTATCTGCCGGCCATATTGGATCAAAACAATCGTAAAAACTAAACAAATCCACGAATTATTTCTTCCTGGCATTTCTTAGAATTTTCACTACGAAAATGTCAAAAAAAATTAATTCGATTATCGTTTTGTAAATAAGAAAACCAATAATCGTTTTCGAAACCGATTATCGGATTTCCGATTATCGTTTAACATCCCTACTCAGGAGAGAATTTCCATGCGGCATGTGACCAATCCAGTTCATTTGCCTCCTCCTTATTGTATTGACTAGTATCCTTTCTTCTTGTATCAAGTGTAAGAACTCCTGATTTGTTTTATAATCTTCCAGCTGATTTTGGCCAGTCTTCCCCTGAACATATTGTCCTACCTGGATCAAGTATAGCTGTTGCTACAAAAAAGGTTTCACAATGATCATAGCCAGCAAGTCAAAGAAAAAATTTTAGAAATCATATGAACTTGAATTCCTAGAATGCATAAGTCACATGTGAAGCATTCTTTAAAAGTTTTAAACCAGCCTTTATCATAGACTACTGCTGCAAAATCAGATCTGATCCATATTTTTATCCTTACTATTGCCAAAACTGAACATAAATGCTCTTGCCTGGCTGGTTAGACTGTCAAAAACACAGATGTAGAATCATAATATATTTTCCTTTTCAGAACAAATATCTCTGCACTTATTTCATGTAGGTGTAGGCATTAAAAGGAAAAAGCAACAATTAGTTACTCTGACCTCAATTACAATTAAAGGATGCTGGTTCCCCAATTTCCAGCAGCCTAAGTTTAACAGAATCAAAATGTAGCACAGAGGTGCAAACAGCAAGCATGGCACCATACTTGCAGTATAGGGGATAAGCCTATTTTGGGTTTTCTTTGGGGCTTTGCACATCCCACCGCAGAAGCGATGCTCTAATTTGGTTATGGCTTTGGCCTACTGGCTTGGCCTATTAAGCGTTGTTCATTCGTTAGTTTTAGTGTAGTGCTGCTATCAACGTAAATCTGTTTGAATTAACAAAATTTGCAAAGATCAACTAAGCATTTTGACATTTTGACAAAAACTAGGAATTATACATAGTAACACTAACTGTGTTCAGTGCCAGCAGCCATTTAGCTTGATCAAGTAGTCATCAAAATAAAGCGGATACATTTGGAACGCTTCCCCTGCTAAATATTTCTTCCATTTTTATCTAATTTGTTTCTTTTCTTAAAATTTTAACAACATGTGTTTCTTTTACACCTTCAAACCATTGACATCACGTGTTTAACCTTAACATGTGTCCTTGTTAGAATGTTTGACAGAAGCCACGCCTATGATTGAAGTCATGAAGACAGAAGATACGTTCACAGCGGCCAAAATGGGCTGTCCCCTATGCTGCAAGGGCAAACATGTAATATTGGGATCCGCTTTAGGACCGCTCTATGGTGGGCTTCGTCTTTGGGGATTGTGGGTGTGGCGTGGATTGTGGGCATGGCTTATGGTATTGTGTGAAAGGTTGAAGTTGCTGCAAGTTGTTCGAGCTGAACACAATTTGCAAAAATTAGATAAGCGTTTTGACGTACTTACAAACCAAAAAAATTATCCCAAGTTATATGAACTGTGTAAGGTGCCAGCAGCCATATAGCTTGTCAAGAATTCTGCAAAACTTAGTTGATAAGTTTGGATGTGTTTAAAATGCTGAACAAAGCAACCGGTGCTAAAGGACAGCATCCTGGATGGCTAAGTTCTTATACCTTTTATTTTACTGGGCTACGGAGACACCCATGCAAACATTGGATACATAATGGATATTGTTTTTCCGGAGAGTAAAGAAATTTCTATTCTTATACCTGATGTTTCGTGTTTATTATCTTACTTACCATGTTATTAGCTTACCATGTTATCAGCTTAAACCACGCCTTTAAGATACGTCACAGAACCCTTGCCTATAGCGAAACTCTTGCCCCTTAACGCCCAATATAGCCCAAAATACAGTGGACCGATACTACATAATTGCCGCTCAAGTTTGCCAGCATGGCAATGCACTTAATGTCGCATGGATATGCCAGTGGCTTTCAAAGGGCTAAAATCATCAATTTTCGCGTATTTCTGACAACATTCATTATTCTTTCTGAAAAGTAACTTAAAATTGATGTTCGGTTAATTCTTTTCGCAACTTGTGTTACGCGTGTAATCATATATGAAGAACTCGATATGTTCCATTTGGTTATGGTAGTATTTCCTACGATTTTGTGGTCTTAAAAGGCCGAAACAAATATAGAAACCGAACTGATGAAGCCCAAAAGGCGGACACGAATGTTTAGGCCGACACAAAATTTATAGGCAAGCAGTGTTCGTAAAACTTGATTTATCGCTCAATAATTTATGTACTTCATAACCACTGCTTTAAAAAAGTACACACAGCTTACTTTTTCCTTTATTAGATTTAGATTTTCCGGGTTTTTCTTCCATCCACCAATCGTTTCCTAAGTCGTCTGCCATTTTCAACAGAAATCGTATTGCAAAAATAGTAAAACGATCAGCGTGTTTCAACTTTACTACTTTTCGACACAACAAATAATCTGTGTAAGTAAGCAAGAAGTCGGCCGAAGTTACCATTCTTCAAAAATATTCTACCGCTCTCCATTCGAAATCGTAATCGTAAGCTTGAGATTTCTACATCGCCCAACTAAAGCCAAGTCGCGGGAACCAGCTTATTTACAGTCGCTCAGCCAAAACAAAATCGATAGGCAGAAAGGGTTCTACATTGCGCCTGTGAATAAGCTGGTCCCCGCGACGTGGCTTTCGTTGGGCGCTGTAGAAATCTCGGAATTACAAATTGCGATTACGATCAAGATCCAGGAGTCAGGTAGTCAGACGGCTACGGCGGATGGTGTTTCGGATTGGAGCGGAGAGAGATTGTTGGAAGAGTAATGTTTTCAGATCTGAGTGAAAGACCAGAGCAGAAATTGCAAGAGGTGAAGTGTTGGTGAGTTCGTATGATGGATCAGATAATTGTCGTAATTCTGGTTGGAGTTTATTCCAGAGGGGTGGAGCGGCTATGGCTATGGAGCGATTTCCAGCTATTAAGGATGAGGTGACGGGGTGCGAAGAAGTGTTAGGACAGAAGAGGATCGAGTTGAACGGAGTGGTTGGATTGTAAATAACTGGTGAAAATAGGAGGGTTGAGAAGATTGAATTATGTTATAGGCAAGCGAAAGGACTTCATGCGTTCGGGTATTTTAACGCAGTTAAGTGATTTGAGAACAGGAGTGATGTGATGGTGTTTGGAAGTTTTGGTGACAGCACAAGCAAGAGCATTCTGGATAGCTTAAACCCCCCCAGAATTGCCACAGTTTTCTGACCCATCATACAAACTCATCGATGCTCCACCGCTTGCAATTTCTGCTTTGGCCTTTCACTCAAAACTCAAAACATTCCTCTTTCACAGATTGTACCCTGACACCTATTCTTTCTCTTATCTCCCTCTCCGCTCCAATCCCAAACATCACCCACCGTAGCTGCCACGCTGTCTCTCTGCCTGACTTTTGGATCTTGACCTGGAACCGAACCCTTCTGTTCATGATTTAACTCAACAGGTTAAAAATCTTTTTTGGACTCGATCGGTAATTCACATAATTTCTTCAAAATGACGCACATCTTCGGCAATTAAACCACAAATCAAAGAACATGCAACATACTACCGAATCTTGTTTGCATTAACAATTTTCTTCCTATGATCACCCATGTCAATAATATGGGAATGCCTTGACAGTTTCTATCTTGTTTTATGAAATTGTTAGCAACACAGCACCAACTGTAAGGTCACTGCTGCCAATTCACAAAAGTCCTAATACTATACCAAGCGTGCAGCGCATCAACTAATCAACATCAGAAACTGCGCTAAAATTGCTTCAGCAGAGTCCTCGGCGAGGTTCTGCGCACCCGGCTATGCTAAGGCCAATTGCTTCAACACGCAGGAGCAGGATGGCATAGCAGAAGGCGGTTCTGGCAGAGTTCGACCCTCTGCTTGAAAGGGTCATCCGCCACCATTGCACAGGACCTCGATTCGCCATCCAAGCTTTGTCTTCATCAGGGTGCATTTACTCAAACACAGTGAAGGTCTCAGTCGTCTTCTTCAACCTGCGCAGCTATGACGAACACCCGAATGTCCACACTAGGCGCATCGCAGGCCATGCCAGGAGAGCAGGTCCGCGCTTCGTTCTTCAAAAGGCTCGCAGACTCTCCATCACCCCGAGTGTTCTCTAGGGATGCAAACCGGGGGGGGGGGGGGGGCGTAGGGCACCCCATATTTCGATGGTACGGATCTTCGACATTCCTGTTGCTGTTCCAACGACATCAGCCCCGCTGTTGGACTCCAGTTTTAGGCATTGAATTCCGTTATTTTGGCTATATTGGCCATGAAGTGTACTGCTGTACGCACGCGTGAGTACGAATGATATGCCAGTTTGTTCCTTTATTTTCGGCTCTATCGTCGTTAGCATAGATTACGCTGGTGAAAGTACGCATAACCGAAAAAGGATAGGTCTAGGCTCATCAGATGCGTCAGCACTGGCCTATTGTGTTAGTGCACAGTGGTCTGTCAGATCGAAAAGTATTTGTCGGCTAAACCGGAAGCTGACAGTTTTCGATTATAGAATGTTTGCCTGCGGGTGGCATCAAGCCCCGCCAGCCTCGTAGGAGTGGCCTTCAGTGCAAGCAGTCCCCAAATTGTGGTTGTAGGCGCGGTGCAGGTGATGGCAAGGGGTCGGAAAACACTAGGTAAACAAAATCTTCCTTTTACATCTACTAGTTAGGGACTAGTTTTAGAAGTAAACTATGTTTCAAACTACTTGTATAACTACTTTTGCTCGTGTCATAATTAGATAGGCCCTATGAGCTGAGTTGCTGGATAATATATGTAGGCTAACTGACTAATTATTAATCGTTACTTTAAAATCAAACAGCAAATCAAACAGTTTTTAAAGTAATGTTCAATATTTTATGCAAGCATCTGTTAAAATGTCTCACATTGACAAAGCAACGAGAAAACATGGCAGAAGAATGAGTTGATTAATACATAATATTATGCCACTGTCACCGTGCGTAAATGTAAATGTATGCAGTTTTATATCGTAAACATAAACTCCAAATTTCTAAAGCGCTACTTAAAAGCTAAGTGCAGGGCACTAACTTATTCACAAGTGCTGCGTCAAGTCAGTGGGGTTGTCCAAAGACGCCATGTCAAGAACCAAGTCCGGTTGCCAGAAGACCAGAGAGAAGGGACCTAGCGATAGTATGGCCTTGACCCTGATCATTTTGCAATGAATACTGGTCTATGTAGTAAATTATGCAACTGAAAGACTCTCGTGCTGAGAAAGTAGTTGGAAAAAAGTAGCCAACTGCAAATTGAGATTCTGTAGAATTAAATACTAGTTACAACTACTCTCAAAAAAGTAGTTAACTTCTTTTATAACTACGGGAGACCGGGGATGGTTGAAACACTTTCTACGTTTTGAACTTTTTCTTAACAGTTGTAACACTTAAACTTCCTGTAAAAACACCAAGACCGGGGATGGTTGAAACACTTTCTACGTTTTGAACTTTTTCTTAACAGTTGTAACACTTAAACTTCCTGTAAAAACACCAACCATTGCATCAACATTGGCAGTATTATAGAATACGATCAATTTTTCTGCAATATTTAAGATAACAATGTGACGAAGTTTAAACAAGTGCACCAGAAGTGTTTCATTTTGCCCCATGCCGGAGCAGGTTATAACACACTGTGAGGTAAATTGAAACATGCTAAAATATATAATTAATATTCGACTTAAATAGCCAGTAATGTTGTAAGAACTAAATGTTATCATTCTAGGGATTATAATTCGATCAGTGACCTGTAGCAAAAGTGCTAATATTTATGCTGCAACTTTAACAGTCAGTCTTCAGACTTATCAGCGTGTGCCTACGATAGCTGTTTAATCAGCCAACTGATTTCCTTGAAATATCAGTTAACCAACGTTAACTTAACTATAATAGCTTTTGCAGCCAATGTTATAGGCTAATGTCGTCTTCACAGACAGGACAAATGAAGACAACTGAACCTTCAGATTCATGGACAGTGGTTGCTGCACCAGGAAGCTAAGACTGTTCGGCAGTTTGCTGATTTTTTACCTTGAGATTGCTGCTTGGCTGGTTTTGCTCCTCGGGTTGATCAGTGACATATGCTGGCAAAAAGTCATCTTCTTTGAATATATCTTAGTTAAACGGGAAAATGCCAGCCACCTTGAACCCAGCAGTTATGTTGCCAACACTAGCAGCTGTTGGTAAAGCCTCATGTATTATTCCTGGTATAGGCCTATCATAGATTGTCATGGTTTTTCCAGGATTATTCTTCATCCATGCATCAGACGCGGAATTAACAAACTTCTTTAGAGATCCATATACAGAAAGGTTCAAGGGTTGCAGTTTATGACTGCAGCGAGGTGGAAATGATAGTAAAACAACTCCACTGCCCTTGCAGTAATCAATCACCTGTTTAGAAAGGTGTGATTCATGATTGTCAAGAATCATTAATATGGGTTTGTTGGCACAACATTGCATGCTTTTGACAAAATGCTTCACAAATGATAGGAAGATGTCTTTATTCATCCATCCAGATGGTGTCGCAGCACTGATGCAACTGGCAGGTCAGTCTTGAACAAAATGGTCACTGTGTAACATTGTGCCCCTGCCTGATGTTGATGTTCTAGATAGGCGGACTTGTGTATTCCTAGTTAAGTGAAATTTTTGATGGACTCTTTAGTTAAGTGAGTGAATTCCCTGGTGGATTCCATGGATTCCCTAGTGGATTTCAGGGATTCCCTAGTGGATTCCCTTGGATTCCTTGGATTCCCTAGTGGATTTCCTTGGATTCCCTAGTGGATTCCCTTGGATTCCGTGGATTCCCTGGTGGATTCCCTTTTGTAATCCCTTGGATTCTCTAGCAGATTCCTTTGGATTCCCTTGTGGATTCCATGGATTCCCTAGTGGATTCCGTGGATTCCATAGTAGATTCCCTTGGATTCCATGGATTACCTAGTGGATTCCCTAGTGGATTCTGTGGATTCCCTAGTGGATTCCCTTGGATTCTGTTTGGATATAAAACTGAGGACTCTGACAGAGAGCAGAGAAGATCGGTGAGTAGAAGATAGAGATGCGTGAACTTAGTGTTACGCCTCATTTCTTGTTAACCTACTGTCGGCTATTGGTTCCTGAATAAAAGGTGTACTTCAGAACGTCGGATGTGTGCGTGAAATTCTTGAAATCCTCTGATATACCACGGAGGTCGGACCAAAGGGCATATTGCTTGGTCCCTCGCACGGACACATCGAGGAGCAGAGGGCAAGTTCGCCCGAACTGGTACCAGAAGCGGGGTCTCTGCAGCTGGCGGAGGTACGGCCTGGAGGTAGCCGACGTCGAACATGGACGACGCTCGACGGAGCAGTGGTGATACGCTGTGGGACGTGGCAGATTCTGATTGTTCGTCGAACTCGCTCCCTCGCCCAGCCAGTAGAAGCGCGCGGAAGAAGGGAGGCCGATTCGGAGATCAGCTGATACCACTTCACGATCGATGAAAGCCGTCGCCGCGTCCGGGTGCCGGAAGGTGCAGATGAAGCCCGATCTTCGGGAAACAAAATCGCGCGCCGCTGGATTTGGTCTATGGAAGACCTCCTGATGGGGTAGTGGATGAAAATACCTATTCCTCCTTTATGGAATCGAGGGCCGAACAAATGGAGGCCGCCTACCGGATGGTACGCGAGAATTTGCAGAGGTTGGCCGAGCACAGTAAGCACGTGTATGACTTGCGAGTGCGGCCAGCTAAGTTAAATGTGGGAGACCTAGTTTGGTATTTCACGCCACGGAGATACCCCGGCCGTAGCCCAAAGTGGCAGCGTATGTACACCGGCCCCTTTATTGTCACGTGCCAGCTAGGCCCCGTGAGTTACCTGATACAGAAAACGGAAAAGAGCAAGCCATTTGCGGCGCATGTAGATAAGCTAACACCCTGCCACGCAGTAACCCGGGGTGGGGAGGCCGAAGACACCGAGGAATCCAGAGACGGAGGGGTGAGCGGCGAACAACCTGATGCCGAGTGGATGCCAGAACGGCCGCGGCGCGCGGCGCGGAGGCCGAACCGATTCCAGTAACGTAACGCTAATGTGGTTGCTATGGAGACGGGGAATTCAGCTATAAAAGGCTGAGACATTGATCGCTCATGAATCATTCGCAACGGATTATCATGGATAACGAGATGACAGTCGAATATGATCCGCGGAAGTCTGTTCCATGGAAAGCACAGACTCAAGTCGCGTCGGCAGCACCCCAAGAGATATCATGCCCTTCAAGTTCGCGGAATGTGTGTTGAAGGCCGCCAGTCTCCGCGCGCCGAAGCTTACGTCGCCTTGCCTGCTGCACCGCCGTCTACGCGTCACGCTGCCACCGTCGACCCGGCTGCCGATGTCGAGAATCCGCGTCCGTCGTCATTGAACCCGACACGCCCGTCGCTCACCTGGATGCGCCGCCACCAAGTCCGCCTCTGTCGGGGGGTTGTCTTCACGTTCTGGGGCGTCCGTCTACATTGCTGCCCCACCGTCTGCCAGGCACGATGCTGTCTCGCCTGCCGATAGCGATAGCTCCTTGCTGTCGAACCTCGACGCGCTCATAGCCTCCCTGGAAGAACCGACCCTGAGCCCCTCTCCGTCCGTCACCTTCGTCGCTTCGTCCGTCAACGACGACGAGTTGTCGCCATCGGATCCAACACGATCGTCACCTTCCTGGAAGCATCGCCGGGAACTTCCACTATGCCTGCCGTCTTGCTGATTAGCCACGACGGTCACGACCGCGTTATGCAGATCAACCTGCCGAACGAGGGAAGAGGAACGGGTGTTCCGGCTGTGGATGTCTCTGACGCAATGGATCTCGATTTGGATGACTTGCCAGATCTGAGCGGAAACTTTGGACCCAACCTGGTAGCTTCGGGTTTTACCAAGGAGGACCTCACCCAGATAATTTGTGAAGCCGTCACGGTGGCCGTTTTCGTCACAGAGGATCAATTCTGTGCCCGCTTCCCCCGCTGCCCTCCGTGGGTTTTGCGCAGCGCGTACTGTGCAATGTGGCCCGGCGGCCAGAACCCCGTGGCGGAAGTTCTGCCGTTTCCGGCTGTGGAGGACGGTGAACTGGACAACGATGACGTGATTCTCTTGGACTAATGTGGACTGTCCTGTTACCTTCTATTCGTCAAAAAGGGAACTTTTGAAATGTAAGGGGGAGAAATTGTAACGTTGCACCCTGGCTCATGTTGAGGTTCTAGTTAGGCAGACTTGTGTATTCCTAGTTAAGTGAAATTTTTGACGGATTCTTTAGTTAAGCAAGTGAATTCCCTAGTGGATTCCGTGGATTCCCTGGTGGATTCCATGGATTCCCTGGTGGATTCCGTAGTGGATTCCGTGGATTCCATAGTGGATTCCCTTGGATTTCCTGGTGGATTCTGTAGTGGATTCCGAGGATTCCCTAGTGGATTCCCCAGTGAATTTCCTAGTGGATTTCCTTGGATTCCGTTCGGCTACAAAACTGAGGACTCAGGGAGAGAGCAGAGAGGACTGGTGAGTAGAAGATAGAGAAGCGTGACCTTAGTGTTACGCCTCGTTTCTTGTTAGCCTACTGTCGGTTGTCGGTTACTGAATAAAAGGTGTACTTCAGAACATCGGAAGTGTGTGTGAAATTCTTGAAATCCTCTGATAAACCACGGAGGTCGGACCCAGGGGCATATCGTTCGGTCCCTCGCACGGACACATCGAGGAGCAGAGGACAAGTTCATGACAACTGTAGTTAATATGTGGAAAGATTAGCGTTGAAGGAACGGCTTTACTGACAGCATTTACTGCAAGAGCTAGTGTTACAAGGCTACTCCGTTCTTTGGATTCTCCTGCTTGCCTAGTACCCTTGGCAGCTACTATTTTATCTGGCTTTTGAACTGTGATTATTCCTGTTTCACCCATATTATAAATATCAGAACACGTAAACTGGTACCTATCCATCACTGGACAAGTTATCAGAGAACAATTTGACATTTGCTTTGTTGAAACTGGTTGACTTCCCTAAGTTGGTAGCTTCAGGAGTTCTAATGCATAGCTGCGAATGCTCTTTAAAAATGTTGCAACCCAATCAGTGCCCGCCATCTGAAATTCATGCCAACTTTTTGGTGTAGGTCTTTTCACATCATTATTAACTGCGAATCTGTATGCAAGCTTGTGAATCTCCTTTGGAGATAGGCCATAACACGGTTTTGCAGCTTTCTCTATGTAGTCTGTTAACAGCATTTCTTTTTCATCAGAAAACACTGCCCTTGGCGGTTTCACACATATTCTTCTCTAAAGCTTTCATCATTTTTCAGGTCAGTCAAAATTTGCATGCTTCATATACTTTTTGCAGTAACGAGTTAATGTCAAATAAGTGGATGCTGAAGTCCTTTGCAACCACTTGACAAGACTGACTACTATCAGTAACTGCTTTCACGGTTCATAGAATGATGTCTTGTGGTGTCTTCCCTTGCTCTGTCTTTTTCTTGTACGTCCTCATCTAAAGCAACAAGAGATCAAAGTAAGCATAAAGTCACTTTATAATTCAAAATAGTAATTAGCCTACTGCTGCAGTCAAACGGGGTAAGTTGAAACACAATGGGGCAAGTTGAAACGCCTATGTTTCAACGTAACCCCACATCTATGTCACAAATTTCAATGGAGATATAGGTAATTTAGCTTTCACATGTAGTTGAGCAAAATTCTCATTAAAAATAAGCATACATTTATCTGAAGAAAGGCTTAAATCCATAAATGTTGAATGTTTCATATGAAGTAAGATAATATAAAATAATAATAATTAGCAACTTCTAATGTGCCAGTGTCTAATGCACAAGGACATCAACCTATGGCACACCAAAACCAAGCCACAATCAGGTTGATATCCAGAAGGTCAGTCCGCACAACAGAGAGGCAACCTATGGTGGATAAGCAGTTTGAAATAGGTAAGTTTTAAGTTGAGAACGAAATGACAGGAGCGACTGAGCAGAACGAACAGACACAGAGAGGGAATCCCAAAATTTTGGTCCAGCAACCGAAAATGCTCGTTTACCAAGAACAGTTCTAGCCCAAGGTATGACCAGAGAAAGACAATCAGATGACCTTGCAGAATAATGGTAAGTCTGGGGAATAAGGATTGATTTCAAGTATTGTGGTTGGCCATAGTTCAATGTTTTATAAACTGTAAGTCCTAATTTGAAACAAATCCTTTGCTGAACAGGAAGCCAATGTAAAGATTTAAGCACAGGGGGTTATATGCTCATATTTAGAAGTATTTGTTATGGCTCTAGCCAAGGAGTTCTGAACTCTTTGGAGTTTCTGCATGTTTGATTTAGTGACACCAACAAGAATGGAGTTACAATAGTCAAGACGACTGGAGATATTAACAGTTCATAGAATGTTAAAAGTTACATCCATAAATTTTGAATGTTTTATATGTAGTAAAATATTAAAAGTTCATAGAATGTTAAAAGTTACGTTGTGTAAAAATCGTTTTCTTCTCGACATTTTCCAATAATCTGCGAGTTTTCATTCCGATGACGCAGCCGACGCCTGTTGGCAATGACGTCACTAAATTAAGGGCTCTCTTGGATAATTGTAAGCAAATTAGGCGGTGTTTCATCCTACCCACTGAAACTGAAAACACTCCTGTTTCGCAGATCCTATCCTGATTCCTCTTCTTCCCCTTATCTATCTTGCAGCTCCGATTCCAAACACCACCCACCTTAGCCGTCTGACTGCCTGCCCTCCTACCTGACTTGGATCTTGACCTGGAACCGAACCCTTTTGACTGTCGATTTTTACTGAGCGCCTGTGATTAAGCTGGATCCCGCTACTTAGCTTTCGTTTGGCGCTGTAGAAATCTTGAGATTACGATTACCCTGCATAAAACCAATCCCAGTCTCCCCTACTTGAAAAGTAGTTTAAGCCTAAGCCTATTTGTTAATTAAAAATAATAATTGTATCCTAAAATTTTGGGGCATCAGGTGCCCTCGAGCTCAGTCGGGGACCGTAGTCCCTGGCATCTTCTGAAAAGCCCCCACCGTCGATTAGACAGACGCCAAAGATTTGAATCCCAGGCCCGTAACGTGATATGAGCGTTAAAACAATGCATAATTTTACTAACTATCTCTCGAATAGGCCTACTTTATTCAGATTTCACTTAAACAACGAAACTGCATCAGGAGCGAATAAAACCAACGAGGGGTCCGCGGCTATTTGCAATTGCAGTTGTATATTGGCTTTGGTTACCTATGCATTGATCTCATTCTCATACAGCGACCGCGTTGGGGTCGGTGCACCTGGGAGTCGGTTACAGGGTAATGTCCGGTATCGGTGGAAGGAAGCGAACTACGAATCAGCTGTGAGCTCGTCCGTTTGCCAGATTAGAAACGATGCATGGGTAGAACTAGAAGTATAAATGATTCGTGCGAAGTAAGTTGACTGGACAAATCCGAATACTTGTAATGGTGTAGAAAATGGATCTTCATCGCGTAGGCCTATACGATTGGCTCCTACCATCATGGCTGTTCATCGTCATTCGGCTTCAATCCTCAGGTTAGATGAATGCTTTCAACTTTCATGTAGTCAGAAGGCACTGTGGATCCAGATGTCTGTCAGGTTGGAAGTATTTCACATTCGACCATAGAAGATATATTCGCGGTCATACAAAACCCGTAAAAGCCATTTTGTCACCGACATGTTAGTCACAGAAAATAAATGACATACTCGTTCCACGTGAACATAAAACAATTAGTAGGTCTACATCCAAAATTTTACCCATAATCCTGCCAAAAATACCAACCGAAGGACACAAGAACCTACATCTTTATGAAAACCTCTGAGGCCTCCATTGAAATGCACTGGACTACTTTGTAATAGATATTGCATGTTAGTGAGCAAAACTTACATAATCATTCACATCACAAACCAAAGTTCATCCACTACTGTACTCCTCACCCATAGTACTACCCAAAACACATCCAATATCCGCAATATACACCCATATCTGCAGCAAACCCAGACACTTCCCATTTAATTATAATGGGAAGCATAGTAAGAAGTATTGAAATGGGGTTCATGTTCAGAAATATTGTGAATACATGAGCAAAAACTACATATTTGTTCCCATCACAAACCAAAGCTCATCCAACACCATACACGTCACTCATGCGACAACACAAACCGCCAGTCCCATGTTCACTGCAAAACGCCATATCACCATAGCAGCCTTGAAACTTCTCATCACATTGTAGTCGGAAGAATTCTAAGAAATATTGCAAATTCGCAAGCAGAAATGACATACTTATTACCATCACAAACCAAAGCATACACGTCACCCATATGGCTAAAATATCCATCTGATATCTGTATAAAACATCTGTATCTTAATGGCAACCCTTGAAACTTCCCACTACATTGCTGTGGTCTTCATGATGAGAAATATTGCAAGTTCGCCAGCAAAAATTGCGTAATCATCCCCATCACAAACCAAAGCACGTGCAATACCATACATATCAACCATATGACTGACGAAAACACCCATCAGATTTCCATTATAAACACCCATCATATCTCTGAAGTAGCCCTTGAAACTTCTCATTACATGTTAATATGAAGCATTTTAAGAAATATTGCAAGTTCACAAGCACAAGCAACATGCTGATTCCCATCACAAACTAAATTGCTTCCATCAACATACCTCCGCTTAATGGTATCACCAAAATGCCATGCAAGAATGCAAATTAGAAATGTGGATGGGAGACGTTACCCACAAATGCTGAATCAATGTATCTGGGATTGCCCTGCGAGTAATTAACCAGGAATCAAAGGGCAATCTTGCCATGAAAGTTTAAGCTTAGGTTTCACTTCCATGTGAGTGAAGGTAATTGGTGTTCATTCGCCATTGAACACGATTTTGTTCAACAAGAAATTGGTGTCGACATCATTTGCAGCATGCCCTTTCTGAAGCATTGCTATGTCCACAACATATTGTCGTAATGCTGTCTGGGGTATAAATAGCATTAGTAATTTTGCAGCTGTTAAAGCAACAGAGGGATTAGCCACCAATCCATGAGACAAGAATGGAAATTGACAACCAAAGCCAAGCATTGTTAAAGCAGAGTGGCGATGATAACACAGTGGCATCAATTAATAACATTGTATGCAATGACTAATTACTGCATTGAGTATAGATCGTTTGAAATCGTCCAACCAGTCATGGGGAGGGGGTATGTTAGGGTTTGTATTCCATGTCCATCTGACTAGGCTCCGCACTGGGTAGATTTTAAATATCGTCGAGTGACTAAGAAGCATGGAGTGAGTGTCTTGAGCCCCTCTGAGTTTAAACTTGTAATTAATGTACGGTACCCAACGGCATTAGTATTTAGAGTGTTATGCAGTTTCACATTTTGATCTTATCACAGGCCGAGAGACACTGGAACAGAGACATGAAACGGGAAAAGAGTTAGGGGTCCTTGGTTAGACACACTGATGATGCAGCTGTAAGATGTGTGATGGAGAAGGTGAGAAGTAAGCGGACATGGGGGTCAAATGGCTATTGCATCTGCTTTTGCCCTATAACCTCTGTTCAAATTCCAGGTCTGCCTGGTGCAATCAACATACAGTGTTTTATCAGACTGTGTGCCATCTCAGTAAATAGGCAGACTGAATTATGCAAGTAAAATACTTTTGCAATAAATAATTATGCCTAGCTTAGTAGGGGTGATATTCACTACAGCAGTGCTTTTGAGAGGTACTGTGTACATACGCAGACTACATACATTAGACATTAGGCATTAAGTCCTTCCTATGCAGGTCTGCACATCGGACAACACAACTTCTCCGTTCGTCTCTGTTAATTTTGACAAATGAATCTGTTGCATACATACATACATACATATTCATACATACAAGCATTGTAATTGGACATTTATAAAGTGCCGCTTCAAGAATAAACTCATCAGAGGTGCTCCCGACCCAAAGCAGGGAAACGACTGTCAGACAAGACAGTCTTCAGTTGCCTGCAGAAAAGCAGAATTGACAGAATGAGGACCTCAAGCTGCATCTCATGAGACAGGTTATTCCAGTAGGTCCGACAAAGGCAAAACTTCTACGTTGAGCTGTGGAAGTACACATATGCGGGATAATGAGGCAACCAGAGGCAGCTGACTGGAGAGAGCCGTGGCCAGGTATTGAGCAAACCAGAGTGCTGAAATCCTTAAGGTATGCCAGAGCACAGCCTCTGAGGCAATTACGCATAAAGGTTGAGATCTTAAACTCAATACGCTGCTGAATAACTAGGTAACTGGTGCTGAGTCTCACAGATAAAGGTGGTTATATGACCATATCTAGAAACACCTCCAATCAGATGAGTGGCAGCATTAAGTACAGACTGAAGCTTGCATATACAGCATACATATATAGTATTACATACATACATATACATACATACTTTACATATATTCATACATACTGTCCACCGCTCAATGCCACAACTTTGCTTTTGCTGGCCCTGCTTGGAATGACTTACCTGCCAACCTTCGACGGGAGCTTCTTTCCCTCTCCCGCTCCCTCTTCCGTAAGCGCTTGAAGACCATATTATTCCCCAGTTCTGGGATGGGCTGGGAGCGCCTCTGATGAGGCTACCTTGAAGCAGCACTTTACAAATTTACGATTACGATATATACATACATGCATAAATACATACATACATGTACAGACAGATGTACATATGTAAATTCGTTCATGTGCATATATACATATGGTATTTTCTTACATATGTACATTACATACATACAAACATAGGTCAAGGATTCATGCCTTGACATGATGGCCAGCAGTACCTCTCAGCATGCTGGTGCATGTACTTTGATAGAAAAGGCACTCAGCCAGAATCTGTTTTAGTGGTTTCAGGTTTTCAGTTATACTACAATACACACTTTGTTATGTTTGTTTACTGATTTTCGTTTGTTTGCCATAAATCTGTATAATGTCATATACCCAGCAATCTTTGATCAACTTGTGCAACCTCTAAAATGGTTCAAGTTGCATGAAATTTTCACCATTGTAGTTTTGTAATAGATGGACTGATATGGTAGGTTCCAGAATGGAACTTTACACAAAATTTTGTAAAACCACCCTGATATGCGTACATACAATCATACATACATGTTTGCATAGGTTGAACGCTATTTCATGTTGAAAATGTATTTGTCAGCAAGGAAATGCAAGGCAGGATGTTTTTGCAAAGTGTAAGAAACTTCTTGTGCTGGTCCTGGTACCATTTCAGGTTTCTGGTTGCAAATATCTTGATAATTTTGCAGGTGTAGCTGCTGAGACAATGTGTATTCATGAAGCTCCAATGGCATCTCCTAAAATGCTGACATCATTCAACTACCCTGCCATGGTAACAGCAATACAGTGCCAATGCATGATCATTCCTGTTCAACCAATTAAAGAACTCAACGTCCATGTTCAACTGAGACGATCTGATCGAACAGCAGATTGCAGACGGACACAGATGACCGTGTTCTACCGCAATCTCAGCAACATCATCTGTCCCACTGCTGATGGCCAGCTGATGTCTGGTGATGACAAAGATAACAGGTCATTAATGACAATTTCACTGTCACTCACTCAGAATGATCGACCTGTGATCACTCTATCCAATACTCAGCTGGAATTCATAAATGCTCAAGTCTTCCTAACCAGTAAGTCACTGGATATTTGTCGGATATAAAAACTGTTATCTATATGGCATCATGTCTCCTGTCATCTAGCTGTTGTCTCCTGTCATCTAGCTGTTGTCTCCTGTCATCTAGCTGTTGTCTCTTGTTATCTAGTTGTTGCCCCAGCAGTATAGTTTGAAAAGTTTAGGCATTTGACATAAAAGTTGGCAATGTTTAAAGGAAAACTTTGCATTGTTTGGCATCAAGTGTCTTGTTTACTAGCAAATTTTTAAAATCTTATTTTTGCCTATTACGGGTAATTGAGCTACTCAGTGTAAAATCAGTTTAGGCATCATCTAAGATACTGACTTCATCTTAAGAGCAGATGACAGCCCTTTGTCAGTGTGTTGGCATTATGTTAACAGAGTCTTTGCATCTGCTCACACATCAAAGAACCTGTGTGTTTTTGTCCTGTCGCTGTTTGGAATTCATAATAGCAAACAAATACTCCTTGCCTTCCATAAACTCGTGGGATCTGTGGCTTGGATGATGCATGATATCGTGAAACTGTTTCTGGTGCACTCAGTCTTCCAGGATGGCTTCAAGAGGCCTGATTTAGCCCTTAGTGTCAAATCTCGTGAAAAGCAAAGCATATGTTTCTTTTGTATTAGTGTGAGAGGTTTTGCGGTATGTTAGTAAAAATTGGGACCATCTTTTCTTGAGTATTCCAGCATCTGTGTCAGCAGCCCTCAAGCGCATCCTTTACCAACTGTACAAATCCCTCTGCTTGATAAGGATTTGAAACTGCTTGATATGGAGCTGATTTTGTTGTGGTCTGTTGTCAATGATGAGTTGTTTGTAGATACCTGTTCAACTGAATGTCTCTTGTAGAATCTCAAATGTTCGTTCTGAAGTTGTCAGCTTAGTGTATACAATTTCTGGCCAGCGGAGTGTACGTCAACCATTACTGAAAAGCAAAAACATATACCTCACAAACGATCTGCAGTAGTCAGTGTGAACCTGTTGCCATGATTTACTTGGCCATGCCCATAGGTGCCGTGGTGCTCTTACTGGATCAGTTTTGGTTTTTATACATTCTGGACATCTCTGTCATTTTTACTATGCCATTGTGTGCTTCACTGAACTGTTCCGGTATTCATTGGCATTGTTTATGAGGCACAATAAGGTCTCCTATTCCATGTAATGTATCCTTGATGCACCACTAACTCACTTTGTTGGTTGTAGAATGGCATAATCCCTGGAGATCTTGATGTATTAGTCCACCCTGATTGCGTTGACTGAATGGGGTAATGTTGTTGAGTGACGCTGTTGACAGTAGCACTAGAGGCAGAGCCTCTATCTGATTGCTTCTTGTTCACCTGTGTTTCTTGTTGCAGTTGGCAGGTGGGAGACAGTATCTGTTTTACCATGGCGATGAGAATCTCAAATTTCGATAATTTAGTCCAACTCTGCCACAAAATATAGCGCACCTCTTTATTTATTCGCTGCCAGTACACATACAGAACTTCTTCGTCAATTTGGGCATAGTTTTACTTGGCTGTTGTCAGTGTTCTCGACACGAAAGCCACTCTGTCCGACAGGGTGTAATATGAGATAGGGCTGCCCCGAGACTAATTTACTGACAAGGCTAGTCTTATCAGTAAATTAGAGTCATAGTAAGCAATGATGCAATAAGTTGTTTCACCCTTGAGTGCCATCTCACGTTTCCAAGACAGCAACCAGTGTAGGTTTTCTCTTAAGTCAGTTCAGCAGATGTATAACTGTAGGAAGAGTCAGTAAGAATCAACCCATTAAAAAATGCATTTGGATTTGATTGGCACTGCTAATATACCATTGACTTTGTTGGTTTATGTAAGCCATTTCTGTCAACTTTGTTCCTGAAGAACGAAATGCTGTCTTTGAAGAGTGCACATTTTATTGCCTTAAATGGGTCCTTAGCCTGTTTTCCTGAAGTTTTTCCAGTACTTTTTGTAATGTTTACAGATGTTCTACTTAGTTCTTCCAGTCAGGATCATGTCATACAAGATACACTGTACACTGGAAATAGCCTGAAGCAATTGATGAATCGATTGCTGCCAGATGGCAGGGTCAAAGCAATGCCAAAGAATAACCAATTTTATTTTATTATTATTATTGCTATTTTTTTATTGTGTAACTTCTATCACACCAGCCGTAGGGAGGTGTTGTCATGGATGGCATCTAATAAACAGCTTCTTAACCCATCAGAAACAAATTTCTACTACTGGGCACTTCACATGAAATTAAGAAGTTTGAATGGCTTAAATCAACTCAGCATGACACTCACTTGTTGGGTAGGCTGATGCTGCTTTGGCATTTTTTATTCTACTCTGTCTCTCACAGAGTCTGGAAATGGCATTTGTAAGTTGTCAAACATGTATATGTGTGACATATGCAGAATTAGGCATTTTGTCCTCTTATCTTCAAGAATATCTTTGGAAGATGCATTGGTCTCCAGTCATCTTGACTTCTGTAACTTGATTCTTGTTGGTATCACTTAGTCAAATATGCAGAAAGTCCAAAGAGTTCAGAACTCTTTGGCTAGAGCAATAACTAATATGTCAAAATATGAGCATGTAACCTCTGTGCTTAAATATCTGCATTGGCTTCCTTTTCAACAAAGGATTAGTTTCAAATCGGGTTTATAGTTAGAAAATGGTCAACTCTGGCCTGTCACGATACTTAAAATCAGTCCTCATTCCCCAGACTTGTCATCATACAAGAGGGTCATCATCACTATTATCATCATCATCATTATTATTATTATTATTAAATAGACATTTATAATGTGCGCAATTAACAGCCTCAAAGTCTCGTGCAACAACCCTAAAAACATCCTGATGAGTAATATCGAGTAACATCATGGTTTATAGATCAATAGGAACGCACAGAAATCTAGGCAGACCTATTAAACATGTAAGTTTGAAGCTTCTTTTTAAAACTTGTTATTGGAAGTGTTATCTTTGATGCTAGTCGGTAAGGCATTCCATTCTGTGGGTGCAACATTAAAAATCTATGAGAGCCAACTGTAGTGTTAATCTTTGGAACTATGAGACTTCCCTTGGTCGTGGAACATAAGCAGGTTGTCTTTATTATCAGGCTATCTTTCTCTGTGCATACCTAAAACTAGGACTGTCCTTGGTAAACGTGCTTTTTCGGTTGCTGGACCTAAATTTGGAACTCCCTCCCTTTGTGTGTTCATTCTACTAAATCACTTGTGTCATTTTGTTCTCAGCTTAAGACTACCTTCTTTCAAATTGCTTATCCACTATAGGTTACCTCTTTATCAAATTGGACTAACCTTCTGAATATTGACCTGATTGCAGTTTTGACTTTGGTGCACCATCAGTTGATGCCTTATGAATTAGACACTGGTGCAATAGAAGTTACTAATTACAATTTCAGTTAGATGCACTTAGCCGCATGCATGCTGCTGGAGCACCACTGATAACCTATATGCTCTATTGTACACTACACTTGACTTAAAGTGTGTTGTGCTGTATGAATGTAGGCTACCTCTGCTGGTGCTACTGTACCACACAGCTCACAGTGCTGATGGAAAGGTGAAGGTAACACACTGTTTACATGCCTCTAGAGACTCGTCAGAAAGTCTGATTAAATTATATTTAATTTCTCTTCTGCAGTTATGCAAATGGAACTGCATTTGCTCTTAATGTATTATCAGTAGTGTAGATACTGGTACTGAAAAATAGCTGCTTATAGCTCCTGAATAGTTGAACAATGCTGGATTTGTTTTTAGGTGAGCATCCAGTTGCCTACAATATTGTCTGTACAAGTCTTGAAGGATCGTCCTATTGGTCTCATGAAGATCAGGATCTGGGATTTGATGATGGTGAGATAAGAAGACAAGTTCATTAATGTCTAGTTCTTTAGTAAGTCAGTCAGTAAGTCAGTCAGTCAGTAAGTACATATGCCCTATCCACAATGCTAAAGTGATGGGTTCCATAAATGATCTGAACTTGAACAATTTTGAAGCTCTAACCCTTTCTCTTCCTTTATTGTACAGTTGTAGTGTTGCATTCTGATATAAATCTCTGTCATTGATGGTTATATATGTTTAATAACCACTGCTTCTACCACCAAGATCAACTTTGATAATTATAACTATTCCCACATAAAAGGAGGAAACACATAAGGGATCGTAAGGGGTTCCTGGTAGATGGATTACAAGGGATTTCTTTGTCTCGTAAATATTTGTTCTTGAAGAAGGTTTAATCTTACAATCTTCCACTTATTATCACAATCTTTCACAATCTTCCATGTTGTCTTTGACCTTTCATCCAGAAGCTGAAAAGTGAGCACTTTTTATTGCACCCGAGAACAGAAACAGTAATCAAATGACAAACACAAACGTTTGTTGGAGACGACAGAAGAAATGGAATTCTCAGAGAATACTCATGGCCTGTGACATGATGGTCTATTGGTAACACGTTTGGTAAATGATCAAGTGGTTGCGGGTTCAACACCGTGTAACGACCCTAGGCAAGTTGCACACACCGTGCCTCTGTCACCAAGCAGTATAATTTGGTACTGGCGTAAGCTGCGAAGTAAATGGCAAGTTCTACAATGCACTGGCACTCATGTCCAGGCCCTAGGGATTCGTCCATTGCCAGGTCAAGTGCCAAGAAAAGAAGAGTGCCTCCCCATGTCTCACTTGTGCAATATTATTAAAGCGACATTAATAATGCACGCAATTAACAACAGCCTCAAAAGCGTGTGCAATATGGGATACTTTACTTTACTTACTATGACATGATGCTTCTATAAATAATATCGATCACCAGGTTCTTTGATATGCAAATATGTGTTTGTATGTATATATATATATACGTATATATGGCTGTAAATCCTATAATACTCTTTACCGAACAAGATTAAAAAATATTATGTTTGCTTGGCATGGTTTCTTAAAGGAATCTTTCATATAGTCTGCTCTGTTTCTATGAGCATGGTTTCAATGTTATTTTAATGTTCACTATCCAAAGTGACTGGGAATTAGATGACACAGTTTTATTACTGTGTACAGAATTTGATTATTTTATATGTGCCAGGAAACTTTGGTCCAAATATGTCTCTTGCAAAGGCCAAGAGTTATGAGTTGTCGACTACAAGATTTGATGATGGAGTAAGTTGTGTATTTCTCTGATTGCAGGTTTTGATTCTGGAATCAAGGTAGCTGTCGTCGTTCTCTTCTTCATCCTGGCCATTCTCTTGTCAGCAGCAATAAGGTTATCATTCTTGTGGCTATTATTTTTGTCATCAACATGAAGTCAACAGCTGATGGTGTGGCCAATTTTCAACTCATACTTAAAGCACAATCTGTTTACATTTGTGCAAATGCCTTTTTCACTTCCTCAAAACTTGTTTATTATCAAGAGTTGCTTTAGGTTGTTATCATTAGTAGTCATTGTATATATTTTGTATGTATTTCTGCTTGCTTGTATATATGTATGTATGAATTTATATATGTATATATATATATGTATCTGACTGTTCTTATAGAACCTTTAAATACTAAAGCACTTCTTGCTAGTCAAACTGATTTTAGAGGTAAGAGTTCTGAAAGAACTACAAGTTTTTCTGTACGATATGCATGTAGCTGGAAATGGTTGCCATTCTAGCTTGGATATTAGAGTTTCATATCTTAACTAAGAAGGAATAACAGAGGAAAAACAAAGTGAATGAGAGATTACTAATTTTGTGGTCTGTAATCATTTAAACATCTTTCTCTTTGGTACAGTTTGGAACAAATGAACTGTTTGGGCTATTTTTCCAATTTCAGTTTCCATCCTAGTAAAATGCCATCTTGCTGATTGTTTCATTATCATTTCATTAATCTTTTAACTGGAAAATAGCTTATGCATTAACAACCAGCCCCTGGGGAATTAATTCAGCTGAAAAACACGCTAGTATAATGCAGTTTAACATATAAGTAACTCAGTGCTCTTCATTCTGACAGCTAATTTCGACTGTAAAACTCTTATTATCCTCAACATGTAGAAATCAAAATGCACATCTAAGGGGTAGGAACTTGTGAACGCCCACAACGTCTCCTGTCCATGCACGCAACATAGGAGTCATTTCTGTCTTTTCAAAAGGATATCTCTCAGACTGCCCAGCCATTCATCCAGATTGTGTGCCAGTTTCATGATGTTGAGAAATTTCTCCCCAATGCACTCACTGCCTTTCTTGTACCATGATGTTAATAGGCTAAAATACAGCGGCAGTCTCTAATATGGCCTGCCTTACTCAGAATTTGAACAGCTGCAGTTACTCCTTTACTCCAAGATCAGCTGCCATGGCTCAAAGCGCTTGAGCAAAATAGAAGATAAATAGCTATAGTCTTTGTTGGCTTACAGATTTCTGTGGCCATGCTCAGACTCTCTACCACTGTGACCTTTATTACCTTAACTAGCAATCATCAAACTTCTGTTTTACTTGTTGTGTGAATGCTGATTGTATGGTCATATAGTTAGCATTCCAGTGCTGGAGGACGCTTTTGTAAGGCACTGCATTAAGAGTTTCACACATACATACATACACATATGCACGCGCGCACACACACATGAAACACAACACACATGTCTTCTGTAGCCAGTCCTTTTCTTGTTGGCAGGCTAATAATAATAATAGTTGTTTGTACATATATACATGCACCGAATTTTGATTATCTGTGCTGCTTTTGCTTTCTTTATTGTATATTTCAACATTTGTTCTTGATCAGGCTTATGAAGCGACTGAGAGCGAGAAAGGCAAAATTTGAAAGTAAGAAACAGCAGGCAAGACTGAGGAGAATAAGTAAACTAAAACAAGCAATGGCTTTTGACAACCTTGGATTCAGCAGCTCAACCATGAACCACAGCTTAAGCAGTACTCTGATCTTCCACAATTCTGGAAAACCGAGTCACAATGGAAGTTTTCTTGTGTTTCCCACAGCTGATTCAACAAGCCAATCAGCTCTGGGATCTAATGGTACTGTGTCACAAAAAATTAGTGGACGTGGTTGTATCTGGCCTCTGCAGGATGATGAACCATATCAACCAACAGTCAATAGACCAACAAATAGTTACATTCGAGATATGTCTGATGGATTTGTTCCAAGCAGAACTTCAAAATCATTCAAGGTACACTATGCAAAAAACGTTTCTGTGTCTGCTGCTGGAAGCAGAGAAAAGCCTTTACCGAAATATCATCGGGCACCTTCCGCTTTATCACATTCGCCCAAGATACAAGTAGCAACTGTCAGTCGTTTAACTTACAACAACATTTTATCGAATGCATTGGTTCCCACTCTGACAGGTTCTGAGAAGAAGGAGCAACGTGGCCAAGCAACATCACATTCAAATGGGCTGGCATTGGTTCATCAGAGACAGCCTGGGAAATCCTGGCAGCAGGACAGTCAGACTGCTGCAAGAAAAGTTCACTCAGAAACCAATGGGAGGCACCATCAGAAGTCATTTTGCAATGATCAGCATCAGAAGTCATTTTGCTGTGATCGGCATCAGAAGTCATTTTGCTATGATCGGCATCAGAAGTCATTTTGCAATGATCAACTGCTGAGCAACTCGACAAATGCAAATCATCGGAGCAGCAGGACTGAGGGTGTTATGCCAAATGCTAACCATACATATGACAGTTTCAGTGCTGGAGGCAACCACAGCACATTAAGCAAAGATCGTGAAGCAGCCATTTAGGCTTAATAAATGCTAACCAGAAAATCACTTAGCCACATTCCCAGAGGCCACATGTAGGCATAATACAAGTCATAATCTAAATGACCATGATCTGTTTGAATATTGTGACTTGTATCGCCATTATTCTTACACTGCCAGTTAGCAAGTCATGACAAAAGTTAGAATATGGGTCACATAAAATGTCGGTACTGTTCAATAAGTATGTTGTTACACTAACAACAACTACAATCTTATGCTAGCATATAGAAGTAATTATCTTCTAATGTCTTTAAAAGGTACTCTTTTCAAATCTGCATATCTTCCATTGTAAAATAGTAACATTTCATGCATTGAATTCTCATGTGAGAAAAGATTCAATGGAAGTTGCTAGATAGTTTATAATGGACAACATGAAAATTCAGAAGTCTTTTCATTGTGTTAGCTCTGTTAGATTTCCAAGAATTTAAAATTGCAGAACTTCTCAGTTGCAGTGTGGTTACAACAGATAATTATATTTAGAAAACCCAATACCAGAACTTTGAGGGAGTTCTGCGCATTTACAATGAGGGAGTTCTGCGCATTTACGATGAATGCATCTAATGTTTGAATCTGAACATTTCTGTTGTGCTTTCTAAGAATCTGTCTAAGGTGCTCATTGCTACCTTAAATGAAATTATTTGAATGACAGTGAAGGTATAATTAAAAACAAGTTCATCTGCATGTGAATAATTCTTGAATAGCTGAAAAGACGATATTAACAGGCTTTTACACACATGTAGAGGCTGATCAACAGCTTCCTGTCCAGGGTTGACTGTTGATGCCATATTCACACTTGTTTCGTTTTACTAATTGAACAAGTGGACAACTGTCATTACACATGCTTGAGAAAAGGAGCAATATATATAACGAAGTAACAAGTCTAATGTCTTGGGTATAACTGGTGCAGATTTTAAACAATTCATATTTTGCAACTTGATCCTGCTGGCTTTTGTATTTGTGAAAAAAGCCTATTGGTCTTTTACAGACTATTTGTGACAGCCAGTATGTTCTCTGTAGTCATAAAAGGATAATGCTGCTGAGATGCTAACTGCATTTCATGACTGTATTTGTTTAGGCTTAAGAGGTTTTGTTGTGTTGCCAAAATTTATATGATGTAATTATTTGAATGACTGTGAAGGTATTTATATTCTGACAGATCCATTTATTATGAGAATTTTTATCGTGTTGAACTAGACGAGGGCGATATTTGTGTGTAATATTGCTTTCGATTATATTGAGCAAACATTTTCAAACTGTCTTACAATGCACTTGTTTAGATCTGTTATTCAGTCATAATATATGCAGTATTTTTATGGGTATTTAATAGGTGCTATATTAAGTGTTTTGTTACATACATACATATGTGCATGCATACACTATACGCGGAATATCCAAATTTATCACTAGATTGGCAGATGTGTTACTGTAGATCGACCATGAAATCTTTTGAGGAAAAGCTGGCAAACAACTCCTTCCAAATGCTTTTGGTATGCTGAATATATTTTAAAATTGTTTGCCACTATTGCTTGCAATATATTATGTTTCATGACTATGAAAAAACTAAGTGACAGAAATTGGTATGTGTTTCACTTTCAAGACAGTAGGAATAAAGTAATGGTCTTGGCTTGTAATAGGTCAAACCCATGGTGTAACTTAGCTTGCCAATGGCTTTCTCAATGTAGTTATTGTTACACATATTGGAAGAACGTATGATAGTGTGGGGGTGGTTTGCCTCTCCCCTCTTTTCTTTTGACACTATACTGTGCACCACATGACCTGTCTACCGAGATGCATACCCACCCATCTACCCTGTATCCCAGTGACTCACTGGCTACCCGGCATACTGATGACTCACTGGACTACTGGTCTACCATCTACCAACAATGTGACCTGTCTTCCAGTATACCGAGCCATCTACCTGGTATACCCAATCTACTGGTATATTGAGCGGTAAACCCATCTACACAGTATGCCAATGACTCTAACACCATCTACCCAGTATACTGATCACTCATCCTTGGCAAAGATATTTACCAACCCTAAGCAACCGGTTCTGCGGTTGCCTGTATAAGGACCAAAGCAATGCAGTGTACAATATAGTCGCCAGTCATCTTGATATGACGGCATCATTAAACAAATGTTATCAAATCTAGCAGATATGACAGACAGGTAGAGGACATCGGAAGTGACACAGAGAGAACTCTGATCAACTCCAGCAACTTGAAGTGACTCTGAGTTACTCAAAGCAAAGCAACTCGAAATGAAGTAGTGATTCATAGTGACTCGAGCTGAAGCAAAGCGACTTGAAGTGACTCGTAGCGGCTCATATTGTCCATAAACTTGTCTTGTCTGCTTTCTGAAACGCTTTCTGAAAGCTCCTCTTCAAGGTTATTATGGCAGGTGATGAACTAGATCCTACACCTCAACAAATACAATATGCTACCCAACTCCTCATCACATTCTTCCCTTGCCGACAGGTTCCTGCAGTTCTTTTCTGACAAGATCTCAACCCTAAGACTTTAAGTTTTCCAACGTCTCTTCTTCCGATGGCCTATCATAAATCTCTAAATATCCTCCACTGGTTCTCACCTTATTCCAACCAACAACTCTGACTGAGATTCATAATCTCATTTTTCATCTCCTGATAAACAATGTGCCTTGGATGTTATTCCTACCACCCTTCTAAAAGAATGCTTCAAAGTCTTCGGGCCAATTGTCACATCTATTGTCAACTTTTCTCTTGCTGAAGGCTGCATCCCACCAACTTCTGTAAACACAGGCATCCAACACAAGCTTTTTTAATAGGAAATGCCTTTTTTAAATAGAAAGCTTCTATTCATATAATTGAGCTCTGGTAATGAACAGATAATCAATTACTTCTGTAGCACTGATCATACAGTGCATCGACATGACAATGACACTCCAATCTAATTTAATTAATCAATGTATCAATCAATCAATACTGGATTTGTGTAGATAAACTGTGTAATGTAACATAACTTCTACCCTACATGACCTTATAAACATGCTTTGCATATCAGTTTAGAAGTCACAGAATTTGAATGTTTGTCGCAAGATCAGCACATTTTTTTCTAGAAATAGGGTTGTATGGTTTCAGAATTGGTTTTTGGGTTTAAGGAATCAGTGTTATCCATCTAAATCCTTCTTCAGTTTAGCAAGTGCAGCCAATCTGGAGTCGCGCCATTGTCTTCTCTGCACCAGGTGGTCCACAGGCACTCTCTGCTCCAGCTCATGAGTGATGTCGTCTGCTGTGGCTCCACCCACATGGGGATGAGGACCAAAACTAGAAACTATGTCGTAGATCATTTCCCCGTAGCGTTCACAGTAGTTCGAGAACCCTAAATATTAACAAATTCAACCGCTAGATCACAAACAAACTGAACAGTTTCTGAAAAAAAACTGCACAAAACCTAGCGATCACATTTGTTTAATGGATGACACATGGTTTCCCAATTTAGAAGTAAAACTTAGTGATGGTAAAATAAACCTTTTTAAACAACGGCAATCCAACCTGGACTGATGTCCCGCGTTACAGAAATCAATCCAGTACTGCTTAACGGTAATGAACCTACAGTGGCATAACAATAGGCTCACAGGGATCACAACCATAGTGGCCTCAATCTGAAACAGATATTCATCAGAGCAGAAAAAGACTGGCGTCTAGTGGACTAGACATGCTGGACTGATGACTGGGAGGTCGGGGTTTAAATCCCCATCTGGGTAGAAATTTGTTTCAAGATTTCTGCTCCACTTGTGCCAACTCGGCTATAATGAGAATATCGACTGTATGCTGTCAGTGGGAAGATCAGGTAGACAGGGAAAGGGCTGGCCACCCACCCTTATGTGCCAAGGCTAAGAAAATGAAGTTGCTAATGCTTTATACCCATGAATCCATCTCAGGCTAATTCCAGGTACTGCTCTTCTTCTCAGTATAGGTAAACAAGGTCAAGAGTATTGTATAAGCGATGACGATATAAATCATATCCCTGTATGGCTCAGAATCAGAACACAGTACGAGAAGAGAATCCTCACTACAACGAGTTGGTTATGAAAAACTGCAGAAATGTCGAGATTTCAAAAAGTACAAATAGCAAAATAAGATGGTCCTTTTAAGGGTTCTGATGGTTTGGTAGAGTGGAAGAAGGTCAGTTAACCAGATACACACAACGTACTTGATTTGAAGGAAAGAGAAGTAAAGCAGTTTACAACTCTCACGGATAGACAATATAAAAAAATGTAACAAGACTTTGATTAAACTCGAGAACAGACTTTAACAAATGACTAGAAAGAATGGAGGGGGATCATTTATTTGCACCCATTACAGCTCGATTTCTAGCAAGAACCAACAACAATGATGATCACTCTGAGTGCAAAATATAAAGTTACACTGCTATTGGTATATTACCTCAACCCTTTTAACCGTAAGTGCCAAAGGAGGCACTTTTCTCTGAAAAATTCCCCAAGCCTAAAAGCTCAGACCTTGTCTACCTAAAATCAACATATCAGTGGCCTGTAAAAGTATTTACATTCTTACTGATGCATGTCCACTTCTGAAAAAAATTGCAGAACCCTAATTATTCCCATGCTGAACCATTTTGAAATGTTAGCAGTTTCTGTGTTCTTGATCTAGCAGCAGAACACTTTTAGAAAGAAAACGCCATCTGTGAGCATAAGAATGCTTCACCTCATAAAATAGAAGTGCAAAAAAATCCTTAAAACTGACAAATTTTTAATTGGTTTAGTGTCAGCTGCTCTGCATCATAGTTGTCATAATTTACAATCCAGATGAATGAAATTTTTGCATTGGCTATGAATGTATAGAACCAAAACTACTTAAGCAGTAGTTTCTGGTACTTTCCTTTTCTTCAAGTAGACAAAACTACTGGTATTTTATGAATAGTTTGTGTATCAATGTCTTATGAACATCCATCTTGCAACAGACCCATTATTAGCCAACTCAGCAGTTGTACGCAGACTACAGGATATAAAAATCTGACTACTAATACAAACATTTTAGCAAGTGTACTCAAATATTTAAATGGCAACATATTTACACACATATTTTGGCAAATGAAATCGAATATTTAGACAGCAATAGCTTCTAGAATGTTCCTAATGGGCTCCTTTAAGAAAATATTAGCTAAGTCAGTCAAAGTATAAGAGAATGCAATATGGAAAAGGGGGAACAGTTGGATTCTGTCATCATTTGTCAGCGTTGGTTGTTGGGGTAATGTCGTTCTGCGAAATGGTTCAGTGAATTGTTGTAGGCAACAAAGCTCCCTGCCTGATGAACCTGAACCTGCTATAATATGCAATCCAGTCTAAGTACATGAATGAGCATCTGATGCTTTTTCTAACCTTCAGCATTCAAATGACAAGTCTCCATTGGTCCCATGAAGGCGTATCTCATGCCAAGACCCTCGCTCATCACTTTATCCAAATCCTCTACACTTATTGCATCATCCTACAACGAAACAACTTAATTCAGTTCAAGGGCTTCAGGAATATTCAATTAAGAAAGACACCTGATTCGCCTTCCAACAACGGTGCTTGAGGAGATTCAAGCAAATTCCACATGCTGAACAAGTCAATAACGCAGAAGTAAATAGGCACATGACGCAGAACCTGTCTTGGAGATATCTGAAACAAGTAGACTGGATGTTTAGCCACTTAGTGTAGTTCTGGGGCAGACAGGACCACGAAATGGCACTCTAAGCCCTGATTTCCAAAACCCTTCAGGATCTGGAAGAGACAGGTCAGAAGGCTCAGACATACATAGATTCAGACAGTTACCACGAAATGTTAGCAACTTCAGTGTTGTTGATCTAGAAGCAGAACATTTTTCGAAAGAAAACACCATCTGTGAGCACAATAATGTAGTAAAAGAATGCTTCACCGAATAAAACAGGAATGCAGAAAAATCCTTAAACTGACAAATCTTGGAGGAGTGCATGAAACTTTAGAACCTTTCATAGAAGACCAGGTGCTGGATGTAAAGTATTGGTGGTCAGCAGAAATGTTAAGGTATTGTATGACTTCATTTTTAGTCCATGGGACACAAATTCTGTTTGCTTCGTCTCAGAATTCTTAGTCATGTGCTACATGTCGACAACTAGCTCAATCCTAGAACTTTCTTTGAAAGACCAGTATCGGCAAGATTTTTGATGAATTGACCATAACAGTGGATACTCGTCAGGGGATACACTTGTTAGCTTAATGAAGATATTTTTGGGATTGTATTATAGTTGTTTTGTAGTTTCCAAAGTAACCATCAGCAGATGAAACAGGACAAGACAGATACACCACATGCATCTGGTACTTCACTTGTTAAGTGCAATGCATTCAGCCAGACTAGACTACATATGCCAAAATATTTGTGTTAATAGAAGTAATACAAGTAGCTCCAACCTGAATGAGTCTCCAACATTCACTGAGAAGTGCATATTGGACACGGTTCAAAGCAAATCCACGAATCTCCTTTTTCAGCAGCACAGGTGCCTGCCCAATTTCTTTCATGATCTTTATTGTATCATCTTTGACCCACTGTTCTGTATATGGAGCTGGGACAATCTCAGTCAGTGGACAGTAAAAAGGTGGATTCACCTACAGCAATATTATTATTTGCCATATTATTGCTATAACTAGCCATTTTCAGTGCCATGATATTCAAGTTTTCACTAGGGCCACTGTTTCTCTACACTAGCCTAAGTTACTGAAGACAATTTATTTCCAGTAACTGGCAAAATTCCACTGCACAGTGCTTTTAAGTGGTTCTGCAATATAAACATTTTGATACACACAAATGTATATGAATTTGTTTTGTAGATTCCAAAGTAACCATCAGCAGATGAAACAAGACACTTACTTCCCGTACCTCACTTGTTAAGTATAATGCATTCAACAAAGTCTCACTTGACACAATTACGGTACAGCCACGTTAGACCACACATGCCAAAATATTTGTGTTAATATTCAGAATCTAATCGGAATATAACGTTTAAACTGACCTTTTTAACAACAATGTGCAATTATACCAACATTTCCAACCAGCATAAATAATACATTCACAGTTTTCATCAAGCTAGGTTTTAAGTAAACTAATTACATTTTCATGGGCTAAATTTCTCATTCAGTGAAGACAGAACACAAGCTGAGTTTTTAAAGACTTTTTTGGACTAAACATGAAATATTGATTTTCTACACTTTCAAAATTTATGTAAGTAAACCTGTTTATATTAACCATTTAGAAGACATTGCACATGTTCTGTTACCATTTCATCAATAAAGCCCTATCAAGATTTTATAAATAAGTGAAATGTATATAACAAATATCAAAGAACAGAAAGTAACTACGACTGAAGGTCTGCTGGATTCACACGTCATTTCTCTCTTCGAAGAAATTCTTTAATCAAAGCAACTTACTAATTCTGAAAAAGTTTTTTGTACCAAAATAAATAATCTCAAATCAAAGTGTGCATCCAATAAGCATTTAACATTCTTATCTCATCTCTTCTAATGATTTTTATAGCACCCTTATCACAATGCATAAAGCATCAATCAAAGGTTGTTTCAAGTGAACTCACAGTCAAAATCGTAATCTGTTAGAGAAGTCAGGTCGCAATCCAATAAGTCACAGAAACCAGAAGTCAAGCTACGGCAAGCAGGCAAGCCGATATAGATGAGTTTTAAGCTTAAATCTGAACGATAAATTGAACAAAGCAGTGAATTCAATAGCCTTACACCACCCACCAAGAATGCCTGAGAGCCAACACTGTTCTGGTGTGCGGCACAATAAGAGTAAAGCAGCCGCTGATAGAGTACTATATTTGCTGGTACAACAGGTGAGCAAGGAGAGGAGATACGTTGACTGATTTAAATATACTGCCTTGTGAACTTTAAGACAGATTTTAAACTGAATTCTTTGCTTGATGGGCAACCAGTGTAATGAATGCAATACTGGAGAAACAAGCCAATACGTTGTGTGGGGTTTTCGCTACGGCTCTGGCCACAGAATTTTGAATTTTTTTTAGTTTGCACAATTCTCCTTTGGCAATACCAATGAGAAGTGAGTTACAGTAATCGAGAAACCAGAGCAGTTGCCAGCGAAATCAAGACAGTTTTAGCAGTTCAATGTTCCAATTATGATAATGCCTTCTACTTGATGTGTAGGCACAAGGCACATCATTCCTTAAAACAAAACCTTTTAACACAGTAGGCAACTATGCAAAAATTAATAGCCACATGCCCCGCAAATCCATATTATGCATCAGATTTCTTACTGGATGAGCCACAATGACTTGACCACGATGAGTTAGGCCTTCCGTGAAAGTAGAAGCAGGCATAGAACTGGTTGAACTTGCGAGAATTGTTTTATCTGAAGCAAGCTTGTCAAGTTCAGCAAACAACTCACGCTTCATCAGTAGATTCTCTGGAATGCATTCCTGATGTCAAAGAGAAGCAAATTTTTATCAACAAGCACTGACTTATCAAAGACAATGAAGCACTAATAGTTACATGTAGAGCCACAACTGTTACATCAAAATATGAGCATACACTACGTAATTAAATCTGTGCATTGGCTTTCTGTTCAGCAAAAAACTACAATCCTTATTCCTCAAACTTATCATTATTCAACTAGATCATCTGACTGTTTTTCTCTGGTTGGGCAAAAACTAGAACTATTCTTGGTGAATGAGCTTTTTTGGTTGATGGACCTAAATTTTGGAATTGGGTCATTCTGTGTCAAATCAACTAATGGTCCCCACCACACCATCTCAGATTTTTATGATATTAGGTCAGTTTGTACATCAACATGTGTTAGGGGGCCATGCAAAATATTAGCTCTTAATGTTGCATGGTGTTCAAGATATGACCAGTTTTATACCATGGGGGTAGTGACAGCTTGTGAACAACTTAATTCTGGGGCATTTTTGATTGTGAATAACTCAGAAATTGCATTAGATACAGCTGTCAAATTTTCATCAGACTATCAGCTCTTTGAGTAGATTCTAACCATGTAAAATCTTTGCAGTTTGGTGTATTACCCATTAGCCCAGTCCAGACTGAAAATGGCAATTTGTTCATTTCGGCAGCATGAATATTGATATTTGAACAAGCACTGGTTGGCTTGTGTTAAATATAAAGTCCCAGAAGTTCGTGGCTTTGTTGTGGGCTATTTGATGAATAACCTGATGCATTCTGAGGTATTATAACTAATAACTGAATGTGTTAGACTCCCTTAAAAACTGCACAAAGTAAGAGATAGGACGTCTTCCGGTGGAAATATGGTCATGTGGGATAAGTAGCACAGTAATGTACTGCACACCATTTGAAAGGGCTTGAATGGTACTTTAATATGATAATAATATCATTTTGCTTCCATGATGCCTTCCATCACAAAAATGCAGTTGAAAAACGAGTTTTTTACATTTGCAAACTGTTAACCCAATACAGACGCGTAGGTAGTGATTGGTAGTATATGGGTCATGACGAGCTGGTAGTAATTGGTAGTGGGCATGTACTATTATGTAGACGGCTCTCAGCCTATCACAAACGTTATATTTTTGAAACCTTACATCAATTAGGCCAAGATATTATAATTAAGTACAGAAATAAGTGGAAGATATTTTTAGAATTCGGTTATAAACATAAAAATCGACCAATCAAATCGGACATTTAAATCACGAATTTAAATAACCCAAAATGGCGGCGTGTTGTTGTTGTGGCCTTACTGACGACGAAATTCGGCAAATTCTTGATGAATTTGCATCAGATGATGACAGTTTTGACTCATCTGACAATAAAAACCTGTCTTTTGCCACCAGTGAAGAAGATAAAGTGGTTTTGGCTAAAGAACATTCTCACATCGACTCCGAATTAGACGGCTACGGATACACGCTAGCGGACCGTCAAACTGGGTCAGGCGGATGACTTGGGCGAGATAGACAGGACTGAACAAGTAGCAGATATTCCAATTTGACCCCTAACTGTTCCATTTACAAACGTCTGTGGCAGACCAGCCCATGATGCACCATTTTTGAAATTTTTATAACTGCTTTTGGATAAGCTTTTTTGATGTGCTAGTTGAACAGACCAGGCCTGCATGGTGAGCAGAGTAGGTCAAATGCACAGAAGGCAGGTAAACCCCACAGAATAAAATGGAAACCTACTTCTCCTCTAGCATCTTATGTTTTAGAGAACAAGATCAAGAATCCCAAAGGCTGCCCAAGAACACTAGATATGAATGTGAAGCATGTAAAGTTGCTTTGTGCAAAGTTTTATGCTTCCACATTTGCAACGAGCAAAATCAGATAGTGGTTCTGTGGAGTGTAAGGAAGGTAAGCAATATAACACATCGATACAACTGTTAAAATTTCCATTCTAAAATGTCGTCTTAGAACTGTTCAGTCCAGTCTATTGAGAAAAAGGAGTCGATTCAGGAGGCTTCATCCATCTTCAAGGTGACCATCCGGTGCACTCAGGCATTCATAAAAATGGCCCTTTTGAGAGCTACCAAATATTTGTAAAGGAAACAAACGTCAGCGTGTTTGCCTCTCTGTGTGCCTGGGTTGTTGTAATGTTACTGTTGTTGTCCTGTTGGTGTGCATGCTGCAGTGTTTTTGATGTCGTGGTTGTATTACTATGTATGTGTTTGGGAGGTGATGGGGTGAGTAGGCAACTTTGATTGCCCCAAAATTTTTCTATCAAAAACTGGACAGAAGGATTGAAAGAGTAGATAAAAAGCTAAGGAATGATGTTAACCTTATGTCTGTTTGCCAAAAATTACCAAGATCTGATAAGTTAAAAATTTCTTACGTTTTAGGCATTTCTTGTTACTCCTCTGGTACGACTAATGTCTGCATACTAAAAATATTATATCTCCTTCATTTATGAAAATATTTTCAAACTTTTTGGGAGGTTTTGTCTGATATTAATTGCTGCACAGTTCTTGTGCTGACACTACATGAGTTGTCACTGAAAATGTTTTCTATAGGGGTTTGAACATGAAAAAAGTTTTCAAATGGGGTGGGTACAGTTTGGGGCAACTATGGGTACCTCCAAATTTTTTTTCTCAAAAACTGGAAGATGGTTTGAAAGAGGAAATAAAATGCTAAAGAATGATATTAACCTCAAGTCTGTGTGTCAAAGAATGACCAAGATCTGATAAGTTAGACATTTCTTACTTTTCAGGTGTTTTCTTATATTTCCTTCAATTTGTACGACTTCATCTTACATACTAAAAATACTGTATCTCCTTCATTTATGAAAATATTTTCAAAATTCTTGTGAGGTTTTGTCTGGTATTGATTTCTGCACGATTTTTGTGCTTCCATGATGCCTTCCATCACAAAAATGCAGTTGAAAAACGAGTTTTTTACATTTGCAAAATGTTAAACAGATTTTTGATAGAAATATGGTCATGCAAAATAGGTAAAACAGTTATGAATTTCACACTGTTAGAAAGGCCTTGTAGAGTACTTTCATATGATACTAATTTCATTTTGCTTCCATGATTCCTTCCATAAAAAACACAGTTGAAAAACAAGTTTTTTTTTACATTTACAAACTGTTTAACAGATTTCTGATTGAAATATGGTCATGTAGGATAGTTAAAATAGTAATATACTGCACACTGGGAGAAAGGGTTTGAAGAATACGTTTGGTTTTAGTGCACCATCAGTTAATGTCTTGTGCATTAGACACCGGCACCATAGAAGTTACTATCACTGCAAGATCATATAATATTTTTAAACAACATTCAGTAAGTACTGCTGAAATACAGCATAGGGTCCATAATCCTTTAACAAACTTCCTAAATGTTAGTAGTAATTTCATTAAGAGCAACATATTCACATTTTTTAAACCTTACAAGATCTTTTATGCACAGCAAACAGAGATGGGCATGATTCCTTGAATTGGAATTACTCACTTGAATGTACTTTGCATCAGCAACACAATCTGCAAGACTAGTTGTTCCACTTATCAGCTTATGTTGTTCTATAGCTGACAGGCTACCACGCAACATTCCTGACTTTTCCAGTTCTTTCAGCTGACTTAGGATGTTCTCCAAGGCCGAGCTGATCTGTGCTGGATCAACATCGTGTACAATCACCTTATAGCCAGCTGAGGCAAACAGCATGGCCCAACTGCGACCAATCAAACCACTGCTCACAAAAAGAAAAATCAACAACAGATAAGAACATGCACTTGGGAATCAATCAGTTAATAGCAGTGCTGACTGAAAATTGAAATTTGTAATAATAGTTATTACCTTAAAGAGCTTAACTAATACAGGTTTCCTGTGTGGCTTGATTGTCAGTTAACAAAACCTAAACACCTCTGTGTAAAATCTATTATTAATTAAAGAAGCAAGCAAATATTGCTTCTATTCCATAGGAATTGCTTCTGTGCTTACTAGCAAGCACTTCAGATGTTACACAATATTGTTCAGATTAACAGCATATCCACAAGATGAAGCATTATCAGTCTTGGCCAGTCTAATTAAGTATTCAGTTTAAACACTCAAAATATCAAACATGAATATCAGGCTTCTAGCCACATCATACAACAGAAATGGACATCATTTGCCCAAAGCAATTTGAAATAACTAATAATTTCTAGCAACAAAACAAAAATCCCAGTCTTCTGGGAATAATTTCTTAGAATAATTTAATAATAATAGATTCACTGCCCAATTTTGCTAGTTCATGTCACTTACCTTCCAACTACTCCGATCTTTTCCATTATTCTGTATTCCTCTCCTTACAAAACAAACTAGAAATAACAACCAATCTGAATCTGTGGCAAATTCATTCACTTAAACAATTAGTCAATGTTATAATAAAACTCAAATTACTGTTATATTAAGCACTTCAACTGACAGGGAAATCTTTGAAGTAAACTATTATCCAAACTGCAAAAACAACGAGAAGTACTGAAAACTGACATAAAGCAAAACTGTATTTTTGCAGAGCTCCAATAAAATTTCATATGAACCAGCATAACTCACAAGTACTCAAAAACTCTGTAAGTCTTAGGGACTTACTAGTGTGAAATATTATGGTGATTGCAAGAGCAAATAACAACACACTCTGATGTGCATAAAATATTTAGGCTGGCAGCAGTACTTACTCATACTCCACATTCTGTGCTACATCTGTGCGTAAGCACACTGTAACAGTAATCTCAAGATTTCTTCAGTGATCAAAGAAAGCTAAGTTGTGGGAACAAGCTTATTCACAGACACAAAGTCAAAACAAAATCGGTAAGCAGGTAATGAAGGGTTTGGTTTCAGGTCAAGATCCAAGGGTCAGGAAGGTAAACTTTAAGTCAGACTGCTACAGTGGATGGTGCCTAGACATCACCTAGAATTACCTGGATTTGTGGAGGATGAAAAGCAGCAACACTGAGGCTTTTATAGTTTCCCAGAGCACACAAGAATCCTGGAACAGAAAAATTATGCAAAAACAGGTAACTTCATTGCAAGGCATTGGTAGAAGGTGATTATTAGTGGTTATTAAACTGGATTTGTCCCCTGGCACTGGTGGATAATATGCTACCACATGCTACAGGTAGTGCTATAGGATGAATCCAGTTACATTATTTATCGTTATTTTTATCAGCATTGTGTACCAGCCTGGTTTCTGTACAACATGTTGGGTCATTCCATCTCAACTAGACAGAAAGCATTCCATCTGACCATCTAAGAATTGGTTGACATTTTAACCACAAGCTGCAACATGTATTAGATGGAAAAGTCCTAATTTTTTCTGAAATTTTAAAATGTTTCCAGACATATCACAGGTTCTGTGATCCTACCCAGAGAAGGTATTTGTGAAACTATAAGATGTCCAGTTTTTCTGATAATTTTAATGTTTCAAACTGTTACACCAAACTGGACGAAATTATAATTATTTATTAGCTGTACAGTTTTCTGTATACATCACAAAAGTAATTAGAATTATTATTACTGTTTCTCCATACACTTTCAGCAGTAATATGTTTTAAATGTTTTAAATGTGCTTTTTTCCATGCCTCAGATCCAGGTGTACTGACACTGCACACGTTACAAGTGCTTTAAATAAATATATAAATTTACATTCATACTACACGTAATTCTAAATCGGGCAATATGCAGTGATCAAAATCTGAACAAGTACAGGCACACTGCATTCATTTTCTATGTGTGTACTGTCTGTGATTTGCAAGCATGCACAGTATGATTTGATTATGGGATCACAACTACTGGATTTAGTCCACCAAAGTTGACCAAATCTGACGATGGAGTAACAAAGAAAAATATTACTAAAAAAATGTTTTTAACATATTAAATATTTATTGCATTTTTGGAAATGGTTCAATTGATAAATGTGCACAAAATTCTACAGTGCAGTCCTGTTTATGCATGAATCTGCTTAATGCACAGCTACACTGTGGTTCTCAACAATACCTAATTAACACACATGATGCATTAACACGCAGTACATGAACAAGCTGTGAGCACTACATGGCAGAATTTCTGTAAAATCAGTAAACACACTGCACCGGCTAATATTCAGTCACATCATCATTATTTTATACAGTCTGTATCAGCTGTAACAGTTACCTCAATGGGCAGCAACAGTTACCGGATACATCTGGCTTTAAGCCCTGCAGGGGCAGTACAGTTCCAAAGTAGGTGAACCATATATAGCTGCACATGTCTCTCCTCCCAAATGGATAAAGGGGCCACACCTAGTAACAGCTGTTGCAGAGATAAATTATGGTACCTGTGCCTTTGCACGCCACAGGCGGTCAAGCTCTGCCCCTAGCAGGAGCTTTGCTCCTGTCAAAACAAGGTTACAACAGCTGTGTACCCTTAAGCTTGGCAGTCCAACTGATAGGACTTCACCTTTACAATAATGTCTGGAAATAGTCAATGTTAATGTGGCCAGAAACAAACTGTCTGGTATTAAACACTTTTACCCATAACAATACAGCAATATGCCCTTTCAAAGTAATTGAACAAAACTGTCTGGTAGCAGGCTACAGTGCAAGTGTCATAAAATCAGACAGCCTACGTCTTTCAGCTTTCTAGTCACAAGAAGACTTACATAAACCATACACAGTGGTATTTCAGTATGGCTCCTTTTAATCCACGGTTTGTTAACATGTGGTCCTGGTGACTTGGCTTCCAACAACCAAGTGTAAATGGTCCTGCACCGTAATAGGCTCTCATGCTTTAAGCACTTTATGTAGTCAAACGTAGTCATTTTTAATTCTCATGAGCTGAATAACTGATGATATTTATGCTACCATGTCAGGTAAATGAAGAACTTAAAACAATATCTACGTTGTTCTTGGCACTAGTTCATTAGCTCAGTTAACGATGTTGTTGAAGGTGATGTAGCTTTCTGCAGTGTATTAATTATGTTTAATTAAGCAAAGCTGAATGACAAGTCAAACTGTAACAAAACCATTTACACTGCAGAGAAGAGTTCTGGTTTAATGTTGCTAAAAGAATATAAAGCAGAAGAGCAGGATTTAATTCTGTGCAGAATTGGAACTCAAGCCAGTAACACTTCAACAAACACACAATTTGCAGCATGCCAAGAAGCACTTGTGTCTGAAGAAACATGAATTTCTCCCAATAATGTGTTGTGATCCAAAGAAATGGCATAAATGTCTTAGAGACTTAGACTTATTTCTACTGGGGCAGCCAAGCAGATTGGACTTAACATTAAATCTGGCCAGAAGCTGAATGTCAGATGCCACAGAAGGGTCTTAGGAAGCACTGGCAGTGTAGCTGTTGAAAAGTCTGAGACTCCAAATTTATTGACCACTGAGGGGCATTTGCACCTACCGAATCCTTCAATATCAGTTTTCAGGAACTGGATCCTCACCATCTAAAATCCAGAAGGCCAATATGAGTGATGCAGTAAAGTGACAGAAGCTTCTGAACATGTCTGAGAAAGCGGCCAAACCGGCCAAGGTGGCTGTAAAAGTTATCTACCCTATCAACTTAAACAAGTTCCATGCCAAATTTGTGCTTTGTCTGAGAAGCTGATATCAGATTTAAAGCAAAAGTTTCTTTCATCAAGTAAGAATCACAAAATGCAAATAAATTCTTACCAGACAGCAGGACTATAGAAAATTCAGGACACAGTGGAAGCTACAACCTATCACCTGGCAGCATGTGGCTACAAAATATGACCAGAAGTGATATATTGTAGTGATAACAGAACGGTCCGATGGGGAAGATATACTTGAAGATATAAATGGTGCTTAGGGAAGATATACTTGAAGATATAGGCCTATTTGGTGGCTAACCCTATAGACTGCATCAGTGGTCAATTTGTACTACTCATTTAATAATCATCTGCTCTGTTTAATTTTTATGCCGAATGTACCAATAACTCCATACTGGGTGTATACTCAATGTCAAGCCCCAACCATGTTCTAAGTAGTTGTGGAAAGCGTCAAAGTTGACCTCCTTATCATGCGCTACATAAATTTAATTAAATGGATCAATTTACAAACTCGGTGCAACGTATGATTCTATCCAGCAGTGTTCTTAAAGCCACAAGTAAGACGAGCAAATTAGACTAGTCTGTAATCTGGCAAACAAACTAAGATTTTCAAGATCTGCAACTGGTTGCATAAACCTGCAGAGTGTGAATAATTTAACACTTGCCTTCAACTTTTCTCCACCTACCGATCCTCCCTTTAACACAACAGCTGCAACTGACCATTCGCTGTCCTGGACACTCGACCTGTCCCATTTTTATTCTATTCAGGCCACGTCCCACTATTGCTCAGAACATGGTTCGGGCTTGACACAAAGGACACTCGATGTCGATGTGGAACAAGAGCGAGCACAGGAAACTGTAAAGTCATTAACACAGGGTTTGCTTTAAGAGTAAACAAATAGCGGATAGAAGTAATACAATTTAACGCTAACTATTATTTTTACATCACAGATTAAGAAAAACTGTGAATTCGAAACATATCATAATTGCCAATAAAGCCCAATTTTTACACTGGTAATAAACTGAACCTTCCGCTGCGGTGGTCCTCGAAGGTGACCTACATGTTCCAGTGTAAACAAAGTAACCTACTCACGTAGATTTGCTCGTTATGCTTGGGTCTTGGCCTGGAACTGAACCCTACCTCTCTATCAATTTTGTTTTGACTGAGCGCCTGTGAATAAGCTGGTTCCCGCGACTTAGCTTTCGCTGGGTGGTTTTAGAAAACTCGAGCCTACGATTACGAACATTCCTCGTTCACAGATCCTATCCTGACTCCTCTTCTTCCTCTTATCTTTCTTTCCGCTCCAATCCCAAACATCGCCCGCCGGAGCTGCCACGCTATCTCTCTGCACTGGCCTTTCACTTCAAACTGAAAACATTCCTCTTTTACAAATCCTGTCTTGATTCCCGTTCTTCCTCTTATTCCTCTTTCCACTCCAATCCCAAAAATCACCCACCGTAGCTGCCACACTGTCTCTCTGCCTGACTCTTGGATCTTGACCTGGAACCGAACACTTTTGCCTATCGATTCTGTTTTGACTGAGCGCCTATGAATAAGCTGATCTCCGTGACTTAGCTTTCGTTGGGCGGTGTAGAAATCTCGGGATTACGATTACGATTACTCTAGAAATTCCGCAGGGTTCTGTACTTGGTCCTCTTTTGTTTACATTATACATCACACCTCTTGGTACTCTGCTAGACAATCATTCACTGGAATATCATTTCTATGCTGATGATACCCAAATCTACATCTCATTTGATTGACTTGTCACTCGTCTGTGCAGCTGTTGTCTGATGCATTTAAAGAGCTGCAGTCTTGGATGGCGGCTAATAAACTCCTCCTTAACCCATCGAAAATTGAATTTCTACTGCTTGGCACTCCTCAGCAACTTAAGAAATTCGAATGGCTTAAATCCGTAAAACTGGGTGATTCACTCATTGAGATGACTGATACTGCTCGTGACTTGGGTGTTGTTTTTGATTCTACCATGTCCCTCACAAACTATGTAAATGGTATTTGTAAGTCATCATATATGTATATTCGAGACATACGCAGAATTAGGCATTATGTCCCCATGTCTTCCAGAATATCCTTAGCTAACGCATTGGTCTCCAGTCGTCTTGACTATTGTAACTCAATTCTTGTTGGTATCACTAAATCAAACACGCAGAAACTCCAAAGAGTTCAGAACTCCTTGGCTAGAGCCATAACAAATACTTCTAAATATGAGCATATAACCCCTGTGCTTAAATCTTTACATTGGCTTCCTGTTCAGCAAAGGATTTGTTTCAAATTAGGACTTAGGCCTACAGTTTATAAAACATTGAACTACGGCCAACCATAATACTTGAAATCAGTCCTTATTCCCCAGACTTACCATTATTCTGCAAGGTCACCTGATTGTCTTTCTCTGGTCATACCTTGGGCTAGAACTCTTCTGGGTAAACTGGCTTTTTCGGTTGCTGAACCAAAATTGTGGAATTCCCTCCCTGTGTCTGTTCGTTCTGCTCAGTCGCTTCTGTCATTTCGTTCGCAACTTAAAACTTACCTGTTTCAAATTGCTTATCCACCATAGGCTGCCTCTCTGTCGTGCGGACTGACCTTCTGGATATCGACCTGATTGTGGCTTGGTTTTGGTGTGCCATCGGTCGATGCCTTGTGCATAGACACTGGCGCATTAGAAGTTGCTAATTATTATTATTATTACTAGAAATCTCGAGCTTATGATTATGATTAGGCCTACCATTGTTCCACGTAGACAAGCCCGAACCATGCTCTGAGCAGCAGTGGAACGCGCCCTAAGAGAGCGAGAGATACAGCGAAAGACAGACAGACAGACACAGATAGACACAGAGACACGGAGAGAGACACACATAGAGCTATATGGACAGCCTCCTACAACACAATTCACAACGCACAAGTAAAGGTCATTAACAAATAATCGTATACATAATAGTAAACGGAGGAACGAATAGAGTACAAAGTTCTTTTGCTTACATATATCACAGATCATCCTCCCAAGCCTCCTATTTTCGTCAGTTATTTATAATCGAACCACTCCGCTCAACCGGCTCCTCTTCTGCCAAAACACTTCTCCTCCCTCCCGTCACCTCATCCTTAAAATTTGGGAATCGCTTCATAGTCATAGCTGCCCCTCCCTTCTGAAATAAAACTCCCGCCAGAATTTCGACAATTATCTGACCCATCCTACGAACTTACCAACATTGCACCTCTTGCAAGCTTTGCGTAGGTCTTTCACTCAAAGCTGAAAACACTCCTCTTATCAAATTCACCTTTTACCCTTATATATCTGCCCTTCCAGTTCCAAACATCATCCACTTTAGCCGTCTGATCGTCTGCTTGTCTGACTCTTGGATCTTGACCAGGAATCGAACCCTTCCTGTCTATCGATTTTGTTTGACTGAGCCCCGTAAATAATCTGGTTCCCTCGACTTAGCTTCCGTTCGGCGTTGTAGAAAGAAATCTAGCTCACGATTACGATTACGATTACGATTATACTCCAGTTCTGCAAAGGCAAGGGCAACGGAAGGGAATGTAAAAACTGTCGTGGAATCATCATTCTTTCTGTCTCATGTGAGGTCTTTGCAAGTTGTTTATTTCAGAGTTGATAGCGGAATAAGACAGGGTGATCCGATGATGCCAAACATCTTTGCAGCTCCAATCCTACCCAGTGGCAATAGTTGCAATTACCCGTGCTAATGATGCAGCGTCAAGTTCAAGTTAGGCCAATAATTTAGGTGCACCATAGTCATCTGCAATAGATTGGCATAATCAATTTCCTCAACCACCTGCCTGGCAGGAGTGGAGCAGGCTGCTGGCCAATTCCAACGAAACATCTTGTACTCCCTTACGGGTCATCATCTTTCCGGATGTGACTTCTGGGTTGTTTCTAGAGATGTCAAAAGTTATGTAAAATGCGGTGCGGGTAGGCCTACCAGATTCCATTATGAGCGGGTGCCCGACTAGCCGCCACTCCGTCACAGGATGAAATTTAATTGTCCAAATTGAATCGTGAGTCACTATATGCACTTGGTCATCTAACGATCCTCCTATTCCTCCGTTAAGACTACATCCCCTTAGTTTGAACCAAATAATTATTGTTATGGCACCTGTTCTGAAGGGAAGCGGCAGATAAAACTGGAACCAATTGCAGCATGACACTAAAAATTACAGTGATGAAAATCATTGTGTCAGGCCGTTTGAAATGACCGATTATGCAGGAGGTCTATGTGGTATACGTTAGGGTGTGTGTGAGGTGACAGTATGAGGTGCGGACATAGATCTCACCCATTGTATAGTGTGTTTGAAGTTCAAGTGACCGAATGAGCCTTAACGAGGTCTTCAGCAACAGCTAGCCGGCCAAGAAAGAACAAAATTCGAAACTGGAGATTAATTAGATGGAAAGGAGGACAGTAAGACTGTTAGCAAACAGTATGCTAACAGTATGTTAGCAAATCCTTAATATGCAGAGTTGGCTGGGTAGCAGTGCAGCCAATATGCATCGCTCTTGGACCTCTGACTTGTAGTAAAAGCCCAGGTCCCTCACGTGAAATTAATAACAGACGGCATATTGTAAACATTCCTTTATTGGTTTCAGTTGAATTTACATTTAGTGGACTGAAATAATTACAAAATAAAGAACTTGTCGAATAATTGATCACATAAGTTTCTGTATTGCATAGGTGGCTTTCTGACGCCTCCACATTGTGCCACCTTAGGCGACCAAGTGGCCGAATCGGCCGTGGCAGGATCGTATTTGCGTTGTGCGCTCATGCCATGCTGTATGAAGATATAGACCTAAGCGTAAATAAACGCATCAATAATAGAAAATGAACAGATAAGCCTACAAAAATTTATATGTGGTGATTTTTAAAAACCCTTCATATGTCTAGGTGTTGTTAATGAGGTCAAGACTTACGAGGGGAGGGAGAGAACGAGGCCAAGATCAACGAGGCCAGGCCTAAGAGATTTTAATTTTACTTGTAATAATAAGCTTAGCAGCAACAGCAGCTGCTGCAATAAGAACAACAGATGGGAAAACATTATTGAATGTTCGGCACTCAATACATTTATTGCGATCATTGTAATTGTATCCGTACGAGTTTGCATTCTTTCGAACTGTTTTCATTTACGCCTTCGTTCAAAGATCGCTTGACCAACAACGGTCTTCTCAATCTATGCCGCAGCCTAGAGATATCGAGCGCGTTTTCTGTATCCACCCCGAGTAGGCCTATGCACCAAGTATCGAAATCATCATCTGAAAATAGTGTAGGCTTGTGTATCTATCTAAGCCTATGTATGTATGTATGTATGTATGTATGTATGTATGTATGTATGTATGTATGTATGTATGTATGTATGTATGAATGCATGAATGTATGTATGTATGTACGTACCTATATACTGTATGTTGTATATATGTATGAATGTTTGTAATGCACATATGTATTATGTTTTAAGTGAGTATGTATGCATGCATGCATGCATGTAGACCTATATATGTAGGAATGTATGTTTAGCGTATGTGGTGCTAAAGAATAAAAAGTTTATCGCAAGTAAATAATGCTCAGACAATTACAAAGTCACCATTGACGGGCTCCCACACACATGTAGAGACAGCAGAGCCCAAACCAGCGGCTCCTCCTCCAGAGTTGACAGTTGACTCCATCATGTTCAGAGTTCTTGGACCGCGTTACATCGAGGATGAAGAACATCGAAGGGCAATGAAGTCCGCAGCACGCATGCAGTTGCCTCACAGTTCGACACTTCTTCGTAGATGGTAGAAGACGCAGGATCCGGATATCCCTCGAGGCACCCGGTCTGTGCAAGACAGGCAACCATTCGTTGGTAGTCGGTCGATTGGTCGTAGGACCTCTCCGTGACTGACGGTCGACGACGGGAACCAGTATGCTCGACAGATTCATAATGGCAGTCACGCTTCGATAGCGTGCGACAAAACACGGTCAAGAACAGCCTGAATAGGGGGCATATGGAAAAAATCAACTTGAACACCCGGTTTAAAGCCAATTTGCTCTTTTCAAATGTAAAATAATCTGACCTCATAATATTCTCTAGTAGGCCTAATTCTAGCAGCTCTATCGCCTCATATTCGCAGGGATCATGCGCTCCTTGTTCTCCCTGCACACACGCCTGCCAGGCTGCCACCATGATAGCTTCATCTTATATATATTCCATCTTAAACCCCTCACTGGATGTAGGCCCTATCTATCATTAGTCATCTTCCTCTTCAGCTTCCGCTGTATGACCGCCGTCCATAACTGTTGCCACATCTCCCATGTCGCTGCATTACGAAAATTATTATCCTCTCATTGTTTACGGGTAATCCCCCCCTTTTCAAGCACACTCTAGTCACCTCTCTTCTCAAGACCTATAAACCTGTCTTTTAACTTGCTTTTAACCTATCTTTCATTTCCAAATTAATTGAATATATTGTCGTATCTCGGATGATTATCTGACTATCTGAATTCCAGCTTAACCCACACCAGTGAAGTTTTAGCAAACGGCACTCATCTGAAACCGTAATCACCTTCCTCTAAAATAAGCTTACTTCTGCCATTTGCCATCAGCAGATTTCATACGCTGCAATTCAGTTTTCTTTGGGCGCTGTGTAAATCTCGAGATTACGATTGGAAACATATCTGAAACACAAACCTTGGCATTATTATTTATGTCAGAGACCTCCCAAAGTGGCCAATCGATCGTCGTTCCGTTGCCTACTTCCACACGGACATCGCAGTCCTGTCGCATCGCATGCACGGAGAGCACAAGACAGCCATATTGTGCGGATCATGCCTAGTCGACACTCCTGCTTCTCAGTATTAGAGTGGATAAGCAAATTAGGCTAAATTATCATTTGTTACATAATTAGTACGATTAGACTTATATTTCTCTTGCCTATCTCTCACTGTTTGTAGACTTACATTGCAATAAACAAAAATTCACTACTGCGAATTAATAGGTATCTTGCACAAGCATCGGTATTTGGAGTTTACAGGGGCCTCTGATTCTTTAAGGCCTCAGACATCATCTTGTTGGAGTCGTTCACTTGTAGGCCTATGCTCTTCAGTAACCAGACTATCCATAAAGTCGGTTTACCACAAAATTCACTCAGACGAAAAGCAGGTTTACCACAAAAATTCACTCAGCCGAAAAAGCAGGTATCACGATATCGTTAGCTATCTTCCTGAATGCAAACACGGACTACACTATCTTGTTGCTCGCGATGCGGCGTCCGGTTCAAATGAAGCTGCGCACTTGTTCACCATGTAATATTGCTTCATAATATCGCAGTGGAGCGCGATTCGTCTCAAGGCATTTGAATCACATCTAATAGAAACTATACGAGAATCTCTGCGCAAAACCATCATCCCTCTTGCAATGCATAAAGAATTGCAGCTGTACATGTTTTTTTGAACGTTGCATGTAGCTTTCATGGTTCCATGACAATTCGGCACAGGGACAATTCGGCACAGGGACAATTCGGCACAGGGACAATTCGGCACAGGGACAATTCGACACAGGGACAATTCGGCGCAGGGACAATTCGGCACAGGGAATATTCGGCACAGGCACAATTCGACACAGGCACAATTCGGCACAGGGACAATTCGGCACAGGCACAATTTGGCACAGGGACAATTCGGCACAGGGACAATTCGGCACAGGGACAATTCGGCACTGGGACAATTCGGCACTGGGACAATTCGACACAGGGACAATTCGGCGCAGGGACAATTCGACACAGGGAATATTCGGCACAGGGACAATTCGGCGCGAGACAATTCGGCACAGGGACAATTCGGCACAGGGACAATTCGGCACAGGGACAATTCGGCGCAGGGACAATTCGACACAGGGACAATTCGGCACAGGGACAATTCGACACAGGGGATATTCGGCACACGGACAATTCGGCACTGGGACAATTCGGCACTGGGACAATTCGGCACACGGACAATTCGGCACACGGACAATTCGGCACACGGACAATTCGGCGTAGGAACAATTCGGCACAGGGACAATTCGGCACAGGCACAATTCGGCACAGGGACAATTCGGCACAGGGACAATTCGGCACAGGGACAATTCGGCACAGGGACAATTCGGCACAGGGACAATTCGGCGCAGGGACAATTCGACACACAGAATATTCGGCACAGGGACAATTCGGCGCAAGACAATGCGGCACAGGGACAATTCGGCACAGGGACAATTCGGCACAGGGACAATTCGGCACAGGGACAATTCGGCACAGACACAATTCGGCACAGGGACAATGCGGCACAGGGACAATTCGGCACAGGGACAATTCGGCACAGGGACAATTCGGCACAGGGACATTTCGGCACAGGGACAATTCGGCACAGGGACAATTCGACACAGGGACAATTCGGCACAGGGACAATTCGGCGCAGGGACAATTCGACACAGGGAATATTCGGCACAGGCACAATTCGACACAGGCACAATTCGGCACTGGGACAATTCGGCACAGGCACAATTTGGCACAGGGACAATTCGGCACAGGGACAATTCGGCACAGGGACAATTCGGCACTGGGACAATTCGGCACTGGGACAATTCGACACAGGGACAATTCGGCGCAGGGACAATTCGACACAGGGAATATTCGGCACAGGGACAATTCGGCGCGAGACAATTCGGCACAGGGACAATTCGGCACAGGGACAATTCGGCACAGGGACAATTCGGCACAGGGACAATTCGGCGCAAGACAATTCGACACAGGGACAATTCGACACAGGGACAGTTCGGCACTGGGACAATTCGGCACTGGGACAATTCGGCACTGGGACAATTCGGCACACGGACAATTCGGCACACGGACAATTCGGCACACGGACAATTCGGCGTAGGAACAATTCGGCACAGGCACAATTCGGCACAGGCACAATTCGGCACAGGGACAATTCGGCACAGGGACAATTCGGCACAGGGACAATTCGGCACAGGGACAATTCGGCACAGGGACAATTCGGCGCAGGGACAATTCGACACACAGAATATTCGGCACAGGGACAATTCGGCGCAAGACAATGCGGCACAGGGACAATTCGGCACAGGGACAATTCGGCACAGGGACAATTCGGCACAGGGACAATTCGGCACAGACACAATTCGGCACAGGGACAATTCGGCACACGGACAATTCGGCACAGGGACAATTCGGCACAGGGACAATTCGGCACAGGGACAATTCGGCACAGGGACATTTCGGCACAGGGACAATTCGGCACTGGGACAATTCGACACAGGGACAATTCGGCGCAAGACAATTCGGCACAGGGACAATTCGGCACTGGGACAATTCGGCACACGGACAATTCGGCACACGGACAATTCGGCGTAGGAACAATTCGGCACAGGGACAATTCGGCACCGGCACAATTCGGCACAGGGACAATTCGGCACAGGGACAATTCGGCGCAGGGACAATTCGACACAGAATATTCGGCACAGGGACAATTCGGCGCAAGACAATGCGGCACAGGGACAATTCGGCACAGGGACAATTCGGCACAGGGACATTTCGGCACAGGAACAATTCGGCGCAGGGACAATTCGGCACAGGCACAATTCGGCACTGGGACAATTCGGCACAGGGACAATTCGGCACAGGGACAATTCGGCACAGGGACAATTCGGCACAGGCACAATTCGGCGCAGGGACATTTCGACACAGAATATTCGGCACAGGGACAATTCGGCGCAAGACAATGCGGCACAGGGACAATTCGGCACAGGGACAATTCGGCACAGGGACATTTCGGCACAGGGACAATTCGGCGCAGGGACAATTCGGCACAGGCACAATTCGGCACTGGGACAATTCGGCACAGGGACAATTCGGCACAGGGACAATTCGGCACAGGGACAATTCGGCACAGGCACAATTCGGCACAGGCACAATTCGGCACAGGCACAATTCGACACAGGGACAATTCGGCACTGGGACAATTCGACACACGGACAATTCGGCGCAGGGACAATTCGGCACAGGGACAATTCGGCGCAAGACAATTCGACACAGGGACAATTCGACACAGGGACAGTTCGGCACTGGGACAATTCGGCGCAGAGACATTTCGGTGCAAGTCACTGACGCAGGAACAAATCGTTCAAGAAGGCGACACAGCTTATGGCAAATTTTAAGAATTGTTGTGTATGTGGTCAATTTCTAAAACTATTACATCGTTACATGCAACTACAGATACTTCAACAAATTCAAGATCTTTGTGCATTGCGTTTCAGACCTATCCATTACCTCTTCTGTAGTTGATAATTCGGTTCGGTTCATTCATTGATTTGCACTAAGACGTTGCAAGGTAACAATTGCAGCTGTGTTATAGCTCACTATCATATGTTTCTACCATGCAAAATGCCTTTAGAATTCGTACAGTTATCTCATTCTTAGGCGGATGTAGTTATAACATTAACTTGTAGGCTTATAACTGGTCTGTGAATGAATAGCATTGCCAATAAAGTGGAAAATGTTCTTGCAAACTCTTGTTGTCATATATATCTAGTTTAATTAAAGCAACTTTAAAGAATCTTTACAATAGTTGTGTTCTATTTAAAGACGTTAATTTGTCTCTGCGCCGAATTTTCTTGCGACGAATTGTCGAGTCACAATTTAGTCACACACACACACGTATAGGCTTACAATTGTTGGGTCACACACACACACACACACAGACTTGCAACTGTCGGGTCCCACTTTAGTCACACACACACATTGACTTAAAAAATCCTTGCACCTTATACGAAATATAGGCCTACATCCTATCGCGTGACTGGTGCTCAGTATGCATTATCTTTGTAAGGACAGTTTACAGTTTAATTTGCAGAAATGTACACGTTTTTCTATAGCGACCGTGTGGCCTCGATCCTGCTTATTTTTAATGAATTAATCGGGTGAGATCCTTCACCATCGCTGCCCGTTTGAAAGGGTGCCACGCCCTTAAAGATCCCCGTGTACGGACCGTGCTGGGCCGCATAAAACATTTTCCTCTGCCATATTATATAGGCCTATGCTGTAAATTATGCTATATATATATGTGTGTGTGTGTTATAAGTATGCGAGATGTGAGTGAGTGTGTGTGTGTGGGTGAGTGAATGTGTCACCTCCTATATATAAACAAATTAACACTTAAGGATGATCATTATATTCTTTATGTGTAGTTTCCACTCAAAACGCCTATAGTCACGTTTACCAAACAAGTCACAAAATGGCAAAAATTATCTGAAACGGTATACACTTATAATAAAAAGTGCAAAAGGTATACAGAAATACTTCGATTGTTCTAGCAGTAATAATTGTGAGCGTATATTGCACTGAAATACATGCGACAGGTAGCCTAAATATATTTGTATTTTAAAGACCATATTTTATTCTATGCTATATAATATAGGCTCTGCTTGCGTGTACATATATATACAAGTGAGTATATTTATAAGACCCAATCAGATGTGCTACAAAACAGGAAAAACGTTGATATTGACTTCAGTGATGTGAGACAGCCATTGAACTCGGCCTGAAATTCATCCATAGGTGCGTGGACACTCGTTTAGTCATTATAGACCATCATATGTTATTCACAACCCACACACTTCAGCATATAGTCCTATAATAGTCTGTGCAAATAGTCCACGATGTCGAAATAACGAAACAAAGGTCAAATGATATAAATTCATGGTAGGTTTACGCCTACGACCCCTCGCTCAGCCGATTGACACATGGCGTGTTAACAAAAATGTCTCTTACTTACTTACTGCCTATGGCTGCATAGCCTAAACGGGTTACATCGGCTATCAATAAAAATCTCAAAACCGCATAAATCATTTCGTATGCATGCATATATATATATATATATGTATATGTATATATATATGTATATATATATATATACTCTGAGAATCAGCAATTGCGACACTATTTACAATAAAATCTTCACAAAACACGAATCATTTAAACAAAACTACGTCGTAAAACTTGTCTGGATGCTACATGAAATTGTAAATTCTGTACATTAAAATTAATTCAGTTGATATCATAAACCACACATTCAATAATTGTGATATAATATAGGTATATAAATTCCTACAGTTTAATTGTTTTCAACTGCACACCATAGTGTGATGCCGCCTTCTTTCAGATAATTTCTGGTCAGTCTGTTGCTTGTCTAACCTACCAGTTCAGAAGAATTAAGCCGATGACAAGTGCTCAATACATGACAATAAGACTTTAGCAGATGAGGTATACACACTTGCACTTATTTCTTAACATTTGTGACTTCGATTCCCGCTACAACGCTTAAGGTGCGTGTAAAGGGTGTTGCATTGTCTTCAAGATGGCTACCAACTCAGGCCTTTTATCACGCATGACTGGCAGACTGATGTTGCAATTAACAACTCTCGGTCGATCAATTGAACAAGACGGTTATGCAGGTTCTGTTCTACTGTCGAACGGACTGTTCGTTTTATTTGCTTGCCTGCTAGTAAACAAATGGAAGCATACGTTTTTTGTTAACTTTAAACCTATGGATAGAGACCTAGAGTCATAAGAGATATTACGACTGCGCATGTCATAATAATCTATAGTGACCCAAACAGCGAGACAACCGGGTACATACATAGACGTAAAATTTCTATGACATCTGCGAATAATGGTCGATTTCTTCTGCTGTAAATAAATATAACACCTAACACAATGCTTGCCAATTAAAACAAATGACACTCTACAACTCTAGATGATTACGCTATGATTACATGCTTATAGTAGGCCTAATTAATACATAAGCGTCAGAGCCCTGCAAAGTTCAAAGGTACACGTATAAAACAGCCTTATGACAGCCGTAACACTTGTAATAAACGATATTAACGATATTGCATCTGAAAAGACATAGCAGAACTAAGGCAGAGCCTATAAATGCTTTTAATTCAGATTCGACTGAGGTTGAGCTAATCAGTCGCCAACTACAAATGTAAATGTACACTTTTCTACAGCGACCTATGGTCTCGACCCTGTTCATTTTTCACTGAATTAATTGGGTGAGATCCTTCACCACCGCTGCCAGTTTGAATGGGTGCCTATAGACCCCAAGAGGTGGCGATGAATGTGAGTTCTAAATAGATCTATGCATGGGAATGAAATGAAAATCACTGTAATTGTGAGAAAACTCAGCAAGGAACTCTGAACTCGAAGGTTCTTATGTGCAGATAACGAAACATGCACATATTATAACCTGCAAGATCCATCTAACGTTCTGAGACTAGGAATTATTACCGAGAGCCACAGCAGCTTTAGTTTAATTTTGAATATAAATCTTCTGCTTCATTCTGTGGGGACGTTTAGTTGAAATATTTGCAACTTCTCAGCTCTGGTAAGCAAAACAATTTATGATGCAACTGAACAAATTCCAGGAGACACGTACACACAACATCGGAATATATAGAACATCGGAAAGACTACTGCATAACGCTGCATATGATCAGTCGAATCGCAAAACGTCAAATATTACATTGAGGTCGTTTCTATGATATTGCAATGACTGTATAGTTACTTCGTGCATTAGAAAAACATCTCTAAATCTATACGTGTTGCCTGATGTAGGCCCTGCATCTGATAAAAATTCAAAACTTAGGCGCACAATTTTTGACAGCACTGGAAGTGGAAATGAGCCAATAATAGCTTATAAAGTACAGCTATGAACCAATTTTAGCGCTTCATTCAACCTCGTGAGTGTCAGTCTACTCCGTAATTTGCTACAACACGGACTTTGACATGTCTCGGATCACTGACCTTTATTCAATATTATACAGGTATATAAAGATGACAAAGAGGAAGACATGCAGTCAGCTCGCCAGTAAAAAAATCCGGACAGCAACTGCGTGCTGCCACAACTCACGTATACACACGTAATAATTTACATAAAACATGTATAACTGTATGACACAAATCCATGTACTACAGCCCTGACGACCGACGATGCCATTCCAACCGGGGACATGACAAACGTTATATACAGGTTCAGCAAATTATATGATTAGGCATCTTTTAATAAAACACGTAAATGCGAGTAAAATTTTCGCGAAATGCTACATTTCATACAACATGTAGCTTTAATATGAGAAAAACTATAGCTGCACATGGCTGCCTACGCTTGTTTACATAGGCTACGATGACAGGCTAATTGAATTAACAATTATTGTCTGAATCATTCTCAACTTGAATCGATAATTATTATCTGAATCATTCTCAACTTGAATCGATAATTATTATCTGAATCATTCTCAACTTGATTTGACAATTATTATCTGACAATAAAGAACATGAAGAACAACAAAGCGGAGGGAATGGACAACATACCCATTGAAATGCTGAGGAACCTCGGCGACAAGGCAACGGATGAACTGGTACAGCTGTGCCAGGAAATTTACAGAACGGGAATATGGCCAGAGGATTTCCTACAGACGATAGTAATACCAATAAAGAAAAAACAGAATGCAGTGATATGCGAAGACCATCGCACAATAAGCCTGCTCACTCATGCATCCAAGATAATGATAAAAATTATAACAAAAAGACTACAGTCGAGGGCAGAAGCGGACAAGTGTTTGGGAGATGACCAATTCGGCTTCAGAAAAGGAAGGGGAACGAGAGATGCAGTGGCAGCACTGCGAATACTAACAGAAAGAAGCATCCAACACAACCAAGATGTATATATATGCTTTGTCGATTATGAAAAAGCTTTCGATAGAGTGGACTGGAAGAAGTTAATGAGAGCGCTAAAGCGAATGGGGGTGGATTGGAAAGACAGAAGGCTGATAGGCAACCTGTACATGGGACAGCGAGTCAGAATACGCATAGAGGGCGAATACTCGGAACCAGGAAGAATAGGTAGGGGGGTCAGGCAAGGATGCCCACTCTCACCAATACTATTCAATATTTACATAGAAGAAGTCATAAGAGAAGCACTGGAGGAAATGACTGAGGGTGTGAAGGTAGGTGGAAGACTAGTAAAGGCGCTGAGATTTGCGGATGACCAAGCTATGATGGCAGGCAGCCAAAGGGGATTACAAAAGATGATGGATCAGCTCGACAGAATATCGAGGGAATATGACATGAGGATCAACATCAAGAAGACAAAGGTGATGAAAATAGGGAGAGGAGAGGCGGAAACAGTTAGGATTACACTGAACGGGGATATAATAGAACAGGTAAAGAGCTTTTGTTATCTGGGAAGCACGATTACAGAGGACGCAAAATGCCACGTGGAGATAAAAAGGAGAATCGCAATGGGAAAGGATGCCTTCTACAAGAGAAGCGAGCTGATAAGAGGAAGACTAAATAAGAATCTAAAGAAGAGACTGATCAAGACACTGATATGGAGTGTGGTCCTGTATGGATCGGAGACATGGACAATGAGAAAGGAGGACATCAGGAGAATAGAAGCCTTTGAAATGTGGATCTGGAGAAGGATGGAGAAAATCAGTTGGACAGAAAAAAAGACGAATGAGGAGGTCCTACAGATGGTAGAGGAGAAAAGAACTATACTGGAGACAATAAGAAACCGACAAAAGAAGTGGATGGGTCATGTTCTAAGAGGAGACAATATTGTAAGAGACATAATCGAGGGAAGAATGGAGGGGAAAAAGACACGCGGAAGACCACGACAGATGATGCTGGACTGGATGATACTAGAAGATGGATATGAAGGACTAAAGAGAAGAGCAAACAACAGAGAAGAGTGGCGTCATTGGACATGTGGACCTGCCTGACGGCAGAGCACTAAAAGAAGAGAAGATCTGAATCATTCTCAACTTGATTTGACAATTATTATCTAAATCATTCTCAACTTGAATCGACAATTATTATCTGCATCATTCTCAACTTGAATCGATAATTATTATCTGCATCATTCTCAACTTGAATCAATAATTATTATCTGAATCATTCTCAACTTGATTCGATAATTATTATCTGCATCATTCTCAACTTGAATCGACAATTATTATCCGAATCATTCTCAACTTGAATTGACAATTATTATCTGAATCATTCTCAACTTGAATCGACAATTATTATCCGAATCATTCTCAACTTGAATCGACAATTATTATCCGAATCATTCTCAACTTGAATCGACAATTATTATCTGAATCATTCTCAATAATTCCTGATTTTCTGCTGAGGAAGCCACAGTTCGTGAACAGATGAACAGGCTTATTATTATTAATATTATTATTATTATTATTATTATTATTATTATTATTATTATTATTATTATTATTATTATGCCTGGAGTCCAGAGCAGCATTAGCAACAGTAGATGATGGCATTATATACTATGTTGTCGAGGTACTGCAGGTGTTCATGGGCTGAGTCAGCGTACATAGGGCATGCTGACGAGCCCTCGCTGGTCCAGTCCATTGTGCGGTGACGCAGTGGCCGGAAACTCGAAGATGGACGGGTGGACGGTAAGGTAGGGGTCATAATGGTAGACCACGTGGCTTGGTCCGGCCGTGGGTTCGACTGGCGATACCATGGGCTGCGGCTGCTGAGGAGGCGGAGGACCGTTCATCATCGCTGGAGCGGACATCGGGGATGCGGCCGTCACTGAAGCCGTCGTATAGAGAGGCAGACGAGGCGCGAGGATGATCGGAGCACCTGCTGGTCCACCAGGAGACCGCATCAGCGAAGACATGGCGATCTGAGCCGGAGCCAACATCGTCATCGGAGGAGCTGCACAGACCAACAGAAAGAGCAAAGACAATCATAACAATGACAATAACAACAGACCAGTTCAGAACAGAAATATCGACCCATTTGGAAACAATTCGCTGCATCGAAAAGACCTCGTTGTCTGGAAAAACAAAAGCAGTGTGCACAATTGTCGTCTACTAATAATCGTCTAGATATTCCTGTTGGCCGAAACAAGGCTTGTAAAGCCACCAAAACCATATAGGCCTACTTCGTATAGGGCCTACCATTTTCTTGTGTTCTTAGATAGGCCTACTTATCAATTTCTCACTGCTTGAGGGATCCTTCCCATCTGCTTTTGCTCATGCCATAGTTCATCCTCTGCTAAAGAAACCTTCTCTCGATCCAAGTGACCTGTCTAATTACAGACCCATCTCAACTTTGAATTTTATATCTAAAATTCTTGAACGGGTAGTTTTGAATCGTATGCAAGCTCACCTTTCTTCCAACCCACTAATTTCTCCATTTCAGACTGCATACCATAAATTTCATTCAACAGAATCCGCCCTGCTTGCTGTTCATAACGACACCATGTGCTCCATGGATAAGGGTAAGGGGACTGCACTTGTTCTCCTTGATTTGTCTGCTGCCTTTGATACTGTCGACCACTCTCTCCTTTTGCATCGTCTTTAACATTGGTTTGGAGTTTCTGGTCCTGCCCTACACTGGTTTGCTACTTACCTCAGCCCTCGCACTCAATCTGTATATTTAAATGGACATTATTCAGCTAGTGCCTCGTTGACCTGTGGCGTTCCGCAGGGTTCTGTACTTGGTCCTCTTTTGTTTACATTATACACCACACCTCTAGGTACCCTGCTAGACAATCATTCACTGGGATATCATTTCTATGCTGATGATACCCAAGTCTACATCTCATTTGACAGTTTGACTTGTCACTCGTCTATGCAGCTGTTGTCTGATGCCTTTGAAGAGCTGCAGTCTTGGATGGCAGCAAATAAGCTTCTCCTTAACCCCTCGAAAACTGAATTTCTACTGCTTGGCACTCCTCAGCAACTTAAGAAATTCGAATGGCTTAAATCCGTAAAACTGGGTGATTCACTCATTTAGATGACTGATACTGCTCGTGACTTGGGTGTTGTTTTCGATTCAAGCATGTCCCTCACAAATTATGTAAATGGTATTTGTAAGTCATCATATATGTATATTCGAGACATACGCAGAATTAGGCATTATGTCCCCATGTCTTCCAGAATATCCTTAGCTAACGCATTGGTCTCCAGTCGTCTTGACTATTGTAACTCAATTCTTGTTGGTATCACTAAATCAAACATGCAGAAACTCCAAAGAGTTCAGAACTCCTTGGCTAGAGCCATAACAAATACTTCTAAATATGAGCATAAAACCCCTGTGCTTAAATCTTTACATTCGCTTCCTGTTCAGCAAAGGATTTGTTTCAAATTAGGACTTACAGTTTATAAAACATTGAACTATGGCCAACCACAATACTTGAAATCAATCCTTATTCCCCAGACTTACCATTATTCTGCAAGGTCATCTGATTGTCTTTCTCTGGTCATACCTTGGGCTAGAACTGTTCTTGGTAAACGAGCATTTACGGTTGCTGGACCAAAATTGTGGAATTCCCTCCCTGTGTCTGTTCGTTCTGCTCAGTCGCTCCTGTCATTTCGTTCTCAACTTAAAACTTACCTGTTTCAAATTGCTTATCCACTATAGGCTGCCTCTCTGTCGTGCGGACTGACCTTCTGGATATCGATCTGATTGTGGCTTGGTTTTGGTGTGCCATCGGTTGATGCCTTGTGCATTAGACACTGGGGCATTAGAAGTTGTTAATTATTATTGTACACCGATGTTTGATTAGCTACTGGTACTAATAAAGAATATACTTACTTACTTACTTACTTACTTACTTATATATGACTTCAATCTTCCAAATGGACTTTCATCACTCGTGGCTGCTCCCCAACTTGTTTGCTATAATTTTGACATTTGATTTCAAGTTAATTTTATGGCGAATAGCCTACGTTGGATATTAGAAATATCAAAATCCTAGCTTATAGTCGCCAGTCTTGAATTGGGCACCACACACTAAACTCATCGAAGTAAGACGCCATTTGTTAAGCTTTATTGCGATTACATAGTTGTAGTAATGTAGTCATCTGTACTCATTGTTAGGATTCTTGTGGCTGCCTCTGTTTTTACATATCTGAACGCAACAACACGTTAAAGGCATTTTTGCCTATCAAAACTTTTGACTTTAGCTTTGAAATGTAGGCGACTTACGTGAAGCCATAATTAAGGCTTTGCTGTTATTGTTGATAACGTTGTTGTTATTCTCGCGATATGTGCCGTTGATAATCGCCAGTTCCATCAACTGAAATTTCTTCAGGTCATCCTCACCTTCCGGCTGTTGACAGTAGAAAAAGCCAATACTATTATTAGCCAACTGCAATACTTAGCTGCCTTGAAACTGTGCATAGTTACAGTGAGGTGTCCACTATGAACAGTATACTCACCAGCTGTATGTATATTCAGTATATTCAGACCAATATAAATAAACACTGTTATTCACAATTCATCTCTTTCATGCAATGAACTGTTGTTCAAAAAAGTGTACAGTTTACACAGTTCTGCGCCGAATTCTTTGTTTAGCATAAAGACAATGAAAAGGCTTTGGAAGCACGTTACTTTATGATAGATTTGATGTCGTGTTTCAAGTATTGTAACTTGCTTTTTGGTTTGATATTTGCGCGCCGGCGCACTGCATGCCTCTTAAACTAGACCGCTATAAATTACAGATGGAATCCTTATACATGTTGTAGGTGTCACCACTTAATTTTATTCTGGTAAACTGGACCAACTCCTTTTGTTATTTGACTTTACAAGTCCCGGTTATCTGGGGTCTGTAAAAATGAAAGAATCGCAAGCGTATAGGCCTACAATGCTGTCTTTGCTTGAGCACGCATGACCAAATAGCGATTCGTGTATTCGACGGCCTAAGAGGTCTGAAGGTGGGGGCATAAATGACCCGTGTGACAGGCATCGCTATTTCACTGAAGAACCAAAATGACCATCCTTCGAGTGCACATGCAGGCAAAGAAGCCGCCGTATAAATCAAACAAAAACGGGCGACACGACTTGTATAGCCTATGCATGCATGCAGCCAAACGATGAATTACTTGTGACTGTTATTGGTTCTTAAAGTCCTTCGCCTTCATACAAGGCTTCTGCGTCTACTATAAAAACGTTACACCCATACACCCATAGGACCCTACATATATGGGCTCATATTTATAGGTCTCTGCGTGCGTGTTTATAATGCTATTGGTCTCTATAAGACTCTGTATAAATATTATATGCGTGATTTGTAGGTAGTGTTGAATCAGTGGCGCTCTAGGAGTGTATGTCCTCTTTCGTCTGGCCGTTGACGACGACGATGACGATGACGACGATGATGATGATGATCATCTGTGGGTCGAGCCCCTGTCATCAGCCGAAACGGCGTCAATTAAGAGCAGAGATTAAGCAACGCTTGCAGGGTGCACATATGCAATTTGAATTCATTCGCTATATTTATTCACTCGTTCGCTCGGTTGCTCTTTCATTCATGTGTTTAAAGAGGCGTGGAGGGGTTGAACGGCATTGGGCTGCATGCAGACGAAGGCAACGGACATGCATGAATGCACTCGACTGACCAATGCGTGGGTCACGACGCTTCTGCACTGACAGTCAACGGTGCATGCATGACGGCGTCTCTTGGACTGTATCTTCTTCGGCTTAAAAGGCCAAGGAGGGACTGGATCTTTGTCAGCAGGCCATCCATAGTCTGATTTACGAAAGGCCTATATTAGGAAAGAAGGTCTTTATTCTTTAAAGACCTATTTGTATGTGTAGGCCCAGAGGCGTTAATAAAGACGCCTGTCTCTCACCGTTAGCTCGCAGGTGTCGCCGACAGGGTCGCTCATGCCCCAGCCATGTCCTGCAACGCCCATTAAATTTAAACAACTAATAGACATCGGTGCATGTCATTGTTAGGCCCAGAGAACACCAGAAGGTGTTGTCTAGAGCACAAGCATTTGCTCAGTATATAATGCGAAGCCATCGTCGATTGCACTTGGCCTAGTCAGTCAGATTTCGTCCTACTAGACAACTTCAATTTCATCGTAGCATAGGTCGGTCCTTCTGCTGTTCTTTCAGCCACCCTTAACCTCACACACAGTTCACAGGCTCAAATTTCCCTACCCCAAAACTCATACGATTCTCCCTCTTCCTCTCTCTGTGCAGCTTTTGTACCAAATTGCCCATGGAAATCCCTCTTACCAGTTATTAACGTCCTTTTAATATAGCATTTTGACCTAAATTAATTTTGTAATGGCAGTTCTGTAATCTTTTTTCTGGCCCCTATAAACCACCCCTCACAAAATTTTTACATTTACGGTCCTGGTCTCATCGTCATGGGCTCGAGACGGCCTCGGTCTCGATAGGTCTCGAGACCCATTTTCATGCTTCTTGGTCATGTCCCGTCTCGGCTTTGGAACGTCTCGCTCTCGACCTGCACGCCTCGTTAGAATCTCTTGCTGCAAGCCGTTTTCTTCGCTCAATGCGACGAAGAAGAATACTGAGGGAGCGAATACGAAGTCCTAGGAAGCTAGTTGCGTCTCTGTGCATCCCAATCCTTTGAATGTAGTTGATATTGTTTCCAGTCACAACTCAGACTGCTTTCCGTCAACTGTTTCGCTAAACTTTAGAAGCACACTTAAACTCAATTTGAAAAGAATTACAATTACGCACACCTAAAGTAAAACTGCATCATCTATCTAGGACTCAATAGCCATTAGAAATGCACATAAAATATATCGGCCTATAAGCAGCAGAAGCAGCAGCAGCAGGAGCAGTGGAGATGATGACTTAGAGCTGAATGTAGAATTGCCGAACAAAGAAACAAATAAAACGGCGGATGAACTAGAGTTCTTGAAGTTGCATTCAGGTCATCTTGTATCAGCTTATCTAGAGACAGTCATTGAAGGCTTCAGGCAAAGGTTCGGAGGCCGACCTCACCACTTATATATTGGCTACGAATACAGGCATCCAGCGGGGGGGAGATTCAAAGTATGACAGACGTCATTACACGATGCGGAACCCACTGCCTTTAGCCCTCTAACGTTATTCAGAGCCTGGAGCTGACCCCTCGGAAGCTAGGCATGCAGTTTCTAAATATATACCTAATCCATGTAGCCTATATAAATAGTGTCACTGATGGGGGGTCTATGAGGGAGGGAGCCCCGCAGCTTCTTCGGTAGAATTCACGACAAACACCAGGCCTCGAACAAATTTAGGTATTTTGTAACTAAAATACATGAGATGCAAATATAGGAGCAAAACAGTCGTCCCATTTGATTGAATTGCTATCATGCCACACGCTCCTTTTCAGTTCTGCTGACGGTTGTCTGGAATGGCCTTCACCTTGAACTCCGTTTGCAACAGTAGCCTTTGCATTTTCTCCAACAAACTGTTCTGTTTCACCAGAAACGCTTCTAAGTAGATTTAGACGATGATGTAATTGACGATTGTTGTTTATATGATGAATATATCACAGTGAGTGAGTGATGTTGTTGTATGGAAGTGACTTACAGATGGCACGAGAAGTTTCTTGACTTCATCGACGGCTCTCTGGAGTTTGATGGCTGCGCGGTTCTTAGTGTCTTCGACGGTCAACAGGACATGCAGCTCCTCGCTTAGATGCTCCCAGTTCGGCTTGCCTCGGTTCATCTCTTCCTACACCGATCACCACAATCGCACCAGATTTAGTCAAAAAAGCAAATGACATCAGTGACCCAAAATATGCATATAAAATACACTTCAACTGGACACAGAAATAACCAGACTCGATATAAAAGAAGAAATCTACACAGTACTACAGGCAAAGAAGACTTTCAACATATATCTTCACTCGGAAAGTGAGTCTATTTTAGAACGAATGGTCAGGATGAACAAAAAAGAAAGTAAATTACAAGATGTTCTGATCCATAGGCAGCATCGGGCAGAACTAAGAGAACAAAGAGCAGCGACAACTAAAAATATGCAGGGAAAGCTTTTAATAATATTATTACTATTACTACTGCAGCTGCTGCTACTACTACTACTACTACTAATAATAATAATAATAATAATAATAAATAAATAAACAAAATAATTAATTAATTAACAACTTCTATCGCACCGGTGTCTAATGCACAAGGCATCAACCGATGGCACACCAAAACCAAGCCCTAATCGGATCAGTATTCAGAAAGTCAGTCCACTATGACAGAGAGGCAGCCGATGGTGTATAAGCAATTTGAAAATGGTACTATTATGCTGAGAACAAAATGACACAAGTGAATTAGTTGAAAAAGGTAGTCTTAAGTTGGGAACAAAATGACACAAGTGAATTAGTTGAAAAAGGTAGTCTTAAGCTGAGAACAAAATGACACAAGTGAATTAGTTGAAAAAGGTACTCTTAAGCTGAGAACAAAATGACACAAGTGAATTAGTAGAATGAACACATACAGGGAGAGAGTTCCAAAATTTAAGTTCAGCAACCGGAAAGCCTATTCACCATGAACAGTTCTATTCCAAGGTATGACCAGAGAAATGCAATCAGGTGGCCTGGTTGAATGACGATAAGTCTGGAGAATAAGGACTGATTTTAAGAATTGTGGCAGGCCAGAATTCAATGTTTTATAAACTATAAGCCTCTGTTTGAAACAAATTCTTTGCTGAACAGGAAGCCAATAAAAAAGACTTAAGTACAGAGGTTATGTGCTCATTTTTGATGTTTTAGTTATGGCTCAAGCCAAGGAGTTCTGAACTCTTGAGTTTCTGCATGACTGACTTTGTGACACCAGTAAGAAGCGAATTACAGTAATCAAGGCTACTGGAGACCAATGCGTTTGCCATAGATATCCCTGAAGACATGGGAACATAACGCATAATTCTGCATATGTCACGAATATACATGTATGACAACTTACAAATACCATTTACATAGTCGGTGAGAGATATACTGTAGCAGAATCAAAACCGACGCCCGAGTTACTAGGCAGCACCCGCCAACACAACAAGCCACTGGAGAACAAAACGGCCTTCAAACGCTTGCAGAAGAGAGGGGGAGGGGGCAGCCAGTGCAGTTCCCCAGACAAAAAGCTGGAGATGTGGCCGAACCTAGCTATACCGTCAATCAAGCGGGCGGCAGGATCTATAGGACAGACTGAAGTTGCGAGATGCAGGAGAGTCCCAAGCCTGCGAAAGCATCATTTTCATAGTTGATCCTAGAGCAAATAAATGCATGGATTAGGATAGCTGATATCAAAACTAGGCCCCTACTGTAGGGCGAGACCACAAACCGACACCAGTGCTCTTGACGATGCAAAGCAACAGAATCGACCACCGTATCAAAAGCAGCAAACAAATCAAGAAGAACAAGTGCTATCACCTTACCCTTCCTTATGCACAGAACACATGATGCTATTATGAACAGCAAGAAGGGTGGATTCTGTTGAAAGAAACTTATGGTATGCAGACTGAAGGAGGAAATTAGCAAGTTGGAAGACATATACGTTGGCATGAGGCATTCATAACTATCCGTTCAAGAATTTCACACACACACACACACACACACACACACACAGACAATTCAACGTTGAGATGGGTCTGTAGGTAGACAGGTCGCCTGGGTCGAGAGAAGGTTTCTTCAGCAGAGGATGGCATGAGCAAAGCAGATGGGAAGGATCCCTCATGCAATAAGAAACTGATATTTGATATAATGTTTGGACCATGAACATCAAATCCCTTTCTCAGAAGAGATAAAGGAATGGTGTCAAGGAGAGAGCTTTTGGTAGGTGAAGAGAATATGAGTCTAAGAACCTCTACAAGTTTTGTTGACTGAAGTAATCTATAACAGGATATGCTATGAATTCATATACGCGCTATCATCTAACTGAGAAAGAAACAAATGGAAAAGAAGGATCCGTGTGGCTGACGACTCCTCAAGAGGAATTAATTCCAGTCAGAACGAGAGAGAGGGGGGAGAGAGGGATCTGAGAATGATAATAATGGCGACAACGCATAATGTTTTAGAATCTAAATGCGGAATTGCGACGACCAGATTAGGCGTCGCACAGAATATAGAGCTAATGGGAAAATGTTATCGTTATCTGTATACCTGAACATGGTTTTTGGACAAATGCATATTTAGAAACTACATGAAGTTGCACTCAATAAAACAGCACAGAACAAAACCTCACACTTCCTTCCTGCGCAGATCCTAAACTGTTATGAACTTTGGCGAATATGTCTTTGGAATAAACTGTCTTTGGTTTTAAATGTCTTATGAACAGAAACTATTAGGGACGGAAAATCATTTTCGAATAGAAACTGTCAGCATTATTTGATGGCTGAGCTACGATTGATGGCTGGGGGAGAGGTGTGCGTGCGTGCGGCTCGAAAGCTCATTCGTTGACGTGTATGATTAAGCACTCGAGGGGTAGGAGGTGGTGACTGTTGACAGGTTCAGACAGAAACTGTGCATATTTAAGTGATAACGGTTATGCTTTGAGAAGAACGATTCTAATACAAGTAGAAAATGAAACTAGCTTTATGTTTCATGTAGAGATAAGCCACGTTATCCATGTTATCTTGCAAAAAATTCTAGGTAGAGTTTTAGGGTGTGAAGTTTAGCCGATAGAACAGGAATTGACAGAAGCGTGTTAGGATAGACGCGTCTTTGGAATAGACACGTTTTAGAAATAGAAATGTCTTTGGAATATAAAACGTATTATGGTAGAAATGTCTTAAGAAGAGGCCTATAGATGTCTCTAAAGCATACTTGTCTTCGGAATGCAGTCTTTGGAATATAGTTCGAACTCTGCGTCTGTGTTTGTGGACTCTGCCCACGTGCATTTGTGCGTAAGGTGAATCTATTTGCGTCTGCGGATACTATTGCAACTGTGCGCGTCAGTGCATGACAAGTAGGATGCTCTTTGCAGGCATAACTGCTCAAAGAAAGACTTACCTTTTTGCGGTCTCTCATCGATCCCTTTCCCCGGACCATGATCCTGCATCCGGTTTCTTGTTCTAACTGTTTGGCTGTCATCCCTCTTGGACCAAGGATTCGACCAACGAAATTGAACTAAAATTGCAAAACGAAAAACACATTATGAAATAGTGCAATAATGAAACGCTGCATCATTTGCAACATTGTATGACCTCTGTCAGTTTTCAATAGACCTGGTCTATTTCCAACTACGGTAGGCTATATAGGCCACAATGTCACATGTTTACACTCTTAACTTTAAAAGTTTTTTATCTAGCTATTCTAGCAATACGAGAATAATAAAGTTATGTAATGTAAGACAAGGTAAGGTAAAAGGCGCCTCCTTATCAGCAATAGTCTTCAGAGCAAATGTAATGAAGAGAGAGATATATACATATATAGAGGGGGAGAGAGAGAGAGAGAGAGCGAGAGAGAGAGAGAGAGAGAGAGAGAGAGAGAGAGAGAGAGAGAGAGTGAGTGAGAGAGAGAGAGAGAGAGAGAGAGAGAGAGAGAGAGAGTAGATTTCCTTAACCTGGGGCTAAATCCATACATAATCCACACAATGCGCAGACGGATCGGGAGCTACTGAAGAATATTACGTCTTGCACGACCACGTCACATTTGCCTGTCAACAGTTTGCATACTTGGTGACTGAAGAACATTAATATAAAAGCAATTCAAAGCTAAATTATCTGACGAATAGCCTTTAAGTTCTATTCATAGACGTAGAATGCAGGAGCCCACGTCCAACAGTCTGTTGAGATCAGAATTGCAACTACTATGCTATAGGCCTAACTATACTATGATGATTGTTCTAGTAGGCATGCAGAATTCTCTCAGATCTGCAATCAAGAGCGTTCTTACCTCTGGAAAGTCTTTGACGGGAACGTAGAGCTTTTCCGTCAGCGTAACGACTGGACCATTTTCTTCTGGTAACTGGAGAGGCTCCTTAGTGGCATTCTGGTGAAACAGGTGCAGCCGAACTCGATTTATTTCTGAAATTAAACACACTCATGATCGATAGATGCACCTGAATTTCGGTTGAACTATAATTCTGAGCAATTGTGACTTTGCGATTCATAAAGGACGCCTTAGGATTTATTGGGATAAGAATGTCGACGAAGATTTATGCGGAGTCTGATGAGTCACCTGAGGCTATTTGCAGCCCCTTGTCACGATCCACTGGCATCGTCGTGGAGTCTGTCCAATCACCGATCAGAAGACCACCAGACGTACAACGTGTAGACGACGCCTAGACTAACATCAGCGGCTAAAGGCAATCACATCTTCAGCGGCCCATGTAACGTGTGTCATCACAAGCTCAGATATAGTGATCGTGTTCTAGAGGGCGGTTAACATACCAACTCACGAAAAGTATCCATGGTGCTACCATCCGCGACCTTCGCAGAATCCGTCCTATGCTTGACTTCAAAACCGCATCTATCATTGCCACATCCATAGTCCATGCAAAACTTGACTACTGCAATTCACTTTTCCTCAATATTGACACAACCCAGATAAACCGCCTACAAGCTATCCAGAATGCTCTCGCACGTGCTGTCACCAAAACCCCCAAACACCATCACATCACCCCTGTTCTCAAATCACTGCACTGGCTTAAAATACCAGAACGAATAGAGTACAAAGTCTTATCCCTCACCTACAACACACTTCAATCCTCCCAACCCTCCTATCTTCGTCAATTATTTACTATCCAACCACTCCGTTCAACCCGCTCCTCATCTGTCCTAACACTTCTTCGCCCTCCCGTCACCTCATCCTTAAAATTTGGAAATCGCTGCATAGCCATATAGCTGCCCCACCACTTTGGAATAAACTCCCGCCAGAATTGCGACAGTTGTCTGGTCAATCATACGAACTCACCAACACTTCACCTCTTTCAGTTTCTGCGCAGGTCTTTCACTCAAGACTGAAAACACTTCTTTTCCAGAAATCTTATCCTGATTCTTCCTCTTCCCCTTATCTCTCTTCTCGCTTCAATTTCAAACAGCATCCACCGTAGCCGTCCGACTGTGTGACTGCCTGACTCCTGGATCTTGACCTGGAACCGAATCCTTTTGCCTAGCGATTTTGTTTTGACTGAGCGCCTGTGAATAAGCTGGTTCCCGCGACTTAGCTTTCGTTGGGCGCTGTAGAAATCTCGAGATTACGATTACGATTACGATCCTGTGTATCTGTTTCAATTCGTGGTCTGTCACCTTTGCACCGTCCCTCTCTACCTGCCTCGCGTACTCCACAAGCGGCAAGCCTCACCGATGCTGCCGTAAATCTGCTGATTTCTTAAGACCATCGAATTATTCTGTCTATGCATTGACTATTGAAAAGTACACAGAGGCCTAATAAAACGAAAGACGAAGCCTTATTAAAAGTCTTTCGTTGGCATTGGACCATAAAAGAGACGTCTTTTTGATGGAAGTATAATAAGTTATTATACTTCTATCGTGCACAAAGAGGTCTCTCTAATGGTCCAAGGTTTTATATATACTTCGATCCTCTGATGGTCTAAGTTTCTAATCCAACGATGTCGATATAACGGTGTAGGCGATGATGGTATGTGGCTTTGACTCGTGTTAAAAGAGGAAAATTCGCCGGATATGTGTCCCATCCTTTTGAAAGAATGTTTCGTTGTGTACATCATAGCCTTTGACCAATTGCAAAGATATCCTTATCGTGGGCGAAAATGCAGAACTATATGACCAAAGCCTATAGCAAAGTTTAACACCCGACTCTTTAAATCCTGTTTAATCGATGGTATAGGCCTACTCGCCACCTTTCCTATATTCGTTCCTTAAATGCAGGGCGTCGGCAAGGAGTGAGAGTGGGATGGCATTATCTGTCGGATTCAGACGGGAGCAAACAAGGATTGCACTTTGTGCCTCAAAAAAATAGACGAATTTTCTTAGTCGTCGAGACTTCGCCGACCCCCATCCCTTTGCAAATCACGAAAACTGATTTTTTGCCCCCGTCGCCTTTTGGTTTATTTTGACGTCCCTTCGATCGACCGCCGCACGTTTTCTATTGAAACAATTCTTTACTTCTCAGGCATTTAGCTAGCAGCCCAACAACAAAAGTTACTTATCAGTGATCAGGGTTCTTCATGGTTTGAAGTGGGAGCCAAGAGCATCTATGCTCCCGGTTTTAGAGTGCGGACAGTGGTCTCTCCCCTGTTGATTTCACTGAGTGTGATCCTTCAGTTAAAGTCTGTCCCTTTAATGGTCGCTTAGTCATCGTGTATCATCAGTCCTATAGGTCTATTCCGAGAACCAAATCTCGAAAGCACGCGACTTCAGGACTGGAATGCGATTCAACATTCCATGTGTACATGAAGATAGCCAACGATACAACATGAAACTTTTTAGCTATAACTATTTTTAATTGGAAAATGCTGGACTTCAGACAGTATTTTACACTGTTGCATAACCTTGTATTATAGTTTTGTGTATGCATTGTTGTTGTAAAGTGTGGGCGTTTGTCTCGAACTAATAAAAAGATTACTTACTTACTTATGATCTCTTGATCATAGGCTATTCATTCAGGTTCCACAAATCTCACGTGCATCTGATGACCAACTGTGGGTGGGGGCTATTCATAATTCTATAACTTTTGCCGGTGTATGCCTGATTTATCAGTGGTCAGCTGAATCATTTTTTTCTCTAGCGCCGATCGAGCATGCACCGGTATCAAAGGTTCAATAGCCAGGAATAACCACACACAACTGGTCGGTATGCTCTGGAGAACCAGAGAATCTGCCTGCAGATAAGTCTTACTCCTAGAGAGTTACTCCTAGAGCGTTTACATTAATTTACACGGCTCAGTAGAAGTCTATTCAGTCCTTCAGCCAGCCAGCCAGCCAGTCACTGAGAACAATGAGACTGCAATACAGTGGGAGACAACTTAAGATTTGCGGGGGATTTAGATCTCACAGAGCTACCTTGTGAAGCAAAACTCGGGCAACGTACTTCATGCAAAACAGCCAGCGTAAGTCATGCAATAGAAAAAATGTTACTTATGCAACACGACAAGCGTAACTCATATAATAGAAAACGCAAGTAGCTTTTCCAGTACACCTAGGCCTAACGTATAAATTATAAGCCTATTTGTGAGCGCTTTTACAAGTCTAGGGAGACCAATATGGCGTCTATTTGTGAAAAGGACAGCTAGTATAAAGACTAAGCCTAAAGTCTAAAGGAGGCAAACAGAGAAACTTCAGCTTATGGGCCGACTCATAAGCTCCGTGCAATTAAAGGTTGCCCGGCCTATATTAGTCGCGGACCTATCTTAGAATTTTCATGTAGAGAAGGAGGATCTCTCTGTACGCAACGGAATTTGGGTAAGTAAACAAGTCGGCGGAGTGAATGAACGGCGACAAATGGGGGACCGAAGGCTGCCAAACCAATTAAATAAAATACAAATGTAGGTCTACTAGACCAAATGCATGGGGTGAAAAAACTACTTCCTCGATGAAACACTAAACTAACTACTAATTCTATAGTTTTATAGAATCTAAGCTAACTTGCAGAAACAAACCAAAACAACACGTAGCGTACAATGAGGACGTGGCATAACTACATTTAGACCGAGTTATAGCCTAGTGCAGCGAAACAGAATTGCGCAAATCAAAAACTTCTTAAGTTGACCTATGCATTATATAGGCCATACAAAATGAAGCGGTCTTAGCGTGACACAATATCATAAACAATCGAAACGTAGGACTGTTTATAGAAAGGTCGACTGTTGGCCTCTTCTCGCTTCAATTTCAAGCACCATCCACCGTAACCGTCCGACTGTCCTGGTTGTTGACCTGGAATCGAACCCTTTTGGCTATCGATCTTTTCTTGATTAAGCGCCTGTGAATAAGCTGGTTCCCGCGACTTAGCTTTCGTTGCACGGGCAATGCAGAAATCTCGAGATTACGATTATGATTATGAAACAGGTTTTTAAAAAAGTCCGTCTGTATATAAACTCAACGATTTGGTTTAGAACGGCTTGGGCTGATTAGGACAACACGAGTCGAAAACGTCTTAGGTGGCAGAGTTGTATACAAAGGCAGGTTCATGTATACTGATCTGATCGGCGGCTCGCGATGTGTTGCTGATTCTGATCTGCTCTGCTAGGCCGGCATCTTTCTCTTCTTCTGAGGCGATGTGCTGCTGATTCTGATCTGCTCTGAATCTAGGCCGGCATCTTTCTCTTCTTCTGAGTCGCTTCATCGTCTGTTGCTCTCGACGAGAAAACGTTTCGTCTCTACGACTATTACTCTGAATATTTCATCAGACGCAGTTTCATGAATGAATATATATATATATATATATATATATATATATATATATATATATATATATATATATATATATATATATATATATATATATATATATATATATATATATATATATATATATACTCCTATACATAAAGGGTCATATAAAGATACAATGCTATACACACACCACGACATACAATGCCGTTCAGGGGGCTACATACAAAGCCATAAAGATACTACATACGGTGTCTATAATTATATATATATATATATACTACATACAATAGCATACAGAAACTATACATGTAGTGTTATACATATACCACTTCACATAGTGTCATACACAGACTACACACAATGTCATACTCATATTTATATAAATAAGTATACAGTGGTATACATGCATGCCTATGATTCATAAATATAATATTCAGACATACAGGCATACATATTATAGATACACAGGGCCTTTCAGAGATTCAGAGAGGCCAGGGCCACTGCAAATACGAGGCCCCAATCTCGAATTATGTACATTACAAGCCTACTAAATCTCAATTGTGAATTATGATACAAAAAAGAAGAAATAAATATTAATAAGTAATAATAAAATAAAATAAAAGAATTATAAAGATTTGTTACTGGTTACTGAATCATAAATAGAAAATCTTTGGTTCGAATAAAAACATTTCTTTCTTATTTTAAAGTAGACGAAAAACAGTAAGTAAAGATGAGGCCCCTTGCTGTGTGAGACCCGGGCCAAATGGCCCTGCTGCCCCCCTCTGATAGGGCCTGTACATACTGTACATTATAAATGTAGAAACTGTACGCATTTTAACTAGCATCTTGTATACAGCTAGCGGTGTATCATGCGCCAGTCCCATTACAGCCAATGGCTTCGTCACAGAACATCACGTAAATAGCTTCGTCACAGAACGTCACGTAAATAGCTTCGTCACAGAACGTCACGTAAATAGCTTCGTCACAGAACGTCACGTAAATAGCTTCGTCACAGAACGTCACGTAAATAGCTTCGTCACAGAACTGCGTGACAGGACGCGTTATAGAGCTACGACAGTAACTGTATAGCATCATAACTTTACTATTATAGTCGTCAGCTGTCAGTTGTTCAGCATCACTATACATTCACACAGGAAGTCCCTCCTTCTTCAGTCGTCCTCGTAAGCAAGCGACAAGGCCCAACTTCTCAGCAGTACCTTTGAGACAAAGCTCCAAGAGCTCGTCGTCACAATGTCAACCTCATCCTCATGCATACATGATGCTGTCTTAAAGTTTATGTAGCGTCATCGTAAAAACTGAGATCTACCCACAGAAGTTTACAGCAATGTTTGCTCATGTGTGCTTCTTTCATGCAGAACTCTATAGCTTTGGCTTGAGGGCAAGAGCTCCAAACTGGTGTAATAGATGCAATATATTCGGATGGAATAATATCTATAAAACAATGAGGCTTATTGACATGCATTTAAGACGTGAAAATAGCATGCATACATGTTTTGTGCATATCTAATCAATTATAATCTAATCTAATGACTTCTATAACGCCGTTACCATGCATCATAAAGCATCAGCATATGGCAGCTCCAAGTGATCTCGTAGTTAAAGTCATGTTTCGTGACAGAAACCCGTTCAAAATGCAATGACAGAGAAACAAAAGTTTGCCCAACGCATACGGTGGGTAAACAAGTTGAAACAGGAGAGTTTTAAGTTTAGATCTGAATGACATTAGAGATCAGACAAAACGCACTAAACTGGGCAGTGAATTCACAAAGTCTCGGATCTCGGACCAGTCACCGATAACACTCGACAGCCCAACACTGTTCGGTGCGAGGGCACAGCAAGAGCCAAAGTATCTGTTGATCCAGTGCAGTATTTGCTCGTATTAGGTGTGAGCAAGGAATGGACGATTTAAATGTAATGCCTTGTAAACTATAATAAGATTTTAAACGGAATTCTTTGCTCAGTAGGTAACCAGTTTAGTGTATGCAATACTGGTGTAATATGCTGATACTTACGGGCTTTTTGTTGTGACCCGCCACAGACACAGAAATTTGAACCATTTTTAGTTTGTGCAAATATCACGTAACAATGCCAGTGAGAAGCTACTTGCAGTAGTCAAGTATATCGGTAAGAAACCACAGCAGTTGCTAGTGAAACCAAAACAGTTTGAGGCATACAAGATCTAATTGTACGAATGTGAGAAAGTGAGCTGATTTGCATACGGTTTTTAAATGGTCAGAAGAAGAAAGAGTGTAGTCAAAAGTCATGCTTATACGGCATGTATATATTTGGAACGATTACCAGCCAATCCACCTAAATGGACAGACGTCAGCCAAAGAGAATTGTGGAGTTGTTGACTTGTGCTTAAGAGGAGGTATTCAGTTTGAGAAGGTTTCAGGAGAAGCTTGCCATCTAAGACTGAACATCACCGTAAACAGAAGCAAGTAATTGGAAAGCTGAATTAGACGAAAAGCTATCGGATGAAAGAAATAGCTGAGTATCGTCGGCATACAAAGAGTAGTTTAGAGAGATTTCGATCAATATGCTGAACCGAGTATATGACGGGATGATATATAAAGTAAAGAGAAGTGGGGTTAGGACAAACCCTGTGGAACGCCATGCACAGCGGAAGACAGTTGGCGTCGGAGATGCTTAGTACGGACTGATTGAGTACGATGGTGCTCGTAAGATGCGAACCTAAATTTTAGGAGAAGATACATGTAAATGGGAGTGTCACCAACACTTTCCAAGCCGGCTGCGCACCTCCTGGTAGTAGCCATATCTGAGTTGTACGAGGGCTGAGAAGGGCGTGCAGTAACTCTCTTAGACTTAGTGGCAGAGTGCATGTCCAAGATTTTAGATGGGGTTAAAGTTAGTTGGATAGCAAGCTTTGTAGCTGTGTGTGCTGGGCATGATCCCAATGGGAAGGCAATGAAGTCGGATGTTAAGGTTGAAAGATTGGGCAATTTCTAAGGTATGTGACTAATAAAAGAGTATGTGGAAGGCGGTATATGACGAATAGAACCTGAGCAGCAGTGGCAGTGTGATCATACAAATATGACTAAGAAGGAGATATATTTGAACAGAAGAAGAGTTCAACCGCATTACTAGGAGATCAAGTGTGTCGCTCATGTCCTCATTTGGAAAGAAGATGGCCTGCATAAGATCGAAGTCAGACATGAGATCCAGAAGCTTTTGTCCAGAGTGTCCATGTGCATACTGAAGTAGCCCGTTATTATAAGTTCCGAGAAGAAAGCCGAACTTCCGGAAATAACTATAGATAGTACTACATGCACGCACACATACATACATAATGCATACATGCACGATGCATATACACATATATATATACATACATACATTGTAATTGTAATTGTAACTGTAATTTGAGATTTATAAAGCGCCTCTTAGAGGATAAACTCAACAGAGGTGCTTCCGACCCGAAGGAGTAAAATCACTGTTAAACAGTACAGTCTTCAGGCGCCTATGGAACACTGAGAGGAGGAGAGAAAGGAGCTCAAGTCGCAATTCTTGAGGGAGACGATTCCAGCAAGTTGGACCAATGTAGGCGAAGCCTCTGGACTGGGCAGTAGCGGTGCGCATTCGAGGGACAAACAGGAGATTCTGAGTGGCCAAGCGAAGGGTGTTACGGCCTGGCAACGAGGAGACCAAAGTGCAGAAGTCAATGAGGTAAAGGGGGAGCAGAGCCAAGAACACAATTGCACATGAGGGAGAGGATCTTAAAGTGGACACGCTGCTGGACTGGGATCCAGTGAAGAGTGTCACGAATATAAGACGAGATGTGGCCATATTTTGGAATGCCCCCTATGAGACGAGCAGCAGAGTTGAGCACAGATTGTAGCTTAGCAGTGTTGGCAAGCGATAGCCCGATAAAGATGGCGTTCCCAAAGTCAACCCTGGTGCAAATGAGGGCATGGACCAGCGTGGAGATAGCGTGAAAGGAAAGAGGACGGCGAATGGTACGGAGCTGACGAAGATGGTAAAAACAACAGCGAGAGACGGTGTTAACATGAGCAGACAGGGAAAGCTCCCGATCCAACACAACCCCAAGATCCCGGACCGTAGTAGAGAAAGAGATATCCGGAAATCTCTGGCGTAAGGAGGAAAGATCAATCTTGGCGAGCTGTAAGCGGCCACCAAGCCAGATGAACTGGGTCTTATTACAGTTCAAACGGAATCGATTGGAGGACATCCATAGGTCAAGGACAAAGGTGACATAGAGAATCCTCTGGAGAAGGGCAGGGGCCGCCTTCGCCGGACCATGGGCATAAGCCTGGGTGTCATCTGCATACTGTGAAGGACGGCAACACTCAGTGGGAGGAGGGTCCGAGCTAGATCATAGGTATATAAAATATAGATGAGAGGAGAGGATACATACATAGTCTACGCACCTGCATTGTAAGTACGAACGCGAGTACACGGATATAGGCGCTATATATATATATATATATATATATATATATATATATATATATATATATATATATATATATATATATATATATATATATATATATATATATATATATATATATATATATATATATATATATATATATATATATATATATATATATATATATATATAAGGATGCATGTATTTAACAAAATGCCATCAGTTAGATGCTTCTATGGCTAATTTGATAAAACGCTGGACTCGTTCGGGCTTGCCATCGGAATTCTTTGGACCGAGCTAATGGTTACCATACAATGGTAGGCCATTATAGGAAACCAATTACTAGAGATAAGGAAGGGCCTGAAGAATTAGCCCAGCAACTTCAAGTCACCCTCATTCAAAGAATCCAGTCAACAATCGTCGTCCCATCGGGTAAAAGTCAAACGACGTTATTAACATCTGGCGGCAGGTGAAGTGCCCTAAAGCTGGATGAGACGGATACTTAGTGCCATCTAAGGCGTCTATCTGTCGAAGCCATCGAATAATCATAGCTTGCTCTCTCTCTCTCTCTCTCTCTCTCTCTCTCTCTCTCTCTCTCTCTCTCTCTCTCTCTCTCTCTCTCTCTTTCTCTCTCTCTCTCGCTATTCGATCAAATGGAGGTTAGCCGGCCTTTTGTCATGTGACAATTAAACGGCGTTTGACCATTAGACGCTTTTAATTCTGCACCTGAACGATTCAAAGTCCAGCAATAATTCCATTTAGAAAAACATGTATACTTAGATTTAGCAAAGAGCATCTGAGTGGATCTAACTTGTACAGTCGAATCATAGGAATTTAATTTTGTCAATTGCAAATCTTACACCGAGAGACCCGTTCACAGTGACTCATCAAATCCGAGTTTCTCTTGAAATAGTTTCATCTACCGGTTAATATTACAATCACATTACGAAATCTTAGGACTTCAGTGTTGTTACTGTTGTTATAAGAAGACATGGTAAGAATCGTCAGTCACTTGACTGGATTAAAATTGCATTTCAATGTACAGTAGCTCAGTCACACAGCGATAGAAAAACTGTCTGTATTTAGGAACTGTAATCTGGAGCAGGTATACTATCTTAGTGTTGACTTCTGAAGCTCAGGACAGGCTCAGCCATTCGAACAAGCACCGCAAAAGAATGTCGGCTTCCATAAAGCCAGGGACTGTAAATTAGGTAATGTGCATACACGAATTCGTTTCTTCATTCACTCAGAGAATTTGTTTAGCGCCCCCACAAAATTTCAGTTAGGCATTACCTCCAGCGAAAGAGGAGAGCTGTCTCGCAGTGACAGTGTTGATGAACTTAGCATCAGACCTAGCACACATGGTCAGCACTAATCTAATCTAAGAACTTCCATAGCGCCACTGTAATAATGCTCAAGGCATCAGTCGATGGTCGCTGCTAAGCAAAATCGCTGTCCGAGTCAAATTCCATGGTGAGCCCTTGCGAAAAGCCTATGGGGAATCCAGAAGACATAGAGACAGACCACGGAGGAAACGAATCCAGGAAGAGGTGCGTTTTTAGTCAAGATCTGAAGGCCAAAACAGACTTTGCCGGCCGAGTGAACATTAGCCAGAAGAGAGTTCCAGAGTCTCTGGCCAGCGACACTGAAACAGCGTTGCATTATCAGTGTTGTTACTATGCACATTCTGAAGGTAGGTAGCTATACCAGGGCCGTAGCACGGACGCCATTCGCCCCGATTAATGAACGGATGGATGCGCAGCCAAGATAGGAGCAGCATCGTCGGTCACATTCTGATTCACAGACCTAGACACCTACAGACGGACACAGCTGATCTCTTCTAACCGCTAAGGCGTTTCTGCTATGCACCGTTTCAAGCACCAGCCAATAAGCGACACGATTTGCCTGAATATATTACTACTGGAACACCTATTTCAATAATACTTTATTTAGAGACAGTTACATGTTTAGCCCTATGGTAGTTGCAGGCATTATGTGTGCGTGTGCGTGCGTGCACGTGTGTGTGTATGTGTGTAGATGCGCCGAAAGACCTACATTCAGCACATAAAATAATATAAGGCGCCTATAACAAAACATAACTGCGTTCAGTAAAAGTAAAAGCTAAAGCCAGCTTATTTAAATGTTGAGCAGTCGTCGATCATGACTTCATATAAGGTAGTTAACGCCCCCCCTCTCTCTCTCTCTGTCTCTCGCTCTCTCTCTCTCTCTCGCTCTCTCTCCCTCTCCACCCCCTCTCTATCTGTGTGTGTTTAGGGCAACACAAGAAATCAACGCCTTAGAAAAGAAACCGACGCCCACCCCAGGCCTTCATTGATGCTCCTGTGTAGCTGTGTTGACCTACCAATGGCCCACTATATAGGGAATCATCACAGTCTGCCCTACATGTATATTATACGCCTATGCATGGCATCCGCTGCATAATTCAACTGTCTTTATAAATAACCATATTATTTCATGCTTTCTAGGGCATGCAAGATCGACTGCCACCTACCTTGCTTAAATACAAACACGTCTATGTAGACTCATTACATTACCTTGCATGACATTACATAACATGTAAGCAAGCACTCCTGCAGTCATGTTATCGTCCGCCTCTTTCATAATGGTGATCATCCTGAAAGTCCTGAACAGGTTTGCATGTGGACTATACGCCAGTATACGGCTTACTTCCCGCCTCAATGTTTTCAAAGTATTCCGATTTAATCTAATCTAAAACTTCTATAACGCTACTATGTACAACGCACAAGCATTATTACGGCAGCAATGGGTGCTTCTAAGTGAAATCGATTGGCATGCAGAAATTGAAGTGAGGCCGGTCGAAAAAAGGAAAAGGCAATCCTCGGAAAAGACCCTCTGCTGAGAAAATGCTATTTGGGAACCTATGGATGTGTTTAAACGTAATCTAAAGCCAATACTGCTACTTCGGAAGCTCCGAGCGAATATAGGCTGCTGGTCAACGGGAATTTGAAAATTTATGTCCGCTCAGAGAGGGCATTTAGAGGTTATTTATATTTAGTGTCTTGCAGTAAAGCATAGCCACTGTGGCTTACAGCAGACACTGTTAATTTAGCCTGTTGTGATAGAACTAGAAAAGTCGAAGAGCAGAATTTCACCAGACGATTTATGTCTCAGTGGTTCTTTTAGGAGTGTGCTTCTATACGGCTTGTCAAGACGCAGCAACAGCTTCTTCAGGATCAAAGAGAAGATCTTAAAGACTCTCAACCTGCAGTCTATCTTCGCAACGAAGAGCTTCTATCCGGACTCTATCCGAGAGGCACAGCATCTGACAACAGATGTTGCAATCCGCGTTCTCAACAACACTGTCCTATACATTTCCACGGTGCTTTCTTGTCGAAAGGGCTTCAGAATAGCTTTACTACAAAGCGCTATATAAATGCAAATAAAATATTTGATCAGAAATGCATGCATACACTTAGAACAGGTACTTCACACAGAGTTTCCAGTGCATGAAATACCAAAGAGCCTCAGTTTCTCTTGTTTAATTAGTTTCTGTAACTTACTGCTGCGGCTCTGGTGTCTGATTGCAAAGCGACGATCTCTCCAGCGCACTCTGCGATTCAGCCCAGTGCTCAGCAGCCGTCTTTAGCACGATGGCACTTCACATCTCGCAGCATGGCTACCAGAGTTCTGGTTACCTCGTGTGAAATTGCAATTTCTGCAGTTTTTTTCGTGTAAAACTGCAAGTGCAAACTTTGAAGTCCCATGCAACGAGCAATAGAATGCGCCACTACCTTACCAATCTTTAACTCAAAGTTTTCAGAGTAGACACCTAATCGTTAATACTGTAGTCTGCCCATTTTCGTTCGAAGAACGCTTTCAATCTCAACTTTTCAATCTGTAAGACTTAACTTTTCGATCTGTAAGACTTAACTTTTCGATCTATAAGACGGCCATGTTGACGCAATTTTTGAGAGGTTCGTAAAAGCGCTTTATCAGTGTCAATATATTTGCATACAAATAAATACCGATAACGATACAATTAGCTGATGTAACCACAAGTACGTACACGAGTGTATAAATTACACACACACACATTTAAAAACGCTGCGCCAGGTTTCTCAGAGGAAATTGTATCGGCATTAATAAGCAGAACCACCGACTCAAACACAGACGACTTAACATTTGGACGAAGAGATTCCTAATTTAAAGGCTCATATGATCTTAAATAACCTGTTGTTTAACTGTCGACTGCTGTTGATTGTTAGTAAATCAAACGCCTTCTTATACGTGTACTTAGTTAAACAAGAACCGTTAAATGGATATTTGTTGATTTATTTTAACGTATGGCCCACATCAAAGCCTGAACAGATTAGCCTATATAGGCCTACAGATCCCCATTCAGACACATATATTCCATGTGCATCTCCACACGTTTGCGTAAACAGGAGCAACTTAAGCCAATATAATATAATGAATGACTAAGGAAACAACAGATCAGTAATTAATTGCATAAAAGTTGACTCGTTAATACACAAGCGGCCCTGCAAAAAACAAGCAAGTAAAATAGCACTTACGAAGCAATGCGAACATGAATATGGTAAATATATCGAAGAAGAAAATGCAGTCTAACCTTCGTCAAGAATTCTTTCGACATGAAGGAAGACGCTAGTGAATGGCTGAATCTGCCGCTTGTCCTTGAGTAGTTGTGCCAGATAGTCGGCGCTGTAAAAAGTGCGATCATCACTCATGGCATTGCCGTTGCTGTAGTTGTTGCTGCCGTTGTCTTGTGTAGTGGTCATTGCTTATTATGTATGTTGGCCTAAACGACGCTCACGAGACAACGTGTGGATTGCACTGCGGGCTATAAGACGATTACCGTTGTAGAGAAGATCTGTACTTTTCAGGAGGCCAGTGGAATATATATCACTTCACATTTATCGTTGTCACCGTCTACAGGTGTTGCTAAAAACTGCCCTCAGGTCGAGCACCTATATACTAGATTCCGCCAAAATTGTACCTCTGCACACGGTACTCTTACTGTGGAAACTTTAGATACGTGCATAGTGCACTGGCCGTAGCCCCTTGTTTGCCTTATAAAGGAAGACCTGCAATCGTCAATAACAGTCATTTACCGGATAGGCTACGATAGGTGTATATCAGTATATATATGTTAGCAATGTATATTTAAATATACATGACATATACATATATATTGCTTGTAAGTGTCCGTCACGGTGGGCAGGCGCCAATGAAAAGCTTGAATTGGCGAAGCGTGAAGTCAGTCGACCAGATCGTCTTTGCCTGTCCTGAGGTGGAATGCATTTGAGGCGGCTCTGCAGTCATGAGCAGTCATAAATTACCCGACAGACTTTATCTTTGCGCTGCTCTGCAGATATACCGTGTAATAAATACCCAAAACCGAGGGTATTTAGGGCTAGAGGCCACTTTGCCGGTTTATACATGCATGCACATGTATAGCCTATTTAGCTCTTCCTGACGCAGGCCTATCAATATTCACGGATATACAGCAGCTACTTCATCTTAATCATGCACGAGTGAGCCCGTAATAGATACAGTAAGCAGACATTGTGCTTCTACACAACAGTTTGCATATGTAGCAACCACTGTCGCAGTCACTTCGATACACCTATTAGATCGGCCTGATCAGAGCTAGCTAAATATACTGTACATACAAGAGGGACGATAGGAGATAGCAGAAGCTCGGTTTAGACAATTTTTTAAATGGATGGTTGCATTTCGTTAAGGCAGACTGGCCTACTCTTTGAGACTGCACGAATGATCACTTCAGCATGTCTCCGACATCATCTGGAACCTGGAACAGCACTGGCCGCGAATTGATATTCGCTGACACTACACTTCCCTTCTCTCTACACTACAGATGCGCATTTGTCGGTCACCATATTGTTTCATAGGATCGACCGATGCGAATAAAGTCCAACCTATAATTTACAAATGCATTAAAAATCCATTTACAATTCATCTTGTATAGTTCCTCGTTGCGCAATGATGAATGTAGCAGAAGATGTAATCAATTTATGCAGCGCCTCTACATTTGGGTGTTCTGTAATTATGCTGTTTTGCTGCAGACCATTTTCAAAATGACAAAAACAGAAAGTCTTTAACGCAAAACAAGACATCCAGATTGCCATACAAAGGCATCAGTCGATGGTTGCTTCAAGTGAAAATCGCAATAAAAATCGTACGTAATCTGTTGGAGAAGCCTGGTAGAATTCCGATAGGTCAGAGAAACCAGAAGCCAGGCTACTGTAGGTAAGCAAGTTGAAAGAGATGTGTTTTTAGTTTAGACCTGAATGACATCAAAGCATTGACAGAACAAACTGAACTGAGCAGTGAATTCCAAAGCTCTGGACCAGCTACTGAGCGAGCTCTAGAACCAACACTGTTTGGGTGTTTGGGGCATATATAGCAAGAGTCATAGTGTCCACTGGTCAAAGTGCAATGTCTATTAGAGTGAGGGTTTAGCGTGGAACAGAGATTTACATGTGGTACTCTGTGAACTATAAGGCAGATTTTGAAATGGATTCTTTGTTCAGTGGCGGCAGCCTTTGAACAAAGAATCCATTTCAAAATCTGCCTTATAGTTATGGCTTTGGCAAAGGGAGTTTTGAATTATTTGTGTTTGTGCAGATCTCCCTTAGTGATGCCAAATAGAAGCCAGTTACAGTAGTCAAGTCTGCTGGAAACCAATGCATTAGCTAGTTGGATTAAGACAGTTTGAGATAAAAGAGATCAGATTCTATCCACATTCCATGTGTGAATTGAGCTGATCTGCATATGATCTGAACATGATTAGAAAATGACATTGTTGGAATCAAATATCACGCCAAAAGTGCCTGCGCATTCACTGCGGTTAATAAGTAAGTCACCCAACTGAACAGATGTAAGGCAATCAAATTTATTGAATTGTACATAGGAGAAGAAATCCAGTTTTTTGATGGATTCAGAAGACGTTTATTACTAGCCATCCAAGACTGAACATCGTCAGAAACAGAAGCAAGTAGTTGGAGGGCAGAATTATACGTGGAGCTATCAAATGAAAGCAAGAGTTGGGTATTATCAGCTTTCAAATAGTAGTCAAAAGGGCTATCGGTAAGCTTGTCGAACACCGCAATTCAAAACAGTGGCCCAGAAGTGAGTTAATTTATACGAATTGCTTTTTTGAATAAAAGAGTGTAGGTTAGATGCGAACCAACTGAAAGCAGAACCAGATAGACCGAACCAATGTTCAAGACGGCGAAGGAGTATGCCATAATTTCTGGTATCAAACGCAGCAGACAGGTCAAGGAGAATGAGAGCAGTAACTTTTCCTTTATCCGTGGAGCTGATTATGTAATTGTGAATGGTAAGTAGTACAGTTCAGTGGAATAGTATTTGCGGTAGGCGGTTTGGAAAGGAAGGTACAGGTTTTAGAACGAGAGGTGACAGCTCAGGCGATTACCAACTACTTTGCAAGAATTTTTTAAAATGAAATTGAGAATATAGATGGGGCGATAGTTTGATAGATTATCAGGAGAAAGAGATGGCATTTCAAGAAAAGGGTAAACCATGACATGAGTGAAACTGGCGAGGAAGCAGCCTTCAGCAAGAGAGAAGTTGACAACAGATCTGACGATTGGTTACAAGAGAGCGAAATATTCTTTTAGAAGGGTGGTAGGAATCACATCTAAAGCATATTGTTTATGAGGAGATGATAAGATTGACATTACGAATCTCAGTCAAGGTCGTTGATTGGAACAGACTGAGACCCAGTGGAGGAGATTTAGGATATGACAGGCCCTCGGATGAAGGAAAGTTAGAAAACTTACGTCTTAGGGTCGAGTTTTTGTCAGAAAAGAATTGTGAGAACCTGCCAGCAAGGGAAGAATGAGACAAGTAGGTAGATCTGCCTGTTGAGACAAGTTTACAGATAAGGCGACACTTCGCACCTGAATTTAAGGAGATGGAAAGGTAAATGGGAGTGTCATCAACACCTTTCAAGCTGGCTGTGCAACCTTCTGGTGTGCAGCAACCCTGTTTGACTTAGCAGGGATATGACAAAGTTCAAGTTAGCTGGACAGAAAGTTTTGTTAGCTGTCTGTGTTGGGCACAACAACAAAGGGAGGGAGGGGGCAAGGATGTCAGTTCTGACGTTTAAAACGTTAAGCATTTTCTAAGTGAGGTAACTGATGAAAGAGTAAGAGGGTAGCGTCTGATAATGGAAAACAATCTGAGCTGTAATGGCAGTTTGGTCAGACAAATACGACTTAAAAGGAAAGATATTCATAACAGCCGAACAAATGGATCGAGTTAAAAGGAGATCAAGTTTTTATGACTCATGTCATGAGTTGAGAAAGAGAAGTGCTGCATAAGATCAAAGCCAGCGAGCAGATCCTTGAATTTTTGTGCAGTTCTGAGTGCCTGTTGAAGTCGCTTGTTACTATAAGTGCAGAGGGAGAAGGGACCAGGATTTCAAGAAGTGACTGCAAGCGTGTGATAATTCAGAAAGTGAAAGACAGGAAGGACGCAAGGACCTTGAGATGAAAGAAAAAATTCTACAGTAATTGGATAAATCGTCCGAAGACAGGCATGTCTTTATAGAAAGGGGTTAACTTAACCACGGGCGTAGCAAGAAGAAAAGCAAATTTAATCGTTGGAGAGGTTGAAAAGAGAAATAATGGTAGAGCCAAAAGAGTTCCATGCGAAGAGCGGTTAGATTCAGGTTCAGAGGTCCATTTGGTAATTGCAATTGCAGTCACAAATTTGTGCAGCGCCTCCTCAAGAGAGACTATCAGAGGCACTTCCTAGTATGCATCATGTTCAGAGTTTTTGGTAAGCGTTGGATCGAGGATGAGGAGAGACGACAGCCGATGAAGTCCATACCACACGCCTACCTCATGGTCCAAGACTCTTTTGCAGACAGTAGAAGAAATCTCGGAAATCTCGCCGGCCATTCGAGCTAATCTATAAAAAATAACACGTTAGTCTAAACAACAGCCAACTTGGATGCGGACATGAGGGTGTACATTGCTTCGTTTTGGCACGACAGAATGAGGTTGTGATTTTCAGAGAAAGTTGTTGATTTAAAGAGCCGGTTAAGTGGCGGGAAGTTTCATCGAAGGAATAATGTTAGGAAAGAGTTACCCGTATTGCGCAGATTTTCTGGATAGATGTTAAGAAATTTCTCATAAGGAACGATTGTGGGGAGGAGCTTGGTAAAATATGGTATCTGTCACGGTGTAAGATCTTGTTTAGAGTATGCCACAGTAAATCAGATAAGAAGGTTTTTCGAAAGCAAAAGTAAAGAGGTAGATGAATTTAGCACAGGAGCTAGCATTTGCGGACCATCTGACACTGTCTTCTGAACTCGACGCGATAAAATAGTAAGCAGTATCGCCGCCAACATCTTCCTAGGCGGCTGCAAAGCCTCCTAGCCAGCAGCAGCAGCGGTGTCAGAAAGGCAAAAAGAGTTTTTGAAGCGGCGTTAACCTTCAACCGTGTATGTCTTCCTGCTCGTGATGGACGCCTGTCCTCTACAAACCCGTTGTATCTTCTTCCATCTACGAGGGACTGCAGGACGGTGAGGCATCCGTGTGCTGCGAACTTCGTCGGCTGTTGTCGCGTCTCATCCAAGATACAACGCGATCAGGAATTCCGAGCATGGTGCCATCTGCCAACTCTGGAAGTGAATCCAATGGTTAGACTCTACGTGTGTGCCGGATCCTGCCACTAATAACTTTTATGGTTGACTGAGCATTGTTTATTACCTATAAACTTTTTGTCCATAATGACATTAACATCAACTAGCATATCGCAACTGTTTAGTTTCTCTTGAAGCTGCGCTATGTAAATTTCTGATTACAATTACAATAACTTACAACCTGATGTATCTGCATGTACATTGAATTCGTTAGTTATTATAAGTTCTGAATGAGAGGAGGATTGATTTTGAAATTCCATGGGAAAGCCAGAGGACGAAAGTGCTCGCTACCTCAGCTATTCACTCCAAGCTTGGATACCTTAATTCTCTTTACGTTATCCTCGAATCCACTCAAATGAAGCGCCTTCTGCTCATTCATAACGCACCTGGACGCCCAAGCATCACCATGTCACTTCTATCCTTAAATCACACATTAAAATCCGTAGATTCATTTCAAAATTATTCCACTAACCTATATAAGTCTCTGCAATATCCCCAGCCCATCCCAAACTGTACCATCCAACCACATGGCTCTACCCGTTTGTCTTCATGCCTCACTCTTGCCCTTCCTCCAGGCACTATTCGTCTCTGGCCGATCCATAACCAACACTGCACCTCCTCTCTGCCATGGAACAATCTCCCATCTGAATTTCACAAACTCTCAGTTCCATCATCCCTTTTGTAGTTCACCGAACATCATTTGTCTCAAGCCCCCATATCTAGTTTTCTCAGGCTTTCCAATTAAAACTTTAAGTACCATCTTTTCAAGAAATCTTACCCTGATTAAAACAAGAACCATACCATCAGTCGCCTTCCCAATTTCCAATCTCTCATGCTATCTTCCAACCCACTAATCGCTCCATTTCAGTTTGAATACCGCAAGTTTCACTCAATAGAACCAGCCCTTCTTGCTGTTTATAACGATATCATGTGCTCCATGGATAAGGGTTTCTTAACCCTTAAGTTCGACCCGGATCGTGCGGGACGGCTGGCTTTGATTTTCCGTTAATTAATTTCTTTGTCCAGAAAGACAACAGATCTTGCGCTGCGTATGGAAGGAACGGTGCAAAGTTTGAGCTTCAACTCGTCAGTATTCTCCTTGATTTGTCTGTTGCCTTTGATAACGTGGACCATTCTTTCCTGTTACATCATCTCCAGCACTGGTTTGGGGTTCCTGTTTTCGCCCTGCATTGGTCTGCTACTTATATCAGCCCAAGCACTCAATCCACTGTAACAGGTCCTTTGTCGCTTTCCCTCTTTGGTCTCTCGGCAACCAGATAGTTTTCTTCGTACCATATCTCTCAATAAATAAACCCATCTGACTTAACGCAGCGCTCGTGAATAAACTGGTGCTCTGCGCTAATCTTTATGGTAGCGCTTTATAAATTTTCAATTATGAATTTACCGCATAAAAGGAATGTGCCATGTGTATAAATGAGAACTGTTATTTTTAGATCGTTGGGAAACTCCAATCGCGTTACACAAACCTTCTATCACTCAAGTCTTTTAATAATACTTAAGAGATCACTGCTTTCTATTGTTATATTTATTTTGTTATCATGCAACCACATTTTCACAAGAATGATATTCTTTTGAGAGACTCACATTTAAATATAATAGACGTTCAATTAACCATTACCATGCTATCAAAATAAAATAAAATGTACCCCTATCATTGGCCTCTGCATGTGGTTACCATGTGGTGCTGCTATGACGGGGGCAAAACCGGTTACAATGGGGCTTGTAATGGAGGTAAATGTAAATGTACACGTTATTCTATAGTGGCGTATGGCTTCGACCCTGCTCATTTTAAAATGAATTAATCGGGTGAGATAATTCACCATCGCTACCGTTTGAATGGGTGCCATGCCATTTAAGGTCCCCTTGTACGGACCGTGCTAGCCCGAGATTCAAATCTTTTAAATAAGCCACGACCGGGACGCGAACCGGCATCCTCACTTGGCGTACGCGTGTCGTCATACCTGTGCTGATTTGTCGATATCCTTGTTTCAGCGACTTTGAGAGTTACTGTTGACTTTTACGCTGTATAAGTATCCATTTATATGTATACAGGCCTACAGGTGCTTTATTCTGCACAGCGGCCGACTTTTCCGACATGCGAAGATAATCATGTATTCACTGGTAAAACGTGTTGTATTGTTGCTTGAACGATTTGTGGCACTCAGCAAAACTACCTTTTTGCATTAGAAATCCCCTATGATTTTGAAACCAATTTACGGTTACGCGTGCCTATTATACTATGCACAGGCTAGCACGTACAGCTCCTACTGCAATTTCAGTTTATATGCGCACAGTCACTGTAATCGATAAAGTTACCCTTAAATAAAACCTAAGTGAGCTTTTCTGAGGTTTAGAAATGCACTGTATTAAGGTCTGGTTACATTATCTGTTCATTTCAAACACTTATTTAAAACAATTTATAAATCGCGCAAACTTTAGTGTCTGTAAACTTGACTTCACGCAGGCGTCAATTTGAACGTGAGGTGCTTGATACTTGCATTAGCCTTACGCTTTAAAACAGCATGGTCGATAACATTTGCTTTCTTAGCCGCTTGGCTACTAGGCCATCAGCTGGGGATCAGAAGCTGACTAGGGCTTGGTTCGTCGCTGCAAGGCAGCACAGACTTTAAAGTAAGTAGAGAATCGGTCGACTGTTTGAGCGCGAAGTCGGCGCTCTGTTGTGCGCACCTTGGTGTCTCTAACGTCAAACAGGTTATTTGCAGGTTATATATGCAATTGAGACGCGTTTGAGCTACCGCGTATGGATTAATGCCGGTCGGGATTAACGTCACATGATCAATCCTCTACTTTTCAGTGAACGTTTTATGTCGTCGGAGGTTAACTGGCTAGAACCAGTTTGAACCGCTTTCAAAACCGGTTTAAACCGGATTTCTGCGCCTGCGCAATGGTTCTGCACTTAATTTATTGTCTTCTCTGACACCTGGCGAGTAAGTAGAAACTAAGTCGTGTTTAATGTATGTTTATACGTACTGCAAATTTGCCTTACACTTAAGTATGAAGACCACAAACAGCAAAATTTTAAAACTGAGACACATGCGACACGTTCTGTCGCTACTTCTCCCTTTGCCTTCTCCAAGGAACTACCAATATTGACATTTGTTCGTAACGTTATATCGGCTATTGCTCTCTTATTCACTATGTGGCAGCAGAGGCGCCACTAATTATTCAAACTAGATTGGTAAAAGAACCCGAGAGAGTCGCTAGTTGTTAATTTTCCCTATAGTTATTTTTTCAGCACGTGAAATAATTGTGGAAGTAAGTTGACTTTCAAAGCATTTTTGAAGGTAGATATAAGACGCATGAGTAAAATATGTGCTAATATAAGCTGGTGTTTATATTTTATTCGACAGTACTTGGCGTTGTTGGTTACTAAACTGCTTGTGAGCAGTGTTAGCCTACTTGCTGTTTGTAACCGGTGAACAGTAGTGTCTTATTTATGATTAAGTTTTCTAAACGATGAACTGAAATAGCCATGAATGATTATCAGTGGCTGTGTGAATAAGTTGAGCGTGATAAGGTAATTTTTCTGGATCCTACGTAGCCTGCTTTTGAAGTGGTTAACGTATTTCGTAAATCATTCTTTCATCACTCACGCGGTCACTCCACTTTATGCAACATGCCTCATTCTCAAATCAAAATAGATTTCTTCGGAATTCGGAAGTTATTCTTCCATAAAATGTCTAGAATGTAAATGTACACGTTTTTCTACAGAAGAGTTTGAGCAGAGGATTACTTAGTTTACCGTAGACAACATATAGAGCAAGCATTTCCGATTTCATTAATATATATGCAAAATTATGCTTAACATCTGGTAGTCATTCACTATTAGCAATAACTAAAAATAGCAGGTAATTCTCGAGAAAGGGCCGGTTTTGGTCGCTCTGCTTATAAACAATGTGGCCATCCCAGAGTGCAAGAGAAATTAGAGCCCTGCAATCCACAGGAAGGGCTCCCAGTGAGTAAGTAAATGAGTAATCTGTAAGTGGTTCCCTCAGTGACATGCACAGTGCCATAAAAAACTATTCGTGATTGTTGAATTAAGCTTACCCGATTTCGTAAATTATTGATAACAACAGCAATATATTGAAACGAATAATGTGGTACTCTGCGATTTCTTCATTTACTGACTTCAGTAAAAGTATTTTTAAAAGTTTATGTTAGTCTGTTACTTGCTGATTACTGACTTTATTTATTGGGAGTCCGTCAGGTAGCATGCAGCGCTCTAATATCTTATGCATTCTGGGATGGCCATATTGTTGTAAGTAGGGAAACCGCGTCGGCTGTTTCTCAAGAATTATCAAAACAGTATTATTTTGCTGATTTTCACACAGTTTTCCTGACATTTGCAGTGGTTTTTCAAAATGTCTCTTTCATGAATGTCAACAATGTTTAAGTTACACCCTTTCAGGAGCTGCTGTTCCTATTATAGGAATATGAAGAGCCTAAAACAGAAGCAGACCAGAAGCAAAACCCTTAGCAGAAGATTGCTTAGCATGCCATCAGCAATGTATAGCACAACCATTTCCAATTTTATTGATATTTGCAAAATTATGTTTATCATCAGTAGTTATTCATTATCAGCAAAACCTACAAAACAACATTATTTTGTCGGATTTTCACACAATTTTCATGATATTTGCAATGGTTTTTCAAAATGTCACTTTAATGAGTGTCAGCAAACTTTAAGCTATATAACCTTTTCTGAAGCTGCTTTTCCTCTTGCAGATAAGAGCCTTAAACAGATGGAAGACTTTTCTGAACTTGAAAATTCTGATTTCAGAAGACCCACAAAATGTAGTGTCAGTGTGAGCTTACATACTTTTGTAAGTTGTGCACCATGTATGTATGTGTAATATTTGAAGAGTTTTTAATCAATCCGCAACTGTGCTGTCACGCCCCCCAAGTCCGTTTTCAATATGGCTGCCTTTCCTCCAATGACCACATATATCCCAAGATACCACAATACCACAGTATGTATGTATGTATGTATGTATTTATTTATGTAATTGGCTATTTAAGAACCTCACAGATGCGATGAAACGGCTTTTTAACAGACCTAAAAAGGTATGATTTAGTGTGAATTGAAACAGTTTCTTGAGCTGTCTTTCAAAAAAGTACACGTTTCAGAGGAAGATTGTTCCATTCTGTGGGTTTCAGTTGCTTCTCATCCTGCAGCCCTAAACACCTTCATGTTGTGACGTCCTTGGGCAAATTATTCACCAATTCCATAGCACAGAACTCTATCAACAGCTGTTTTCTCATCTGACATGTAATTTCACTGAAGATTAAGTGTTTCCTTATCTTCATCATTGCCAGTATAGAGGCCATTCATCATAGGTAAATGCAGCAGTAATGCTTTAGTTTGCTTGTTGCATGTTCCTTCAGCTGAGGCTCAGTGGTGCAGTTGAAAATCAGGGAACCATTTTAACATTTCAACTTGATTCGATGCTCTTACTAACTCCAAGCAGGTAGGGAGCTGAGGGGGAGGCAGGTGGCATGGTATTCTGTGACCTGTCGTCCTGTGGTGCTCAGCTCAACTTTGCTGGTGAGCACCGCTGAGCCCTGTTAGCACTTAGACAGAACTTTGGTGCTGTTGATACTTTATCAATGAAGCATTCCTGTATCTACTGATATGCCTATGATGTATTTACGTATCTGAACTTTGTATAGCACATGTCAGTGGCACTTATCCACTTATCTGCCAAATGGTTCTTGATCCAGAGTTTGACCAAATGGCTGGTTTCTAACCTGCTTAATTTGGGAGGTAAAGAAATACAAAATCATGAATACCATTACAGTTTGGCTTTGCAAAGAACTGCACCATATGAACAATGGACTACCTACCATCTCACATATTAATGTGACATTGACAACAAACTTTGAGTTTGAACACAGGTATCTTAGAAACTGCAAACATGAAGGTCTTCTGCTGAGAAACGAATATGGTTTGGTTTGAATGATATATAATCAAACGTTGTTGGGCAACCGTAAATGCAGTGTTCGATTTTGTACCTGTGTACCTGTAAGTCTGGGGACTTCACCAGTTGCTTGAACCTTGCAGATCTGAACTGAGTGTAGTGCAGAGTACATATGTTTGTGGGCATAACTGTATGTTGATAGTACTCGACAACTGATGTTAGCTCAAAGAGCAGCTGTGTTTTTCTGAGTTTTAGATTTCATGTCATTTTGGATGGTATTTGGTAGCATTTCACTGAAGCTCAGCTGTCACTTTGAACTGGTTGTCTTACAAGAAGTAGACTGTTTGGACAACGTTGAGCCCCAGACTTAAACGTGCTGTCTGTGACCAGAAAATCTCGGATTCAGTGAAGCAGTAGTGAAACGTGGCTTTTTAAGTGGCACTGATCTACAGTCATGGAGGTTCTATGACCAATCGGCTGGTTACTGATGAATGCCTATCCTGCACAGACCTTGTGACCTGAGGAGTATCTGAACTTCTATCACCAGTTTATGTGTGGCAGTCGGAGAACATAATTGTGAATTGTGTGTTGCAGACTTAGTTCGGCTGTCACCATTCCTCGTCCATCCTCAGTGCAACATGGAACCTGAACTCTGAACATGGTGTCAGCTGTCGACTCTGGACAGGATCCAAGTGGTTGGGCTCTATTTGTGTGCAGTAGTTCATGAGTGGTGACTTTTCCAGTTATCTGAGCATTATTTGCTTAAAGATTGAACTTGTTCTTACTTCCTGAATTTTAACGCCACTTACCCTAAGGAGTGCAATGCTCTTGAGAGATGCCATATTAAGTGTTTAGATACATATGTATGTACTACATACAAACATATACATTTAATTTATATAGCACCACTTGAAGAGAGCTGCTATATATATATATACTCTGAATGAATGAATGAATGAATGAATGTATGCATACATATCCAGACATGCAAGGCTGTTCTGTTTTGCCACTGCTGGGCTGGCAGTGGCTCATTGTGGTTATCTCGAAGAGGTATGATATAAATGCTCTGAATGAATAAATGAATGAATGCATACATACATACATTTATGCATTTGAGGCATACAGTGGAAAATACTTGACACAAAAACATTTAGCACAGAATGTTGGTTAATATGAATACGATGCTTAAAGTTCATTCCAGCATCAATGGTTTTAAATGTAGATTTGTTTCTTTATCACTAAACAATGATAACACAAAAATATCGCTCGACACAAAAAAATTTGTTGGTTCTGCAGTAGAAAATGCTCTACAAAACCTTGGGTAACCCCAAATGTTGATTGAATTTCGACATTGGGCTCCACTCATCCAAATCCGTCAGTGGTCTTATTTTGTTTCACTTTTGGGCTTTGGGCTTTTTTGCTTAATGATGTCTATTAATACTGGATTGATACAGCTTTGGCTATTGGCCTGTAGCCGACAGCAAATTGAGCACAACTTCTGGTTTGGGCAGAATGGATTTGTTGAACAAATCAACGCAAAATTCGTCAACTTTACAGAATTTTGAAAAATCTGGTCTGTGGCCGCAAAATGTAATAAGATCGATGGTACTTCTTTTATATATCATTTGTTGAGCAGAATGCTATTTCATGTTGCAGTACAAAGAAATGTTACAGACTGTTTCATGAAAAAGTAGATGACTAGGTCCGAGTGTATATATATGTGTATATATATATTTATATAGGGGGTATTGGGAGACAAATGTTAAGCACTAAAGAAATGCGAACTGGAACAAGCATGCTAGCTGCTGTTTACTATAATCTTAGTCTTTGTTATGCCTCATTGGCTGTAGCCCAGCATTGCTATTGGGGCAGCATTTAAACTTTTATTAACTTTTATTGATTTTTGAGGCCTAGCATGTTTAAATGTTTTACAAGTTTATCTTTTTATTTTCTTTTAAATTGATTACAACGTAGAATGAAATTATTTTGTATAAAACCTTTTGTGTAGTTTGTTCAAATACGTGCTCACTATTAGGGGCGCTATACTCAATTGTTGCATTTATAGTAAATGGTTATATTAAAAATTTCAAAACTGTAATTAAGAAAAAACATTTAATGTGAAATTATATTAAGATGAATTGTTCCTGCTGGTCCGCTACATATTTTTTGTTAAACAATTTGCACTGTACATACAAATACTATTAAATATTTTGAAGCCGAACTACATGCCTATAAATGTTGGAAAGTAAAGTAAAAACGTTTGAAACAGAAGGAATAGGTAAAGCTATTTCAAGATGAGATGATACGTGGTATAGAGTAAGGCCGTAAATGAGTAAAGACATGTAGTTAGTTATTTTCTCATGAGTCAGATGCATTGAAGCTGTAAACTTGGTTCAATGAATTCAGATTCAGTTATGCTGATGTTCTTACATTCACTATATATGTAGTATGTTTAAAATAAACGAGTGCTTTTTTATCAATTCCGATTGATTCAAGTAAGAAATACTGAAGAAGCTGTTGTAAATTATTTTGAAACCTGTTTAGACTCGTTTGTACTTGACATTTATAAACTCGAGCCGTTTGTTTAGTAAAGTCTTTGCGTATTCTGTAATTTGAAACACAACCATCCTGAAATCACAACACAAGATGTTAACTTCAAAGGTTTTTTGTTAGTTATCTTAGCTGTTATTTAATGTTATTTCTAGAATGGAAGTTATTTCCAACAAAAGGCCAGCAGACAACGAGGAGGTAAATAAATGTACTACACAAATAGTGAGATTTGTGGTTGTCCTTGGAACAGTGCAACAGGATGCTATAAACATGTCCTGAAGAGATTAATTTGATATATTGGTAGGATTGTTTCTGCATTTATTAGGTGTCACTATCAGACGACTTAGCATCAGTTGATGGCACCGAGCATTTGTGAGTGAAGGACTTGCTCATGGTCCCTACACGGTAACCATCTTGGTGGAGGCTCAAACCCATACTCTCTGCGTTACAAGCTGAGCGCTCTATCCAATATGCTACTATGCCCTACTATTGGTAGGAGCTCTGGAAAAATGGAAAAGTGCTGTAAGATTAAAGGTGACCACACCAACTACCTTAGGGCTACTGGTGAATAAGGCAATCATTTCATGAATCTTTCGTCAAAAGCCGGACATTGCATTAGTGATCCAAGAACAAAGGTGACCCAAGCTGTGTGTAGACTGTAGAATTTATGTTAAAGGGTCTCTGTCTGGGAAACATTGGTCTCCATAATGGCTACACTAGCACAAGTGTTCCTCTACTACCTCCATTTTGTTCAGTTTAGAATATATTTTACTTTTTGGCTGTTTTTTAGTGAAATTTTAATCACTAATTCTATATTTATTCTTTCATAAAGTAGCTTGAAAATCATTACCTCTGTATGGCTCAAAGTTAATTTCGTAATTCACCTTTGCAAATATTATTGCTTATATTATGCTGTTGCCTCTTAGAATAACAGTTCTGGTTTTCAGATCGTGCATCGACAAACTTTTTCATGTCCATTTGGTTGGCAGTGGTATTATTTGTTGTCTGCAGGGTCATTCCACGTCCAAAAACAGGCTGAAGCTGTGTACTAAAAATTGCTTGATTGTAAATTCCATGCACAATTGTATACAACACTAAGTAAATGTTATTTGCCAGATAAGAATAATATTCGATTTGCAATATTGTGAATCAGTCAGCTTCACCTAACAGCAGTGTTCCCTCCAAGCTGCACAGCCTTGCAAAAGTTTGTTGCCCCATGCACCACAAAAAATGGTCAAACAATGTAAATTCATCCAAAAAATCTTGCCACACAGCAAATTCTGAAACCTGAACTTTGAATTTTCAACTTGGAGGGAATGCTGCCCGGTAGGCTAAGTACGATCAAGACACCAGCATAATATCTGCTTCAAAACTGTCCACTGGCATTGGCAATGCATGTGCCAAACATCAGTGTCATCTGCTGTCAACATTCATGTTTGGGGATAGCTGAAGCCTACTTTGAGTTATCTTGGCATGGTAAATTAAAGAAAAAATGCGCAGCAACTCAGTATTTATGCGAGTAACACATACACATTAGTTTCAATGATTAAAACACTTTCACATGTCTTTGCTACCCATAACTCCATGTGGTCAACATGACCATTGTGCAAAATATAATTCGCTGATAAAATAACTAATACACAATGACAGAAGCATTTTAAATCTCAGAAACTGGATATTTGTATTAAGTAAGAGTTAGGAAAGGTATCAACATTTGAGTATTCCTATTTCCTATGTGAAATTATGGTCTTGGCTGTAAGTTGTCTTTATCTGTTAGTGTTTATTTCTGATTTTTTATTGAGACCATATTTATTCTTGGATTCACTTGAAATATGTAGTATCTTGCTGCTATTCTTTGGTCATTAGGCTGAGTCTTAGCCTTTTGCCAGCTGTGGACTTATTTGGCCGCCAAATCAAGCAATTATTTGATTCGTAACCAATTTATAGCCACTGTATGTGACAGACTGTGATTGTATTTGTTAATTATTTTGGTGATCAATAAAGAAACTCTCTCTCTCTGTCAATTTATAACCAATTAATTTAAATTATTTTAAATGTAAATGTGTAACATGCAACATTTGGAAACTGTATTTGTACCCTTTGCAATTCTGCACATTGCATGACCTAGCCATTAATTGTTAGCAAATGCTTTCGCTTCAACTGCTTTGATACTGTAATTTACCTCACTAATATTACAAAGCTTTATATGAAGCTTAAGTGTTTCTTAATTTCCTTTAAAATCTTAATTCTAGCCTAACCATTCCCATTAGCACCTGTAACTTTTAATGCTTGTTTTTTAGAATTAAGAAATGCTAAATGTTTGTTTTGTTTTATTTGATACTTGTTTTTGTTTTTTTAGGCTGGTCCAATGGAGTCAGTGGCCCTTTGTCACAGCTGCAATCGAATGACACATAATCTTAAAATATGTGAGAACTGCAATAGTTCACTGTCTGAAAGTAATTCCTCTTCCTGCTATGGTTCAGAGCCAAAGAGATCTCGATTAGATTCAGCTTCGTTGTCAACTGCACCTGAAACCAGTGCTGTGATGGAAACAGAAAATAGTGCTCCAGAAATGGAATCGACTCCATCCGCAAGCACAGTGCGCCCAGAAACACTTTTTGTCAATGTGCATAATCATGCTGTACCTCTTTCTTCAGCTACAGATGCTCCTTGTCCACAACCGATCCTGCTTCCAGGACCGGCACAGACTGTTTCAAATACTGTTACTGCTTCAGGTAGTTTACCAATATTACGGCCACGTGCATCTGTGCCGACAAGCCGTATGACCATTACCTCTAACCACCAAGAAAATGCTGCTTCAATTAATGGAAATGGCATTTCCAGTCGCCCTGTTTTGGGTACTGTAACTCTGAACAGTCGAGTTGCCGTGGATGCTGCAACCGCTGTAACAGGGTCAAATACTGTTGGGCAGCCAAGACCTTTGGGTCATTTAGATGCTTACACCAACAGACCCACTTCTACTGCGGCGATAACACTCCCAACGTATAATCTGCAACCGCCGCCGCCTCCTTTTGCCAGCAGTGTTGCCCGTTTGCCAGTGGCAGTGGCAGGCTCGTCTGTGCCAAACGTGGTGCCACTGACTGGGTCTGCACCTTCACAAAATGTATCAGTCAGTGCTATACAAATCCGAATTGGGTCCAAGAAGTTCAAGCCTATTTCGCCAGTGACTTTTAAAGATGATGGCATCCTTTTTACCCTGAAAGGTAAGCCATGTTAACTGATACTTGGTGTGGATGTTGTAAGATATGTTGTGTTACATGTAAAAATTTCAACTATCTGTTGTGAGAATAATTTTTGTAATGAAAAATCTATTTGTGTGCTTAATGAAAGAACTGGAAATATTGATATTCATGTGTTTCTGTTGCTTCAGACTTTACCTATGCACCAGTGCTGTTGAATGCTCGAGCGATCGTCAAATGCAAAGCAAACCTGAACACATTCAGCTACCCAGCACTTTTCCTTTTTCTTGAAAACTCGTGCATGCGACAGATTCGGCAGATATTTGGCTTAAATGCCAGTGAATTTGTGGCCAATAGTGACGGTAAGCCATTGTTATTAGTTAACATTTTAAGCCAAGAAACTAACATTTGCACTTAAAAGTCTGCCTAAACAATCTACATATTATTATTTACCTTGATGTGATTTATTAAATATCATTTTAATTACCATTATAGAATTTTCCATTGCACAATGTCAAAAGGTGACGTAAGCCACATCCACGTTAAAATTCTTTTTAGGCTTGTTCGCCAGTTTAATTTTCAGAAAAGGGTCACTGCAACAGAAGAAGTTTAGGGTCAGAAAAGATTATATTAGATTGATGCTCTAGGCATTAAAGTTTGCCATAATTTGGAAGTGCTGATGTTGGCCATAAGCGTTAATAATTTCACTTAAAGAATACAATCAACAGATAACTAAGGATGTAAATATCTCTACAGTGGGTTGCATTCAGAGTATAAATGTACTTTTTTAGATGGCACTATTCATCTTTTTTTGTGGGATCAGATTTTAAGTAGACTAACTACTTTGCAGACATATTTTTGAATTGATTGGTCAGTTTTAAAAATTAACTGCATAGTTTGACCAGTGACATATTAGTAATTGCAAATGATTATTTGTGTGAAGATTTGCATGGGAATATTGACATTTAAATGAAGTAACACGGCTTTTTAAAAAAGAAACAAATGAAGTTTATGTATTTAGAAAAGCCCTTAAAACACAATATTTGCAACAAGAAAAAAATTCCTAATACAAAATATGACTGGCCTTGATGACAGCCGCCAGCGTCTTCAAAATGCAGTTATTTCTATGTAGGTAGATAATTGCAGACACATTAACGTTTTGTTACTTGATCACTGAGATTTTGCTGTAGCTGACTGTGAGCCATATATATGTGTGCACTCTCTGTGTTGAGTTGACTGAGCTAAAATACCCCACCTTTTTTGTATAAACTACATAGCATTTACACAAAGAACTTGTGTAAAAAAAAGATTTTGTATAAACCGCAATGTAAACTTCTTCATAGGAAAACAAAAATTATGGATGTTTATTTATAGACGAAAATCCAATAATCTAGCAGCTTCTTGTTGCATAAAAATACACGTATGTAGGAAATTAATGTATAATTTAGTCTTCAGCGTCCATGTGGAACTTAGGGGAGGGCTCATTTCCCACTAATTAGCCCTTGAGCCAGCAATAGATGAATCCAAAGATCCTGGACATATGACCAGTGCATCGCAGGACATGCTATTCACTTCCTAGCTGATGCAGTTACCAAATTCTACCACTTGGCAGAGAGGCACACATGCACAAACATCTTGTACTGAGTTGTTACACGGCGTATGCTTGGCAGGCTTGAACTCACAGCCATTAAATTTTGGACCTTGGTTGCTACCAGTAGACCAGTCTATGCAACATTGTATGCAGATGAGGAATATAAGCTATTAAATAAATTATTAATATTACCTAGTTAATATTTGTTCAGTATTAATTTTTAGTACATTGCTTCTTTGCAGTGGAAATAAAGCGCTGTATTTCAATCTTTCCGATCTTTGGCATCGAGGGTAAACAACAAGTACAGCAGTTGACTTTCAGCATTAAACGGTCATTTGAGGCCATGGTCAAACGCTACCCTCGCAGTTCTGCGATTCTTGAAGAAATTACAAATGATGCTGTGATCAACATCCTCTTGGAAGCAGCCAGTAGTTCTGATGCTTCAGCAGAAGCAAACGATGCTGCAAGCAGTTCCACAACTACTGCTGCACCAGCCAGCACAGTACGGCTACAGAGCACCACAGCTGCTTCGACTGCCATGAGCAGCAGATCACAATTGCCAGCATTATCAACGTCATCATCATTGAGTCAAGCAAATGGTGTTTTGTCGTCAGTTACAGAAAGGTACCAGAAGTTGATCACAACAATTTGAGTATTATTGTTATTATAATTTGTCCATCACGACTTTAAAATTTTTTTGACAACAGAAACAGGTTCTGGAATGGCTGAAACTAGTGAATGTCCTGTTTTGAATCTGGTTTGTGTTTTGCAAAAGCCAGTAACGAATTTGCTAATGAATCCCAAGAATCTCTTGCTTGATTGGCGTCATTCCTAAGTTTGGCAATATCTCTTCATTCATGTTGGAAAAACTTCACTGGCTTCCAATTAGAGAGCGCATTCTCTTTAAAATTCTGGTCCTTTTGAGCAGCTGCCTTGTTGGCTATGATCTGATTTACCTAAGGTAACTTTATGTAGCTGTTTCTACTGTCCCTGGTCGCCATCTGTTACGATCGGCTGTTCAGGGAGACACAGCGGCGCAGCTTCGCCGTTGTTGACCCTGCTTCATGGAACGACCTATGACGATAATTCCTCTTTCTCTCCCTCTCTTTCTTCCGCAAATGTTTGAAGACCATTTTATTCCCCACCAGTTTTGGGACATTGGGCTGGAGTGCCTCTGATGAGTTTTAGCTTGATGTGGCACTTTATAAGTTTTTGATTTCAGTTATAGTTACAATTCTGTGCCTTGCAAGTCTCAAGTACTATGTAAATTTCATGTATGCCATTCAAATGGCAGTTTTTGTCTTGGACAAGCAGGTATTTTGTCAGTGTTGGTTGACCTGTTTCTTATTATGGCATGAAGGGATTTTGTAAAATTTAAACTGAAGCTGTGGTCTTTTCCCTGTTACTTTGCACAGCTTCCTGTTTAAGCCATATTATGTATTGCAGCACTTTATGAGTTGGCCATTTACTTAAGTTTTCCAGGTGTTTTTTTCCTTCGTGTAAGCTTTGTTGTTGCCTATGAACAGGTCAGTTCCGTCTCAGTTGCCTGTTGATACGTCCACAACAAATACTGGTCTGGCAAACAGAATCATTGCTCGTGGAGCACCAGTTGCTGCGGTAAGTCACCAAGTTATGTGGCAGTTTTTGCAACCACACAATAATGATGTGATGTCAAAAAATGTTAGTGAGCTTCTGGAAGATTATGTCTGTCTAAGGCATTTTAAAAATCCTCCTATGCCAAGAATAGATGCTAGGCATGTGATAACTTGAGCACCGTACGTTTATTTATACGTTGAGTTTGGTACCCGCAGTTGCATGTGTTACCCAGGTGTTGAGCTGTCAACAGGTACATTGACAGGGTACTGTAGATGTACTGAATTTGCTTCCTGCAGTTGTTTACTATGCTTATTCTTTAGTTGAAGTTTCAGATGTCACCTTTTAACGCTCGCTGTTTCAGAGTGCCTGTCCACTAGTGCTCTTAAGACTGACCCTGTCAATTTGGCTGGTGACTGATGCATTGTGCATTATTATAACATTGGCATTATAAAAGGCAAAATCTAATCTAATTTTGGAACATCTTTAGCACCACTTTAATAATGCATCATACATCTATCGATAGTCAGTTTAAATAAAACTGTTGGACTTGCTGTAATTTAGGACGAATCTGGCAGAATTTTTGCCAGAATAATCTATGGCAAGTTTAGAAACAGTCCATAGTGAAATTATTTGATTGGAAGAAATAGGTTTATACCTCTGATCTAAAAGCCAACCTATATAGTCTTGACAAAATCGACATGACCGAAAAAGAGGTCCAAAGCCCGGGGCAAGATGGACTGACGTGCAGAGAATTGTCCTCGTTCTTGGAATCGCGTTTCCAATGCTCTTATTTGTATTGTGACTAATAGTGTAAGAAGAGCAATGGAAGCATTGTGTTGTATCTTGTATTCCAATGTTGTAGCCCATGCAAGTGTCTTAACTGCCAGCTGAACATTACTGTGGTAGTCTTGTCCTGCTGAACTGTAGGAACCGAGTCCCAAGCTGTGAGGTTGAGTATAAGAAGCAGCCTCTGTTAAATTTTGTGCTCATTGATGGCAGCTGTTAATGGTGGCCACCTGCAGAGTGCTTTTGGCTGTGAGATGGAAGGCTCCACTAATGTGACGAGAGTCAGCGGATACAATGGCAACTCATACCAGTCACTGAGTCTGCAACCAGTGAAGACATCACAGAAGGGCAATAATAGTCATGGCCATAAGTAGTCAGCATTTTGCAAGGCTGACCAGAATAAAAAGCCTTATAAAATAAACAATTAACCCACCTTTGAAGCTGACTGATACATTGAAGAGTAGTTATATAAATCGTTTACGTACATTACACGAACCACTGAAAACGTTTATTTTGTACGAGCAAATGCATTTTTAAACATTTAGTGTCAGCTGACGGTATTTATTATGGTATACCACTTGGTTGAAATCTAGCTATTTTTGATTTTTTGTTGTTACAGTCAACATCGTCAACCACTTCAGCACCGATTCTTGTGATGCCAAGTGATGCAAGTCGATGGCAAACGATGACAAAAGGCCTGGTGGTTGGTGGAGTCTACCATGTACAAACGCTAGACAAACAGAAGAGATACTGTCTCTGGAACGGCACTCAACTGGTGCCTTGTATGTTGGACCTTGAATCCTATTACAACCTTAGTTACAGCATGTCAAGCCCATTAAGGCCCAGCTGGACCTTTGCTACTATGAAAAGTGTCAATTTTCCTTGGGTTAATGTCCGAGTAAGTGACTTTGTTGAGTAGCGATAGTGCAGGTGGGCCTTAGTACCTTAAGTTGATTCCTGCATTTATTACCATTCAATCAAGTTTAGAGAATCATGCTGCTTTTCAGTGGTCATAATCATAATTGTAGTCTCAAAACTTTTTTAAACCACTATTTTAAGGCTAAGCGCAGGGCACCAGTGTATCCTCAAGCGCTGTGTTAAGTCAGAGGGGTTGGGTTGACCAAAGATACCATGTGGAGAACAAAATCCAGTTGCCAAAAGACCAAAGAAAGAAGGGGACAGGGTTGTGTTTAGGTTAAAAAAATGGGTAGACGACGGCTTGGATGGATAAAGTAAGATTTCTTGGAAAGATGGAACTTTAGTTTTGAATGAAAAGCCTGAGGCATAATAGATATAGGAGCTTGAGACAAATACAGGGTGGTAAATGATGGAAGGAACAGAGAATTTGTGAAACTTGTGAAGGAGATCTTTCCAGAGTTGAGGTGCAGTGTGGTATATGGATTGGTTAAAATGATTACTTACTGGGGGACAGGCAAGAGGGAGATAACAGGATGAACGCATGAACAGGCAGAGGGATTGGATGATAAAGAGTTTGTAAAGGTAATTAGGTTGATAGTATTGCAGAAAGTTACAGGTTAGAGAAAGAACTTTGAAATGAATGGGCTTGGAAATCTTCAGCCAGTGGAGTGATTTATGGATTGGAGTGATATGGTGATACCTGGGTGTCCTAGTAGCAGCACAGGCAAGCAAATTTTGAATGAGTTGTAAGATGCTTATTTTGAGTGAATTCAAGGTTAAGGAAAAGGGCATTACAGTAGTCAAGCTTGGAGTGGGCAGCAAATTGAGCATAGATCGAATAATGGCAAAGGTCACTGTTATGTGAATGAAACAGATGAATGAGAGGTTGGAAATGTGATTTGGAAATGAGAGATGTGGGTCAAAGGCAATGCTAAGATTGCATGCAGGTGAGTTGCAGGTGAAAATGAGAGTGGAGGAATTAGCTGATAGGTGGATGGAAGAGTCAAGAGAGGGGGAGGGATTGAAAACAATGACTTGCAGCTTTTACCGAAAAAGAGTGGGAAGACACGTAAGACTGGAACCAAAGAAGGGCAGTATCCAAAACTGGAAGATTGTCATTGAAGAAGTAAGTCATGAGCAACAGTCAAAAGCACCAGAAATGTCGAGAAGACGGAAGCTAGAGACTTGCTGATGACTAATGGCAAACATTAGTTTATTGTATAAGAAGACAAGCAGAGTTTCAGTGAAGTGGTGTTTAATGAATCCAGATTGGTAGGGATTAACAAGTGAGTTAGAAGAAAGGTAATCATTCAGCTGGGCATGAAGGATGCATTCAGTTAGCTTAGACAATAAAGAAAGATTGGAGATAGGATTGTTATTAGAAAGGTTTTCTTTGTCAAGATTTGCTTCTCTTAGAAGGAAAGTGACAACAGAATATTTGAAAGCAAGGGCAAAGTAACTGGTAGAGAGAGAAAGGTTGATTATTTTTGTAATATAGGAACAAGGACAGAGGCACAGTCGTTTAGAAAAGAAGTAGGAACAGATTCTAGTTCGCATTGTTTGTTGGGGGGAGAGAATTTAGAAGGCATGATACTTCGGATTCAGACTGGTCTCTGGATCAGTGTTTGACAAAGAGGCAGAGGAGGAATTTGAGTCAAGAAGGGATTGCAGTTAGAAGCGAAGAGACGAGATTTTGTTGGAGCAAAATGAACAAAGAGCATCTGCAATAGGAGGAGGAGGTAAGTAAGTAAGTAAATTATTTAAGAGTGGGGAGGAAGACTTACGATGCTGAAGAGAGTTGATGGCTTTCCAGAAATGTCTTCAGTTTGATGAGTTGGAATGAATAAGTGAAGAGTAGTACTTTTTCTTGACAGAAGCAGTAATTTGTTAATATTTGTTGGTGACAGATTTCAGAGTTGTAAGTGCACAATGTCTTAGCTCTAGGATCAGTAGTGTGCTTATATGTATGTTTAAGACATCTGGGAAAGGATTTGAATGCCTAAAGGTAGGAAGTGATCCTTGATGGGTTGTCATGAACTGTGCTTCCTTTCAGTCGTTACTCAGTGATGAGTGAGAGTGGTGGCTATGAGTAAAGTGGAAAAAATGGATTGCAGTTACAGTATCAGCTGTAAATTATTTAAGAACTTTTCCATTATTACTTAATGGAACATCTAGATACACTGTTTTGTCAAATAAGGCATTAAATGGTGTCACATTTGCTGCTGTTGACTGTGAATTACCTATGATTTGAGATTGATAGAGGATTGACAGAGAAATTTTGTACTGGACCTTGGTTCTCTGTTTTCCTCAAAGCTATTACTGGTCAATCTTCTATGAACAGGAAGCATATGCTAAAATAATTGGAATTTGTCCATTGCTGGAACTTACTGCACCAAAAAAAGCCACTTTATAAACATATAAATTGGTTTTTTATTTGAATTAGAATTTGAGTGTCGATTTTATATGCAATGTCATTATTTTACAAGAATCACAAACTTGGTTAAAAAATATAAAATATTGGCAATTAGTTTGATAATAGCCACAAGTTGAGTTTCCTGATCACAACACTGTGCAATTCTGTTGAAGGTTTTGTTCAGAATACAGAGGTTAGCATCAGCTGTTCTCAGATCCGTATTGGTGCGATGACGGCACAGTGTATTGGTGAAGTGAGAATCAAAGTAGAGGGCGCCAGTGGAGTTTATTTTACCATGAAATGTTAGTATTTGTTTATTTCATTTGGATTAAGTCGATTGTTTAATAATATGATATTGTTAGCAACACTGGAGCATCAGACATTAAGATATTCATCTGCTCACAATGTGGCTGGCTCTGACAAAACAAGTTTTAAGTCAAATTTTCACATATTTGGATTTGTATTCAATGAAATATAAATTTTCCATGGATTTTGGGAGATAATGTCAGTTGAACATAATGATTGTCCAATTTATAATGCTAAAAAATGCAATTATCAGTGGGACACGTTATCTACTTAGCAATCAGTAGTTATTATGCTTGTGTTCAAACAAAATTTGGCTAATATGATAAATACACCAGACAAATAAGAGCAGTCTATACCAGCATTTGAAAAATTACCTAAGTTTGAAGTATGTTAGAAATTTTTGATTAAATTGCTCACGACATAAATAGTTCGCATTACACCATAACCTTGTGGTTTCATTGTTTTACTGACATATAGTCGTCCAATAGGATAAACTTATGTTATGTCATGTGATGGGATTCTAGGCTGGACATTATTATGTTTTTCGTGACCTATATTCATGACCCTTAAATAGAGCCTTCTCATTGACTAGTGCCTGGGAGTATACTGTAGTTAAAAATTAACACAGTCCTATGTTTAATAAAAATATTGGTTAACACAGAAAGGATGGTTAGTCTGTTCCAGCATTAATGGGTTTTATTGTAAATTAGTTCCTTTATCACAAAAATGATAACTTGACAGTGTTGCATAAAACGAAAAAGTCCGTTAGTCCTGAGGAAGAAATTACAATGCAAAACTTTTGCATGACATGAAATATTGATTTATTTTCAACATCTGGCTCTGCTCATCCAAAATAAGTATTTGGACCACAGTGGTACAAGGTGAAGGAAATATAAGAAAATGCATGAAAAGAAATTTTGAACTTACCACATATAGGTGTGAGGCCTGGACATTAAAGAAGGAAAAGGAGAGACGCATTCAGGCTTTTGAAAACAAGTGCATCAGAAAGTTACTGCAGATTGCTTGGACAAAGAAGATGACCAATGAAAAGGTGTACCAACTGGCCAGGGTGCAAAACGAGCTGATGGGTCACATTAAGGCCGACAAGTTGCGTTATTTTGGGCACCTGATGAGACATCCTCAAGACACCATCGAGAGTAGTGTTATGATCGATCTTGTTGAGGGGAACCGAGGCCGCAGAAGGCCAAAGATAAGTTGGATTGACAACATCTCAGCTTGGACTGGCTTATCGGGAACCAGGTTGTTGGATGCTGCACGCAATAGATGGCTTTGGTCGAAGATGGCCCTATCATGTAGTCAACCGTCGCGACGATGACGAATTGTCATGACTTGACATCTTGGTTGGTTTTTGACATACTGACGTAAGGTTAACATCATTCTTTAGCTTCTCCTCTTCCCGTCCATTCATCCAGTTTTTGAATCAAACATTTTGGGGTTATGCAGAATGGCCCACCTACCCAAACACGTGCACAGCAATGTGACCACAACATAAAAACATGCACATCAGCAGCGCAACAAGAAAAAAGCTGCAAAATGCCAGACACCCAGAGAGGGTGACTTGCTCTTAAAATGTTTGGTTGCTCCGAATAGAATCAATTTGACGAATGCTTGAGTGTGTTGGATCAACAGTTAATGATCACCTTCAGTATGGCTGAAGTTTCTTGGATTGACTCCTCTTTGTCAGCAGACTGGACTGAACAGTTTTTGGATGACAATTTAGCAATGACAATTTGATGAGTTTTACTGCTTACTTATTTACTCCCCACTGGTACTTACTCATTTACTCAGTACTGGTTTATGGAACAACAATCCGATTTTGCTCATAGTAAATGTGGAAGTTTCCAACTTTACACAAAGCAACTTTGCATGCATCACATTCTTACTGAGTAGTCTTTGTGGAGCGGCCTTTGGGAGTCTTGGTCTTATTCTTTCGAACATAGGATGCAAGCACTGCAGTGACCTACAAGCACGACCAAGGTGTGACCTCTCTCACTGTCGGCAAGCATTGATGAGAAATAATTTACCTATGATGTCAGTTACCAAGCACTTCTGAAACTTCTGTTTAGTTCTTTGGCAAGTTGCTTTCTGAAGTCTAGAAGCTATGTTCTAGACCTCTTTCTGGAAGCTACCAAATCTGCTTGGTCTGGTGGGGGAGTTTCTTTTCAGATGACAGGCATTGGCAATGGCTATGTTTATTCCCCACCAGAAAATGTACCGCCACCATTTGCTGTCAGACTGACCAACCGGTTAACAAGAAACTTTCTGATTACCCAAGTCAATCTTACCCTTATGACAGATACGGCTATAACTGACACATGCAGAGGTTTCATGAGGGGATGTCATCCTTCCAATCTTCTGCATGGTAGAAAGAAAAAATATTTGCCTTTGTGAAAGGCAACAGAAAGGTGGACTGTCTCTCTCTCTGTCTTTCTCTGTGTGTGTGTCTCTCTCTGTCTATCTTTGTCTGTCTCTCTCTGTCTGTCTGTCTCCCTCTCTTGGGTAATGCTTTGTCCACAAAAATGGTGCATGCATTTTCTCTCCAATCCAACTTCCGAAACTATATTTACAAATTCGTGCTGCTTTATTTAATTTTTACCAAACCTAGTAGAATTGACTACCATACCAAGACCTAAAAACATATTGGCTTTAATTTCACCTCTATGGAACCTATAGCTGCTAGTTTTTCTCAGCAGTGTATGAATGCCTACAGTTGACTGCCATTTGAAATAAGATATGAGCTTACTGAAAAATATCTAAACGTGTAGATTGACTATGCGTGATATGTCTTACCAAAACAGTGATGAAAAGAAAAGGGAAATAAGCTAACAGTACTTGTTCATGTGATTTAATAAACCTACTTCCTCTGTTTAGAGATTTAGTGCTATGTTGCAATTCTTTGCACTGTGCATTAACTAACACAGCCTGTTAAGTTAATGGCTTTGGGAGACACGACACCACTTCACATGCAGAATGACGGGTAAACTTTTAGTGCGTAAACATGTTCACACTGTATATTCTAAAGGTTAATAGATTAAGTCAGTTTAGAACAGATATGAAGTGCCTGTTCTCAAAAGTGTTCTGCATGACGTTTAGGTCTGAAAAAGTGAAATGTAAAATAAAGTCTTGCAATCTTTCAGCGGAAACTAAAAAGTCGCAGCTATGTAACAAAAAATAAATTTGAACAGCAAAGTTTGAATAATTTTGGGAGCTGGTGATGGCTGTCATTATACTACCTATGATCCTGCTTGTCTGTCTTATACCAAGGGAGTTTTTTAGGATGATGTTAGTGTGTGCAGAATGATGAGTGAGAGGTTTGGGGTATGAAAGTTTAAAGAGCACTGCCTTTAGTTAACAGTCTTCAAAAATTTTGTGAGAATATATTCAAAGGCAGACTTTTCCACAGTCAGTGAAGATAACGTAAGACAGATAAGCATGATCATAAGTAGTATTAGAATTTCAACAGACTTTTCATTCGATTGTATTACAAAAATCTGCATATGTTAGTAATACCCATGTCATTTAATGTTAAACAGTTGTTACTTTTCTGCTGCAGATGAAAATAGTGGTATCCAAGAAGTCTATTTGGCTCTGAGTGATATGGTTACATTCTCGATTTGCATCAGTCGCATGACAGTGATTTTCATCGCCCTCAATGCTGTTGGTGCAGAGAAACTGAATGTCAAAGTTAAATCATTGAACAAGGATCCTGTACTCAGCGTCAGCAGTACAGGTGATCATCTCTTTTTAATGATATAAATACTGTGATAATGGGAGCTAGCACAATATAAATAGCAAAGTTTAAACACTTGCAAGTCATCCGCATTTAACCTTGAGTAGAGAAGATTGACTTGCATTAATTTCGTTTTGGAATAGTGCTGAGGTGATCCCTAGTATTAGACAGTGTGGTTTATCAAGTTTTATAATCAGATCTTTATAATGCCATTGCACTAAGAAAAATTATGAATTCATCCAATTATGTTAACATTTTTGAGAAAAATGGCTTATAAAACGGTCGTAATTGTCATATGTCACCATCTTGCTAGTTGCTTTTCCCACTTGACAAGTTCGTCATAACAAAGGAAAAATGAAAAACTGGACTGCCATATGAGGTTTGGTGAAGGGAAACTAGCACAAGTTGAGACATGTTTACAAAGATTTCATTGAATAGTTGTGGTTGGGTTTGTGCCTCGACCATATGATCCTTTGACCTTAGAACCATGCTTTGGCAGGGATTCTGAGTCATGTAAACAAGTGTGTTACCATCTGTTTTATGACATTTCTGCTGTGTTATGTAACAAAAAATGTTTGAAAATGTACTTTATAAAAGAATGTAATTTTTTGAACGGTCTGTATTTATTTTATTGTGCTGTGATTTTTTTAAAGACTTGATGAAGAAATACATTCTGATCTTCGTGCCAGTGCTTAACCATGATCAAGAAGAGGCTTTGAGACACATGTCATTTCCATCCAGTGCATCCACTTTGTCGTCATTATATGTCCTCGATCACAACAATGGTCTTAATATTCTGGCAGGAATTCGATGTCAGACGTCAAGTAAGAGGCTTGTGTTGGTCACTTTTGATTCAGCTTGATTCTACAGACAGCTATGCAGATAAAGCTGATGCTGCTCTGGTTTTGAGGAAGTGTTTGTTAACTGGCAATGCCCAGCCAAAGAATGTTTGTTAAATTGTCTACTTTCTGTCTTTGTTTACGGTTTCACTAAACATTTGCTGACATTCTTATCTTAAAAGCTGTTACCGGATGGTTCAAAAATAAATATGAGAATATCGGTGTTAGGCGATTGTTTTAACAGTTTACATTATCTTGTAATCATGCAAATTACATCTCTTCTTTTAAATGCCCTCAATCAGAAACTTTGTTTTCAAATTAAATACAAGTTCTGTGTTTTGACTGGGTAAATGTCAGTTGGTTTTAAAGTCTGTGTTAATTTTAAAGTTTGTGTTGTTTTACCAGTAAGTTGGAATGATGAGAATTTTGATCGGTGTGTCACAGAATATAAATGAGCCAGTCCATTTTGTGATATACAATCTGGATAAGAGTTTGAAAGTCCTCTGTATTGATGTCTTGGTCTTTAACGTCTTCTATGCTATCTGTGATACTTGTCAGCTGATAGATCTAGTTGCTACCAATGCAATGTAACTGAGGATAGGATTTTATTTTCAAAGCATTCATATTTGGCATAAACAATCTTTGTGTTAAACACTAAATAATTACAGATTATAAGCTGCCGATCACTTGTTACTGTGTTATTTGTATAATGGTAAAGCTCAAACCATCATGTTTTAATATTTTTTGTAGCATCGTCTACTATTACTGAATATCTGAATGCGAATAAATTGAGTGGACCTTCTGGTTTTGTAAGTTATGCAATGTACACCACATTAATTTTGCATTTTCTTCCAGTTTTAATCCTTTGTACTCTGTTGACACATCGATGTACCATTGATTATGTTTCTATGCGTGCTGTAGGAGCATCTGTGTGACATTACAGATGCTTTTACTTAAGCAGCTGCAAGTTAGAACAAGCATTCTTTCTATGTATATGAGCTAAATAAGGTCAGTTGTTGATCTACACTTCTTCCACTAGTTGCTTACACCCATGTGAAATGAGTGCAGAAATATTTTTATCTGAAAGGGGAATATTGTTTTTGATTTTTCTGATGCATTATTGAGAGAAATTTTTGCAATATATGATAGCACAGATAGCATCTATACTAGCGATTTGTGGGATTTTGTATCAATAGTGAGCATAAAAATAAGATATCAGCCAGCCTACAATAAAGGCTAGGTGAAAAATTCAGATTGCTTCAGGCAGTCCCAACTTGTAATGTAATGTAACAAATACTTAAATAGCGCTCTTCAAGTACCTCTCAAAAGCGCTGTGCATACTTGTGCATTCAATAGATTTGGCTCCAATTCATGGGCATGAAATACTTTTAACGTCTGGTCTCTGCTGAAGCCAATTTTCTAGCAACAACTACACTTCACCGACAAGCATTTTTTTGGACTACAGCAAGACTAGTTACTGTGACAACCATAAGCATTGGTAGTGGCCCAATGCTACTGATCCAACACAATTATTTGTAAGGACTTTGACTTCAGAACATCTGTACTGTTGACTGCCTTCCCTAGAATTTTGGACCTTTCTCTTGGGACATCTGGAAAGATTTTCTTATGACAGAGGTTTAAATAAATGATTTCATGAAGGCGCTAGTTAGAGAACCGTCTTGCATTTTGAACCTAAATTTTGGTGTATTCAATAGTTTTGGGATGTTACCTCATGAAGCAATTCTAGTTTTATGCTGGGCACTTTTGAGATTGCCTGTGAAACAATATTTTCAGTAAATTCAGCAATAAATAAGTTTACAAGTAGTTATGCTGTTGAAGCTGCTGTACCTACAATAACTTATTTGTTCAAAATTTAATTTTAACAAATTTCATACTTACACTCAGCTCTACCTTCAACAGTTGATGAGATACTGTGCTTTCACTGTAACTGGCTGTTAAATGCCCAAAAATATGAAATGACAGATATGTGGCATATAAGGGGTTAACTAGTAATGGTGTGACACTATCCAGTTGGTTGAGCAACTGTAGTGCAGAGTGCATATTCGAGTCTCTGGAGACTACTGCACTCAGGGTACTTACTGTGTCCTTGGCACCATCAGTTCTTTTTTGTTATTAGATAATGGTCCTACACAGAAAATGTAATGGTACATAAAGTACTGTAAAGAACCACTTAAAAACTCACATCAGATTATGTTTAGTACAGGTAAAAAATTGAGATGTTCTCATTAAGGCATTATTTTGGCTTTATTTTAGTATTGCAGTGGAATAGTTATCACTTCATTTGCTTTAATGTGCAGTGACTAAACTATTTGAAATGTGTCAGTATTGCTGGTACAATGTCCTAGTAAATTATATGGTAAAGAAATGATGCAGAGCATTTTGTATGTTTGGCCAGTTGGTCTCAGTAAATAACATGTCTTTGTTTATGAACTCATCTGACAAATGTGAGAAGAGGAAATAGGTCTTTTTATAATCAGTGTTTCTTTAAACCAATATTTTTGAGGATCGTCCATTAAGGATGTCCACAAAGTGAGGAGGAAAGGATCATCCGAATGCGGACAGTGTAGGGCGGGATCAAAAGTAGGTCATTTTTTTGCAGATGTTTATTAACAACCCCTTAGAAGACATAAACTTGGCAGAGTCTTAACCAATGCACCCAATTGTATAACGTAATTTAGTGTGATGTAATTGTACATTATTATATAGCAACATGTAAAGTAAGCTCCTCAGGAAAACTCTGCCTGAAAACAGAACTTTAAACAAAGTGGTTTTTGAAATTCTTGCTTAAACCAACCTGTTCCAATAAGAAGTCAACTAGAAAATTTCAGTGTTCTGCAACAAACTAAAGATATTTTGTATGCATATATTACGTATGCAATGAGGGGGAGGGGGTGATCGGATTTAGGCGATTGTACGTACGCAAAATTAATTTCTAATTATGACGTCCACATTAGCCTATTCAAAATCAGAACTAAAAACTAAATCACTGTATTCCTGCTTTATCAATTTTATGCAGTATTAAAACTTTTTAAAATGTAATTGTTAGTGTTGTTAGTAGTTTTTTCTTCATAACAGTTAACAAATTTTAGCTAGCAAATATGTTTAACAAAAATAAATAGTAGCCTACGGTAAAATGTCTTATAGATGACTTTAGCTAATTAACTTTTGTAAAGGGGGGGTTAGAGAAGCTTGGTTGTATGTACGCATGGGGAGGGGTCCACAAAATGTATGAGGTGCAACGGGGTATGAAAATATAATTTTTTTGCGTATGTAAATATGTGGATGGGCCCTTACTAAAACATTAGAAATGTCACACAAAGCTGATCTGCAATGCTGAAATTAACTAAATACATAGCTAAAGGAACCTTTTAAAAACTTCAAATGTTTATTTGTATTGGCAATTTCAGGACCGATTAGCCAATGAGATCATTGATTTGGTGAATCTGGAACCAGATGATGATGATGATGTCATCATGACACAGGAAGAAATTGGTATCAAGTGCCCTTATACACAGAAGGTTATGATACAGCCTGTTCAGAACAAACACTGTGGTCACAATTATGAGAAGAGTGGCATTCAGGAGTTTGTGTTACGAAAGAAAGGCAATGCCAAGTAAGTTGTAGCCAGTGTCCTAAAGATATATTGTTTCATTGAGAACTGGAAAGATGTTTGAAATTTGAATTGTAAGGTGGCAAAATTGTCACACCAATGGATCTTGCACTCACTCATGTCCTGCTTGCAGAATGTATGTAAGCCAATGTGGTTGACTTGATCTAAGTTAAGTTTCATATACTTAATTTTAGTATAACTGATTAACTAATATTGATACATACTATTAGAAAGTTTAGTTCGAGAGACGTTAGATTTTCATCAGGCATCAAGATGTTTACCTGAATGTTTTAAATTGTAGTTTACTTAGTGTCTGCTTCTACCACTGTTGTTTTAGATGTCCGTATGCTGGATGTGGTAATACGATTCCAGTGCGCATGGAAGATTTAACAGACAATGTTACACTGAAAGAGTACATTAGTAAAGTGGCCAACAAATCTAATAATCAGCTGACATGATGGCATCATCACAAAATGATTTAATTTAAAGAGTTTTGGTCCTAGCAAATAAACATCATTTATGCTGTTTGAATTTAGGAATTTTTACTGTACATTCTAATAAACAGTGGCTACTAAACTTTTTGATTGTGAGACTGTGAACTTTCCAGACCTCTGATATATGAAACATTTTAGTTTATTTTTGAATCCTAGAACAGAAGAGAGAACATTTTATGAATGTGTTACTTAGTCATAAATGCTTTTGAGTTTTACTAAATACAGGTAAGTCTATAATTTCTAGAATTCAATTGTTGGTACTTCTGTTAAGGCATTCTTGTTGCTCGGGTGCTAATGCCTTGTCAAAAATCGTTTACATTACTGACAGCAAATCAAGCTTTAACAAGGAGCATCTGCTGACTCAGTTTTTCTGAACTGATGCTGTAATGCACTGCTGGGCAGTTGAGATTGTAAACAGCATGTAAGAAATGCATGGTTTATTAGCTTTTTCTTGTACATAAACAAGTTATCAGCCCAATGCATGTAAGGTCTTGAAGGGGCTATATGTATGTACTTATTTCCCGCCAAATTACTGTGGGTACAGTTTGGCCAGAAATCTGCTTTGTAGCAAATGTTTACATTATCTACCTGTGCAGAAAGAAATCTTTAGTGACCGTGCCTTTTGGAAGTCATAAAAAATGATGCAGAAATGTCTCGATAAATACAACTGTTACCAGTGCATGCCAAAGGACTGTGTGTAGGACTTTCTCAATAAATGATGTGCATTTGGTGACCATGCTTTGGCAATCTTTTGAAACAAAAAAGACTAGATCAATCTGGAAACTTCTAAAATGCTGTTACAATGCACAAGGCATTAGTTGATGGTCACATCTAGGCAAAACTGAATTCTGAAATCACATTACAATGGGCAGAACTGTTTGAGATACACAAGGCCCCACAGACCAGAGGACAGGCTACTGTGGATAAGGAATCCAAAAAAGATGAGACCAGTGTTCCTCGACCTTGTTGCATTGAGGATGAGAACAATGACAGGTGATGTGGTCTGCCACCCAGGGCACACAGTAGCTTCACTGTCCAGTAGTCCCTCTTGTTGATGACATAGCACCCAAGCATTGATCAAGCCACCAAGCCTGTGCAGAGTACCCATTCAATTGGTCACAGAACTTCTCACATTAAGGTTTATGCCACACCCAAGACTTTTCTTACAGCTCTGCTTCACTCAATCCAAGATTCAAGAAAAACTCCAAAATGCAGACTCCACTGCAGTAGAAATCTGAAGCAATGAAAATTATTGAGCAAGTCTGCAAGATGAAGAACCTGCCAACAAGTCAAGATTACTACAATTATGGGGTCTTTTATTCTGTTGGAGGAATTTGCCAGTAATACAGTGCTACGTCAGGAATCCAGTCTACAGCGCCCTGGCCATAAACATTTCACTGGCACAGAAAATTTCTGAAATTTTTATCCATGTGGATTTGAATATTGTACCTTTAAGCTGGGATTTGCTGTAGCTTGAGTCAACGCACCGATCTAACCCACATACAAGAGCTTGTGAGGTTGGTTACAGTAACTTGGATTTGTAAGGCTAGCATAGGTCTAAAGGCTAAATAAGCAGCAGAAGTCAAGGATATTACACAACAAAAATCATTTACAACAAACAAGCTGTTAAATTGCAAACTTGTAGAACATGTATGTTTATAACAGTAGTATTTTATATGTCCTGCCCGTGAGCAGAACTGCTTATTGTTACAAGTGGCTGTACCTCGTAAATGTGGGAAATATTAGACAGATATAAACATTAGTTACTGGCAGTTGTAAATAATTTCAAACACTATCTTGTCTTCTTGTTTAATCCTACAGTAACACAACAGGGCCTATTCTGTTGTATCAAGTCTGTTTTTAGTGAAGTTGAATCAGAACTTATTTCCTGGACGAAACTTAATGTCTTTGAGTCCTTGGAACTGTCTCTTGAGCATCTTAGTGTCAGCCCAATTAGGATCCTCATTTGTCTCTTCTTGATTTTCTTCAAGTTTCTGAAAAAGATAATTAAGTACTGTTAATCGAATTACTTCTTTTACCTAACTACTGTACACTAAACAATGCTTAACCTTACTTTGAATAAAATACCTTCACTTTTTCCCTTGTTCAAGGTTTCACTTTTGGCATGCAGTGCAATCAAAAGAGGCTCAGTTTAAGGCATATGCAGATGTGAAATGCAACACAACAAACCGAACTAACTCAAAATATTTTTGTCCAAAGAAGGAAGCCATTTTATTCTTATCATATTTCTAGTTATATTACACTGCTCAAAAGACTTGTTGCACATGCATGGTGCTTAACATGCAATGCAGGGACTGGTATCAACAGTTCTTGTTAACTAAATTTTGTGCTAAACGAACTGTCAACTAAGCCAAGCAAAACCTATTAGGAGTTGTATATGCTTTACTGCATTTAAGGAGGCACTTGCATGTATTACAATGATGGCCACCGTGGTTTCACTGTTTGGCAGTATGATGTACGTCTAACCCAGAGTCACAGAAGTGACAGCCAAGGCATTAGCCACTTGGCCATATTTCACCTATTTCATGACATCTTAAGCCCTTTAGTACCAATATGTGTCACTCTGCTACTATATTAGTCCAGACTGTGTTGGCATCTGCAACAACAGGTGGCAATCTACCGGTAATCTTAAGAATTCTATAGTAGTGAACCGAGTGGAGTTGTGTACAAAGTGAACAGGATTGGCCCTATTGCACAACCTTGTCGAATGCCACAATTCAAGACAGTAGGCTCAGAAGTGATTTGGTTAAAACGGATTGACTGAGTACAAGGGTACAGATAAGAAAATAAAAGCGTAAAAGTGTGATACATCTCACCAATGTTGCAGTCTATATAGGTTAGTACGTATAATGTTACACATTATATTCTGTTCTACATTAAAAGTATTTCTCTATGAATGCAAAGGTCATCACTGATGTTGAGAGTCAGTAAGGTTATGAATGATTAGGTAAAAATGTCACAGCACTGTAAGCACTGAATGTCTCAACCACCACCAGTGCACACCAAGTCTAGACCCAAAAACGAAAAGAACACAGTAAAAGCCCAACGATAAGCGTCCTTGTAACGCATTTGCTTAACACATGGTAAGCCATGTATCCCAAGGCTACAAACTTAACATGCGGAAATCACTAATGCACGGTACATGGACTATCTAGTAAATAATCTATATTACTGATGCATCGCATATTAGGATTTATCAGTTACACATGAATGGGAGGTACATGTGAGAATTCCTGTACAGGCATTTCCTTTTCTGTTTCCTCTTTCGATTGCCAACATTGGTGTGATGTATCACGCATATTCACACTTTCACGCTTTTCTTGTTTTCTAGACTTACATAATATGTGGAAATTCGATAATAATCTTAGCACAGGCCTAATATTAGAAGAATAGCTGCTATAGAATGCTAAGTTGCAAAGAAACTCGGGCCAAAGTTATAAAAGACCCTGGAGTTAACGACTCTATGCTCTGAGATTAGCTGAAAAATGAAGCCAAACCACGTATCTGTGTAAAAGATATAGATTTTATCGTCAGACTTGAGCGAAAATATGTGCGCTATTCCAATAAAATGGAAATAGAGCCAAGCACGTGGTTTGCCCAAGAAAGGCAAATGAGTACACCAAAAAGTGGCCCAATTATTCAGCCATAAGCAACAAACGCTTGAAATCTAGCTGGGGATGAGTCATTCCAAACTAGCCAAGAGTCAGTTTAAAAGGCACCATGGCATATCCCACGTAACAATTTCTGACAAAAGTCGCTCTGCTGATGAAACAGATGTGAATGTTTTTCCTACTGTGTTAAAAAATATGTTAGAAAATGAAAATTACAGTGCAAAACACTTAAGACAAAAACGGATAGGACAAAATATTGCATAATATGAAATGTAATTGGGTGACTGATGACAAGAAACTTACTGATCAGAGCTTCAGGCCTGTAAAAATGCGTTATAGATATCATAATTACCATAATGATGCCTCCGTATAAGGAGTAGACTTTTATAGCTGTCTACACTAATGTGGCCATTTCATTTGTGGGTAAATTGGGAAAACTGCAAGTAAATCAAAGGAGGGTCATCATGAAAGACTTGTGGTGTCATGGACTGTACAGGCCTACATAAATTTGTAGTTATGTTGACTCTGTTGATAAATAGTCGTTTTGGAGTCGTGACTCTGTTTTGCTAATGTAGTAAATATACAAAAATCCAAAGGGCCACTAAAGTTTGTAGGAAGAATGCTGTGTCTGACCATTAAAAACTATGGCCTGTCGCACGTAATACTGTTACAGTTTATTGTACCTGTATTTAAAATCCTTGTTGACAGTTTTAAGTGGAATAAACTTAACTGCGTAATATTAATTCCAGTTAGGAGCCTACCATAATCATATACACAATACATATACACATCGACGAGAGCTTCTCTCCCTCTCTCCCACCCTCTTCCGTAAGCGCTTGAAGACCGTATTATTCCCCAGTTCTGGGATGATGGGCCGGGAGCGCCACTGATGAGACTACCTTGAAGCGGCGCTTTACAAATTTACGATTACGTCCAAGTGTATGCATCATTTGCTGCTGCATGGTAAGACATGCAGCCTTAATGCGTTTCTGGTTGGCATGCTGCGCTTACTATTGCCTTAGTTTATATGAAATTCAGTTAGGACGAAATGATACTCTGCTACCTTTGTCTTTTCTTTTAACCAAACTGCATTGTACCAGAAAGGACAAATTTATAACTGTGACAAAACAGGTTTATTCACAAACTACTGCCAGATATGTCAGCATTCAATTATGAAAGTCAGAAAACAACTGGTTTTAAAAATATAAAATCGATTAACTCTTCTTTGTACAAACAAGACAGGCATCAATAAACTTTCACCTCAGCTTGTTGCTTGGTTCCACAGTCCTCACTATTTTAATCACTTGAAACTATTCTTTTGTCACACGCTTTCAATGGTAAAAAATAAGCATTTATCATTTAAATTTATAATTTTAAGTTTTAATGACTTTCATTTAGCTTTTTTTTTAGTTACAAATTCGAATTTATATTTTTAAAACTGAATTGAACAGATAGGTGTATTACAAGGATGCCAAAATATGTAAATAATGCAGAAAAAACCAAAACAATGACAATAGGAAAGAAAAAAGAGAAGATAAACATCAGACTGGGAGGAGAGGAGCTAGAACAGGTTACAGAATTTGTATACCTTGGAGGCGTAATAACAGAAGATGCGGAGTCGACAAGGGACATCAGGAAAAGGATAGGACTAGCGTCTGCAATGTTCGGAAAGCTGAGGAAACTATGGAGATCAGGCAACATATCAATCAAAACAAAAATTAAGCTGTATGAGACACTGGTGATACCCGTCCTCCTGTATGGAGCAGAGTCATGGTGTGTAAAGAGGGAAGACGAGAGGAGACTGCTGGCGGCGGAAATGGGATGGCTGCGAGGACTGCTGAATAGATCAAGAAGAGAAAAAATACGAAATGAAACGACACGAGAAGAACTGGGGCAGAAGGACACAATAGTGGACAGAATAAGGAGGAGACTCACATGGTACGGACACGTGATCAGGATGGAGAATGAAAGAATACCAGCAAAGGCGCTGCACGGAGAGGTGGAGGGAGTGAGGAGCAGAGGAAGGCCGAGAAAGAAGTGGATAGACAATGTACTGCAGGACATAAAAGCCCAAGGATGGGAAATGCGAGAGGCGATAGACCTGGCCAGGGACCGACCGAAATGGAGAAGTTTTGTTAGAGCCTCATCGTCGGTGAAAACTTGACGGAGGAGAAAAAGAAGAAAAGAAAGAAAATATGTAAATGTATACAACAAACCCAAGTAGGCCATATGCTGATACATAAATGCTAAGATATTCAGTGTATTCGGTAGCAAGTTACTCAGTAACACGTGGTTCTGAAAGCTTGACTCCCGACATCTGTGTGTTACCGGGCTTTTACTGTACGACCATTCACACTGGACAAACACAGCCAGATGTTGAAAACTAGCCAACATTTTGCATCAGCCAAGGTTTTGTATTTCATTTTCTTCTGCATGACTGACAAATTTAAGTGATATTTTCATGTTATCAGTTTCACAAAAAGGATTAACTTACATTTAAAATCACTGATGCTGGAAAAGACTAAGCATCCTTTTCATGTTAACCGATATTTTGACTTAAATGTTTTTGTGTTACATGATTTCCACTCTATATAGTCTTGTCATATTTCCAGTGTATATTTTAATGAAGCAAATGTGCTAAAATGGTTTTCATGGTCAATCTGCTATTGAATGTCACAATCACAATTGTATCTAACCAACTAACAACTTGAGAACCTATCTTCCAGATTACACAGCTAAACAATAAACTCTCAGTTTTAACATGATGCACCAGAATTGGAATCCTAGTAACACGTGACGAAGTCCAACACCAGAATAGGAAACCAGAATCTGTAAACAATTTTAAATGACTGATAACTATAGAAAAGATAAGGACTGAACCACAAAATGAGATTTTTACTAACCTTAAGCTCTTCTTGTTTTCTGTACCAGTAAGCCATCATTGCCTTCTGTTCTGCTTCGCTGACAGCTGGTTCCCTTGCTGGAACACCTTTTCCTTTCTAAGAGAAAAACATAATTCATTATGTACTCAGTGTTATGGGCATGTTATGCCGAAATCCAGATAGTCAGTTAGACAAGTCATAAATGATATGCACTAGTAGCCTACTGGTTAGTATGAGACAAGTTAAGGCACTGAACCCAGCAGGGCAAGTGACTTGAACAATCAAGACACTCTTAAACAAAGTAACCATTTATCTCATTTTTATTCTGGGGCTTTCTCAGTGGCTGGTCTTAGATTTTTTAATTCTTTGCCGCTGGTCTGAGATTTTTTAATTCTTTGCCTAGTTCTGTCTACTCAATTTGTCTGTCATCTACGTCTGGACTCAAAACTCACCTTTTCCAACTTGCTAACCAGATGTAGCCTGGTTTTGGGTTTCCCTGGCTTCTTGGTTCGTGAATAGCTACGTCTAATAGATTATGACAGACATACCATATTTAAATGCATATATCTTGCAGGCATATATGAGATTTTACAAAAAAAACCACCGCCGGCAGGTTATCATTGGTTTCGAGCAGACTTGCCTACTGCAACTCACTTCTTATTGGTTTAACCAAGGGAGATCCACAAAATCTACAACCTGTTCAAAACTCTCTGCCAGAGCCACAACAAAGACCCCTAAATATCAGCATACTAAGCCAATATTACACTCATTGCACTGACTGCCCATTCAGCAAAGAACTGATTTCAAAATCTGTCTTACAGTTCAAATTCCGATAGAACAGAGAAACCAGACACCAAGCTACGGTGAATAAGCAAGTTGAAAATGAAGTGTCTTTAGTTATCATAGGATTGACAGAACAGTGGATTCCAATGGTTTGGACCAGCTACTGAGAGAGATCAAGAGCCAACACTGTTTGGGTATAAGGCACAGCAAGAGTCACAGTGTCTACTGATCGAGTGCAATATCTATCAGTATGAGAGGTGGGAATGGAACATAGATAGGTCGACTGATTTAAATGTAGTACTTTGTGAACTAAAAGGCAGATTTTGAAATGCATTCTTTGCTCAATGGTCAGCCAGTGCAGAGAATGTAATACTGGCTTAATATGATGATATTTGGGGGTCTTTGTTATGGCTCTGGTGAGAGTTTTGAACGATTTGTAGTTTGTGCAGTGATACCAATACCTTAGTGACACCAATAAGTTGTGAGTTACAGTAGTCAAGTCTGTTTGAAACCAATGCATTAGCTAATTGGATTAACACAGTTTGAGGCAAAACAGATCTGATTCTACAAATATCCTGAATGTGAAACTGATCTGATTTGCATATGGTCTTAACATGGTTAGAATATGACACCTTAGAATCGAACACCATGCCCCAACTTCAATTCTATGAAGCTAGTAAAAGATGAAAAAGCACCAAGATTCTGTGAAGAATGTAGGTTTTGGGAGTTGGTTTGGAGGTATTCATTGCCTGTTTGGAGGTATTCATTGCCTGCCGGTTGCTAGGTTAAAGTGCCACCTGTGACTGATGGTCAAGGTTACTCCTAAGACCCTTGCCGCTCCACCTACACCGAGACTATCACTGAGCTAAAGATGGCGAACACAAGTCCATAGATTTAAGGCTCAACTGTACAGTGTACACCGGGAAGCCCATCCCTCCCCTTGCAGTCATATACACCAAGACACGCACAGACTACAATGTATGTTCTGTATGATGTATCATCTGTCCTAATCAATTTTCAAAATGTTCTGCTGAGTATATTATTTCAAATTTAATTTTACTAATAAATTTTATTTAATGAGGCTATCAAGTTTTAGTACATGCATTTTTGTTTTCTAAATTTAAATCCTGAACTACAGTTCACATAATTTAACATGAAATGCAGGGAACTAGTATAAACAATTTGTGTTAACCAAATTCTGTGTTAACGTTTTTTATTTTTTCAAAATTTTTTAAATTTTTAATATAAGAATTTACTGTAAACACAATGATCATTGAGTAAAGCACCCACAATAGAGCACACACATCCGAACTACACAAAAAATAAACAAATTCATTTAGTTCAATGTGGTAATTAATTTAAAAGATAATAATTTAAAAGATAATAAGATAAACTTGTAAAACGGTTAGACATGATGGGCCAGCTTTCAAAATCAAAATCAAAGCTGATAAAGTTTAAATGCCTCCCAGACAGCAACGCCACACTTTGAAAGACGAGTCATAACAAAGACTAAGGTTACAGCAAACAGCAGTTAGCATGCTTGTTCTAGTTTGCATTTATTCAGCGCTGAACAATTGTTTCTCATTAAAACTTCTACAAGAGTATATTTACTCTGACCTTGTCATTTACTTTCTGATAAAACAGTCCATAATATTTCTTTATCCTGCACCAAATATACTGTTCTGCCAGTATAGTCGTATAGGCAGAGGGAATCTACATTGCTAACATTCACTCACTAATTCCTCAGCAATAACCAACAAATCATATAAAACCCACCGAAGGACTTTGAGTGTACAAAACTATCAGCATGATTACATTTTGCAGTCACTGACTGAGTTTTTTTTAATTTTTAAAACCAAGACAAAGAAGTAAACAGGATAAGCAATCAGCGAATATAATTAAGATTCTAACTGAGGAGGATGCTATCAGAGCCAGATGGAAGACACACTCTGATGAACTGCTAAATGAAGAAAATCCAAGGGAGCCGCTAGAGAAAGCCATTCCTGAGGCAGGACCGGAAAATGAAATCACTCGCAAAGAGATCGAGATAGCAATTGAAAAGATGAAAAACAACAAAGCACCGGGACCATCTGGAATGACGACCGAAATGTTTAAAGCACTTGGACATGATAGCATCGAATAGCTATACATCATTTTAAATGACTATGAAACAAGAAAGGCTCCCACAAGATCTGAAAGAAAGTGAAATAATAGCAATATATAAGCAAAAAGGAGACGTATTGGAATGTAATAATTACAGAGGAATTAAGTTGCTGGAAATTGGACTGAAAGTGCATGAAAGAGTGATCGAAGGGCGCATTAGGGAAGGGGTCAAGCTACATCATAACCAGTTTGGCTTTAGACCAGGTAGAGGCACAACGGATGCAATATTCATACTGAGACAGGTGCAGGAGAAAATACTAGAAGCAAACAACAAGAGATATTGGACTTTTGGAGATGTGGAGAAGGCTTTTGATAGAGTACCAAGAGAGGTCGTATACTGGAGTCTGAGGAAAACGGGAGTATCGGAGAAAACAGTGCGACTGGTGAAATCAATGTACGAAGATGCACAGACTTCAGTGAGGAGCAATATAGGAAACACAGTAAAATTTGAGATTCAAGTGGGTGTACATCAGGGATCTTGCCTGAGTCCTCTGCTGTTCATCATAGTAATGGATGCCATATCGGAAAATGTGAGAAGAGAAGTACCATGGGATATGTTGTATGCTGATGACCTCGTAATGGCAGACGACGCAGCGACAAAGATACAAGGACGTTTTGCTGATTGGCAGAGAGCACTGGAGAATAAGGGTCTTAAAATAAATATCAATAAAACAGAGACCATGGTATGCTTCAAAATAGATGAGACACTTGTGGTCAAGGACATTGCAGGAAATGCACTGAAACAAGTAGAAACCTTCAAATACCTTGGGTCGATAATGAATGCCAAAGGAATGCCACGCTGTCTCTCTGCCTAACTCTTGGATCTTGACCTGGAACCGAACCCTTTTGCCTATCGATTTTGTTTTGACTGAGCGCCTGTGAATAAGCTGGTGCCCACGGCACGGCTTTCGTTGGGCGCTGTAGAAATCTTGGTATTACGATTACGATTAGGAGAATGCAAACATGATGTTAAGAACAGGATTAAGGCAGCATGGCAAAAATGGAAAGACTTACTGAGTGTATTATGCGATGCCAAAATGCTGGTTCAACTCAAAGGAAAGGTGTACAAAACAATGATAAGACCAGTGAGGATATATGGAGCAGAAGCCTGGACATTGATGAAAGAGAAGATGCTGGAGAAATCGAAAATGAGAATGCAGCGATGGATACTTGGAATCTCACTGAAAGACAAGAAAAGGAATGAGCATATCAGACAGAAATTAGGAGTGGCCTGTATATCTGACAAGGTACGAGAAGCCTTTGCATGGTCATGTGATGAGGAGAGAAGAGGAAAATTGCATTAAAAGAATTACGACAGCAGAGGTTTATGGACGCCGCAGTCGGATAAGACAAAAGAAGAGATGGAGAGACATGAATCAACAAGACCTTATGCTTCTCAGACTGAAGAAAGAAGATACTGGAGATAGAAACAAATGGAAAAAAGAATTCATGTGGCTGACCCCTCCCCAGGAGGGATTAATTCCAGCCAGAAGGAAGAAAAAGAAGACCGAGTTTTTTTAATTTGTAAAGTTGGCAAATTTTCGGTATATTTATATGTAAAGAAAGCCTCTCTGCCATAACCGAAGTCGAATCCAATTCCCGTCAGGTAAGGATCAATACTGTTGACCCAATACTATTAACAGACATCACTAGGCACATCAAATGAAAGCCGAAGTGAGCAAAATATGACTGCACACATTTGATAAGCAGAGGCAGATTTTGAAATTAATTCAACAGTTTGTGTTATTCTAGGTTTTGTATCGCACTTATCTTTTTCATTTTCTATTTTTTGTTTGCAAAATATCCTTTTATTTTCTGTGGGACCAACAATTTTTTTGTGTTAACCAACATTTCATGTTAAACATTTTTGTGTTGTTTTATCTGGTGAACATGTAAAATATTAAATGTTGAAATGAAGTGATAGTAGATGGACTTACTGTACTTCGTATGGTTTTAGTTAGAGAATATTTTAGGTTATTTGAGCATTATCCCTCTGACAGCCATGTTCAGACTGTTCATTATGCCCACATTAGACCCTTAGCTGGCCACCAGTTCTCAACAGTGACACCAAGTGGGCCAGTGAAGGGACCAATGAACAAGACTGTCTGGGCCGTTTTTACACAAGGCCTGTTTCAATAGCTGGTCCCCTAAAAATTTTGTGTTAACAGGTCTGCACTGTACTAACAAAGTCAAACACATAACTTCAAGTGTTAAACCAGTATAAAAAGCAAGGAAGTAAACCTGCAGCTTGCAGACTATTTTTGTCTTTTCATTTTTTCCAATGTAGTCACACAAATTCTTCCCCCTTTCTAGTTCTTTTCCAGCCCAGTACAAGGTTGCTTTATCCAGTTCGATTACTTCCAGAGCAACCTGTCAATAACAAGAAAAACTTAATGATTCAACTTCCTTAAAGGAATTTAATAATTATTATTATTGTTATTAAATTAGCAAGGACTGTTTCTTCTTATTTTTCTATACAAGCTAGGAATTGTCCTTCAAAGGCATCAACATGGTCAAGACACTGAGAGGCACGCCTTTTCCAATGTCACCAGAACAAAAGATGTTACTCAGTGTAAAGGTAAACTTTCACACATGAAAGACTCTTAGAAAAGTTCCAATGGTAAGAGGAAGATTGTAGTGTCTAGGTCCTTTATTACAGTAAGGTTTGACTAATGCAGTTTGAAACATGATGAAAAAGAGCCTTCAAAGGCAAAACCTGGCCAACATTGCAGTGAGGTGAGGTATGAGATCAGAACAAGATGCAATGAGTACTGTGGGTGTGAAGTCCATAGTTAATTTAGAATTAAAAGGGACAGTGTGATGTAATTTTAACACAGGGTAAGACACATATGTATGTATCTGAATATGTATAGCTCCTTTTACAAATCTTTCAAAGGTACTGGAACATGGCTATCTAACAGCAGGTGTGTAGTCTCAGTTCAAACGTCTCGGTTTCTAGACAGTTTCGACACCTAATGTCTCAGTCTTGTCTCGGGCAGATTGGCCAACATCTCAGTTTCGTCTCAGTCTTGGGACAGGATGTCTCAGGTCTCATCTCAGTCTCATCTGTTGAGGTCCTGTGGGCAAATCCCAAGCACTCAATGTGTGCGCCAAGATGAGATATAACACTACAGCTCATCATTACCCCATGCGTAGAACACATACAGCCAGAAATAAGTTAATCACAGTGTTATCACAAGGATAGATAATTCATCAGTACTCAACCGCAGTTCACTGCTGTGCATTTCAAATTAGCACCTCACTCTCATTACTCCACAACAACTTAGTTTTTGTAACTGCATTCGGCCTACGAAACATAAAAACCATGCAGCAGAGCCAACTCCAGCATGTTGGCTGTGGCACTATCATTCCTAATGATTAGTTTTAAATAAAAATATTTTTTCAATGTCAGTATAATACCTTCTGTTTACTCTGAAAGTGGAACTTTGGATCAACCGTGTTCATGAATACATGTAAACGTAAACATTGATTTTTACAGAGTAGAAGACAGCTGGTACTAAGTGGCTAACAAGTACTATGCTACATGTCAATGTATACAGCACACCAGTAGAAATCAGTGACACTGACATCCACTTGTCCCATCAGCCACTTTCTGTTGTTTAATTTCATTCACTGCTGCATGACTCTACGTCATATGACAACAACAGGCAAAAGCCTAAAACTCTGTGCGATAGTTTTGCTGTTGGTCTGCTATCGGTCTGTCACCATGTACTGTGCTGAGTATTAACTGAACTGCCAACTACTTTGTAAGACTGCAAGTAACCAAAAAACTAACTAATGTAGCATAACTGCAACTGTAAGTACAGCAACAATAAATAGATACCAAGCAAATTATCAAATAATTGAATAACAATAGTGAAGCCTGATAAAAGAAAGTCAACCTTGAAGTGACATATGACTGACATGACATGACTAGATCAATAGTGTGATGGCAGGCAGGGGAGCATATCTGATGAGCTTCTCTTTAAGTGGCGCCAACTGAATTTGCTATTACAATTACAAAAAATAGACGAGTCTATGCTGCAATTGGTATGTTAGGATTTGGTGCATTTTTTGGCCGATAAATACTAATTGCCTGGCCGATACTCAAATGTACCAACACAGAAGTCTAATTTATGCATAAGTAAATGATTTACCTGCACACGTCACATCAGTTGGGGCAGTGCTATTTCATATGCATCTAAACAGAGCATCAAGGAGCAATGTATTGGCTAATCAGTACGTGCCCTTCTCGACGGACTGAGAATTTAGGTGGCAGATGACTAGACTGTTTCTCTTAAGGGACCGAGAAAAGTGTTTTTAAGTTGTATCTTATTTTGTGTGCTTAGTATGTAGTTGCTAAGGTTCATCAGTCACTATAGCTTGCCTATAGTAAAACAGGGAGGAGACCCGACCGACGTATCCTTTGATCGTAGACTTGGAACCGACCTGGGCTGATGAGTCAAAGTCCTCCGTGCCCACCTTCACGTGGTACAGACTGTTAGTACCCTTTCCACTATGGGAAGGGGAACGAACGGGCACGGCAGGCAAAACCAGGAGAAGGCAATGGCAAACCACCCCTGTGAAAGTGCCAAGAAATCCGTCATGAGACAAGACAATTCATGCAAAACAATAGTCGCAGATGGTGAGACTCCCAGGCCGGAGAGCGACTTAACAGCTACTGGGAAAGAGCGAGATGGAGAGTCAAGAGCAATCCGGTCTAATGAAGCAACGGGACCAAAGCCGAAAGGACGTCCAGAGGCGGATCGCACCAGAAAGCAAAGACTCAACCTGAGCTGCAAGAAGAAGATGAAGATAGGCACGTGGAATGTGCGTAGTATGCAGAGCGGAAAGATGGATGTCATACAGAGAGAGATGAAGCGACTCGAAATATCAGTCATGGGATTAAGCGAGACAAGGTGGAAAGGACAAGGACATTTTAATTCGAATGGCTATAAGATAATAATGTCAGGGCAGGAGGAAAAAGGAAGAAATGGGGTGGCAATCATGTGTGATCAGACAAGTGCAAATGCAATAATGGGATATGACACGGTGAGTGACAGAATACTGAGCGTAAGATTTCGGGGAAGGAAAGTTAACATAACAATTGTACAGGTGTACGCACCAACATCGATAGCAAAAGAAGAAGAGCATGAAAAGTTCTACACTGAGCTGCAAAGTACAATAGATAGAATCCCTAAGGGAGATGTAATAATGGCCATTGGTGACTTCAATGCGAAGGTGGGAAAGTACGTCGGAGGAGCAGGGGACACGATTGGAGGTCATGGACTAGGAGAACAAAATGAGGCAGGAGAAAGATTAGTAGAGTTTTGCGATGGGAACAACTTGGGAATAATGAATACATGGTTTGAACAGCCAAAAAGAAGACTGTACACTTGGACGTCACCAGATGGGAAACATCGGAATCAGATAGATTACATACTGATAAACAAAAGATGGAAAAGCACGATAAGGGATGTAAGAACGAGACCAGGCGCAGATTGTGGAACTGATCATGAATTATTAGTGGCAACAGTGCAAACGAAATTGAAGAAATTGAAAAAAGGAGAAAGACTGAACACGTATGACTGCAAAGGAATTACACCGGAATACAGAACGGAAATAAGGAATAGGTTTGAAATATTAGAGAGGGACGAGACGATGATAGATGAGGACACAAACCACCTGTGGGAGAAGGTGAAGGGAATAATACTAGAAACTGCTGAGAAACACATTCCGAAGAAAAAGAAAGTCACAACAAATCCGTGGCTCTCGAAGGATGCTATCAACATAGCTGTAGAAAGAAAGGAGGCAAAAAAAGAAGGAGACAAAAACAAGGTACGAGAAATGAATAGAGCATTACAAAAGCAAGCACGTATAGACAAAGAAAAACATCTAAATGCAATGTGCAAGGAAATGGAGGAAGAGGGAAAGAAAGGAAGAACTAAAGAAATGTTTTCAAAAGTGAGGGAAATAACGAGAAAATTCACACCAAGAATGGGATCAATGAGGTCAAGGGATGGACACATAATCGCAGACGAAGAGGAAATGAAGAACAGATGGAAAGAATACACAGAGGAGCTGTACAGTGAAGATAGGAGAGTAATGAAAGAACGAATCGATACATCAGAACATGAAAAGGAACCAGACGTTTTGGAAGCAGAGGTGGAATGGGCAATTAGACAACTGAAGGACAATAAAGCACCGGGTCCGGATGGGATACCCATAGAAATGGTAAAAGCAGGAGATGGCGCAATGACAAAGACAATAACAAAAATGTGCAATATCATATGGACAACCGGAAAATGGCCAGAGGATTGGAAGAGATCAATCTTTATCCCTATATTCAAAAAAGGAGATGCGAGAGAGTGTGAAAACTACAGGACCATAGCAATGATATCGCACATAAGTAAAATACTACTTAAAATAATACATAAAAGAATGGAGAACATAATAGAGAGGGAGCTTCCAGATAACCAAGCAGGATTTAGGAAATCCCGCGGAACTCGTGATCATATCGCCAACATGCGGTGGATAATGGAGAGACAAAAGGAGTATGGACAAAAATTATACATATGCTTCATTGACTATAGTAAGGCATTCGATTGCATTGATCATGAGTTGATGTGGAAAACCTTAATAGAAATGGGAATACCAAGGCACTTGATACAACTTCTTAAGGGATTGTACGAAGAACAGATTGCGGTAATAAGAACTGAATTTGGAGATACTGAAAGAATCAAAATAAAGAAAGGAGTGAGGCAGGGATGCATTCTGTCCCCATTCCTATTTAACTTATATGCAGAAAGGATAATGAGGATGGCGGAAATGGATGGAGCAAAAGGGGGAGTAAAGATAGCGGGAAGAACACTGAATAATCTGACATACGCAGATGACACAACACTATTAGCAGGTAAAAAAACAGATCTGGTAGAACTGATAAAAGGCTGAAGAGAGAGAGAGCGAGAAAGCAGGACTATACTTCAATATAAAGAAAACGAAGATCATGACAACAGCTGAGGAGGGCAGTTTTATGGTGGATGGAGAGGAATTAGAGACGGTAACAAGCTTTACATTCTTGGGATCAGTAGTAGAAAGAGAAGGAAAGTGCGATATGGAAATAAACCGAAGGGTGGCGATTGGAAAAGCCGCAATGAATGGACTAGAAAAAATATGGAAAGACAAACATGTGAGCACAGACACAAAAAAAAGATTGGTGAGGGCCTTGATTATACCAACAGTAACATACGGCAGTGAGACGTGGACAATGACCAAGAAAATAGAGAAAAAAATCAATGCTTGTGAAATGTGGATATGGAGGAAGATGCTGAGAACATCATGGACGGAGAAAAGGACTAATGAATGGGTACGCAGGGCGATTGGAATTGAGCAAGATGAGACGTTACAACAAACAGTGCTAAAATCAAAGCTGAGGTTCTTTGGACATGTTATGAGATCAGAGGGATTGGAAAAAGAAATGATGCTGGCTTGTGGAGAGGGAAAGAGAAAACAAGGGAGACCAAGGAAAAAATGGATGGACAAGATACACGAAGCAACTGGAATGAACTTGGCACAACTAAGGGACGCGACATTGGAAAGAAAGAAATGGAGAAGATTGATCATGACGGTCGCTAGAGCTCAAAGAGTTGACAGCACAAGGTGACAAGGTGAGTATGTAGTTTGTACAGAGGACTTTATAGGCCAAGCTGAATGGTGTTAATGTGTATTATTTGCTCAAATTCTTTGTTTAGAATAAATTATTAGAAAGTCCAGGCTTAGCCTCAATGATTAATTAGCCCAACAGGATACTCTTCACAGTTATATCTGCCTATTAGACAAATCAGAGTTTATCTGTATGAAACAGTGCAAAACAGGTAACTTAAAACTGTGGACCTTCATTAGAACAGGACAAAACGGCAGAGTGCTCATAATAAAATACACTTTCATGGATGTCGCAGATTCAATCTCGTTTCAGTCTCATTTTGAAGTGTAACATCTCAGTCTCATCTCAAAGTCCCTAGGTCTTGGTCTTGTCTTGGAGACCCAAGGTCTTGATCTCATCTCGGACTGGTAGGCAAACGTCTCAGTCTAGTCTTAGGAAGGGATGTTTGGGAGTCTTCTCAGTCTCGGTCCCAAAGGTCTCACAAGCATCACTGTCTGACCGATCTAAAAGGAGCATCTTATTATTAGCTGTTTTTTGTGCATCAGCCTGAACAGTTCAAATTTTTAGTGGAAGGTATCACTCGCTTATTACATGCCTCTGTCTACACTGGTCCTCAGAGGCCTCATCCGGGGATTGAATCATTTTTTGGATTGAGTGCAAACACAACAACAGCAATCCAACAAGAAGAACACACATGTACCTTTTCCCTTACTGGCAATGTGGCTTAACAATGAACCGCAAAATTTACATAAAACAAAAAGATAAAATTTGACATTCAACGAATATAACTGAGATCCTTATGCAAAAGCTGACATGCTGCAAACCATTACAAATTTTACAGCTGCTGATGGCACTATGGTTAGGATAACCTCAAATTAAATAGGGCAAATGCCAAACGAAGCCAGAGATCAAGAAAGATCAATAGAACAGGCAACAGATGGTTCGTCTGTTGTTTGGAAAATTAACCTGTGTACCAGTCAAGTCTTCTGTATTTTCTAGTTCAGCACGTATTGGGTCATGAGGTGGAAGACCCATCGGATAAACAATCATCACTGCACCCTTAAGGATCTGTAATGCTTCAACGACATCTGACTGTGTTATGCATTCACTGGCATCCACCTTTTTCTGTAACAAACAACAAATAACAAATTCCTTCAGAATTATCCACCCATCTGCCCCTATCAGCAGTGAGCCCATCAAATGTAAAAGTGTTTAAGAAAAAACCATGGCTTTGTTGATAGGGTCTAGTAATACACAAGAATTGGTCATAGTCTTACCTTACCTCAGATGACCAAATGACAACCAACCTTTGATATCATGTCTTTGGCTTCTTTGCTAGTTTTCTTTAAAACTTCTACCATTTTTTCAGTAGGAGCTACAAATAATTTTAAAAGAACACCACAGTAAATAATACTTGCAAGTCTATTAACAAGTCAACACCTAATCCATAAAATATTAGTGCAAAGTGTCAAAAGAAAACACAAAAATGATGACAGGTCATGCCATCTGCTAAACCCAAAGTCTGAGTAACACATGCTAGTTTTAATCCTGCCCAGAGAATTCAAATGCCAGAATTCAGTTAAGGAAACAACCATTACTTCAGTACAAAACTGTAATGTAAACACAAATCTGTAGCGTCTCTTTAAGAAAAAATCCTAAACACAGAACCAAGTTTGAAAAGACACCGGTGGAAAAGACACAATGGCCAAGAAGCTCATGTTGTAGGCTGTTAGGCAACCTATTCCAGAAAGATGGACTGACCACAGGGAAGCTTCTATACTGTGCTGTGGAATTTCAGGCTGGTGGGACAACCAGGTCAGCTTGTGCAGCAAGGTCAGCTTGTGCAGCAGAGCAATGAGACCAAGGAAAATAGCTCCTTAAAGTAGGATGGAGCTCAAATCTGCATGGCAGTCATACAAAAGCGTTAAGACCGTAAACTCACATGTTTTTACATAGGTAACCAATGCAGCTTTTCCCACGTAAAATGAATGTATGCCCAAACTTAGGAATACCACAGCAGTTGATGCAGACTGCAGCTGGTTAATGCCAAAAAGTATGGTCTAAATAAATAGCATTGCCACAATAAGCTCTGGTGCACATGAATGCATGCATCATGACAGTGGTAATATGAGATGCAAGTGAGTGGCATATAAAAGGCTGAGGATACAATGGTTTTCTGCATCTCGGGAAATCACCTTCTCCAAGTACAGCATCTCTTTATCTCTGAAGCTGCCATGCATTTGCCATTTGCATCAAATCCAGACAGCAAGGTCACCAGCACTGAGCATTTGCCTATAAAGTGTTGCTCATATCATCTGACATCTCAGTGAAGAACAAGACAGGCTCCATCAAACCACGAATGAGAGGCCTAACAAGTTGATCAGGGTGCTCACTGAAGACTTGCAGATGGCGTTCATCAGAGTGAAGGCATTCCATGGTCGACAGGTCTAAACAGGTCTGGTAAGCAATGACCTTCAAACTGAGGGCATCTTTCAAATATATAGTCATACCTTCATGGTTCTGAACAAAAGCAGTGTCCTGCCTTCAGTTCAGCCCGCAATGCATTAAAATGCTGTGACCAATTCTAAACCACTACAGAAGCTCAATTCAAGAGAATTCTAACTCAGCTCTAAAGCATTTTCCATAATGTCATATTATATTATACTACTCCATATTTTATTATATCATATTATATTGTATTTTATTATATTATATAGTTATATCATATCATATTATACATGTATATCAAAATTGGGAGCAACAGCGGCTTTCCCCACAAGGGATATTTTGCCGAACTAACATGCAGATACTCTGTGTGGGAGGCAACTTATTACATATTATATTTTTATGTTACATTATATCATTCACATGTTTGCAAATATCTAATCTAATCTTGGCACAAAATGTTTTCGGAGTTTATTGGTAATTATTACAACAATTATTTTTGTATAGTGGGAATGTCTTCATTTTAGAGTATGTTTACTGATTACTGAGCCTTTGCTGCTTAAAAAGTGCTACAAAAGAGGGAAAGATGAAGGCAGTAACCAGATGGCAAAGAACTGGTAGTCAACAGAGTGGAATAATTAAGAATAGCTGTAGCAGAGTGAAGTTTTCGGGGTACTATAGTGCAGTGCAGTGCTGAGTGCCAGCAGTGTGAAAAACAGACTACAGTGATTTTGAGAAGTTATAAAATGAACTGCTAGCCCAACAAATCGTCACACATTTATTAACTTCTGCTGTCTGTCTGTCTGTCTGTCTGTCTCTGTCTCTCTCTCTCTATCTAATGCAAACAAGCCAAAAGTAGAACATGTTCAATCTAGCCGCAAATCTGTTTTTGTCTGAACACTCTGGTAATTACTCTTAATTCCTTGGAAGTTTGGAATTCGCAAAGCAGAAGCAAGATGCATGCACTTACCAATTCCATTTCTACGTCCAATATCATCTTTGTTAAGGACATGCCCACCACTTGGATGACATTTCTCAGTCCATTCATCCTTCAGCTTGAGCTCTTCAATCTGCTCCTCCGTAAGTCCTTGCATATTTGGTGGTAGAGTGATTCCATGATCAGCCAACTCTTCTATTTCTGATAAACCAATAAGACATTGCTATTTTAAAAATAAGAAAATGCTACTTGAAACATCATATTCAAACAACTGTAGTTTATGCAGGGCAGATAACCAGACCTTACTGTCTTATCTAATTTTAATTACTGCTATGCAACTCAACCAAATTTAAGACCTCACAGATAGAATCCCATATGCAAAATTTCAATCAGTTAAGAGTTTGAAAGTGTACAGAGGATCATGTACCTCCAACTGCTTATGCTGCTGTTTAAGGCATAAAGTTTTAGGTTAACTAGGTGAGCAAATATTTGTACCAAATTTAACTTTTACTCCAAGTTTGCAGTGTCACGTCTCTGCATAATTCCAAGCAAATGTTTTGAAAATCATTTCAAACTGTAGAAAAGCAAAAGAACATTGCAGGTTTTATGTTTTTCACAGCTCCGTCCCAAAGACACAATTTCTGACCTTGAAAACTGAAGGGTCAAAACAGCACATCCCTACATCAAGCAGTGTCAAGTCAGCTCAAGAAGATAAAAACTGAAACACTGTCACGTAAATGTTGGGTTTTCGAGGGAGAGCCATTGGTAATTAATCTGATCAAACTTTTAGAGGCACAGAACAAAGTAATCATTCAACAAATTCAAGTCAATGGTTAAGAAGTTTTACAGATCTGCAGAGGCTTAAAACACTGTTTCCCATACTAAAGCCATGTGACTGTTAGCATTAAACTGCACAATTGTGGCAGCCTGTGACAGTCTTTAAAACAAGGACCCACTGATCATCTTGGCCTATGAAGCCTGAATATCATCCAAACCTTCACAAAATCTGCAGAGAACTAGAGGACTAACTCCAGAAGTGCAGATTCTGATATAAAGTGCTCAGATGCATGAAAACATTCAAGCAAGCACCACAAAAGAACAATTTTGTACATTTTTTTACTTGAAACAAAATTGTGGCCAACCTGGTATGAAGCTCATCAGTCAAGACATCAATTAGTTCAAATTATTAATTTCTTAAGATAATGAGCTATGTCTAGTTTCAAATCAGAACCTAAAAAGAAATCGGTGTTTTACAACCTGCCGCAATTCTTTGGACTTTCAGACGTCCATTGTAAATGGCTACAAGGCTATCAAGCAGTTCACTGATCCCAACATCCGCTTTCGTTTCATAAAGAAACTGACTCTCATCTCCTTTCTTCACGTGGAGCTTAACCATCTTTCCAGCTACAAGCAACATTAGCTTTATAAATGAGAGTCTCAATATACACATCCACCTAAACATTTCAAATGAGACAGAGAAAAAGAGCAAAGAGAGAGATGGAGGGAGGAAGGAAGGAATGAAAGAAGGAAGGAAAGGAGGGATGAAGCAATGCTGCCTACCATTTCATGTGGGCTTGACCTGTAAAAGATGCTCCTTACCAACAGGATCTTTTTACATCCACTGGTCACCTGCTCAGCCTAACCTATCAACAGCTTCTTAAAGTAGAACAATCCCTCTTCCTTCCAAATGAGAAATGCCTCTTGAACTAGCTGCCTTCTCTGAAATATACCAGCCCTGCGTGTGCTTGCTTGCATTTCTAGCTTTCGCAACATCACTCAGTTACGAATCAACAGGACACTGGAACGCTTATTTCAGAGCAGCAACTGTGTTGAAATTAACATATTAATTGCATTATGAATGCATAAACTGCCCACTTCTAAATGATATTATTGTTCACAGCTATGCATATATACAAACAGCACAGACCCATTAATGTGCAGATGCTGAAGTCTAATCCACCACGACTGCATGTTAACTGACCGTGGGTTAATAATTTTGAACCTTGGAAATTTTTTAATGCGAAGTACGGTGCAACACAATCACAAATGTGGATCCCAGCATCGTATCTGACCTTCTTAACAACAGACTTCTAGTGAGTTGGGGAGCAAATATGTAGCACTACACAACAGATCTTATACCACACATCAAAGCATCTTGCAAATTAAATAGGTAGCACTGGGATGCATGGCACAAGCACTCCTGAAGCAGTCTCATATGCAAACAGGTTGCGCATAAACAGGTCTGTCCTTTACAGCACAAACTCTATAAGTTGCATGCCCGTCTTCAAAACATCGGCAGTTCTATAAAATCTTCACTTTTCTGACATTTCCACATGTTAGGGGGAATTTCAAATTTAAATACCAAACGTAAACACAACTGCAGATTAGTAGTGAAAATCAGTCGATTTATTTTGTGTAAACACACGGAAAATCCAGTGCTGGGAATTTTTTCATTTCAGTATCGAGTCTGATACTTTCAGATATAAACAAAATTCTAATTTTTTTTCATTTTCATTTCATTTTATTGCTCCACAAAAGACAACACCATAAAACATATTACATAAAAAAATTCATGTGGGATAGAACAGGCAGACCCAGAAAGAACCATGTTCCGCTTATTAGGAACGCCTACGTCACATTGAATGCTATTTGAAATGACAGATAACCAACCTAACAGGCCTATAGTCCAAACGGACTTGAGCAAACAGAACCTTTGTAACAAGAACCAAAAAACTTAACTAACAAAATGAATTAATTCATATGAATTCACTTAATGAGTTTATTCAAATATGCACGTATATAATGTTTAAATAATTTTATGCTGGTCAGAATACAAATATCATAAGATACATTGTTTCATAAAGAAGCAATTAACAGAAAATAGACGAGAGTTTGTACAGGAATAACTTCTTTGATAATGATAAAATAGCTAATTATATACAAGGGAACAGATATTTTCCATTGCAGTTGAAATCGACTGCATCCGCTGCCAAAGAGTTAATGATAGGATCATTTAATAATTTTACTGAACTGAGTTTTAAACCAAAAAAATCAAACAAAACTAGCAATGTTTTATGATTTGTTCAAGATGCACGGCAGCCATTTTCATACAATATTTGCATTTAGCTCCAAAACTATACAAACTGAAAAACCAAACATCACCCCAAAACTACAACACAATTATTATTTTGAATAATTTGTTCATATGCTCAGCTTTTAAGTAATAAAAACTAAAAATGGATTTTATAATAAGCACGATTATCAGGTAAATGAAAACCGACAACCCATTTGGGTGGACCCTATGACCCACTTGTAGGGTGCAACCCAAAGATTGGGAAACACTGATTTAGTCTAGCAAAGAGTGCTTTTAAAACGTCTAAACTGTTCTTAGAAGGTGCTGTACAAATGTCCAAATATATATAAATACACAAAAAAACTTTTCAAGGTAGTACCACACCAGAATAAACTTGTGCTGTGTTCATCATTCCTCAGCCTCAACACAACACAGACAACGTGGTATCAACTGCCAATCCTAAATTGGACTTGATTGGTTTCTGCGTGTATGTGACCGTGCATCAACGGTGACTTCATTTACGCTAGCAAGAAACACATTTGACAGGTACTTTACTTAGAAATGCTATAACAAATTTCCAATTACATTGTACATTGGTAGAAACACCACTAAATTCTACCAAACAGTAACTTAATGCCATTTAGCATCTTTAATTATTGGCCAAAACAGTGGCATAATAAATTACTGCTCGTAAGGCAAACTCTTGCTTATATAGTAGTAAGTAAGTAAGTAAGCTAGCATTTATAGCGCGCTTAAACAAAACTAGTCTTGCACGAAAGCGCGTTAAGTTCATATGTATTAAATAGCAACCTAGCACTATTTTAGCAGCTTTATTCATTGGCCAAAAAGTGCTGTTAGTTCTCTGCTTGATCAAATATTGCTTATTGTGTCCAGATTCACTAGCACAGGCTTGTCCGTCCTACGGCCCGCGGGCCAGAATCCGGCCCTTGAAGGGTCTCTATCCGGCCCTCCGAAGCATTTAAAAATTATTAAAATTTTTGACGTATTGTCGAAATTTCCCAAAAGTCTTACTTACTAACTCAAAGAAACGAAACTCTGTAGTATATATATTATTAATACGATATCTATGGTCTACTCCGAGTGCAGATCGCCATTTTGATTTTAGGCCATTGTGTTGCAGACAGCATGGCGTCGTCAGCGAACAAAAAGAGAAAAATTGATAGCGAAGGTCGTGTTTTTAAAAATTCTTGGATAGAACAGTATTTTGTCATTGAGCAAACTACAGGTATTTTATTCATTTGCCAAGAAACAATAGCCATTTGCAAAGAGTACAATATTAAGCGGCATTATACGTCAAAACATGCGGACAAATTCGACGGTCTGGCCGGTCAAATTCGAAGTGACCGTGTCAACGCACTGAAACAAAGCATCGTCGGGCAACAATATTTCTTTAAAGCAGTCAACCAGAGTTCCGAAAGCGCGACTAGAGTCAGTTTTTTGATAGCAGAAGCTTTGGCTAAGTGAGGAAAACCAATGTCCGACGGTGAATTTGTGAAAGATTGTTTGGCAATGTTTGCTAGTGTGGCCTGTCCTGATAAAAAATCATTTGTGGATAAAATAAGCCTTTCACACCAAACTGTTGCTAAAAGAGTGGATGATCTCGCATTAAACATTCAAGACCAGCTGCGCCAGAGGCTGGATGAATGTGAATTGTTTAGTTTGTGTCTTGATGAGAGTACTGACGTTTGTGATACAGCACAGCTTGCTATCTTTGTAAGAGGAGTTAAAAAAACTTTTGTTGTCGTTGATGAGCTGCTTGATGTTTGCCCAATGAAAGGCACTACAACTGGAAAGGACATTTTGGAAGAAGTGACTAATGTTCTGCGAAAATTTAGGCTTCCAGAGACCAAACTTTGTGGTTTGACCACTGATGGAGCCCCTGCAATGACCGGGAGACACAATGGTTTTGTTCATTTAATGGTGAATTCACTACCTCAAGAAGTCATTACGTACCATTGTATTTTACACCAGGAGCAGTTATGTGCAAAAACTTTAAAAATGCAGCACATCATGGAAAAAATTGTTTCAAGTGTTAATTTTATAAAGTCCCGTGGATTAAATCACAGACAGTTCAAAGCCTTTCTCACAGAAGTTGAAGCGGACTATGGAGATGTTGTTTATTTCAGCCACGTTCGCTGGCTTAGTAGAGCAGCTACATTGTCCCGTTTCTGGTCTCTCAAAAGTGAAATAAAATCTTTCATGTCAGATAAAAGGAAAGATGTAACATTCCTTGAGGATGATGTATGGCTAAGTGATTTGGCTTTTCTGGTGGACATAACTAAATACTTGGCAGACTTGAATATCAAACTACAAGGAAAGGAACTGCTGGTGCACAACATGTTTGAATGTATTTCTGCATTCATCCTGAAACTGGATCTTCTTCTGAAACAAATGGCTAATAAAAAGATTGCGCACTTTACAACATTGTCATCAAGGCCTGTCGAAACAGTGGACCATGTCAAGTACTTGACCTTGCTGACCAACCTCTCTGAAGAATTCAATACCAGGTTTGATGATTTCAAGAGACATTCTGAAGAGATGAAGATATTTGGAAATCCATTTGAAATCGATCCTTCCACTGCTCCAGATGCTCTTCAATTAGAAATTATTGACATTCAGAGCCACAGTGATTTAAAGATGGCATTTTCTCAAAATGACTTAGTTACTTTTTATGCCAAGTATGTTTCTGCAGAAACATTTCCGAATTTAGTGAGACTTTCTCTTAGAAATATCTCTCTTTTTGGTAGCAGCTACTGCTGCGAGCAGTTGTTTTCCAGAATGAAGCATGTTAAGGCTAAATCCAGATCTCTCCTTTCCGATGAACATTTATCTGGAATACTTCGAATAGCAACTTCGACGGTTGGAGCAGATATAGATTGTCTGTGCAAGCAAAGACAATGTCAGACCTCTCATTAAATCTGGATCTGTACAGGCTTATGAGAAAATACATAACTTACATTATGGTATGCACATTTTTACTCTATTATCTTTTTTGGTTACAATGTATTTGGCCCTCTAACTTTGCCTAACGTTGTCTTTTGGCCCCCGAGCCAAAAAGGTTGGACAAGCCTGCACTAGCATAATTTAAAACTTTTCACAAATGCAGCATTTGAGTCATTATTTTGCTTACAACCATGATACGTTGTTTGACTTACTATTTATTCGTGTCGATTTTTAATGCTAAAATTAAATTGAACGTACCAGCCAATATTAAGAGCCGCAAAACTGGAGAACTTCCCTGTTTAGTTTTCACTTACCTCATAATCGCGCTTATAAGTCTGCATATCGCATATTCTAGAAAAGTCGTAACGTGCAATACATCAGTACTTTTGTATTTCAGTGTAATCAATTATCGGTCATTTCCCACGCAGAGATGATTATACAAATGTAAATAAGTAATAAAAAATTTCATTCAGAGATGTAAGAAATAATTTTTTAAAAGCATTTCATATTAATCAGACCTAACATGTATCGCACCTTTAACGACAGGACAGTACGACAGGATCAGGACAGTACAGATAACTAGTTTATGTCAATTTCCAATTCCAGCACAAAATTGAGTTACGCACAACTTACACGAAACGGTAGAGCAAACAGTAACTTACGTGAACAATGTAACAAAATCAAACGCGAATAAATCTATCCACTCTAACTTCGCCGGATGTACACCGTAGGTCCGCAGTCGCACTACAATGCGTTGCCGTGGTTACAGTCATTTATAAATTTAGACACAAACCAGCGAACTCAGTTATATAAATTATTATAAAATCTTAACAGATTAACAATGACTGTATATGGCAATATAATTCAATTGACATATATATAAAACAGCACTTGCTACATTCCAACACTTTTCTATCTCACGCTGGTCGTCCCCAGTCTGTCTGATTCCTCTTCCTTCTCTTACCTCACTCGCCGTGCGCTCCAATTCTAAACAACTCGGTAAATGTAAATGTAGGCCCTCCACGGTTTTATATAGCGACTGTATGACCTCGACCCTGATCATTTTGCAGTGAATTTGTCGAGTGAGATCCTTCACCACCGCTGTCCGTTTGAATGGGCGCCACGTCATTTAAGCCCGAGTTGGCCTACGGACCGTGCTAGCAGGTGGCTGTTCACCTGCCTGACCCTTGGATCTCGACATGGAATCGAAGCCATCCTAGCTTACAATGAGCAATAAGCTCGTTACAATAAGCTGGTTCCCGCGACTTAACTTTCTTTGGGCGCTTTAGAAATCTCGAGAATACGATTGCGATTACGATTACGATGTGTGCTTTATCGCATGTTATAATTTGGCCTAAGGTTTAAAAAGGGTAAGCCTAATGGCGTTTAATAGCTGCTGTCAGAAGTACATGTACATGTTGTTTGCATCGTGTTGTCATTAAACCTCATTAGGCATTTTAGTTATACGGCCCTTACAGAACTCGCTCTGCCACGTGGATGAGCATGAAGGAATTACTATTTCAATTTCAACTTTGGTTTCTCACAGTTTGGTGAATTTGCTGCAAGATGAGCGATACTCGGCAAATGATTTATAATTCTAACAATGGGGCAAGATATGCAGATGAATCTGTACCCAAGTCCAGCTTCACAATGAGCTTTCACCGGCATCGGTAATTTCACAGAAAACGGGAAACTCGATCACGCTGCCGGACGACGCTATAATATTTTCAATAAATGCAGATAATATTGATAAATCTGAGGTGAGTTACAGTGAGTTTATTATAATGATTTCAATTAATTGTAGTTAAGCTATCAGTAACATTTGGCCAGTTGGATAAAGTCCAACCCTGACGCCCTGTACAACATCAAAAACAACCAAGAGCCATAAGCTCTAATATTTTCTCGAGTTGCTTTACTTCTCATCAGTGGCGGATTTAGCTATAGGCGTGGGGGCGGTTCGACTTCAATTTTCCCGCATACCTTTTAGTAATAGGGCCTATACCACCGCCCCTCAGACCAGACCCGTGCATGGTGGACTGTCATAATGTGACGCCCTCTGGAAATGCTTTTGACCTCCACGAAAGCAATCCTGGAGCCGCCACTGCTTCTCAAAAATAACCATAATGTATTGTACATACATGATTTATTTTGTTTGTTGAGTTGCTGATAATAATAAATATGTTGTTAAATGAATATTCTTTTTTAACAGTTTAAACATTTTCTCAGATGATAGACGATCCTAGAACTTCTTTGCCAACGCTGACTAAGGACGAAAGACGCCTTCTGGCCCTCGCGACTTGTCTTCAACACTTGACACCTCAACCCATCTTAAAATTGTATCCGATGAAAGAACAAACTGAATGCAAAAGCTGTTTTATGTTACATTAGGCCTATACCCATGGTTAGAATATTTGCAAACGCCCTTTCCCTTTTCTTTTTATATATCGCCATTTCCCAGTTTTAGGTGAAGAAACTGAAGCAGCTTAAATGTAAATGTAACCAGTTTTATATAGCGACCGTATGGCCTCGACCGTGCTCATTTTTCAATGAATTGATCGGATGAGATCCTTTACCACCGCTGCCTACTTGAATGGGCGCCACGCCATTTTACGGTGTACGGACCGTGATAGTCCGAGATTCAAACATCCGAAGTAAGCCACGATCGGGTTGCGAACCGAGGAGTCCTCACGCACAGAGACGCTTTAGCGTACGCTTTTACCGATGTAGCTAACTAGGCTTATACTTCATTTTATAACTGTAAAAAGTGCACGGTACCGGTTGTTGGTTTCAACAGCACTCAACGTGCGAGACCAATGTAAATTCTGTAATTATGTGGACCGAGTTTAAAGCACTGAAAAATAGAAATGTAGGCAGCGTACTTGCAGAGTGAAGCTAATGCCAAACAATTAAGTAAGAATAGACAATATATTAAACTAGTTGTTGATACTTCACTACTCGCTGCTACACAAAACATGGGCCATTTGAAATAACACTGCTGAACCGGGAATTTTAGGAAAATTTTACGGCTGGCTATAAGACTTGACAATACGGTTTCTGAATGTTTCACGGTTGCGTTACTGGTAACTCGATACACAAGCAAAGACATCCAAAATGAAATATTGATTACACTGGCAGATGTGGTTATGGATTAGATAACAGAATGGGCTAAGGAATCTGCTTATTTTTCTATTCTTGTTGATGAGATCAAAGATAATAGCTAACTTTTGATATAGGGCCTACCTTTTTTGTCAACAAAAAGTTAATGAATGCGTTCTAGATTAAAAACCTGCAAGCGACTTAGAGCGCAGTCATTGTCAGGGAATATTAAGTGTAGGTCCTACACGTTTTTCTATATAGCGACCGTACGGCCTCGACCCTGCCAAGTTTTCAAAGAATTTATTGGGTGAGATCCTTCACCACCAGTGGCGTTGATCATATGGGTGCCCCTGGGGCCAGGGCCCCGGCAACATTTTGAGCTTGGGGGTCGGACCATTTGTTGGGCCCCGGCAATATTTTAGCTGTAAAATCGATACAAGGCAGCTGGAGACTGACAATTTTAGTTGTCAGTCTTCACTTTAAGACGTTAGTAAACAATACCAGTCCATAATTTCCAATTGTACCTCTCTAGGCATTGCTGTCTATGCCTACCTTTGCTTAGGTAGACAAAAGGACAGACAGAAAGACAGATACATGAATATGTACTACATCAGTACATATGTACTTATAATTATACCCAGGTCGACCAAGCGAACTGAGTCACAGGCAGTCAGACATACAGATTTTAAGCCACACAGGTCGCCAGAGGGCACAGATCTATAGCAAGATTTGACAGAACCCTGAAAAATTAATGGAATGCAGTCAGACAACTCGCCCTCACATCACTGCCATCGCCATCTAGATTTCATCTTCGACCAGTCAGGAAGAGGGCTGTAAGCCGACCGCTAATTTAGTTTCTTCAGCTACAAAACCATATACATGTACCGTATATACACGTGCTTTGTAAATATGGGGTGGCTACATATATACCCATATTCGTATAGTCGTCATCTATAATTATAATCTTTGACCAGTTTCTGCATCGCTAGCCGAAGAAAGCTTCCTCTGTTAAATATATGAATATAGGATTTCGTTAATTTAGAACAAGTAAAATTTTAGAAACATTGTGTTCGAATTTGCTGATACGAAAATGAATAAATTTGTTATAAAACGGAAACGACCTGATGACAGTATTGATGGTGAAATTGCACTTGTGGAGGTAGGCTCATCAGATTTCAGCACTCTTTCAGTGTAGATGCAATGCGATGAAATTGAAAGTCAGTTACTTAGTTTTCCAAGGTTCAACTCCAGGTATAGAAACTTTTCATACATTGAGTCACCTATCCATCTTTTTTGTATACGTTTAGTGCCTTTGCGTCGGCTAAAGAACTGGATGCGAAGTACTATGACGCAGGAACGGCTAAACGCTGTTTGTGCTCCATGCTAACAGACATTCTTGACAGATTGGACGTAATGACACTGGCTAAGGTTGCTAAAAGAAGCGCAGTCAGTGAAAACACTTTCGGCAGTTTCAATGTTGAATAAATAATAACAATAAAAATCTAAGAACTTCTATAGCGCCACTGTAATAATGCTCAAGGCATCAGTCGATGGTCGCTGCTAAACAAAATTATTGTCCAGCCAAATTCCATGGTGAGGCCGGGTCGAAAAGCCAAGGTGAAGTCAAGAAGGCAGAGACAGCCTACCGAAGAAATTAGTTGAGGAAGAGGTGAGTTTTTAGTCGAGATCTGAAGGCCGAAACAGAGTTTGCCGAGTTAATTATGTGCTCAGATAGCGCTGCTTTAGCATTACTGACATAATGTTCATAACTGTTGTGTGCGTTGACATTCCACTGTAAATAAAATTAGTGACATTTCTCATTTTTTTGCCTATTGAGATGTTGGGCTTTATGTCTGCCTGCATTAGGCCCACTTCATGAATCCTCCCCCATGCCAGGGGGTAGGCTTCACGTCCCTGGAAACCAATATGGGCTTCACACCCAGACCCATTATAGGCCTGGGGCCCCCAAAGTTTACGACTGTTCACCACCGCTGCCCGTTTGATGGGCGCCACGCCATTTTAGGTCCCGTGTACGGACCGTGTATGCTAGCCCGAGATTCTAAATTCTGAAATAAGCCACGACCGGGACTCGAACCGGGATTTTCACGCTCAGAGGCGCCTTGACGTAGGCGTGTAGCTATCCAGGCCAGCTCGTCGTACCAGCGTTGATTTGTCGATATCCTGAAGGTACGTTGGAACTGGTGCTAGGTGGTGTCTGACCTGGATTCTCGTTGTAGGTGTAAGCTGGGACTGGTTCCTCATCAGTCGAGTTCTGCACTGGGTCGTTGGATTCAGCAACCGTTTCCAACTCCTGTTCCATGTCGGCTGGGTCATCATGAAAAACGTCTGCGTTAACTGAACTGAAGACAGAGGCGTCACGAGTTACTTGCCTATTATCATGGCGCCTTTCCTTCCCACAACTTCACATGAGTTTGGTTCAAAGAGGTTCCATTTTGAAGCGTGTCGCAGTTACTTTCAGCAACAGGGCATCACCAATGGCTGTGGAAGACTGTCTTGCGTGAGCCATGCGATCAGCATCATCTTGCATCGCAGCTCTCTTGCGTGCGCCGTGATGGCGTAGGTCATGAATGTTTTATCCGGTGGAGGTGTGAAGCAGTTTCACAGACAAGTGACGACCGTACAGCCGTGTAGCAGGCGCCAGTTCTTGAGTTAGGAGTAGCCGTAAAGTTATGAAGGAAGAGGTAGCGTTCTTGCTTTCAGCTTCTATTCTCTGTGAAAGCTGTCTTTATAACTTTCTTGACTGTTCTTATAAGGCGTTCCACTTTTCAATTGGCTCTAGGCCAATAGGGTGTTGTGATCTCGCGATGTCTGAAACCAATATCACATATGGAAAGTTGAAAATCTTTGCTGTTGAAAGTGGAACCACTGTCTGATTTGAGAACCTTTTGTATCCCGATTGGAGTATTCGTTAGACATGTGTAGCAGGTAATCGCCGTTATGCGTCGTCACGAAGTCAATGCAGACGTCGGTCCATTGTCTGCTAATTCAGACATCCGCAGGGGTTCTCGATTCTTCATCGGTATGGCGGCTGCGCAAGAAAAATAGGACTACACTTGAGCCTCAACTATTTTGCCTATCAGATGGACCTTCGTGGAAGCCTCCCAACTGAGAAGTGATCTACTGGTTCCTGCGATATTGTAGAGTGCATTGCAACGGGTGCACACGATTTGTTGTGGGTTCTGCTTCCAAGGTGATTATTTTTAAGAACAGGCAGCGGTGTTGAGCCTTGATATGCCATTATCTTGGTTCTAGTTGGCTTCAGGGTGCGCTTCAGCTGGTGTTATTTTCTTAGCCTCCTCTGGATGTGGCCAAGATTTCCCACAGTTGCGGCAGACTGAGGTTTTCTGAGTTCTGGGAGTATTGTTGCGACGTTGACTTGGTTTGGTTTTAGGGTTCTTTGCCTTAAGCAGGTTTACTGGAAATTAACCTTGTGATCTAAGCCTATTCATAACACACACACACACGATGTTTTCACACACACACACACACACACAGACAGACTGCATTGGCAATTTGCTCGCTTGTTATCTCTAAGAAATAAGCTTCAGCGAGTTCAGCTGCTCGTGCCATTTTTAACAGCTTGTCCAGCGTGAGAGTCGGGTATCGGAGTCTTCCGGCGTAGACGATTCGACTGACAGCCCTGAATCAGTTAGCTTTTAAGTTGTCTATTGTGTTTGTTAAAATCACAGGTTGTGGATAACTGGCGTAGGCAGGTTAGGTACGACGCAATATTCTACCTTGTCCTTGGTTTGGCGGAATTTATGCAATGGAAATTCGTGATTTTCTCGAAGGTCAAAGTAGGACGTCATCGTGTTTAAGGCTACGTCTGTTGTATAGATTAATTTTCATTAGAGTCAGGAATCGAAAGCGGATGAAATTATTTACAGTATTTTGCGCTTTCCCAAATTTTCAATCGTCACCGTAATATTATTGGTTCTCTGTTGCTTTATCTCTTACCATAAAAGCTAACGCCAGCTTGTCTAGCAAGATAGACAGACACTCGATGTTTAGTGGTCATACAGAGATATCGTCAACTACGCTCCCGTGCCATGTTGTTTTCCTCTTGCACCATAACGTTTTTTATTTTAATACATAGGCCTATTCTGTGCTTACAAGTGATTGTGCTGCATAACAACCGACTGTCTGTTCTGTTACCCTACTAAAGACTTACGTCTTACCTATAAGGGGCACAGTGGCGATTTGTGGGGCAGGGTGGCCGATTGGATAGGGCGCTCGGCTTGTAACGCGGAGAGCAGACCTACGGGTTCGAGCCTTCTCTGAGACGGTTACTGTTTAGGGACCTCGAGCAAGTCCACTCACAACTGTTCACCGCCGTCGAGTGATGTTTGGTCATTAGATAGCGGCGCTTAATAAATGCAGAAATAAAAAATAAACACTATGATTATTACATAACTGCCCTAACTCTAGAGGTGCCATAATTTATAGCCCATCCCCATAATCTAGAATGTTCCAGTATTAAATCCCTCTCTTTAAAAGCAAACTTCTATAGTGTCAATAAATAGCAGAATAAACTATAGAAGTTCACATAGGAACGGTCTGTCAAAAAACAATCATTTAGCCTAGCAGGAATCGTTCTGGAGTCGCCTACACACACACACACACACACACACACACACACACACACACACACACACACACACACACACACACACGCACACATGATCTATTCATAACACACACACACAAAGTGCATGCATGCGCTCTCTCTCTTTCTCTCTCTCTCTCTTTCTCTCTCTCTCTCTCTCTCTCTCTCTCTTAAGATCCATAAATATATCCTTATATAAATATCCTACAAATTAATTATATTAGGGATCAACATCCCAAGATAAGAGGAAACTGGCTTAACTGGCTAAGTAATATAATGTACACACATACATGTTTGCAGTAGTGAAAATATAGTGAGACAGAGAAGACAGCTTCTGTAACAGCGTTGCCCTTTGTACAATGAATGGAACCGTAAAATTCAACTTTTTTGGTAATTTCCTTGCATTATTTTGAGGTTTTCACACTGTATTCTAGCCCAAGTTGAGACCTCCATCCTAACACAGAAGAGAACAGGGAGGGGGCATTGCCCCCACCCTCCCAGATCCGCCCTTGCCTAGATCCAAGCTGCACTGATAGTTTTTTGCCATAAGTTCTGTCTAGACAAAAAGTATTAAAAATTAACTCTCCATAAAAGGTGCCACCTCTTCTTTGCTGGTTAAGCAGACTACCTGAGCCAAAATCATTATTCGCATTTAGTAAACATCAGCCTCAGCTGTAAACAACAACAGTTTCTGAAATCAAAAAGCAGCAGATTTGGCAGCCACCAGTCTTATTGGTATTTAAGAAATCCAAGAGTCTGCAATCAGTTCGCAGCTTTGATTCATCGACTGCCAATTCTCACACACCAACACATATAAGTACAGGTGCATAACAAGATCTATTATGTTAAGATCATGGCTACATTTATTACACTGGATCACAACGATTTTGCTACTGAAAGTAATGCATGTGCCTTATATTGATTCAAATGTGCTGATTCCAAATATGAAGTCAGAATCTGCCCAGCACGTCTAGATTTTAAGTTATGCGTGCATTCAAGTAATGACGTAAGGACTCGTTTTTGGTTATGTCTGTACATTCTGTTGTATGTGTCTCCACGATTGCTGCCAGTGATACGTGCATGCCTGCAAGTGTCGCCTGAAATATTCCTAACAGCAATCCTGCAGCAGCCGCTAGACATGATTGGGCATGTCAGCGAGCTGACGTCAGCATCAATACCAGTATATTAGGCGAGATTGCGTAGAACGAAGGTGAAGTTTTCTTATATAGCTGTAGCTAGTGTGTGAGATTTAATTTTGAAATGAATAGGCGAGGCTGTGTTAACCATCCAGACAATTTTTGCTATGTTTGTGGTAAATATACTCTTTGTGACCAGCGCAAGAAGTTAACTAAGAGAGTGATGATTGCTTACAAGTATTATTTTGGATGTCAAATCGGAGACGAGGATAAAAGTTGGGCACCTCATGTCTGCTGCACCGTGTGCTACTCTGGGCTTACACAGTGGCTGAATGGCAAAAGGAATTCAATGCCGTTTGCTGTGCCTATGGTGTGGCGCGAGCCAAGAAATCATCATGCAGACTGTTATTTCTGCATTACTAAAGTTGCTGGATTTTCAAAGAAAAATAAGTCTAAAATCGTTTATCCTGATTGCGAGTCCGCTCTAAAGCCAGTGCCGCATGATGAAGAGAATCCAGTACCATTTCCGCCTGCTGCGGGTGCTGATGAAACGGACAGTTCTGATGGTAATACAGAAGATGACGTTACTGTTTATGAATCCAGTGATCAAGATTTGGAAGAGGGTAGGCCGCATTTGATAAGGCAAGGTGAGTTAGATGATCTGGTGAGAGACCTATCTTTGTCAAAGGAGAAATCTGAACTGTTAGCCTCCAGACTAGGGGAGTGGAACTTGCTTCAAAAAGGTACCACAACATCACACTTCCGTTATCGTCACAAACAGTTAGCTACATATTACAAACTGGAAAATGATATCTGTTTCTGTACTGACGTGAACGGTCTCATGCTGAATTTAGGTTGCGAATACGTTCCTGATCAGTGGAGACTGTTCATAGATTCCAGCCAAGCGAGCTTGAAAGCTGTGTTGGTGCACAATGGTAACGAAAAGCCGTCTGTTCCTATAGCACGCTGTAGGCCTCAAAGAGACATATGATTCGATGAAACTCATTTTGAAAGTGATCAACTGCTCAGACCACAAATGGAACATCTGTGCGGACCTCAAAGTGGTAGCACTTATTCTAGGCCTACAGCTGGGGTACACAAAACAGATGTGCTTTTTGTGCTTGTGGAACAGTCGTGATGACAGCAACCATTACAAAGTGAAACTGTGGCCTCCTAGATCTGAGCACATTGTTGGTCGGCACAACGTGCAACACGAACCATTGGTTGATCCATTGAAAGTGTACTTACCACCACTTCACATTAAACTGGGCCTCATGAGGAATTTCGTAGTGGCAATGGATCGTACTGGACAAGGCTTCCAGTATCTGAGAGATAAATTTGGAGCCGTCAAAACTGATGTTAAGCTGAAGGCTGGAATTTTTATAGGGCCAGAAATCCGCTAACTAATGCGTGATACTGTATTTAGAACCAAGCTCAACCCACTGGAATTTGCCACTTGGGATGCATGTACGTTGGTGGTGCAAAACTTCCTTGGGAATCACCGAGCTGAGAACTATGCTGAACTCGTTAGCAACATGCTAACAGTATATAAGCAACTCGGCTGCCGGAAGTCACAAAAAATACATTTCTTACATTCCCATCTGGATTTTTTCCCACCAAACTTGGGTGATGTAAGCGATGAGCATGGAGAGAGATTCCATCAAGACATCTCCACCTTTGAAGCAAGATATCAGGGCCACTGCAATTCCAACATGATGGGCGATTACTGCTGGTTTCTGCAGCGGGCAACAGCGGCCACTCACAAACGCAAGAGCAAGTGTCTAAAGCACTTTTGAACTTGTATAGAGTTAAGCTAGAGACAAAATTTCGAAATGTATGCTTTCATCTGAGTAACATACATATATTTATATTACATTTTAAAACATATTTTAATTTCAAGTTATAAAAGAATAACATTTTGTTTCTTGTTATGAATACTCTGAGTTTGCATAATTACATAGTTATAAGGAAATACTAGTTCTGTAAAGAGTTTGCATAATTATTAGCATGTATGCTGCATATCTTAAGATCCTGACGTGCTACACAAAATCTTACTTCAGATTTGGAATCAGCAGATTCGATTTAGTGTAGTACACATAACATATGCCTAGTAGCAGGCAAAAAAAATTTTCGTGTGATCCAGTGTTATCAGCATACACTAGGCTCAACAGTCAGAATGACATTCAGTGTCCAATACTACGCGTTAACACTGCAGCAGAATTAAATAACACCAGAGGCAGTAACATGCAACAGTGTATGATGTTGGCATCAGATCTGTTGTCTTCATGACGATAATTCGTCTCCAGTGGGCCACTATTTGAGCTTGATTTATGCTTGTATATACCCAGTAGCACGTGTCTGAAAGTTAGAAAAAATTTCTTGAGAAGGAACTTCATATAACACAAACAATACCCATGGATGCCTATTCAACAGGAAGCCAGTACAATTATTGTAGTATGGGGCTGATGTATTGCAGATTGGGTATTTTTGTTATAGCACTTGTAATATGTGTGAAAATTTGTCTGTGTGATACCACTTAGAAATGAGTAACAACAATCAAGGCAGCTAAAAACTAACCAAATCATTCTAAGGCACACACGAGGTCTTATTCAGCTGCTATCTCATATATGAAAACTGATTTGCAAATGGTTTTAATATGTTCTATTCCAACAATACTGGAATCAAATATGACACCCAAATTATGTGATGACCCAGTGCAGGCAACAAACAACCCACCCACGTGAATAAAAGTAAGCCAGTCAATCTTGTGCAGCTGCTGGCACTAGCCTAAAAAGGAATTCGGTTTTGCATGGGCTCAATTAGCTTACTGAATCCATCTAAGCCTGTAAATCTCTAAAACAGATGAAAGGATAGTACACATGAAAGTATTTTTAAAAATCAGAAGCTGCGAAAGATAGTGGCGCTTAATGCTTATAGAGTGCAAATCAGTCTTCTTGGAAAAGGATAGCAGCTCATCACCCACAGAGGCAAGGGCATCGCTTGGCAGATGGATGGTAATGTAAGATCACAAATCTAACCTGCTTAAAACAGCAACTACAGCCAGGGTCAGCAAAGGGGGAAGAATCATCCCTGCATACATGTTTCTCTTACTGTATGCATGAAACAGGTCTGGGAGGCATGCAGGCCCCAGCAGTGGCTTCAGTGGCCTGTTTCTGTGGTCTATGTGGCAAGGGCAAAAACCACTGGGTGGCTTCAAACCCATAAATTTTAATCTACTCGTATAATATTGGTATGCACCTCATCTCTATAGTGTGTGTGTGTATATATATATATATATATATATATATATATATATATATATATATATATATATATATATATATATATACATACATATATATATAAGGTTTGAGCAGAAGCTGTTACCCACAGCCTTTGATACCTATGTTAGCAATTGTGCAAACTGCCACTCCCATTTGCTAGATCTCAAGGAATTTAATACAGCACCTTCGCTCATATGAACATGCAGCTATTTGTTTCATCATTATGGAACTCACTCCCATGAGCATTCATTAAATGCCAAACTTATAACTACTTTAAACAACAAATCTGACCGCTTGTTTCTTGTTTTTTTCTTAGTTATTAAGAAATAGTTAAGTTGAATCTGAATATTTAAGGCTGTCTGACTTTGGTCTGTGCTCATTTGATGTATATATCTTCATCATATTGTTAGGGTGCAGTTCTATTGATTCGCCTCAATGGCTATCATTTTACCTATGGCCTGATATATTGACTGATATATTATCATTTTACCTATGGCCAGATATATTCTAATAACTCGCCCTCCAGATTACCTGGGCCTCTGGACTACATATGTCCTGCTGCTTTTGCTCTAAAATGAAGTTCAAGGTTTACTTATGTTTACCTGTTACTGTGTTAACAGGTGGCCCTAATTCAAGTGGGACTTTTGTTCCTTCTCATTGGATGCGTGCTTTGCATCCCATTCAACTGTACAGCATGTGTAACATGTATCATTCTTGACATCGGTCCAAAAAAGCAATGATGATGATAATACATGCATAAATGTGTGAAATTTAGCTTGTGTGCTTATCTGTGGTGCTTTTCAGCTGGTATAAAGACCACTGTTCACAGTTTGGCGAGTCCCCCCTCCTTGAGTCAGTCTCCGAGCCCAACTGTCAGACTTAAAGTTATGACAATAAACCCAGTGCCATGTCTGGATCCTGAGTCCAACAGTTCTTATTAAAAATGTGAAGTAACTTACAACTCATTCTATTTTTATCTCATTCTACTTTTATCCCATTCTACTTTTTATCTCCTTCTATGGTGTCATATAGTCTAAATCACACTAGTCAGTTCTTTTCATATTACCACAACTGCTTTATCTGGTTCTTGCTGAAGCATGTATACATATGCTTACACTAATCAATGCTCAACGCAGGATGTATCAAGCATGTAGTTTCACTGACCTGTAGTCACTGAGGATTTCTTTGAATCCATCTGCAATTGTCTCACGATGACTGAAATGAATTCGCGAATTTACAGCAATTTCACCGACAATGTCATCTGTCAGTTTTTTCCGAGCCTCAGGATGTGTTACAGTATAGAGCTGCAAAATAGGAAAGCAGGAAAGAGGTATACTGTAGTTAATCTATAACGACCTAAGCAGCTTTGAGATTCAGTTTAACTTTGGATCATCACTGATCAGTTCTTTAGATTTTAGGAAGGACAGCAACTGTTGAAGACAGGTTTAACAGGACTATCTCAATCCCATCTATTGTCACCAGATAAACGATCCTCTCATGACAGGCACTGACCAGATGGACCATTTTTCAAACTAATCTAGCAGTGGGTAGTGCTGTAGAGGCGTAGACTGTATAAGAACATAATAACCCTGAATTTCTAGATCGTTCTTTCATTTTTTCACCTGTATACCTAATCAGGCTATCAGGATAGGATTTCTGGTGCCATTCTGAGTGCCATGGTGCCATCTCAGTGTTCTTGGCATGCCACATAGCGGCACCAAGGCACACGTGCCATAGGTTACCAATGCCTGCGCTAGAAAAAGAAACCTTACTGACTGAACTTGACATCATGGTTTAACCATAAACTTACAACATTGTCATATTCAGAGAAGAAGATAAGTATATCCTCTGCACAACGACCCATCTTCCATTCATCAAGAAGCCTGTATGCAAAATGCTTAGCTTCATTCAGGACAGCATCCATGTACTTAGACTGATCTTCACTAAAACAAAACAGAGGTATCTGACTATAAAATTCAGGGCACCAAACAAACAGTTAACACACAATGAAAGACATAAAGTTCCAAACTACACGTTAAACTAATACTCATTGTAAATAAATAAAAAACACATTTAACAGGAAATATTTCACAGCATCTTTCCTTGCATAAGGCATTGCAATAGCCTTGACCTGGAAACTCAAAACAATTATAACAGATTTTAGATTATTCTATTCTAATATAAAGTATATAAAAATAGAGTAATCTATCTATTCTGATATACTGATAAGTAAGTAAGTAAGTAATGCATCTGTTAACATGCCATAAGTCCATCTACTGAGTGAGGATTTGTAGGTGAAAGGTACAGAAGGTAGTGGTAGCGCAGTTGTTACAATTTCTCTCTAGAAACTCCTCAGAAGCATGATCCCAAGGTTGAAGGATCATCCAACTGAAGCAACACATGACTAATCCAATGACTGGACATCTTTTTAACCTTCCAGTGTATGTTGGTACTTGTTTCTTTACCACCAAAGGATGGAGGGAGAAGTGGGCGCCAGGTGCCGTGATATTTCATGAATGGGTCACCATCCAAATATTAAATGGCCTTAATCTTGCTTAAGTTCACTCACCTGTCAGCATCATATCAACAATGCCAAGTGGCCAAGCAAAGTTCTCATTGTAGGCCTACATTAATTAATGCAGAGACAAAGCTAGCATGCCCAAAATATAGCTCAAACTGTAATTTTGCTGCACATAGTTTTACAATATTTTTAGCCAGACAAGGAATTAATAGCAACTTTCTCAGCCTTGAGGATGCACAACAGTCTAGCGGCTCTTATGCTGGACTGTCAACCCAGACAGCTTGAGGCAGCTGGCATAAGCTGATACAATTTACAGTATGGGCATTGAGAGAGGCACCTAATACTACTATGGGACTTTTATTTATTTATTTAAAGCACTTATAACACCTGCAGTGTCAGTTCACCTGAACCTGATATGCGGATGTATGTTCGCAAGGGGCCAAGATGGAATTATGCAAAAGCCAAGGTGAAGTAGTTAGTCTTAAGAATTGATTTAAAAGATGACAGTGAGTTTGCAAGTCAAGTCTTTTGTGGTAGATGAGCCCAAGTGCGAGGAGCACAGCAGCTAAAGGCAAGTGATCCTACAAATGTCCTGAAAATAGGTTCTTGCAACAAACTGCTGCTCCTGGTGTACACTAGGACGCCTCATGGACCACTGACCTTTTTCAAACAGACATGGTCCTACAAAATTTTAAGCGTTCCAGATTAAAGTCACAAACCAACAAATTATTTGCAGAAAGTGAGAAAAACTTGTTGGAGACATCAGAAAGCGATGATTTTCAGTGATTTACATATTAGCTTGAAAAAGATTGGTATTCCTATTGAATACAACAACCAGGCACTGGAGATATCTTTTGAATCAGGTCATGTGATCTGATTGTTTTGCAACAAACTTCAACAATAAACTCATGTCTAGGTCATACAGTCCTTGTACCGTCATACTGCTTTCAGAAGAGGTAGAACAGAAGTATGCACTGCTGGTGAGGAAGTGGTGAAAGGTATTTCGTTGAAAAATGTTCTTAGCAAAGTATTAATCCAGTGCACAGCTGAAAAGCCAATGTTAGCCAAAATATTTAAATTAGAATTAAGGCCAACAAATGGAAAAACTGAAAAGAATTCTAAACTGCTAAATATAGGACCTTCTATGACCATTTTGTGTGCAACTGTTGAAAATATGGAAGGCAAAGACACTTTATTGGTATCCCTGAAACCATCACAGAATTACAGCCATTAACATAATCTTTTAATCTGGACCAACAATTAGAAGGAAATGTGTTAGCTCGAGCACAGCCAAAGAAACTTGAGTAAGATTCAAGTACAGAAGTGAGAGGCAGAAGAAAAGAAGAGAAAAGGGATAGAGCTACATTTAGAAAATTTATTTATGGCAGAATAGACAGAAAGTGAGAAAGAAATGATTCAGGAACAACCATGCTAACAACATCCACTGCTGAACCTTTAGCTGAACACCAGTGTCTGAAAAGACCCAACTACAATACATGCACATCAGAGGTAAGGGTTGAAATCCCTACCAGGACCGTCACCTTTCAAGTTTTCTGTTCCACTAGCACCCCCCCCCTGCGAACTTGGCCATAACATGAGTTGACTGCAAGATAATTACTGTAAAGCATAACCAACTGTAAACAGAAGATAAGCAGAGTTTCAGTTCAGTTTCAGCTGACGGATCTGTGGCAGAGCAATGTGGAGTTGAGTATCATCAGCATATTGCTGTACCACTGTATTAAGCACGTGTGTGATGCGACAAATAGGAAAAATGAAGACAGAAAAAAGCAGAGACCCAAGGACTGAAATGTAGTTGTGGCAAACCTAACTGACAAGCAACAGGATAAGAGCGAGAAGTGTTTGTAGCAACTTACTGACATAAGAAGATGTAGAAAGAGCAGAACCTGAAACTCCAATAGACGAGTACAGTCGTAACAACAAAATATCATGATCTCAAGTATCAGTGCATTACTCAAATCAATAAATATAAGAAAAGATGCTTTACTAGAATTCACTGAATGAAATATGTTGTTAACTAAACCTGTAGGCAGTGATATAGTCGAGTTCACTTAGACCAAGTCTGGGTCAAGCCTGAGTCCAGAGGGGTTTGAGTCTGAGTCACCCCTCACTTAAGTCCAAGCCACGCCACTGTAAATTAAGTCCGTTTCAAGTTTATCAACAGCACAACCAAATGAAACATGCAATTTCAAACCGTTAAAAACAACATTAATATAAATGCAGAAGGAAGTGTCACTATAATTAGTATAAGTTGCACTTAAACATGAAAAAATTTGACAAAATTTTGTTTGACAGTCTGGCACAATGAGGGCACATAAAAATTTCCCCAAAGCTAATTGCAGGTTCAACAAGGGCACTCTTGGCAGGAACAGCTAAAACTTTAACTGTCACAGAGAGCAGTGATGGCAATGCAGTTGCCTGTTCTGCCCAGAAGACCAAGCAGAGCAGTTGAACTGAACTGTTACTCAATTTCAATATTTCATAAATTTTTCAGCTGCATGCTGATTATGTGGATCAGGAGAGGAGGTAATTTGCTCATGATTACCACATCATGATCAAACACTGGAATTAAGGAACAAGAGGTTCAATTTCATCACAGTCATGGCTGGAGATGTCAAATTTTGTAACATTCCATTGCTATGAAAATCATGTCTAAACAATTTTACAAAGTCTGAATAATAGACCTTAAGAATAATAATCTGTCTACAGTTACAGTGAAATTATAATGTAAAATTTAACTCAGCACTGATAATAAGTAGTCAGTAAACAAGTTCGCTGTGCCTAAAAGCAGCTCACTGCGCACGGCATCTATTCAGTATGTATTGGTTACTTATGTTGTCAACCACAACTTAGTAAGGACTGATGACAGCAACCTAATGCATTACACATTTTATTGTGTTTTTACATGATACAGTCCTTAGTCCATTATTGGATAAAAACGTCCACTACCATGTGATATCAGCATCCCATTATCCACTGCAGAGATATGTTAATATTAGTACATGTAATGTTGTCTATAAAATGCAGACACATATGAAATCGGCTGTTACTAAAGCAATCTGAACATGTCATCAGCTAGTAATTTTCTATTAGTGCATACGATGGCAAATTCACACACACAAACTTTTCATATTTTCTAGTAGACCTGTTCATATTCATTATGTTCCAGCTAAGGTTAACAGTGCTATACATTTACCCAACTTAATGACACAATTTACATTATAGCAGAAGTAGAGACCTCACTGTGTTGCATGAAATCACTGAGACGCTGAGTAAAATCTGAAGTTCTTGCATATTTCTCAATGATCACTGAATTCATACTGCAACATGTGCATCTACCTTTATGATGCATAGCACCACTTTTTGTAATGTAGTATTTATACACAAAAGCCAAAACTTTTGTCTTTGATGCCTCAAACATAATTTTAATTGACAGTTATGATTACAAATATCCATAAATAAACATTTAAGTACTAAGAAATAAAAAGTTTACATACTGTAAAAGAAGGAGGATAAAGTTGTTGCATAACAAAGAATTGATTACCCTATTCAATGTCTTTGGTTTACAAGAATCGCTCAATTTGGGTGTATAAATAAGCATGCCTATGAGTTACTCTCCACTGTATTACTGACGCAATTATCAGTAATTATTTGATATTTGTGACTCAGAACCTGGTGTCATTGAGTTAAATTCAAGTTCAGGGACTTCTAGTCCAAGTCCAAGTCTCAGTTACAATAGCCACAGTCCAAGTCAAAGTATACAAAAAATGGACCCAAGTCCTTGGCTTGACTTGATTACTATGTCACTGCCTGTAAGAGCTGTCTCAGTTGAATGCTGTTAAAACAAGCAGATTAAAAAGGACTAAAATTCGAAGATATCTCAATCCCCGAAGCTGTGTGAAAAACATGCACTTGTGCAATTTAAAATTATTATTGAGATTGGAAATAGGTCTCTGATTAGCTGGACATTCCTTATCTAGATTAGGCATCTATAGCAAAGGTGTCACAACAGCAGTTTTAAATGTAGAGAGAAAATGGATTTAACAAAATCCGAGCTTAGCTAGATGAGCAAAGAGGAGAGAAAATACATCAGAACAGTATTTATTAAGGAAGTTGGAATGTAGTCAAGTTGCAAAGATTTGGATGGCATGCCTTCCAGTTAATCTTGATCAAGTACCCTTTGTCCTACTTTAACTTTTTCACCTAGCAATAAACATTCTCCTTTCTACATCCAGGGGGATCCTGAGAAAATTACTTTTTTCCATTATAATATAAAACTTTTAAATGTTAGCTACAAATAAACACTGCTTTCATTAAATTCGCAGTATAGAACTTTTATGCTGGACTGTATTAAAAAAAACAAATTCAAACTTACCGAGTGTAGTTGAGTTTGCGAATGTTTCGGTCAAGCTTCATTGCCCGAATGATGGCAATGCCAACAAGGTATCCACCCTGGCCCTCCGGCCTGCAGATAGCAGTGCTGCAAGGACACTGAGTGTCATTGTAAATAGTCCGTATCAAGTCGTCAAGTTGGTATGCTGTCCAAAGAAATATGCAACATGATTTTTCCATTCAGCCCAACTACAACTTTGCATATGTCAATGAAAACTAACTTCAAGCACATTATTTAAAGTTTAAAATTCTACTGGTCTTTAAGGCTTAAACTGCCCAAGATGTGAAGAAAATGCTGTAATGTGATCTTAATACAAAAGCTATAAAAATAAAAAATTACAGAAAATATGAATAAAAATAGCAAAACATCTGAGAACATCTTATTACTTGTACAATGAACACTCTACAGTAAAATAAGTTCTTAACTAGAAAGTTTACAAAAACCATAAAGATAAAATGACAACTACAATTCTTATAAAAGTTACTAAATAGACTGTACATTTAAAAAATGTGTTAAAGCCCATTCAGTTATTTTCCAGTGATATTCTAGAACAGATTCATATCTATTTCATACTGCATGAACAAATCATTGTTTCAAAAAGTGAAAAACATTTTAGCTCTTTATACCTTGTTCCACTGGTATTATGCCATCAGGATCGCAGACATGTGACCTCATGCCCTTACGACCACACTTTTCCAGCTCAACTAGAGGATTTGCAATTTCATACACTGCTCTTGGTGGTGGAAGCGTCTGTGCAAGTACCACTCGGAACCATTCCCCATATATCGCAATCTTCAGCAGCAGCAACACAGCCTGGTTCTGCATTGTCCTGAGATACAATATACTGTAGCAGGTATTCTTACAATACAAACTTTATTAAACTGAAGGCTAGAATATCACAATGCTTTATTTCTGACCAGACACCTAAAAATACTAAACTAATACTGCAAGGTTATTCTTCTGTCATTCACCATTCAGGTGTAGTTCACAAAATGTTTATGAATGCAGAAAAACAGGCACAAATAAACCCGCAATTTTTACTTGGATTTCTAATACATTAAATATGCGCTTGAACTTCACTATCCCCAAACGAAATATAAACTTGATCCCTTCGAGGAATCACAAAAAATAGCTACAATCCCAATACTGAAACGCTGGTATCCGTGTTCAGCGAAATCAGAGTGAAAACCGATGGGGTTACGGTTCTGACGTACTATAGTACGAAAACAGAACGCACAGTGGCCTACCTACGACTCTCCGCTATTCAGCTGGCTTTGAAGAATCGTTATCAATATTTGCTTCGCTTTCCTCTGAGTGTCATAAACATTCTTCTGCTCATGTTACTACTTCACTAGTTTGCAATCTACGATTAGATTCACTCAAAACAACAACAATGCAAAAAAAAGAAACTTAGAAAACTTGACGAATGACGTAATTCATATTAATTCTATTTTTGGACACAGTTGCCGACGTACTTGCCTACAAGGCGCCAACTATTAGGCTGCGGTTTTTGAAGTCTTCCGTATTCACGCGATAACGCTGCTTTAGAAAAGTAGGGTCTTCTAACCATTATATTGAGGTCTTCCCATGCCAGAAGATCAGTGTAAATGTACACGGTTATATATTGTGACCGTATGGCCTCGACCCTGTTTATTTTGCAATGAACTGATTGGGTGAGATCCTTCACCACCAATAGATATCTGATCGAAGGATCCTCTGAAATCATTTGAGAAGAGAGCGTAACTTAATTTTTTACATCTAATATATACACAGTATTTTTGAAGAACTGTTATCAGTCTCATAGGAAACATACAAACATGACGAAAATTATATCACAGCGATTGGTACGGCTTGTAGGCCTCGCTGGCAGAACTGCTAGAGGTGCTTCTCATGAGGACAAGGAGAAGGAGCAGGAGCAGGAGGACGAATAGGAGGAGGAGGAAATGGAGAAGAAGGAGGAGACTAAGACCTTCGGTCCGGAACTGTAGCCTACTGTTGCAAGATTAGGATTTGGAGTTTGTAAGTCTAAATTAATGTAAGATTGAATCTCCAACCGCTACAGAGAAGCTGCGTCAGGGAGACCAGCTTATTTACCGGCGTTAGTTTCTGACCATTGTGGATCATGCACTTGAGCATGTTAATCAGATAACCTGAAAGAAGGTAGTGGAGGTAGTGGAAGCCTTCACCTATCTAGAAGACCAGTAGGCTATCCACGGGTTTCAGCGATTCGAAAGTCAAACAATGCACCGAAATTGCCAGGGCGTGCATATGAAATCTTTGGATAAACACCCCAGGGCATGCAGAGGATCTCAAGTAAGCCTAGTCAGCATAACAGAAAGCTAAGCTTTACAGACTGTATTACTTGCCAATCTCCATCTACCGTGACCTAGTTAGCTAACTTGGTAAAAGCGTATAGGCCTACCTCAAAGCGCTTCTGTGCGTGAGGGTTCGCAACCCGATTGTGGCTTATTTCAGAAATTTGAAACTTGAGCCGTGACGCCCATTCAAACGAGCAGCGGTGGTAAAAGATTTCCCCGATAAATTTGTTGAAAAATGAGCAGGGTCGAGGCCGTACGGTCGCTGTAGAAACCTGTGTACATTTACATTTGCTGCAGCGAGACATGAACAACCACATTGGCCCAGAATAGCGGCTACCATTGCAGTCTTTACTGCAGTACAACAGTCTGAGAGCGCGGACTTCGTTCCTTAAAACATGTCGCCAAGAGCTATAAAAGAAGACCATTGGAGAGGCTGTGGGTTCTCTGAATAATTCTCCAAGAGAGTGCAGCCATATTTACACGCGCGAACCGGAGTCCAACTAGCTTCAGCTCGTCTTAACTCTTTTGACTCTTTTTCAAGAAACGCTTCTGAATCTAGAAGATCTTTTTCTGGTTTCAAAAGAAGTCCAAAAACATCGTCTAGGCCTAGAATAGTAGCACTGCACAAGAGCTTATAAACACAGAGCACTCTCGCTCTTTCTCTCTCACGTTCTCTCGCGCACTCTCTCTCTCTCTCTCTCTCTCTCTCTCTCTCTCTCTCTCTCTCTCTCTCCCTCTCTCTCTCTCTCTCTCTCTCTCTCTCTCTCTCTCGCTCGCTCGCTCTCTCTCGCTCGCTCGCTCGCTCGCTCGCTCTCTCTTCTCAGAAGTTGACTTCGTTTGGAATACTGCAGAGCTGCACTGCAATCCAGCGCCTCCACGGGTGGCGGAGAGAGATGAAGGAAGATAAGACCTCTAGTACAGAAGTTTTTTTTGCGAAATAAGCTGGACTTCCCGACTTCCCAGCAAATTAGCACAGGCGTACTAAAAGAGGCATCTCCGTCAAAGTGGATGTCCAGTGGCCTGTCACCGTATGAAATATCGCTGATACCCGAACACGTGACCGGGCGAGTAGTCACCATCAAATAAGCCTGGCGCCCACTTCCCAGTGGATGACCTTGGGTGGTCAGACAAAATCCGGCCTGATGACATATGGCACTAAGAAGTACTAGACTATATATATATATATATATATATATATATATATATATATATATATATATATATATATATATATATATATATATATATATATATATATATATATATATATATATATATATATATATATATATATATATATATATATATATATATATATATATATATATATATATATATATCTCTTTTATTTCATCAAACAATGGTAGCATAAAAAGCATAACACGGGAAAAAGAATAAAACAGCCAATTGATAAGGACCGCATACCTGCCTGTGACATTATAGGCCTACTACTGACAGCATCAGAAAAATTCAATGAATTACGGTAAGAATAAATATGCAATTGTGAGAAAATCGTGCAGAAAACTAGCAATCACTGAAAGAACATTTCTGGAATTATCGTAGTCTTCTGGTCAACCATCAGTCTGTAATGTTAGGTTCCTGAGTGCTGTACACATGGCAGTGCTATAAGTGTACTCTAAAGAGTTCAGTTCACTATTGGTAAGGTTAACAGCTTCCATTCCAAAAAAGGAGGAAATGTTTACAATGTGGACTAACTAAATGCAGTATGACAGGTTCACTAAATTTTTAGCACTTACTATATAATAAACTGAATGATTTGTAAATCTTCACTTTCTTTTCATGCCGACTAACTTAGAATGTATTTATCTAATCGGCAGTCACCTACCTCTCTCGCTCTCCTATTGAGTTGTTAGGAAGATCTTTGTCAAAGAATTAAATGTGATGAAGTCGTCACAAAACTATCACCCTCCTGAATTTCGTAACTTCTCTGTTCCTCTATCCTTTCCGTCGTTCACCCATCATCATCTTTCTCAAACCCCTCTATCTATTGCTGCTCAAGTATTTCATTCAAAACTGAAGTCTCACTTTTTCAAGAAATCCCACTGTAACCGATCCAATCCGCTGCCTTCCCATTTCTCTCAGCTTAAATACAACTCCCCCTATCAGCTCTTTTCCCTTTTCTCTCTGGTCTTCTGGCAAACGGACTTGGTTCTTGACGTGGCATCTTTGGACAACCCCACTGACTTGATGCAGCGCTCCTAAATAAGCTAGTGCCCTGCGATTAGCTTTGAAGTAACGCTTTAGAAATTTGGAGTTTACGATTGCGATTGCGCAATGTAGGGTCGTGTACTCCTTTCTTTGTTGATGATTTCAGCATGGCCCATTTTGTGTTGAAGTCCACCTCCAGATCAAAGAGGCTGAGAAGTATCAAATTTTTGGAAAGATACCACGTGAAGTAGCGCCTCTGATATCTTGATCAGGGTAAACATCAAGTCGCTGCAGGAAGTGTAGGTCATTCCTAGCTGCTTTAGAAACTACAGATGCCAGGAACCAGTACTTGATGTAAACTTTTGCGATAAATATGTTCAAACGTAGCAATCCCCGTGATTATCTTGCCCACAGCTAGAACTGTAACCTGGACAGCCAAACCTTGATACTGTAAATTGCTTCCAACATCCAGCGAGCTTGATGCATCACCCTCAGGCTCAGAAGTTTGTCCCACGATGTGACATTCTTACCAAAAAGACAAGCATTAGTTGGAGCAGTTCGTAGTATTCGTCACAAGTTTGTTGATCCTGCAGCTGCTGTCCATAAAACACAATGACTTCGTCTCGGTCATCGATGAGCTCAGATGAGGAGAAATCATCGAAGAAGGCATCGTCGTTTCTTTCTTTGTCAGCGGATTACCACAGTCCTTGAAACCAGTTGAAGACGAGGACTTCTGGCGCGTGGCTAGACCCCATACATATTCCAAAGGCGGCTGCCAATGCAAGTTCCATAATATAGTGTTGACAGTCGAAGTGTAGAAGAAGCTGGCCCAGTAGCTGCTCCAGAATGACGCAGGCACCTGATAGTCAGCCAATGTCAGAGCTGGTTGTGTCAAAACGCATGCCCCGAACCACGCCTTCCAGGCCCAATTCTCGTATTTGGTTGTGCACAGTTTCAGCCACAGTTTGGCCTATTGCTGCAGGTATCTTTTGAATTGACAACGGTTTCGTCTCCCCCATCGTTGAAACCAGAATAGGCAGCCAATGCACTTTCTCTTTCCCTGTCAAATCAAACATGAGCTTGCTATCCCAGTGGAATGTCAGGATCTTGTTTGATTTGAAAGCCTGTACAATGGCAGCAGCTGCTGCTTTTCCGTTTCTTCGACATAGATGCTGGATGGTTGACCTGTTAAGTGCAAGCGCTTCTGGGTCTTGTCCGAGAGCCCTACACGCTTCCAAGACAATCATCATGGCGGCCCTATCACTAGTAGTAGTTCCTCAGTTTAACGACAGCTTATGGCATTAAAGGCCGTTGCCGTCGCCCTCCTCCTTTATCCAGGCTTGGGACTGGCACTACCCCCAAACAAGACAGTGGCGGCCCTATCACTTAGTCCATTTCGATAAGACATAGCTGCCTGTTGTGGTGGTGTAACAATTTGACGTCCTCGTTTTTGTTGCGGCATAGCAGTAGGCCTACTTGTGCTGGGACCTGGATCTTGATATTCACATTCACTCTGACACTCTTCCGAGTTGGCACTGCTCTTCAGCACAACTTTATCAAACAGGACAGATTTCTGCAGTTGGGATCACTGTTGCCTCCTTTTGCAATATCTTATTTTTCTCCCTCTGCTTCTGCTTTTGTTGGAGCCGCGCCTTGTCGACTTCTGTCATGCAGCCCGGTAGTCCGTTTTTCCGCTGTGATTCAAGGAAGAGCTTGATTTCTTGATTCTCAGTTAGCTCCATGGCGTTAGCATGCCCGATGTCAAACAGTTCCTCGATCGTGTCTAAAACGTAGGTGCTTTGGCTTTTGAGTCTGGGACTGACGACTCTTGTTCTTTTTCAGTCCCTTCCATTCGTAGAATAGTTGCTTAAGTTTTTTGATCGAGTCTTGGCGATGTTTGGTTGGAATTCTAGCGTGGGACCAGAAACCTTCGACTCGCTGTATGGTGTAGGTCGCTGCCGTTCGGATTTCCTCTTTCAGTATACCATCGCCAAGCTGGAAAGTGCGCTATACGAATTATATGATTCAGAGCAGCAAGACAGCTAGCCAGTAGCCCCAAGCTACAGCGGTCAGATTCCTAGAAACGGAAGGGCTGCAAGCTATACAGCATAGAAGGGCTATTGTTGGTAGCAATGCAGGTGAGCTATGGAATGCGGGAGAGGTGTAGCTTAGTCAAAAGGAATCTAGAGGGGCAAGCACAGCAATCCACAGGTAGCACTCTCCAGGTACATCAGAGGGCTTTACAACTAAGCACGAGAGGTCCACGTGATAGCCAGATGGATGTCCACATACCACAGGCCCTAGACGATAAAAGCCGTGACTGACATACAATTGACTTCGGAGAATCAGAACCAAAAAGGCACACGAAAGCTGATGTCAGCTCGGGTCTTGGGTACTGACCGGCCCAAAAGTAATGCGCCCAGAGTCCAAAGGATTCAGGTAGAAAATAGCTCGCAGATTGCACACAAGGGTCAGTCGCAGAGAAGACCAGAAGAGGAGAGTCGCACACAGGTCCGTCAGAGGAAGGATCCATCGAGGAACAGCGGACGATGGGGTAGGCATAAGATCAGGAGGCTGACAATGACCGACTGTAGGGATTCCTGTATAATGTAGTTAATACTAATGTAATAGGGATTAGAGTAGATTAAGCTGAATAATGTTAATTCACATGCAGTCTCTGTGAAACCGTATAACCTGAACATAAGTGTATTAATAATTATTTTATATTAATCCATTGTTTCATTATTCATTCATTATCAGAACATTTGTGTAACGCCTCTGCAAGAGTATGAACACTTCGAACTACTAACTTCTAGCGTGCCAGCCCTTAATACCCAATGCATCACTTAAGACATACACACACAATCCATGTAGCTAGTTCACCTACATGGAATAGAATACTTAGCCGAACCATAGGCCACACAGAGCCTGGCTATAACACTATGGCGATGCACTAAGTGGCCAAGTGGCCAAGAACCTACTTCTCGAACGGTAATTTACTTTATTCGGTCCCTTCTGCAGGGCTAACTAGGTAATCTTGCGAACGCGTTGCCATCTAACACTGTAGATACCGGGACACAAATACATTTAATAGTTAACAACATGAAAGTTAATACATGACTACGTGTAAATACAGTTAGTCATTTACTATGAAACACTTATATGTTTTTGGGAAGAAACATTCAAAACGTGAAGTTCATGGAAGTTCATACCTCGCGGACGTTGTCTCTTACAATGGTAGGCCTAGATAGTAAATTTTGGCCCAGTGAGCCACCTCTAAATGTAAATCGATATGCTTCAAATTTTACACAAAATGTTTTTACTAAAATGACACAATTTGAGAGGTTCAGAGTCACAAATTTATAAAATGTGAAAATAAGGACCACATTAAATTATTGCATAGGCCTTATTTTCGCTAACGTACATCGTACGACCAATGTTGGGACACTACCAGATTCCAGCGGGTAATGAAGGTTCGACGACGTACTTCCCACACGAACTATTTCCAACACATTTGAGATAACAACGGAATTAAGTGTATACACATGAGCTATCAGTAAGCGACGCGATGGTCTATCGGTAACGCGATTGGTCTATCGGTCTATGAGTAAGCAGTTGCGGATTCGACTCCGTGTAGCGACCCTTGGCAAGCTTTTTGCCTACACCGTGCATCTGTCACCACGCATGCAGTATAATTTGGTACCTGCGTAAGTTAGGAAGTAAAGGGCAAGTCCTGCGATGCACTGGCCCCGTGTCCAGGACCTTGGGTTTCGTCCATTGCCTGCTCAAGGGCCCAAGAAAAAGGAAATCAGCGCTTCCCCTGCATAGGACATGGGAGCTTTACTTTTACTTACTTATTACTAAGAAAGTTTACGTGTAAAGGTCGTCGTACAACCTGCATTACGCCGCCATATAGGAATCAAAATATGGCGCACATTGGGCCAACATCGTGGTTTTGTGACATTGGATGAACAATGGTTCCACGGACATAATCGTGCGTTTCAACACACACAGCTCCGAGTACCTGGACACACATACTTAAGATAACAACGCAACTAAGTTATTATAGTCCTACATCTGCCATTACTAAGAAAAGTAAACATGAAATAGCTTATACCTTGTACAGCCTGCATTACATCAGTTTAACAATTGACGTAGGACAAACACAGGGCCAATTTTCGTGGATTTTATGTCCCAGCATTGGATAAACGTTGTCCCAATATTGGTATGCTGGTTGAATTCGGCATTGTAGGTTGCCGGGTATTAGTTTGAAGGGCACAAGTCCTTCAGCTTTTAACGGACAGTATGGCATACACGGGCGATGATTGTTGCCAACAAATCCAGGCTGCGCTGCTCGTCAGTCGACGCATGCGCCTCATAGCAAAGTCAGCCGTTGCGTGTCAAGAGGGCGAATAATTAGCGGCGCTTAGTTGCGCATTAGGATACCGTGCCTCGAGCGCCGCGATCGAGGTTTGGTCTACTTCGAGTCCGTTCGAAAGAAACGTGGCATACGTCCAACTGCAGGAAAGGATTTGCTGTCGACAATGAACGAACGCTTAGCCCGGATTTCCTTCCATTCACTACTACCTTCCACCTCTCGGCATTCTGTTTTTACGATGAATATATATATATATATACACACATATATATACATATATATGCACATATACACGCATATATATATATGTATATATATAAGCAGTGTATAGAGTACAGGTCCTGGACCAGTCCCCACTCTGAGTAAAATATATATGCATATACATTATACATGTTTACACAATATAAATGTAGGTATATCTATGATGTATATAAAATTATATACATGGTGTAGTATATCTATGTATGTATTATATAAGCATATATATGTGTATACATGTGAAAATAATACATATATATGGTGTGTATATATGATGTATATAGAATTATATGTGTGTATGTTTATGTGTGTGTGAGTATATGTGTATATATATGTGTATGCATATATATATATATGTTTATGTGTATGTATATGAATCCACATCTCGCAGCACATTCAGTATAGGATGGCAAAAAGTTATGTCTGTCTGTCTATCTGCATCTGTCTCTTCATATATCTGCCTGTATGTCTGTGTTTCGGTCGGTGCCACGTTGCCGCAGGAAACCCCCGTACAAAGCACCTGCAGATAAAGGTCCATACACATTGGATCTCGAAAAAAAACCTAGTTTCCTTGTTTATGGGCCTACACGAATCCGTCCATCTGTCTGTCTGTCTGTCCGTCCGTCCGTCCGTCTTCATGTCTCCCGTTTCTGTGTCTGTCTCGACATCCATTCGTTTGTTTATCTGTCTATCTTTCTATCTGTCCATCTAATCTGATGGCTTCTATTATTCTATAAATGTAAATGTATCGGTTTTATATAGCGACCGTATGGCTTCGACCCTGCTCATTCTGCAATGAATTTAGCACCATTATCACACTGCGCCAGACAACAGACGATGTTAACTTCAAGCGAACATCATAATCTGTTGGAGAAGTCCTGTGAAAATCCGATAAGACAGTGAAATAAGAAATAAGACTACCGTGTGTAAGTAAGATGCGTCAGATAAGTATTAAGTTTAGAGCTGAATGTCATTGAGGGACTGACAGCACTAAGTAGTGCTTTCTAAAGCTTTGCACCAGTCACCAAGAACGCCCGAGAATCCAACGCTTCCAAGGTGCGATTCATAGCAGGTGACAAAGTAGCCTATTCATTAAACGATTGCAATATTTGCTGACATGAGCGCATATCTGTGAGCAGACATAGCTTATGAATTATGTAAGATTTTAAATTGGATGCTTTGTCAGGTAGACAACCGCAGTACAGATGAACGCAATATGGCGTCAGTAGCTGATATTTAGTTGTATAAGCTAATCTTTCCTTTTTAATAGTTCCTTTCAGTTTAGCAAACGCATCAGCGCAATGAATTACGACCCGCATAAATCGACCTTATTCCATACTTTCCGAAAGCTTTAATTCATAATCTTAATGTGTGTGCCTAGAATAAAAGTTATCCGAGTTTAATTAGGGCCTACTACATGGCATCATAAACTACCAACTTACGAGAATGCCTAATACACAAGAAACACAGAGGCGCAGAAGCGTCCAACGGAAACCACGTCACGGAGACCAGCTTATTCACAGGCGCTCAGTCAAAACGAAATCGATTGGCATAAGTGTTCGTTTCCAGGTCAAGATCCAAGAATCAGGCAGAGAGACAGCGTCGCAGTTGCAGTGGGTGATGCTTGGGATTGAGCGGAAAGAGGGATAAGACGAAGAAGGGGAGTCTGGCTAGGATCTGTGAAAGAGGAATGTTTTCAGTTTTGAGTGAAAGGCCAATGGAGAAGTTGCGAGCGGTTTAGCATAGATGAGTTTGTATGATGGGTCAGATAACTGTCGCAGTTCTGGGGGAGTTTATTCAAGAGGGCAGCGGCAGATATGGCTGTGGAGCGATTTTGCCAAATTTTAAGGATGAGATGATGGACGGGCGGAGAAGTGTTGGAGCAGAAGAGGAGCGGGTTGAAAGGAGTGGCTGGATTGTAAATAACTCACAAAGATAGGAAGGTTGTGAGGATTGAAGTGTGTTTTAGGTAAGTGATAAGACTTTGTACTCAATTCGTTCAGGTATTATAAGCCAGTGAAGTGATTTAAGAAGAGGAGTTATGTGATGGTGTTGGGGGTTTTGGTGACAGCACAAGAAAGAGCATTCTGGATGGCTTGAAGGCGGCTTATTTGGTTGCAGCCTATGTTCAGGAAAAGTGAATTTAGCATGGACTATGGATGCGGTGATGACTGATGCAGTTTTAAAGTCAAGCATAGGGCTGATTCTGCGAAGGTCACAGATTTGCATGAAGCAAGAGCGGGATAGATGGGTAATGTGATCAGAGAAACTGAGGTTTTGGTCGAAGATTACACCTGAGTTGCGGACAGAAGAGTTAGGGATAAAGGTGTGTGTGTGCAGGCAGAGTCCAGGCTGAGAGAGATAGAGGAATCTGAAATTTTCTTGAGCTGGTCGCGTAGGCCTATAAGTATGAATTCGGTTTTGAAAGATTTCAAGCACAGGAGATATGATGTCATCCAGTCGGAGATCTGTGTAACCGTACGAAGAAGATTTATGGAGTCGTTGAGAGAGTTCAGAGAGAAAGAAATGAACAGTTGAGTGTCATCAGCATAGAGGTGACGATCGACATTGCTTTTATGAGTAAACTGAGCGGGGTAGTGTAGAGGATAAACAGAAGAGGTGCAAGAACAGAGGCCTGTATAGGTAAGAGTAAGCCCCATATGCATATAAATTGCATATGAATAGAGTTTTAATGCGCTCAGAATTGTGCCTTTTTTCGATAAGTAGGCCTATGTAAGTGAAATAACTTCTGAATTGTCTATTGTTCATTGTGGTTCATAGTTATAGATGTGGATATACGTCACATTCACCAAATTGCATTTATTTGATGGTGCTGATATTATATTTATTTTTAGCTGTAGGCATACATAGACCTAAGACCACCAATGACAAGTCAACAACCCAACGAATCATCGCCATGACGTCACGAAAACTTCCAATACAAATGAGTCCTTAAAACGTGTTGAATCATCATCGAAAAATTAAATTGACAACATGTATCATTTCTGTTGTGCTGTTTATAACACTTAGTCAAAACTGCGAAGTTTTATTCATGCATATATACATATATATATTGTATCTAAATGTTCTGTATTATGATATAGGCCACTATTTATAAACCTGGACATGTACGTTTTCGTCAGTTCATAAATCTTTACAAGTTAAATTTTATCAATTGCACTTGGCGTTTAGAATTTTGAGACGTCTTGAGCAAAAATGGTCCAAATGGGCTGAACCAGTATTGGTGTGGGAGGGTTTAGATACTTAACTCAAAGTTGGCGCCAACACTGCGTACTTGGTGGCGTTTACGCCAGGTACTCGATCGGCATATGCGCAATCTACATGTGTACACTGTACGAGCATGAATACGCCTGAATACGGGAACTTTAATCGACATAAGATGTTTGAGCAACGTTTGATTGTTTAGAGCAGAGGAGAAGCGACACAGGACTGCAGGTGGGTGCTTGGGAGAAAACATCAATCAGTCTAATGCAATGTTTAATCAGAATGCGTCTTCCTTTTAATCGTCTTTAGTCTTACGCAAAAGCTGTATCGTATTCCAGACGCTGCTGAAAAAAGAAGTATCTGAAACTTGTGTTTCTGCCATGGCTGAGAGAACCGGGGAAGAGATATAGAACAGTGGTTGTCATGTGCCAGATGTGTGCAGTGCTTTGGACCATTTCCAGTTAATCGAATTGTTTTAACACGCATCCGATCAGACACCCATCGCACAAAAATCCATTTGCAAAACAGTTTTTAATTCCTGGATCCGCCACTGCGGACGGACTTCATTACTCTTCTGGCGGCGCCATGGTGCATGTTAGCGCCGGGCGAGGCGTCATCCGTTTGTTCGTTGGACAATTTTTGTGTGGTTGAATGGTTTCCGGTTGGAGAGGGCTACCGTTTGGGTTATTTTACTCAAGACGTCTCCGATTTTTTGCGGCTGTTGGATCAAAAATTACATTTGTCATCATTCCAGTGGCCATCGATGGTTCACCAATCACGGATGGGCCACTTCGCTCGCTTCATCTTGTGCTCGTAGGCCTCCTTTATAAGCGGTTCACCATCAAAAGGAGAATTTCAACACCTGGGCGAAATCAAAAGACCGCAATCAAAAAGGAGAAATTTAAAAGGGCGAACATTTAAAAAGCGCACAAATATAAAGGCAAAAATAATATGAGCAAAAATAAAAAGTGCAAACAAAAAACTTAAAATCCTTTATTCTAAAAACAGCTCTTATTACATCTTTTACGCTTGTGACTCAAGAAAGATTTTCACGCTTGTAATCAAGATTATACCTATATGCCACTTATCTTAAATAGCCTACGTGTAGCACTGTAGCCGTCCGTGGGGCACGGTAGCCGACTGGTTAGAGTGCTCAGCTGGTAGCTTGTAACGCGGAGAGTACAGCTTCGAGCCTCACCCTGAGACGGTTATTGTGTAGAGACCTTGAGCAAGTCCTTTACTTAAAATAGCTCAGCACCATCGATTGATGCCTAATCATCATACAGTGGCGCTTAATAAAATGCAGGGAAAAAATAATTCGAACGCTTTCTATACTTCTATAATGGGCAACGATTCTTTCAATCTGTTCAGCTAAGTTCTTATAGTCTACTTCTGTTCTATGGGCGGTTGTTGTCCAACTGCATACTACTCCATTTTCGGGTTATGTTCGCGTGCGAGATTGTTAAATCATAGCCTCCTATACGGTATGTGGCCCTGTAGTACGCTCTGCGAATAACTGTACATTTCCAGATGGATAATGTTGCTGAAAGTTTTCTCTTTTCTAAATGTAAAACCAGTCAGAACTAACGTATCTTGATTTTGGTTGCTTTTAGTAAATTTTAAACTGATTTCTTACTCACTGGTACTTAGATAAATGAAAATTTTTAGTACACAGTGAACGGTAAACGTTTAGCCAACCCTGGACCAGGTGAACTTATTGCGAATAGGAAATTATATCAAAGACGTAAAAGCGTTTTTGATGATATATTTCGCTCTTTTCATTGTTCAGCCGAATTATAATGCGCTTCACTTATTTTCACATATATTACTTTCGCCTTTATTATTGTGACTTTCTTAAATGTTTGTTCTGTACAATTGTGCCCTTTTGATAGGACCATTTTTAATTATGCTAAGTGTTGGATGGAGGAAATTCGATGAAGAAAACTGTGGGTTGGTGCGGCCCTTCAGAAGATCTTATCTTAACCTACTTTACGCAAAATCACCGTTCCGATGACACAGACATATTTGACGGGATCTGTACACAATTTACAACCAGTGACAGAGCCAGAATTTTACAATTGCAGAGGTAGAGCCCAGGGTGCCAAGGTGCCGAGGCCAATCCCTGCATATAAACTTATTTAGCCTAATAAATGAACTCCGTGAGCAAGTTGCAGACTTTTTTAGGTTAGACAAAAGATAATTGAAGAAGCACTGTGCTGTGTTCAGGGCATAACCATGCCGCCAGAGATCTGCATTGGACTTTTGATGTAATCAAGTTGTAGGCCTAGTCAAGTGATTCAAATGAATTTTAGGAATAAATTCAGTCTATCTTTTATTGGATAGCTATTAGGTCATCTTCTATCGATCCGACAAGTTTATCCTTTTCTTTTTCGCTGTCAGATAAGTTGCAATTATTACTTCGTCTGTTTTCGTGTCGCTGTGTGCGGTAGACGGCTGGCTAACCCCTGTTTTCTTTTCTGTTCATAAGCTGATTATCACAGCAGAATCCCAACCATGATCTCTTTATTTTAAGGTTTTTGGGTCCACACTAAAACAGGCTCTTGTAATATTCTGCGTTCATGAGTCGCCCGTTAACTGAAGAACTGTTCTTTTCTTACTTAAAGGTCACCTCTGCTGTGCTGGGTTTTCTTGTGCTTTCAATTGCTGTGTGTCTGAATGTGACTATACCTCAATACATTGCTTGCTTTTGTACTGTTCTTTGCTCATGTTACTGCTCATTGCCAAATTTGGCGGAAATAGGTTTGTTGCTGGATTTAAGCATGCATCGCTACGGCCTGGTCTATTTTGAACTTGGCTCAAGCCCATTCATTTTATCTGGTTTCCAGTACTGCTTTTTCAATTCGCCCATATGTTCTGCTGCAGTATGATACTAGTAACATAACCCGTCCTGGGTTTAATGTAAATTCGTGTAGAACATCTTCGGTTAAACGTCGCGGGTTGTCTATGTATTTTTTCTGTTCCTTCTCTTGGCGGGTGATATAGAAATAAATCCTGGACAACTTAGTTACAGTATATAGGCTAAGTAAGCTATATTGGCTTTTAATGCCTATATCTCTTCATCCGTCAATTTTTTTAAAACTGTTCAAGCTTGGTGCAGATATTACTTCTTCTGGTAGCCAGTCCCAGTGCTCTACAATCGTCTGGCTGAAGAAGAATTTTTTAGTGTCCAATAAAGTTTCAGACTGTGTCCTCTTAAAAGTACAATTGCTGCTCTCTGGAAGAAGGTTTGCTCGTCTATATTCTCAAGTCCATGTAAAATTTTGTAGGTCTCAATGAGGTAACCTCTCAATCTTCTTATTTCTAAGGAAAATAAACCCAGCTTTTGAAGCCTTTGTTCATATGGCATTCTAGCTCTACTTCTGATGAGTTTAGGAGATCTTTTTTGTACTTTTTCCAAGCATTTGATGTCTTTTTTTGTAATGGGGACTCCAAAACTGGATACAATATTCTAGATGTGGTCGAATGTATTATTGTGCAGTACCTTGAAACTATCAATATCTATGTGCCTGAAACTTCTTTTTATCATACCAAGAACTGACATTGCTTTACTTGCTGCGTTTCTACATTGCTGGCTTCACTTCAGATCTTTATCAATCCATATTCCCAAGTCTTTCTCCATTTAAATCTCTTTTAGGTTCACAACATCCATTCCATCCCTTAGATGATAGTTCATTGTCTTCCTTGGCCCAATTTGCATAAGTTTGCACATGGAAGCATTCAATTTTAATAGCCATTCCTTTGATCAATCTTGTAGCTTATCTAGATCCATTTTCCTCACTTTGTATTTTTCTCCATATTTTTTGTGTCATCAACAAACATCTTCACAGAACTTTCTCTCATGTTTGGTGTCGTATTTACATAGATCAAAAATAACAGTAGCCCTTCATTTAGACTTCAGAGTTTGGATATTCGTCAATTAAACATTCGTTCTCTTCGAAATAAAACTGCGGTCTTCGAGAACATTCCTTGCATGTACTTGCCGTTATTGAGATCTGGCTTCAATTTATTGGCATAGGCATTCATTTCTGATCTTACTTCCCCAACCTTTTCTATGCTGTATGAGTCTTGGTGCAGTGATAAAGGCAAAGGCGGAGATCTTGCTTTAGTTTTTTAGTCATACATCTCGCTGCACAGGTTCACTTTAACCTATTCCAGTACTCAAGTCTTTGAGATCCTGGTTTCTACTCTCATGTCTGGCAGCAAACAGGTATCACTTGTGAATATTTATCTTTGACTTGTGAATATTTATCTTTGACTTGTGAATATTTATCTTTGACTGATTTTCTTAGTGAATTTTAGTCACTACTTGAATGTTTCATTTCTCCCTTCTGAAATAGTTATTGTGGGTGACTTTACTATTCATTTTGATGTAGCTAGTCATTGTTCAAGTCAAGATTCGAGTGAGCGTAGCATTTGCGTATAAATCTGCGATAAAGCATTCGAAATTTCTTATTCCATCAGATCGCCTTAACTCTTCATCGACGTCGTTGTGATAATTATCGCCAGAATCTCGAAATAAATTTATGCTATGGTTCGAATTTGAATCCACATGACCTTTCGCTTGACAATTTGTATAGCGCCGCTTTTCGAGAAACTAATCAGAAGCGGGCTCTGCGTTTGTCTAAATGGTGTTAAAGTTAATTTACAAAAGTTCACCAACAAACAAAGCAGCGTTCGGATTACTGGAAAAGATGATAGTATGTAGAGGTTCGTAGTTGGAAAAAAGAGGATAATAAGGAAGATTCTCGATGCGGTTGCCATTTGTGAAATCGAATGAGTGTTTCAGTATGGATGTTAACAGATGCATTACTTCGATACTGGAACAATGGCTTGAGAACTGGGAAGAATGAAGAAGATGCATTCAGCTATTGTAGATATTGGGAGGGAAAGAGGACAATCATATTATATATATATGTTATATATATAATACATTAGCCACCAAAAGCAAAAAGTATCCGCGCACACATGTATGCGATCTCGCGATGAATTATTATCTAAAATCGCTGTATTGCTGTTATTTAGATTTAGTAGCTCATAAGCAACTAATGGTAAGCATCGTCTGGAAAGGGTTTTGTAACCGGGTGGACATGTTCAGACTGACCGATATATTGGTAATTTGTCACCAAATTACGGTTAGACGGATTGTGAGAGAAGGTGTCAGAGTTTTTCTCGAATCTAAGCAGTATTACGCTAGTCTAAACGACACTGACGTATGACTTGATTGAGCAAATACTTAATTCTTAGTCCTTTCTCTACATATCGGGCAACGCGGCTTCTCTACACATCTCTGTCCATCGTCAGTCGTCTTGGCTTATCTCTAGCCAGTTCTTTTTGGCCTTTCCCTTCTTTTCCCATCAGCGATCCAATTCAACGTCTGGTAGCCTCTTTCCTATTAAAAGTTTATCTAACAACTTCTGTCTTGGCTTCTCTTATTATAGGCCTATTATCTATTTGTACTTGCACTGTCCGCTGTCCTAATGTTTATTTGATATTTTGTCAAATCATACATGTAAAAATATGTACAAGCCAGATCGTCAGGCTCCATACAATAGAATGCTTTTATACTGACTATTATGATGACTTATTTGTTATTATTTCTGCACAACCCTCTGAATGTCAAAAATGAAGAAAATTAAAAAGCTTGTGTGATTTTCACTCTCTTAAGGTACGATTTTAAACAAAGCAATTTACCATCTTGTAAAATCGAGAGTCGTAATAGGCAGTCAAGAGAACTGTATGGCAGAATTAGCGTGAGAGAATTGTAATTTATGATTTGTATTTGCTGCAATTTTATAGCGTTGGTGTCTAGTGCGCGGTGCCTCAACAGATGGCGCAGCAAAATCGAGCCGTAGTCAGAAAGTCGGTCGGCTGAAACAGAGAGGCAGCTTTTGGGAAAGAAAAATCTCTTGGGCTTGCTATTACGTAGGTATTTGTTCCGAGAAAAGGCTTTCTTGTGTAATATCTAGATTGCCTCACTGACTTAAATGTTTTACGAATGGATCTTCGAGATCTTTGGCAAACGCATTGGTCTTCAGTCACCTTGATTACCGTAACTCGCTTCTTTTTTGTTATCACAAAATCAAACATGCAGAAACTCCAGAGCGTTCAGAACCCCTCGCTAGAGCCATAACTAATACATTTCAGCGAAGTCATTCAAAATGGACCAAATCCAACTTTGTTCCCGCTCGGTCAAATGTGACCAAGTGGAATCATTTGGCAACCGTAGTGGCAGCAAACCAGGTTGTGACATTTATAAGAAAGCGGCTATCAGCGTATCGCATCTGCCTCAGCGACAGACCTGCACGAGACAACACATCTTGCTAAATAAAACAATAATACCTGCATAGGTCTGTGTACATTTAGATGAACAGTTTCGTTATTCTTTCAGCCCTTGCTCAGATAGTTACTGCATAAGAACATCTGTTGACCTTTCCAGCTGAAGAATTTCTTGAGTGCATCCTCAGAGCTACAAATATGGTGAAACTCAATTTGTGTTCAAAAGACGTCATTGGGGCCATCTTATCGATCGCCCATATAAACAATGGCGTAGAGCATAAAGAGCCCTCTAGATGCGAACCCGCAGCCAACTGTAGACGAAGTCGATTCCGTATTGAATTTAAATTGGTTTCCAAACGCAAGAGAGACAATTTTGAGAAGATTTCTGAGTGCCATGGTCTTCCACATATTGCCTTACATTATCAAACTCATAATGCCTATGTAAATACCATATATGTATACATAAATTCCTCGATTTAATATTATTTGCCTGCTATGCAGAGTTAGTCTTTCTGAAAAAGTATACTGGCCTCGTCAACCTTAACAGTCTCCTATATAGCCACCTTTTCCTATATAGCCACCTTTTCCTATATAGCCACCTTTTCCTATATAGCCACCTTTCCCTATATAGCCACCGGGTTGGCCTACTTGTTTCATCTCTAGTCGATTAGCATATATTTAACCTACTCATTAGAAAGTGAATGCGTATTCCTGCTGAACGTTAAGCAGTCTTTCTGTTTGAATGTTGTCCAAACTAAAACATTAGGCACCCTGTCTTGCGAAGCTAAGATTGAATAAAGAAGCGTTGACTCTGTGCAAAAGAATTTATTAAAAGAGAATGTACCTTTGACTAAAATGCAGAAGAAAACTACAGAGATATAAAAACAAGCTAAGACACTTGGCGTAGTAGAAGAAGAAACTGATTCAGACTGGTGGATTCATCGGTGCACTGCTAACTCTTGTTCCTTCTACTACTACTACTACTACTACTACTACTACTACTACTACTACTACTACTACTACTACTACTACTACTACTACTACTACTACTACTACTACTACCACTACTACCACTACTACTACTACTACTACCACCACTACTACTACTACTATACTAACAACAACAACAACAACAATAATAATAATATTATTATTATTATTATTATTAAATTTAATAATAGTAATAATTTAATAATATTAATAATAATAACCTTCGAATAAAAATAATAATATTAAACCCTATTTCTAAACTCAACTTTAGGATGTTCTGAAACCAGTTCTTAGTTTAGGGTGTTCCAAGACCAGCACTCATTTCATGGTGTGTAAAGGCTAGTATTCAATTTAGAGTTTTCAAAACCAGTACTCATTTTAGGATGTGCCAGAAGTAACTCTTCTTTTGTGGTGTGCTAGTAGTAACACTGTATTATACTACTTCCGAACAACTGGCCATGGGTTGCCGTATAACCGAGGGACGCGGGAGCCTTCGGCGTTATCTTGGTACGTGAGCCATATTCTGCAGTCTACCCGTGAGGAGTTGGAACCAGGCAAGTCCAGGAAATATAGAAGTGGAAGCTCGTCACATCTTCTAACAATAGACACTAGCATGACCAAATGGCACACTCCAAGTGATAACCTCACTGACCAAGTTGAAAAGTTATAATATAGGCCCCTACATTAACATAATATACATATGTGAGATAAGATACATGGGCTGTGATCATGATTCACTTCAGTGTTAACTAACTAAAGCAGTTGAGCCCTTGGCTACGAGGTAAAGTAGAGTTGATTATGTTTGATTACGGTGCCCAAACCTAAAACAAATCTGCATGGCCGGATTGGCCCCCTGGATCTGCCGACAATGTCTATAATTCCAGGATCGAAAGCGTAGGCGATTCGCCCCGTGAGAAGATGCTGGTGCTGCGGAGGAGTGCCGGAGACATGTAGATTGGCTGCAGCACCAATGTGCACTGTAAGCTTATGTGGGCGTTTAGCCTACGGGGTGTCGACGGCATTGAACATTCGTCGTTTCTGCCTGCCTATCTTCCTTCTTTCCTCCATCCCTCCCTCCATCCATCCATCCCTCGCTCGCTTCCTTCCTCCTTTGCTCTTTTCTTCCTACGACGACAGTGATCGTGTTTCGACGATAAAAGGGCAGCGTACCCGTCTCTAGCGAAAGTTTTCAGTTGCTGTCCTGCTGCCTGTGATCCGTGTTTCTGTCACAGCGGCTGAACGACGGTTAAAGCTCAAGAGGTCGGCAGGGAAACGAGGAGTGATTGCATAATGAAACAGACATGCAGCTGTCTCTATCTCATCGTCATGTATTCCGGTAGGACGAACAGATCTTCTCATGATTCTGCTTAGACTATCTAATTCACTTAGACAAATTTATAAAATACAGCAATACAGGAGTCGCATGTAGGTGCAGGACAATAATGCGTTCGACTGCTTAACCGCGTATATCTGAAACTGATACAAAAGACCAGTGCACCGGTTCCCACTGAAATTTAAATGTCATTGCAAATGCTGTTTTTCTGAGTGGCGTCTATACCTGGGAAATGGCGCACGATGCGCCATGGTTTCCAGAGAGTGTGTAATATATCGGAGACAGCGATTCAACAAGTGCTATGTTCCACATGTTCTTAGTAACAGCTTAGCCAAACCTTTCCGCCTACCGTAATTATTGAAATGTATAACTTCGTTGCGTCTACGAGATTAGTCATAATAACCATCAGTTATATCTCTTGCAATATCTCTTCGATAGCAACTAGTGTATTGAAACGTTGAAAACTACGAAATAAAATACTAAAAAATATAATTTAAAAAATAATAATGTTTGTTAGTATTTCAAGTCTGTTTCATTTGTGTTTCACATAACTTCTTTAAATGGAGCAGAGACCAACATTGTCCTAAATTGCAACTTCGTTGCTTCTTGCTTAAAATCCGATGAAGTTGACATATTTGGATTTACAATAATTTATTTATTGCAATTTTATATAACCTTCAGCTTCTAGACGTCTTCTATAATTGCTATCGTATCATGGATTACACTGTAATACAGGTCTATTAGGGTACATATTACAATAGGCTTAATTGTCTTTCCTCGTGCAGATATGCTCCTGTTCCTGCTTCTGCTCTTGCTGCTGTGGCCTTCATAATTGTCAGTTCTTACAAATGACGACAGTTCAATGTCTCGACATCCATTCTAAGATTTGTGCATCATGAGTCTAATTTTCTTCGATACCACTTATGCTATGCATAGATAGAGAACCACTGTCTATGTGATAATTCGCAATTGTGAATTTTATTGCCTGTGTGATAATTCGCAGTTGTGAATTTTATTGCCTGTGTGATAATTCGAAGTTGTGAATTTTATTGCCTGTGTGATAATTCGCAGTTGTGAACGTATGACTTGTACTATTTCCAGTGGCCGGAGTATTCAGCGTTTCCACCCAAAAGAATGTTTATGAAATGACGGAGGACAAAGTCGCTGCGCATCAAAAGTGAGTCTCATTCTGAGCGGCCCATGATTAAGCCTTAGTTTTAAGTGGCCGGTGGAAACCCAGGACCCTTCCTATCTATCTTAATTCAAACAGTCCTTTTGATAGATCCAATTATTTGGTCCTAAAAGTGTGACCCTGTAGCCTAATGACTGAGCGCTTGTCCTGTAGTACGTAGTGGGAGGGTTCCAGGCTCCCTGAGACAGTTAATGTGTGTTCTGTATAAACGTGTACTTGCTCAACGCTAGCTAGCAATGCTATATCATTAGATAATGGTGCTAAATAAATAAAGAAAAAGTCTCGTGTATTTTTTGGAATTTTCGATGCTGTGTGGACAAAAAAGAACTGAGCCAAACGAACTGGATTGAACAGCCATTGCATTAGAGCTAAGACGCCCCGCAAATCTGTTTTGAATGTGATTGTAGTTGCAATAACATATTTATATAGGCCTAGCGCTCTTTCATAAGAAACCTCATAGAGGCGGTCCTCTTCTGACAAAACATAACCACGATCGACCAAAATGGTCCTCAAGCGCTTACGGAATAGAGGCAAAGAAATACTAAAGTGCTGATGTTGTGATTTGCTAGGCAACCTATTCTAGAAAGTTGAGCCAACCACGACGAAGCTTCTATGCCAGACTATGGAAGTTTTGGGCCGATGGGACAACCACATCGTCTTGCAGAAAAGAAGCAAATGGATTTATGACAAGGAATGACCAAGAACATAATTTCCTTAGATAAGATGAAGCACAGCCTGTTTGACAATTACGCATATGCGATGAGGTCGTAAGGTCAATGCTCATTTGCATGAGTAAATAGTACAGTTCCTTCCTTGTGAAACCTAGATATACCATCGATCAGCGGAGCCACAGCATTTAGAACATACTGCAGATGGTTAACTCAAGAAAGAGTTGGGCCTGCATAAATAACACTGTAGTAGTCAACCCTGGTGCATCAGGGTTGTGGCGACTTGAGTTGTAAGCGAGGGCGTATTCTTCGAATCTGACGCAGGAGATAAGAAGACGTATGAAGACATACTCTCTTCACATGCTGCTCTTAGAAGGTCAATTTCTTGTCTGTGATCAAATTCACGCCCAATAGCAGCAAAAGAAACACTGCGGCGATTCGGGCACTTGGACAGATCAGTTTTGCAGACCTATCCACAGGTAACAATTACACTACAATTACAATCACCAAGCCAGATGAACTGGTTTTCCCAGTTTTCAGCTGGAGGCGGATGTACGTATATCCAGGCGCAAAAAGCCTTCGATGCTTGAAACATTTTTTCATATTGTAGCCGTGCCTGTGCGGTACAGAAAACTGCTGTGAAATTAATATTGCGCTGCTTAGTCAGCAGGTTTTAAGCTTGCTATTGAATGGGAAATTTCCCTGAACTTTGAGAAGCAGCCTACTTCTTCGGTCGATTTGATATTCGCAGATTGTTTGAAAGAATCGTTGCCACCAGGACCTTCACAGCTTGTTTTGTCTAAAGAGGAAACAGAGTATTTCTCCTCTGATGAAATTACAGATCTAGCAGATATCCATGCGATTTGCTATTCTACCTAAAACTGGTTACGAGACGTTGCAAACACAAAGTAAAATAAGTTTTCAAGTAACTAACAAAGACCAGATAAAATTAATGTAAAAAAGAAGGTAAGAATTACAAAGAACTGCACAGATATGAGCGCCCTTGCCAATAACAATAACAATAACAATAACAATACCAATAACAATACCAATACCAATAACAATACCAATAACAATACCAATACCAATACTAATAACAATAACAATAACAATAATACAATGACCATATACAGCTGAGTGTCAAGCAAAGTTTGTACTTATATCTTGAACTTCGTACATTTGACAATAAGACGAACACATATCCTTAAGTCAGCATGAAAAAGCAGCCACGGATATGAAGAAGAGGCAACTTCATTCACTTAGCCTCGGCACAGGACCCTCTTTCCCTATGCCAAAATCTGGAAAGAAATTTCTGCTCTGACTAGAATTTGAACCCATCACTTCGAATGACAATTTCTATAGCGTCGCTCAATGACAATTAATCAGAGAGTCTCTTTACGTTTATCTAAATGTTATTTAAGTTCATTAGCAACAAAAGTTCATCAATAAGTAAAACAATGCTCAGACGACTAGAAAAGATTTTAGCACTCAGAGGCTCATAGTTGCTAAAAGAGAAGAAGTCTGTGTTACCAAGGAATGATGGATACTGTAGGATGTGTAAGCAACTGCATTATCTACTTACTTACTTACTCGCTTAGTTGTAGAAATTTTCGATCGAAGATTGGAAGGCGAAGGAAGGAAAAGAAAACGGTGTACAAAGAGGATGTTTGTACTACGGATTGATTATTGCAGAATCTATGGCAGGCATTTGATATTGTCTGAAGATTTGCATAGGTTCTGCTCGGTCTGATCCTTCTTTCTGCACTGCTGGTGTTCCACGGGGATCTGTCCTTGCACTCTTATTATTCACAATCTTCACATCATCAGTCAGCCGCACAGCCAACCACTTTGGAGTGAAGTTACAGCAGTACGCTGATGACACTCAGCTTTACATTGCTCTGTCACCCACTGATCAGTCAGGCAAAGAATGCATCTCTTCTATTCATGCATGGTTTTGTTTCAATGTTTTGGCCACAAATCCAGGTAAATATGAGGCGAACATGTTTGGCTCATGCCAACGTCTGCGTTCTCTCCCTTCACATTCCAGCACTGACCTAGCTGGCATTGCTGTTCCGCTATCAAACATGGTCAAAACACTTGGGTAATTTTGGACAGCAATCTCACATTTCGACCTCGCATAACAAACCTCTGCAAATCTTGTTTCTATCATATCAGGGTATTACCTCACATCAGGTCAGCTCTTACCAAAGACTCTCGCCTCGAATATGCCAAAGACTCTCGCCTCGAATATGCCAATGCGGTTGTAACAGGTATCCCAAATCTTGAACCCAAAAAGCTCCAACGCATCCAAAATTCCCTGGCTTGTGTGGTGCTGCTTGCATCTCCTCACACAAATTCCTTAGCTCTATTAAGCCAACTGCACTGGCTTCCTGTGGAATTCTGGATAAGATTTAAGCTAGTCTGTCTGACTTATAAAACTCTTACGATGAGTATTCCTACCTACCTTCAGTCACTAGTCTCTCCTTCCATCCCTCCCCACAGCCTACGATCTTCAGGGACGGGTCTCTTGGCTGAGCCACAATGCAGAACTGTCCTGGGCTCTCGTGCATCCCACACCGTTGCCCCTAAGGAATGGAACCGTCTACCAATGTTTCTCCGAAGCTCGAACTCCTTTTATTCTTTCAAAAAACGCATGAAAACTCATTATTTCTCGCTCGCTTTCAAACATCTGGATGTCTAACCCTTTTCACCTGGTGACTGAGTATCCGCGCCTTCGATTTGCGTTTCGGTGTGACTTTGAGCGCGTTATAAATTTTCGTAATAATAATAATAATAATTATAGGCCCTAATGCGCTTTATTTTTTCGCCCATATTATTATAGTGCGTTTTTTAATGTTTGCCCTTTTTTATTTCGCGCTTTGATTGCGCACTTTTGATTTCGTCTTTTGTAATTTCGCCCTTTTGATGGTGGACCATTCGCACGATATCAAAAAGCCTGAATGGTAGCAAAAAATTGCGTCCCTTGTTTGGTTGGACCACTGGTGTTACTCATAAGCACCGTAACTTGAAGCTGGACATCGCACTCCGTGAGGGCTCCAATAGCTTCACAGAAGTGAACTCCTTCAAGGCAACTAAGCCTGAATTGATCATTCACCTCACAATTCAAGCACCAGATTTGAGCCCCACACGTCAATTGGATCGAAAAAACATATGTTTTGATTTGGATTGTAAAGTTGTGCTGCTTGTTTTTTTTATAAATCGTCGCTAGTTTAACCGGACTGTGCTTCATTTCCAGAAATGTTCGAGAACTCGTGATTCAGTTATTGTGCAACGCCCTTGAGGCCTCAAATTCTGCCGCCGACGGAAAACAGGGATTGAGGAGGGGCGATGACCTTCTGCTAACCTCTGAGGACCTTGACCTGCAGGCCTCTCTGAACGGCATTCGCTGCCAGATGCGTCCACAGGCGGCAGTCGACGACGACGAAGACGACGACGAGGGGAGTAATGTGCATTTGAGACGCCAGGTGGATCCACTGCACTCGTGCATCGAGGCTAAATGCTCTAGCTTGAATTCCGGAAACTACCTCGATTGCATCTACCGCCACTGCATCTCTGGATTCCAGCTCGGGCTCAGAAGCCTGTTTCTAGCATTCAAAAGAAATGCCCGAACTTCGGCAACAACGGACGCCCTCAAGACGACCAAAGCGGAAGGTCACTCGATGCTCAGAGCCCGTTCCTTGGAGGAAGCCGGCGAAGGGAGAGGTCGTGTAACGGCAAACGCCGGCAGCAGCAGCAGCAGTCTGGCAGCTGGGCTGCGAGTGATGAGGAGAGGCTTCAACGACATAGCCGACGTCTGCGTACAGCATCACTGCGGCTCCCTTCAACCGGACTCGATGAATTTCTTCAGCTGCGTCGAAAGCCACTGCGCCTTTCGATAATTGTCCGACGAGTGCATCCAGCGAGTTCTTCGATCGTAGCCGTGTACTTCCTACGTAGGCAGAGTCAAGCAGTCTCTGTGTCTACCTAAAACAGACGCCTACAGTATTGCAAAGGCCCTTGCATTAAAGTAATAATGTAGTTCTCTCACGTGGTGGTCTAATTGGCTCAAGAGGTGAAGTAAACCTTTAAAATAATGTCACTTGCAATCGACGATTACAATAAATCGCATTCAGTTCGAGCGGTCTTAATGAAAATGGAGAAAACAGGAGCTTATTGTCGTAGTAGCTTCAGCCTTTCCCTTTCCCATCTTCCATCGTAATCCCCGTCGGGTAAATTTTTATCGTAGTTCCGAGATTAGGACTGGTCAGCTTCCGGGATATAAGGCCACTATAGACGCGACGGTATTATGCCGGCGCGAGATGGGATCAGACAGCCCGATCCATAGTCGCGATGCCCCCTGCCGTCAGCCTTCTCATAAAACCGTTTCTCGCCAACGACTGTGGTGAGCAAACAGATTATCGACCAGAGAGGAAGAGAAGGAGGAAGAGAATGATGTGAAGAGAAAGAAAGGGACCTACTCCCACCTCGCCCACCACAAGAGGAGGGCGCTGGTGGCCTTAGGAATCATCTATCAAAAGGTTTTTAAGAAATCCCGCCCGTGGTTGGAGGAGTCAGCTGGAAAGCGAAGCCCCAGGAGTCGAATGATTCTCATCAATAACAAACATCAACGGTGGCGGCAGCGAGATGAGTCCCCTTGAAGCGAACGCCCTGTTAAGCAACGATTAGCTTCCATGAGATGCCAAGCGATTTCCGAACAATAAATCTGTCAGCCAGTCTGTAACAGCACTAAACTGACGCAGCCGAGATGAAGTGATTATAACAAAGTCCAAGCACACAGATTATTGGACCATAGAAGCTGAATACCCTGATGCAAATTATAGCTACAGGCGAAAGCCGTTGACGCAATCCTAGTGTTACCTTCCCTTGCGATTAATAATATTGTGCTATACAGCATCGTTCGTCGGAGTTCGATCTCTCGTGTAGCTAAGCCTTTAGCCAACTTCATTTGTTCCTCCTCGGTATTATAAGCATAATCGAAGGCAACTGATGCCCGCTTCACATAGGCTAAATTTAGGCCTACTTGTCGTACGTAAAATCTTCATAATTTCTCTTAGTGCAAGAATAATAGAATAATAGCTTGGCCTAATAAAATGCACGTGGAAGGGCGCAATACTCGCATCAGTTGGCACTTAGAACAAACGAACATCACCACCACAATAGTAGTACACACGTGTCTGTGTTAGCGCATTTGAACATGTGTGAAAAACAATTTCATGGCGATAATGACTATAACCATTCTTCAGAAAAATAACGCATAGATACATTGAATTTTAAAAGCGAAGCTCGGTGCTACTGAACAAGTCTACTTTGTAGCTGTACTTAGTCGGCGTTTAAAAATTTGATGTGATTTCAATGAGTCTTTTCTAGATCGCATTCAAGTTTATTTCGTTAGCCTCTGTTAGTTCCACGTACGGAAAAATCCGCAGGATCAGACATCCTACTCGTTGTATGGCTACCATGATTTCATTGGCTAATGCCTTCGTATCTCGCTTCGACTTGATTACTGAGACTAACTTTTCACTGCAAATGGTTCAGAGCTCTCTGGCTAGCACAGAGAAATTCCAATGCATGGCCTTCAAACTACAATCATTACACCGCAACTTCATTTTGAACAGAAAGTCCAGTTCTTAATCTATGTTTCATTTTTATAAAATATCGCATTTAAGTCAGCCTGCCTATCACGTTCTCATGCTCACCTCAAAGTTTCCACTCAAGCCAGATTCGTAGAGAAAACAACGACTGCCATGGTAGGTAGTTTGGGCTTCGCTGAGTTTTTCAAGGGTCTCTAAAATTCGAGAAAATCGATATTCGACAGTCAGATCTAAAAAAATTTCAATACAATATTAGTCCTACAAGGAGCACCTCGTAAAGCTTAATTAGGAAGCCTTGAGACCGGCGTTAGCCTTGTTTGGCTCACGATGAGTGGTATAAAAGTTTCTGGAAATCGTTGTCTGTTTATGGTTTCTCTGCAGTCTATAAGTTCGTTCGAACAGGCAGATCAGATCCACCGTAGCTAATATTCTATTTGATCTCTTGGATTTCGACTCGTTCTGTGCAAAAGACCACGGGCATTGGCACAGCAGGGTCAGAGGTCATGCACCACTTGAAACCTTCATTTAATAGTCGTTTAATCTGAGATAAGTGTAATTGTTTAGGAAAGGACAAATTTTCCGGAGACCGTTAATGACATCTATAACGCCAAACGTCTTAGCTGGTACTACTACTACTACTACCATTACCACTACCACTACTACTACTACTACCACCACCACCACTACCACTACTACTAATGCTGCTACTACTACTACTACTACTACCACTACTACTACTACTACTACTACTACTACTACTACTAATAATAATAAGTTATGATTATTATTTTTTCCATTAGCAACAGTGTGCTTTTAATTACTGAACGAAGGAAGGGGCAGGTCTACCGCTAACGCTAGCCTTCCAATGTCAAACTTTTAATCACGCTCACTGAAGCTGAACATGAATGAGAGGCCAACTAATGGTTCAGCCGGCGTCATCACCAGATTAAGGCAAAGATCCTCCAACGGACAATGCATCTGTAGAGTATGCTGGGAGTCTTTTAAGACTCATGCCTCTGACGGCACCGTTACCACCGGCATGGACCTCGATTCGCCCCTTGTGCGGGATCAGACCAGCCATCTGCAAACGCCTCTTCAGTACAAGCGACCGCATCACAGTCGCCTCCTACTGATTTTGCAACAAGCGCACAGATCGCCTCCGCACTTCCAATACCCGAGGTTGAAGCACCTCTGCCCACTATGGTGCCACGCCTTATACATCCTGCTTCACCTGGTCCTCTGATAAAGAGAATCCCAAGAACAGCAAGACCATCTTGTGCTGCTCTCCTGGGGGATCTAATTCAGGCCATCATACGAGAACCGAATTGTGTTGGTAAATGGTCTGATCTGCTGGCATTCGGAGGAGCGGTTTTGGTGAAGCCAAGGAGAGGTAGAAGGAAACGCAACACGACGAATGTGATCCTGTACCGTATTTCTGACTGGAAGTCAAAGGGAGCTATCCATTCGAACACTGTCGGAATGGATTCACCATCATCTCGTAAAACCAGAGTAACGAAATGCGACCCAACAAGGTTTTTGGCGTCGGCAGTTGCCAGTAAGCTCGAAGAAGCCAACTACAAGGCTGCTATCCGCCTCATATGCAGCGATGATAAGCCAGCTTTGGACATACCGGAAACACTAGCCGCGCTAAAAAGCAAGCACCCTCTGCGCCGGGGGACAGAAGGATACCATGCGATCCGAACAGCTCTGACCGCTTCGCCGCTTTGCAGACATATAAAGAAGAAGTTCCTAGGGCGATTTCTTCTTTCCCGGCGGGTTCGGCTGGCGGCCCAGATGGTATAACTCCGCAGCACCTAAAGGACCTCGGGGACTCCGGAGTGGACAACAACATCGGCCAACATTTATGCGACCTTGTCAATCTGCTTTTGAAGGGAGGTCTTCCAGAAGAAGTGAATGAAGTGATCTACGGGGCAAACTTGATAACTTGATAACTCCGAGCAAGAAGGACGGAGGCATACGACCTATTGCGGTGGGTTATGCGTGGCGCCGCCTGGCGGCTAAGTGCGCGAATTCGTACGCTGTGGCAAGGCTGGCTCATCAGCTCGCCCCTATTCAGCTGGGGGTTGGTACTCCGGGAGGCGCCCAGGCAGCTGTTCATGCGACACGTCGTTGGGCATCTACAATGCCTGAAGACAACGTCCTGGTCAAGCTAGACTTTTCCAATGCCTTCAACTCGCTGCGCAGAGATTCGCTTCTAGAGGCCGTGGCCAGAGACATTCCAGAGCTCTACCGCTTTGCTCACGCTGCCTACTCCAGTCGGCCGCTCCTGCTGTACCGCTCCAAAGGCAAACGTTCGGAAGAGGGGACCCAGCAAGGCGATCCCATGGGCTCCATAGAGTTCTGTCTCGCACAACAACCTCTTCTGACAAAGTTGAGGTCGCATCTCCGAATCGGATATCTATTGACCTCACGTTGGATGGTAGCAAGGAGACAGTGGCCGCCGACGTCCAACTTATTATGCAAGAGTCTAAGAACCTGGGACTGCTTCTGAATCGTAGCAAATGCGAGATTGCGTGCCGCGATATCCTGGCTTAGAACGAGGACCCTGCTTTCCACGTGTTTAAGAGCATGACTTTCGAGGAGATGACTCTGCTGGGCGCGCCGTTGATGCCAGGGTCCAGCTGTCGACAGGGCAACTGGAATGAAGGCTGACGAGCTTGAGAGAGCGATTACAAGATTATCTCTGCTTCACGCACATGACGCTCTGGTTCTGCTGCGGAACAGTCTAAGTGTTCCAAAGCTGTTATACTTTATGCGCACATCCGTTTGTGGTGACTCACCGAGCTTGACTCGGTTCGACCACTTGCTGAGAGACGGTCTATCAAATATTTTAAATGTGGACCTTGGTGATGACCATTGGCAAGAGGCTTCGTTGCCGGTGAGAGATGGTGGTCTGGGAATTCGCTGTGTATCTACGCTGGCGTTATCCGCCTTTCTGGCTTCTGCTGCGAGCACCAACGAACTTCAGGCTTGCATTCTGCCACCGGAATCGGCTGATATGCAATACGAACTCGTGAGCTCAGCACTCAATGCATGGATGGCCCTAACAGGTGCAGAGTCACCAATGGGAGCAGCATCACACCGCCAAAAAGTTTGGGATACTCATTGGATAAGCAAGGCCTGCACGGATCAGCTTGAGTCCGTTAGCAGTCCAAGCGATTGCGCTCGCCTCCTTGCCTCACGAGCACCACATTCTGGTGATTGGCTACTGGCTCCCTCTGTATCTGCTTTGGGACTGCGTCTCTCAGATGAGGAGATACGGTTGGCAATTGGGGTAAGACTGGGCACAACACTTTGCGAACCGCATTTAAGCCACCACTGCGGAGGAAAAGTCGACGTCAGTGGACTACACCTACAGCCTGGTTTGCAGAGCAGGAGGCGGCAAACAACAACGGCACAGTATGTTGAACGACGTCATTTGGACAGCGATGAACAGAGCCAAAATTTCTGCACAGAAAGAACCTCTGGGCCTTTCGAGGGAAGACGGAAGACGCCCTGATGGTGTGATGCCCATCCCTTGGTCGCGTGGTTGGTGCCTAGCATGGGATGTCACAGTACCGGACACCTACGCAACGTCTCATCTACCTCACACATCGGTCAGAGCAGGTGAAGCTGCCGATCGCGCAGCCTCGTCCAAAAGGATGAAGTACGCCATCACCACTCGCTCTCCCGCCTTTGTGGCGGTGGCCTTGGATACCAGCGGAGCCTGGAGCAAGGAAGGACTGGAGTTCATCACAGAATTAGGAAGTCGGACAACAGATGCAACCCATGATCCTCTAGAGACCTCGTTCTTGTTTTGGCTGTTCAACGAGGAGATGCCATCTGCCTCTCCGGAACGTTGCCATCATGCTCTGAACTCTCTGATGAACTAATTTGAAGTCAACCCGCAGAACTATAATAATAATAATAACAATAATAATAATAATAATAATAATTAAAAAAAAAATAATAATAATAACAACAATCTTACAATAATAATAAACAACTTACAATAATAACCTAGTTATCCTAGGTTCCATAATAATAATAATAATAACAGTCATAATCATAGTCACGATCATGATCACAATCATAATCATATCCCTACTTATAATAATAATAATAATAATAATAATAATAATAATAATAATAATAATAATAATAACAACAACAACAACAACAACAGCAACAACAACAACAATGATAATCTGAAGAATATCTATCCCTGTTCGAATAGGTCGCCTCCCTTTATGATTACAAAGTACGTTACCCACACAAGTCTTATGTTAACGTAATATTGCGCAAATTTCTAGCGCGTGTTTGTAGTGGTAGTTTCTCTGATATTACAATAATGAGTCATCGGGTTGTTGACCTGTTTGTGCACAAAATGATCATGTTCTTGTGCACTCGGAGTGCGTCTAACTCTCACGCATTGATCAGTGCTTCTGACTGTTGGATGCGTCTCTGCCACGCATTGAAGGCGTGCTGCGAGTGGTATGACGTCGGCTGCAGAACAATTTTTCACGTGAGCAACTGATCTGTTTTCGTGGCGGGAAAGAGCCTATAAAATGCGGTCGCAAATTCTTTGTTAAGGCAGCACGAAAAGATTTTGTAGCTGTTTTTTGCCGTGTTATTAGTTGATTATCTGAGTTACAAATACCCTTGACAGATTCGAAGTCTGAGTTCCTATGGTGCACCACTCTCCGACGTCACCATCTACTCGACAACAGTTCATACGCCGTCAGCGAGGCAGTAGTTCGACCAGCCGACACCATCCGCAACCTTGGGTTAAACTTTGACAGCTGTTTGACCAGGTCGGCCCATGTGAGTCAACTCGTTCGGGGCTGTTTCTATGAACTGCGTCGTATAAAATCCATCCGCAGACTGATTCCTACCTCGACAGCCATCACCTTGGTCAACAGCTTCATAGTCTCCAGGGTTGACTACTGCAACAGCCTACTGGTGGGGCTGCCTGCTTGCCAGCTAGATCGGGTGCAGTCAGTGCTAAACTCTGCCGCACGTCTGATCTACGGCCGGACATCATCCGATCATATTAGTGACCTGCTGCGCGACAATCTGCACTGGCTGCGCGTTCCTCACCGGATCACATACAAACTGTGTCTGATCATATACGAAGCACTGAATGGCCTCATGCCAGACTACATCTCTGAATTTTGTATTCGAGTCGGAGACAATGATAACAGATGTCGGCTGCGATCCTTGTCGAGGAACCAACTGCAGGTCCCGAGGCCTTCCACGCGGTTTGGCGAAAGCTCTTTCTCGATTACCGGGCCCACTGCGTGAAATAGCCTTCCCTACCATGTGAAGAACTCTCCATCCTTGGATACGTTCAAGAAAGGGCTTAAAAAGTTTCTATTTAAATTATCGTATAACTGGTTAATTTTCTATTGTCGCCTGAACTTATGTACAGCGACCTTTTCTTCGGCCTCGGCCGTGTTACGGCGCTATAGAAATTGTCTTATTATTATTATTATTATTATTATTATTATCATCATCATCATCATCATCATCATCATCATCATCCTATATGTTCATAGTAGAGTTCCGGAGAAGCAGATGGCGTTCCCACGCTGGACAGCTACGGAGAGTCTTTGAAGCAGGTAGCTGGTCTCCAGTGGATCGTGGTTATTATTATTATTATTATTATTATTATTATTATTATTATTATTCGTGCATTTAGAAACTGAAGTACTGTTGTAATTGAACTGTTTAGTTAATTATAAATACGAAAATCAAGAATTGTGTCTTATCTCGACTTGATCGGGTTAGTCGACAGTTCGAAGCCTAAGCTATTCCAGACTTTGAAAGATCGTCGATAGCTTCTCTCCCTCTAGTTTCTTTACGAATTGCCTCACCCACTGTTTCAAACCCTGATCTAATGCAGACTGCTCCTCTTCCCAACACTGTCTGTAATTAATTGCTAACTTATTGATTACTATCATGCTGTGGATTCTCGTAATGCAGATAGTTGGTAGACTTCTGTTTATGGGGTCCATTTCATGCTATCACCGAGCAGAAGAAGCAAGAGATACAATATGTCCCACATCATAAAGTTGTGTGTGTGGAGACTTTTCAGCCTAAGATGGCGGCAGACGTGCTCTTTCTAATCCAGCTTATGGGTCAGGGTCCATATATGCACACCAAACGACGTAGTAAGAGACTAATAGCAGTGCACGGGGTCTCTTCAAGCGGGTTAACTGAAAACGACTACCCCATTTTCAAATAGCGTTTAGTAAATCCTCAATATGTTGCACTGACAGTTCTAAACGCTGTTGTTGAGAACTTAGCCGACCTCTGTAAATTGCCCAGAAAAGCTCCTTGACGACAGTCGAAGGATATCATCAGTTAGGTTACTGAAAGTCAAAACTTTCTACATAGCACACGACAGACCAGCGCAATAAATCTTCACGATCTCTGCAAACAAATCTTTGCACCATACTATGTAGGCGCTTTTCTGTCAAGTAGCGGATGAGCACAAACCGGCCATGCACTATTACGCAATCGTGGATTTTCCTAAACCCGATGACTCATCACAACATAGTCCGCGCAAGCGCCCACGTGATAAAATACGAGTAAGTAATAATTACTGCTGATGTCAACCCGTCTGATCGCAGGGTTCTGCCATCCAATTACGCAACTCTCGTCACCTGTTCAGTGCGTGCCAGCGAGCACATGATCAGCGCGTACAAACATAATCGGTAGCCCTTTGACTAATCAAAATTTCTATGCAAGCGCGCATTCAACTCCGGCTGACTAAGAAGAGCAATTCCACGCTCAAAAGCACAAAGTTCTTTAGGAGCCCATGGCTGTGCCTCAAAGAATGCGTGTACTGGAGTGATGATGTTACAGACTTAAAAGCAAATACGAAGATGCTGACACATTCTCTGTAGTCCGTTTCATTCAGCGAGTTTGTAGCCACTTACACTTAAGAATTCCAGAAGACGAGTTGCTAGAATGGAAGATGTATGAGTTGTACGAGTTGGCAGAGTTGTGACGCTGGACAAATAGAGATTTTTAGTTTAGAAGTGGCTTGTAATTGTAAGCTACTTGATAAAATTGGCGACAGATATAAAAAGCAGGCAATCAAACAGTATCGTGATTTTATAAATTGCGATGGAGAAATTTGAGGCAGGATTTATCAAGACATTTATACTTGTGTCCTACATGTACATCCTGGAGAATGAAGAATCGAGTAAGTTACCACAGCTTATTTGTGAGCCACCTTCCAGCTGTCTGTTCTGATGTGGTGTATGAGTGCAGCTTCAGGCGTAAGAAATCGATGAAGGCAAATGTGCATGATCAATTTTTCCAGGCGGCCACTATTGGATCTATGCCTGGCTTATAGTGTGCGCCGCTGGTGGACAGCTAGGAATAAATGTGGGCTCAACATCGTTGTCAGAGTTAGGTTGACCACCTAGACTGTCCGATAAGAATCAAGACCTTTTTCGTTATGGTCAGACAATCAACCTATATCATTTTACGTTAGTTAGCAATCACGTAAACACAAACAAGAGACTGTCTAATAGCAGTTTAACTTGTCCTTATTCTGTTTCTTTTTATATAACGCGATTCTATAGCCTAGTTTTTAGTTCAGGCCTAATAGAATGCAATCTCGCACAGACCAGAGCGCAGGTCCCAAATGTCACTACCCACGCGGTAGGCCAGATCGCGCACGGGGAAAAACTTGAGGGACCATTGCTCAGAAGGAGAGATTTTTGACAGTGGAGTACCTGGACCGGGTTATGTATATGGCCCATGTCATGATTTGGAAAGATAAGATCGTAGCTGGATCGGAGATCCTCGAACTTTTATGAAGCTTAGTTCAGATTATCCATGTATATGTCGAAGTCACTTGTTATTATGAGTTCAGGAAGAGAAGAAACCAGGAACTCAAGCAGTGATTGGAATTCATTGGATGTCAGAAAGTGAAAGGAAGGGAGGACGGCAAACCCTAGCAAAGTCGAGAAGCCGATTACCGGAGTTCAAGGCAGCGATAACGATTTCAAGCGACTTTGGGGTTGGAATCGGTGAAGAGGAGCGAGGAAGTTTCAGGTGTATCTTGTGAAGGAAGGCAACTCCGTCCCCAAGTATATCCAGCCGAGGTTCATTTAGGAGTGAAAATTATGGAGCAATTATGCCCGATATGAATGAAGGTATGGCAGAGGCTTAAAGCAATATTTGCTGAGAGCAAGAATATCAACCGGTTTAGAGTGGGAAACAGGGAGGGAAACTTAATTATTCCAGATAGAATTAATATTAAGGTGCCAGAGGTTAGTAGTTTCAAGACGGTAAGACAAGATCATCCTTATAAGGATAAGGTCAACGTCATAAAGATAAGGTCAAGCTCAGTGTCACCAGAAAGAAGGCAAACTAGCAACAATCTTCGTATAAGAAGGAGTGCTTTTCTCGCAGAAGCCGAATTCATTCACTGCGGTCCTTGTCTAGCCAGTTCTCTTGGAACGGCGCTTGACTCGCCCAACTGTCCTGCTTATTGCTATGCACGTGAGTCAAACCACTGAGTTAGATGGTTAGGCCAAGGGGCCTACATCTGATGCAAACAGAGCATGCTGGAAGCAGGCAGTTGACGATGGAGCCGAGCTGCTTCACCTCCTGGAATAAACTCCCACCAGAATTACGACAGCTTACGAACTCATCATCACTTTATCCCTTGCACTCTCTGCGCAGGTCCTCCACTCAAAATTGAAAGCATTCGGAATCGTAATCGTAATCCCGAGATTTCTACAGCGCCCAACGAAAGCCGCGCCGCGGGGACCAGCTTATTCACAGGCGCTCAGTCAAAACAAAATCGACAGGCAAAAGGGTTCGGTTCTAGGTCAAGATCCAAAAGTCAGACAGAGATACAGCGTGACAGCTACGGTGGGGGGGTGATGTTTGGGGTTGAAGAGCAGAGAGAGATAAGAGGAAGAAGGGGTGTCAGGATAGGATCTGTAAAAGAGGAGTGTTTTCAGTTTTGAGTGAAAGGCCGAAGGAGAAATTGCAAGCAGTGGAGCATCGATGAATTTGTTTGTGTGATGGATCAAAAAACTGTCACAGTTCTGGGGGGAGTTTATTCCTCACTCCTCTTCCGCAAATCCTGTCCTCATTCTTGGACCACGATTTTGGTTAGCAGTGACCATCGACTGACGCATTGAGCAATATTACAGTGGCGCTATATAAGTTCTTAGATTAGATTCATATTCTTCACCTTATCTATCCTGCAGATCTAATTCCAAACATCACACACAGTAGCCGTCTGACTGCCCGCCTGCCTGACTCTTGGACCTTGACCTGGAACCGAAATCTTCTTGCCTATCGATTTTATTTTTGACTAAGCGCCTGTGAATAAGCAGGTTCCCGCGACTTAGCTTTCGTCGGGCGCTGTAGAAATCTCGACATTACGATTACCATCACGATTACGATCTGTAACCATCCAGTCAGTTCGCTGTCCACGATCTCCGGCTTTGTCCATGTTTTACTATTTTGTCCAGTTTTAAGCTTTATTAACTTTTAGAGGCGTGGTTTCGAAATTTACCCGGTATTTGAAAGCAGCGACGTAAAAATTCAATTCGTGTACCGTAATTTGTGAATGACCCCTTGCTGGAGTTTAATGATCAACTCTGTGATTCTTTTAATATGAAGCTGCCCTTATAAAAGTAAACACTCCTTACATCAGGCTAAATAAGGTGGCGCAATGTGCTTGATAGATAATTGCCTGGATTGTATGTTCCAGTGTAGTCATTTTAGTTTTTGTATTTCTCTTACTATCACAATTTATATTGTATTTCTCTTACTATCACAATAGATCACAATATCTTACTCCACCGACTTTCAACCTGGTTTAGTTTTGCTGACACTGCTCTCCTATGGATACAGTCTTATCTCTCCTCCCGCTCTTTCTCTGTTAAAACTTCTGAAGCCTCTTCTAAGTCATGCCCTCTCACTTGCGGAGTTTCACAAGGCTCCGTTCTTGGACCTCTTCTGTTTATCCTCTACACTACCCCACTCAGTCCACTCATTAAAGCATCCTCCGTTGACCATCACCTCTATGCTGATGACACCCAACTATTCATCTCTTTCTCTCCAAATTGTTTCAAAGAATCTACAGATCATCTTCTTTGTGTGGTTAAACAAATCTCCTCTTGGATGACATCTAATCTCTTATGCCTGAACCCATCTAAAACTGCACTCATTCTTATAGGCCTACGTGACCAGCTCAAGAAAATTCCTGACCCCTCTATCTCCCTCAGCCTGGACTCTGCCTCCACCCACACCTTAATACTAACTCCTCTGTCCGTAATTCAGGTGTTATTTTCGACCAGAACCTTACTTTTTCTGATCATATCACCCATCTTTCCCGCTCTTGCTTTATGCATATCCGCGACCTTCGCAGAATCCGTCCTATGCTTGACTTCAAAACCGCATCTATCATTGCCACATCCATAGTCCATGCAAAACTTGACTACTGCAATTCACTTTTCCTCAATATTGACACAACCCAGATAAATCGCCTACAAGCTATCCAGAATGCTCTCGCACGTGCTGTCACCAAAACCCCCAAACACCATCACATCACCCCTGTTCTCAAATCACTGCACTGGCTTAAAATACCAGAACGAATAGAGTACAAAGTCTTATCCCTCACCTACAACACACTTCAATCCTCCCAATCTTCGTCAATTATTTACTATCCAACCACTCCGTTCAACCCGCTCCTCATCTGTCCTAACACTTCTTCGCCCTCCCCGTCACCTCATCCTTAAAATTTGGAAATCGCTCCATAGCCATAGCTGCCCCACCCCTTTGGAATAAACTCCCGCCAGAATTGCGACAGTTGTCTGGTCAATTATACGAACTCACCAACACTTCACCTCTTTCAGTTTCTGCGCAGGTCTTTCACTCAAGACTGAAAACACTTCTTTTCCAGAAATCTTATCCTGATTCTTCCTCTTCCCCTTATCTCTCTTCTCGCTTCAATTTCAAACAGCATCCACCGTAGCCGTCCGACTGTCTGAGTGCCTGAATCCTGGATCTTGACCTTTTTGCCTATCAATTTTGTTTTGACTGAGCGCCTGTGAATAAGCTGGTTCCCGGGACTTAGCTTTCGTTGGGCGCTGTAGAAATCTCGAGATTACGATTACGATTACGATTATTAAAGAAGTGATACCTCTGAGTGTATTTATTATTACCTCTCGAAGTAGAATTTGCTAATTTCCTCTGTTGATACTGTGATTGGTTGAAATAGACCACATGACAAGCAGTTCCAAAGACTAGTAGCCGTTTCTATTAATAGATTTGTTTGACGCCATATTGAAAATAGTGGGAGTAGGAGGTGCGAAATTGTTTGGTCGGTTGTTAGACAGTCGTGGATTCGAGACTCAGCGGTAGTGTCCCCGTTGACCAGGGTGACATACCCTATAAATCAGCGAAACGAGATCGAGACACCATCTGTCATGAATAAACTGATTCACGGAGCAAATGTGTCCGGCCAGAGCATAGTAGACCGCGCTCTGGCCGCTAAGCACACGGTGTCGGGTCAGAGCTTGGCTAAGGTTATATGTAAGGCAACAACGGAAGAAGTCATGGGGCCAAAACGAAAACATCTAGACTGTACGTAATTTTCAGAACTGACAATATGAAGTTTCATTTCGCTAAATTCCCCATGTTTCAGCGTGAAGACCGCGTGGCGTAAAAAACGAAGTGAATGATGTGGCAAGCGCTTGGCTTGAATCATTAATTACTGGTCCTAATCTAATCTGATCTAATCTAATGACTTCTAGCGCCATTATAATAATGCTCAAGGCATCAATCGATGGTTGCTTCTAGTCAAAGTTGCAGTCAAAAATCATATACCGTTGGAGAAGCCGGGTTGAATCCCGATGGGTCAGAGAAACCAGAAACCAGGCTACAGTGGGTAAGCGAGTTGAAAGAGATGTATCTTTAGCTTAGACCTGAATGACATCACAGATGTGACCCAAATGAATAGAACTTGTCAAGGAATTCCAAAGCCAGCAGCCAAGAACGCTCTGGAACCCAATACTGTCCTGGTAAGTGGGACAAGATTTATAGTGTCCATCGATCGAGTGCAATATTTGTTGATATGACAGTTGAGCATGGAACAGAGATAGGTCGGCTGATTCAGATGTATTACTTTGTGAACTGTAACATGGATTTTAAACTGGATTCTTTGTTCGATGGGCAACAGGTGCAAGGAATGGATTATTGGAGGGATATGCTGATACTTAGGTGTTTTTGTTAGGGCTGTGGCCAGAGAGTTTTGAACCATTTGCAGTTTGTGCAGATCCCGCTTTGCAATGCCAATAAGACGCAAGTTACAGTAGTCAAGCCTGCTGAAAACCAATACATTAAGCTAGTGGGACCAAGACAGTGTGAGGCAAAAGAGATCTGATTCTGCAAATGTCACTTATGTGAAAATGAGCTGATTTTCACATGGCACCAATTGATTAGAAAATGACCTAGTGGAGTCCATATAATATATTTTGAGAAAATGGGATATGATGCCGATGCCATATGGCAACAGTACGAGAACAGAGTAATTTCGTTGAACTTAGCCTGGGAGAGGAAGAGGGACGAAGAGAGAAACTGAGACAGGGACAGGGAAAAGGAGCACCTGTGCAAAAAGAAATGCAAACTGATGGCTGAGACTGGTTGTGTTCCATTTCTCCACCTTTTGAGTAAACTGAGTATGCTCTGAGAAATGCAGGTGACCCACAGTCATGAGTGTATGTCCATACGTTGCAATATGCAGCTGACAGTCTTGCTCTATAACCCCGATGTAACAGAAAAAATCTTGACTGAAAAGCATTGCACTGAGGGTCCTGTTGTGAAATTGGTTTATATAAAATTCTACGTGCACGCGCATGTGCACACGTATGGTTGAGGGATTTTATACCACCAAGTTGCTCATTCTTAAGGTTATATCATAGTGAGTGGTTTGGGAAGTGCCAAAGTTTTCATGAAATTGTTGTGTTGATGGCATGCATATTCACTGTTTAAAGAGAGCCCTTGTGTAAACAGTAGTTTATCAGGAGATAACCACAAGTGTTGATTTGGCTCAAGAGTACTTATATTCAGTTTTTAGTTGTGTGAAGTCATCCTCAAATACATGAAATGTGATGTTCTTGCTTGAAGAGCTGTTGTCAAGTACTTAAAATGATACATACAGTAGACCAGTTGAACACACTGTGCTTCATCCAAAACACTAACTGCAGTGAAAAATATCATAGTCAATGGTGGATTGGTGGTCACTCTTACTGCTGTAGCCCGCTGATAGTGACAGAACACAGGAAGCTAAATGCAATGGAAAGTTAGAAATGAAGAAGTAATGTATATTCCTTTCTTGGATATGAAGAGAACTCTGCTGAATTTTTGGTTATGTGGAAAGAATGTCAATTGACCAAATGCCACACAAAGCACTATATGGAAGATTTGAAGGAAAGAGGAACAAAGCAAGAGCATGATGGACAGAGAATATGAATGAGGACAGTTGTAACAAGACCTGGACTAAACGTTCAAAAATATACTTGATGTAACCAAAGACTAAAAAGAACCATGATCATTCATTTGCACTGTTCTTTGCCTAATGGCTGGAGTTGGGAACTGATGATGATGATGAGGAGGAGTATGAGAATGCTGATATTCTAGGACCTGCATAATAATTATTAGTAAGAAGACTAAGAGTAAAATGGAGCAAAAGGTGTTTATGGTGATGCTGCTACTGACTACAATGGCAGTCTTTAGTTCCACAATTATTTCCTTTACCAGTGAAATATTTTGCCATAATTTAAGCTTACTGGTATGTTTCTATCTCCCTTTCATTAATTTTTAAACCTCAACCTATGCACAGGTTAGATGCGTTTACCTTTTTGGCCTCAAATTTAGCTGGTTAGGCTACTTGATGTGTTGTGTTATGAGCCACCTTGATGTGTTCCACGAGATATGTATTTGTTTTATTGCCAAGTTCATATTTTTGTGTCTTAGATTTGCTCCATTGCACGAATGAGCAGAATGTATCAATTCCATCGATGGCAAACCTTCTGATTGAGCGCACACAGAATACCAATTGGGTTGTGGTATTTAAAGCATTGGTGACAGTCCATAACCTTATGAACTATGGCAATGAGGTCAGTTGGACTTTTTTATTATAGTTTTAAAACAATGTCAGTACTTTGTCATCTGGCATTCAGTTGCTTCAGAACTGAAAGAAAGCTTGTTTTCAGTGTGATTTCACTAGTGGTGTAATATAAATTACCAAAATTTCTCAGTGGCATAGAAAAACTGGTTGAGCAAGGCCTAATTCTTTACTGGTGCTTAATCAAATGAAATCTGCAGGATCCAGATTGACAGATCAGTATTTGTGCGAGTTTGAAATCCAGAGAGGTCAAGCCAAGAGAACCAGCAAGATGCTGATGCAGAAAATGCTTGGATAGATGTTGAAATAAAGGGCCCCAGATGTGAGAATTGACAGAGTTTGGTACTGAGTTTTTGAATGAAATATTTCACCTTGTAAGAGGAGCCTGGGAGTGTTCAAGGACTGTGACAGGCATGGCTTCAATGAACTGTACAGAAGGGTCATTCTGTGTCAACTGCACCAGGGGTTCATATAGTGTGGTCACTTTTGGCCAGTTTGTAGATAAATATGTTTCATGAAGGTCTGCAAAGTTTTAGACCTTCATAGCTGAGATATGAGGCTTACAACACCTGCTACGTTGCATACCCCGATTTTCAGCGCCACAGTAAATACATGTTTTTTTCCACATTCTCCATTTACTGCATTTCATTAATTATTTCACATAACAAGCATGAAACTGTTCATATAAGTTCAGTTTTTGGTCTAGTTTCAGGAAATGTAAAATTCTTAGCTTCAATCAAACTACTGCAGCAATTTTTCCATAATAGTGCACTAGGTGGAGTACTTAAGATTTAATTTGTGCTTGTCTACAACAGTTAATTGCTTCACAATTTTGGGTTAAAAGTCTTTAATCTGTAACTTCAAACATGATTTTTGGTGACCATCCATGACCTGGAAAGGCAGGTGGGCAGCTGTCTGGACTTGAAATTTTTTAGTATTTCAGAGATGTTATAAAATAAATTTACCTGTTAATCAATCTGGTGACAACTGTTGTCACCAGATTGATTAACAGGTAAATTTAGAATTAAACACCTCCAGATTTAAAAAACAGAAAAACCACAATTTTCATAAAAGAAACTTCAGAAAGATGTAAGCACCTCACAACCAACATCGGTAAACATTTCACAGACTCTAGTTGTAAGCATCTGGTCACCAACAAGGGCTGCTTGTACACATAAACTTAAGAAATAGCATATGTAAAGACCTTACAAGTTACATATAGTATGAACTCTGTATGCAAGAAATCAACATTAAATGCAGCCATGTCTTTGGACAAACTTTGGTTGCAAGATAAGACTTTTTGCCTATTGGTTTGGTATTTCATGTCAGTTCAGGTAAAGCATGCTTGGCCTTTATGATTGTGCAGCTGTTCAGGACTTGAGTTCAAAGAGAATAAGACATGAGTCCAAAGAGAATAAGACATTTTAATTTTGTTAGACATTATCTGTTTGATACCTGCATAGTGCTTCTGACTGTCTTTTCTTAACCTTTTATTAGATATTTCAGGACATTGATTAGAATGCATTGTTTATTTATTTGTGGGCTTTTCTTTTGTGGTCATTTGTGCTTTTATTGAAATAATTTATGGATAAGAATTTCATGAATTTCTGTTACTTAATAATCTTCTACTCATTTACTACGTGTCTCTTGCATAGTTTTGATACATTACATGCTTCTTTCAACAAGTCTTCAGAGGTGTGGTTTTGAGATTGAGGATGTTATTTATAGAGATGGAGCGCATTTGCCACAACAGCAATCCAACAACTAGACAGGCTTTCCTTACAGGTTATGTGGCTTGACAATTAATTGTTAATGATACTGCGATATAAAACCCTGGATGCAGATGTGACAGGCAGACACATTGTCGATCTGCCTTTGTGTCATATAGATCAGCAGGTGGCCTTCGGAATTGATGGTGATTATGTGCCTCTTCAACGATCAACACTGATTAAAGTGTTTGCTTGTTAAGTTGTTTTCAGTCTGTTCAGGATAATTTATATTTGGTATTTTAATGTAATTTGATATATGATTTACGCAATGTATTTTCATATTTTCAGAGTATCTAGTTAGAAGCAGTCCCAATCCAGTCCTTTCGAATGACTGTCTCAGAGGCTGTCCCAGTCCAGTCATGGCTACATTCTGAAATAACTGTTTGAGACAGCCTATGACTGAAAGGGCATACTGATTGAAGTACAAGCAAAAAATACAGTTAATCACTACTTACCCAGGGATTTTAAGGACCTGGGCCCATATGCACAAGTAGGCTTTAAATTAGTTACTGACTGCTGCCTGCACCTGATCTGTGACTAATACCATCAGCAAATGGTATGCACCAGGCTAACTTAGGCAGTGGACTAACAAGTCAGAGACTAAACACCCAGAAATCATGAATATGTTCACTTTCTCTCTGTTAATACTTCAATATTAGCTCTTTGTTCACCAGATAGTTGTAGCCCTTTTTCTGGCCTCTGACAGTTTTTGGGGGGTTATGGTCCATTTCACCTCTCAAGGGTAAAAACATTATATCTCATCAACCACCGAAGATAGAGCTAAAGTATAAGCATGAAATTTCTTTAAAATTGAATTCTGAACAAACATAGAGCACTTATTTATTTATTTGAAGCACTTGTTACACACTAAATGTCAGTACATTTGAATCTGAGGCGTGGAATGTATATTCGCTAGGGGCCAAGATGGAATCATGCAAAAGCCAGGATAAAGTAGTGAGTCTTAACACATGATTTAAAAGATGATAGCGAGTTTGCCAGTTGGGGCACATGATCGTACAATTGTCCTGAACCTAGGTTTGTGCAGCAAACCAGCATCAGAAGAATGCAAGAATCTAGGAGGGCGACACACAGTCCGGGCATGAGGGTATACCACCACCAGTAGTGCTGGTGATGTTTGCCAAAAAATATCTGTCAGTCAACTTGGTGGTGGCTGGGATGACCTGCAACCAACTCTGGTAGCTGGTCACACATAGGTAGCAAGCAGCCCTTGTACAACGTTCATGCGGAATTTTGTGGGATTAAATTTTTGGCCTGGGTGTAGTTGATGATATATGAGGCTGGCATTGACCACACACACCTCCAGAAGGTACACAAAGAGCTTCTTCTACCACTTCTGCTGTCGTTGCCTGCTGAAATGGTACCAGTGGAGCTGATCAGAATGGTCAACACCTTGCATGTAACGACTGTACAATTCTATAGCAGCCGGTTTGTCAACTTCACGCTTGTGATCAGTTGTGGATTTCGTACGAACGGTTTTTTGAAGCATTACAGTAGTGTATATGGTATTAACGAACAGGTCGATCATTCTTATGATAAGATCGTAGTCTTGCTGAAGCAGCACTGCATGACTGCTGGTATCACTTTCGTTATCGTTTGAGATTTGGATAAATCATTAGTATGAATGCTACTTGCTGTACTTTTGGTCCTGCTACTTGTAAACGTGAAATCCTTCTAAATTAACTTTTTGCCATACTGTGGATTACCAAACACTGTATGCCAAATTTCTTCATTGTTCGCCGTTGTTGTAAAATCTGAACATAAAATGAATAGTTGGTTGACTTTTCAGGTCGGATATCTCTGCAGCTATCCTGCAATTGTATGAATAGCCAATGGAAAATTTGTAGTTTATTTATCGTCCTAATTAACGGTGAACTTATTGCATAGGATAAAGCTGGTTTGCTAACTTCAGACTGCTTTAGCAAGTGCACCCTAATATCGCAATTTTGTGCTCATTGCACAGAAAGTTTTTGGTGTCGCAGTTTTGTGTCTGTCGTATGCAAAGGATTGAAGTGTGTTTCAAGGGTGTGCCGTAGTCTATTGATCAGTGCGCTGGACTGTCAGTCCAGAGGTTGGCATTTAAAATCCTTATGAGAATAGACAGATATTTCAGATTTCCATTCCCTTAGTATTCTTGAGTTAACTTGACTGTAAAAAATTGAGTATATGAACTGCACAGTGTGAAGGTCATAGAGAGAAGTTGAGGACTGGCCACCTGCCTGTTTAGGCCAAGGCCAAGAAAATGAAGTTCCTAACACTTTATACCCATGACTGCCCCTCAGGGTTAGCTAAGGGAATTCCTCTACTTCTTTTTCTTCTTCGTTATTGTCATCTGTTCCTCTTCTCTTTCATCTGTATATGTTCTTGCAAAGTCATTGCATTAAAGAAGTTTGTTAATTTGTTGGCCCTGGTTAGTGGAACTGTGGCAGTGGCCTATATTCTGTTTTAAAGTTTGGCCCTTATGCTAAGAAAGATTATTGGATGATGCAGGTCAAGTCTTCATGTACCGGGTTCATGTGTGTTGGGTAGGGAGTTGATATTAAGTAGTTGGGTTACTGGTTTATTTATACATCTGTGAACTCCTAATTGGTGCTTAATTCATCCGGAACTGTGGTAACTTGCATTGGCTTGTACTGCTTTTGATATAGGTAGTGTTAAGGCTAGATTTTATTTAAGCATAGGCATATATCCGTCTGGTGTTGCCGTGAAGTGAATAAAATGCAAGGAGGAGGCCCAACAACATCAGGAATGGTACCATTGGACTTTCAAACCTGCCCAGTGGCAGAGAACTTAAAGAAGAAGATTAAAATGTTTGATTAATCCTATTGCATCTGAATTAATTTTAAAGCCCAGCCTGTGAAGTCCAGTTTAATTTTACGTCATGACGTCAAAAGTCTGAATTATTTTATGTTTTTGCGGAAAAACATCATCATCGTGTATGTTTTATAACTCTGCCTATAAGTAAGCTAGAAACATGCTGTTAGCATCAAAATGTTCACAAATGTGTCCTCTTTTATGTGCATAAACCTACTTTATGAACAAACACTGGGAATTCCTATTCTTATCCTGAAACTACAGACACTCAAAAGTTTTTTTATTTAAATGAAAAAACTGTTCGATGAAGTTTTTTAAATATGAAAGTAATGACAGTAGCTGTGTTAAGAATTTAATACTGAATGAGGTAGTGAAAACATTTTTAAAATCGGATAATAAATGACCCCAAAAATAAAAAAAATCCATACACCCTCATAAACGTCATTTTTGCACTTTAATGATAATCCCACAACTTGGCGACTTGAAAGCAGTACAACTTTCTGGTTTCTCACCACCATAGCTCGGCCTCACTTGGAGTTATTTGTGGAGGGAAGATCGTTTCGCATGGGAAACACAGGGATTTCAGTTATTCAGTTGTGAATAGGGAATGTAATAAAGTCAGGTCGAGTCTGTTGCCTATTCGGTCCGTCTCCAAGGGGTGGCAATTAGGGATGTAAAGCTATATAACACACACATATACAACATACATTGCACATATTTATATATAACATATACTATGTTGTATATACATAAATAAACATTTTAATGTTTGTATATTATATATAACATACAATAATGGTAGACATAAAAAGGCAGAACCAGCATCTGCTTACATAAGTCTTTAGGCATACAGGCTAACTAGACTCTTAGCAGGCCTGCCTTTGCTGATCCGACCAGCCCCTCCACAGAATTGTTACACCACTAAGTAGAACTGTAGACTATTAACTCCTCCGTATTAGCAGAAGATACAGTTGTCTAGTATTTGTAATCATAATCCCGAAATTTCTACACCACCCAGCGAAAGCCACGTCACGGGCACCAACTTATTCACAGGCACTTAGTCAAAACAAAATTGATAGGCAGAAGTGTTCGATTCCAGGTCAAGATCCAAGAGTCAGGCAGAGAGACAGCATGGTAGGTATGGTGGTGATGTTTGGGATTGAAGTGGAGAGAGGGATAAGAGAAAGAATGGAAGTCGGGATAGGATCTGTGAAAGAGGAATGTTTTCGTTTTTGAGTGAAAGGCCAATGCAGAAATTGCAAGCGGTGCAGCATAGGTGAGTTTGTATGATGGGTCAGATAACTGTCACAGTTTTGGGGGAGTTTATTCCAGAGTGGTGGGGCATCTATGGCTAAGGAGCGATTGCCAAATTTTAAGGATGAGGTGATGGACGGGCGGAAGAGTGTTAGGGCAGAAGAGGAAAGGGTTGAGCAGAGTGGTTGGATTGTAAATAACTCACAAAGATAGGAGGGTTGTGAGGATTGAAGTGTGTTTTAGATAAGTGATATGACTTTGTACTCAATTCATTCAGGTATTTTAAGCCAGTGAAGTGATTTAAGAAGAGGAGTTATGTGATGGTGTTTGGGGGTTTTGGTGACAGCACAAGCAAGAGCATTCTGAATTGTATGGAGTTGTCTACACACATGAGTAAATAATAGGGACCTAACTCTAACTCAATTTAGTCCCCCCTACATTTAAGACATTGTCAGGCCTAGCCAAAAGTCAGGTCAGTTTCTTGAAGTTTAGCCCCAGTGGTTGGTAATCTGCTGAAGTGCAGATCAAAACAAAATCCAGAATTGAACTAACAGCTTAGAAATAGTTTCTGAGAATGGGATCATGTGGCAACTGAAGATCTGGTGATATCAGATGAACAGTTTTCTATTGCATGTATATATGTGTGTATATATATAATATATATATATATATGTGTGTTTGTGTGGGTGTGTGTTTGTGCATACATACAACATGTATACATGCATAATTCATAATGAGGCCTATATATATTACAGATAAAATGGTATATATTATATACATATAAATATATTAAAATCTAGAAAGACGCAGAGTTCAAACCAGACATGTAGTCAGAAATAGCCATTTGAACTGGCCAACCTTTGGAGTAATATGTCAGTCAATAATTTTACCCAATAACTTTGGGCATTAACTTTGCTTGCTACAGTCGATAAACTTTGTTGAATTTAACCTATCAATCTTAAAGACTGCTAACTCAAACGGCCTTGGCCGGATTATTTTTAGTAAAGTAAATTTGATAATGGTCTAGTCTATCAGCCAATGTCAGACAAGTTAAGTGGGCAATAACCGTGGGAGGCTGACGACTTCTCAGCCGCTGACAAGGGTCTAAGTTTAGGTGTGAGCCTCTTGTGTTCGATAGTTGATTCGTTGTGTAAATCAACTACATCCCTTCAGTGCATAATTTTTGGAAAAGTCCGTTGATTGAGAACCGTAAGTTGTCTAATTAATATTCATAATAGAGTAGCCGAGAAACAAGGCATCATTTATGATGCATTACCGCCGAAATCGTAAGGACGGTAAGCGGTGTTTACCTTATGAAATGTCCTCATTCAAAGTTCATTTTTACGTCTAAGTCTTTCAAAACTGCAACTTTTACTATATTTAAATGGATTAGCATGTTTTCTGACTGCACACCAAAAGAAATCATCTTATGAAACATATTAGTATTCAAACAGATGCTTTAAAACAATCCGGTGTTTTCCAGCTTTTTCCTTGTCGACTCCAGAGCCAACCCGGTGAAATCCAGTAATGGACTCCAGCCTGGTGATATCCGGTAATGGACTTTAAAGGTTTAAATTGTTTTAATGCTGTACTTACACAGGACATTGGTGCTTCTAATAATGTTGATACATAATATTTGGCATCATCCTATCTATCCAGGTTCTGCATTCCGGTTGTGACAGTTCACGGTCGAAACTGCTTATGTTCTATGACCAATGGAAATCTCATAGTTCCACAGATTTACACTACATTTGTTTCTCATGGATTTTACTCTTACCCAACAGTGTGGAATGCCTTAGTGACTAGCATCAAAGATAACACTCTTCCAATAACAAGTTTTAAAAGGAAGCTTAAAACTTACATGTTTAATAGGCATGCCTAGAATTCTGCGCATTTCTACTGATCTGTAAATCATGATATTACTTGGTAGGGCCTTTCTTAGGGTCGTTGCCTTTGAGGCTGTTGTTAATTGCGCGTTGTAAATGTCTGTTTAATAATAATAGTAATAGTAATAATAATAATAATATGGCGGCTACCATCTTTGCTCCGATGTTAGGCTGATTTTAAAATACGTTTTTCACTTTTCCCGTTATTAGGCTTTTGTCATTTTTCTGGATTAGTTTCGCAGTTTTCTGCACAGGTCTGTTGAGTTTTATGCTTACTGTGTGGTTTTTCTGCTTGTATCGCACGTTTGAGGTTGTAAACTTTTTTGGTCAGAGATCTGATGTCAGCCACGCCCCCTGTCTGGCTCGGTCTATTTAGCCAATGGTTGTAGTGTCATTTTACAGCTGGTATATATTATTTCAGTAGTTGTCCTAGTAAAAAATCTATGCACTCAAAACGCAATATTAAATGGATCCCTCTCAGAGCCCAGCCTCACCGCCTCCCCGTACGTTGCAGAAAGCAAGTGGGGCATGTAGCATGTGTGGGGTTATAAGACTGCTGCATGCCGAGGATGGCAGAGTGCATCTGCATGGCCTCTGTAACAACCCTTGCCCTGATTCTAAACAGTCACCCGCAGCTAACATCTCACAGACTCAGTCACAATTGACCCAAGGTAATTCTGACTCAACATTGGTTACTTCCTAAAGTGTAACTTCTCGTAGTTCAATGCACCTAAACGCCTGCTCTCAGCCTAGCGGTTTTTGCCTTTCTTTCTTTTATTCTCCTCCGTCAGGCCAACGATGAGGCCTCAGCTTGTCGTCTCCAGGCACTTCTGTCTCTGGTTTTGTCCACCGCTTCCCTCATATCCATGTTCCACGCCTTCAGATGTCTGAGTACGTATTCATGTTGAGGTTTCTTGGTCCTATGCCAGGTGGTGACCACTCCTCTCCTGGCAGGGTAAGGAGGCCGGTGGGTCATTTTGCAGACTTCTTTCGCCCTCAGGTGTCCTTCCAACACCTGCCTCCTGCGTTAGCCAGCCGTTTTCGGGGTTCCCGGTGAGCCTGTTCACCTCGCGTATCGCCCTAGGTGGTCCTTCAGCCAAAGCCTTCACCACTGATGGCATAGCCTCACCGAGCATTCCCTTACTTAGCTGTTTTACCCCCCACGACGGTGAGGTGCAGGTAGGTCTTTGGGGGGGGAGGGTTTGCCACCCAACTCTAAAAGGTAAAATCTTGAAGCACATTCCTAGGGCGGCCAGGCCATGCGTGGGTATATTACTCATCACTATCATAAACAGGATTCTAGCAGAACCCCCGCATTCCCCATCATTGGCAAGTTCTTTTATCATTTTTTTATTATCCTTGAACAGCCGAATAGAGGAGGAAGGCATCATAACTTAACATCTACCATAAAAAAGCGGGTTGATGGCTTTTTCTCCAACTGGTCAGCTAAGGAGGCTTTCGTTTTTGCGCCGTTTCCTCATGCTTCCACAACCTCGGGCAACAGAAAAAACAGTGATCAGACTATTGCAGCAGCGGTTGCATCAGAGCTGGAGGATGGAAACATTAAGGCAGACATTCGAATCCTCTGCTCAGAGGACGAACCCGTCCCCATAAACATCGAGACACTAGCTGAGCTTAGTCGCAAACACCCTGCACCTCCTTCGGATCACCCGCCTTCCTCCTTACCACCGACGGCCATGGTTTTCCAGGTCACTGAGGATAAAACACTAAAACACATAGGTTCCTTCCCAGCAGGGTCGTTGGGAGGCCCGGGTGGACTTCGCCCTCAGCACATCCATGACCTAGTGAGTTGTGCTGAAGGAGGCCCAGAACTAGTGACAGCAATAACTGCCCTGGTGAATACTCTCTTGGCGGGGTTTGCCCTGAGGAGCTTTGCACCATTCTTTTTGGTGGCACCCTCTTTGCTCTACGCAAAAAATCCGGTGGCTTGTGCCCGATATTGGATATTACTGGTGCAGGCTAGCATCCAAATGCGCCAACACTTTCGCTGTCCCAAACTTAGCGGACTACCTATCACCCAGACAGGTGGGAGTTGGGGTCAGCGGTGGGTGTGAGGCAGCGGTTCGTGCAAGCAGGCGTTTTCTTGAAAGTATGCAGCAAAATTCTATGCTTGTCAAACTAGATTTTGCAAATGCATTCAACAGCCTTTTCAGGGACCAAATGCTTTCTGCACTATACAGTATTCTGCCAGAGCTAGCTCCTTATTGCCACTTGGCCTATGCAGAAGCCACTACACTCAAGTTTGGCAACTTTTCTCTGTCATACCAGATGGGTCCACAACAAGGAGACCCTTTGGACCCACTCTTCTGTCTGCCGCTTCAGCCAGTGTTGTTGAAACTGTCTTCTCCTCTCACTCTCGGCTATCTTGATGATCTTACTCTGGGAGGGGAAGTATCTATAGTGGCTGTGGATGTTGACACGATTGAGCTGGAATGTAGTAAGCTGGGCTTGCACCTCAATTGTGCCAAATGTGAGGTAATTTCACGGTGCCAACTCACGACCAAATACAGTTCTCTCAACGATTTCTTGTTCGTAAGGCCCGAGGCTGCTTCTCTTCTTGGTGCTCCACTTTCTAATGCAGACGCTCTTGAGCATGTTCTTGAGTCCCAATGCCTTGAGCTATCATTGGCAATCTCAAGGTTGGAAGATGTTGCTAGGCACGATGCACTCATTCTCCTAAGAAGCTCTCTCAGCCACTCGAAACTCCTGCACACTTTACGATGTTCTCCTTGTGTGGACCACCCTCATTTGAAGAAATTTTATTCTCTGCTGTGCCAGGGCCTGGAAACAATTCTCAATTTGTCTCTCTCTGACAATCAATGGCTCCAGGCCTCCCTTCCAGTCAAGGCTGGAGGTTTGGGCATTCGCCGGGTGACCTCGCTTGGACTTCCTGCCTTTCTGGCGTCGGCTGCAGGCACCCGGAGTCTTCAATCCTCCATGCTTTATAATCTTCAAGTACCCGAGGACTCACAGGCCAAAACTCTGCTGGATCGCTGGTGTGCTGATTGTTCAGTGCCCAACCCAGATAATGCCTTTGTCCACAAGCAGTCATACTGGGACAAACCAGTAATTGACCGGGATACCAACACCCTCTGCACCTCATTCACTGACGCATACCATCAAGCAAGGCTTAAGGCCGTTGCGGCACCACATGCGAGCGATTGGCTTTTTGCTTTGCCCATTACTGCCTGTGGCCTGAGACTGGATGACGAGGTAATGAGAGTCGCAGTAGGCCTCAGGCTTGGAGTCAACATATGCGAACCTTATGAGTGCCGTTGTGGTGCCCTTGTCACAGCCAATGGCTCCGATGGACTTTGTTGCTCCCTTGGCCGCGCTTTGATTTGGGATACCACTATATTAGACACCCTGGCTGCATCTTACCTCCCATCTACATCAACCTCAGCTGCAGGCGCAGCCGAATTGGCAGCAGATAGAAAATGCAGAAATATAGCACTCTTGTGCAGAACTACCACTTTGTACCTCTGGCGTTCGAGACTCTCGGCCCAATCAGTGGCCTACTCTTCATAACAGAGTTAGGGCGCTCTCTCTCTCGTATAACCGGAGACACGAGAGCAACCAGTTATCTTTTCCAGCGCATTGCTATCACAATTCAACACTTCATTTCTGTTGCCTTCCACGGTACTTTTGCTCTGCAAGATCTTGACGATTTCTAGCCGTCCCAGAATATTGTATTCTCTGGAGAATTTTTTTAAATCCTGAGGGATCATACATACCTCGGGTAAAAAAAATAATATGGGCTCAAATGTGTTTTTGTTGTGTTACATAAAGATGGTGTCTTGCAAAAGTTTCTTATAGCTGGTTGTCAGCCAACACAGGCAGCTATTTTAAAATAAAGAAACCAAAATAATATGGTCTGTTTCTGTTTTCAGAGATTCATACAGTGCTTAGCATCAAACAATTGCACATTTAATCTGGGCAGCTTCGCAGACAAAAGTGGAACGCAGGGTGAGGCTTCTGTTATTTCGTTTGCTTTCAAAGATACTAAGAGTTTTAAGCTGTTCTGGTAGGCACTAACTACCTATCCCTTTTTATATTATGACTGTAGAATTTGGCCTACATTTCTGCATTAAAGTTAATTTTGGTGCAGTTAAGTCATGATCACTACATAATACATTATAATGTCAGTGTTTTTGTATGCAAGGATAAATCTGCTCTGTTTCATGATGACGGTACGGACCAATTGATATTGTTTGTAGTTTAAAAAAAGTCTAAATACGCTGTATTTCATTACATTTGCTGATGGGATTGATATTCAAGATTTTAATTATCAGTTACCTCATGTATCAGTCTTTCGAGAAGCTGTGTACTTGTATGTGTCTGCCAGATGTAATTATTATTTACTATAATTCTAGACTGCACTGAAATTGCAATTAACATACAGTAAGTGTAATATTTTTATTTAATTATTTATTTAAAGCTCTTGTAACGCATGAAGTGTCAGTACACCTGAATCTGAGGCATGGATGTATGTTCGCTAGGGGCCAAGATGGAATCATACTAAAGCCAAGGTGAAGTAGTTAGTTTTAAGAAGTGATTTAAAAGGAGATAGCTAGTTTGCAAGTCGGGCCTTTTTTGGTGTACTATTTTTGGTTAAGCTCACCAAAATTGGTTTATTTGCAAGAAAGTTTATATTTGAAATGACGGTCTAAAAGAAATTTTAGTTAGAAATCTGACCTGTTGTTAAGTGCCTTATGCTTTTGTCACCATTAAGTCCTCACACTTTTAAATGCTAAATATCTATGAAACTATGACTCAAGTCACTGTCCGTCTTGTGCCCAACTCCGTTCATCATTCATTAGTCCTAGTAGGTAAAGCTGCATCCTCTTTGATCATCCCCATAGTATATTGTCCACCATCAAGCTCCATTCATACCTTTTATGACAAATTTTTGGACATGAATTCCACAATTACAGCCAGTACAAATTATTATCTGCTCATTTGTGGCGACTAACTGTCCCAGTAGCATTGGGAATCTTGTTGAGGACACCTTTTTACTATTTTACTTTTTACTTTTTTGATGACTGACTTTACTATCTTTAACTTCAAAGCTGAGTGTATCAGTTGTATATGTGACTAAAAAATCTGCAGAGTGGATGATTTTGCTTCTAAACTGTTGAACAGCCATATATGCTTACAGCACTTTGTTGGCTTTCAGAACTGCACTGAACAGTTTGTGACATGGCAAAAAAGCTTATGGGTATAATTTCTTCAGATGATTCAGTGGAAAGTATTCAGGCATTAAATTTCCATTTGCACCACATCTGGTCTTTTTAATCTGCACCATTTTTAGTCAGTTCCACTCAATTCTGAAAGGGCATGATGACGCTACAGCACAGGTAATCTGCAGTAAAAGTTCGCAAATACGATAAAATCTGAATGTAATCTGCAGTAAAAGTTCGCAAATACGATAAAATCTGAATGTAATCTGCAGTAAAAGTTCGCAAATACGATAAAATCTGAACTTCACTGACGTGGTTCTGGTGGTTAGGATCAAGACCGCAAGATGCAACTTGCACCACAATTAGCCCTTGTTGTGATGAATTCATGTACCAAATTTCAGCTGTGTCAGTTATAGTCATCATTGACATTTTGGTTTTACGAAATACCCTAAAACATGCTAGCGTGGGCTAAAAAATGCATCACCAAGCTAGATCTACTGAACTTTTTCAACAACTCTCTTTCTTGTCGATCAGTACTCATATGGCATAGTATCATGCTATTACAAACATTTATATATCACCACCATCTTGGCTGGTAGCACACCAAACAACTGCGATAATTAGCTTTTGAACAATGTTTGCCTTTCCATATTTTTCAAAGGGTGGGAGATACCCTGATGATAATTATATTTTTATAATCAGCACAAGAAATTGATAAGAAGCTGCAAATTTCAGGCTTCTATCTTTATTACTTCCGGATTTACAGCAAGTCAAAGTTCGTCAATTGTTCAATTTTTCGCGAAGTCACGAAACAGCAAAAAAGTTTAAAATTCTGTAATTCCAAAATTTTGTTGAGATAATCAAGTAAAATTTCCAGAAATTCCTTATGTCTGGTAGTAGAACATATGTGCCAAATTTCATTAAAATCCGAGATAGCATGGTATACAATCACCTTAATATTGGTTGATTTGACATGGAATGACCCATAGTTTACATTTTCATCAATGTACCAAAATAGGTAAAATATTTTTTGTTGTACGCTTAAATAACGAAAGTCATCTTTTAAAAGTATTTTTATGGCTTTCTAGTAAAGTTTAAAAATTGTTGGTAGCTCATCTAAACTAAATTACTGAAGTTTCCTGAAGTGGAAAATTATCTGTAATAGTCCTGTTTTGACTAATTTAGGAAAATTCTGAAATAGCCTTAGCAGCAGGCTTTGTTTGAAGAGACTCGAAAACAGAATTTTATGAGTGCTTTTAGCTTGTTCTATTTGAAGTAAATATGGTGGCACTGCATGTCTCAAATATGTGGTTGACACTAGTAACTTGGATTTTAACCTTATAGCAAATTTAGAACGTTGTCTTTAATTAGTAAGGTCGCTTTTGATACGAAAAGGTAATTGTCCCCTACAGATTTTTTTGTGACTTAAATTTTCCAGCAACAAATCCAATGAAAATAGGATACCATGGCGTGGCTTTTTTAGTTCCACATGTGACAACTCACGTTACCATTTCTGTGTTGGAAGTAGTATTCCTGCTAAATTGTGAATTATTGAGCAATCGGTTAAAAAGCTTTAAACATGTTATTCAGCTATAAACAGATGATAATTTCAGGATTCTATACCAATGTTCAAAATTGTAGAAGATAAAGTAGCCTGTCTTACTATTTTTATGCAATGATGGCCATTGATAGGTTTCGTTATTATAGCACCAAAGGAATTATGAGAGCGGCCTACTTAATATTCAGGTGAAGATTTTGCGATTTGATCGACACGACTTAATGAGATCTGAGTCACAATTGGCTACTTGGCAAGATAATTAGTGAATAATAGTAAAAGTTGTTATTAAACATACCACTTGTGATGACGTTCTGTTCCTAAGATCCTCAGCTACAAAAGTTATATTGTAATTGTAATTTGAGATTTTTAAAGCACCTCTTAGAGGATAAACTCAACAGAGGTGCTTCCGACCCAAAAAAGTAAAATCACTGTTGAACAGTACAGTCTTCAGGCGCCTGTGGAACACTGAGAGGGGGAGAGAAAGGACCTCAAGTCGCAATTCTTGAAGGAGACGATTCCAGCAAGTGGGACCAACGTAGGCAAAGCTTCTGGACTGGGCTGCAGCGGTGCGCATGCGAGGGACAAACAGGAGATCCTGAGTGGCCGAGCGAAGGGTGCTACGGCCCGGCAACGAGGAGACCAAAGTGCAGAAGTCAATGAGGTTAAGGGGAGCAGAGCCAAGAACACAATTGCTGCTGGACGGGGACCAGTGAACAGTGTCACGAACATAAGACGAGATGTGGCCATATTTTGGAATGCCCCCAATGAGATGAGCAGCAGAGTTAAGCGCAGATTGCAGCTTAGCAGTGTTGGCTAGCGATAGGCCGGTAAAGATGGCGTTACCAAAGTCAACCCTAGTGCAAATGAGGGCATGAACCAGAGTGGAGATAGCGTGGAAGGATAGAGTACGGCGAATGGTGCGGAGCTGACGAAGATGGTAAAAACAAGAGCGAGAGACGGTGTTAACATGAGCAGACAGAGTAAGTTCCCGATCCAACACAACCCCAAGATCCTGGACCGTAGTAGAAAAAGAGATATCCGGAAATCTCTGGTGTAAGGAGGAGAGATCAATCTTGGCGAGCTGTAAGCGGCCACCAAGCCAGATGAACTGGGTCTTATTACAGTTCAAGCAGAGGCAATTGGAGGACATCCATAGGTCAAGGAAAGATGTGGCATCGAGAATCCTCTGGACAAGGGCAGAGGCTGCCTCTGCCGGACCATGGGCATAAGCCTGGGTGTCGTCTGCATACTGAAAGATGGCAACACTCAGTGGGAGGGGGTTAACCAATTTTTTTTTAGTGAAAACTTGGATATTAGTAGATTATTTTGGAAAGTGGAATAGCACAAGAATTTCAAATCAAATAAATGCATATGTTTTGAAAAAATTGTGTGTTTTTAGAAAATTAGGAACCAAGTGTGATTGTAAGTCGTGAAGACATTTTTAATGGATAATGCTAATTATTATTCTTTTTTATTATTACTAGAGGTAGAAATAGTGATAATAAATAGAAAACAGTTTTTTGTAATTAATGAATAAATGGAACATAAATAATAGCCTGAAAGGCATAGGCAATGAAACACAAATAGGATTTCTTTAGTTATACTGCTGTGTTAGAAAGGATTTTATTTCATTGTGCTTGTTGGGGCATGCAGCAATGTACAACTAATTACTGATCATTTACCATTAAATCAGTACCAATACCTACAGTTGGTTTGTTACCTGCTAACAGGCTATGACATGTCTACATACATTCGACGCTATTCCAAGTATCTTAACGAAAAAGCATTCTCATATCGGCAAATGGCTTTTGATTTCTGCAAAGTTAAACGCGGGTGAGTCTGTCTTAGTTTCTCACAATTCAGCTAAAGAGTTGCTGTTAGGTTGCCTGACTGATGCCATCATTAATTATTTACTTCTACTCAGAATTCAGCTTAGATGCTAACTGCAAGTGATTACTACTGATATGTGGGTTGCTTTTATGCCTACAGTGTGTCTCATATGGTACCCCTTGTGTTAACTGAGAGATCTTGTGTATAGCTTTGTATGTGCCCTTGTATATTATATTTCTTTAAATATTATATATATATATATGTATATGTATATATATGTGTGTATATATATATATATATATATATATATATATATATAGACCTGCTCTGACAAAATGAAACCTCAACTCAGTTTTTTCACATTTTCAGATTTGTATTCAATGAAATTGTGCATTCAGTTCTGTTTAATATCATGTTTCATTTATATAAATATATTCTACGAGCATCAGAATTACAATTATCTCTTTATTAACTTTAATTAACCTATTCAGATGAAATTTGGCAACTATCTTGGGCACAGTATAGTAAATATGTCATACAAATATGAGCAGCATGTACTAATATTTGAAAAAAATTACATAAGTTTAAAGTTTGCTTTAAATTTGATTAAATTACTAACAACACAGACAGTTATCTATTACTTATCATTGCTCCAGCACTCGTTTGATTCCAGTAGTTGGCTGAAATGTGGTTGTCCAATGAAATAACTGCGTTTATGTCAAGTGATGCATTTGTAAGCTATTGATTTAATTGCTTATCGTGATCTATATTCAAAACACCTAAAATAAAGGCTTCTCATTTCCTGTTACATGGTAGAATAATTGCATCAGTTGAGTGTTTAAAATGGATGGATAGAAAATTACCCTTAAGACATGGTGTAAATACATCATCTCTTAGCACTCTTGCTGACCATTGAAGTTGTAGAGCACCCCAGAAGTAGCGTACTACTTTCAGTGCTATATAGACTGTCATTATTGCAGTTACAATTGTAATTAATATGTTATATTAGGCAGAGGGCAACAAGATAGTTGTTGAAAGTAAACTGCAAAGTATGATTTTTAATCTCTACTCACTGCCTTTAACACATTAAAGTTAATGAGTGTAAAAAGGTAAGATTTCTGTGAAAACATTATTATTGACATGTTTTTGACAAAATATTTTAAAAAGTCAAGAATCATAATTTCAACCTAAACACCTTTGTAACCAGTTTGGAATCTTGCATGGTACGACATGCGTACATACATATGCATGTGCATACATGATCGACAGGTGGTTTGTAAAGTTTGGGATTGGCCATGCCAACAAGCAGTAGCCTGCATAAATATAACACACCATGATGAAAACGAACTTGTTTGATGACGCACCCTTGGAAGTTTGTGTAAAGACCGCGTTTTATATTATGGAAAATACTGTAATTATCTATGGAGTTATTTACGTGGGTTGAATGATTGTTCCCTACTATCTTACAGCTTTACTAAGGATCCCCGAATTGTCACAATTCTGTGCTTGTGGCGTGCATGGAAAGTTTGTTGCAGAATTGTGCTTTTGATGATCAGCAGGTTAAATGCTACATTGCACTGAATGCACCAATTCTGATTAAATCTCAGCTTAACAATTCCCCTTGGTAAAATGCAGAATCGGGCCAGTGCTGCCTATCATCTCACAGTGTGTCCCTTCCCTTCCAATAATCCTACTGCAAATACCATTCCACTAAAACCATACTACGTACCATTCACAATCACATAATCAACTCCATGGACCAAGGAAGTGTAACTGCACATATTCTCCTTGACCTATCTGCCACTTTTGATGCTGTTGATCGTTGAATACTCCTTCACTGCCTTGAACGTTGGTTTGGTCTTTGCTGTCCCACTCTCCGTTGGTTTGCATCTTACCTGCTCCCTTGTACTCAGTCAGTTCTTATCAACCAACTCACTTCTGAGCCCTGCTGTCTTGAATTGCAATGTTCCACAAGGGTCTCTAATAGGCCCACTCCTGTTTACAGTACAGATGACTCCACTCAGTTCACTACTTACCGATAGGTCTCTTGATTACCACTTTAAAGCTGATGATTCTGGGTTATTCCTCTCTTTTGAGAGTTGCATTTCTAATCTTGCTTTCCAATTACATAACAAAGATAAATACTGGAGGAATACTTGCGGTACATGACTGAGAAGGTTTCTGGGGTCTGCAGAGCTACTGAGGGTTCACCTCCGCCCTCTTTCTTGCCCACGTCATTCTGCTTTGATCACTTTTGTGTGGTGACTGGAGATGAGTTGAGATCACTCATCCTGTCATCTCCACCCAAAACGTGCACACTTGATCATACACCATCATTCCTTCTCCACGATTTCGTCGATGAGCTACTACCCTTTCTCGTACAGCCGTGCAACACATCATTGGCTGATGGATTTCTTGGACCCCTGCTCTTCATACTGTGTACGGCTGACTTGACCCGGCTCATCACCTCAATGGGACCCCGGTGCCACCTGTATGCTGATGATGTCCAGCTATACTCTTCCTGCCTTCCATCTGATGTGCATGCCTGCATGTCAGATATACGAACCACTGTGGGCGAGGTGCGGGTCTGGATGGTGTCGAATCGACTTCTGCTGAATGAGGTCAAAACCCAGTACATCTGGCTGGGCACATGTCGGGCGCGATCAGGGATCGACGCCGAGACGCTACAGACTGGATTTCCTGGCTGGGCTGTGCTGCTTGTGGTCTGTGATCTGATTGTCCTTCTGGATGGCGAACTGTCTATGGCTGACCACATCAACTCTCTGCAGATCTTGTTTCTATCAGCTGCATCAGATTCGAGTTGTAATGCACAACCACTCTTCCAAAGCTGCTGTTGCCCTAGTTCACTCATTTGTACTGACGCAAATCGACTACTGCAATTCTCTGCCTAAGTTCAGACTTAATCAACTCCAGTCTGTTCTAAACTGCACTGCTTGGGTGGTTGCCAACCAGCCAAAATATTCCCACATATCAGAATACATGCGGGAAACGCTACATTGGCTCCCTATTCCAGAACGGTTCTGCTTCAAGGTTCTCCTGCTTGACTGTTCTGCTGTGGTCAGCACTCTGCCGGCATGTATGAGAGATCTGTGTGTTCCTGTCTCCAGTTGGCCTGGCTGTAGGATGCTGTGTTCTGCTGCCCATGGGGATTTGCAGATTCTACGTTGCCACACGTTGCTGCGAGCTCGTCAGGCCTTCTTGTTCTTTGGACCCTCCTATTGGAACAGCATTCCTTTAAACATTTGTTCTTTACCGCTTAGTTTAAGTCAACATTGATTTTCTGTTCACCTTATGATGCACTTGTTTAGATCGTGTGGATAGCCATGTGACCAGCGCTTTTGAGATGTGCTTGAAAGGTGCTGTATAAATCGTTGTTACATTATATTTCATATATTACATTAGCGTTGCCCTCCTTCTTTATCCAGGGTTGGGACTGGCACTGTCCGAGTACAACAGTGGCAGAGTTTCTCGTAAGACTCATGAGTTTCAACTTGCTTACCCACTGTTGCCTAACTTCTGGTTTCTCTGACCTAATAGCTTCTCTAATGGATTATGATTTTGATTATGATTTCACTTGAAGCGACCATGGATTGATGCTTTGGGCATTATGATAGTGGCACTATAGAAGTCATTAGATTAGATTAGGATGTGTCTGAGGGCTTCCACATCCCAGGATAATGCAGTGACCCATGGCAGTGGGTCGGGGTCCAGCTTTGGAGAGTTTGACCCTGAATCCTGCGTAACTGTCATGGAAACCAGTTGGGAAATTATCTCAGCTGGAAGGGGAGGACATCTTTATTTGCAATTATATGAACAGCATACACTAAACACATTTAAATATAATACTATATACTTTGTTGACCTTAACTACAGATAAGAAGCGATCAACTCTACAAGACATAAAAATCAATCAATCAAATGACTGTGCAGCACCAATTCATTCAAGAAAATGTACTACAATTGTTGACTCAATAAGGCTGCCTCCCAGGAATCCCAGGCACCTTAATCAGGGAAAAGATTCAGTTGACAAAACAAACAGGTCTCTTGTCACTTTTGTCATTTGCCCTTCAAGTCAGCAAATAGAAATCATCCAGCACACCAGAGAAGACACCATCAGAAGAACCACCATACAAGCGAGAGAGGCCCAGCCTTCTGTGTATAGCCCTTGCGTTTGGCTCACTTCTGGCTCCCTTTCTTTTGGTCTGCCTCACCTGACATGCAGTTGCAAGCTTACTTAGCTGATTGGTCAACTAGCTCTGCCAATGATCTGCCTGCCAGTGCTCATAGCGATGTGCTGGCCAACACCAGCTATTGTCAGGGCAGCCTATACCATGTGCACCTTATTTGCATTAAACTAATTACCTGGTTCCTCTTCATTTGCATTTTGCATAGCCCTAGCTGGAATTACCATCCCCTTAACAGATGTAGCAGCCAGAATATAGTACTATTACATAATAAGTAAACGTTTCTGAATGTTAATTGTTCTAGTAAAGTTATTAAAACAGTGAAAACTGTACAAAATTTTTCCAGTTGACAATAATGACCTTTGATGTCATAAGGTGTCGTTAAACATTGGAACTGTTACTACCCGATGTTTCTCAAGTTCAGATATGAATATTAAACATTAATCTACATCAGCTTGGATAAACATAAGCTTGGACAAGGATTGATGTTTTGTGTTCCTTCACAATATGACTTTGAAATGTCTTGATTTCAACCACCATTCTTTAATGATCAAATTAGGCCAAGTTTGTTGCTCTCAAAGGCCCCACGAAACCCATAAAGTTAAGCATGGAATTAGCCATATTCTTAAATTCGTATCTACAATCGTCAGTGTCAGTAACTGGTGCAACAGTTCCAAATGAGTTCAATGATATTCTTTGCATCATTATCAGACTCTTTGACGCTGGGACAAGCACATGATGGCTACGGGTTCTAGAAATCATCTTGGCTGCACTGTACTGCTCATCCAACTTGAAGTTCTTTACAAGCTGTTCAACTGAACTTCTTTCTGTGAAGAAAATAATTTACTTTTCTGATGGATGTGCTGGTCAGTACAAGAACTACAAGAACTTTATTAATCTGACCCACCACAAAGCTGATTTGATTACGATGCAGAATGGTACTTCTTTGTAACATACATGGGAAAAGTCCCTGTGATGGTATTGGGAGAACTGTGAAGCGCCTAGCTGCACCTGTTAGTCTGCAGGCCACCATGGAGATCAGATTTGGACTCCACACAATTTGGAAATGAAAATCCTGAATGCAACTCATGATACAAAAAACGACTATATTTGACACGTAAACTCCTTAAAACAAAAAGCACCTTTGGGATTTTTGGAACACTTACCAAGTGATCTATGCTGTATGGGAAAATGCAATAAAAATAATATTTTTGTGACCCTTTTTGATAATATCTTTTTCTCTTTGACCTCCTTGGCAGATTTGGTCAACTTTGACTGCCTATATCCAGCAGATGTGAATAAGTAATCAAGTCAAACTTTGCCAAATAATTGCCAGCCCTATAGACAGTATCCATATAAAAATTGAATGCATTGTGCCTGGTACATTTGGAGATATTGATCACTGAATACTGTGGAATTTAGAAATAAAATGAATATGAAGGCACCTTTGACATTTAATACAGCTAAAATATTTATATTTTTGTAATCTACGCAAGAAACTGTACAGCTGATAAAAATCATCTAATTTTGTGTAACAGCTCTAGAAATATAAATTCTCAAAAAGTGGGCATCTTGAAGTTGCGCGAATGCTTTTCTGAGGTTGGGGTCACAGAATCAGCGATATCTTGGAATGTATTTGAAATATTGCAGAAACATTGTGGGCTTCTTCATCCAATATATCTTGCAACATGTGGTTAAAATTTTAGCCAATTCTGAGATGGTCGGGTGGGAGGCATTGGTTGAGTTGAGCTGGAATGACCCATGTAACAGTGACCAGTGCAGTCTATACAATGCACAAGCCTGCAATAATTTTTTTCTTTGGCTATCACAAAACAGTGGATTTGTGTACTGTAAGCTTATAGGGCACAACAGTTGTGCTCTTCTGCCAGACGGTATGGATAGACACACAAGTGACCACTGTTACCAAACAGTACTAAATAGTATGTATAGCTGTCTGGCAGTGCAGTGACATGCCTCGAGTGCTGGCAGTGTCAGCCTATTTCTAACAAGTGCAAATTCAATCACTTATAGTCTCAGTTGAGCACACTTTTGGCAGGTTAAATATGCAGTGTAATTGTTTGAAAAGGCATATGTGTTGCTAGATGACATTTACTTTAGTTTGAGTTTAACTTACTATATTCGATATTTTGTTTTGTTGCTCATAAATTTTCATGTATTCTGAAACTGAGTGCATTTATGGAGTTAGTCCTTGAATCTCCTTGGATTTTGTGCAGTTATGGACAGTGTTTGGAACTCTATTATCATCAGTTATTGTGACTATAATACACATATACGGACAAGTGAATGTGAATCAGCACCCAGGTGTGCTACATGCTTCATCTGTAGCCTAGCTGGTTCAGACAATAATTGTTGTTTTTGGGCAGATTCTTGTTATCTCAGCTTTCTATGAATTCATCAGACAGCTCTGATCAGAGAGTGTTGGGATGCACTCGACTGATTGAATCAGTCATTGAGCAGTACCACCATGTGCTTCTTGGTGTCATTCTTTGGTGCAGTGATGACCAGGGATTTTAAACACTCATCACTGTCACCTATGAATGGGAGTTTGTTGGGCAGTCTGCACGAGACTGCTAGCGAAGACCTTCTCGTGCTGTATAAGCTTCTTTCGCTTGCTGATGAACTTGTTGCTCTTTTAGAACTGTAACATCGGCTAGGCAAGTGAGAAGCACTTTTTCATAAAGATGCTAAAGAAGTGCTTGGGTTCATGTAATGAATCTTCATGCAATGGCAGACATCACAAACAGTGATGGTCACTGATTAGTTTGTGTTGAAGTTTAGACAAACACCCAAGAAGCATGGCTAAGGGAGCTACAGTGGCTACAATATGTGATGCTCTAATGGTTAAACTGCATTTATTTGTATTTGTTTAAAATGTTATATTATTACATGTGCATCCCTTGGCTTATTAACCCAGTATGGAGTTCAGTATCATGTCATGTACATAACATGTACGGGGATTGTTTCTCTTGTTACACAGAAAAGAAGATGGACTACTTCGAACAATGAATGCTGACAAAGTGAGTTCTACATTGTTTTTTACCGGTAGCACAAGTAATACAGGCATTGTTTTCTAATTCTCCAGTGGTTATCCTGATAAATGTATGAAATTTCTTGATAAAATTTTGCCTGCAGTTGCAAAACAGAAAAGTCCATATTTTTTACATAGCATCTGAGATAGTCGCCCTTCAGTGGGTAAATTTATCGCTAAATTAAATCATCCATTCCCTCTTTGCCTGACTGGTGTGCCAGCACTAATTACATCTAACTCGGCAACAATATTCCATAGCATGTTCATTGATATCTTAGGCTCTGATGATGAACCTGCAATATTATATACCATTATTAGTCATAATGTCCCATATTTTTTATTCCAAATAAAAACCAGAATCTTAAAAAATTGAAATAAGATAATCTTTCAGCAAAGTTTTTAAATAAATGTGAAAAAATTAGCAAAACATGAAATTTGGAGTAACGTCTTTTATATAAGTGACTCTAGTTTTGCTAGTAATGAATTCAGTATTTAAACGTAACCAAATTCATGAAAACTGCTTCCATACTAACACACACACACAAAAACACCTACATGCACACATATACAGGTAGTTTGAAACAAAATTACTAAATTAGACCAGGGATAACTGCAGCAATATTAAACCATGCAGCAGGACTTACCTCACTAAGCAAACTTGGGTGTCATAGGTTAAACATAAACAATGAACAGTCTGACATCTTGCAGTTGAGCAATAACAAAAATATGCAGAGAATATTGCAACAGGCAAAAACTCCATCACATAAGGAAAATTTAATTTTTAATTAATTTTACATAATGAGGGCGAAAGTCTGAATTGTTTTGCATAGTTTTTGTGGAAAACTTTGTAAGGTGCTTTCATAACTTTGCCAATAGTGAGAAAACACTGTTGCATAAAAATGTTCAAAAATGTGTTCTTATTTTGTAAATGTGCTTATTTATTTAGCAAATAGATATTGGGAATTCCTGTTGTTATTGTAAAACTTTATACATTCATGTTTTTTTAATTTAAACCTGTAAAGGCTATTACTGAATTTCACTGGTTAGACAATGGAGTCCATTACCAGAATTCACTTGGTAGACACTTTGGTCAATGATACAAAACTCTGGAAAATACAAGATTTTTTCAAAGTCTTTGTTTGCTAAGTAAAATACTTCCATTGTAATTGTAATTGTAATCAAAAACTTATAAAGCGTCACTTCGAGATAAAACTCATCAAAGGCGCTCCTGACCCAATGTCCCAGAACTAGTGGGGAATAATATGGTCTTCAAACGCTTGCGGAAAACAGAGGGGGAGAGTGATAAGAATTCCCGCCAGATGTTGCCAGACAGGTCATTCCATGAAGCAGGGCCAACAACAGCAAAGCTGCACTGCTGTGTGGTGGTTGTGTGGACCATAGTGACCACCAGGTCTCCCTGAACAGCCGATCACAACAGTAAGTGAACAGGGACAGTAGAAACAGGTATGCGAAGCTCCTTTAGGTAAATCGGAGCACAGCCAACAAGGCAGCTGTGCACAAGGACCAGAATTGTAAAGAGAATGTGTTCTCGAAGTGGGATCCAGTGAAGTTTTTCCAACATGAATGAGAAGATATGGCCAAACTTAGGTATGCCACCAATCAGGCGAGCTGCAGCATTTAGGACATTGTTGATTTCTATCGCTAGATGAAGAGCGAATATGTTAATCCATGCAAATAGTCTTCTTTTCATCAAGAAACAGCTTTTAACTGATTGAAGCAACTTTTAAAACAGTTAGACTGGGGATGTCTTTTTACACAAACTAGGTGTCTATTTACTTCTTGCAAGTGAGTATCAAATGAGTTCTAAAGTCATATTGTTTTGAGTATTTTGTGCTGTCAGTATTAAAACAATTTTTAGGCATAATGTGAATATAAATATGCATCTTTATGTGAAAAAGTGGCTCCAGGCAAGCAACTGTTTTACCATGTTCTAAGAGTAAATGGATTTAAATGGTTGTAGCTAAACAAGGCCACTGCCTATTTCATTCTCTTGTTGACACCTAGTCAGTTGATGAAAGGCTTCATAATTATATGTTATACACAACGACAGTGGAGCAGAGATCAGCACTTAATATACTCAATCAAAATATTTTAAACTTTTCACGTGTCTATTGGCTTCTGCATCCCAGGGTAGTGTGGCAGCCCCTGACTGGTGGTTTGGGGCTGGATGTGTACAGCTTGACCCTATGCCCTACATATCTAGCACTGACCCATTTTGGGATTGCTCCTGGCTAGAAGGTGAGAACATCCTTGACTCTGTGATCGAATAGCATACAACACTAAACAAAACACAATTTTAGATATGACAGATCTGTTGGACAGGACTAAGTTATGCATTACAGACATTCTTAAATGAAAACATCAGTCATACAGATTGCTCTCAAGTTGAGAGAAATTAAATAGCTATCCTGCATCAGCTTGGAATGGAATTACTAATTTAAAGCCTATCTCCTCATAGTCCCTGTAAAATGATTTTTGGACTGGTGCATCAAATTCCTTTTGGTGTCCAGGCTATAGAATTTTTAGTTTACTGTTGGCGGTCTATTTTTTGTTTAGGTTATCCAGCACACTAATGTCTATGCATAGATCAGGTCTTCAGCACAGCTGGCTGGGAAGCCCTATCAGTGCTAATAGTCTCTGACAAACCCAGAAGAAATTATTTTGCATAAACATCTTGATGGGCTTGTATTCTGACAGTTGTTTTGGAGTGGTAAATGTGGTTGCTTCATTAACGACACCATTGCCAAGGTTGTTTTAAGAGATTGATTCCAACCTGTGACTAAGAAGTACTTACGTCTTTGTGATGCATTAAAGGTTGCCACTCGTGGTGCACCAGAATTTGATCCTCTGTGATGTGAATGTAATCGTAACAACTGTTGTAATTATGATCCAAGTTCTTTGTCTTACTGTTAAAATGGGTGTCATCATGATTTGTTTATCGTTTGAGCCATGTTTTGAAATTTATTTGCAATTCTGGTTGACAAAGCTGTTTTTTGTTTTAAATGAGCTGTTCATATTTTTACAGCTCCTGAAGACATTGCCTGTGCTTCAGGCACAGCTTGATGCGCTTGTTGAGTTCGATGTAAGTACATTTCAGTTATCCTATTAGGCCTGGTAGAGTTCAGATGGTTTGCTTTTTTTTCATGTAAAAGTCACTTTTGCCTCATTTGTATGTGTAGAGATAACAGCTGAAGAGTGACGTGTATTTTCAGGGATGACGAATTATGCCCGAGCCAACTGCAAGGGAGTATCAGAGCTGTTCTGATACTGAAATGCCTATTTACCCCTTTAGCATGAAAACAATTATTTTAACTCTGCTAGGGTGGAATATTTTTCCAGAAATTTAATCCAGATACTGTTGTTATAATGATACTATGTTTTTTTCTGGAAATAATCCTATAAGTTTCTTGCATTTTACCATCACCACAAAAAATGTTTGTTTGTTTTTCACTTGAAAATAAATTTTCTGCACATTTTCGGCACACATACAATAGAAGAAGAACACCAGTCATGCACCACAGCACGTAAAAATTTGTAGCCAGTACCAGAAAGAACACAGACCATGATATGAAAGTAACAGTTACAATGTATTTCAGTAATTGAACTTGGTGTGAAATATTTCTAAGCACAGGGCAGGACACAGTCCTACATCACACTCTACAATAGCATCTGGTTTCCTTGCAAAGTTTTTGCTGTCAGTTCCAGTCTGTGAACAGCAAACCTTGAAGTATTGAACAGGATGCTCTTTGCCAGCACTTGGAGGAATGAAGTTCAGAAAGTGACTTGCTGTCAACCGCAGAGGATTAGACTCATCGGATGATGGCCTTCCCTTTGGTGGAACACGAGCTGGATCATGGTACACTTCCAGCAGTCTCTCCGAACTGCAAATGGTTCATCTTGGTAGCAGGGTTGTCCTTTTGGAACAGTATGTAGCTGTTCAGAACAGTCTGATTCAACAGATGGCGGAATTGTTTTTTGTACCATACTTTATGTCTCTTGCATTCCACGTGGTATGCCAGCAGCATCTGGTCATCCATGTCAACTGCCTCCATGTTCTTACTGTATGTGAGAACGGCAGCTAGTTTACGTTTGTCGCCCTGGTGAGTTTTCACGGTTTTCATTTCACTTGAATGGAAAGTCGAAAACACTGTCACCTCCTTATCCATCCATTTCTGCGCCATCATGTCATTGGTGAAACGAGCCACTGCTTCACCACATGGAACCGCTGAACACGTTGACCGTGGACCAGGCTGGCTAGAAACAGGAATACAGAGCTCTTTGCTGTTTTCCGGAGCTGCACCAAATATTAAAGCTTTTCCTGTGAGGAGGATATTGAACATAATCCTGTCTTTGGCTAGAAGCAAGTGCAGCATCTCTCGCATGTAGCTGAAAACGTGAAAATTTTGGCAGGTTAGTGATGATTTGGGCAGCGCAATTGAGGATGGACTGAGTCACATATGGAACATCGACAGGCCTGTGAGGGCAGAGTTACAATAGTCCAGGTATGCCAGAATGAAGGAATGAATGAGTGGAAAAGAATTACAGCTGTGTCAAGTGATAAGTTTAGCTGTGTGACTCTGATCTGATGCATTTGATAGAAGCAGGACCTTCAGAGGGAATGCAGGTGTTGCCTTATAGCTCCACTTCCACGACAGCTGGTGTTGGACTTGGTTTGACTTTGAGCATCAGTGGATCTGGCTGAGCTTATTGAGTTCAAGGAACAAGTTATCACTTGTGCAGAGGCAAACCTTGCCCTTCAAGTCCATAACCTCAGAGCTGGTTGCAAAGTATTTCTGGAACTTCTAGTGTTCTTCTTTCTTTGTGGAATGCCATCTCGAGGCATTCACTCTATAACTTCTGGAACCCTTCACTTGGCTCGTTAGATGGCAAGAATCATCTGCTTATTCAAGGTGTGGATGTTCCCGTTGCACTTCAAACTAAAGCCATTTGAATAAGATAATATTTTCCAGTTTCTTCTGTTCAGCTGTAAACATTTAGATTCAGGCATGGTTCCTGGCCCTGTACTGTCTCTGCCTCTTCATTTACTTCAGCAGTTGAACAAATACAAAATCCAAGACATGTGTTGGACGTTTGTCAGGCTGCTACCACAGCATTCCGTCATAATCTGTCATACCTTGAGTGAGGTTGAGTTGAGTTGGCCTTCAATATAGACAGTCAGTGAGAAATAAGGAATGGTTCAACGTATGTCTGCAGGGTTAATCAGAGCACCCACTTCAGAGACTTGACTCGACATCTGTTTTAATACTGACAGGCCACTGAGTTCTTTTGTTACCAGAATGGTAACATTTTTCAGATCCTGGAACTGAAGGACTCATTCTTGAGGTTTTTACCAAAAGCTGGAATGAAATCGAGGACTATCTTGTTTCACTGCAAATTGAGATGGCACTAAATGTTGTCAGTGACATGACCAAGTGAGGAGAAGCTGATCCAGGATTACAACTCAATTCTGACAAATTAATTATCAATAACAAAAACAATATATGTTCAGGAGCATCGCCACAAATTGACTCGCTTAGGTGGTCAGGCTTAAATCAAATACAGAATAATCTGAACTGTCATTGCATTGAAGGGCATGATATGTCTTGGCTCTAGGCTGACAAATTTGTCATTGCTCTTGCAATTTGTTGACTTGTTACTTTATTACAGTAATCTAATGTTATCTGTTTAAGTAATATTAAAATGCATACCTTGTTATATTTGTACTGATTCTGGTTTTTTGCCATAAAGCCATACAATATCGTGTACCCAGAAATCTTTGCTTGACTTGTACAACCCCTAAATGTGGTTCAACATAGCTGAAATTTTCAATATAATAGTTATTTGACAGATGGACTGTAATTGCAGGTTCCAACATGGAACTTTAAACAAAAAGATTTTTTGGACCACTTGCAGGGTCAACCTTTAACAGGTTACAAAAGGTCTTCAAGAGACATGATATAAAACTGGAGATAAAGCTAAAAATCCTCAACACATGCGTGATCCCAGTATTAATCTATGGATGTGAGTCATGGAGTATTACAAGAACAATGGAGAATAAACTGAATGCAGCAGAAAACAAGTGGCTCAGAAGAATACTAAGAATTAGCTATAAGGACCACGTAACGAATGAAAGTATTAGACAACGAACACAACAACCATTGATAAACAATGTGATCAAGAAAAGAAGAATGAAGTGGGCAGGACATGTCCTGAGGATGGCGGAGAACCGTAATCCAAAGAAAATCTATAAGTACAAACCAGACGGAAAGAGAGCAGTGGGAAGACCGAAAAGAAGATGGATAGATTGCCTTGAAGAGGATCTGAAAGGTGCCGGAGTTACTATCTATGGGAAGACGGAGGGCAGACGGAGAATGACCCTGGAGGAGATGGCCGGAAAACGAGATTTGTGGAGGGATGTCATAGAGAAATCAACGACTGGATCCAGTCTAGAGATGATTACATGACATGACATGACATACATATACATCATAAATGCATACATGTACATGAAATTGCAATAGCATGACAGTACAAATATTTGTGATACATCTTGTCAATATCAGTATTAGAAAGAAGGTGAAGGCAATGCCTGTACAGTACATCTGTGTTTGTATAGAACATGTACTTGCTGTGCAAACGATTAAGTTTATGTGTAGTCCCAGTCTTATGTACCGCACGTTAGTGACTTCCGCGTCATGATTTGGTATTGATGGGAGTATTACGTTGCCATGCATTAAACTGATTAGCGCGTCACTGGAATGTTTTTTACCGGACTTTTACTGTGACTAATTCAAGTAATTGATTCAACGTAACAAAACAAATCCCATGACAATTTATTTAACATTTTTGCAACTTGACAAAGGTTGAGCAAATATTGTGTTACATTTGCTCAACCTCATGTTTCCTGTTGCCAGTATTTTCTGATACAACAGTTTTTGCTACAATACAGAGGCAACATAGGAGCTTTAATTCTTCCTTGTTAATACCTTGTTCAGCTGAGTTTTGTGTTTTTAACATTCCTTAAGGTTACACCAAATGAACTGACGAATGGAGTCATCAATGCTGCGTTTATGTTACTATTCAAAGACCTCATCAGATTGTTTGCCTGCTATAATGATGGAATCATTAATCTTCTTGGTAATTATTTTTTACAAGACTCATTGATACTTAACATTTAAACTTTATTCTTTTGTATATTCTAAATTAGCTTCATATGTATTACATATAGCATTTTAGATTCCAAATAGACTTGTGCATCATGTTGAAGTAACTCTAATTTTCAGTACTTTTTCGCAATGTCAAAATAATTGGTTGGTTAAACCAAGCATTCATAATTGTTTCTTATTGGAGTTACCGTATTTTCATGCATGTCACCTGTATTTTCATGCTTATTCCCTGCAGAAATTAGCTAAACGTGTAAAAGTTTTTTATAACCCCCATACACGTATACTTTACAGGCCTGAATAGACCATAAAATGAGGTCCATCCGTGCTAGTCCGCGAGTGCTAACCCATGTGCTAAATCATCTACACCAGTATGCACATTTTATTTTTACTGCATTCTCAGTAAATTGATTGGAAATGTGGATTTCTCAGCCTTTCTCTTGGTGACAGCAACGTTTAAATGCGGTGGGAGTGTTCTTTTGTTCTAAACTGTACTTGCTGCAGGTGACAAAAAGAACATCTCCGGAAATGAGATTGGTTCAGGCACAGTCACATGATGCATTTGTTTTGTACCCTATATCTAATCTTTATGGTGCCAGACAAAGACTACATTAGAGCCTGAACATTAACCTACATCTGCTTTTGTATTACTAATGCTATATTTAGACTATTTAGTGCACCAGTTTTCCTACACTGATAAGATTTATTTTTCTTTATAGTTCACGATTACATTCTGTATAGTGTCTGATTGCATTGTTTAGATTTCTTGGGCTGATTGTTATTGTAAAGTAGTGCTGTGGAAATCAGATCTGATACCAATGCAACACCTAACACATTTAACCAATCTTCAATTTGGGAAACTTGTGTAAAAAATATTCAAGTCAGAACGAATTTAATCTCATAAATTCATTTGTAAGCTTTCTGCCATGCAGTGGTACTGGCATGGTAAACACATCAAGCTAATGGCAACCATCTGTGTAAAATAAATGGGTATAACCTGCACACCAAGATAACCCGCAGAGGAGTGCGAGTTGTGAAATCTTGTATAACCTGTATGATATATGCGTGAAAATATAGTAAAGCTTTTTATCTGTCATTTCCTTGGACAACAGTTTAAAAATCTTTCCCTTTATACTTGAGGCATTATTCTTTAGTCGTTTTACTTTAATTCACTAGTCAGTTTATACAATGATGATTTCAGAGAAATATTTTGACATGAACAAAAAGCAGTGTCGAGAGGCACTTGATGTCTACAAGAAATTTCTTGCTCGGATGGACCGTGTCTGTGAATTTCTGAAAGTGGCCGAGGTGAGCAACATTAGGACTAGAGAGTGATGCGGAGACAGAAATGTGCCGACATATTCCCACCCCACATGTTTAGTTCAAGCTCCATCCCATCCCGCGAAATCTGTTCTATCCCCTCACCGTTCCCCCACAACCTTCGTTCTGATCTTCTTGCCATCCCCACATGATCAGTTTTCATCCCGCACTGTCCCTTCGTCATAAAGCAAAGAAACAAATCATCATGTAAAATCATTGAAAGCATTGAAATTATTAAAATGAATGATATTGTAAAACACTGAAATGAGCTCAAACACATTTGTTAAATTAAACAAATATAAATTAAACAAATGCTAAATGTCACCATATGATGATAGTAAGATCAGGTTCTAGCAATGTTTAAAGAAATTATTTAACTAATGAGTAACTAATTGCATAAATAAATTTATTAACTTTTTTACTATTAGTGCGAGATTAACACAACTTCATACCCCACTACCACAGTTTTACCGTCTAATGCTTACCCATTACTGTGCTGTTACTGCCTTTTTTCTAATTTTCCCCATTTCCTCTGGATTGCCGTGGAATTACCATGGTAACTGTTACCTTTTCGCTTTCTAATCAGGACAAAATTGCCTGTAACACGGTAACAGTCACCAAGAATAAATGAATCTCTGCCAGATCAGTAATTTCCTAATCATTTTGTTCCTGAAATATCTCCATCAGATGCTAGGGGTAAGTGCTGTATGTAAATTGTGATTTAAAAAGTATTTGTGAGGTTATTAATTTTCCTCCTAATTGCAATCACCTCTAGAACTGGGTAGTTTTTGCATGCTAAAGATTGTGCCTAAATTGTCACCACAAAAGTAAAAAAATGTGTTTCCTGGTGAGAGAATTCATCTTCAGACTAGTTTGAAATCTGAATATTTAACAGGCCAAAAGATTACAAGATTTTCTAGGTCTTGGGCTTATGCAAATTGAAAAAACTTGTTTTTATTGTAGCTTTCATTGTTATTTCTGGTCATTTTGTTGTTTTTCAAAATACCTCAGTAATAATAATAGTAATAATATTAATAATAATGAGATTAACATGTCAGACATCAAACTTGAATCAGAGGCAATCCTTGGTAGACAGATGACTATGAAATGGTTTCCAACTGCGTATCTTTGTCCAAACTATTCTTCAGCTCAGGTCATTTGTTGGTTGCCTGTGGAATATCACCGTCTCAACAACCTATGAAAGTTTTATTGTGATGTAAATTACAGACATTGAAATACTGTTTTTTTATTCTTAATTAACAGTGGTTTATCAACCAGACAGTTGTTAGCTGTGCCATGTTTTCAGCACCTTTGTGAGGTTGTAAAAGCTGCTACATCACTGTTCATATCCTTGCATACATGCTTGTACACATGCTAAATTTGAGGCCAAGGGATTAAAATACGATCAGTAAGCAACATCTACTTTTTTGAGTGTTTTTTTTACTTTGTAGAGTTTATTATAATGTTTTTTATTGCATTTAGAGTGTTGGAATTGACAAAGGTGATATTCCAGATTTGGCTAAGGTAAGTTTTTATGACTACATTTTGTGAATTTGGAAGTGTAGGTTTTTTGTTTTTGAGTTTCTTCAGTTTTGGATTTGGTTTAGAACTAGAAAATGAAACCTGTGACAGTCCATTGCTTGTAACAGGATGATGTTAGTCATATACTTGACAGTACACCGTAAGTGTCTAGATGGGAAATAATGTTGCTCCCACAGACACTGAGTGAGTTCAACAACTTCTTGTATTTTAAACTTACATTACGCTGCTAGACAAGCTTACTATGATCTGACAATGATTTCAACTCCTTAAAAGCAAGCTTTTGACAGGCTTTTTAACCTCTTTTCAGTTACCGTATTTGGCTTGTCTTACTAGATGCACTTACCTCTCTCCTCTATATTTTTGCTTCCTCTTTCTTTAGTCCACTTCTCTACATCTGATCTTTTCTTGTAGATTAGTATGGGGCTGTTCTGCATATAGTAGTGCAGTGTGTTTGGTGGCCTAGAATGTTGGCGTATAGGTTGCAAGCCTTCAGGCCAATCAAACTTGGAAGCCTTCATGCCCAAACATCCTCTCGTAACATGTAGTTTGATATCTGCTTTTTATAGATTGTTCCAAATTTTGCTTCAAGCATTTAGGTCTGAAACAAAAGGGGGAAGAGTATGTAGGATTTGTTTGCATGGTGCAAAATGGCACATGGAATTAGTTCAGTTTCATGAAATTGCATAGCAAGCAATTTTACCATGATACTAAGTTTAAAAAAAGAGAGCATAAGAAATGTCCTATCTGCTGCTAAAGATACAGTTTTTATATTGGTATTAAATTGAACCTGATGTGACAGGGGACCACGACGGTTACCAGCATGAACAGCATAGCTACTGTGTGCATTATTATGTGCTCTACCTGCTTGTGTTACAGGCTTATATGGAATATACCAGGAGGACTCAAAACCTTGTTGAAGCAAATATTTAATTAGTAGTTGTTGCACTGCATGCACTGCATGTCGGATGATCTTCCTTCATCTCCACCTGTTGACTCCCACAGATGCTGCTGGCGTGTTTTCCACTCGATTTCAGCCTGTTGTCTTTTGCCAAAGGTGTATTTTTCTGAATTGTTTACTTGAAGAGGTGCTTTGTAAATTATATTACATGGCATTAGAATTTCTTACGAATGTGACATCCCATATGATTCCAAGAGCTTCATCATTTATCAGGAGCATATTACTGGCATGATTGTGTCTCTAGGCTCCATCAAGTCTTCTTGAGGCACTGGAACAGCATTTAATATCACTGGAAAATAGCAAGAAAACGGGCAGTACTGTCTTACCCAAGTAAGATTTCTTGTGTAGCACTTTGCAGTGTGATAAATGTGATGGGCACCTTGCTGTTATGTAATTAAATATTATTACTCATTCTCTGTTTGCCTTGTTCAGCTAAAATTAATATTTACTTCTTGTGGTGACGAGGCTGTGGTGCTAATTCTGAATTGACTGACTGTGCAAGGGATTGTGATTACAGCATGTGGTTTTGATACGTAGCCACAATTGATTAATTCCTGTTGTATTTGTGATAAAAGCATTTTAGGAGTTACCAGATTGCAATAGAATAAATCTGTGGAGAACTTCTGAAGCCATAACTGGGTCTGTTAGTTTTGTTAGTAGTTGTGGACTGCAGTTGCTGTTTTTTTTGTTGGTGATGCAGGCCAGCAGCCGGAGTCTCTGCAGCGATCAGTACTTATGCAGCAGCCTCTCAGGTGGGTGCAGCACCAGGTGCTGGTGCAGGCGTCACAAACATAACAGAGGAAGAGAGGCAACGCATTCTCGAAGAAGAACAGAGGCAACTCGATCAAATGAAGGCAGGCCTTCAGCTCATTTAAATTGCTACTTTTATGCTGTATGATTTCCAATAATTTACTTTGCAGTACAATTGTAGAACTTTAACATACATGCCTAATTGCAGACAGTTGGAACGTAGAGAGAAAACCTACAAAATACTTACTACTGGTCACCTGTTTGTTGATTTTGGTGAAAAGATCACTAGGTCAAAGTTTTGGTTTAGAGATTTTTTTTATTAGAAAAGGACTGAAGTCAGACCAGTGGGGTTTACACACATAAATATATAGAATGATTAGAGCAGTCCTTGGAAATATATACACACAAATACAAGCAATTATAACCAATAAATGGATTACTCTGAGCTGAGGTTGTGTTGTCAATTTGCATCACAAGACTTTTAATCTAAACTATGGACATATTTCCTAGCCAAATAGTTCTACATGAAGAACTTCCCTTCTATACTCCATCAAAAAGAAACATAGTTAAAATACACATGAGTAAGCTTTTAAATTTTTTTTGTATATTTATCTCATTTTCCACACCTGTTTCAACTTGATCCTTATAGACGCATCTTCCATTCAGTCATGCCCCAAACTCAACCAAGCATGACTATGAATCTAACACAGCATTCATTTAGTGCTATGCTATGCTTTTTCTGCTACAGCTAAATGATCTCTTCTGAGCCAAAAGTAATGTAATATAAAATCATTCAACTTTTTAAGTTATGTATACAGACATTTGGTGGCTGTATATGGAAGCAACTGGTTAAATATTTGCTTTGTAATGCTTAGTGTGCAGGTTTGAGCCTCCCAGGAAAGGTTACTGTGTAAGGACTTAAAGCAAGTTGTTGCCCCACAACTGCATAGTGCCATCAATTGATGCTTCTCTACCATGTCAACAAATTTCTGCTATTCATCAAGCATCAGTCGATATTTGTCTATTAGTAGAAATTGGCACTACATAAATAAATGGTAGAACAGAAGTATTAATGAGGCATAGTAGAAATTGGCACTACATAAATAGATGGTAGAACAAAAGTATTAATGAGAGATTTCATTTAAACAGTGCATTTTTATTTGTAATATTATTTTGATCTGTTACTAATCCAGTTAGATGTAATTCTGTGTTCTAGCAACAGAGGCTGAAGCAAATGACAGGTGGTAGCTCTCCAGTCAGTTCTGCATCAGCAGCAGCAACATCCAGCACATCTTCATGCAGCACAAAGCAGGCCACAGCAGCATCCGCGGCAACAAATGATTCACCATCCAATTCTGTCGATCACCACGACTCTGCAAGTGGCCTCCTGTCTGCTGCTGCTACTACACGTCACAGCGAAGACCTTTTTGCCTTATCGGCGCCTCTGTCATATGGCCAGCCAGGGCCCAGCCTCTCTGATGACTCAGCATTCCTGAGCAGTAGTGGCAACCCCTTTGCTCCAGCTCCAGCAGCAGCAGCAGCTCCTCTGATGGTTGGTGGAGGTGGAGTGGTCGGAACAGGAGGTGCAACCGGAGCATGGGGAAGCCCAGTCTTTGCAGGTTTGCAGGTGTTGGATTGATTTGTTGATGTTGTTTAACTGTAATTGTAATCTGACATTTATAAAGCGCCACTTCAAGAATAGACTCATCAGAGGCGCTCCCGACCCGAACCAGTGAGACCACTGGCAAATAATACAGACTTCAGGCGCTTGCGAAACTGCAGAAGGGACAAACTGAGGAATTCAAGTCGGAGCTCTCGGGAAAGGCGATTCCAGCTATTAGATCCAACATAGGCAAAGCTTCTAGACTGCGCTGTAGCAGTGCGCATACGAGGGACAGTCAGGAGTCCAAGGGAGGCCTACCGGAGAGTGCTACGGCCTGGAACCAAGGAGACCAAGATGCAGAAGTCCCTAAGGTATGATGGGGCAGAGCCAACGAGATATGCTGCTGAATGGGAAGCCAGTGCAAAGGAAGTTATATGGCCATTCCTGGGGACGCCTTCAGTAAGACGGGCAGCAGCATTGAGAACAGACTGAAGTTTGGAAATATTGGCAAGTGAGAGTCCAGCAAAGATAGCGTTACCAAAGTCCACCCTGGTGCAGATAAGGGCATGAATTAGAATAGTAACGGCATGAAAGGAGAGGGAGCGGCAGATGGTACGAAGCTGACGAAGGTGGGAAAAGCATGAGCGGGAGACACTGTTAACATGATTGGTCAAGGAGAGTTTCCTGTCCAGAACAACCCCAAGATCACGGATTTTGGAACAGAATAGAATGTCCGGAAACCTCTGGCGTAAGGATGATGAATCAGTCTTAGCAAGCTGAGCACGACCACCAAGCCAGATGAACTGGGTCTTAGCAGAGTTCAGTCGGAGGCGATTAGAGGACATCCAGAGACCAAGGGCAGATGTTGCGTCAAGAATCCTCTCAAACAGAGAGGAAGCCGCTTCTGCTGGGCCATGAGCGAAGGCCTGAGTGTCGTCTGCATACTGATGGACAGCAACACCCATGGGAAGGAGAACTCGTGCCAGGTCGGAAGTGTACAGAATGTAAAGGAGAGGGGCCAGGACAGAACCTTGAGGAAGGCCAAAAGGTATAAGGGACCAGGCAGAACGTGTAGGCCCAAAGATAACAGAATGAGAGCGCTCTGAGAGGAATGACTGAAACCAAAGAAGGGCAGTATCAGTAATGCCAAAAGATTTAAGTTCTTAGTTCATGGAAACAGTCATTTCAGACCCTATGAAAGATGCTGAAGCTAGGCTTTGTGTAAAGATTTTCCTAAATGGTTGTAATCAGTAAGAAGCTACACTTTGTTGTTTTATGTTATTAGTAACCAAAACAAATCGTTTACTGTTCAGCATAAACCAGGAACAAAACGTCTGTACACTGTCAACTATACACTTGCTGAATTTTCTCTAAATGTTGCTTTTCTTCTCAGTCTGTCGAGAAAGACAATTAGTTAGCAGCCCTTTCTGTCCATTGAGAAAAACCCAAGGACCTTATATTACCTTGAGAGGTTAACGTCAACTGACCTAGATACCAGTCTCTGGCAACTCTAGTACCAACATTACTATTACAGATGACCGTGTACACCGGTCAGCTAATTTACATTCATACGTAATAGGACTGCCCCTAACAGGCATGCATCTTACACAGATCAGTTGTAATGTAGTCCTAGGTATAACTAGATGTGCACCCCAAAGCGCATATATGCAGGGATTGCAGGCGTTAATGGCCTAACTGCCAGTTAAGGCCTAATTACCAATAATTATACATAGCTCTTTGTCAAATCCCAGAACAACAGTCCCTAATTTCTGAAATTCTGAGGAATCATAAGTACCTCAGGTAAAAAAAAATTTTAAAACAAAAAAATTATAAAATAATAATAATAATAATCCAAGAATTTATGTAACACTGCTGTAATAATGCAAAAGATCACTACTAAGCAAAGCGGGTTTGCATACCAATTTTCAGGACTTTGATGTAATAAAGTACTTAATGGAGTGGTAGAGAGAAAAGCAAGGGACTGAGAACAGATCCTTGATGGATGCCACAGATGAGTGGTACCCAGCCGACATTGATCCTCCGAGAAAGAGAGATCGTGTGTGGTGAATAAGATATAAGTGGAACCATTTTAAGGCCAGGGGATCAATACTCCAAACCAGTTCTCAAGGTGATGGAGGAAGATGGCATAGTCACTATATAAATTGTCGTATTACTATTATTATTATTAATTAAAGCTGCATTTCGATTAAAATTTTTAATTGCAGCTAATCGCATGTTAGAAAAATGAGTAATACCAATTGGATTACAATTTTACAGTATTTAATATTTCAAATTAATATGCAATATTCAAAGTAAAGTAATTAAAATTTTTAATCGCAATTTGATCATATTTTAATCGCATGTTAGAAAAATGGGCAATCCCAGTTGGATTGCAATTTTACAGTATTTAATATTTCTAATTTATATGCAGTGTCCAAAGTAAAGAAATGTAATTACAATTTTTATTTGCAGTTAATCGCATTTTAGTTGCATGTTAGAAAAATGAGCAATCCCAGTTGGATTGCAATTTTACAGTATTCAGTATTTCTAATTTATATGCCATGTCCAAAATAAAGTGTTTAAAGTAGTTTTAAAATGTTTATTCTTTTAAATGCAACCAGTTGTTGAAGCAAACAAGTTTATCCACATTAGTTGGGTCCAGCGATGCCAGCTTCTTATGAACAGTGTGTCCTGACAAGAAAATACTCGTTCACAAAGGACAGTTGTTGCTGGGATGACAAATACTTTTTAGTCATGGTGGATGTTGACGGATCGACCATTCATCACAAACTATTTTGTGATGGCATTGGTTATGCTATTGCATTTGCCCTGGTCCATTGGCTTAGACATCTCCCGCTGCTGAACTAGGGTTGCCTGGCTTAGTGCAGTTTCCGTTTTATCATCTGCTGAAGGTAACGTTGATGTCTGGTCATGTTCAGTAGTGGTAAATGCATGACTGGTACGCAGGCCATAGTTCAATGACGAGTTGGTATGGTAGTCCTTAACTTAAACACTCCTGCAATACTTTCAAACGAATTGTCATCTGTATTAAAAATAAACTGTCCGTCCAGTATTGTCTTTCCTAGTTTCCTTGACTTCATTCTTTATGTAAAACCTAATTTGTAACGCCCGATTTTAATATCAGTCGAATTTACAGAACGCGAAAAAGCGCGAAATAATAGGAAACAAACAACCATAGATATAATAAATTTTGACCCTGGCAAGCATTGAATAGTTTCTAGATGAATTTTCATTGCGCTAATTTTGGTCGACGAGCGCTCACGGCAAGAAAGAAAGACTAAGTTCTTAACGTGTTAATCGTTGCGTTAAAAATTTTAATCACAAAAATTTTTAACGTGTTAATCGCACGCATTTATGGCGGTTAATCAACAGCCCTATTATTAAGCCTTGCCCATCAAACCATGGGCCTCCTCTTTTGGCCGTATTTTGATGGTATGCAAGGGAGTGTGACCATCCATGTTTTGCACTGTGAAGTTGTAGAGTAAAAGGGTCTCCCATATGTCTGCAATGTTTCTGGTTTGCCAAACCCGTCAAAACCTAAAAGACTGTGACAAGAAATCAGGTCAACTGATCACCTTAACTTACTTACATTTCAAAAGTTTATTATAAATCTGATGCATGGAGTTAATCTGGGTAACGAGCTAATGCAGCATTAGAGTGGTCCTTATTTTTTAACTTTTACTTTCCTGATGAGGCACCCTGTAGTTTTGTTTCTGTCAATGAGGAAAAAGTCTAATTTTTTAGCTCAAAATAATTATATTTATAGGTCACTACCGGCTCTGAAAGTTTCCTTTCCGCTTTCGAGATGATGGCTTTTAATCTGAATAATACAGCATTTGTTTTAGCATGACTAATTTGGTGGCTCAATGTAAGTGTTTTATTTAAAAGGCTTTTTACTGTTCTAATAATAAATTTATGGATACCAGTGCAGTTTATGCTATGGACATTTAACACTGATTGATACAAGCGGATAGTTATTGTGATTGATGTTTGAAAAAAATTATGCCTTGAAATGTTACATACTGATTGCATAGTTCGCATCTAGTTAACTTGCTCTTGCAATTGTAATATCATATCTTTTATAGCTGACAACAGTCTTGCATCATGTTTTAGCTAATGTGATACAGTGGGAGATTGAATATACAAATAGACTTGTGACTGAGGTAACAAACTTCTGTAAAACATGCAATTGAAATATGTTGTATTACTGGTCATTTGGATGATGTAGATGTGAAGTGTCATATACAACATTTGTTAAATTCTTCAGCAGTCACAGACTTGCCTTAACTGCTACTGATTTCCATCATTTTACCGGACTGTTACTGTTAGTTTCATTAATCTACAATACATTTGCATCCATGCAGCAGAATTTTACTACAAATAAAGAGGATGAATGAAAAGCAGGTTTAGAGGATTTGTTTGACATTGCACATGCACAAGCCATGGAACTGATAGCACTGAAGAGGATCGGCAGTTTCTGTTAGCACAGCATGAGGCAGGGCACCAAGATAAGATGGGAAGTGTTGATAGGACTTTCGCAAGGAGAAAGAGAGCGCTGCACATAAAAGGAAAGAAAATTTCAGGGGAAGAGTGGACAAAGAAAAGCGTGAACGATGGCACGGGGAGAGCAAGTTGTTGTGCAGTCTTCCTCAGAAAGTAACGTTCATACATCCTCGACTGATGTATCCATGTATGTATCTAGTCTTTTATATAGCGCATTTTAAGAACCTCTCAAGAGATGTAGAATCAACTTCTGATGCCATGCTAAATCAACCTTCAGCCTCAGGAGCTCAACCCCTCGAAGCGAGCTAAGCATCGTAGAGTTCACTTTTTTTATGATAAGTTAGCAGTAAGTCTGGACATGGCAAAAGTGAGCAACAGAAATGCAGCATTCGTATTAACTCCACAGTGCAGTGACTTGGCCTTGATCCTGCAGAGTTTAATGTCATTTGGTCATCAATTCGATGAGAACAAATAAAACGGCTTGAGAAGATTGCTGGAAATCTCAAGAAAGAAGTTACACCAACAGTCCCTTTAATAATTCACTGGGATGGAAAATTACTGGAAGACATCAGGAGGAAGAAATAGTTGACTCATCTCCCCATTACTGTTTGCAGTGAAGGAATTGACCAGCTTCTTGGTATGCCAAAACTGTCAGCAGAAACAGGGAAAGCATCAGCCATGGTTGTGTATGAGGCAGCAGTGGCCTGGAACTTTTGTGAACAAATTAAGGGAATGTACTTTGACACAACATCAGTTAACAGCGGTCACCAAAGTGGAGCATGCATCCTTCTAGAAAATAAAATGGAAAAGGATCTGTTGTGCTTTGCTTGTCGTCATTAGGTCATAGAAATACTTTTAGAAGCTGTTGTTGAACATGTGCTGGGACCTTCCTGTGGTCCAGACATCGCTGTATGAGAGTTGTAAATGACATTTCTGAGCGAGGTGTTGCTGTGATGGATGAATACAACATACTTCACATCTGAAATGAAGAACAGAAACAATTCCTTCTGTTGGTTGGCAAAGAATATGCAGTGTTATCCTGACCGTAGCAAAAAATGCTTGCTATGAACTAAATCCAAACTGATTTGTAATCCACATCTTCATTTGAACTGTATAAACATTATTAACAGAGTAATGAGTAATTTAAATCAAAATGTTTTAATAATAATGTTGCAATAATTGTGTATTTGCTGTTTATTCATTTTTTTCATTAAATGAAAATTTTTCCTGTCTAATAAGGACCACCTTAATGCAATGGATGCAGAAAGAAAATATGCTTAGGGCATTAAATGCAGTTTCTCAGAACTACATTTATGTTGAAATAACATTGGAGGGAAATGGGGCAGGCAAGCGTCTCTGATAGCCTCTGCCGCTCAAATGCCCACCACGCCACCTACACGAGGTCCCTCCTGTTACAACAGAGTGCGTGGTGGACGACCGAGCTATCGCCGGTATAAGCGAGCCCCATGGGCGAAGCAACCGAAGGACGGACAATGAAAGACATTGACGCAGGGAGATGGTGTCTCATTAAAAACACCGGGAGGAAGGCAACGGGAAACCACCTCCCTATACATCCCGAGTCGAATGAAAAATGACGCCAAAACAGAGCAAAGCTAACGACGTGAACGACTCAACCCAGACAATGGGAAGAGTCGCGTTCGGCAGGGGGAGACAAGGCTCCCCAGGTCGTAAACAAGCGAAATCCTTCACAAATGATGCAACAAAGGCAAAGGAAGGGATAAAAATAGGGACATGGAACATAAGAACGTTGATGAGACCGGGGAAACTAGCCAATGTGATAGGCGAGATGAGAAGGGCTGGCTTGGATATTTTGGGATTATCAGAGGTAAGATGGAAAGAAGGTGGAGAAATTATGAGTGATGGCATAAGAGTAATCTACGCTGGAGGAGAGAAGAGCCAGAATGGAGTAGCCATATTACTATCAGAGGAAATCGCCAAGTGTGTGACAAGGGTGGAGAGACATGAAGACAGATTGCTTATGGTGACAATACGGGCACACCCAGTGGACATAACAATCATCCAAGTGTATATGCCTACATCAACCCACGAAGAGGAAGAAGTAGATCGCATATATGAATTGATAGAAGAGAGACTAGGAAAAACCAAAGGCAAAGACTATGTCATAATAATGGGAGACTGGAATGCGGTGGTTGGAGAGGGAAGACAGGATAACATTGTAGGAAAATATGGATTAGGGAGCAGGAACGAGAGAGGCGAGAAACTGGTAGAGTTCTGCAGAGAACAAAAGCTCATAATAACAAACACGTGGTTTCAACAAGAGAAAAGGAGAAGATATACGTGGAAGGCACCAGGGGATAGGGAGAGATATCAGATAGACTACATCATGGTTAAGCACAGATATAGGAATAGCATAAAGAATGCAAGAACACTCCCGGGAGCTGATGCAGACACGGATCACAACCTACAGACAGTAAAAATACACCTACAGCACAAACTAATTAGGAAGAAAAGAAATGGAAGGAGAAAATGGAACAAAGAAGAATTAAGGAAGAGAAAATATGAACTAGCAAGAAGAATAGAGGACCGATTAGAGGAGAAAGAAAAGGGAAAAGATACAGAAACAGAAACAACAACAGATGAAAGATGGAGAAGGCTCAAGGAGATAATCATGGAGGAGGCGAAAAGGATGGTGGGATTCCAGAAGGGAGAGGAACCTCGCAAACCATGGATAACAACCGAAATGATAGAAAACATGAACGAAAGGCAGAGGTGGAAACACCAGAGCACAGAAAAAGCAAAGAGGGAATACAAAAGATTGAACAACAGATTAAGGAGAACGACGGATAAAGCAAAAGAAAAATGGTGGGAGGAACGCTGCATGGAGCTCGAGACGCTCCAGCAACAAGGACGACACGATCTAGTATACGAGAAAATTAAACAACTAGGGAAGAGAAAGACTATGGGAAGTGGAAGTGCAATCAAAGATAAAGACGGCACCTTACTGGAGGACCCTGTTGAGATAAGAGAGAGGTGGAGAGAATATGTAGAGGAGCTATATAAAGAAAACAGTAGCCTAAAGAGCAATAAAGAAGACAAAGAACGAGAACGGAACGAAGATGACAAGGAAACTGACAGAGAACTGGACGTATTGAGAGAGGAGGTCCTTATAACAATAAAGGACATGAAGAACAACAAAGCGGAGGGAATGGACAACATACCCATTGAAATGCTGAGGAACCTCGGCGACAAGGCAACGGATGAACTGGTACAGCTGTGCCAGGAAATTTACAGAACGGGAATATGGCCAGAGGATTTCCTACAGACGATAGTAATACCAATAAAGAAAAAACAGAATGCAGTGATATGCGAAGACCATCGCACAATAAGCCTGCTCACTCATGCATCCAAGATCATGATAAAAATTATAACAAAAAGACTACAGTCAAGGGCAGAAGCGGACAAGTGTTTGGGAGATGACCAATTCGGCTTCAGAAAAGGAAGGGGAACGAGAGATGCAGTGGCAGCACTGCGAATACTAACAGAAAGAAGCATCCAACACAACCAAGATGTATATATATGCTTTGTCGATTATGAAAAAGCTTTCGATAGAGTGGACTGGAAGAAGTTAATGAGAGCGCTAAAGCGAATGGGGGTGGATTGGAAAGACAGAAGGCTGATAGGCAACCTGTACATGGGACAGCGAGTCAGAATACGCATAGAGGGCGAATACTCGGAACCAGGAAGAATAGGTAGGGGGGTCAGGCAAGGATGCCCACTCTCACCAATACTATTCAATATATACATAGAAGAAGTCATAAGAGAAACACCGGAGGAAATGACTGAGGGCGTGAAGGTAGGTGGAAAACTAGTAAAGGCGCTGAGATTTGCGGATGACCAAGCTATGATGGCAGGCAGCCAAAGTGGATTACAAAAGATGATGGATCAGCTCGACAGAATATCGAGGGAATATGACATGAGGATCAACATCAAGAAGACAAAGGTGATGAAAATAGGGAGAGGAGAGGCGGAAACAGTTAGGATTACACTGAACGGGGATATAATAGAACAGGTAAAGAGCTTTTGTTATCTGGGAAGCACGATTACAGAGGACGCAAAATGCCACGTGGAGATAAAAAGGAGGATCGCAATGGGAAAGGATGCCTTCTACAAGAGAAGCGAGCTGTTAAGAGGAAGACTAAATAAGAATCTAAAGAAGAGACTGATCAAGACACTGATATGGAGTGTGGTCCTATACGGATCGGAGACATGGACAATGAGAAAGGAGGACATCAAAAGAATAGAAGCCTTTGAAATGTGGATCTGGAGAAGGATGGAGAAAATCAGTTGGACAGAAAAAAAGACGAATGAGGAGGTCCTACAGATGGTAGAGGAGAAAAGAACTATACTGGAGACAATAAGAAACCGACAAAAGAAGTGGATGGGTCATGTTCTAAGAGGAGACAACATTGTAAGAGACATAATCGAGGGAAGAATGGAGGGGAAAAAGACACGCGGAAGACCACGACAGATGATACTGGACTGGATGATGCTAGAAGATGGATATGAAGGGCTAAAGAGAAGAGCAAACAACAGAGAAGAGTGGCGTCATTGGACATGTGGACCTGCCTGACGGCAGAGCACTAAAAGAAGAGAACATTGCTACATCTCCAACAACTTTGCACTCCTAATCAAGCCATTGAGTTATTGGCTTGCTTGTGATGTGAATTTGCTGTAGGAGAAGCAGATTTTCAGTGATGGAACAGTCTTAGCTCATGGTTACACCATTTTTTAAAAACTTACATTACTTTCCTCTAATGTGGCTGGTTTAGGCTACTAATGTGTTAATATGTTTATGTATTGTTTTGTCAGCTGCTGTTGTTTGGTTGTTGTAGGTTCCAGCTCTTCCGTAAGAGCTCCAGCTCATCATGCACAGCCACCAGCCAATCAGTTTGCTACAGATGCTAACTTTGCTGCAGTGTTTGGTGGAAAGAGCAGCACAGGTAGTGGGCCAACCAGCTTGCAGCAGTCAGGTGACAAATTCTCTGATACCCATTGGCCTGTTCAGTTTTGCTAAGCGTGTAAAAAGATTATGTTTTCTGTGATGGCTTAGTCCTCCTTTGAGTGAATCCTTTTTTTACATTTCCAGTGGGCTAATCTGTCTTATTGCGAAGCTTCTATAGTGCCATTATTATAATGCACAAGATGTCAGTTAATGGTTACGTCTAAGCAAAACCACATTCCAAGACCACGAGCCTAGTCAAGATTCATTTGACCCCAAAGACCGGAATACAGACTATGGAGGATAAGCATCGTGAAAAAGGTAAGACTTTATCCCTGACCTAAACAACATCACAGAACCTGTGGAGTGGACAGAACGAGGTAGCAATTCCAGACGCTTGGATCATTAATTGAAAAAACTGGGAAACCATTACCGTCTTGGGGTAAAACAGAGAGTCAAATATTTGTGAATATGAGGAATAAGATAAGCTAAGATAGATATGCTTTGGCTGGCCAACATAATGTTACCTCCTAAATTATGAATTATGTATTGAAGTGGATTCTTTGTTCATTGGGTAGCCAAAGCAGTGATTGCAGTATAGCGTGATGTGCTGAAGTATGTGCGTTTTCGCCTTAGCCCTGGCCAAGGAATTCTGAATCATTTATAATTTGTGAAAATTTGTCTTTTTGATGCTTATTAGAAGTGAGTGACAGTAATGAAGATTAACATAAACTAGGGTGTTAGCTAATGAAGCAAATGTATTCTGAGGAACATGAGATTTCATTATGCCAGTTTCTTGTATTTGAAAGTGAACAGGTTTGCAAATGGCTTGAATATGCTACGAAGAAGATATATTGGAACAGACAAATATGATGCCAGATTATGTGATGACCCAATTTGAGTGACAACCGATTCACCCATTTGAATAGTTCTGAGTCCGTCGAACTTGTTGCTGGCTCGAGCCCAAATCAAAGAGTTTGATTTCGCACAGTTTTACGTAAAAGAAGCTTATTTTGGAATGTCATCGAAGCCTGCTTCATGTCTCCTTAAACAGATAAAAGTAGTAGGAGAGAAAGAGCAGACATGAAAAATGTTGAAAGCAATCAGAATCTGAATGTCTTCAGCATACAAGTAATGTTGAAAGCAATCAGAATTTGAATGTCTTCAGCATACAAGTGGCAGTTCAGTGGTTGGTCAGCAAGCAGTGTACAAGTGGCAAAGTATAAAGGCTGAAAAGGAGAGGACCAACTGCATAGCTGTATGGTAACTGTACCCCAAACAGCTGGTGCCATGGTAAATTTCCTAACTTGGACAGACTGAGTGCGAGGATGGAGTGGTGCAGCTTCCAACAGCCTGAACTATTGTTTAAGATAGTGAAAGAGTACATCCATGATTGTGTCGAAGTTAGCCACTGCCATGTCAGAGAAGAAATGGGATGGCAGATAGTTAAATCTCCTGGAAAAGGGTATGGCTTCTTGATAATGTCTTGCTATGTCCGAAGCATGGAGCTACGTAGCAAGGAGGAAAGCAGCGTTCGTGTATGTATATATATATATATATATATATATATATATATATATATATATATATATATATATATATATATATATATAAATGTTTCACATATGATAGTTATTGAGAGCTCTACTGCATGATCCATGTCATGGGTGGGAAAGGAAACATGTTGCTTGAGACCAAAGGCTGAAAGAAGTCCTGTTTTCCAAATTATGTGTGGATTGAAATTGCCGGTTATAAGTTCTGAAAGACAGGAGACCAACTATTCAAGTAGAGTTTGAAATTCTTTGAGAAAGCCATAGTGTAAAAATGATGAAGTGAAAATAGGTCGCCAAGGTTAGCCATCTATTACCAGAGTCTGGATTTGCTGCAAGATTTTCAAAGGACTTTAAGGATGGAGTAGGAAGTGGAAAGTGAGATAGCTTTAGACAGGACCTGTACCTCATACCTCCCGCTGAGGCTTGGTCAGAAGAGAAAGATGAGGGTGCTATATCAGAGGAAGTATGTTCGAAGGCTGGAGCCAGGTTTTGCTTAGAGCAAAAGTATCTGTGGGATTCTTGTGGCAGAAATCAGTTGCATGAAGACAATGAGGACCAGGATTTAGATCAGTGTGTCACCAGACAGATGAAGTCAGAGGCAAGCAGGCAAAAATATTACTGTGTAATCTAGTGCAAGGTGAGTATGTACTGCAACATGAGGCATGACTGGCATCAGCTAGAGACATGTCGTGTCATGTCATGTCAATTCGTCATCATCGCGTCGCGACGGTTGACTACATGATAGGGCCATCTTCGACCAAAGCCATCTACATCTATTGCGCGCAGCATCCAACAACCTGGTTCCCGACAAGCCAGTCCATGCCGAGATGTTGTCAATCCAACTTATCTTTGGCCTTCTGCGGCCTTGGTTTCCCTCAACAAGACCAATCGTAACCCTACTCTCGATGGTGTCCTGAGGATGTCTCATCACGTGCCCAAAATAACGCAACTTGCGGGCCTTAATGTGACCCAGCAGCTCGTTTTGCACCCCGGCCAGTTGGTACACCTGTTCATTGGTCATCTTCTTTGTCCAAGCAATCTGCAGTAACTTTCTGATGCACTTGTTTTCAAAAGCCTGAATGTGTCTCTCCTCTTCCTTCTTTAATGTTCAGGCCTCACACCCATATGTCGCCACCGGCCATGCCAAGGCCCTCATCAGGCGTAATTTGGTCTTAGTGCTAATTGACTTGTTTTTTCACATCTTTGTGAGCTTAACCATGACTGCCATTCCCATGGCTAGTCTCGATTTCACCTCAACCGTACAGTCCGCATCCACTGCTACTCTGCTTCCCAGATACATGAAGTAGTCCACCTTCTCCAGTCTTCCATCAACCATGTTGATCTCAAGTGCTTTGCCTGTATTTGTCATCACTTTCGTCTTTTTCGCATTGATCAGCATATGATACTCATTCGCAGCATTCTCAACACGGTTTACTAACTCCTGCAGTTGTTCTGGTGATGTGGCCAATAAGACGATGTCATCTGCGTACCTGAGATTGCTGATGATCTTGCCACCGATTCTGAAACCTCCATTATATCCTTGTAGTGCCTTCCGCATCACTTGTTCTGCCAATATGTTGAACAGACAGGGGGAAAGATTACATCCCTGCCGGACTCCTTTTTTGACACTGAACCATGCAGACACGAGATGGTCTGTCCTGACTGCAGTGCGTTGTTATCTGTACAGGTTTCTTAACAGTTGGACCAGTTGTGGTGGAAAACCCATTTCAAGCATGGTTAGCTAGAGACTTGTTTATTTTATACATATAAACAGGCTAAATGAGGTAAAGCATGTATATGGAAAGAATTATTGCCATTTGTTAACACACCATATGTCAATCAGCTAAGTGGAAAATTGATGTTGTGAAAGGGATTTGGAATAAGATGGTTGGTTTCACTGCTGCTATGACATGGTGTGCTGGATAGGTGAAGTATTCACTGCTGCTATGACATGGTGTGCTGGATAGGTGAAGTATTCACTGCTGCTATGACATGGTGTGCTGGATAGGTGAAGTATTCACTGCTGCTATGACATGGTGTGCTGGATAGGTGAAGTATTCACTGCTGCTATGACATGGTGTGCTGGATAGGTGAAGTATGTATGCATCTGATACTTTGACTGATCAACAAGTTCAGTAAAAATTATATGGCAGGGCAGAGAGTGTACAAGAGCACTGTAGTGGCAAGACAAAACGCACTGAGTTTGCTAGAGCTATGTTAAAGAAATGGAAAATTGCCATGCATAATAGAATGCCAGAATGTGCAAGCTTGAAGTGGCGAGGTGCCTATAAGACATAAGAGGCTGGCAATAATTTGTATTAATAGCAAGACGTCAATCAGATTAATTAATTAAAAGTAACACTGCCTTTGTAAAAGCAGAAACAAGAGAGTAAATATCTGAAAATGTAAAACTAAAAGCTATGTGGTAAAGAAAACCCTATTGATAGACTTTACTGCAGCAAATTAAAAAACAGCTATCTGTAGTTCCTTCTCTATGGCATTAAGCAATTGTTGGGCTCAAACCTGAACTTTGTGGTGAACTTTCAACCAATTGGCCATTTGGCAAACAAAAGTGTCTGCACGTTATTTTCCTTTATTTATTAAATTTTAGAATTGCTTCATGCCAGAGATATATACTGTGGGTTGAATATTATTGTCAGTTGGACTGGTGGTAGTTGTGAATTTTAGATGTGTTGTTTTCATTTTTGTGCAGCTGGGTTTGATGGTTTTGGGGAGATCCTGAGACCTACCAGTGCAACACCCGGCTCTCAGGGACAAGGTGGAACTCCAGTAAATAAACAAGACAAACTGATCAAGTCAGACCTGGACAGCAGTCTGGCTTCACTTGCAGGTGGCCTCAACATACAGCCAGTAGGACAAGTTAAGAAGTAAGAAGTCATTATCAGCTTTCATTGCAGCAATAGAATTCCTACTTTAGACAACCTCCACACTTTAAGAACTATCCTGACTCTCTAAATGCAAATTTTGTGCAGTCATTGGATACATAATTTTGTCATGTGCAGGATGTATACACAAAAACACAATAAGCCAGTAGCCTAAGAAAAACAATCTTTTCTAGAGTGGTGATAGTAGAAACGAATAGTATTTTCAGGTGATTTAGTACTTTAGGTGAGGTGTGGTGCCCAAGTCATGTGGATGATTATTGCAAGTTTTGAAAATTATGACTTAGGACCGGCAACATGGCAACTGGATTGGGCGCCATGTTCCGGAGCTGATGAGGATGGATGCTCGAAGGACACGATGACCTCCACCATCTATCTGGAGAGAATCCTGGAGATCTTCAGCAACAGGCCCACTTGCCAGACTGTATCATATGCTGCTGCTATTAGGTCATGGAAAACAGCTCCTGATTTTAGATGTGCTGAAATCTGGTTTCAATGTTTGTTAAACCAGGATTTGGTCACAAGTGTTTCATTGCCTGCCTGTTCAACTGTGATTGAGCTTTCTAAGACAGGGCTGATCTGCTGGATTATTAGCCAGTGAAGAAGCTTGAAACTCATGGAAAGCAAGGATATTGGGCAATAGCTAGCCGCCATATGAAGGTCCTTGCATGGTTTTATGATGGCAGTGTTTTTTGTCTGACACCATGTTTTAGGAAATATCTTTTTTCAGTGGATCTGTGTATAGAATGTTCCAAGCCATTTCATCATCCTGGGACCTAGGTGTTTTAGAAACTCAGGCAAGATGTTGTCATAGCCTGTTGTGGTTCCTAATTTAACATTTGCAAAGGCTATCTGAAGTTCAACTTTCTTAGCTGATGGCCTTCAGAGTTGCTGGTCTGGTTTTCATAATTCTGTTTTTGTTTTTAGAACTGACCATCAATGGACAGTGTCAGTTGGTGAGAAGAAGCTAACTGGAGGAGGAAGCTCAGCCACTGGTTGGAATCAGCCAATGGTACCTGGACCAGCGACATGGAATCAGACAACAATGATGGCCCCGCCATCCTATCCAATGGTGCAACCTGTGCCAGTGGTAAGTATCCAAGTGGAAGGCCTTCTTCCCAATCTTCAATTACTACAAGCATTCATGTTTAGAAATCTGACATATAGTGTAAAATAATGATAAATATTTAACACCTAAATTTAACCTGTTGAAATATACTCCCAGCTAGTTGTGCAATGGCAGCAGTGGCACTTCCCTTATCCACTAGAAAGAGGGAAGGACAAGAGCAGAGTAACTGTGTGAGGCTTATAAATAAAATGCTATTGAAAACCAACCAATATCAAGAAATAGTTAACCCAATACAGACGAGTAGGTGCTAAATTGTACTATGGGATCATGACGAGTGTGTAGTAAATGGTAGTGGGCATGTACTGTTATCTAAGCAGCTCTCAGCCTATTGCTGATGTTATATTTTTGAAACTTTATATCGTTTAGGCCAAGATAATATATTTAACCCTTAACCAACGAGAGAATTATTTCTACCTAGGTCCTGATGACGAGCGATTTTACCGTGAAAAGCTCTATTAAATTAAATAGTTTTCAACTGGTGATATCTTGGTAAGGTCTTGACTACAACATAAGGTTAACACATTCTTTAGCATTTTATCTCCTCTTCTAGTTTTTGGTACAACAATTTTTGGGGTACCCAGATTTGCCCCAAAATCTGTACCCCACCCCATGTTTTACTTATTTCATGTTCAAGCCCCTATAGAAAGAAATTTTCAGTGACAACATATGTAGTGTTAGCAGAAAAGTGCAGAAATCAATACCAGACAAGACCCAAAAGAAATTTTGAAAGTATTTTCATAAGTGAAGGAGATACAATATTTTTAGTATGTAGGCCAAAGTCGTGAAAATTGAAGGAAAAATAAGAAAGCGTAAGAAAAAGCATAAGAAAAAGTAAGAAAAAGTAAGAAATTTTTAACTTATCAGATCTTGGTCATTTGTTGACATATGGACTTGTGGTTAACATCGTTCTTTAGTAGCATTTTAATCTCCTTTTTCAATCCCTCTGTTCAATTTTTGAAACAAAATTTTTTCTACTCTGCTCAACAAACAGGTTGATCTGTTCAGCTAGCACATCAAAAAACTGGTACCTAAAAAGTTAGAAAACGTTCAAAACATGGTGCAACGTGGGCTAGTCCGCCACAGACCCCTGTAAATGGACCAGTTAGGGGTGAGACTGGAAAATTTGTTATACCTGTTCAGTCCAATCTGTATCGCCTGAGTCATCAGCCTGACCCAGTTTAACGGTCCAGTAGCATGTATTGATGCCATCTGAAATCAGTCTTCAGCCAGAGCCACTTTATCTTCCTCACTGGATGCACCAGACAGGTTTTTATTGTCAGATGAGTCGAAACTGTCATCATCTGATGCAAATTCATCAAGAATTTGCTGAATTTTGTCGTCAGTAAGACCACAACAACAACATGCCACCATCTTGAGTTATTTAAATTCATGATTTAGATGAATTTAAATAATTCGATTGGTTGATTTTCATGTTTATGACCCAATTCTAAAAATATATTCCACTTATTTCTGTGCTTAATTATATTATCTTGGCCTAAATGATGTCTGGCTTCAAAAATATAATGTCAAATTTGTCTGTTTCACCCCTAACTGTTCCATTTACAGGCATTTGGTAGACCAGCCCATGATGTACCATTTTTAACTTTTTCTCACTGTTTTTAGATAACAGTTTTTTATGTGCTAGCTGTATGCTCAGCAGATTAGGTCAAGTGCACTGCAGGCAGGTAAACCCCACAGAATAAAATGGAACCCTACTTCTCCTCGTGCATCTTACATTTCTCAAATAAGATTAAGACTCTCATGTGCTGCCCCTTGAAGACTTAGTATGAATGTGAAGCATGCAAAGTTGCTTTGTGCAAAGTTTACGCTTCCACATTTACCACGAGCAAAATCAGACCACGGATCCGTGAATCTGTGCTGTGTAACTAAGTAAGTGCCTGTGGGTCTTAAGAAAGATATAGCACATCAAAACAACTGTTCAGATTTTTATCTAAATTGTTCTCCCAGAACTGTTCAGTCCAGTCTGTTGAGAAAGAGGAGTCGATCCAGGAAGTTTCAGCTGTCTTCAAGGTGACCATCCACTGTCGTTCCAGCACACTCGATCATTCTTCAGATCGGCTCTTTTCAGAGCCACCAAGTATTTGAAAAGCCTGTTTGCCACTCTGTGCCTGGCTTGTAATGTTTCTGTTGTTGCCCTGTGGTGGGGTGGGTAGGCAACTTCGAGTACCCCAAAATTTTGTTTAACAAACTGGACAGAAGAATTGAAAGAGGAGATAAAATGCTAAAGAATGATGTTAACCTCATATCTGTAGGTCAAGAACTGACTGACATATCAAAAGTTGAAAAATATTTCATTAATAGTGTGTTTAACGGTAAAATCATTTGCCTTCGGGGCCTAGGCAGAAAAAAGTCTCTCATCAGTATTGGTTTAAGCACATTATGAAGGCTAATATTTACATTCAGTGTTCTAGGCAAAGTTTTGCAGCAGTTCCATTAAGATGGGCAAGCATTTTTAAATTGTGTTATAGTCTATGATTTCACAAGCATGCATGTTCTAGTAGTATTTACTGTAATCTGAGAAAATGTGTTGCCAAACGATAGTACTTAGTTACATTAGGCTTTTAGCTGTTTCTGTTTGAAGTTCTATATATGACTAGCTTTTAATAAGGAAACTTATCTCAGTAAGGTGTTTTGGTTGTTACAGGTAGTTGGAATACCTGCTGGTGGTATGTCAGTTGGTGGCTTGCCAATTGCAGGACAAGCTCCTGTGATGGCCACTTATCCAGCTCCTTTGGTGGGTGCAGTTTTCTTGTTGAATCATGTGGCAGTAAATAGTATATAATATATTTTGAGTTATAGCATAAACTTGTTTCAGATAACTGCATGGGAAATTGTTTAATAAATTATATATGATTATAAAGTTGTTTCTATACAAGTCATTTTCTGTTTTGTGTCTTTCTTGTTCTTATATTTTGAGATGACTTTTTGCTGAAAGTGTGGCCATTTGTTTCAGGTGCAACCAAGGCATGTTATGATGGGCCAGCAGCCTTCAGGGCCATGGGGGGCCGTCCAGCCACAGTCGTTTACCCCACAAAGGCCTCTTCAACCTCTGTCTCAACCATCAAATGCACCAAATGATCCTTTTGGTGCATTATGATGCGATGTTTGCCAGTTTCATGGTATGCATGAGTTCTATTATATAATTGTCACTTATTATTGTATAATTTACAGGGATAAAAAATGAAAGCATAATACTGAAGTGGTAGGTCACTGGTAATTCAGTGGTAATTCAGATTTTACGTGTACATGTCAGCTAGAAAAAATTCTCTGTGGTGGCTCAGGCACAGCAATAGATTTTTTAATTGATTTCATCGGGTCAGCATTTAAGGATTTTGTCTGCTTACTGTAAAAGCTGTGATGTTGCAAAACTTCTGTATTATTTGCACTTATGTAGTAATGGAAAACTTTCTGAGATTAGAAAAAGTTACATCTACTTTCTTTTTTTGCCACTTTTAAAGAGCTTGATGCAAAGCTAAAGACAGAAATTTAGTTGTCAGAATAATTATTTTTAAGTTAACCCCAGCATTTATAGTTAATTGGAAATTGGTGCAAGGTCTGTGTTTGTCGAATAATAATTATCGTCGATCTTTCATAGTTGTCAACAATCGGGCTGTGAACCGTTAGTTGTTAACTCACCTGTTTCATAGTGTAGCATAAACTAGAGGAAAGACTCTGTGATTTTAGAAATTGTAATTCAATTAAACAACAACAGTACTTGAATTGTCAGTTTTCTAAATGCACGAATCTATCAGTGACATTTGTAACTCAAACTTTCAACTTAGCACACAACAGACCACTGCTGCGAAATCTTTGCTGTCTCAACAATGCATTTGCAACCACATGTATAGGCCCTTTACGCCCATGACAGCAGACCAGTCTTCCAGCCAGTCTTCCCACTCTTGCCCAATCTTGGGTTTTTCCAAAAGCCCACTGACTCATCACAACATTAGGCCATACGAGTGCCCACATAATAAAATATGCATTGGCAACTAATACTGCTGATGTCAAAATACAAAATCAGCTTCACATTCAAAACAAAACCTTAACTAAGAAACAGTCAGTTACAAGCTTTAGAGGCAGTCTGCCACCACATTCATTTTGCCCTTACAGTATCTCACTTCTAGAGCAAGGGCTTGTAATGCCAAACACCACCCGACAAGCTTAGCAGATTTAGACATAGTAACAGTCAAATATGTCAACAGATTATGTATAATCAGTATGTACAACAACTTGCGAACTTAAAATAATGTCTTTCACTTTAGACAATGCCCAAACAACAGAATAAGCTTCTTTCTCAATAGTTGCCCACTTTCTTTGGAGTTTTGTCAGTTTTTGACTAACAGTTGAAATGGGTCTTTCTCGGCCTTCACTGTCAAATTGTGGTAACACAGCACCAAGTGCAAAATGTCACTGCTGTCACAGGATGAATTTACAACGTCACCAACATGAATTTTAATCAAAACAGAATTTGAACACAACATTTTGACATTTCTTTTCTGAGCATTTTCATGTACAACCGTCTGACAAAAATGCTCTGGCACTTTCCTACAAGGTAAATCTAACAATTTGGTTTTGCAAAATCAGGGATAAACTGTTGGTAATAACCAGTATTAAGTACTTGCATCTCTTGCTTCTTGGTATTTGGTCTTTCCGCTTCCACCATACACTTATCTTATTGAGATCTATTTTCAGATTTCCAGGTCCAACAACATGACTGATGAATTTAATTTCTTGCTTAGCAAATTCACATTTCTTTAGGTACAGAGTCAAATTGTGTATACATATTTGCTGTAAAAACAATTCCAAATATCATTAATGAGTATTCCATTCATGATATTGTACTGCTGTACACATATGGTTCTGAAACCCTTTCACAGGTTGCAACCCAGTATTAATGGCTTTCATAGAAGTACACCCTGAATTAATCATGCCAAATGGTACATGTGCCCACTCAAATAAGCCATGGTGCATACATAACAAATGCCATTTTCCATTGATCTGATGCTTTTAAAGGACATGTCCCATAAGCACTTCTACAGACAAATACAGATATAATTTTTGACTTTTATCACTTAATACACCACAGTCATGGGATTCTGGCACTTAACAGTAAAACTGTTAATGTAACGATAATCACAAGCAAGTTGCAAGCTTACCATCTTTCTTTTAAACAAAAAGCAGAGAACTAGCTATGCAATTGATGGATAGTTTGACAATCCCTGCTTTTATAAGTTCATCTATCTCACATTCTGCCTTAAGTCAATAAATCAAGGGTAATCTGTATGCAGTAAACTCTTTCTCCTTAAAATCAGGTCATAACAGAATTTCATTTTCTACAACAGTACACAAATGAGATTTATCAGAAAAACGATCAGCATACTTTGTTAACAAATCTACCAATTGTTTCTTTTGACTCGTTGTCAGATATTCTATGTTATGTTCATAGTCTAACTTCACAGCTTTACATTCTGTTTCAGACTCAATCAGTATTCCATATATTTCTCCAGAATCATTGTCATCCCTGGCAGTGAAACCACTTACCAAATAACATGTAATATACTTCCAAATCTTGTTGGTATGAACAATTTTCTTTCCATCATCACCCCTTGTCAACAAGACATCAGTTTATTTGTGGAAGTCAGGTACAATACAGTTACGGTTATTCTGGTTCAAAAGTTTCTCTTTTGCCCTGTTATTGAGCATACTGAATTTGTTTTCTTTCAGCATGACTTTAGCTTCCAAAAATTTTCTTGTAATTCTTTCAGATATTTTGTTAGTTTCCATCCCAGTTTAGATGGTATTGAAATTTTGTTGGACCATGTTTCCTTTAGAATTGTCAGTGGTCCTTGGGGTTTCTTCCCATAAACCAACAAATAAGAAGTGACCCCATTGTTGCATCTGGCATCTTCCTCAGTGCCCATACCATAAAAGGTATCAGCACGTGCCATTATCTTGGATTGTCAACGATCACGTAGTGAATCATCTTCTTCTAAGATTGATTCGTGCTCTGTACTAATCTAAGTCTTGTATTGAACTGTGGACTGCACTTCATCAGTTTAATAAATTCTTGTGTTAGACTGGCCATGAAATGTGTGCTTGGTCACTTGTAATGATTGTTTGTAACCCAACATTCACAGAAAACTCCAGCAATGCATTACGTACAAGTTTTGCAGTTAATTTCATAAGTAAAAAGCTGTTGGCCATCATGCGCACAAATCAGCGACACAAAGACAATACCTGTAACCTGCTGATGAGTTTGGCTCAGTCAACCCGATACAATCCATGTTTAAATATTCCAACAGTATATCCTCCTGTGGAATCAGTGATCGCTACCTGATCCATAAACAATTCTCATGCCTTGAGCTGGCACTTTGCACAGGACCGACACCACTCTTTAATATCCTTCCACATTCTTGGCAATTCAGAAGAATTTAATTCTTTCTTGTATTTCTTTAGGTAATTCCAATTCAAAAAACCTGTTCCAAAATCTTCGATTATGGTAAAGTAAGCCATCTACAACACAAATTTCAGAAATTTTGCACGCATATCAATTTCTTCAACTTCTTTCAATGACTCATCTTCCTTCTGTTGTTTCATAAGCAATAGTGAATCTGCCACGGGATGTTTACCGTGTCTGCTGTCTTCTTCCTCATCTGACTCATCCTCAGTACTAAATAAATTTTAAACATCTAAACATTCCTCCTCCTTTGTGATTTCCTCTTCATCTCTAGTTTTACTTCATCGTCCATCTTTTCTTCTCCTTTCACTTAATCAATCACTTCCTCACTTTCTTCCATTTCTTATAACTCTTTAAATTATGCTTTTGTCAAAATATTGGACAAATATTGAGCAGTGACAACATTCAGTTGAGTTAATGACCTTAATTCTTCAAATGATTCAGAGTGTAACAACAGATTTTCCATATTAACCATATGTTCTACAACTGCTCTTAACAAAGACAAGTTAGGAACCCTTTTCTACTTCACTGTTATGTAATCTCACATTCAGTTTGACCAACTTTTGCTGGGACTGGCTTTCTTGCCGCACACTGGATGTTTACCTTCCCTACCTTTTCCAGTTTCATATTTTGCACCAGTTCTTCATTAACTACTTGGATTTTTGTACTGGAGTTTGCGAGTGCTAATCTTAATTCCTTTTCTTTCTAACTGACATGGAATTTCTGCTCCAATATGTTCAAAACAACTGGGTTCTTTGCTTAACTCCACATTTCATTACAGTTTTTGGTTCTGTTTCGTTCAAGCATTCGCTATCAGCCTCTTCTTGCAGAATATATACCACTTGCAATTTAAGAGTTGGCCTTTGGATTAGCAGCACAAGCTCTAGCATTAAAGTCCTTAGGCTTGCAATCCTTGATAAAATAAATGTGTGCTTGATGCCCACCTATAGCAACATCTTCCATTTGTATCCTTCTTTTCAACTGACTTTTTTCTTCACTTTTGGTCCTATTTTCCAAATTATGTGTGGATTGAAATTGCCGGTTATAAGTTCTGAAAGACACGAGACCAACTATTCAAGTAGAGTTTGAAATTCTTTGAGAAAGCCATAGTGTAAAAATGATGAAGTGAAAATAGGTTGCCAAGGTTAGCCATTGATTACCAGAGTCTGGATTTGCTGCAAGATTTTCAAAGGACTTTAAGGATGGAGTAGGAAGTGGAAAGTGAGATAGCTTTAGACAGGACCTCACTTTTTTCTTCACTTTTGGTCCTACAGACTTACTTTGTCCTTGTTCATTTGTATCTTTTTTCTTTACATGGGTCTTTTCCAGTGTCTGGTTATTCTTAAAGCTCTGCCATTTACTCTGGTAACTGGTAATACTATGTGTTTGCATTTTCTAATAACCAGTTTTAGGTGGAAATGCAAATTCAATATGGTTATTCACTTGGATATCTGCTAAATCTGCAATTACATCAGAGGAGAAACACTTTGTTCCTTCTTTAGATAAAACCAGTTGCCAAAGTCCTGGTGGCAATGATTCTTTCAAATGATCTGTGACCATTAAATTGTAAGATTTCTTGTAGTCTTTGTTCACTTCCCTACTATGGACATAGTAATTGAACAAATTGTTCGCACTTGCATTAAATAATTATAATGTAAAGGTTTCATCTGACAATTTCTTTGCCTCACTGAACCTTGTTCTGTACTCCTGGTGTGTTAATTTAAAGTCATTCAAAAAGTTTCATTTGACGGGATCATAATCTTCGAAGTCAGAGTACTGTATTATGTCGGGGATACCGGTAATGTGCACTTTTTTCCGAATAAAATCTGCCGAATAAAACTGAGTCGAAGTCTGGGTGCGCATTGTACATTGGAAAGAAGTTCTTAGATGTTTTCAGCAAACACCGATCACATGGCACTAATGAAAGCAACATGCTGATGGCACATTATCAGTACTGTTAATGTCATACAGTACAATGGATTATTAAATATTAAAACAAGTAGTCAGATCTTTTGAGTAGAAATGACATTAAAAATTTTACTTTAAGTATATTGTATAAGGGTAGAAGAAGTACACAACAAATTCTGATGTTACGATTGATTGCCGAAAAAGCCAAACGAAAAAACAGGCTTGTATACAACTGTTTTGTGGACTTCCAAAAGGCATTCGACTCCATCAAGCACGATGTTACCTGGGCAATACTGAAATCATATGGAGTAGGTGACAGACTGATACAGATCTACAGAACATTGGAGAGAGATCAAAATCTGCAGTGAAAGTGGGACGGGAACTATGAAGATGGTTTGCAACCACAATAGGGAAAAGGCAGGGTGATTCAATTTCACCTAGTATATTTATCACTTACTTGGAAAGAGTCATGCAGGACATACAAGATAATGGAACTGGAATCTCAGTGCAGGGAGAACTCATCAATAACCTACGATTTGCAGATGACATTGACCTGTTGGAGAACAGCTGCGACAGGCTGCAGGAAAATGTGTGCGGACTGAACCTACTTGCCGAACATGCTGGACTAAAAATAAATGTGGATAAAACAAAAACAATGGTATTTGGCAAGGAGACAGTAGACATGGAAATTAAAGTGCAAGATGAGTTGATTGAAAATGTGAAGGAGTTTGTGTACTTAGGAAGTCTCATGACATGGAATAATGATTGCACAAAAGACATAAAGGCAAGAATAGTAAAGGCAAAAGGAGTTATGGCAGGGCTAAACAACATCTGGAAAAGCAGGAAAATCAGCCGCAAGACCGAACTAAACATCTTGAAAACATGTGTGTTTAGCACAGCTCTGTATGCATGTGAGGCATGGACAATCAAAAAGACGGATAGAGATAAGATATTAGCATTTGAAATGTACTGCTATAGACGAATATTACATCTGAATTGGACAATGAAGGTAAAAAATACGGAGGTCCGAAGAAGACTGAGCATAAAAGAAGATCTAATACAAGTAATAATGAGAAGGAAATTACGCTTGTTTGGACATATATGCAGGATGGATGACAGTAGAAAAATAAAAAGCTTGATGATTGGAATTATGGACGGAAATGGGAGACGAGGAAGACCTAACAGGGAGTGGACAGATGATACAAGGGATTGGTGTAAGCAAGACTTGCATGCCTTGATAAGAACAGCACAAGATCAGGAACTGTGGAGACAAGTGACAATGCATGCAGTGTACACCTACGGGCTCTCGGCCCATGGATCATGATGATGATGATATTGTACAAGACGTTCATGCATCACAGAAGACAGAGGCCTCTAACGTGGTGGAGCGAATTTGACGTTGGCAGCCATCTAGTCAAATTATTAGCGAGTTGTGACGGCAAAAACAAAAAGCATAATAAATTTTATTGTCCGAGAACAAGTCAGGTGGATTTCAATGGGCTCTAAGCACTCTGACGCCAAAAACTTCATCAAGTGCAATGAATGATGACAGCCGCCATTTTATTTTCTATCATTAAGCTCGGACTAGTTCGCTTATGCCTGCTTGTGGCATAGTGTGCTAAGCCTGCATTATGCATACCGAACTAATTCGCTAGTCGGGTGTAAACCAGACTTAGTCTGGGGCTAGCAGTTAATGCCCTGTGCATTATACATAGGTGCCAAGATTTTTACATTAGGATAAATTTGCAATTCGGGGTGCGCATTATGCACGAGTGTGCATTAACCTGGGATAATATGGTAATTCAAATGATTCAAAACAGTTCTAGCTTTTGGAATCATTAATGGTAACAGCAATTTGACCTAGAATTGTTTCTTAGCACCAAAACTATTAAAAGTATTATCCACTGTTTTAAAGGTGCGATGGGATTTTTGATATATTTTAAGGTGTCTTTGGTAAAGCATGTTTAAATGAATCCCCAATTTTCTTCATTTTCGACGTGTAATTCCTCTTCTTCAGATTTTTTCTTCTCTTCCTCTCTTTTTTCTCCAGCCTACCTTCCTCTTCCAGCCTACTTATACTTTCCTCCTCATATCTTCATTGCGTCATCTCTTTCTTCTCAATTCTTATCCTTTCTTGCTGCTGTAACTTTATTTACATAATCTCCATTTGCTTTCTTTGCTTCTTTCATTCTGTCGTCATCCCTCTTAGCTTCATCTATTTCATTTCGAGTCTCTTGCTTGGCTTCTGTTCACTCTTGTCTTTCTAGCTCCAAATACTGCTTTTGTATCTCAGTTTGTTGTTTTTAGCATCTAATCGAAACAATCCTTACTCTAAGACTTCCATGCCCTCTACACAAACAAACTATTCTGCATAAAACACTCTCCCTTCTGCTGCTCTCTTATATAGGCGGCGAGTTCGCGTTGCGTTCCCGTGCGGGGGAAGGGCGAACACATTGCGTTCCATGTGTTTCCGTGCGAACACATTGCGTTCCCGTGCGGGGAAGGGCGTACACGTTGCGCTCCATGTGTTCCCGTGCGGGGGAGGGGCGAACACGCTGCATTCCCACGCTGCGTTTCATGTGTTCTCGTGCGGGGGAAGGGCGAACACGCTGCGCTTCATGCGTTCCCGTGCGAACACGTTGCGTTCCCGTGCGGGGGAAGGGTAAACACGCTGCGTTCCATGGGTTCACGTGCGGGGGAAGGGGGAACACGCTGCGCTCCATGGGTTCCCGTGCGGGGAAGGGCGAACACGCTGCGTTCCATGTGTTTCCATGCGAACACGTTGCGTTCCCGTGCGGGGGAAGGGCGAACACGCTGCGTTCCCGTGCGGGGGAAGTCCGCTACACTATCAGTGGCATTTGTAAATCAAACTTTAAACTTAGCACTCTTATATAGGCCCTTTCCCACCAAAACAACACACTAGTACAAACTGGTTTAGACCAGCCTCCCATTATTGCACAATCTTGGGTTTTTCCAAAAACCTGCTGACTGGTCACAACATAGGCCTTGCAAGCGCCCATGTGCTAAAATACACGTCAGCAACCATTACTGCTGATGTCAGCCCGCCTGCCTACAGGGCTGTGCCAGCCAGTCACACCAATCCCACCACATCTTTGGTGTGTGACCAGCACATGCTTAGTGCATGCAAACACGGATCAATAACCTGATGACTCAGAAATTTCTTAAGCAAGTGCACACTCAGAACTCACTGACTAAGCAGGACAATACCATGCTGCTTTTAAGTAGACTGATTAGTTTTTAACAGTCTGACACATGCTACTTACATCCGAGTGATTGTCATTCTAGTACATGTACTAAGTGTCTTGAATGATAACAAATGGAAGGTTTGTCTGTAGCTGTGGTGTTTTTGATATTTATCCTGTGAGTCAGTTGATTAAATTGTTCTTCTTGTATATTTTCAGATCCGTGTGAACTAAACAGATGGCTACCATGTGATGTATTTGGCGCTCAGACTTTGGGTGGTCATTCTGGCTTGCGCAAAATGAGAATTATCCAACTCTCAGTGTTCTAAGAGCTTTAGTTGTAGTAAGATGAGCTACAGTTATGATAATAATAGTGAAAATTATTGTTATATTAAAAGAAGCAGAGATCAAGATCTGCAATTTATTATGCATTTAGTCCACGTAAATATATACATTCTCAAGTCAAAGATGTAGAAGTTTTTGTTGGATGGATCTCGATCTGTATGTGTACAGCTGGACATCGTTGCTAATCTCGTGCATTTCTTCACACAACAGATGTGCTACTGCAAGGTGTTTAACAGAATCCATGTATTTTTGCAATTTATTTGTTGTGCATCAAACACACATAACATTGTTCTTGTATTATGTATGAATATTCTTTAAAATAAAGCATTAAATGTTGTGTAACCCTTTTTGTTTTGGCCAATTATTCGTCGATCACAAGCTAAGTTATCTGATTAATGAAGATACAACCATAGGAGATAAGCTTCAATTTGCACAGTGGCTGCCAAAAGGGCATATTCACTTCAGAATGAGACCTGTTTACCATGCATTTTTTCATCTTGATGCTTGGAATAAACAGACAATGTACAGTAGCTGAAGTCACTAAGATTCAAAATAATGTTGCTGTGGAAAACACTTAACACGAAATATCAGTTAACACAAACAGAATGCTAAGTCCATTCCAGCATCAAAGGTTTTGAATGTAAATGTGTTCCTTTATCATGAAACTGATGTGAAAATATTGCTTAAAACAAAATAATTTTCAGTCCCACAGAAGAAAATGCAATACAAAACCTCGGATAATACGAAATTTTAACTTAATTTCAACAACTGGCTCCACTCTTCCAATGTGAAAAGCCGTATTTTGTGTAGTTCAGCTTGTTCTTTGTGCCCAGTGATGTCGTAATAGTACTGGATTGAAACAGCTTTGGCTATTTGGCCTGTAGCTGACAGCGCGATTAGGGATGAAGGATTTGTTTACATATAAATCAACGCAAAATTCGCGAACTGTACAGATTTTTTAAAAACACCGGTCTGACTGTCCCCCTGGGTTTAAAATAATTTGTTGGTTATTGCTGAGGAATTAGTGTGAAAGCAAGCAGTGTGGAACTGTAAAGGCCCTCTGCCAATGTATAGGCCTATGACTATACCAAGCAGAACATACAATATTACCTACTATTTCATCAGAAAGTAGATGACATAAGCCTTTGATATGACTCGTCTTTCGAAGCACTGTGATTCTAGCTGGGCGGCATTTACACTGTTATTAACTTTTACTTGGATTTATAGAGTAGGCCTAGCTTCTTTAATTTTTTTAAAGTTTAACTTCTGTAGTAATTACCACATAGAATTAAATGAACTTGTGTAGTTTATTCAAATGTGTGTCCCCCTATTGTAGGTAATGTACTCAATTATCATTGTGTTTATAGTAATGCTTGTATTAAAAAACAATTAATTGGAAATTAAAAACCGTTTAATTTTGTTTACACTAGGTCCCTGCATTTCATATTAAACAATTTGCACTGTATATGGGTAGAGAGATTCCAATCTTTTCTTGATGGGAATTGTCCTAGACTGCTGGCAAAGACCACCTTCAAGAAGTATATTTTTTTATTTCTCCATACGATGTAAACAAAACCATGGTAGTGCACAGAATGCTAATAACTTAGGTCAGTGCATGCTGGTGCAGCACTGTCTGCTTATTAAACATTGCAATTGCTGTGGTGTTAATTACGATTTGTGCTCTAAAACAAAAAAGATGAAAACATGAATCTGACTTTCTGTTCGTTTCTAACAAAAACTTAATCTGGTACTATGTTTTGTAATAAAAAACCTTCAACCATCAAATCTTTAATCTACTTCATTTAACACTGCAGAGCATGTCTTTTATTGGATTTTTGCAGTTTAACAAAGTCATGACCAAGATTTCTTGAAACTTAAACTGGTGATCGAAGATTTACCATTTGGCAGAAACTAATACTAGACAGTATACATTGTTGACTGACAAATGTTTCATCAGTGCACTTTAAAATTTATCAGTCAAAATATGTGTAGGTGCAAACTTATGCTAGTGATTGGGGTGCTCCTGTTCCCTATAATTCCATAAAGCACACATTGAGGTAATTTCAGACAGTTGATGATTTGAAGAAGCTGAAGACAGGTGGAGGTTACTGACAGTAACAATAATCTATCTGATAAATAAAAGCTGTTTATTAATAAAGACAACTTAAAGCATATAAACTTTTCTACCGTTTTTCAAAATCATTTTACTATATTTAACTATTGTAAAATATAAAGCAGATTTTTTGCTGGTATCAATCCAGACTTTACCTGTAAAAAATCATTTCACATCACTAATGCTCTATATCTAACCCAGAATGTAGAGATGAACACCAAGCATTAGCCACCTGGCAATATTTCACCTATCAGATAACATCTTAAGCTTCAGTTCATCTTGTGTGGTGCTAATTGTAATTTAAAATTTGTATAGCACGTCTTCAAGATAAACTCATCAGTGGCGCTCTCTGCCCTAACGATGTTAAATGTCATTAAGAATGGAACAGTCATCCATGAGTAAACATTGCTCAGATGACTAGGTCACCAGTGGCAAGCTCACGCACACACGCAAAGCCCAACCAACAGGTTCCCAACTAGAGTTGAACGATGACAGCATGTTGTTTCTGAAAGAACCTTTCTCACTGTACTGTCTCCTTACCAACGATAATCTTATAAACTTCAATTAGTTTTCTGCTAACCCTAACCCTTTTCCAACTTTTGTCACAAAAGTTTTTTGGTTTGGAAAATATACAGTAGTTACTTTTCATAAAAATATGTAATATAGTTTTTTCTTTTCATAAAAATATGTTAGTTATGTTAACATGTAATGGGTTTATTATTTTATGAATTACTACATTAATTTATTAGTTTTAACTTCTAATACAGTAAATATCAACAGATATAACCCACATAAACAATAGCTCTATGGGGTCCTCAACAAAGTTTAAGAATGTAAAGGGGTCCTCAGACCGAAATGTTTGAGAATTGCTGCTCTAAACTATTCAACTGCCTAAATAAGTCTAAGTTAATTAAATTTGCCACTTGCATGACTTAAGAGGAGAAGTAGACAACAAAAATAAGCAAAACTTAGAGAGAACAACAGAAGTGGAAGAGGCAGAAAGAAGAAGATATTCCAAGACGTTGTATAGTGAAGGAACTATCAGGAAGCACAGGAATACAGAACCTCCTGATAAAAAGATCAATGGACAGAAGACAAAAACGCATGAGGAACAGACCAGATGCTGGAGAGAACATTTTGAGAGTATACTAAACTGTCCAGAACCAAAGACACAACTTGGAGGCTTGGACTGGGAAGAGGAAGTCGAGGAGTTGAAAATAGATTTAGATGGCATCAATGATTAATGAAGAAGAGATACAAAAGGCAAAATATCAGTAATTTACTTTTAGCTTACGAAACATGTCTAATTTTTAAAAAAATTTAATCACTAAAATTGTATTGTACCCACAACTAAAAAAGCAAGATAAGAACCAGTCTTTTTCGCTCAACATAAATCAACATAAACTACTGAATATATGAACGCAACAAAGCTTGATCTGTTCTTATACAGTTGACACACTTAAAAAAAACGAGAGAAATTAAAATAATAACGAAGATCTCTTCTAAGCTGAGCCCCATTTATGGTACCTTTTCGCAGTTATCATTTTGCCATATAAATAGTTTTATTTACTCAATAATAATATTTTAATGTCCCAGCATTACTTAGATTCGGTACAAGCCCAAGCCAGCAAGAATACAATTTGTGAGAAAATCCCACACACGTTCAAACTTGATTTTTCCTGTAAATATGCATCCCAGTTATGGTACCTTTTCTCCCAGCGGGTCTTATTTGAAGATATAAATCCACTAAAGTGTAGAGATGTAGAGTTTATACCCAACCTCTGCATCTATTTTATTCATTCACTAGCAGTTGTGTCGTAACGAAGATGATTAGCGTCGCTCTCCTCCCTTTATCCAGGCTTGGGATTGGCACCGCTCGAGTATGGTAGTGGCAGAGTTAAAATTCATTAATTCTGAGCATTTATATAGTGCCTCTTCAAGTAGAATGCCCAGAGGCACAGGCTAGTTGCACAGATGCCAACAAACAACTTAGCAACAAACAACAAATTGTATGTTGAAATCTTCAAAATCTGAAGGAAGCTCTGTTACAGACCTGCTGTATCTACTGTGGAACAGAGTCCATATGGAAACTGCTGACTTAATCATAGCTTGAGGATCAATCATGAAATGATTCCATACAAGTGTTAAAGTGCAGTTCAAGTACACCTTTTTCACTTTATAAAATTAATAATAGTCTTATTATTATGATAAAATAAAAGTCAATGCCAGAAATCTTCACATCCATTCAATCCTTCAGAATCACCAAATAGTATTGTCAAAGTAAGTACAAGATAAAAATTTTATTTTTGATATAAGAATTTGCATTCATGCAGAAATTTAACAAAGGTAGTTGGATATCACAGTTCCTCTTACTAACAATAAGATGGCTGATTTTCCTTACATACAGACACTACATAGCATAGCTTTGAGACCAAACAGGTTATGCCAGAAACCTTCATTTACCAGAATCAAGTTCAGAGGTTAATTAAAATTGCCAACAATATTTAACCACAAACATGTAAACATATCCAAATTTATGACTACTAAACAAGAAATCCCATTAACTGAAACAGTCTTGATTTTCATGTCTTTGTATATTCGGGTTGTACATGTTTCTGAAACAAGCTTATACAAGTAATTTCTTTACTTGGTGTTTTTGCCTTTGAAATAATTTGCTGCATGTGTGGAGACAACAATGATACCCTGATTCTAACATTTCCAACTAAAAATATAAGGATGATTTGTGACTTAAGACTTAAATTTATTTGTAAAAAAGTCTAGGGGATTAAAACCTCATACTCAGTTTGCTTCTAAATAACTCATATCTTCCCAAAGCTTAAATAAATGAAGTTGCATGACGATATAAGTCAAGCACAAAGTGATCTGAAAAGCTAATTGTGTTGTCAATGACTGGTTCACAGAATGGATTTCAATTTAATCCAGACACAAGAAGTTTGTGCAGTCAAGGTGCAATGTTCTCAGGAGCTCCTTAAGCTCTATCTGGTTACCATGATGTTTATACTACATTTCTTGTATTGGTACATAAATAAAACACATTGCTACCAGTTGGTTCTTTGACTTCAAGTGGCAATCATGCTAACTCTCTAATCAACCTTAACAAGAGTGTATTGGAACCACTCAGGTACCCACCACTGGTGTGTCCTTCGCTCATTATTATTCAGTCTTCAAATCCCTAATAAGCTGCATCAACTAGTCTTTTTATGACTTCATGTATATCAGCACACTGACAGAATGAAGCTCTAAGCTCCTCTAGATTAATGATGAACCAGGAATTTGAAAAGACAAACAGCATTTCTCTTCTGTAAATGCTTAGTTCTGCTAAACTGGTCTGCCCAACAAGTCAACAACTCAGACAAGTGTAAGGCTATCTAGCTCAGCTCACATTCTTTCCCTTCCCTTCATTAACCTTGCAAGTACTGAAGTCTTGCTGACACTGTACAAAAAAGGGTTACTTTATATGGCAATATCACTTTCTAACCCATCTAACAAACCTCTGCAAATCTATTTTCCATCGTATGAGCAATCTGTCAATGTTCCCTTTAATATTTTACACCATGCATGCACTGGCCTACCATGTGAGTAAATATTTGGGACCTGTGGTCTAGTTCTTTGCAAGACTGCACATCTACTAAGCATAAACTAAAAAGCTATAATGTCTCTCTCGTCTCTGTGCAATTGCCGAGTCTACACTTAATCGATGCTGACAGCTTGACTAGAATTAAGAAAACCTTGATTCCTATCAGACCCAAAGTCTACCAGCATTTTTCCTTCACTGCATTCATAAGGTTGAAGGCCATGCTAATACTCTACCATTGATGCCTGGAAGGTGGCACATATCTACAAGCTGCACAAACTCAATCAGTTCTTCGTTATCCAGGATGTAGGACATTATATTGTCAAATGTCTTGATCATTCCTATCCTAAATTTCTCGATCACAATTACATCTGAACATAAAACCACAATAGGGTTTGCAAGCCTGCTTCTTATATTCGTCGTTAGTTTTATCAAGTAGCTTACAATACTCTTCTACTAATCCAGCAATCTCGGTTTGTTCAGTATCACCGCTCTTTGTGTCTGCCAATGCACGTAATCAAAGTTTCATTCTAGCAACATATCTTCTGGAAATGTGCAGTTCAAGTGGCTGCAGACTCACTCAGTAAACTGGGTTACAGCAGCTGCGTCAGTGTCATTGCACTTTCTAAACCGCTCTTTAACATAAGCACTTCAGCAAATGCTTTCTCCAAGGTACAAGCATGACATTGCAAGATACCCAGGTACTCCTTAACCTCCTTAGCGTTAGATTTCCACCTGAAAAAACCTGCCATAAAGATTATATTTATCCCAATACTGACAAGAATTATTTTACAGTAAAATGCCCTATTAATTACTTTTCAACTTCAGTCAGTTTTTGACCTACTGATGTGAGGCTAACATCATTATTTAGCATTTTATCTCCTCTTCCCATCTATCTGTCTAGTTTTTAATACAAAAATTTTAGGGATACCCAAAGTTGCCCCAACTTTACCACACCCCATTTTTTTACTTTTTTCATGCTTAAGCCCCTATAGAAAAGTTTCAGTAACAACATATGTAGTGCCAGCACAAAACTGTGTAGAAGTTAATACCAGACAAAATCCAAATTTTGAAAATATTTTCACATATGAAGATACAATATTTTTAGTATGCAGACCGTATTCATAAAAATCGAAGGAAATTCAAAAAACGCCTGAAAAACATTTTTAACCTATCTCCTCTTTCAATCCTTCTGTCCACTTCTACACTTCACCTGAATTATCTGACATCTTACCACAAAGAAAAATTGATGCTTACAGTACTGTACGGCCTAACCGCCTCAATATGCCCGAGGATTCTGGCCGCATGAAGCTACAATGTGGGGTACAGTTTGGGGCAACTTTGGGTACCCCCAACATTTTTGCATAAAAATTAGACAGATGGATGTAAAGATGAGATAATATGCTAAGGAATGAAGTCAACCTCAAGTCTGTATGTCAAAAAAATTACCAAGATCTGCTAAGTTAAAAATGTCTTACTTTTCAGGCATTTTCTTGAATTTCCTTTGATTTTACAAATTTCCGTCAGGTTTTGTCTGGTATTAATTTCTGCAGTTTTTGTGCCGACATTAAGTACGCTGTCACTGAAAAATTTTTCTATAGGGGCTTGAACATGTAAAAAATGGATTGGGGTACAGTTTATGGCAACTTTGGGTACCCCAAAATTTTTGTTTAAAAACTAGATGGATGTATGGGAAGATGAGAAGTTCAAGTGGTTGCAGACTCAATGCTAAAGAATGATCTGAATCTCATGTCTATACGTCAAGAACTGACTGAAATATCACAAGTTGAAAATTCGTTTTACTGCAAAGTAATTCTCTCATCAATATTACAAGATAGACTGCTTTTAACCCGAGTGACGCTCGGGGTTAGAATTTCGGGCCCGAATAACACTCAGGGTTAACGCCAAGAAGGTTAAATGCCTAACTTTGTAGCAGTATTATTTAAATTATTAATTATAACTATGTATTTATAATGAAACACTGTGGGATGAACTCAATCAAAAACATCACTTGGGATGAAAAGTCTGGGAGTGAACTGTCTTGTGATGAAACATCTGGACATCAAACAGTCATGTATTCAGCATTGACTTGCACTTCCTCAGTAGTCCGTTCTTCATTATTTAGAGCAACAATCAAACCATAATGCCATCCAGAAAACTGTTCCAAACAAGGATTCGCCCATAACAGGATAACCATAATCCACGCAACTAACACGAGCTTAGAACCCAGTTGTATGGACATTTTTTAAATAAGTTATTTCCAAAAGCTGTTGTCTGACAGCAGAGCACAGTCAACAGAACGTTTAAATACCAACTGTCTAACCTGACCACCGATCTTTGCCCAACAGCTGCTTGAAGCTAGACAAGAAATATGTAAATATGACATGACACATTCATGAGACACTTTGCACGCACACAGGAATCCAAGTAAGACAAAATATTTATAATAATCAACAAATTAACAATATAAAGTGACAATTTCAAAGCAAAAGACTTTCCAAAATAATACCGCAGTGCATTCCAACAAGCAGGTGAAAATTTTAGTGAAATTCTAAAATATACCAAGTGGCAACAGTTCATGCTTCAGTCACTGAATGGAAATCTTTAACTTGTGAAGTCATCCAGATGAAAATCATTACAGAGCTTAACAACAAATGCAGTAATGCCTCATAAACACAAGGAAGGGGCAAATACTGCCACAATATCAGTTATTGCCTTTAACCATAATCAAAACATAAACTTTGTTGGCAAAAAAATAACTAGTTGCTATTATCATTTAGTTAAAATTGTAATCACGGTTAACGGCTATACAATTCATTTTTAATCAATTTTTAATCATAGTCAAAACTGAAAGGCTACCATTTGTTTTTTAATTAATTCGAACTAAAACAAGTCAAAGTTTATCTTTTAAAGCATCCAGTTCACTAAGTACATTCTGTCTATCACATTTGACATTTTACATGTTGTAAAGCTGAACTTTCATCGCTTAATGCTCAATGTTGGTTTTATTTATTCTCCAAGGACAGTGTGTGTCCTGTGTAACAGTAAAAATGTCAAGATAACACAATGGTTTACATGCTTCTACAGAAACCCCTCAGAAGTATGGTTCAGGCAGTGCAGTATCTTTTGTTTAGAGTGCACACACAACCACAGGAATCCGACAGGACATCTTATCCACACACAGATAATATGCTCTTCAAAATCTTACACTGGGCCAGTGCATTTGCTGTTTATGTTCTGCTCCTACTCGTACCAAATTATATTGTTTGGTGTCATCAGGTGTAACCTCAGGCTAGTACAGTCCGTACATGGGAACCCTCTGAATGGCATGGCACCCATTCAAACAGGCAGCGGTGAAGGATCTCACCCAATAAATTCACTGAAAAATTAGCAGGGCCGAACCCGTATGGTGGCTATAGAAAAAATGTACATTTACATTTAAACACCAGTATGCAAACAACTTCCTCCCTCAGGGTCATTGCAGAAAGTCCGCTCAGCGTGCAGTCACTGGTGTCCTGGGGTCCACAAGAGTGCTACCAATCAGACCACCAGGTATGAAGTTTAAACCAAAAGAAAAAGAACCAAAAGCAACACGTCACTGACAACTGCATGTCACAAAAAAGGCAATTTAATCTACTGACTTCTGTAGCACCATTACCATAATGCCCAAGGCATAAATCGATGGCCACTTCAAGTGAACTGTAATAAAAATCATAAGCCATTGAAAAAGCCTAGTAGAATTCCTATAGGTCATAGAAACCAGAACTTAGGCTACAATGGGCAAATTGAAACTAAGTAAGTAATGCATTTCTTAACACGCTATACGTCCATTGACTGAGCGAGAAATTATAGGCATGAATGGGTCACAGCGGCCAGACAACATAAGCAAGACAATACACATAGGTCTTAAGCTGCTTTACGAATAAGTCTAGTGAGATATTGTCATGAATGATGTAAACAGGGAGACTATTCCAAATGGCAGGTGCAAAATTGCTGAATCCAAGTCGTGAGAATCCAGATCAACAGCCTCTGATGTCAGGAAGAGGCAAAAACGGTTTTGCGTAGCGGATTGCTGAGATCTGGATGGCTGGGGCACTGTAAGGAAGATGACAGGTAACCTGGTTAATTGGTTGAGAGAGTCTTACGTTTAAGTAGAGCTATCGTGTGATTCTAGAGCAAACAGGCCTCTGATGTAGCTTTGCTAGTACAGGAGTGACATGATCAAACTTTTCAGTACCTGTCACCAATGGTTAAATATTAAGCTTACACTTAGTCATATCCACAGTCCTCATGTTCCCAGATCTGTGCATTCTGATGAATTCAAACAGCACCAAACAACTAGAACTTCTTCAGTAATGGACATTTGATGCCAACTTGAAGTGCTCCATAGCAAACAAAGAGCCATAGAACCAAATCCACAATTTTCCAGTCACAAAGAGTGACTCCAGGTTCAGCATTGTATCACATAAATATTTTTAGCATAATTTCTTTCTTGGGTCTGTTCATCTACTTTTGGCTAAGTAAAACTACCTATTTGGTGTACATGCATTTAAAATATTACAACTGCTCTCTTATGCCTTTTACCTGAATTAATTTTATGTTTTAATAGCTCATCTAAAACCATTTAGAAAAAAACTGTTCTAACGTCAAATTTTAACTTTTATGGCATTCAGACCTCGCAACTTAACAGTTCTAGTTAAAAGCAAAATTGGACCACCCATCTAAATGATGATTTCCACCATCTGCACCCAAAGACAATAGTCTTATATCAACTTACATCTTTGATCTCTCAACTAGCAGCAGTCACTTAAACTGAATATAAAATATATTGCAATTATTCCAAATTTAAAACTCATGTTGTATGATCTGACATCATAATAGCTTCTTAACAGCTCTGGTACTTCTACAAAATACTTCATAACAAGAAATAAGTTCACATCACAGAACAAGGAAACAGCTGAAACCTGATAAAGAATTCTTCCTCAAAGCCATCATCACTCTGTATTGAAACAACTTCAAACACATTTGCACAAAGCAAGAACAGCAGCAAATGTGGCATTCATGTAGGTGGGCCTCGGGCTCTGGCAGAAGTTCAAACTCACATTAAAAACACCTGGCTCAGGTGACACGCTCTAGCGTAGACAGTTGGTAACCATATACATGGCACTGGTAGGCAGAAGTCTAAACTTTGACAATACAGCCAGCAGTTCAGACAGTACTTTCTTCAGCAGCTCAGACTACACTGATAACATTCACATGGGCACCAGTCAGCTAAGATTGGCATCACGCTGTTAAATCGAGAACATTCCAGTAGGCAAAAAAATAGGCCAGTTTGCAGCATTATCTTGACTAATTCATTTGTATCACCACATGGCTACCTCAGAGCTGAAACACAGAAACATCAAAATCACAGTTATTCAAACGAACAATAGTTTAAAATATAAATAGTAGTTTTAAAAAAACTTAATTCTTTATAAAATGCCTTTCACATGCTGGGATATGAATGTTCATTGGTTCAAAATCTACTAATGCCCTGTGGCACTACAGCAGTCATATGCCATCCAAAGAATTCCACATCAGATCATAGTACTCTTATCCCAAAGTCCTTAACTGGTTGCTCCTAATTCTATATCTGAGAGCTGAATATGACCAGTTATTTTTTAAATGTTGCTAGAAATACTAGCTAGAATGATTCAAAGGCTTAAATCACATGCAGTGCTAACTGTCAGTCAAAGTTTGACCATAGTTAATCTCAAGGTCAGCCTTTATCTCATTATTACAATAATCTACTTTGCAACTAATCTACCTGTGTCCCACATACAGCAGCACTGGTTCTTAAAGGCTAAACATGCTAGTAACACAAAATAGGTTTCAGCTGCATTTATTTTATTGAAATATCATAAATGTTTTGCACAAATAAGCAGAGCTGACAAAGATGCATCATAACTGATGCATCCAAGTATGTATACCATATTTTCTTGCACATAACCCACTCATAGATATAACCCACGGAAATTATGAAAACATGTAAAAAATTTTGGTATAGCCCACACACGTATACCATACAGAAATAGTCCACAAACGCTAATCCATGACTTAAAACATCTGAACCAGACATGTAACTTAGTTTTCCTATAACTATATAGCTATAACTATTTTACTATATTCTCATTATATTGAATGGAAATGTGGATTGTTCAACTATTCTCTATGCAACAGCACTGTTTTATATACTGATACAGTTATTTTAGGTCTATTCCCTCCACCTGCTTCATGTGCAAAAAGAGCAGCTCTGTAAATGAAGCTGCATCAGATACAATAGCAGATGCATCTGTTTTTACAGTGCATGTCTAACTGTTGTGACATGCCTTATCTATGCAACATCCTCACTAAACTGAACGGAAACATGGATTGTTCAAACATTCTTTTGCTAACAGCAATGTTTTATATGCTATGACAGTTGTGCTGTTCTAGTCTATTCTCTCCACCTGCATTGGTTACAAAAGAAATGTTTCTTTAAATGAGACTGCATTATATACAGTAACAGACACATTTGTTTTTATAGTGTATACCTAAATGTTATGGCATGATTTATATTCACTGCATTCTCATGGAAATGTTGATTTTTCAACCAATCACTTGGTAACAGAAATGTTTTATATGCTGTGGCAGTTGTTTTGTTTATGTCTGTCTTCTATCTGCATTAGGTGCAAAAGAATGTCTCCATAAATGAGATTGCATCAGACACAATAACAGACACATTTGTTTTTAAGATGCAAATCTAATTGTTGTGGTGCCAAACAAAGACTGCACTAGACCCTGAACATTCATCTGCATTTGTGTTAGAAATTATATACTTAGACTAAAAGTACACAAATTTTTCCCACATTAATTAATGCATTATTAATAGACTTATTTTACCTAATAGTTGACAAGTGGATTCTATTATTATATCGTACCTTTGGTTGCTATATTTAGATTTAGATACTTGGATTGTTATTGTAAAGTAGCACCATGAAATCAAAACTGACACCAACGCAACAAACAAAATTAACAAATTTTTAATTCAGAAAGTGAAAAAATAATAATTAAGTCAGAACAAATTTGATCTTTAGCAGTCATTTCTAACTATGTCACCTGTCACATGTTTGTTTACGAGTGTTCAGCAACTTATGGTATTCTTGTTGTGCTACAGTTCAGAAAGTACAGTAAGCTCACACAGACAATCTAAGTAAAATGCACTGGCATAACCTGCACACAAAGATAAGCTATAGCAATATTACATATGTATCTAGGCAATAATACAGCACCTTTTCAGAACTGCTTAAAGGACTTCTGGCTTGCCGAACTGATGCTAGAGTTCTAAACTAACGACAAGGTTCATCTTATGTAGCTGCATAGCTGAAGGTCTCCAGTGGCAGTCTCACACAGACACAGAGATCAACCAACAAACTCCCATTCACAGCTGACAGTCACACGTGTCTGAATGCTGTGGTTCGGATTGCACTGAAGATAAAGAATGACATCGTGTCAAATGAACGCTCACAGCACGTGGTTATGTTCACCAAGTGATCATTTTAGGGTCAACAGCTTACCACACTGCATCTGGTGTCATCTCCCACATCTGTGCTGTCTGATGAATCACAGGAAGTCAACCAACAAAAGCCTCTTCAACACAGCAAGTCAATGTCAAACCAAAGAGCCTGGCTTGCCATAATAAAACAGCATCCATGGCTGCCCAGTTGCAAACTGCATGTGACTCCAGGTTCAGCATATTTAAAGGGGGTTGGACACAGATGATACATGTAGAATCCATAGGCTTTGAGGCACTGGCCTTGGTGTATTACACTGTGGCCGACATTCACAACAAGAGATTTGAACATCATGCAAAATCATGCAAGAAGATTTGGGACTAACTCTAGAAACACAGACTCAATAACTGAACACACCAAATTCTGTAGGAAACTCAGTAAAATTAAGATATTTTTGTATGCTCTATTCGGTGACCAAGATGTTGGTCTGCTACTTTACAATTCATATCAATTGTTTGATTACATATTTTTCCAGACATAGACCTAAAGATCTGCATACCTGATGGTCTTACTGGTATTTTTGGCATTTCACAGCATTCACACTTGTTAAGAAGTGGATGATTGAGGAATGTACAAGCAGAACAATTCCAGCTCTCTCCATCGTCTGGATCAGCGGACTTTGGTGCTGCAAATGGTGGTGGTGGAGGGGGCCGAGTTGGCCGAAGAACTACAATGTCAACAATAATTCTGTATTTTAAGTGAGACAAAACTGCTTCAAACACCAGCAAATACTGTGCTGAACTACAGCTTAATCAGAACTGCAATACTCAGATGAAAACAAATCACTATATCCAAACTTAATAATAGTATTTAAGGTTGTACTCGTACACCTGAAGCCAAGATTAACAAGATGAAATATTAACAGAATGTAAACTTTAAAAAGGACCACACTAACCAAATACTAATGCAGCTAAACTCATAACCGAACCACAATTGTTCATCAATTTCTACAGCACAACTGTTCGTTATTCTCAACAGCAATCTAAAATTTCCAAAACTATTCAAATCTAAATTTTTCTTTGTTTTGGTTCGTTAAGATATGCCTTTCAAACCTCTGTTATCGAAGACTGACGGTTGTCCAGGTGGTGAAACAACAGGCATGAAAGTGTAAGACTGTGGAAGCAACTGTGAAACTGTGACTGGCCAGATAGGATTGAACTGACCAGATGGAATTACGTCATGGAACCGCTGATCAGCCTCTGAGTCCAACCAACCCAGTCGAGCTAAGCACAAGATGAAACATTCACTCTCACTTCTCTTTCACTTGACACAACTCATTCCCACATTACTATGCACCAACAGTAACTCAATGCCTACTCATGTCTTTCAACAGCACTGACGCATCCATGTATGTATGTGTGTACACTTCAATATACATGTATACATGTAACTGGGCATTTCAAATAGCATCTTTCAAGAACCTCTCAAGAGAGCTTCTCCATAGACTGCTGTTAGAGTTCTAAAAGAACAAGTTCATCTTATGCAAACGATGCTTGTGTATTTGGATATCTCCCCAGTAGTCTCACATAAGAACAGATAATTATTATCAATTAATAACTTCTATCATGTAAGTGTCTAATGCACAAGGCATCAACTGATGGTCACCAAAACCAGGCGGAATCAGGCTAATATCTAAAAGATCAGTACACGAAGACAGAAAGGCAGCCTATAGTGAATAAGCATTAGAAAAGGCAAGACTTAAGTGGAGAACAAAATGACAAAAGGGAATGAGCAGAATAAACAGATACCAGAAGAGTTCCAAAATCTAGGTCCAGCAACCAAAAAGCACATTCACCAAGAACAGTTCTAGTCGTAGGTCATAGGTATGACCAGGGAAAGACAATCAGGTGGCCTGTTTGAACAACAAGTGTGGGGAATGAGGACCGAGTTCAAGTATTGTGGCTGGGCAGAGTCCAATGTTTAATAAACTATAGGCCCTAATCTGAAGTGACTCTTTTGCTGAGCAGGAAGCCAGCGCAAAGATTTAAGTACAGGGGTTAGGTGCTGATATTTTAACATTTTAGTTATAGTTCCAGCCAAAGAGTTCCAAACTCTGGAGTTTCTGCATGTCTGACTTTGTGATACCAGTAAGAAGTGAGTTACAGAAATCAAGGCAACTAGTGATCAACGTGTTTGCTTGAGATATCTTTTAAAGACATGGGGACATAAAGCCTGTTTTCTGTGTATGTCACAAATATATGTGTATGACGACCTACAAATACCATTTGCATAGTCAGTAAGAGACATAGCAGAATCACAAACAACACCCAAGTTATGAGCAGCATCAAAACAACTCAACATGTGAATAACAAGTTTTAAAGATTTAAGCCATTCAAACTTTAAAAACTTGTTTAAGATGCTGAAGAGTCCCCAGCAGAAGATCTTTAGTTTTCAACAGTTAACCCTTTAACGACCGCAGAAATTTTTTCACCTACCCCCTCACGACCGCACATTTTTGGCAAAAACAGCCAAAAAATAAAAAAAATTGAACTTGTTATATCTCTGTCAGCTTTTTACATGTAGACATAAGGTAAGCACCATTCTTTAGTATTTTATCTCCTCTTCCCAATCATCTGTCAAGTTTTTTGAAAAAAGACATTTTGGGGTACTCCAAGTTGCCCCAAAGTGTACCGCCAAAAAATTGCTACATTTTTATCATCAAGACAGTCTACAAAAGAATTTTGAATGACAACATATAATAATTGAGCACAAAATGTGCATAAATTGTTGCCAGAAAGAACCAAACAGAAAATTTTAAAATATTTTCATAACTGAAAGAGATACAATTTCTTTAGTATTTAGACAGTTGTCGTAAAAACTGAAGAAAATTACAGGAAAAGCCTAAAAGCAAAACTAACTGAACTTGTGATATCTATGTCAGTGTTTGACATATAGACATAAGGTAAACACCATTCTTTATCATTTTATCTTCTCTTCTTTTCCAATCTGTAATTATATTTCTCAACACAACATTTTCTGGGTAACTGAAAACTGACCCACAATCGCCGCAGGCATATAGCAGATGCCATTGTCATCAAATTCCATATCAGTGTGTGACTCGTTCATTTCGTATTGCCAACAGTCTCGTGTGATCCATCTGACACGTTTTATTCATCAGCAGAATCACAACTTTCGTTAATATACGACCATTCGTCGATCAATCGGCGAATTTCTTCCTCTGGTAAACAACGCTTCGCCACTTTGGGATATTTAAATATTCATTTTTAGCTACACGCTGGCCGATTTAAATGCCCATTTTGATTGGTTGGTTTTTATATTTTGAGGCATTTTCCAGGGATTTCGCTGATGTATGGATTAAAATTATACCTATTTGCCAAAATGACGTAGAATTCTAAAATTGTAAGGATTACAAATAAACAAGAGGTTATGATATGACTAGTCCCATCTACTACCGATTAGTGCCATGCGATCGGCTGACGTTACTACCGTTTAGTACCGTGCGGTCGGTAATGAGTTAAGGAATAGCTTATTAGCCACCATCTGAGACTGCACCTCCTCAAAGGCAGTGGACAACAGCTGCATAGACAAGTAACAAGACAAACTGTCAAATGAAATATAAATCTGATTATCATCAGCACAGAAATTATATTCTAATGAATGACTGTCAAACAGTGTACCTAGCAGTGTGGTGTAGAGTGTAAACAAAAGAGGACCAAGACAGAATCCTGTGGGAAACCACATGTCAACAAAGCACTAGATGGACCAATAATAATAATTTAACTATACTGATTGAATGTGTGGACTAAAATAGTAACAAAACAATTTATGGTGGGACCACAAACCCAAAACCAGTGCAGAAGACATTGCAAACGGAGAAAATGGGCCACAGTATCAAAGGCAGGAGATAAGTCAAGAACAAAGGCTGTCACCTTACTCTTATCACTGAGCACATGATATCGTTATGAACAGCAAGAAGTGTGATTCTGTTAAATGGAAGTTGTGGTATGTGATTGAAATGGAGAGATTAGTGAACTGGAAGATAGGTGAGTTTGCATATGATTCATAACTGCCTGTTCAAGAATTTCAGGTACAAAAGTTGAGATGAGTCTGTAATTAGACAATAGACAAGTCACTGGGGTCTAGAGAAGGTGTCTTGGGGATGAGAAAAAGCAGATGGGAAGGATCCCTCATACAATAAGATTTAATTATTAATGTAATAGTTGGACCCAATATAGCAAAGCACTTATTTAGAAGAGATGTAAGATTAGTGTCAAGAAGACAGCTTTTGCTAGTTGCGAGTCTGTGAACCTCTCCAAGATTTGTAGTCTGAAAGTAGTCTAAGACAGGTGTTGAAGAACTAAGAAGAAATTTATCACATACTGAGTAACCAACAAATTTTAACCTTATTCCAAACATTTTCTGTGCAAAGAAGGTCTAGAATTTACTGGAAAGCTCTTGGGTAGTTGAGAGGATAAATTTAACTTCTCTCTATGTAATAACTTATGCAAAGATTTTGGTGATGTAGAACTTTCAGCACTTAATGGTCAATGGTCAACCATTGCAGTGGTCAGGTGAGGCTGAAAAAGCTTTTTTGATTTAAAATTGTGTATGGCACTGCACCATATTTTGCAACCACCCAACTCTGACAAACCATTTTGCACTATTCAGCTTAATCCATTTAAATATAGTAAAATTTGCAGTTTGGAACAACTTTTAGATGTAAAAGTGAACTTTGAATGAGGCATTTCATAGGGTAAACACCGCTATTCGTCTTTACGATTTGACGGTTATGTGTCATAAATAAGGCCTTGTTTCTCGGCTACTCTACTGTGAATATTAAATAGGCAAATTATGGTCCTAAATCAATGGAATTTTCCAAAATTTGTGCACTTTCTGAAGGGGTGGAGTCGATTTACTGAACGCTTCTAGCTGACGGCAAAGAACAGACCCTCGTCAGCGGCCGAGAAGTCATCAGCCTTCCACGGTTATAGACCACTGAATTTGTCTGACATCGGCTGACAGACTAGGTCATTATTAAAAAATAATCCGGCCAAGGCCGTTTGAGTAGGCAGTCTTTAAGATTGACAGGTTAAATTCAAAGTATTTGTACCTCAAAAATAGTTTATTGGCTGTAGCAAACAGTTTATTGGCTGTAGCAAACAAAGTTAACGACCCAAGCTACTGTGTAGAAGTATTGATCGACATATTACCCCAAAGGTTAGGCCAGTTCAAACGGCTATTTCTGACTGCATGTCTGGTTCGAACTCTGCATTCTTTCTAGAATTTAATATATTTGAATGTATATACTATAAACCATTTTATCTGTAATATATATACATATATATATATATATATATAGGCCTCATGAATTATGCATGTATTGTTATGTGCTAATCCTAAGAAAAGGAAATAAACTCGCTTGGGTTGAGATAAAATGTATATTTACACTTGCAAGAGGTTATAGCACATAAACAAAATACCTGACATCAGACAGAACGTCGACGGCTGTTTTGAAGCCAAAAGTCGAAGTCTTCACATCAGCGAACAACTTGAATACAAAAACCTCTCAGGTTTCTCCAACAGACGGAGGACCTTTACATCAGCTCGTAAAACGGAGTCTTGGCGACTAACAGAAACAGAGCCACGAAGGACTCGGCCTATCTTAACTAGCCAAGCTCAGTCAACTGAAAGAAACTTCCCCTTTTATAAGGATTCTGGGGTTACACCCCCCAAAGAGACGGCTCATCCTTCAGTCACTCCTTACATCCGGGTCTTCCATGTGGGCCGATTCTAACAGTATATACACCGGATGTACACAAACATATATATATATATATACACACACACATATATATATACACATGCAACGGAAAACTGTTCATAGAAGGTATCACCAGGAAACGGGCGATATTCTTCAGTTACACGTAATCCCATTCTCAGAAACTATTTCTCAGCTGTTAGTTTATCTCTGGATGTTGTTTTGAGCTGTGCTTCAGCAGATTACCAACCACTGGGACTAAACTTCAAGAAACTGACCTGACTTTTGGCTAGGCCTGGCACTGTTTGAAATGATGGGGGGACTAAACTGATATAAAATATGTACAAATTGTGTATGTAATATAGCTTTGCATATTAGCTGCTTATGAGTCAAGCTCTATCACCCCTTGGAGACGGACCGCACAGGCAACAGACCCGAGCTGACTTTATTACATTCCCCACCCGCAGCTGAATAACTGAAATCCCCGTGTTTTCCATGTGAAACGATCTTCCCTCCACAAATAACTCCAAGTGAGGCCGAGCTATGGTGGTAGGAAACCAGAGAGTTGTACTGCTTTCAAGTCGCCAAATTGTGGGATCATCATTAAAGTGCAAAAATGATGTTTACAAGGGTGTATGGATTTTTTGATTTTTGGGGTAATTTATTATCCGATTTTAAAATCTTTTTCACTACCTCATTCAGTATTAAATTCTTAACACAGCTACTCTCATTACTTTCATATTTAAAACACGTCATCACACAGTTTTTTCATTTAAATAAAGTAGTTTCAGGATAAGAATAGGAATTCCCAGTGTTTGTTCATAAAGTAGGTTTATGTAAGTAAGTAAGTAAGTAATGCATTTGTTAACACGCCATATGTCCATCGACTGAGTGAGGAATCGTAGGCGTGGATGGGTTACATGTCAGACAACAAAAGCAAGACGATACAGATAGGTCTTTAGCCGCTTTACGAATGTGTCTAGCGAGATATTGTCGTGAGTAATGTAAACAGTAAGGCTATTCCAAACGGTTGGTGCTGAGTTGCTGAATCCGCGTTGTGAGAAATCAGACTGAAAGTCTCTGATGTCAGGGAAAGACAGAAGGTTTTGTGTTGCTGATCGCAGAGACCTGGATGGTAGGTAGCGATGTAAGGATGATGACAGGTAAGCTGGTTGATTGGTCGAGAGAGTCTTGCGTGTGAGGAGAGCTATCTTGTGAGTGATTCTGGAGCTGACAGGCAGCCAATGTAGATTTGCCAGTACAGGAGTGACGTGGTCAAACCTTTGGGTTCCTGTCACCAGATGGGCTAACGAGTTTTGGACGTGTTGCAGTTTGGCGATGTTAGACTTTGTAGTACCGTACAGCAGCGAATTACAGTAGTTGAGTTTTGCTCTGACTACACTGCAAGCAACTGTCTTCATAAGCTCTGGCGGTAAGCACGATCTAACGTGACGCATGGCTTTCATATGATAATAAGATGCCTTGCAGACATAAAAGAGATGCCTTTTGTGCACATAAAAGAGGACACATTTGTGAATATTTTGATGCTAACAGCATGTTTCTAGCTTAATTATTGGCAGAGTTTAAAACATACACGATGATGATGATGTTTTTCCGCAAAAACGTAAAATAATTCAGACTTTTGACATCATGACGTAAAATTAAACTGGACTTTACAGGCTGGGCTTTAAAATTAATCCAGACTCGATAGGGTTAAACAAGCTGTTATGCTGGAGTTTTGAACTGCAACAATATTCCTTGACATTAGACATCACTCCAGACAATTTAATCTCCTCCCAGGTATTCTTAGTTGACCAGGAACTTAAGTGCTGCGTTATCTTAAATGTTTGTCTACTTTCCAATCAAATCTATGATAGCTCTATTCTTGGATATGATTCTATGATTGGAAATTCTTTGTATAGAAGTTTGGATTGTGTTACAAATGGACATTTTCTGATCATATCTTTGACCGATATATTCTTGTATAGTAGTTAGATTTTGTTAAGTTTTATTTGGTAACCTTAGAGGTTCCTTACCTTGTGAATGAAGGGTATATTATGTACGGTGTATAGCACGGGACTGAGTAGACTGAGTTGTTGTACATTGTATGCCTTCTTCACATTTTGGCAGGAAAGCCAACCTTGTAAAGGTGTTGTTTTTAAGTTTGGCTCAGACTGCATGTTGGCTTTGGTCCTGTACAACTGCCTTTCTTGTCAGTCTCTTTTGGCAAGTCATGTTTAAGTCTCCCTGCATGGATGACTTGTTTGGTTCTTCTGAGCCATTTAGGTTCTTTTCATCACTGGCTGTTGGTGGATGTTGTGTTTTTTATTCTTGCGAGGCTGTTCGCTAGCTTTGTTGCCGCCTGAGGTCAATGTTTTGTTTGTATGTGAGTGTTTTACACTTGTAAATAGCATAGGAAATAAACCATTTCAAACTAAAGCTGATATTTTCTTCCATATTCCTAGACAACCTGTAACACTATGTGTATGTGTGTGTATGGTCTACAATGTATAGATGTGCATAATTTTTAATGAGGCCTATATATATATTATACATAAAATGTTAAATATCATGCACATATATTAAAACCCAGAAAGAGAACGTGGTGTTCAAATCAGACATGTAGTCAGAAATTGTCATTTGAATTGGCTGAACTTTTTGGTAGTATGTCAATCAACCTACACCAGAGCTTGGGGCCTTGACTGTTCAGCTACAGCTAAGAAACTATTTTTGAGGTACACTTTGAATTTAATCTGTCAATCTTAAAGACCGAGATTCAAATGACCTGGGCCAGATTGTCATATTGGTCATTTGAGAATTCTAATTTGAGTTTTTGACGATGAAATTGATCCAAGCCTGATTTCTACTCAAGAGGATTACAGGTTCCAGTTGGATGGTTGTGTCTCACACCTACAGACCTATCTATGCCGTCGAAAAGGTGAGGAGAAAGGCGTTCTGTCATCAATTGAATGGATGTCCATCACAGATCGACCTGGTGGCTCAAGTTATGTCTTCAACTACCCACAATGGACTGCACTGGACAGTGACATTATATTGCATCGCTGACAATATCGTTCATCACAGATGCGTCTTTGACACTGCTCAGTCCAGGAACTTTGAAACAGTATCATCTGTCAACTCTAGATGGGAACCTGTTGGTTGGGTTAAGCATGTGTGTGAAAGCCTGCTACTGGTGACACTTCTAGTAATCTCAACAACGTTTGATAACTGATGGACTTTCTGTTCTTAATAATATTCAACATCATTTCAGCTAACATAGAGTGTCTTTGATTAGTTTCTCTTGAAGAGGCACTATACAAATGTCCAATTAAAATTACCATTAAATAAATTATGGCACAATTCTATTTATGATACGCTTCCACATGTACAGTTTGTTACAGCAATGTTTATTTTTGAGACAGAAAGAAGAGAAAAATACGACACTAACTTTGGCCATTGTTTGCAAGGTCAATTTCGTATGTCAACAAACGTATTTCCATCTGAAGGTTTTGATTTTCTGTCAGAAGCTTCTGTCGATCAACTGCCTAGATTCAGTAAAAGTATTTACACAGAACATCAAGAGCACAGCATTCCATCAATCGTAACCATAAATGTTAAAAAGTGGTGCACATTCAACAACAGGTAACATATTTTCCAGACTACAAGTCTTGGTTTTTTACACGAACTTCTAGGGGTATGCCTTATTTAATGGTGCAACTTATGTGTGGAAATTTTCTAAATTTTTCGAAGTACCAGTAGCTTTATAGAGTTGGCAAAGACCAATAACAATTTAAATTAAATTAAATCACATTTATCAAAAGTGGAATATACATAGTGAAAGCGGTACTTGGCTTGCAGACGGAATCCACATGGAACCATAAGAGTGTGTGGCACCCTTGGCTGCTAGCCTACCTCATCCTGCAACCTTCACCTCTGCAACGCTCTGCCTCCGACATGTCCAATGACCTACACCTCTCCTGCATCCTATGACCTCCCACAGCAGACCGGAGAGAAGTGGGGTCTGGGGTGTACATGGCAGCTTTCTTGGAAAGGGCGACAAAAGAGAGTGGTTAGGAAGTTGTGCTGGGACTTTAGGAGGCTGAAAATTTGCTGTTATTTATTCTTCCCCTTATATATAACTGCCTTACTATCACTGGCTACTGGCAGCATTTACTTACAGAACCAAGTAATTACTATCCAATAAAAAATAACAGCAAATGCTGAAAATCCTTTATTCAAAAGTGAAAAACAATTTTATTTCAAAAAAGTTACGTTGAAGCAATCATCGGCTAAAAAAAACCACGTATTTACAGCCGTCGTTAGCAAACACACTTATATGCATTGTGACTGGAAATCTGTGTATGGGTGTGTCTCATATACAATGAGACCTATGTATTGACTTAACAAAAATTTTGCCATTTTTGTGTCACTACATCTTATACTAAGATGCAACTTCTAGTCTGGAAAATATGGTACAAGATTGTGGCAAATTGTGTAATACGCAAACATACAGTCAGTTAGTTAGTTAAATCTAGAAACTTAATATGGCACCTCTTGCAGGTTTTTAACACAGTAGAATAAATGTTATTGTTAACTGCATTTCACTGCAAATATTGCATGCATATAAAAAAGGTACAGGATATGTGTAGACATGTGTGGAAAACCTCTGCTGATGGAGACTTTTCCTGCTACAATAAGGATATGGAGCATCTTAAAGAGGTTTTTTAAAAAGAGCTATATAAACATCCAGCTAATATGTACTCACCTCTACGAATGACCTGGCAAATCTGAGGGAAACTCTCAACCATTTCTGGGATGTAAATCAGACTCTTGCACTACTGCTTAACATGATTGCAGCATTTGATGCACCAGGCACAAGGATAGGTCAAGTGGAGGAAAAAAAGGATGCTGATATACACTACTTACAGTGGGAAACGTATCGTTTCTGAAGAGACGTCGATCAAGTAATTGCTTCTGCAGTTGGCTAACTTCTGATCTCAGGACTTCGAGTGTCTCTTTCTGCTGAGTCAGGTCAACTAGAAATGTATCCAGGCGGGCCTTCTGGTAGATGAGCAAAGCTAAACATTTCATACAACATAATTTATAATCAAGCAATAGCAGCTGTGGTCTGTACTTAGCACATAGTCCTAAATACTTCATCATCCCTCTAGACCTTTTCGAAATAATATCATTACGAGGGTTATTTCACTTTAATTAAAGTTACTGCTAATCACAGCTTGTAATTTATCATCCATTTGCCACTCAAGATGATTTCCATGTGCACAGTTTTGCTCCACAGCTGTCAGAAGAAAAAAACTCTGGGCAACAGCTTTCCATTTACTATTTGATGGTGTCCTTCAAAAGTGTAAATTCACTCTGCAACTGAATTTTTGTTTTGCTGTAAACCAAAACCTATTTCACAAGTTGGCCTATGACATTTAACTACCAGTATTCCAGTTTCCACAATTTTTAAATGCACTACCAATTACTGTAAAGAGTAATTTATTCTTTCACCACTGTACATTAAAACATCCTTTTTCTAAAACATCCATTTTCTATCGTACAGCACACTTCCTTAGAATTCTTACTTAACAGTGCATTATATGAATTAAGAACATGAGAAAGAGGATTTCCTGTGCATTGAAGTGCATTGCTTTAGAATACTAGTGACAGATAAAGGACTGGTTTTACATAATATTATCATATACATTTTCATCTAAGCATATTAACTGTTACCTTGAATGTAGGCCAAGTCTTCACCAGCCATGCTGCCCGATCTGCTAGAGCAGGCACTTGCAGGAGAATTCGACTGTGCGTCTGGCTGACAAGCACTGTTCGTTGATAGTTCAAACACAGATACATTTGTTGCCAAAGCTTCTCGAGATAAAGATGGAAGATAACCAGAAGTAAGCTGAGGCCTAACAAAGACATCTGGCTGATTATGAAAAGGTAGGCCAGTTGAAGCTCCACTGCAGCCTCCAGACGAAGACCTGTTAAACGGCAATGGAATAGTAGTGCTTTGGAATGGCTCAGCAGGGTAGACAAGATGAAGTGGAAGTAGTCCTGATGTAGGAAGAGGTGATCGAGCTCTGCCTGACCTCGGTGGGTTGACCATAAGGGAAGGAGAATGAAAAAATCCATAACCCAAATCTATATTCTGAGGTTTATCAGCAAAGGCACCAACAAATGACTCGCCTGTTACAGAAGCTCCAGACACAACCTGGTAGCTAGCAGTGGGACATAATATCTTATCACCAACACCATAAGTCTGACAAAATGGCGGACTGAAATTGATACATGGCGGAGGACAGGACACCGGAGAAACAACTGACTGCTGCCTTGTTGCAGTATCAACAACAGGCAAGGACACCATGGCAGCAGTAACTACTGGAGGAGTATAAGTTGAATGCGGTGGATGATACACGTTTGGTCTTTCTTGAGGAAGCCGAGGAGTATCCACTGCAAGTTTAGAAACCAATGCTTCCAGTTGGTCAGAGCACTGGCTGCTTGATGAACTTCTCCCAATGCTAGCTTGGCTACCAGACCGAGGCAAGATGATGCCGACGTCTTTATCGTGAACCTGCAAACCATCTTGGCTGTTTTCCTCAGAAGAAGGCACCCCATATAGATGGTGCTGGTACCTCTGGCACTCACGACTCAGTGCTTCAAAGCATAACTCTCGGTTATTGGAATTCTAAAACACAGTTCAGAATGCTGGATTGAACTGTATTAGAAAATGTTAATGGTAAAGAAGTAATCCAGCAAAAGAATACCTGTGGCTGAACTTGTTTACCTGAGCTCAAAAACATTTCTTTCACTGTAAGCACATCACAATCATACATTATCCTAATTTTTGTGATGATGGCTTATAAATCATCCATAACCCAGAAAAAAATTGTAGTTCCATGCTGCATTTATTCAACTCTGTCATGCATTCTGGGTAGAATTCTGGAATGCATTGCCAACCAGTCTGCAACACGAATTTCTTGGTCTTCTTTGCTTTGACATCATCAGCAGTTAAAAGCAATTCTGTTCAATCATGTTCAGTTCTGTCAGCAGCACATCTGATTACAGGGACTTTATGAATTTGTGATCATGACTCCATTAAAAGTAGCATCAAATTATTAAAATTCAAAAATCTATTCAATCAGTTTTCGAAACGTTATGAAGTACTTCAATAGTTTATTTTACTGAATTAAAAATAAGTACGTTCTGTAATCCAGAGCTTTGTTCGATTCCTAATACAGCCATTTATGTTGCTTGACCAAGATCTGGTTGACACTAATTCAAAATCTTTACTACCCTTACACTTCCGTGCATCTCTGCGGCCACAATAGTCGTGTTTTGCTTAATCCTGTCATTTGGCAGTTTCTTCATCTTGTGCAAATGGTTGACACTAATTCAAAATCTTTACTACCCTTACACTTCTGTGCATCTCTGCGGCCACAATAGTCGTGTTTTGCTTAATCCTGTCATTTGGCAGTTTCTTCATCTTGTGCAAATGGTTGACACTAATTCAAAATCTTTACTACCCTTACACTTCTGTGCATCTCTGCGGCCACAATAGTCGTGTTTTGCTTAATCCTGTCATTTGGCAGTTTCTTCATCTTGTGCAAACTTTCTCAATAATTCTTGCTCGAACTTATTATTGGACATTTGTTCTAGCATGGTTTTTGGGCAGCTCTGATGTTGTGTCATGCCATGCGACCAACACCTCACTGCTGTTCAATCTGTTAAGGGGGTGACAGATTCCTAGCCACACAGTTCACCCTCAGACCTACAGATCTGTAAGCTGTCAGCATTAGGGAAAATCTTGGATATGAGGAACGAAACACAACAAGAGTCTTTGGAATGGCATCAACCGTTAACCATGGACAGGCTCTGTGACCAATTGAATGCCTGTACTTTGTAGACCTGTTGGTGCTAGAGACATGGAAACTAAAGCTGTTCTATTCAAATCACCCAGAAAAAGATTAAACACTATAGCAGCCATATAGAAACCAGCAAAAGAATAAAAGCTAAAGCAGCTACATTCAAACCAGACAGCAGAAGAATAAAAACTAAAGCAGCAAATGAATAAACTAGTTGCAGCCACATTCAAACCAGCAAGAATAAACACTGCAGCAGCTACATTCAGAGGAGCAGGTGCTAGTACTTTAAACAAGTTATAAAACCAGTTTCTAGCAGCATCGATGGCTTGATGATGTTCTTAAAGACATCACTGTCAATCCTGATGCCAGCCATTTGGTAGCATTGGGTGATGGGTTTCATAATTCCAACTGAAGAAAATGCCACTATTACCTTTTCCATGATATCTCTGATAATGTCAAGTGGGACTTCTGGAAACTGCTTAGTCAGCTCAACTGACAACACCTTTCCATCTGAGTGTGATGGCTTTGCAACTTGTGTCATGGTTGACTACTCCATGCATATGTTCTAAAGAAAAACAGTCTGTGTGTTACATCTTAAAAATTAAACTACAAATCAAAAATTAAAAGTCAATGATGGGTGAAAATAATTTTCTTTCATGGAAGCCTAGCCATCTGTTTTGAAATAAATGCTGTACAGAAGTTTCTTTGCTACAATAAACAACTGCTAACAACATTAAATTCTGTGGCTGCTGACAATAAAGGAAACTTTAATAACATTAAATTCTACAGTTGATGACAACCCAGGAAAATTTAGCAATCAAACAGTATACAAAGCCAAAAAGCTCCAAAACAACCAAAGATATCTACTAGGGTGTTCCACAATTGCATGGGAACAATTTTTTACAAAATGTTAAGTCTCACCCTCCAAAAAGTTTATCTTTGAGCACATGACACTACCTGTAAATTTCAGTGCAATTACACAAAATTTAGAGGGCCCTCAAAGTCTCTGAATTTCCAGAAATCCTGTCACTCCAGCACAAAATGTTCAGAATTTTTGAAGTTTCATAAAGTAATTAGGGTCATTCCACATCATATCATCCAGTATAAGGGTGACTGTACACCACATCATCTCAGATTTTAATAAGACAATTTTGCCAAGTTGAAGTAGCCACACCACAAAAAGGCAGGCGGTTAAAGATGGCAGAAGCGGATGGTGACACACCCTCTTGTTCTGCCAATGACATCTTCAGAAGATGAAAGGAAGAATCTATAATAAAAGTAGCAACCCCTGACATTTACTGGAAAATGGGGCAAACACAAAGCTGTTACGTCGCCAAAGATATATGCTGTACTAGACCAGCCAAAAATCTTACCAGCATTCAACATCAACTAAAATTTGAGCACCTTTTGTGGACAAAGTAGGATGTGCAACATCTGTCACAATATTCTCCAAAAGCACTGCATTGGCAGCACCAACATAGTCGTCATGAGGTTACAGACCACATCGAAACCTATTTAAATGCTTGCAAATCGGTAGTACAAGAGATGGAAAGTTGTTCCCTGATGAAAGCAGCACCTTTAATCGATTACCAGTGTTGATTTCTTCAAATGTCAGTGGTAGCATAAAGCTGTTGATCATTCCAAAATAGAACTTTGCTTCAGGCAAGGCTGCAGCTGATGCAGTTCTTGAAGTCTTGAAATCATGGTATTGTGAATCACTCAGGCAGAACAAATGGAGCCTGCACTCAGCCTGAGGTGGCTATCAGATGGAATTTGCTGTGGATGGCATGTCGACATTACATGTTTGAGGTGCTGCTGGCAGACCCCTTTGGTGTCTGTTTAGAAGAATATAAAGCAAACCAGAGATTCTCATTTTTTAAGATATTCCATGATAAGTGGTCTCCGATGAAGTACCTCAACCCTATGGAACATCAACCTCCTTTGCTAAATGTGAATAATAGCAAGGCATTCATCGCAGATAATTGCAGCTGAATTATCCCACAGATGATTATCAGGAGTTCCTCTGCCTCGCAAGCCCACAAGCGTGGTGCCCTGCACCAAACATATTGAGCAGCGAAGGCTATCTACTCACTGAAGACAAATACTTTAGTTGCTGGAAAGCAACAAAAATGTACTCCAACTTACTGCTAGGAAACTGCATGGAATTCAGCAGTTTAATAGATTTGTTGTTTTTATCGACATTCATTCATGGTTTACATCCAGAATTGTCACACATGCTCTGATCAGTGAAACCCAGTTAATCCAAAGACTGCATGAATATGATGATCAAGCTGTGCAGGCTGCTGGCTTGAAGATGATGTAATGCATCTTCGGTATGTCAGTCACTTGCTCTCTTATCACAGCCTCTGTCTCCAACTGAGCAAGAACAGACTGCTTTCAGTAAAATTCTACTGAGGTTAACATTTGCTGAAATCACATTCTCACAGTGTTGCAGAACTTACCACACTGCACAACTTCTTCCAAATTGTAGGAATTGATTCTTTCTTGAGCTCCTTGTTGAAACCTGGCAAGACAACCCTCAAGATGGAAGAAGACCTAGTGAATGACTGCTGAACGTGCTGTAGCTCTGATCCAGGCATTCAATGCTACTATCACAAAGGATTAATCACAGAATCAGTATCTGCAGCAAGTCACAGAAAGACACTGAAGAGAGTTTAATACGTGCAATCGTGACAATCTAACAGATAATTGAACAATCTCTAGGTTTTTATTCTTCTTTCTGTGGCAATACTGTTTTGAAAAAGTTGAACTTTTTAACATTTCTACTTTCTAATATCACAAAGTATATAGCAAGACTTTACAAGTCTTGCATGTTTAGTATTTATCGATAGCATCTAAAATCTAAAGACTGTCACACAATACCAAACCTGTCCACATCAATTCAGCAATCAGTTCATAAAACTTTGTCCAAATATCATCTCAAAGGAAGACATTTTTAGAAATTCAGGGACCTTGAGGGAACTAAAAACATTTTCCAAATTCTAAGAAATTTTGCGTATGGTATCATGGATGAAAAGGAAACGTTCTGGAGTGAGGCTTTACATTTTGGAAAAAAAATTGTTGGGACACCCTAATATCCACAAATCAAACCAAAAAAGATTAAATGGACAGAAGATACTTTGAGATTTCTGTTCCATTTATGCCCCTAGCAAACTCAGCTACAAATGAATACACTGAGCACACACTATTTGCTGTGCTTCAGTTATTTGCACAACACTGCATTATGTTCTGCTTACAAATCATCTTCAGAGGATTTCTAAACTCCTTAAGGATATCAAGGTAATGTGCGCAACATAAATTTTTCACTGTTGAGTAAACAAGTTCTAAGCACGCATTTGCATAGGAAGTTTCCATGTCATTTTGTTCAGTCATCGGGTTGTTGATTTGTGATAGCCTGGCAAGCATGCATTAGAAATGTCATGTCATCTGAAGAGTAACAGGGTTGTTGACTTGTTTGAGCATGCTATGATCACATGCATGTGGTAACTGGTGCATCTAGCTGCCACTCATTGATCATGCACAGGGGTGGTGTACTTTGGCTGGCACACAATTTATCATGTGGGCGCTTACATGGGAAATGACGCCCTTGCAATGCGATCCGGTCATGGCCCGGTCTCCTGACATGGTGGGAAAAGCAACAAAAAGGATCACAGAAGCATTGTTAAGAGAGTGAAAACATTCTGCAGCAGTGTTTCTCATGCACTCAAATGAGAGTCTGAGTTGAAAGATTTGTTTTTAGACACTGCATGTTGATGACAGAAGTACTGTTGTCACTGAACTGTTCGTTTATTTAATTATACATAGGAAAAACAAAGACTGTGTCTTTTCTTGAGTCAACACTATGCTACAAATTGGGTGAGTCATTGGTTCGAATCTGATCAGCTAACAACTTTGGAAAGTCATTAACAATTGTAACATGTAAAATGATAGCATTCGGGCTGGTCATGGCTCTCATTGACAGCTATTATCAGATCCCACAGCAGGCTTCAGTTAATTCAAATGACATGATCAGCCCCAACAAATATTCCATTTTTTGGCCTTGAAGATCAGTACCCTTGCCTAAATTTGTATACTTCTAATTATTTCCTAGCCAATCGTACTGAATGTGCACATAATCAATTTGACTCCACTATGTCATTTTCTAATCACGTTGGCACCATAGGCAAATCAGCTCAATTTCACATACAGGATATTCATAGAATCGGATCTCTTTTGCCTCATACTGTCTTAATCCCAATAGCTAATGCATTGGTGTCCAGCAGAGAGATCTGCACAAATTACAAATGGTTCAAAACCCTCTGGCCAGAGACGTAACAAAAACACATAAGTATCAGCATATTACACCAATATTGCATTCATTACACTGGTTGCATAGCGAGCAAAGAATCCAGTTTAAAATCTGTCTTATAGCTCAAAGTACCACATCTGAATCAGCTGACCTATTACTGTTCCATGCTCAAATGTCATACCAACAAATATTGCACTCAATCAATGGACACTACAATTCTTGTTGTCCCTTGTACCAGAACAGTGTTGGGTTCTTAGTTTCTGGTTCACAGCTCTGGAATTCGATGTGAAGTTCTATTCGTTTGGGTCAGTTCTGTGATGTCATTCAGGTCTAAACTTACGACTCATCTGTTTCAACTTGCTCACCCACAGCAGCCTAAATTCTGGTTCCTCTTATCTACAGGAATTCTAACTTCTGGTTTCTCTGACCTACGTCTAACCTATCTATAGAATTCGACCTGGCTTCTCCAGTTGGATTGTGATTTTGATTACAATTTCACTTGAAGCAAACTTTTTCAATTGAAGCTTGGGCATTATAATAACGGTGCTATAAAAGTCAACAGATTAGATACTTATTCCATTATCAGCAAAGGACACTCCTATGCACTGACAGCTGTTCTAATGATTTTGCTGCCACATATTTTAATAAATAAAGGCTTCATAAATCCTGGCATTCCTCTTCCTTGGACGTCGCTGTCCGTCGTGCTGCTCCTCTGGGCTACTGTTTCCTCGACGCTCCTCGTGCGGTCGACTCTCAGTCTAACACTCTCATTCAGAACCACAGTGGTATCGTCGTTTACCATTGTGACCTCTCCATTAAGAGGATTCCTCTCCCTCTTCCTGTCTCCTCCTTCAAAGCCTTATGCCTCTCCTGCGCGTCGATTCGTGGACCAGTCACGGTACTTGCCCTATATCGTCCGGGCTCTGCACCTCTCTCCTCCACCTTCTTCTCCGAACTCTCCGTGCTCCTTGAGACCTTCGCCACCTTCAATTCCCAGCTCGTCATCACCGGCAACCTCAACACTCATCTCGAAAACCCTGATCTTCCGGAGTCCGTTCGCTTCAACGACCTACTCTACCAGTTTGGCTTCACCCAACACATTGCGGAACACACCCACGTTTTGGGTGGCTGGCTTGACATCGTCATCACCCGTGACGACTGCAACATCTTGGACCTCACAACTGAACCGCTGGCTCTGTCTGATCACAGTCTTCTCTTCAACATACCCTTCCTCTCTTCCCAGCCGTCTTATGCTCTCCGATCCGTACCAGGCTGGAATAATCTGGACCGTGATCTCTTCCGCGCTGGCCTGGTCAACACTCCTTTGTGCGGCGACCTCTCATCCTTGGCCTCCTGTAATACAACTGAGCTCTTCGACCTCTACGACTCCTCCATTCGTCTTCTCATCGATCGCCTTCTCCCGCTGCGAACGTTGTGGGCTCGTCAGAGGCCGCTGGCTCCCTGTTCGATCGGTCCTGCGGTGCCTTGCGTCGTAGCGTCTTGATCGTAGACACCGTCGAACTCATGCCCCAGCTGACCGTCTAGAGTAGCTACATCTCCTCCGCGCAATGCATCGGGAGTTCCGAGTCAAGGAGGCGGCCTACTGGGAGTCATCGATCGACCGAGAGAAGAGTAATCCGCGTCGACTTTGGCGCTCGCTCTCTGCTGTCCTTGGTCACTCTACACGCCTCCGGCTTTTCAGCTCAGCCTCAGTTCACCGCCACGGACTACCTTAACTACATGCACGGGAAGATCGACTCTGTTTGCCAGTCTACTGAGGGCTCGCCTCCTCCCTCTTGCCCTCCCACGTCTTCCAAGCTCAATAGTTGGAGCCCTTTATCTCTGGATGATGTCCGTCAGCTAATCCTGAACTCACCAGCCAAGTCCTGTGAACTGGACGCTCTTCCTCCATTTTTATTTAAGGAATTTATTGACAATCTTATTCCTTTTTTTCATTTTTTGTGTAACACTTCTTTGGCTGAGGGCTCAATCCCGCTCTCCCACAAACGTGCAGTAGTTTTTCCATCTTTGAAGTGCCAGGGCCTTGACCCTAGTGCCCCCTCTAATTACCGTCCCATTTCTAACCTGTCCTTTCTCTCCAAGCTCCTTGAAAGATCCATCTCTTGTCAGCTATCTCACTACCTCGACACTAACTCTCTTATGCCTCCTCTTCAGTCTGGGTTCAGGAAATACCACTCCACCGAATCACTTATGACTTGCCTTCTTGCTGACGTTTTTGGGGCTGTTGATTGCAGGCAGGTCACCCTTCTGGCCCTTTTCGATGTAAGTGCTGCTTTCGATACCGTTGATCATTCCATCTTATTAGAGCATTTGGAGATTTCCTTTGGTATCACTGGCTCTGCCCTCACCTGGTTTCGATCATTCCTCTCCGACCGCCTTCAATCTGTCGTTTTTGGGCCCTCGCGGTCCCTTTGGTCTCTCGTATTTTTTGGTCTCCCCCAGGGTTCTGTCCTAGCTCCTCTCCTCTATATTTTATATACCCTGATCTAGCTCGGACCCTCCTCCCACTGAGCGTTGCCGTCCTTCAGTATGCAGACGACACCCAGGCTTATGCCCATGGTCTGGCGGAGGCAGCCCCTGCCCTTGTCCAGAGGATTCTCGATGCCACATCTGTTCTTGACCCATGGATGTCCTCCAATTGCCTCTGCTTGAACTGTAATAAGACCCAGTTCATCTGGCTTGGTGGTCGCTTACAGCTCGCCAAGATCGATCTCTCCTGCTTACGCCAAAGATTTCCAGATATCTCCTTCTCTACTACGGTCCAGGATCTCGGGGTTGTACTGTATCAGGAGCTTTCCCTGCCTGCTCATGTTAACAGCGTCTCTCGCTCTTGTTTTTATCATCTTCGTCAGCTCCGTACCATTCGCCGTACTCTTTCCTTTCACGCTATCTCCACGCTGGTCCACGCCCTCATTTGCACCAGGGTTGACTCTGGGAACGCCATCTTTACCGGCCTATCGCTTGCCAACACTGCTAAGCTACAATCTGTGCTCAACTCTGCCTCTCGTCTCATAGGGGGGAATCCAAAGTATGGCCACAACTCGTCTTATATTCGTGACACTCTTCACTGGCTCCCCATCCAGCAGCGTGTCCACTTTAAGATCCTCTCCCTCATGCGCAATTGTTTTCTTGGCTCTGCTCCCCTTTACCTCATTGACTTCTGCACGGTGGTCTCCTTGTTGCCGGGCCGTAGCAACCTTCGCTCGGCCACTCAAGATCTCCTGTTTGTCCATCGCATGCGTACCACTGCAGCCCAGTCCAGAAGCTTTGACTACATTGGTCCCACTTGCTGGAATCGTCTCCCTCAAGTATCTCCCCCTCTCAGTGTTCCGCAGGCGCCTGAAGACTGTGCTGTTCAACAGTGATTTTACTTTTTCGGGTCGGAAGCACCTCTGTTGAGTTTATCTTCTAAGAGGCACTTTATAAATCTCAAATTACAATTACAAATAGGTTTTCATCAACCACGGCATTTGTAAGCATCTCGTGTATACTTTATTTTTTTTAATTATTAAATTGCTTACTTACCCAAAGACCATCCACAACTCATTATTATAGCTAAGAGATAAAGGCAAGAACAAGAACACTCCAGTCAGCTGCAGCCCTCCAGTCTAGTCAAGCTATTTTCAATTTTCTTAAAATACTAATACTGCATTCAACTGAGAACACAAGACTTGAAATTTCAGCTGTAATCATAAAATCTGTAAATCGCCGACAGCCCAAAAAGAAAAGAGAACCAGCAAACTGACAAATACTCGATCCTTATTATAAGCAAAAAATTGTGTTTAGAATTGCAGAGGTTTTTTGAAAATGAGATAAAATAACCTGCTGAAAAGCATCGAGTTTTTGAGTGAATTGTCAATGCAAAGGCTGCAAGATAAGGAATCCAAACAACACATAAAGGACACCACAGCATCGTACTCAGGATTAAGCTACACCTAAGAGTTTGGCTCATAGAAAGAAATATGCCTACAGCAGCTTCTACAAGAACTATGGCAAATGAGTGATAAGATCAGTGTGACGTCGGCAAAACTGAACTAGCTCAGATTTTATGTTTTTACACTCAAGCAATCGTAAACTCGAGATTTCTACAGCGCCCAACGAAAGCTAAGTCGCTGGAACCAGCTTATTCACAGGCGCTGACACATGCTGTAACATTTCAGATAACCTGTGAAAACGAATTTCATACTATTGCGTGTAACATATCTACATTGCAAAAGCATCATAACCGACAAGGCGCCATATTTTTTGTCAAACGCCAACAACGACATCGTATCGCTGCACTCTCTAACCCACCCAGTTTACAAAAACCACAAAATCCCTCATAAGACAACAGAAACTGCCAAATGTGACGGGGATTGCATAGAACTGAATTCAAATTAACACCTCTAAGTAAGTTCAACGTACTAAAAAGTATGAAATAACGAAAACCGCAGAAAATAAGAAATTTGCGGCGAAGTTTTACGGATAACAACCACCCGTCAACGGCATCAAGTTATTTCACAAATCTAACGAAGGTCGGTGTCACATGAAATAATCGCCTCTAATCTGGTCATAATACAGTAAGAAGCTATGCTGTATAGCTTCGTAGTTTCAATTGTAGTTAGCATCGAAGTTTCGTGCACGCTCTTACATAGAATAACAAATCTCCTCCTGGACGTCATCAAATCTCCTGTGCTTGAACCCATCTAAAATCTAATTCACACTTATAGGATTGCGCGACTAGCTAAAGAAAATTTCAGACCCTTGAATATCCTTCAGCTTGGAGTAATCGTAATTTCGATATTTCTACAGCGCTCAACGAAAGCCGCGCCGCGGGAACCAGTTTATTCACAGGCGCTCAGTCAAAACAAAATCGATAGGCAAAAGGGTTCGGTTCCAGGTCAAGATCCAAAAGTCAGGCCGAGAGACAGCGTGGCAGCTACGGGGTGGTGGTGTTTGGGATTGGAGAGGAGAGAGAGATAAGAGGAAGAAGGGGTATCCGGATCTGCCTCCACCTACACCTTTACTAATTCTCCTGTCGGCAACTTAGATGCGATTTTACAACCAACTTCCCCAGTCATATCATCCATCTTTCCACTCTTGCTTCCTGCATATCTGTGACCTTCGCATTTGCCCTATGCTTGACTTCAAAACCGTATCTACCATCGCCACGTTCATAGTCCATGCAAAACTCGAACTATTGCAATTCACTTTCCTGAATATAGACACCACCGAAATAAAACCGTCTTCAAGCCATCCAGAATGCTCTCGCTCGTGCTGTCACCAAACCCCAAGCACTAGGGTCCAACCTAATTCACAGAAAAAATGCAAATTACACGGGCGTTTTGGGGGAAAAACGTAAATTACACGGAAATTTCACGGAAGGTTTAAACGACCCGAATTTGTCGTAACTTTCCTTGCTACACATGCTTAAACTGAAATATCGATGGCAGAAGATATGCACATTGTAAAGCAGAGTTAGCCAACTCACTCGCTATCATCAGTGTTATTGGTCTTTCATTCACCAGTCACATATAATACAGTTCACTTATTCGAAGTCAACATTAAAAACAAGACAACAATGGCAACTCGGTGACAAATGACAATCAGTCAGTCCAGACTAATCAGAAATAACCGTTCAGTCAGTGTTTCAATTACAGTTTACTCATCCGTATTCAATTCATGGCATAGCCTTCGAGTTCTTTACAACGATCACTTGATTCGCTAAGTTAGTTGCAGATAAAGACTGGCGCTGTGGGGCATTAGCATCAGTGTACTGACTCACGCTGCGTTCAGCGTCTACGCTATTTGTAGGAACAGACAGATATCGCAGAGCAATAGTAGCCAGAGTAGGGAACCTTTCACGGCATGCAAACCAAAATGAAATGACAGTCAGTTAAGTATCAGCAGGCACTTCGCTAGCTGCAGCCTTGTAGGCCACAAACTCCGCTTTCACACTAAGATTTTTAAATGCGGGAAATACTTGCTCAAGCATAGCTTCATCAGTAGTTAGCAGTGATATCTGCTTGAAATCAAAAACACGAACAACTTTCATGAATGCAAAGCAGGCTGAGAAAATCGTTCGCGTCCAGAGGGCTTGTAATACTGAGTCAACTTAGCAGCAGTATCAAGGAATGCTTTTTTGTGTTCCGCCTTGGCATTGTTATTTGCGGATGTCTCAGCCCAAGCCATCTATCAAACGATTGTAGGAAAGATGTATTTGAATGTCTCTTGCTTCAAATCACGTTAACTCATCGACAAGTTTCTTGGCATTACAGTGGTGTGCAAAAGTCTGGAACCACCTACGAATTTTGACATTTTTTCAACTTTATGACCTTTTACTGTAATTTTTTCATTACCCCACTAAATTTTTTTGTGTTTTTCGATATAAGGGATATATTTGGCTATTATAATCAACTTTTTGACCTATTTTGGCCTTAATCTTCTAATATTTTGTTGAAGTTACCATGTTAATCGCTTAGCGTGTAAATCTCCTAATTTGTACACGTGTACGTACATCCCTAGGCAATAGTGTAAAATAATTAGTACGTACATGTATGCTTTAAAACAGGTCACGTGTGGTCTGTATTCCTTCGTAATCATTTAGGTGGCCTTGAAAAAGGCCGTTTTGTGTGACCGTGGTGAATTAGTATTTGGTGGGCCACCCTTTATTCTTGATCACCTGTCTGCACCGTTTCGGCATCGAGTGCACAAGTTTGACGAGGTGATCATGCGTGACAACGCGATTCCAGGCAGTAATGAGCGATTCAATTAGCTCATGCTTTGAAGTTGGGCGCTTCTTTGAAATTTCCAATGCCACCTTGTGCCACAGATTCTCGATGGGATTGAGGTCTGGAGATTGCGCAGGCCAGTCAAGTGACTCAATCTTGTGCTGACACTTCCAGTTCATCACCAGTTTGGCTCGGTGGCAAGGTGCGTTGTCATCTTGGAACAGGAACCGGCCTGGAAAGAGCTGCTCCGCTGATGGCAACATGCACTTTTGCAGTATTGTGATGTACTTCGCCCCGTTCACCATTCCATCGACGATGTGCAAGCGTCCCATGCCACTGGCAGCCATGCAGCCCCAGACCATGATCTTCAGAGGATGCTTTACAGTGACATTGAGGCACTCAGGCTTGAACTGCTATCCAGGAAATCTCCTCACGTAGGTGTGGGCCTGATTGCCAAACAAGCAGAAGGTACTTTCATCGCTGAAAAGCACCTTCTCCCACTTGTCACTTGTCCAGCTTGAGTGTTTCCGCGCCCACTCGATCCGTTTCTTCCTTTGTACGTCACTCATCAGTGGCTTGTTGCGTGCCTTGCAACCCCGCAGCCCAAATACTTTCAGGCACCGACGACGAACAGTTGATGAACTTGCACTGACGTGAGACGTGTCTGACCACTCACGCAGTAGCTGAGGCGAAGTCAACTTGCGGTTGGTCAATGACAAGCGTCGAAGAGCACGGTCCTGGCGTGATGTTGATACACGTGGACGCCCGGACCGAGACTTGTCTACCACCGAACCCGTCGTGTTCTTCTTCTGCAGGATTTTTACAACGGCGCTGTGACTGCAGCCGACTTTGCTTGCAATCTGGCGGCATGAAAAGCCTTCCTCCCTCAACACTGTCACACGAACACGATCCTCCAACACCAAGCCCCGCTTCTTCGTCATGGTCGATGCAGAAAGTGTAAGAAATCCAAAAGAGCGCGCCTATTTTATAGCTGCTGTCTTACCTAGACACCCTGGACTGTTATTGGCTGGTGAAAACTACCTCCTGATTGGTCAGAAATAACGCGCGCTGATTGGAACATCTTGATCCAGTTTCACGCAGGATTTGTGAAATTTACAAAAGTTGTACTAAGTATGTTTCAAAACTTATACTTCTGTCAAAAACAGAAATAATTGGTATTAAAAAGATGATTATAATAGCCAAATATATCCCTTATAACGAAAAACACAAAAAAATAGTGGGGTAATGAAAAAATTACAGTAAAAGGTCATAAAGTTGAAAAAATGTCAAAATTCGTAGGTGGTTCCAGACTTTTGCACACCACTGTATTTGCTATGAACTTCATATCATCAGCAACATGAAGCCTTGGATCTCGGAAAAGTTGCTGCAGCTCATTCAAAGCATTCGACTCAGAAATTTGCAGTTCGTCTGCAACGAAGTCCGCATAGTGATCAACATACTGTGCATGATGGAACACTGTTTCAAACCAACTGTTCCACCTTGTAACTACAGGCGTTGGCGGTAATGGCACATCATCAACACTCAGTTTCTGTGCAAGAAACTGTTTGTACTGCCGTTTTCTCGCTGAACAGTAGGTGAAAATTGCCTTAAAATTTGCCACAAGTTGGTCCACTGTTTTTAAATTCTTGCGCCAGGTTTCACCAACAAGGCCGAGTATGTGTGCGTTACACGTGAGATGAACAGCATTTGGCATGATCGGCTTCAAGTACTCAAATGCCTTCGACATATATGAAGCATTGTCAGTCACAAAGGCGTTCACATTATCGTATGAAATTCCATAACTTGTGACTGACTTAATAATCTTCTGGCTCACAGTTTGCGCATTTACTTTATCTTGATAAACAATATCGCCTAGGTAAGCAGTGAGGCCTGAACCATCGTTGGATAACTGTGGAATATAAAGAACATGGAGTCCAAACCTGTCCTGTGAGTCGCTTGCCTCATCTGTTACAATGGTGACAGAGGCTGATGTTGCCAACAGTTCCTTTACCTGCTCTCTGTGGTTTGCGAACATTTTTGGTTGATAGTCACTGCGCAAGTGTTGCGACGACGGTAGCGCACCAAGATTAGAAACATCAGCCTGTAGATAAGGGTGCAGACAAGGGTGATCCAGTTTTTCCATTGGGATATTTGCCTCTGTCCACACTTCAACTAATTCAAAAACAGCCACATTCCTTGCGTCTCAGGCAGCAGTATGCCTTTCAAACATACCGGCAACAGTTGCCTGCTTTTTGGTTTTCTGTGCCTGCTTCTCCTCACTTAGTTTGCGCTTTGAGCTATGCTGCTGTGATTTCAGAAGTCTGTCTATTGCCCCTTTCCGTGTATGGTCGACGGTAATATTACAGGTTGAACAAAAGAGCTTTCCCCATCGGCATGCTGTGTGCCTTTAGCGTACTGACGGGCTCGCTCCTCACACGATATATCGTAATCGTAATCGTAATCTCGAGATTTCTACAGCGCTCAACAAAATCTAAGTCGTAGGAACCAGCTTATTCACAGGCGCTCAGTCAAAACAAAATCGATAGGCAAAAGGGCTCTGCGTTTCTCAAATTTTCCGACATATCGATCGATTAACGGTAGCAAGTATTGAATTTACGTTAATTAAAAGTTAAAATTAATCAAATCTATAACAAGAACACCAATCAAATAAAATTATTCCCAGAAACGAGCGTCCTTCAAGTTCACCGGATACACCGTGTACACAGAAACATGTGACGTCATTATAAATTTGTATGTAAGCAATTGAGACAACAATGGACTTCACGAAATAGATGTAAATAAAACTGATTCTGTAATTAATATGTTTTAGCCTTTTTAAAAATTTTATCTGAAAATTTTCTATATGTATATATGTAAAATTATATTGTTCTGTTTTTAATAGTGAAATAATCTGTTACATGGGCCTAGAACTTACTTTTCAATAATAATAATAATTTTTAAATCTCTCTTTAAAATTTGTTTAGAATTATTAATTATCGGTGCTTACTGATGGATTATACATTAAATTTATAGTACAAATACAAACCTGTTATCGGGGCTAAACATCACTTTATTAGTGTATAATTATTAAAGATAATGTTATGTCATTTATACGACATGGGCCTGTGTGCCAAACTCAAATTGCTGTATGTTTATCAATTTTACCTTTTGTAACATTAAGTCTTTTTACTTGGTAAAATACACATGGCTATACGAATTTGTTAGGTATCCACCATCTTAGTAGTAAATGGTATTGTCTGTAAACATTGGCTCCCTGTAATTGTTACACCTACCTAATTTGTATATAGTCTTTGTTGATTTCGTTAAAGAAAAGAGCCTGATGGCCAAAAAAGAGCCTGATGGCCACAAAAGAGCCTGATGGCAAAAAAACCAGATGGCCACAAAAGAGCCTGATGGCCACAAAAGAGCCTTAAATGGCCAAAAAAGAGCCTGACGGCTACAAAAGAGCCGAAATGGCCAGTGAAAAGAAAAAAATACAGAAAATATATAAATCAGATATTGAAAAAAAAGGCTTTATAAAAACTGAGAAGACCCTTAATGGACACACAAGAGCCGAAATGGACAGTGGACAGTCTTCCAACAAGAAGAAAACCAACAAGAAGTCGACAAAGGTGCCATCAACCAGTCAACAAAACCCCCCTTCGCCTGCATTTGGTCTCTCTTCCATGTCGTGCTGCAATCAGTTTTAAAAAAATACATACATTACCTACGGAAACAAAAATCTTAAAGGAAACGATAAGAAGAAAGAAATGAACTTATGGACGATGTCAACAACATTTTCATGTAGAAGACGTCAACGGCCTTAGTTGCCATAAGATGTCGTTAAACCCATGGACAACAACAACGAAATAGAAACATTCAGGATGAAGAAGAAAGGCTGCTGACTGATATAGAAAGCATAAAAGAGATGGAAACAATACACGGAGAGTCTGTATAGGGAAGATGACGTGGGTCTGGACAAGAAGGACCTGGAACAAATAAAGAGGGAGGAAGAGGAGGAATTTGCACCCATACTGGTTGATGAGATTAGAGACGCAATCAGAAGACTCCCGAAAGGGAAATCTACAGGAATAGACGATCTTCCCACGGAGTTATGGAAGATGGATAGCGATACGATTGCGACAACATTCTGTAGATTGTGTAATAAAATAATGGAAACTAGCACACATGGCCAGAGGACTGGACCAAGTCAATATTTGTCGCCATACCGAAGGTCAAGGGAACGGAAAAGTGCGAAGAATACAGAACGATCGCTCTAATCAGCCACGCAAGCAAAATTCTACTCAGAGTGCTGCTCAACAGGATGCAGAGGAGGAATTGGCGGACGTACAGGTGGGATTCCGAAGAGGAGTGGGCACAAGAGATCAGATTTTTAATTTACGCAGCATCATAGAGAAAGCAAGAGAATCATCAGTGCCTCTGTATATAGCTTTCATTGACTATAAGAAGGCTTTCGACTCTGTACAGCATGAGAAATTATGGTGATAGCCATGCTGATAGCCATGGGTTTGAATATACAGACTGTTGATGCACTGAGGAGTCTGTACAATAGTCAACAAGCAGCGGTTAGAGTGGAAAAAGAACTAATGGAGTGGTTCAGGATTGGTAAAGGAGTGCACCAGGGTTGTCTGGTGTCACCGCTGTTCTACAATTGCTACTCTGAGGTGGTAATGAGGGAGTCGGCAGATGAGCTCAGTTAGATCGGAGTTGCGGTTAGTGGACGCACGTTGAACAACCTAAGATATGCGGATGATATCGTCCTCATCGCCACCTCGGCTGGCTCTTTGCAGCTGATGGACAGGATCAATGTCGTGTCAAGCAGATATGGACTAGAGGTAAATACAAAGAAGACAAAGGTGATGACCGTCGCTAAAACAAGGACAAGTGTCTCCATCCTGTGTAACGGAATACAGCTGGAGCAGGTTGAGTCCTTCCGATATCTGTGGGCTGTAATAGATGAAACTGGCGATGGCAGCAAAGAGATCAGATCAAGACTCGGCATGGCGAGGATGGCTATGGGTTCTCTTTCATACATCTGGAAGGATCGATTTATGGGTCGGGACATGAAGAGGAGGATGGTGGAGACGATGGTGTGGTCGGTGGCGTTGTATGGCTGTGAGACATGGACTCTGAAGGCCGTAGATAGAAAAAGAATATCAGCTTTTGAAATGACAACATGTAGGAAGATACTGCGGGTCAGCTGTAGGGAACACAGAACAAATGCCTCAATATTGGAAGAACTGAGACCAACGAAAAGACTGCTGGAGGTAGTGAAGGGCAGGAAGCTGAGATATTTCGGCCACCTACTCCGCGAAAACAAACTCTCTGCTCACCTATTACAGGGATATGTAGAGGGATCAAGACCAAGGGGAAGGCCGAGGCGAAGATGGAAGGACGACATCAAAGAATGGACTGGACTATCAGAAGCGGAGTGCATCGGGAGCACACGGGACAGGACGGCATGGAGAGGGCTGATATCGATGACTCTGTCTCCGACCTTCAGAAATGAGGATGGACATATACGGATACGGATGTAAGCAAAAAGAAGTCAACCAGCTGAAGTTAGTAAGTATGTAAGCGTTTTGCGTGAATTGTCGAAAAGTTGTGCACTAAACTTCAAGAAAACGATCTAAAATGCGGGAAAAATACAAAAATCTTAGGATTACACGCGATTTCACGGACATTTGCCAATTACACGGAAACTTGCCAATTACACGGATCATGTCACATCCGTGTAATCGTGAATTAGGTTGCGCCCTACCAAGCACCACCACACTGCTCCTGGATCACTTCGACCTTAACGAAATTTGATGATTCTTAATAGAGTTTTGGTCCCAAAGAGCCACGCAGAATTAATAAGTTCTCGGCTTCAAGGATGAAATCTGCTAGCGCAAGGAACTAAACTTTCTGTTTTAACATGCATTTACACTGCAGTTATACAAAATGACCATAAAAGATTTAGAAGTGAGTAGCTTTTCGAGATTTGTGATTATACTGTAAATCACTTTCACGATTCAGCCCCAGATGTAGTCTCCCGTCGTGTTCTCGTTATACTGTCCTTGGTAGCAACGTTCAAAGTCCAGTATTTCCAGGTGGAAGCGCTCTCCTTGCCCCTCAGAGTATGCTCCCATGTTCTCCTTGAAGTTATCAAGATGAGCATCAAGGATATGAACTTTGCGCGACATCCTGCAGCCTGGAAAATCGGCTACCCATGGCGACAGAGTTCATAATGATTCCTGACTGTAGTTGCTGTTTAACGACGCTGTGTCATAACGAAGATGATTAGCGTCGCCCTCCTCCTTTATCCAGGCTTGGGACTGCCACCGCCCGAGTACGGCAGTGGCGGAGTTGATTCCTGGCCTGTAAACGTTGTACTTATATAGTAGTGGCCGGTCGGCGCGCGGACGTCCTACTGAAACCGCATCGGCTTCCGACGTTCCCGGCGTGATAGTTTCAGCGATGTCTCGACAATACCAGCTTCTGCACTCTGCAGGGGTGGCTCCATCCTGATCGTCAGGTGTAGTTTCATAACATGGCTTTAATTTATCCACGTGCGCCGTAAATCATTTATCCTCTACAGCTTTCCGTAGCAGGTAATTCACTGGGTCTAGCAGTCAACAGTTTTGAGGAACAAATCTACACACGCTTGGCATAGTTTCACATTAAGTGAAAGCCATAGCATTTCAGAGCATTACATGCCACTTATCGTCAACTGTTTTAAAGATTCATTCACTTATACTTGGTATGGCACATTTTGGAGCTGACCTGAAATTTATGGCTTAGCCCATTAAGGTCAACTGCACATTTGAATGACCCTTCCCTTTGGGATCATTAAAGTCACGTTTACAAGATGGGTTCCATGATAAAGAGATCTAAGCCTGACTGCTCTTTCCACTAACTGCTCCTGTTACTCGTTCATCAATGTATAAGAAGTAGAGCTGCATTTCGATTAAAATTTTTAATCGCAGTTAATCGCATTTTAATCGCATGTTAGAAAAATGAGCAATCCCAGTTGGACTGCAATTTTACAGTATTTAATATTTCTAATTTATATTCAGTGTTCAAAGTAAAGAAAAGTAATTAAAAGTTTTAATCACAGTTAATCGCATTCTAATTGCATACATGTTAGAAAAATCAGTAATCCCAGTTGGATTGCAATTTTACAGTATTTAATATTTCTAATTTATATGCAGTGTCCAAAGTAAAATGTTTAAAGTAGCTTTAAAATGTTTATTCTTTTAAATGCAACCACTTGTTGAAGCAAACAAGTTTATCCACATTACATGTAGTTGGGTCCAGCGATGCCAGCCTCTTATGAACAATGTGTCCTGGCAAAATATACTCGTTCACAAGGGACAGTCGTTGCTGGGATGACAAATACTTTTTAGCCATGGTGGATGTTGATGGACAGGCCATTCATCACAAATTATTTTGTGATGGCATTGGTTATGCTTTCACGTTTGCCCTGGTCCATTGGCTTAGACATCTCCCGCTGCTGAACTAAGGTTGCCTGGCTTAGTGCAGGTTCCGTTTTATCATCTGCCGAAGATATAACGTTGATGTCTTATCACGTTCAGTAGCGGTAAACGCACGACTGGTACGCAGGCGATTGTTCAACGACGAGTTGATATGGTAGTAATTAATTTAAACACTCTTACTTACAAACGACTTGTCATCCGTATTAAATATAAACTGTCCGTCCAATGGACCTTTTCGGGCGCGAACGATTACCATGGCAAAAGCTGTCCCGTGATGCATCACGGCCAACGCGTTATTTTCGTGTAGGGCAAAACAAAAGCCGATTTTCATTGTTCTTGACCACTTTTGAAGTAATTTTTTAAATGCCATCATCGTGATGGGTGCCGAATTGTACGAATCGACGTACAAGAGAAGTGCATTAAAATTTTATCGCTTTCCTTTATGAAATGTCACGCGTTTAAATCGCTGGATTGTAAAAAAAGGACGCCTGCCACACCAGAGAGGGAACGAAGCACTCAACTCGATGGACTGCATCAACCGCAGTAGCACGACCGAATATGTGGTGCTCATTTTGTTAAATGTATTATATTTCTACTTGTACCTGTTTTGGCACTTGATATCTACTTTAACATTTTGATAGCTATAGTTCATTTGAATGGATGAATTAACTGCTTTCACATCAGCCTGACATCAGTTACATTTCACCTGTGGATTGAAGCGTTGTACACCAAAGGGTGTGGCATGAGTATGTAGACCACAACAGATGATGTGGAGCTAGTACCTCCTGTTTTCCAAAATGAAGTTTTTCGGCATGTCCGATGTATCATTGACTGTGTACTGAATTCTTCATAGAAAGACAATCATCGTAAAAGGCAAGAGTGCAGACACTCCAACTACAAGCGCCACAACACTGTCAAGTTCCTGATTGATATAAGTCCATCTGGCAGTGTTACTTACATATCTCCTAGTTGGGGTGTTCGTGCAAGTGATACCATTTGATTCAGGTCTTTTAACTTAGCTCTGTCCAGGTGATATTGTGTTAACAGACTGTGGTTTTACTATTAAGGATGACTTTGTAATGTATGGTGTTATGCTTATAGTAACAGCATTCACAAAAGGCAAACGAACAACTAATGGCAGCAGAGGTGGAGAAGTCAAGGCTGATGTTGCATGCTCGAATTCACACTGAATAAGTTATCGGGCAAATTAAAGAGTTTGAAATATTGAGAGACAGACTGCCAATAACTCAGTTAAAAAGGAAAATACAGAAGAAATATTTAATTATATAAAATATATAATTATATATAATATAGAAATATTCGTAGCAGTTGCTGCAGCCACAGTGAACTTAAACTGTGCCATTCTGTGAAGCTTAGAACAAAATTTTAAAAACCTGTGCACACGAAGAAAGTGTCTGGAAACTATTTTTTATAAATTTTTATTGTAACATTCAGTGTGCATGTACTAAACAGCATTGTAATGTGAAAGAAAAGTAGAGTCATTCTGGTCACAAGACATGATATATTTCATTTAACTTTGGTTTGCACATTACAACAGTTTAAAAATTACCAGTGTACCACTGTATTCAGCTGTTTTCCCAGCATGTTGGACAGAACCATTTTTTCTTTGGTGCAATTAAGATTCCGACACATGTGAGGGGTGGTACCATTTAGTTCAGCAGTTCCTCTTGCAACATGGTATCATATTGTCAAAGCCACAAGGACAGTGCTTGGTGCTGTGAACCAGCTTGGAATTTAATGCTATTGTTTTATAGTTGATGAGCTGCCTAGGACACACTGTGCAAAATAATTCTAATGTGTAGACTGTAGAGCATATTTTTGCAGAAAATTTCAAAGTATGTTTGTCCACATGCAGACCAACTCATACAACACAAAAAGCCAGCAAAACCAAGTTCAGAGATTGCTAGCTGACCTTGAACTTGTGTGTAGTGACGAAGTTTCAGTTTAAAAGAAGAGTCATACATTAATAACTGTTGGTTATGCTTGTTAAGAAAAGTGCTGTCATTCATTTAACATGTTATTACTGATCTGTATTTAAAAGAATTTCGATACTTCGTCAATATATGGATCGTCAACGCTCAATTGGAACCTGGTGCTAATTAACTTGAATAAATAACGGTCTCTAGCATCCTTATTCAAGATAAGTAATACGGATTCATTTTCGTATATAGAATAGATGACACGTTTGACACCCAAGCTTGTCGCTTTTTGCCCTACACGACTTACGCATGCGCGACCTGGTTTACGAAAACTAGGTCAAATGACGCGCCCGAAAAGGTCCATATTGTCTTTCCTAGTTTCCTTGACTCCATTCTTTAAGTAAAACCTAATTTGTAACGCCCAAATTTAATATCACAATCGAATTTACAGAACGCGAAAAAGCGCCAAAGAATAGGAAACAAACAACCATTGATATAATAAATGTCGGCTCTGGCAATCATTGAATATTTTCTAGATGAATTTTCATCGCGTTAATTTTGGTCGACGAACGCTCGCGGCAAGAAAGAAAGATTAAGTTCTTAACGCGTTAATCGTTGCGTTAAAAATTTTAATCGCAAAATTTTTTAACGCGTTAATCGCACGCGTTAACGGCGATTAATCAACAGCCCTAATAAGAAGTCTTTCATTTTCATAGTAAAGTCACTGTTAGTCAGTAGACCTATATCACACTTAAAGACCATAGCATAGGCTACTTGACTGGACAGCTCTACAAGTTTTTACGCTTCATTTTTCATATTCAACCATTTGCGATTAAATAAATGTCAAAACAAAAATTATCTGATAGATAATTGGGCTAGAAAAACAATTTGCAAACAGTTGAAGACAGAGTGGCTACCAAATATAGTATATATTTATTGAGATTGAACTGCAGTCATTGGACACAAAGCAAACTGCTATGTTAAAGGAATTTTTACATATCATGAGAATTCCAATGATACTGTTCGCAATATATTTGCAAAAGCCAGCACTCACAGCGATTTTACTGGTAAAAGATGGGACAAAATGGAAGTTGGATTATCTAAAGTAACACCTGACACTCTAAATTCATGTTGATTCTGCTACAAAATGTTAGAATATAGATAACAGAAACTTTTAAGATGCTCAAGGAATCAGCCATACAAACTTTTATAGCCTAATAGATGTGCATTGCAAAAAAATCAATCTGGATCAAGTGCACACCCACAATGCATGTCCCAAATGTTACTGCCCACATGTTAGGCCAATGCATGCATGGCAGAAAAGATTTGAGGGAACATTGGTACAGGCTGTGCCTTAAATACCAACTTTAGACCACACACAGTCTGCACTGCACAGGATCATTAGCAAACTTGGCTAAGAGTACCCCAAGATTTAGCAGATGTATAATGCCTTGAATATGTCATTGGCTACTGAGCATCAATAGTCAGATGTGTACTGGAGGGAGACAGGTTTTCTCATCTGCATTCATAATACTGTGGGTTTGATACCAGTAAGTAAAGTATCTCATATCCCACAAGGGAGACGTACAAGTGAGATGCTTTTCTTAGACCCTTAAGCCGGCAATGGATGAATCCAAAGGTCCTGGACACCGGCCAGTGCACCGCAGGACTTGCCATTTGCTTCCCAGCTTATGCTGGTACCAAATTATACTGCTTGGTGAAAGAGAAATGGTGTGCGCAAACATCTTTCCCAGGGTCATTACATGGAGTCGAACCCGCAACCATAGTTCACTGACCACATGCATTACCGACAGACCACCGTGCTGCACCCGATACCAGTGGACATGAACCAATAGTTAAGATATGGCAATTAGTCTTCCTAATACCTTTAGTTTAGCTAAGGCTACCTATATTCTGCATCATTCACTGGTTAGAACCAATTCCCATACTTTAATCTAAAATATTCTAGGGAATATGTTAGGGGAAACATAAAAGAGCAGAGTAGAATTTTGTCTGTTGAGATCTCAAAACTAAGTGTAAAAACTACCACACAGATGTTGACCTGAAATGAATTAGCCTGCACTCTTGAAAATGATTTTTGTCCAAACAAGTTGTCTAGATTGACAAAAAAGTTCTTGGGTAAGTAGAACACCAAGAAGTGACACAGTTCAGTTACTCATCATTTGCTAGCACTACGTGCTATTTGTTCTTTGAGAATAAGAATACTCTGACGCTGATCCGGAGGAAGCATTGCTATCTGTTCATCAGATAACTGAAGAACTTGCATGATAAGAGCAGCCTGCAAAACAACAATGCAACAAATAATTGTACACACTGACATCACATTATAGTTTTGAATGTGTGTGTGTTGGTGTGACAGTGTGAGTATACCAAAACATGTTTACTGGTGGCACCACAGAAGCATCACATGAAAACATTCTAGTTGCCAAGAGTTTAGGCCTGATGAAGCCAAACAATGTGTAGGAGCAACATGTAACATAAAAAAATTAAACAATATATAATTTCTCTGCTATCTATGCATTGTAATTCAATGAATTCCATAGTGCCAGTACAAATAACACTTTAGCCATCAATCAATGGTTGCTGCAACCTTTATGGTGTCACGACAATGCCCTAAAAGTTAAATTATCAATCCAAAGTGCTCAATATCTAAGCTACTGAGACTTATTTTGCAAACAAACCTTTTCTTGATCCTGAGGTGAAATTTGTGCACCTTGTGCAGCCGGACCCGGAGAAGGACCCTGAAATGTCAAAAATAAATCTTTACAATTATTCAACTCAGTAACTTTCTTAGAGTTTGTTATAGTGGACCATCTGTGTTACCCAGTGCAAAATCTTCTTCTGTTGGGCAAACCATGGGCTTTTTGTACATCATCAACTTCCCAAATAAAATAAATTACATATATGTATATATATATATATATATATATATATATTACATATATATATAATTCTAAGGTGAACAAATGACAAAGCACTGTTTCTTTTCTTATGAGACAAAGTTCACATATAAAGTTGGCTGTTGTCAATGAAATGGTAGCACAAACTGCACAGAACTATAAGAATGCAGATTTGATTAAACAAGGAATTAGCATTCTAACTGTGGAATGATACAGTTGGACTGAACCTTATTCAAACAGCAGCATGCAATTTTGCACCAGTCTTACTTTAGGTGACTGCAGAGAATGAAACAAAGCCAAGACAAAGGTAATTAGTGACACATCGTGCAATTTTGTTATTTTTCTAGCAAAATATTCATTCAAAATAAAATTCAGCCATGACATACAATGGCATAGGCAACAAACTTGTTTACAACCTTCTTGTCAGAGCAAGATTCTGAGATCTGAAGGATCTTTTGACTGAAGTTCTAACAAACACACTACACCAAACAACAGGACAACTATTTGAATATGTCAATTTCTGACTCACAGCTGGTCGAACGGCTGGCCCAGGGGCATTCATCGGTTGAATTCTTGCTGTTCTCATGTCTGAGTCAGGACGTGGCTCTCTCACATCACCCAGCAGCACTGGCATACCTCGTGGTGGTCTTGCATCCATGTCTCGAGGACCCATCTCCATGCGTGGACCTGGTCCCATGTCCATTCTGGGCCTTGGCCCAGTACCCATCTCCACACGTGGGCCGTGCCCCATTCCAGGACCTATCTCTCGTCGGGGTCCCATTCCAACATCAGGTCTAAGACCAGGACCCATATCAGCCCTTGGGCCAAGGCCCATTCCTATGTCTGGTCTAGGACCAAGGCTTCCTCCCATGTTCATCATATGATGTCCTGGATCACGCACACCCATTTCTGCTCGAACTGGACCTAAGAAGTTCAAGAATAATTTCCTGTTATATTTATTAATTATTAATATTATATTACTGCCATTATTTACATCCTGTGTTATGCTTTTTAGGCCAGAATTTGAATCAAAGGCCTGAGTCACAGGTTATTGAAAATTTTACATGTAGTTTGTATCCTACTAATGGGAAATAAATTTAAAGATTTGCAAGAAAATGGAAATGAAGATTGTGCAGCTCTGGATTAAGTGAACAGCTTAAAGCAACGAGCATTGAAATCCCAAGACATACCACGTGTCTTAAAGGAAGCATGGATTATACAAAAAAAGCCTAACTTGGAATATAACTCATACAGACAGTAAATACAGGAATTCAGCACAATCGATTCAATGCACAATTAAAATCCACGGTCACATCAACATTCCAAAGATGATTACAAAGCTTCCTTGTTTCATGTATTCAAATGCTTGAGTTAAAATTGACATTTTAACTTACCTCTTGGGTCACCAATAAAGCCTCCTGGTCCTCTAGGGCCAACTGGACCTGGACCATCTCTTCGCTCACTGGGAGGCATATCTCCAAGGAGACCACCACGGCCACGAGGACCTGTCATTGGGCCACGTGGTCCTACAAGAAAAACATTAGGTTGTCATTAATGGACAAATTGTGGGCAATTAAAAATATCGGTAGGTAATTGACATGCAACTCCTAAACAATATTCAGTAAGTTGCAATCCCCAACTGTGCACATTTCATTTCAACATAAGAAGTACAGTCCATATATCAAATCATTTTTAAGTTTTTCATTCAATTAAAATTAATTTGTTAATTTTTAATACCGTATTGTAAAATTATATGATATGTATGAAAGCTGGCATTTACCACTGACTATATCAAATACCAACTTAGGAGGCAAACTAGAAAGTGTTTAAATATTACAAGTATCTTAGCAGAATGAAATCATACCAAACTCGGGACCAGGTCCCATGTTGCCTGACGGCCCTGGCCCACCTCCACCCATCATTCCACTTGGACCCATGACTGGCCCACCACCAGGGCCAAGTGATGGACCTGGACCAAGGAGAGGAACTCCTCTACCAAGTGGAGTAGAAGAGCCAAAACCTGATCTGGCTTCCTGAAACAGATATCAGTTTCAAACAACTTCAATCTAAATCAGTTTTAGTGGTAAAAAACAAGGCCAACTCAATCAGTGTCAAACCAGCTTCGATGGCAACCTCATGAGGGCAGCTGTGTTCAAAATGAGGTTCAATTCATCTCATCCAGCATATTCTCTTTACTGTTTGGAGGCTAACATTCACTAAATTCAGAGCCTTCTACATAACTCCTGTACCTGAGTAAGTTCTCTGACGTTCGTAATGTCACTGATATCGGACACGTTACACTGCTAGCTCTTCTTGAGGCGAGTGTGGCATTCTATGCTGCGGATCACGACATCCTGCTTATCAGATCAAGCACTTCTTATGCAGTTTGCAGACAGCCATTTGAGTGGCTTTGCTCTTTTCTGGAAGGGTGAACCACAATGATAGGTCGGAATGGGCACCCTTTTCATTCAGTGTCCCACGGGGCTTGGTCCTAGGGCTGCTACTGTACCTTCTTTATAAGACCATCCTGATCGAGATCACTACCACTGTAGGAATGCAGATTACAGTGCAAAAAACTGAAGTCTCCATATAACATGCTTCCTTAAAAACAATTCTAATACAAAATGGTAAGAGGGATATGGTCTTAACTTGATATGGCCATCTCATACATCTTCCTGAATACATACAAAATACTGCAGATGCCAGAGCTTCAGGCTGATGCTGAACGACTACACTATCATCTGCCAATGGATATTGTGCCAATGACTGTGAGTTGATCTAAGTTGCCCCCCATTGTTTGCGAAACTTTGCAGCTGGTAATGTCTGTTACCTGGTGTTATGCAAGATGCAATTCAGACAACTGTCAAACTCCTTTCTAGTTAAGCCAGTGTTCAGTGCTAGTCCTACTAAGAACCTTACACAAGCACAGAATTCCAGTAGCTTCCCAGCACTGTTGTTGTTGCTGTTGTCGTTTCCAAATACGTAGATTACAGTGCAAAAAACTGAAGTCTCCATATAACATACTTCCTCATAAACAATTCTAATACAAAATGGTCAGAGGGACATGGATCCCCAGAAATCCAACAGCCTACTACACCATTTGCGATGTGCTGCATAGTACAACGTCTCTATGTTTACCAAATTCTGTGATGCTTGGTTAACTGGAGGTTGAGATGTTGACAAGGCACTTGCTGAGGCTGAACTACTGGATGAAGGCAGAAGAGGAGGAATCTGTTCAGTTGGTCGATGTAACATCGCCTGAAAGTATTTGCATCCAGTTATCTATTTACCATGCCACAATCAATTTAACAACACCAGGGTTCAACTGAAAACGATATTTATAGTTTCTGCCATAAAACCTGATTTAAAATTTACACTATTGTTGTGGTTCCAAGCAAAACTCTGGCTTAACTAATCACATTCCATTATAAAATGTTTAACAAATACAACACTGTCAGACAAAAGGGCAAGACCTGGTATCGTTAGTTCAACCTAACAAATTTTCAGTAGTTAAAGCATCCTAATGTATACTTATCTTACCACTGATGCCAAATAAAACCCTATTATTCCATTTATAATTAGCCCTTGGCAACACAAGTTCAGTCACTGGCCAAATTCAAAATTCAGTTACAGTCACTGCATTTCTGCTATTTTCTGCTCATTACAGCACTGAAAAAGGCATTGGATCAACAGACATCTTGGCAATGTTTATTTTTACACATCCTACAATAGTTTCAATCCATTTAGGATGGTTACTTATTCACTTGCTTTCCACAGCACCAAACCTGACATAGTTATCGATTAATGGTATTAAGCAGTGATGATGTGTATTAAGGATTTCACAAGGTCCCAACAATGTAACCATCTCAAGGGAGGCTCAAACCTGCATGCTCTGTGTTACAAGACAAGCAATAAATCAATCAACCATCAAGCTACAACAATCCACTATGGGTGAAATATTACAGGCACAGTAGCCCAATCTGAAAACTGTTTCTGCATTTCATGATGGGTATAACTTGACAGTAGGAATTTCAGGACCTGAAACTGGCTTAAATTTCTCAACAAAGTATCTTACAGTGTACCAATGTAACTTAGGATTTTGTCTTACTAACGCAATTTATCGCTGTTCTTTACTGAAGAAACTTAAAACTGTAAAACACTACACTGACTGAAGAATGTGACTTACTAGCGCTACTTGTGGATCAACAATTTTCATAACAATCTGCGCTTGCAGAAGAGCATAGGCCAGCTGTGGATTCTGAAGCAGCATGTTTCGAGCTTCATTTGGATTGTTCTGGATACACAGCTGGTAGCACAAATAAAGAAACAAATTTAAGAACTTCTTACAACTAACTGGATAGTTTGAGTTTCACAACATGTCTCAACATAAGAGATGACTTCCTGGATCATGGTCAACTGGACCAGTCACATGATTTATCTGTTGCTGGTCCAGGCCTTTGCTAGCAAAGAGCAGTTAACTCTCACAATCTCTGTTGTTCTTAATGGCCTTTACTGAGATTTGGAAAGAGCTAAGGATTGTACCAGAATGTTATGTAACTGCAAAATGAAGATGATCATAAATCTGCAACCAAAAATCTATGAACTTCCTTTAACTGTTAAAACAAAACCAACTCTACAGCAAAATTTAAATGACATTAATAGCTCACAAAATGCAATTGCAAAAACATTACAAGTTTAAATTGCCTAAACTGAGGAAATATGTCAAATACCCTGTAGTTAAAGAAAATGTTAGATATCCTCTAACCTTCATCTGTTTCATCAACTCAAACATCTGCTCAGGTGGAAGGCTGGCTACTGCCCTTGAAATGGCTTCTGGAGCTTTTTCTGTCTCGACTGGTTCACCAAATGGACTCTAGAAAAGGAAAATCATTTGGCAAACAGGAATATTAGGTCCAAGAAATGTAAATGTGTTCAAACATACACTAAGAACACATAAATCTAATCAAATATAAACTGCCTGTTGTAATGTACCAGCAGCCTTTGTGTTCTGCTCTTGAGTCAGCCATAGAGTATTGGTATAGCATTGCAGTAGCCAACCATTTACAACATCCAACCTTGAGATTCAAGACCACAGATCATGAGGCCAAGGTCAGAAGCCAAAAGGCCAAGTGAGGCCAGATGCCACAAGGTCAAGTGAAGCCAGATGTAACAAGGCCAAGACCTCCAACTCCAGTCAGCATCAAGCCCTGAGCTCTAACATCAGAACTTTTTATGCAGCTAGCTTTGACTGAACTAATGGCTTACTGAAGCTTAGTTGCAATGGCTGAATCTCAACAAGCCAGAAACAAGTTTATTTCTATTATGTGGGATTGAACGTCCAGAAGCCTCACCTCAACAGCTGGTCCCCCTAATGCCTGCTGCATTACTGAAACAGAAACAGTTAAAAACCACTTTCAACATGTTATTCAGATACAATAAAAACAAAGCTAAACATTTACCATCAGCAGTATTGTATTCATACAACACTGAGTAGTAATCTCTTAACGAATAGAACTCAGTACCAGTTGTTAAAAGATAACATAACAAAATTACTTTCACTACATTAGGCCATAAAATTGAAATCATTGCATTATAAGTGATTAATCTGAACAATGATGATCACTACTGCCAGACATAAGTGAATAGTAAGTAAATAGTGAATAGTAAGTAAAATAAGGAAGTAATGCTTCTTAGATGCAGAACAGATCCTGCCACACATATTTATCTGTCAATGGTGTACAGGGTTCCTACAATCTAAAAGCAATATCTGCACAGAAAAGTATATGTCTGTACTGTAAATGCAACAGAAGTTGAAGAAAATCAGTGAGGGACTCAGTGAAACCACCACACTAGGTGTCACTTCTGTGCATAATGGTCCAAGATGGTTTATGCAGTCATGTAAGCTATGCTTTTACAGTCATTCAAACAAAAATTTAGGTGGCTAAGTATATAAACTGGGTGTTCTGAAATGTAATCACAGTGCTAAGTATATAAACTGGGTGTTCTGAAATGTAATCACAGTGCTAAGTATATAAACTGGGTGTTCTGAAATGTAATCACAGTGCTAAGTATATAAACTGGGTGTTCTGAAATGTAATCACAGTCCATCAAAAGTTTTGTAAAGACCACTGCACGAAACGGGAATGTCTCCAGATTACTTGACTGCGCGGGTCTGTCGTAACTGATAAAAGCACGATGTTTTGAATGCGCAGTGATAAGGTTAGTCTCCAGTCCAAGGTCACACTACAACAACCATGAACGATGCATGAGAAGGAAGCATCAGAAAATGATTCTGGCTGTTTGCAAGGAACAACTCTGAAAGTTGCATCAAAAAGAGCAATTACTAATAATTAAAAACTTCTATTGTACCAGTGTCTAATGCACAAGCATCAACTGATGGAGCACCAAAACCAGGCTGCAGTAAGGCTAATATCCAGATCAGTTCACTAAGACAGAGGGCAGTCTATGGTGGAGAAGCAATTTGAAAAACGTAAGTCATAAGTTGGGACTGAAATGACACTAATGACTGAGCAGCATGAACAGATATAGGAAGAGAGTACCAAAATTTAAGTCCAGCAACCAAAAAAGCCTGTTTACCAAGAACAGATCTTAGACATCACCAGAGAAAGGCAGTCAGATGACCTGGTTGAATAACAATAACTCTGGGGAATGATGACTGATTTTAAGTATTGTGGTTGGCCAGAGTTCAATATTTTATAAAAAAATAAGCCCCAATTTGAAACAGCAAGCCAATGCAAAGATTTAAGCAAAGGGGTCGTGTGCTTTGGCATGTTAGTTATAGGTCTAGCCAAAGAGTTCTGAACTTTTTGGGGTTTCAGCCTGTTTCACTTTGTGATACCAGTAAGAAGCGAGTTACAGCAATCAAGGCGACTGGAAACCAATGCGCTTGCAAAGAATATTCTGGAAAACATGGGGACAAAACGCCTAATTCTGCATTTGTCACAAATGTACACGTATGATGATTTACAAATACCATTTACATAGTCAGTCAGAGATACTGTAGAATCAAAAACAATGCCCAAGCTATGAACAGCATCACCCAACTCAACAACTGAGTCACCTAGTTTTAAACATTAAAGCCATTCAAACTTCCTAAGTTGCTGTGGAGTGCCTAGTAGTAGAAATTCAGTTTTCGATGGGTTAAGGAGAAGTCTATTAGCCATCATCCAAGACTACACCTCCTCAAAGGCAGTGGACAACAGCAGTACAGACGAGCAACAAGACAGAATTTCAAATGAAATGTAAATTTGAGTATCATCAACACAGAAATGATATCCTAGTGAATGACTGTCAACCAATCACTACAATCAAGACATTCCACTTTATTTTCCAGACTATAGTTGCTCGGTAGGATAAGTTGAAGTGATGTACAAATGGCAAGATTTTGTAAAGTCACTATATAGGTCGCACCAGTATAGAGGGCGCACGCATACATAGACCCAGTCAGAACATGCATAGGCACGTTTGCTAACAATGTCCATCAACCTATGGCCATCATTAGCAAATAATTGCTGTGATATAACTTTGTTCATATAAAAGGATTTTTTTTGCACTTTTGAAATTAAAGATTTCCAAAATTTGTTGTTGTCAGTTGTGGTTCTATAAGATTTTTCTAAAGATTTCCAACATTTGCAGTTACTTGTGATTCGACAGTAATTACCTGGTTCTGTAAGTAAATTCAACCAGGTGAAGGCATCCAAAGATGATATATATTGAATGTCAGAAAGGCACTATTAACTATTAAACTTGTATGTACATTAATACCTTCAGAGGTTACAAGTTTATTTATAACAAATAAATCAATTAAAGTTTACGAAAATGTTCATTCGTCTTCATTCTCGGGAAATCCATCAATGTCCTCATCTTCTTTGTCACTTTGGAAAAGTTCTGCTATAACTGGTGGTAAATTTGATGTGGTGTCTTCACTCTCTTCATCTGTGCTGTCAGCATCTTCTTCCTCATCTTGTATTATTTACACTTTCCTAAAGCCTGCAATAATTACCTGCGGATTTACACTATTCCAGGCTTTGATAACCCATTCAGCCACAGCAGTAAATGATGCATCCTGCATGCACCCTGTGGCAGTGAAACTGTGTTCGCCCTCTGTCATCCATTCTTCCCACAGACAGCGAACAGCTTTAAAGCCTCTGTTGATTCTAATATCTAACAGCTGCAGTATTTTAGTTAGGCCGTCTGGGATAACTACCAGCATAGTATCAAGCTGTTTAATTTGTTTTTTACTCTATCAGTAATGCCTTTTTTGTTCTGAAAAACCATCAGGCCTTTAAAAGAAGCATTTGTCCAGCCACATGCCCATCATCTCTTCATTCATCCAGCCCTTTGAATTAACACGAATAACACTAGATGGAAAAGAATCATGCAGAATAGTCTTTCTTCTGAAAATAATAAAAGGTGGGAGCTTTTTTCCAACAGCACAGCAACCCAAAACAACAGTGAAATGGGACTTTTCATGCCCTGTTGTTCTGACTGTCACCACTCAATCACCTCACGCATTCAAAGATCGGTCCAAAGAAATGTCAATTGTGAGAGGCGCTTCACCCATGCTGACAATGTGGTCAAATGCCACATCTTCACCAATTCAAGAAAGTTTTGAACTGTCTCGCTGAAATCCTTTAGTTAAAATCTTGCAAATCATAGTTCGTGCTCTCAAAAACAGCTGGTATCATTTCATAAATCTGTAGCACCATGATGGTTCACTGATGAAACCATCAAAATTAATTTCTTGGGCCAAACCCTATGCCTTGATTTGGACTTGAAGCATATTCAGTCCATGTCCTTGCATCCTTTGTTCCACAATCCATGGAGCATCTTCCAAGTCTGACCACCTGGCTTTCTGATCATGGTAGGCTTTTTTCTTCCACTTCCTTAACAAAAGCAAGTCTGTCGCCTTTCACCAGTCATGAACAATTGTTTCACTCGCTTCGAACTTTCTCTCGGTCACCCTATTTCCTCCATTTTCTTTGGCGAACTGGACCACTTTTAGCTTAAACTCGGCAGTGTAGCTTTTTCACTGAGGTGCCCTAGTGGTGATGCTTATACTGTTCATAAACCAGAAATGGAGAGAAACTACTGTATGCTTTACTAACTGATGAAAAGATAATAAAATTTTACGCTGCAGTTTAGTTATTAATTAGTCACTGACCCGCTCGTTCCCGACATGATCCATAAAACAAGAACTACGAGACTTAATTAACTGGTTTTCAACCACGAGAATTTGTGACCAAGCCTGAGGAAACCTTCACGAAGTTGTAAAACCAACATGCAAGAACTTGACTCAGAAGGCTGTTAGGCCTATGCGTAAAATAGGTCCTAAATAGTTATGTGCATAATTTTCATAGATAAGCGCAATACAGTATTTTCACTCAAAAGTCCACATATTCCCTGCCAGCATGCCCATATCAGGTCGGCATAGTTAAACTTCAGGCTACTTTACTAATCACCATGAAAAAAATTACTGGTTATAAACACCAGACACCTAAATTTAAGGTGACACTTCACTTGCAATTTTTCGATTTTGGGGAAATGTACACATTAAATGCTATTTATGATAAAAATACGTGGTTTCTACCAAAATATTCAGCACTTCCAGCCAAAAAAATGCACTACTAAACAAATTCTGAATTTTTTAGACTTTGTGAGGGTTTTGTCACGCATGGTCACATATGATTTACAGCCCAACAGGCCAATTTCAAGGAATAAAATTTCAACACCAGCCATTTTTCTCAAAGATTTTAAATTACAAACTTTATATGTAGACAGTATCTACCTGTAAAATATTTCTCAATAAAAATATTTAAACAAAATTTTATTTTCTTTCAGAAATATCCAATTTTGGCTATTTTAGGGACTCTCCTTAAATTTACGAAGCTCACTTGCTGGTCACTTGTATCAAAGCAACATTAATTTTACTCCAAAATGTAGCTGTAGCTTCACTTACCAAGATTTAAATTCCGTTAGAATGCAAGATAAAAATGCAAACAGGCCTTACTTACTTACTGGCTGATGCTGTTGTCATGGCAAGATTGCAGCGTCATTGACTGAAGACTGACAGACAACTCCTCTTCATGCTCCACTCTTGACAGTGAGTGGAAATTGGCTGTAGGTGTACCTCGTAGGCTTGCCTTCATGTGCAAAGTTTTACTGGGAGGCGATGGATTTTTGTAGTGATGGGTATCAGATTTCTCACAAATTTATCGATTATAGTAAGGGTAAACAGGTGCTAGTGTAGATGGTTGGATACTGCAATATTTAGAGGCTAACTCCCTCCTGCCTAGCCAGCAGTCGGGATTCAGAGAAGGTCAACAGAGAAGGTCATCACCCGCATTCTAGCAGACATCCTTGGGGCTTTCGATCGGGGGCATGTTACCCTTCTTGCGCTTTTCGATATTAGTGCAGCTTTTGACACTGTCAACCACACTATCCTTCTGGGGTGGCCGGAAATGTCCTTTGGACTCGTCGGCCCTGCTCTTTCATGGCTCCGTTCATTCCTGTCTGGCCGCTCTCAATCTGTGATCTTTGGTTCAACACGTTCTGATTGATCCTCGGTCTCCTTGGGTCTCCCTCAGGACTCTGTCTTAGCTCCCTTACTTTTTCTTCTATACATGGCTGACCTGAGCTTTATTCTGTCTCCAACTGGGGTAGTGTCTCACCAGTATGCTGATGACACCCAGGCATATATTCATGGCCCAGCGGGTGAATCTGTCACCTTAGTTCATCAAGTGCTTCGGGCATCGGAAGCACTTGAGGCCTGGCTGAACTCAAACCGTCTGCGCCTGAACCCTGGTAAGACCCCGTTTATCTGGTTTGGCAGTCGCGCCCAGCTTTCTAAGATTGATCTGGCCAGATTACTTAGGCTCTTCCCTGATATCTCCTTCTCTTCCTCAGTCCGTGATCTAGGAGTAATTTTGGATCAGGAACTTACTCTGAAGGAGCAAGTGAACAATGTCTGTCGAATGTGTTTCTACTATCTGCGTCAACTGCGCACTATCCGCCACTCTCTTACGACCCAGGCTGCTACCATTCTGGTCAATGCGTTTATTTGTTCCAGGATTGACTATGGCAATGCTGTCTTTGCTGGCTTGAGTCTCTCCTGCATCTCACAACTACAATCTGTCTTGCACGCTGCTGCTCGTCTGATCGGAGGTATCCCTAAGTTTGGCCACATCTCTGCTTACACTTCAGAGGAGCTTCACTGGCTGCCTATCCAAGAGTGAATAAAATTTAAAATCTTGGTCCTTGAACGTAATTGCCTCTTGGAGCTCTGTGTTTTGGCCTCCTCCATTCCGGGCCGTAGACTACTTCGTTCGGCGGTACGGGGTGACTTGCTTGCCCCATCGGTTCGAACAGCTACGGCCCAGCGCAGAAGTTTTGCTGTGGTTGGTCCCGCTTTTTGGAATGGGCTTCCTAATGGCCTACGCCAGGAACTTCTTAGTCTATCTCCCCCTCTTTTCCGCAAGCGCTTGAAGACCTTCTTATTTCCCAGTTCTCCTGGGTTGTAGGGCCGGGAGCGCCTCTGAGGAGTTTACCTCGAAGTGGCGCTTTATAAATTTTTGATTACATTACATTACATGTAATAAAGTGGTATGGGAAGCCAGCATCTGCTATTATTAATATGGGTTTTTGTTAGGGTATTGACCCCCACCAAGCATTCTTCAGCACCTAATTGTGACGTTGAAGCCTCTGCTGCTACCGGAAATCCATGCACACAACAGAGCTTGCAGAAAGCAAACGGCAGAGCAGCCAATACATGAGAAATCTTTCAGAGTTTTGCGATCAACTGAAAAGTTTTCTGTTAATGCCAAAATTCAATTTAAAATAATTGATTATATGTTTAATACTGACGCACTTCTGTAATGTGCTGTTAAAGACCCACGCTAAGGTGGCTTCGCCATAAACAATGTGATATTCCCAGGCTAAGTTATATTAGACGTTGGTATACTGTGTCTTCGGTAGGATCTTGTTTATCAGTCTTTGTTAGTTCCTATAGACACAGGGGCATAGAGTTTATTATTATGGCCTTCTGCTGTGGCTCAATGTTGGTCGACGTTTTGGGTTATAATGAAAAATAATATTGGTCTAAAATAGTAGTCCATCTTTATATTATTTTTAGCAATCAAAGCCAGCAAAAAATTAAATGTACTGTAGATCCACATGATCAGCAATCGCAAGCTTAGTCCAATTTAACAAAATAGACAACATCGTTCTTATTTATCTGGCCCAGGTGAAGCTATGGTATACCTAGTACTGCTTTCACTATGCAGATTTCACTTTTGATAAATGTAATTTAATTTATTCGTTATCAGTCTTTGCTGAAAATAGCTATTTAAAAAAATTTATTAAATTTCTGCAGATAAGTTGCACCTTTCAATAAGACACAACTATAGAAGTTTATGTAAAAAGGCGTGACTTCTAGTCCAGAAAATACAGTACTATATCTATATTCTAAGATGTCTCACACCTAGTGGTGTGGTGTAAAACGTAAACACAAGAGGACCGAGCACAGATCCCTGTGGGATTGCACATGTCAACAAAGCACTAGATGAATGTATACCATTTAATATAACTGCAAATAACTAAGCACCCATCATACTTACACCTGCCTTCATCCTTTCCTTGCTCTCCAGCAGCCACTCCAACTCGTAAAGGTCGACCATTGAAGTCGTGATTGTTAAGGTTTCGCATGGCACACTGGGCAGTTTCCAGGTCCTGGTACTCACAGAACCCATAACCCTTAGGTTTACCCGTCTCCCTGTCATAGACAAGTCTAAAATAAATGCACTCTTGTGTCATCACAGGTTTTGTCTTAAGCACTTGTAACATATTGTAGTTACAAATGGGAAATGTGATTCACAAATACTAGAAATGTCAGTTACAGCGGAATTTTGCCTGCATGGAAATACAATCATGTCTGAGTTGTCTGTCGCATCAGAAACATCAGGCATGCTGAAAGTTCCATTATGCTGAAAACATGAGTTATCTAAGAAAGTTTAGACAAGTTAGAAATTTTTGTGTCATCAGAAATGTTGATGATGCTGGAAAAGTCACGAATCCTGGAAATGTCTATTTATCATTTCACAAAAGTTACCATGTAGGCAAAGTCACACGTACAAATCTGAACAAATTCTTTATCAACCCTTAAAAAATATTATACACACTTGAGTGATCATGGCATCGCAAGTAAGAACAAGACTGCCCACTATCATAACAGTTTATTAGTATCTACATACAAACGGGTAAACCTAAGGGTGATTGTTTGGAGAAGGAGATCATGCAAGGAACAGCTCCGGGAGCAAGAGCAAGAGGAAGACCAAGGAAGAGGTGGATGGACAACATCAGTGAATGGACCGGCATGGACACAGAGAAGTTGCTGAGAAGAACCGAGGATAGGAGTGGATGGAGAAGAATCGTCTACAATGCGACCAACCCTCGTACCGAGGACGGTTGAAGAGAAGAAGAATACAAACACTGATTGCAGAAGCATTGGTGAGCATTACAAATTGAGTCAAAGCTCATGAATGATATAAGATTTAAAAACAACTAGTCTGTGACAGCAAACAGAATTGCTGGATGGCTGAGAATGATCGATGCTACGAATGAGACATTTGTGATATAACATAAAGATTAATATTAGGAAAATAAAAGTCACAAAATTAAGTACATAAGTAAGTAAATAATGGATATTTGGGTAATCATACAAGATCAACATTATGAAACCGAAGCATTAAGGACAAGCAGACTTGAAGCAGATGACCATCATCAATGGTCAAAAGCTGGAATAAATCAAACAGCTCTGTTACCTCATCTGATCTAATCTAAGAACTTCTAAAGCACCACCATGATAGTTATGCTAAAATCATCAGTTGATGGTCTCTACTAAACAAAACTGTTGTGCAAGCCAAGTGCTAGGTAACTCCGATCGGAAAGCTAAGAAGGGAATTTGAAATAACATGTAAACAGCCTATGGAGGAAATCAGTCCAGAAAGAGAAGAGTTTTTAGCCAAGATCTGAAGGTCAAAACAGACTTTGCAGAGCAAACATTTGTCAGAAGAGAGTTCCAGAATCAAGTGCCAGCAACAGAAAAGGCACACCTGCCAAGAGCTGTTCTTGTCCACATACTAGCCAGATTAAGACAGTTAGAAGACTTGATCCAGTGGATACAAGTCTTGAAAGACAGTGTAGCGAAGCTAGTGATGTTGGCCGAAATGTAGTCTTGTATGAGATTAGCCCAGTCTTGAAATTATTCACTTTTCTTTGGGTAGCCAATGCAATGATTTTGGAATGCGTATTACAACATCAGCTGGTAAATGCCACATCAAGATATAAAAATCTAAGAAGTTATAGAATAACCAACTGGGGGGTTAGTTAAACCATATCTGGGAACATAACCCCACTGAAAAAGAGGAAGCATGAGATAGCATATTATATGAAGAACAAAATCTCTTTTTAGGATACTCATGAGGACTAAATGAATTAACACGATGCTGTATTCAAGATTTATACATTAATTTCGGTTTTAAGATATCCAACCGGAAAGTCGGTTAAACCATACCAAGGAGTTACAATGAAACAGAGAAATAATACCATAGCATAATATATAAACTGATTTATCTTTATAGGTTTTTCTTGTTTTTCGGTTGAGTTATGTTCCCAGGTATGGATTAACTAACTCTCCAGTTGGTTATTCTATATCTTCTTAAGCGGAGAAGTGTATACAAGCAAGGAAAAATTCAAGAGAACAAAATCTGGACCTACATTGAAAAGAACAGTGAAAAGCCTCATATGAGTGTCGAACCCTATCTTTCAGAGACGTGGACTCTAAGAAAGTCAAAGGCATTGAGGCAGCTGACATGATGGATGGAGAAAATATAACTAGAGAGAACACAACCCAGACAAAGAACTACGGGGTTTTATGTAGCATGAGATTCCTGCTGAGAATCAAAAAGAAGAAGCCTATGAACTGAATTTACTTATAGCAACTCACTCTTCAGAACTGTACTAAAACGAATACTCCTACAGAAGACTGAGAATATGCAGCTGGACTGGATCAAATAAGTTAGACGGGGCTACAGAAACATGCAGATCAAGAAGCAGCATAAAGAAGCATTATGCTGTTGGATTCCTGAAGCATAGAAGAATTGCATGTAAACAGCTAACTTTCTGTTGTCTAAAGTTACATACTGTGGTCATTTAAATGCCTAAAGATACACAAATACACGCTGTAAGTAACCAATTACCTAAAGCTGACAACAGGACCAGCTTGATTGAAAATTTCTTTCAGCTGTTCTTCAGTTGCTTCATATGGTATGTTTCCAACTGTAAAGCACAAAATTAAATTAAATTGCATTTCTGTATACTGAAGGCTTACCTAGCACTGTGGGTGGTGTCTTGGCACTGTGGATATGACACTGCCAAGCACCGTGAAGTTACGCAGTGTTTTGTGCACATATAGTACTTGGATGTGTGATCATCCAGTAATAATCGAATAATAGACTGTCTGGGCCAATTTGGCCCACCATACCTCTAAGGTTAGTATGAAAGAGGTGAGAGGTTAAACCGTGTCCTGTTCTTTGATACGGTAAATAGGAACACACAACTGAGGAGTACCTCTCCAGGCAAGTAAACAAGTGTGTGTTGTAGCACAATTACTAGACTGCCATCAATGTCAAACACTTGCAATGCTGTGTAACTTACCTCATGAAAGATATACCAGTACTGGCTGCTAAAATCATTTTCCTTTAGACTTCTTCAGGTCCTCACTATCATTAATTTTGGTAATATACCAGAAGACATGCCACAGATTGCTCAGAAACACCGAGTATTTTTGCATTACTACATAATATTACATTAGCAAATTTGCTACAGTAGCTATTCATTATTCATTCACCTTTATAAAATATCATATAACTATCAATTTCTGAACTCGTGCAGTGCTGTGCTATAGTGTTATATAAATTTACCACTGAGTTTCTATATATGTGACTACCAGTTGGTACATGATGGATGTCGCTTTGTGTGGTGTAAATTGTGAACTTTAAAAATTCGTTGAAAATCGCCGGATCGTGTCCCTAGGACGGGAATAGGCACGTTGGAGTACTTAAGTTAAGAGCTTTCATCAGGTAAAGTTTCATGCCAATCAATGTAAGTGAACAAATCTGAAGTCTTATCCGACCCTCTTCTATTTTCTACGAAAGAATTTACTTTCATATTGCGAAGCGTTCTTATGGCACAGCGCATGTAGACGATTACTTACTTACTTAAAAGAAATTTGCAGCACGCCGAGGTCGCACCGCTCTATTCCCTCCCAGTCTGGGACGGCCATATTGTTTACGCGTGATCGGCCGCAGACGACCTAACGTACATTTTTACCTAATAGGTTAAATACGACTATTACACACAGATGACAATTATTCAAGGAAAATGTAACTTAAAAGGAAACTTCACAACTCACCGAAAACCGATCTAGCCGCTCGCTCTTCGGCCATTCCGAAGGCAAGCAGCGGCGCTTGTTGCGGCATTTGCTGCATTTGCTTCGTAAACGCAGCCATTTTAACAAAAACTAAAGATCTTCATTAAAAACCACAAATACTTAACGCAAATAAATCACATTAATAGCCAAAGATTTAGTTCACCTATCACAATCTTTGTCAATGGCCATAATAAGCTCTTGTTCTAGGTCTTTCTGATCACAAATTAAGTGATTACTGATCACACGGAAGACGTTTTGTAGATTTTAATGGTATTCTTGAAATTATGGTATTCTTGAAATATATCTGAAGCGCTACTTTAAGTCAAGGGTTATAATTCAAAGCTAGTGTATTTCAAATACTGCTGTGTATAGTATACCGCAACTGGTATATTCTGAATAGCCTAAATTAACTGTGATACGCTGGTAGCCCACTTGATATGTAACTGAAAATTAGGAATAAGAAATGAAAGAATGCATACAGTAGTTCATGAAAGAGTAATAAATACAATATATTGGTTCCCGCTACAGAGTCGTTATCGTAATCCCGAGATATCTACAGCGGCCAGCGAAAGCCACGTCATGGGCACCAACTTATTCACAGGCGCTCAGTCAAAACAAAATCGATAGGCAAAAGTGTTCGGTTCCAGGTCAAGATCCAAGAGTCAGACAAAGAGGGCGAGCAGCTACGGTGGGTGATGTTAGGGATTAGAGTGGAAAGAGGGATAAGAGGCAGAAGGGGAGTCAGTATAGGATCTGTGAAAGAGGAATGTTTTAAGTTTCTAGTGAAAGGCCAATGCAGAAATTGCAAGCGTTGGAGCATAGGTGAGTTTGTATGATGGGTCAGATAACTGTCGCAGTTCTGGGCGAGTGCCAAATTTTAAGGATGAGGTGATGGACGGGCGGAGGAAAGTTATGGCAGAATAGGAGCGTGTTTGAGCGGAATGGTTGGATTGTAAATAACTGACGAAGATAGGATGGTTGGGAGGATTGAAGTAAGTAGGTAAGTAAGTAAGTATATTCTTTATTAATCAATAGCTAATTGCACATCGGTTTACAAGTATCTCAGAGCACAATAAAACTTAACAGACATACAACATCCTAATAATAAAAGATTTACGCGTTAAACTATCATCCGAAGGAATAATATAAGTCATGGGTGTGGGGCCGTATTGAATAACTGAGGGTTTTAATTGGCGGTAGTAGCAGTTTTAAGACATGGTTTGGGCTGTTCAAGATTGCTTTAAAGAGACGAGCATAGGTCATGCCACAGAGTTCATCGAAGTCCTCAGAAAGATAATGGAGACGCACAAGTCTCCGCATCAAAGCCTGGAGCCGAGCCCTAGCCTGTACCCCAGCATAGCCCCACCAAGCGGGAGAGGCGTACAGCATCCTGGCCAGTGTTGTGACTCGGACAACGTCATAGAGCCGATGGTCAGTGAGCCCATGTGCTACAAGAATTCGCATGGCCTACAAAGACTGGCGGGCCAGACTATGAATCCGATCGATATGAGAATCAAAACTTAACATACTCAATAGGGCAACACCTAATATAGTCATCTCTGGTACCCTGGTTAAACCGGGAATCACATTAGGTAAAATTATTTGCTGATTTCTCATTCTTGGCCGGTGAATTATCATTTCACATCTCTTTTTATGTTTAAGTTAAGCTACACGTAGACGCCTAAAGGGTAATATGGTCCATTTCAGCCTGGTCCATCAAGCTACTAAAAGGATGGTACAAGAAGAAACTGTCATCAGCGTATTTTATTAACTTATTATTGGGTGCTAAATTCTTAAATTTGGATATAGCAGTTAGGAAGTTCGCTGGTTCCAAACCCGAACCCTGAACAATACTGGAATTTATGCCAACTGTGGTAGAGACAGTGTCGTGGAACTCAGTTGGTACAATGTTGTCGGTTGGTTAGGAAGGAAATTATCCAGTTATAAATGTAATCAGGACTAGCAAGATCAGCAAGTTTATCAGCGAGATAGGCATGTCTTATTGTATCAAAGGCCGTTGAGAAGTCAAGGGATATGAAATGAACATATTGATAAGAAGCGAGCAGTTCATATATAAATTTGGTGAGTAATAGAAGTAACAGCTGCCGAGATGGAACCAGAAGGTCGGAATGCATATTGGTCAACGATGTCATGATTGAGAGAGCGTTGAGTAAGAATAGGGTAGAAGTATCTTCGAACAATAAGTTTTTCAAGTAATCGAGAGAGAATTGATGCTATAGATATTAGGCGGGAATCGTTACATGAGATAGGATTTGGAACCTTGGGAACAGAGGTGATGACGCTATTTTTCCAGTGGGGCGGAATATATGATCTAAGGATGGATTCGTTAAGAAGAAAAGTGAGGGGTTTAGCCAGAATGGATGCAGAGGCTCTCAGAAACCACATGGGGGATCACCCATGTGGTTTCTGAGAGTCATCAAGTCCTGTGACTGTGTGCCCAGCCGATTCGAGCAGTTTGAAAGTGATAAATTCATCAAAGACATCGTGGGTTCTAACTAACGTTGTAGATTTAAGCAGGGGAGTGGTATCTTGTAGATCAGTTGACATGTACCCATAATACTGATTCAAGGTGATAGCACTTTTTGTACTCGATTCGTTCAGATATTTTAAGCCAGTGAAGTGATTTAACAACAGGAATTATGTGATGGTGTTTGGAGGTTTTGGTGACAGCACGAGCAAGAGCATTCTGGATGGCTTGAAGGCGACTTATATGGGTGGAGCCTATGTTCAGGAAAAGTGAATTTAGCATGGACTATGGATGTGGCGATGGTTGATGCAGTTTTATGGTCAAGCATAGGGCGGATTCTGCGAAGGTCACGGATTTGCGTGAAGCAAGAGCGGGAGAGATGGGTCATGTGATCAGAGAAACTAAGGTTTTTGTCGAAGATCACACCTGAGTTGCGGACAGAAGAGTTAGTGTTAAAGGTGTGTGTGGAGGCAAAGTCCAGGCTGAGAGAGATAGAGTAATATGAAATTTTCTCCAGCTGGTCGCGTAGGCCTATAAGTATGAATACGATATAATTGATCAATGAAACTCGCGAGTATTCGAGTACTCAACATAGTACTCGATTCCAAAATAGTCGAATCGGCTGCTCTAGTAATGGTTAAGCTTGATAGTTGCTATCTGACGTCACGCGAATTAATCACACTGTTTTTCTAAACTTTTGCACTTCTGGTCATATGTAGCATTACACCGTGAATATGATGTCAGTTGATGTCGAGGAGTGGAAGTATGATATCGTATACATTTTGGCTGCAGCATTTGCTGTGGTGGTTCTGTGGAGGTGCTGTATAAATTACGAGGCTGGTGAGCTGAAACGGAGGAGATTCTGGCCTCCATGCTACGATGGGGCGTGGAGAATTCCTTGGATTGGTTGTGCATTCGAATTTGGAAAAGCGCCGTTGTCTTTCATCGAAGAAACCAGAGCAAAGGTCGCGATGATTCCTAAATAGGACTATGACTAGGTTTGCTAACAATAGTTGCCAATGAAATACCCGGCATTCTCTAGGGTCCAGTTTGTATTTGGATCGTGTGGGGAGGGGCGCCAGAGTTGAACTATGGCCACCTACGTGTCTGTGATGGTTAAATGGTCTGCAGGAAACGGGGACTTTAAATGGCGTGCCACCCATGCAAACGGACAGGGGTGGTGAAGGATTGCACCCAACAAATTCATCAGAAAATGAGCAAGGTCGAGACCATATGGTTAATATATACAGTGGCATAGCTAAGGGAGCAAGGAATGCAGCAGCCCCGTGTGACATTGTCCAAGGGGCGGCAAAATGAAATTTTTAAAGACTCTTTGTACCCACAATTTCAGTGGTGATCGCATAAAAGACAATTATAAAGCCAATGCCCCAAAGATCCAATGATTGTGCTGATGAAAAACTTCAGACTTGATAGGCCTAATGTACACATTGTGTACACAGACCTATTGATTTTAACTCTGTGGTTGAACTGAACCAGTCTTTCTTTCTGTCAGAAAGCCCCATCACTTAGTATTATATATTTAGGCTTATTGCTGTTTTTGTTAAAATTCAATATTTCTATCCGGGGTGGCTTGGTGATTGCCACTATTTGCCCCAAGTACCTAACTATGCCACTGGATATAGAAAAATATGTAGAGCACCTCTTAAGTACCTCTCCAAGACACTTCTTGCTATCCTAAATGATGGAGTTTGTTAAGAAAAAAATTCCACCCATAAGTAAATAATGCTGGAATAGCTTGAAAAGTAACCCCAAATGGACTATTGCACAAGCCTGAAACCCAACCTACAGAGTCCCATCTAGAGTTTACAGGTGATGTCATGTCCAGAGCTCCTGGTCCGTGTTGCATTGACGAGGAGGAATGACAGTGGCCAAATTTAGTGTTTATTATGCTCAGTAACTGGCACTCCCTAACAGATGGTAGAAGAGACAGCTTTCAGATGTCCCTCAAGTAACCAGGTCATCGTGGTCAGTAAGCGCCACTCCAAATTGCTGAGCTCACCTTTGCCTAACTGAATCAGATTTTTCATTTGCAGTTCAGCATTTGTTGCTGTCCAGAAGGGAACCAGTCAACCCGTTGTATATCAGCCAATTCCAAATATGGTTAAGCTGCGGTGATAAATGTCCAAATACCATCTAAAATGCTTGAAATCTGAATCAGATTTAAGACATGACTTTGGAACACAAACATGAATGTGGTAGACGTCTGACCATGTGCAAATTATAGAGCAAATTTCATAAAAGACAACTTATAATAACTGCTTTTGATAAATCACTACTAACCATTAACTGATACCTGATTTATTTGATGCTAACAATATTAAACTAAACTGAACAGAATTAGTTAGCAGTGATGACTAGCAGTGTAGCAAAATATTTCTTTGACAGAAGTTTGAATGCAACAGTCTAAACTACAGTATTTAAGATGTTTAACATCTGTTGTCACTGCACTAACAAGAGTTGTTAGATGTAGTCAGTGTAGATTGCATACAAATCTTTGCATTCTTTATGCAGGTGGGACCAATTTTCACACTGAAGATTGCTGGCGAGCGACTGACTTTTGTGACAGAACTGGAGGATTTTGCTCACTTCTTTCTGTCTCCTTCTGTTGACTTTCAGGGAGCTGTCCAAAAGCCAGTAAACAAAACAGGTAAACTAATCTGCATCTTGAATTCTTTGGTAGGAAATTTGTTTATCAATATTTACCTGAAGCACTGCAATGGCCATGACATGTTGCAGCCATCCCCATCCAGTTTAAACGCATCCAGTTTAAGATTCTTATCCTGATGCGCAACTGCCTTCTAGGCTCTGCTCCGTCCTACTTCTTTTTGTATTCCGGTTTCCTCGTTGCCTGCCCATGCCTCCCTTCGCTCAGCTACCCGTGGTCTCTTGGTAGTCCCTCACGTCCGCACTATGACTGCTCAGTCCAGGAGCTTTGCCTTTGTTGGCCCTTCCAGCTGGAACTCCCTTCCTCTTGACCTGCGGCTTCAGTTAATTAGTCTCTGTCCTACCCAGTCTCGCAAACGCCTGAAATACGTTTTGTTTGTTCAAGTCAGGAGCGCCACTGTTTCCTAAGTGGGGCTTTATAAATCTTCGTTTACAATTAGTATTACAATCTTGTACAGGCAAGAACAAGGCTGTAGACCCATTGAGAGAAATTCTGGGTCCTGGGCAGGACCATCTTTGGATCCCAAATTTTCATTGCTTTCGTAAACTAAGGAACGTATATTAAAAGTGGTTTGAGCTTTGATAGTCCAACTTAAAGAATATATAATACCCTAATTCATTTTACAAAGAAAATTTTATTGGCAAACAGTTCTTTCATTTCATTAGTGTTTATCTAGAAAGCAACTTTTCTTTGTTTAAGTTTCGTGACAGCATTGGGTCTGACAAGCATATTCTGGGTTCGTTTTGGGATAAATCTACTTTGCATCTTATTTTTTCTCCCATTTGCTCTCTACACCTTTTCCACAGCTTCTTCCCTCCATTTTTTCCTCTCCCCTCCAATCTCTCTTCCCTTACCTTTTCTGGTCTCTTAGCCGGCCAGCTATAGAATAGGTAGGGTTTTATTATTAATAAATGGCCAGCTTAGGTAAATGGTTAGAGTTAAGTCATTTAGCTGGGCGTTTAAGTGGTACTGACTGAGTGTTTTTGTGCAAGTCAAACGTTCAATGGGATTACTACAGACGGTGAATCTGCAGGATTGAAAGATGGAAACGAGATCTGGTGATCATGTTTTTGCCACGTATGATGCATACATCACACTTCGCGCAGACGAACTATGATGGATATTTAAATGAAAGAACGTTGAAAATCGTCAGTCTTGTTTTGAGCAAAGACTGTTTGAACTGTTTCACATTACTCGTGTAGAAAGTCGAGTTTTCAGTGATTTAAGGGCAACTAATTGCTGTATTACTCGTGGTTAATTGAGTCATAATTGCGACAAAGTAGGTCCAGTGACTCACCGATCGAAAGTTTGTGGAATCGAACGAAAAAAAATCGAACTGTGGATGTAATTCTTAGCCAACGACGTGGCTGAACGAACTGCAAGTCTTTGACTCCATGTGAGGTCGTTGAACTCGTGTAGTTTATCGAAAGTTGCGAATCTTCGGTGTAACTGTCACCATATGAAATCATATGGTCAGTGAACTGATCACAAGGAACGATTATGAAGGATTAATCTTCAGTAGTTGATGTACTGTGTTCGAGAAGAAGAAGCCGTCTGCCAGCATCGCCATATTCGAATCACATCGACGAAGAGAAAAATGCACGGTTTCGCTTCAGTTTCCAAACTGTGAATTCTCATCCAAAGGACTGGAAGAAAATTGGACTCCAGATAGAACTACACTTGGGAAGGGAAGTTTAATAAATTATATATATAGTTTTAGATTAGCTGGCCTTAGGTAAGGTAGCTAAGCATTTGAATTGCATAATTGTCATGAACATTTATAAAGAACAATTTGAAAATATATATGTAATCAAAATCTAATTCTGTGACTGTCTGTAAACAAGCCTGAACATTTAAATTAGTCACACAAAAGAACAGATGCTTGAGTAAGATGCATTCAATATGTGATCGATATTGTAGCATGGCGTTTCTCAGGCATCTGTAGTGATTTATATAGCGTCTTTTGAATCACTAAGAATACAAAAAGTAGGAAGCGCCACAACTATAACACACTTCAATTCTCCCAACCCTCTTATCTTCATCAGTTATTCACAATCCAACCAGTCTGTTCAACCCACTTCTTTGCCCTTCAGTCATCTCATCCTTAAAATTTGGAAATTGCTCCATAGCCATAGCTGCTCCACCCCTTTGTAATAAACTCCCACCAGAATTATGACAATTTTCTGATCCATCATACAAAATCACCAACACTTTGCCTCTTTGCAATTTCTGCATTGGTCTTTCACTCAAAACTGAAAACATTACTTTTCCAAAAATCGTATCCTGATTCTTCCTATTCCCTTTATCTCTCTTCTTGCTTCAATTTCAAGCACCATCCACCGTAACTGTCTGACTGCCTGACTCCTGGATCTTGACCTGGAACCAAACCCTTTTGCCTGTCAATTTTGTTTTGACTGAGCACCTGTGAATAAGCTGGTTCCTGCGACTTAACTTTCGTTGGGCACTGTATAAATCTCGACATTACTATTACGATGCCTTTACATACTTTCTACACTTGATTATACCATGTATTTACACGTCATCCCATCACCCCATGTGCAGTATGACAGGGGCCCTTGTGTATAGTTTGCCTGGGGCTCCCAATTGGTTAACGCATTCTTGCTGTCAGGGACATCTGGTCTCGGAGACCTTCCGTCTCTGTCTCATCTTGGACTGCTAGGCGAACGTCTTTCTCTTGGTGGGATGGCTCGGGTCTCATCCGTAAGGGTCTTGTTGGCTTCGTTGGTAAACCCCCTAACGCCTTACCGTTAACTTGGATAACAATAACACACTGTCAAAGTTGGAATATATGCAAACTAAAATGATGACAAAATATCTCAAAATATGAAAGTCATCTATACTTAGCTTGAGCAAGAGCCCAGGTGATATGCATCATTACCAATAACCACTGTACAACTAACCCAGCTTTTGCTTTGCATTGAACAAGTCCACAGTGTTGTCATGAATGGATTCTGCATTGAATACTGGTAAATGATTCAAGGTGGCCCATATGTGGTGCTGGATCGTAAAATATCTACTCTGATATAGCACAGAAGAAATTTTAAGTGACATGTAATGCCAATGGTAAGTTAAATTTTATTCATCCTACATGCATACACACACTGTACTCAAGAAAATTTAAAACTGGAGTTACAAAATGCACTTACTTTTTACCACCAACATCTTATGTATAAATTTCAACAGATTCCAGTCAGTGGCCAAGCAACATGTCAGCCTAAATGTTCTCCAGGAGTAATAAGTACAGTGTGCTGTCTGTATGTTACAGGTCATTCATTTAACAACACTGTGATATCAAAGATGATTGTTGTTACAGAACATATTTACATACAGAGCATACTGTACATTGTAACTTAAGTTATGGGGATATTGTCTGTAGGACAATCCAATGTTAACAACATGTGACTACCTGACCCACTGCCATTGACCTTACCTCACCTCACAATGTTCTGGATCAAATCCAGTTAAGGATATTGTGGCGCTTCCTTACCTTTGAACCTTTTGATGGCACAAAGATGCTATATTAATTAGCACAGCTGCTTGAAAAGTGCCATGCTTCAATTTGGATTACATACTGAGTGCGCATAACTCAAGCAACTGTTCTTTACTTATGACTAATCTAGATATTTGGCTCGTTAATAGATAGTCACAGTTCTAGTTTGAAAGATTCGTATATATTGTCAAATTATCCTTCAGCAATGTCATCAATAATCAAGCATTTAATAGAACACTTAGCTAACTACCTATGGCCAGCTATTCTAACTATATATACAGTTTATATTACTTCCCTTCCCCGTGCAAAGTTCTTTCTGGAGTCCAGTTTCCTTAGTCCTTGGATACCAGTTCACGGTTTTGAAACGGCCGCAGAACTGTGCATAATTCCTCTTGGTTTTCTCTGTGTGTGCGAAGATGACGAAATCCGCAAGTGGTTTGTCCCTCTTCTGGGCAAAACAACATCAAGGATTAGCGTATAATCCCTTTTAATCCCTTTTAATCGTTCTTGACAATTAGTCCGCTGTCTAAATGCTTTCATACGAAGACAGTTCGCCTAAGATTCTCAACGTTCGATTGTCTATACGTGCTTAGATCAATCGACTACTGCTACGTTGAAGATTTTACAGTTTCTCTCAACAGCGATGATGATAACTGGATACATCCAATGTTCAGTTACTTCGTCCGATTCGACACTACTTCGATCGGTGAGTCTATGGACTTGTTAATACTGCCACGATGACTCATTAACCACGAGTAACGCAACGTTTAATCCTCTTTAAAGTCCTGTAACTCGATTTCATTTCACGAGAAATGTGTAGCCATTTTTTTATCGGTCCTTTCTCTACCGTGACTCAACACAAGACTGACTTAACTTCACCGTTCTACTGACGAATTCGCCATCATAGTTCGTCTGCTCCGATCTGATGCAATCTGCATATGTGGCAAACGCTCAGTGACCCGATCTGGTTTCCACGGTGATCAGCTGTTTGAGTTTTTAACGGTTTCTTCCAATTTTGCCAATTTATTGTCTGCATCAATCCAATTGGACAACTGACATGCTCTGTAGTGCTCAGTCAAACCACCCCAAATATCCATCTAAACTAACTAACATCTAAATATTTACTTATGCTGGCCAATTTATTAACAATAGAACTCTACCTATTCTGTAGCTGGCCGATTAATCTTGATCTAAACCTTAATCAGCTACTCTAGCAAGACTATACACTATATTCAACAATAGCAAGTAAGCAAATCTAACACATTATAATTTAACCAAATGTGTAATTAATGGGGTTCGCTACAGATATTGTCTGTAGATTGTATCCAGTGTTTAACAATGTCTAATGGCTGCCAGGGCCGTTTAAGTCGACCTTACCTTACCTTTTTTAATTTATGTAGATTATCTGCAGATTGTCTGTTGATTAAGTATTAATCAATATTAGTAGAAAGCAGTGTTTTTTTGTGGAACTAGAACTAACCTGTTGTTATTAGTAGTAATAATGACATTTATTAAACCATGGTCATGTTGATATTTGTGAAATGATATTTATTAACACATTTGAAATTCTTTATCATTGCACATCTTGAAAGAAAAGTTGACATTTTCTGGTGTATCACCTAATTGGTCTCATTTCATTTGCATTTGGCACCTTTGACTGCCCAAGTACATCTCTAAGTCTTTTATTATATATCTTATTGTCTTAGTTTGTGTTCAGTCACCAGAGTTGCAAGACAGGTTATCCTATATCTTTTTGTGGTCAAAATATAATCACAACTGTTGCTGTTCTGATCAGTATTTTAAAGTAAAAGTGTGTTTATGATGACGTTTATTTACAAATTTTTATAAACATGACTTTGCTGCTTAATTCTCAAAGGCAGCCACTTTGCATTAGAGCGGGAGGAATGGGTGATCGGATTTAGGTGATTTTGCGTACTGGTGCGTATGGCGAGGGGGTGGGTCTTGACAAAATGTGTACGTACGCAAAATAAATGTCTAATTATGACGTCCACATTAGCCTATTTATAACGCTGTATTATCCTATTGTCGTCCTCCTGTATTAATCCTATATAACAAAAGTAAATAGTAGCCTACGGCAAAATAAATGTCTTATAGATGACTTTAGCTAATTAACTTTTGTAAAGGAGGGGGTTAGAGAAGCTTGGTTGTACGTACACATGGGGAGGGGGTCCACAAAATGTATGAGGTGCAACAGGGAGGAAGGGGGTGTATGAAGATATAATTTTTTGCATATATAATATATGGATGGGCCCTATAGTGTTCATGTTCCTTTTCAGCATCAGTATCAAAAGAATCATTCACAAAGTATCACACTAAGATCCATGACTCTCTGAAAGGTCGCCTGGCTGCAGGTCATCTTGAGGGATTCTGCAAACTGCTTTCTTCAAAATTTGATTCGCAATTAGTGCAGCGCTGGGGTCAGAAGGGTAAGATCTTTGCCTTGCTTAAAATTATGGAAGAGTACCAGGTTAAGAGTTTTTGATTGTTGATTGACCAATCAGTTGTCTTTCTCGTCTGTAGACTAGTTGTGTTAAAGTTTAGGTCCTGGGTAACTCACCACTAGTCGGGTAAGGTAGCCCTCAGAGATATACTCTTGAGGTCTTGGGATTGTGAGATATTTTGACTGAAGCACTAATATGGCAACAATTGGACAACCAAAACTTCTTTTGAGAAAGGATTGGCTTGATGATGAATTGTCAGCTTCATAAAATGTGTTGTGGTTTAATCCCTGGATGCAAAGATGCAGTTCAAGCACATTAACGATCAGTGACCTGTGCCAGCTAATGTCTTGTGAGATTTATAAAGTTTTGCAATTATATTTTTCAGTTTTACATGTTTCATGTGTAGGTTGCTGCCCACGACACTGTTTTACATGAATTTGTATCATTTTTCTGTAACCAACAGTCTTCAGAGGCATGGTCTTTCAGGGATCTGTGAACTCGGAGTCAATCAAACTAACATTTCACCAGCATGGATCTATGGAAATTGGCATATTTTGTGCAAAAGACTTGGGTTTGAACCTTAACTTAAGTACAGTGGTAAAATGCTAATTCATTATGCATGTCCATGTATCTTGTTAGTTACGTAGCATTAAAATGCTTTGTCAAAGACACTAAACATGGCTTTCCAACAGTTCTAAAAAGGGTACAACTTACAAGGACAGAATATGACAACTGGTACAAACTGAAATACATTTATTTCTTGAAACTCAGTATATTAACACATTGGTCATTTAGCTGTGCATAATTTAAGATCTTAATCATAGTTCAAGAGGTCATTATAGGGCACAGTGTATGTGTTAGCTATGTCGTATCGGTATAGAAAAATCTGGAATTATTAGCGCATAGCTGAATGGTAAAATATTATACTTGTTTCCAGTCACTTGGTTGCTTCTTTATCATTTGACCCAGCTTCTAAAATCCTTGTTCTAAAATCTCTATTCTTGGTATTTTTGATTATCACACAAACATTTTGTAAACTCAATTTAGGGTTTGGTGATTTGAATTCTTTGATACGAAGTGTAATGTATGTTGCTGTTCTTGATAACATTATGGGAACTGATGTCCTTCCAACAAAAGATGAAGTAAGTTTTCATTGGTTTGTGCATTATATCAATTTCTCAGGTAATTGGTGTATTAGCATTTTGTGAACTTCCTAATTTTAAAGAACTGTGGAATACTTTTTAGTTGCAGCTCCTGTTTTGTAACTAATATGGACTATTACATATAAACAATCACACATTTTGGAAGTTGTTCTTCTGCTCGGGTGTTTGTCTTATGATTTTACCATTTCAGTGGGCTATTATTTAATTAAAGATTAAACTAACCCTATTTAAACAGGTTCATATTGAGTCTCCACAAAAAGGTTGAGGTACCATCATGCAGTGCCCCTTCAGGAAATCTACTCAAGGCCTATAGGTACTGTAAAGATATTCACTGATGCTTCGTTGTTTAGCATAACTTTAGAATTCCATGGATTCAGTCTTTGGGTTCGTGCCCCAGTGTATGCATTGAACTACAACAAAATGCTGTGCTTTGTTGTATGAACTTATTTTAATTATTGTTGCAGTGTTTTTAATAATTGTGTCTATTTGCTGTAATTTTCAGCAAGCTTTCAAGAAGCTTGAACAACAATTTATGATTTATGATGATCATTTTGAATATGGTGCAAAACTTCCAGAATGTTTTCTCTGGTAAGTTTTCTATGAAATTTTACCCACCAGAAAACAACAATAAACCTAAAGCCTTTGAACAATTGGAGAGCTACTTAAGAAAGTCCTGCCTCCAGTAGTTGAAACTGAAATATCTGGTTCAGCTCAACCTCTTAACTTTCCTAGTGCTAGTAATGTTCCTCTTTACATTCCCAGTGCTAGTAATTTGCCACCAGATTTCAGTTGTGAATCCAAACCTTTGGTTTTTCTGATATTATTCATGTCACCAGAGTTGTGGGTTCACCTGCCAAATATTAAAATCTTCTGTGAGCCCAAGTTAGAATGATCATGCCAAAAAGCTTTGCAGTGGAAGGAGCTTAAAAATGTGGAATTGAAGGTATTTGAGTGCATTTGAGCATAGTGTGACTTTGTCAAGAGATTTGAGCTTTTATCATTGCATTGATGATGAGGACACTGCCACTGACAAAATGACACTCTGTATGAGGTTCGTCCAATGATTGCCTGTCTAGTTCCTGAGTTTTGCAACCATTACATTCCAAGACAACAAATGTTGTTAGACAAAGGAATCATACCAACTTAAAGTCACCGTGCATTCAGGCAATATATTTGGAGTAGAAACTATGAAACGGGAAATCAGAATCTTTCTTGTATGTGTCAGTTACATACACAATACATGTTTAAAGTGGTGGTCAGTTCACACCAGAACTTGGAACTGCTCAAAATGTTGTAATATTTGTGTCGTGTGTCACCTGGCAGAAGTATCAACTATTCATGAATTGATCGAACAATTCTCCGGCTCTGTCAAGATTATTATTATCAATTATTATTAATTAACAACTTCTGTTGCACTCCTGTATTATATGACAGGCATCAACTGATGCTACACCAAAACCAAACTAATAAGATCAATATCCAGAAGATCAGAACACAGAGACAGGGAGGCAGCCTATGTTGGATAAGCTATTTGAAAAAGAAAAGGTAAGTCTTAAGTTGAGAACGAATTTGTTCTGATTCAGTCGTTTCATTTAGTTACTCCAACTGAGTCATATCATTCAGACTGTACTTTTCTCGAATGACACAAGCTAATGAACAGAATGAACAACTACAAGAACAGAGTTCCAAATTCTGGTCCTGCAACTTCTAGCCTTAGGTATCATCAGAGCAAGGCAATGTGAAGGATCCCTCATGCAATGAGAAATTGAGAATTGATGTAATGGTTGGATGCAGGACATCAAAGCACTCTCTGAGAAAAGATACAGGAATGAGGAGTCTGTGAACCTGTGCAAGATTTGTTGGCTGAAAGCAGTCTACAACAGGAGGTGAAGAACTAGGATGAAGAAATTTATCACATATCGAGTGACACAAATTTCAGACTTATACAATTATCTGCAAAGAAGATTAAGAATTTACTGGCAAGTTCTTGGGTAACCAAGAACACAGGAGAGGTAAAACTTGACTTTGCACTTTGCTACGTGTAATAACTAATTCAAAGCTATCCACAGTTTTTGATGATGCAGAACTTTTAGCAATTAAACTTGTTAAATATTCAGATTTAGCAGAATACACAAATTTGCACACAAGTTTGCACTGCTGCTTAAACTTAATGTGGTCAGAGGGAAGATGAGAATGGCGCCACCACCGCTCTCACTGACTTTTGCAATTCAGAAGTGGCAGAGCTGAACGAAGGCTCAGTATGCACTAAGCTACTTTCTTACTTCTAAAAGGAATTTGCATGGCAAAGATCTTAGTTAAAGTAAACTGAAATTGAATTGCCAGGTCATTAGCTGTTTGTGCTGGAGATAGCCATAATGAAGATGTAAATATACTTTTTTAGTTTATTTAAATCAATTTTATGCCAAGAGTCAAATCTAACAAAATTTTAGTTTGGAGGTGGATGAAATGGGAAGTTAAACTTTGAGAAAGTATGGTCTGAATGATATGACTCAACTGGAGTAACTAAATGAAGCGATTGAATCAGAACGAATTATAAGGCCATCCAGGGTTAGACATTGTTATGTGATGGAAAGGTATTGAGCTACTTTGTGTCAAGGAATGCAGAAGAACAATGACTAGCTACAGCAAGGGGAAATATGATGACAGTTTGCTGATGATGAATGTGCTTTCGTCTGGAACAGTGGGGAAGTTATGGTTATCCGTTAATTACACAACACTGGTGAGCAGTTGTGATAGAAAGGACTGGATGACAAGGCCTTGCCAGACCAAAACATTACACTTGGTCTCGTCATTTCATCATAATGTCTAATTCACTGAAGTACATTTTACACCACATAAAAAAAGAATGGAAATGATCGAAAACATTCTGTATTTTGACTTCCTTGCTTAGATATGCATCTCACTGGTTGGTGACATCTAAAGCAACTGTATTCGTCCCAGATCCCACTGTGACTTAACAGCTTTTGCCCTTAATGAAAATGTGCTATAAGAATAAAATTTTGCCATTGATGTCATCTGATCATGCTCTTGAAAAGAAGTCCATGATTAATAATACTTTAAATGTGTACTTATAGAGAATCTTGCAAAAGCTTCTGAGTCATCTGATCCTATGCAGACTCATTTCTCTTTGGACCTTTGACTCTTTGGGGCTTAGCCCCCAAACTTAAAATCATGAAGCCACCGCTTTTTGTGACACAATGATCTGTGTATGTGACTGCAATTTGCACTGTCTACAGTTTCTGTTGTATAGTGCATACTGGCTGTATAGGCAGCAACAAAAAATAGCTGATTTTAAATGGGTGCTAGAGTTATCATTGTTTTCACTGCTGAAATAAATTTTTTGGCAGGAGATGGGCAAAGTCTAAAGTTTGGCTTCTTCAGCAGTTTCGTGATGTCTTGGAAAAGATACAAGTTACTGATGGCAAACAGGTAAAATTAATTATTAATGACTCAATTGGTGTTAATACAGCCAAGGCGACTGCTGTTGGCTCATTTGATAAATTAGTTCATCAGCTGCTGAATTTGTTTGATAATTCTCTTATGGTTAGATGTTTGCCATGTCCAAGTCAATGTTCTGGAGTTCTTTCTGAAGCCTGCTTTGGATTGCATGTGCTTTTGGATAGCTTTTTGGTTAGTGTGTGGAGATATACCACTGAAGCTCAACTGGCATTTTTAATTAGTCAACTTGTAATAGACTGGTTCCCATTTGGATATTGTCAGCCACAGACTTGTGGCTGGAAATCTTCGATTAAGTGGTGCTTTGGAAAGGCAGGGTCTTTGGAATGGCATCAACCATCCATCACAGGGGGTTCCGCAACCAACTGGCTGGCCACTGATGAATGCATGTCCTGCACGTGCATGGTGGCTTGAGATATGTTCAGATGCCGCATTTTCAACCATCTGCTCAGAGAGTGCTGGTCGGTGAATCTAACCGTGCGCTACAAATGCATCAGGAACTCTGAATGTAAATAACATTTTAGGGTCATCTGCTGTCAGAAATATTTCGTCTTTTAAGTCGTATTTGTCTGACCACAATTCCATTATTCATCTAGTTTTTCCATCATTAGCTCTCTTCCATTTACTTTTTTTTTCAGTTTTTGCCCTTGGAAAGTGCTCATTGACATTTCTATGTGGTGATACCCAGCGCAGATAGCTAGTAGCCTTGCTGTTCAGCTAACTGGGACTCTTTCTGTAATCCTGGATAATCATATTCTAACTAAAACTAAGAGGGTTGCAGCAGACAGTTCCCAGCCCAGGTACAGCTCAGATATTGCTGCCTGCAGGAGGCTGGTCAGCCGGCCTGATAGGCGCAGGCAGAATTCTCACGTGCCTTCTTAACTTCCCAGATTTAGGCACCACTATCAAATTGTTCATAAGCTTGCATCAGCAGCCAAATCCATGTTCTTGTCTCTAAAAACTGTTGCTTAGCTTTTTCCAGCCAGGAACTCTGGATGGCATTTTCTCAACATGGAATACGAAATTGAGGTTTTTGTCTTCTTAAAGTGTTTTGATGTCAAAATGTTTGATGCACGTATACATATGCATACATGCTTACTCTGCCATTGCTCTTTGACTGATATGAAAATCACTTATACTAACTGATATTTTTCAATATTGACTAATCTTATTAAGCTAAGGGAAAAAGAACATTGTCACACTGAAAAGTAAAGTACTTTTAAAGACATTGTATGAAAAGCAAAGGGCCAAGCTAGGATTGCTGATTGCAATGCCATTTTCCAGTCGTGCAGACAGACATGTAACAATACGTACAAAAGATTAATAAAGGAAGCACCAGCAGTGGAATATCATTGTCTACATGAAAGTATTCCATTTGTATTATTTTCTGATTTGTCATCGCAGTCAGTTCTTCAAAGTGTATTGGCTGTTGTTGACTCGGAAAGTGCTGCCAATTATGCACTTCTGTTGATGTGGGCTAGTCTTTCAAATGCCATACCTGTAAGTCTTTCTGCTCATCAAATGCACCAACTTTATCTTAGATTTCCTTGAGCATCTTTTTAATGGATTATTTAACTAAGATAATTCTTAAAGAAGTTCTTTTTGTGAATAATTAAGATCTTTTTCCATTGTTTAATCAAGTTAAGATATTGTTTGCATTAACCTGTATTTAGGTTGCTGATGTGAGTTTCAGAACATAATTTTTCATTTATTGTATTTAGGTTGCTAATATGAGTTTGTTAAAATAATTTTTCCACTGATTCATCAACATGCTTAAGCATGCGCTTTTATTGGAAGTTTCCACAGCATAACATGGATGAGTCATTGGGTTGTTGACTTGTTCTTTGATTGGCTGGTGGGCATACTGCTCTTAGACTGACTGACAGCAGGGATTCTAGATGTTTTAAATATATGCGGTTTTGATTCGTAGGTGTTTGCACGCATTGACTGATGTCAGCAGTGACTGAGGCATCTGGTCCTGTCTGCTGATGTGGCAGCAAAAATGCCTACAAACAGCGGTCACAAATGTATTGTTAATGAGAGCGCAAAAAGATGTTATAGTGATTTTCTGTCATGTGCTTCATTAACAGTTTGAGTTACAAGTATCACTGATGGATTTGTGCATGTGAAAAACTTCATGTTGGCAACTGAAGTACTGTTGTCATTGAATTATTCATTTAATTATTACATGTAAGAAAATCAAAGACTGGGTGTCTTTTCTTGAGTTAACACTATGGTAGAAATCAGTCAAGTCTACGGTTCGAAGCCCGATCAATTCAAAACTGTGGAAGGTCATTGAAAGAGTTGATTGAAATATAGACTTGGTTTTCACTGGAAATTTGTCAAGACCTATGATAAATAGAGCTAATAGATTTTTGGAGTTATAAATATACTAGATCTGAGCAATGCATCCTAGGACAATTCCTATTGTAGATTACATTCTGGACAGTGGCTTACATTCTGTCATCTGAGACAATTCTTGCAGGGATTAAGCTGGAAGTGGATCAAGTCCTAGGACAAAAGAAATCAGGTAATACAAATGGACTGTTTATCTGAAACTCAGCTGCTTGTGAAGTCCCAACTTGTGAGCTGTTGAATATGTGGAAGAATTTCAGTCCTCTTCATTGAAGTGTCATTATGATTAGTTTATTAACTGATTTTCAGTGTCGACATTCAGTTGTTTACTCTTTTAAAAATCTTTTTTTTTAAATCTGGAGCATTCTTTTATGCAAAAGAAAGTTCTTGCACATTTAGTTTGGAGCAGTTTTCTGAGTCTCTTTTGCTAGCCTTCTTTCATTGCCACTTTTGCATCAAAGATATTAATTAGTGAATATGGTAGTGAAACTGTTTACGTGCTACCCTTAAGTGTCATTCCCTTCTACCCAAGTAATATTCAAAGTAAGAAAGTTTCATACCATTGAGTCTTGTTTAAGATGCAGTATTGCAGATCCATTGGTTGAATGGAGTCAGGTGTCCATACTTGCCAAATTTGACATCTGTGTAGCTTATGCCAGTGCAAATCATAGCATTCTTCTACAGCACTTTGCAACAGAGATCATTCTCTATTGTGTTCCAACTCATATCTGTATGTTTGAAGTGCTGCAGTAGTTTATTGTTCCTCAGTTTGACATGTCCTTGGCATCACTGATTTTTCCACAGAGTTCCTTTTAAGACCTCTGCTTCTATATGCTGTTCACAACAGACAGGGGTAAGCTGTGTGCTTTCTTTCTTGGAAGTTAGCAGCTTACCATCAAGCTGATGTGCAGGCTGAGATGCATAATCTTAAAACAGGTGTCTGCTAATTTTGTTCTTGAAAAATCAAGAAAAAAACAGACAAACGTTTTACAAGATAGTCATGTTGGGTGCTAAACATGTCACTGATGCCACCTATCATGTGTATTGCTAAACATGTCACTGATGCCACCTATCATGTGTATTGCAAGTACTGTCCAAGCATGTCTGCTGAAAGCAAACAATCAGTGCTGCTAAAATATAAACTGGGTTTGTAGTAGAATTTGTACCTACCTAACGAGCACATTTATTGTCTCCTAAATAAACCTTATTAGACACCAGTGTCATGTTGCATGGATACAACATCGTGGTACCAGTTAAACCACGTCTTAGCTGTAGCCTTAATGCCAAACTTTCAGATGTAATAGTTTTCTTTTATAACAAAATTATGAGACGCTTGGACATTTTGTATGTTGAAAGCAATGGGTGTCAGGCTTAAGTTATTCAACCTAGACATAGCGTCTGGTAATCAGTCAACATCAAGTGTCTGCTTATTTGTAGCCAGCAGTGTCTGTTAAGAGCTGATACTTAAGTTTCCACATTTAGGCTACACCTTTTGTCTATTACATGTTTGTGCAGGCCTGTTAATATTGCAGTATTGTATCACCATCACCAATACATTTCTCATTATTGCACCATGTAATGCAGTGATTATTAATTTTATGTATTGCTTGTGTATTGCAAGTACTTTTTAGCTCTTAAAAATCAATATCGATGGCAATACTGTTTACCTGCTAAGTTTAGTTTCTCATCCAACAGCTGCAGTGACAATTGGTGAATCAGTTTTGCTAGGAGAATGTTATTTTTTCTTCTTAATGTGCTGCTGCATGCAATACTCTAGGCTAATCATACTAATGGGACATTTATTAGCCTGAAATACAAAAGAGGATTCCTGATTAAAATGAAACAAAATTAAAGAAAGTAGAGCATCTTTGTTATACATTGCTTTTAATTCTAATTTATACCCTTGTTTTCTGAGTTGAATGTTATTTTTTTGGAAGGAGAAGTTGTGAAGCAGTCAGACCTTGATAAAATGCCTGCAGTCAAGCGTTGTGTTCTAGAAACAATTCGTTTGCATTCTCCTGGTGCCATTGTTCGTAGAGTCACTAAGAACCTGTCCATCAGGGTAAGGGCTTTTTCTTTACATAGTTTTGATCTTTGTAAGTTTTATTTAATGCTGTAAGTTTTTCAAGCCCTAGAAAGCAGTTACATGGTAAAATGATCACTTCATATCAATGGTTAAATAACAAGCTAAAGGCTTTGTTCTTCTTGTAATCTTTTTAGCTTGCACGCAGGTAGGAGTAGCAAAATGTCAAGCCTGCTGATTATAAAATTTATAATTGTTGTCTGCTGTTATATGCTTTAAATGCTTGTTTGCTGACTTTTTGTAGTCATTCGTCATTCCAGAAGGGGATCTCCTGATGTTATCTCCCTATTGGGCTCACCGCAATCCCAGGCTTTTCCCAAAGCCAGAAACTTTTGATCCGGTCAGAGATATTTTCATTCAAAATTGTCTTATCTCAGTCTACATTAATTTCAGTTTCAACAGTTATCATTGTATAGTGGAGGCATAAGTAATGTGATGAACTTCTTTTTTGATACTCCAACTCCCTCTGAGTGACGTGCAGAGCAGGGCCCACGTGCCAGGATGCCACCAAAGACTTCTGCTTCCCAAGGAAATGAGGCAACCAATGGCCAATGGGTTGGGGTTCATCTTAGCTTTGTAGAGTTTGACCTGCACATCTTGTGACCCAGTAGGGGAATTATTCTGGTAAAAGGGGAGGACATCTTTAGATTATTACTATGAATCACTTAGAACAAAACACACATACATTCAGAAGTAATGCTCTGTTGCACACTAAGTTACACGCTACAATCAAGCAGTACAAATCAATCGGTTAACTTTAGAAAAAAAGATACACTCTACTTGGCTTAAGGCTGGCCTGTGAAGAATGTAAATCTGTGCCTTATTCATGGAACAAGGGGTTGTAAACAGAATCAATGGATCTGTTGCCTCTCAAACGACACTTGAAGGACTGGCAGTCCCTTGAGCTCAAGTGAAATGGACTGCTACTTCCCTAGACGCTAGACCTATGTCCGTTCAAGATGGAAATGTCTAATTACCTTAGCTGCTTCACAAAGAGAGGGCTTCTATTAGGTCTGAAGACTGGTTAGCTTGCTCACCTTTGTTCGTTACTCGGATGGAGCCCCTTTTCCTGTCTATGTGAAGATGATAAAAAATGAAATGAAATGATGACCGTCCAGCCCAAAGAAGCCTCATCACCACACCTGAGCAGCCACCACCACCAGAAGATGCCACCAGGAGAAGCAACTCAATTCTTAGCCAGAAGAACTTGAGAGAGCAACTCCCATTGGGCCTTCCTTTTTCTGATATACAAGCCTGCTACTCTGATGCCCACTAGTGACCCCTTCCAGGGATGGTCTACCCAGCCAATGCTGTTTGGCCTTCACCACCACAAGAGCTGTAGGCAGACCTGAACCCAGCCAATCCTTCTTGGCCTTTGCAACGCTGAGAGCTGAAGGCAGGCTTGAATCAAGTCAGACAACCAACCAGCCCTCTGCCAGTCAGGTCATGCCATCTCAGTCTCTAAGCTCACAGGCGGCCTAAACCGGTTCCAGCCAGACTTCTCCTTCCACCCATCCTGCCCTAATTAATTTTTCTCAGCAAGTGGATCAGCTCTTATTCACATGCATTTTCATCATCAGATCTGTAATATCAGTATTTTTAGCAGCACTATAATTGAGACCCCCACTACTACCTAATAAACCTCCCTCCTCTCCAGTATATATCATTACTGCCTATACAAGTTGTTGGCAAGTCCTAAGATTAATTAAAAGTTGACATCTACTAAGAGTCTGTTTCCTCACAGTAATGATCACCATTACTTGATCACCATTACTTGATCACCATTACTTGATCACCATTACTTGATCACCATTACTTGATCACCATTACTTGATCACCATTACTTGATCACCATTACTTGTTGTGAGCTCATTTTCCAATGATAGAAATAAAGCAGCGATGTAGTTTGCTACTTCATTTATTACTGGTACCAAACTTAGTGCCAAACTTGATTGCAAATTAAACAATTAGTTATGACTGTATAGCAGTAGCCTTATTTATGTTCTTTTCTGTTGGTTTGAGCTCATTTTTTCAGTATGGAATTGAAGCAGCAATGTATGAAAATTACTCAGTTAACATTTGCTAATTGTCTGAACCTTATCTATCAAATGTGTGTGTGAAATGTCTTTGTGCAAAAGATTAATAACAGCTGATGTAGCTAAATAGTAATTGATTCTTTGTTTCCAATTACATTTAACTGTTTATAACAAACAAGTCAGGTTGAATCAGAATGGATGACTAGAAACTTCTTTTAGAAAATTCTTGATCGGTTATGATGACAGGATCGATGGAAGTCTGTAGATTTGGAGAAGAATATCTTCTTGGAGGGTTTCGTTGCATTTGGTGGTGGCCGATACCAATGCCCAGGAAGGTCAGTTTGTGTTTTTGTTGTCTTATGTATCACCACCAGTGCAAAAACTTTCATCAGTGATCAAGTAGTTGTGAGCCATAGCCTTGGTCAGTGTCTGTAGAGAGTGACCAGCTCGGGAGAGGTTCAGACCTGCACATTGTGGTGTAAGAGGACCACAGTCGGCCATTTATCTCTTTAAGGCACATCAGAAGCACACCAAATAACTACCTGCAAAAGTCCAGTAAAACGCAGATAACAACAGGAATCAAGCCATCAGAACCACACTGGTTCTGTGTGGCTCAAAGTTTGAGAAACTCTGATCTAATGTGAAGTGCCAGTCTGTGTACTGCACATTAATGCCTTCTTTATGTTAATTTGGTATCATTGGGGGCTCACTGCTACATGTTGACCAAATCAGTGTGTTAATGGAATGCCTGTGACCAGACTTTTAACTGTAGTTGAATGCCTTCCTACATAGCTGATGAAGAAATGCAGATACACAGTTACTTCAGTGTGACTGTTCCATCTATTAGTGAATTGACGGAGACTATTGCACTTTTGTTATTGAAACAGATGTTTAACCTGGGGATGAGTTTGGGGGTAATGTGTTTGCCTTTTCCATGATTGCAATCTCTCCACCTAAGTCTTGCTTCACAGGAGTTGTACAAGCCTTTTGAGCACTGACACCAGTTTCCTGGTCATTACAAAGCATGTGAACTGTCTAAAGTGATATTTGCACTTGTTGGTTGCAAATAAAGGCCACTTGCCTACTTACTTACTTAGTGCACATGCTTTGTGAACCAATGAATTATATGCTGGCTGAATTATCCTGCCACAGTTATGGAAGCACTCTCCAATTCATCATCAACTGTGCTATCCAAGTTGTTGCCAGTATACCAGAATACTTTCATACATCAGTATATCATGGAGTATAATGCACTTGCTTCTTCTTGTGGAACCAATAACATTCAAGATTCTCTTGCTGCGATGGGCCTCATTTGTGTGCACTGCCCCCAAACATATCAGTATCCAGTCGGCTGGCTTGGTGATAGTTGGACTCTGCTGTCTACTGGAGTATGCAGGTGCCACACTTCCAGACACTGACCCATGTCCATCCATCCATCGTGTATCTCCTGCATCAGACCACCTCTTGGAACATTCTTCCGCTCTGTAGACGTACTGATTCGTTTGATTCTGGTTAGCATATACTGTACATTAGATCAGTCAGACAGCCATGAGTATAGCACTTTACAGAGGTAATTGTATTCATAATCAAGAATTTATAAAGCGCCACTTTAAGATAAACTCGTCAGAGGCGCTCCCAGCCAGACAACCCAGAGAGGTCCTTAAAGGCGCTATACATCTTCATATATGCATGCATATATATAAATGCATGCCTAATACATACATTCATAGGTATGTACGCAATTTTCAAAATATTCTTATGTATAATGAAGCCTTTATGCTGTGGATTTTGTAAGCACAAGGGCTTTATGTATGTATAGTTTTGTGTCGCTGTAGATAGCTGAAGCCATCTGTTTATGAGAGAATGATGATCATAAAGTTATACTGATGCTGTGTGCGACTCTTGCAGGTGGTTTGGACTGATGGAAATTCATCTGTTTGCAGCTCTCTTGATTCACTCATATGACATTCAGCTTCTGCAGCCTGTTCCTAAACCGGTCTGTAAGATAAAAAATTTCACAATTTAATAAAGGATGCTTGAGAGCATGACTGAAAAACAGCTTAAATGGCAAAAAGAATTAAATACCAATTCTTGAAAAACTACTTTTGGTTACCTGGCCCAGCAGCAATAAGATACTTCTGATACTTCTGTCGGGACACCAGACCTGTGCAGGTCTTCAACAATGCCAAGGTCCAGGCCTGTCTTCAGTCAAACACTTTTGTTGTGACTGGACGTGCTGAAACAAAACAGAACTCTGGTATTTTGCCATTTTACTGTCACATCTACGTGGTGAGAGCTTGGCATCTACGCTCTGCAGTCTGTCATCTTTTGGCACCAGTGTCAAGGACGAACAAAAGAAAGTTGAGGTCAGTGAAGATGAAGTACTCATCGGTATCCAGTCATCAGTAGCCGTTCTGGTTGGTGAGATCGGACGATGAAGATCTATCGACACTTCTCTGAAGACCTTGATTTGTCATTGCCTTACCAACTCCCTGATTTTCTAGTCACTGATGGCATATAACATAGAAGTGTGGTAATGACATTTTCAGAGTAGTACAAATATACTGATCTACGGTACTTATAGGACGACCCTTTGCAATAACGGGTTGGGCTTCAGTGATAGAAGGTGTCCAAATATTGTCCAAACTCACACAAATGCTGAGAAAAGATAACTTCAGAACACCAATACAGAGATAGATATCGTGTGAAAGTACTAGAATTATTGCACAAACTCAGTGCCATATCAAACTTAACTTTCCATATGAAACAAGATTTATGACAACAACAAGCATGGTCATTGCCACTGGATGAGAATCTATTGAAGAGATGTAAAGGTAAATGAAACTGAAGCAAAATACTGTAGATCATGTTTCTAAATGGAAAACTCCAGTTATTGTTTCATGATATATGAGATTAAATTTACTTTAATTTTGTGCAAAAATCTCATAACGGCTTATGCACTATGAAATTGAAAATTGTTTTTGGGCCTACAACCATGTCTAAATCTGGTTAATGATTTATTTTGTTTTTCTGTTGATTTGGACAGAGTCTTCTTCATATAGTTGGAACACAACAGCCTTCCAGTTCGTTGAATGTATCATACCAAAGAAGATGTTACTGAAATATGAAATAATTATATTCGTAAATCTTAGCCAACAGCCACTGTATAGGTAATTATGATAATGATCTTGGGGTTGTTCTGGACCGGGAACTCTCCTTGACCGATCATGTTAACAGTGTCTCCCGCTCATGCTTCTACCACCTTCGTCAGCTTCGTACCATCCGCCGCTCCCTCTCCTTTCATGCCGTTACTACTCTAATTCATGCCCTTATCTGCACTAGGGTGGACTTTGGTAACGCTGTCTTTGCTGGACTCTCACTTGCCAATATTTCCAAGCTTCAATCTGTTCTCAATGCTTCTGCCCGTCTTATTGGAGGCGTCCTCAGGTATGGCCATATAACTTCCTTTATATGGGACACTCTACACTGGCTTCCCATTCAGCAGTGTATCCAGTTCAAGATCCTAACGCTTATGCGTAATTGTCTTGTTGGCTCTGCTCCATCATATCTTAGGGACTTCTGCATTTCGGTCTCCTTGGTTCCAGGCCGTAGCACTCTCCGGTCGGCCTCCCTTGGACTTCTGACCGTCCCTCGTATGCGCACTGCTACAGCTCAGTCTAGAAGCTTTGCCTATGTTGGACCCAATACCTGGAATCGCCTTTCCCGAGAGCTCCGGCTAGTATTCCTCAGTTTGTCTCTTCCGCAGTTTCGCAAGCGCCTGAAGTCTGTATTATTTGCCAGTGGTCGGGAGCGCTTCTGATGAGTCTATTCTTGAAGTGGCGCTTTATAAATGTCAGATTACAATTACAATTACAATGATTATGGTTGTGATAAACGGCAATGCTGAGAGGAGCATGCCACAGATGGTGATGATGATGATAATGGACTCCAATTTCTGAAGCATTCCAAACAGTGATATCTCTCCTTGATTCTATATTGATTTTACAAATGAACAAGTACATAATTTTATTAAAATTATTTGAGGTAAATGAGGTTTTTAATTAAGTTATACTATTATTGTTATTATCACAGTTTGTAATTAAACAGTTTTGCAAAAAATGCGTGTGCACGTATGTATGTATGTGTCTGGGTAATTGTATAGCACCTTTTTGAACCTCTCAGTTAACAATATAGCGTGATAGTATAGTGTAACTGACATTAGAGGTGTAAAAGAGTGACAACAGTTACAGTTAATAAGTAAGTAAGTAATTAAGTAAGTAGCCTATATTGGTATCTGACAAGTGCACAATTGTTACATTGTATAGGTTAATTATATACATATTTTCAACTAGGATATAATACAGGCAAATATAATAGATGGACACACAAAATTAAATATAACTAAGGATACATTGATTCACAAAACTACTTTCATACAGTTTAGATTTGATAATGGGTAACATGAAAGGGTGTTGTGTCTTGCAAAGAGGTGGCAAGAGCTGATGAAGGCTTCCAGTCTGCTTCAGCAACCAGGTCTTTTTGCAGTATAGTTCTTTCCACATATTTGCCATCTGTGAGCCTTTTTAAGAGCTGCATAAATGCTTGCAGCATCTTGAGAAGTAAGAAATCCAGCATAAGCCAGTAGTACAATGGCTAGATATGCTATGTGAGCTTTCAGTGTCTATATCTCTGCATCCAAATGTCCAGTCTTTATTGGAAAGTATTCAAGCTTGGTGAAGATATTACTTCATCTGATACTGTAGCGTAGCCGGTTCCAAGGATCTACAATCCACTGGCTGAAAAAGAATTTTTTAATGTCCAATCGCACCCTCTTACAACAAAGTTTCAGACTGTGTCCTCTTAGATGTCCAGTTACAGCCCTCTGGAAGAAGATTTGCGTCTGTATTCTCAAGTCCATATTATTGTAGTTTGTTTGCACGTGAGCGATGCTTGCAGAAGGTCTCTAATGGCAGTCTTGCACAGACATGTTGACACCAACCATCAGTAAAGCTACACGCATTTGAGTACTGTTGAAAGATATGATATTAGTGTCAGTTCAGTTAACTTGTTTGCAGGATTTATGACATTAAACTCGGCTATGTGATCCAACCTTCAAGCATTCCAACCATTTATTAAAGCAATTAAACCACTGGTGACATTTAAATGTTTTGCATCTTAGCTTGTTGGATCGTTCCTGTCATTTTTTCCTTCAATCAGTCCTGCCATCTTGTCGTCAGCCATCGTCAAGCTGAGGATTGGCTGTACCACAGACAATTTTGTGCCATCTGCTTCTGTCCCTTGTCTCCAGTAATAACTGATCCTGAAATCAGTTTATCCCAGTTGCCAGGGTTTCTCCTTCATTTTTCTGAGCTTGGTCTTTTTCAGTTTCACAAGATCTTTGGAAATCGGTTTCTTTCATTTTCCAGATTTTTGAGCTTATTTAGTTTTACCAACATTATTTTGGCCCTATTTTGCTTTTCAAGTTCTATAGGTAAACCTCAGCGAAACCAGTTTCGGGAGTCAATTCAATGGTGTCCTCCCAATAAAATGGGGAACAAAGAGAATGGAAGATAAATTATGCATGTATGTAGGCCTATGTATGTATTTATGTATATTTGTATGTATGTATGTATTAGGGTGGTCCACATATATGTGATAAAAAATAAAGTTTTTTTAATACTGGAAAGTGCGGAATGAGTCCGTCATATCAGATAATAAATTGAGTGCATTTTGATGTAAATTGAAGAATATTTAGAGCTTGCACAGGTCCTTAGAGACTGAATCTGTTATGTCATTTTTGGCATCCTTCACTTCCTTCAGCCATCTATGCTTATTTCTTCCTGGTGAACGGAAAGTCTAATTAATGTAAGTATGGACTGATTAAATTTTTTCACATAGCCCATACTCATAACCTTGTCAAGATTCGGGAAGACTGGTTTTCCTGGTGGCTCAAAGGGGTATGTAGCTGGAGAGGACAGAGTTCTCGTATGGAAAATGAAACTGAAAACCAGTAAAACAAAGTCTGAGAAAGCACGTCGTAAGAGATCAAAAACAGAGATAGAAGCTTTAGCTAACAGTAAAATTGGAGTTGAGCAGTAGCAGTAAGGACACAGGTGATGAAGACAATGATCCAGAGTGCTAGTGCATCAAAGAGAATGACAATGCAAAACTCGTCTAGTAAAAAGCTCAGCAACAATCCCTCTGTCACTGAGCAGGTGGCTACAGCTTTGGATCGTGCTAAAGTCACCGACAGTGAAGCACCACATCTGTTGGCTGCTACTGCGCAAGCTCTAGGTCATGAAATTTCAGAACTTGCCTATAAATTGTCGAAGTTCCATTCACTGAGCCAGGAAATTATATCGACAAACTTTTGCCAAGACCTTGAAACTTCAGTTGTCACCAGATTCTGCCTTGGTTTTCATTGAGGCTGAAAACTTGCTGGCTGGCTGGAGGAAGATGGATCGTCTGCATGTTTTTATTGTGTCTGTTACTGGAGCAGAGCAACTGCTTGGCATCTCAAAAATAACCCCAGCACTGAAAAAGCTGAAGGCCAGTGTTGTGATCTGACGTCATGATGACTGGAATCAGCGAAAGAAGGTCCAAAGGGTATGTGCTTTGACAAGACAGCCAGCAATACTGGTCACTGTACTTGAGTATGCCCTTTGATAGAAAAGCATTAGGCCAGAATCTACATCATCTGGCATGTTGTCACCATATGATTGAAATCAGCCAAAACTGCATTCACTGTCCTGAAAATTGCTGCCTCAACTGGTCCAGATATCGCCATATTTCATCATTTCAAAGACAACTGGCATAAGATTGACCAGAGTAGGTTTGAAATAGCAGCGGATCTGGCTGAGACTGCCGAGTTCAAGGAGCAAATTATTGCTTTTGCAAAACTTTGAAATCCATCATCCCAGAGATATTATAAACTCCTAAGAACTTCTGGAACTAGTAGGGCTTATTCATTTTTCTTGGTGGAGTACCATCTCAAAACATTCACTTCATAGCTCCTGGAGCCCTTTACTTGGCTCGGTGAATGGCAAGAATCATCTGTTCATTCAAGACGTGAAGGTTCCGATTCCAGTTCGGACTAAAGCCATTTGAAGAAAAGGATATTGTCCAGTTTCTTCTGTTCATTTGTGATGTTTACATCCAGGTATGGTTCCAGGCTTCCTCTACTGTCTCTGCACCTGCTACGTGTAGGCCTCCTACTCTCTCTGCGCATACTAATGATCTTCAGTTTCTTCGATAGTTGACTGAATACAGAAACTAAGAAATTCGTCAGGTCACTACTACAGCGTGCTGTCGTCATCTGTGGTACCTGAGTGAAGTCACAGTTGGGCTGCCTTTCTTCAATCCAAACAATAAGTTCACTGGAAAAAAACAAATGGTCAGCCACATACGTCAGCAGGGTGAATCCTAGCACCCTCTTCCGAGGCTTGACTGGACAGCGATCTGTTAATGTTATCAGCCCACGGAGTTCCTTTGTTACCACCACACAGTAAAGAAATGTTCAGATCTTGGAACTAAAGGATTCATTGGTCTCACCAGAAAGCTTGAAATAAAAAAGGCGTAAATCAATGGTCGCTTCTCTCTGTCTTATGAAAAAGGAGGAAGCGATCTCAGGCAAATACAAGAACTTTGTTCATTATTGGTTTTTACATTCTGTGACGAGTCACTCGCCGATTTCATGCAGGATGGCAGAATCGACGCAGGTTCACGTAGGAATGAACTATTTCTACTTTAGAATTTTCAGCTATGTTAAAATTTTTGGCAAAAATATTTAAAAAAGAGCAAAGAAGAGCTTTTTCCACCCAAATAACCTGGCTTCAAGCCATCCATAATGCTCGCTCATGCTGTCACCAAAACCCCGAAACACCATCACATAACTCCTGTTCTTAAATCACTTCACTGGCTTAAAATACGTGCACGAATCGAGTTCAAAGTCCTATCACTTACCTACAACACACTTCAATCCTCCCAACCCTCCTACCTTCGTCAGTTATTTATAATCCAACCACTCCGTTCAACCCTCTCCTCATCTATCCTAACACTTTCGCCCGCCCGTCACCTCATCCTTAAAATTTGGCACTCGCTCCATAGCCATAGCTGCCCCACCACTGGAATAAACTACCCCATAACTGCGGCATTTATCTGACCCATCGTACAAACTTACAGTACCTGTGCTCCACTGCTTGCAATTTTTGCATTGGCCTTTCATTCAAAACTGAAAACATTCCTCTTTCCCAGATCCTATCCTGACTCCCTTTCTTCCTCTTGTCCCTCTTTCCACTCTAATCCCAAACATCACCCAACGTAGCCGCCATGCTGTCTCGCTCCTTTGAATGAGCTGGTCCCCGTGAGGTGGCTTTCATTGGGCGCTGTAGATATCTCGGGATTACGATTACGATTCATCTGCTTGAGTTTTTACAGTTTCGATAGGTTTTCGTGGTACGAAGCATAAGCGTGTGATCAGTTAGAAAGTGTTGCAAATTTTGATAAAACTGAAATTTGATGAAAAATTATTAAAATGCATTGCACGAATACTTTAGTAAAGAAAACAGAAACGGAAACTACGATGGAAACTCGAGTAAAACAAGTTTCGGTTCCTTATTTGAAAAGATACCAACGACTATAGCTATAGACCAACGAGAAGTCTGTCAACAGTGTGTACCTTCGATTTCAACACCAGATATTCGCAAAAGTAGGGCCTATTATATAAACCTATCTAGTTTGCCTACATGGAAAGCAAGCATTAGGCCTTTAAGACGAATGAATCATGTTAGTTATACTGCTTTGTTACATGGGTAGTTAGTAAAATTCGATAAGTTTCGTCTTTGGACTCTTACTTAGGCCAACGTCAAGAAATAGCTTGTAACCTGTATATGTCATTACTGTATAGCGCTTTACAGAGCTATTCTGTCGTGGAAGCGCTATAAAGGAAGCCATGAAACTTGCGGCACTCTAAGGGTCAAGTGTTGAATCAGTGAATGTGGCTGTCAGAGGCAGAATTTTTCTGGTTTGCATTCTATCTGGCTGTGGCTGAGGACTGGATTAAATTCAAGATTAAAAATAGCACAGAATTTCGGACAAACGCTGAGTAGGATAAGCTAAAACATTCATAAAGGCCACAAGTTACTCCATCTGCAAATGTCATAAAGCCTAAGCTTCGGCTAACTTAGTACGAAAGACATTCATATCCAGTGGCGTATAGGGGTCCAGTAACTGGATGAGAATTCATGGTGTCTGAGACAGCGAGCGTCGAAAGTGTGAAGCCCTTAAAGATTGGGGTGCTGGGGACGTCGTAAACTCCCTCAGCGGGGTCTGGGGCGGATCCCCGGAAGTCACAAGCATTCTGAAGCATTTAGTATGAAATTGAGCGTATTTGAGCTACGTCTTTGTGCAGCTTTTTAGCCAGGAGATCCAGTACCTGGATGAAAATTGAGGGTGTCTGAGACAGCAAGCGCCGAAGACGTGAAGCCCCTAACGAATTGGAGATCTGGAAAGCGTTGTATGCTTCCCCGAGGGGTCCGAAGTGGAGTCTCAGAAGAACACGAATTTTGTAGAAAGAAAATCGGTTTGGAAAGTAATCTTTATTGTATAATACTCGTATCCACCGAAAAGCAACTGGCATCAGGGTGGAGATGGGGTTGTGGTGGTCCGAACCTAGAAGACTCAGGTACACCACTGTTTTTAACCGAATGACAACGAAGCGTAAACCATCTAAACTATAGGCCTGCTGAGTGAAACAGACGGTTTCTAATTATCTGAATTGACTATTACAAGTTTATGATACCAGAAAAAGATGCAACTAAATTTAACTGAGACTTGAAAGCATATATTGCCCTACAGGTTGGAAGAATCGTTGGTAAAAGTAAGCCTCCATCGACGCATGAACGCTGAACAAGCTATCTTCGTCTGATATGAGATGGAAAGGCGGCCTGTACGTCAACTGGACGTGGTTCGTCATCTGGCTATCGCTATACGCGGTCTATGATCTTAAGGCGCGCCATCTATCGTGCGACGATTCCAGCGCCCTGATCACTGCCTACCCCACCCATCCACCCATCCAGTCCGCCGTCCGAAGGCTGATCGGTGCTTGGCAGATGAAAGATGCCCTGCTCACAGAAGACGCGCGTCCGCTGGGCCGAGGGTCCCGGGCAACGATAAAACACGTCCCTCAACAGATGGCGCCATTCTCAGTGGCAGACGTGATCGACGCAGAAGACGACGACGATATGAATTTAGAAATCATGGCAATTCGATAACTGCTCGAAGCGAAGGATGGCAGCGGGTGACGGAGGGAGGCAAGGAGGCAGGAACAGGGTGTCTGCATATACAACGACGACGACGACGACGACGACTTAGGGCCTAACTAATCAGCCAATGGCTTTGCGACGCGTCTGGCCCTCCGAGGGCTAAATGCAGTAGCATCAACATCGACGGATTTCGCCAAGACATTAAACTGCAGTCGTTTCTTGTCTGATTGACGCCTACAGGTCAAGATCGATATAATCACGCACCCTTAGCTAATCAGGCTTCGCATCCAGCCGCCAGTAACTCTGTAGGACCTTCTGAAGACGCTACGTGGCTGAATCGGCCTATAGGACATGTTGTCATTGTAGTGCAGCCCAGTGTTGACTGCAACATGGTTTAAGAAACAGACTTCTAACCCTTTTAAAATTTCAGACCCATGATTGACCGATTGACCTTAAATTTGATGCGGTGATTATGTTGTTGCAAACTCTACACGGAGAAAGTTTAGTAGCGATCAGGTTTCTGATGGCACTCTCAGCGAAACTCAACATATGCACACACTATGCCTTTTTAGTTAGTTTTATACTTTTTACTTCTCAGGTTCGTCTACAGTTTGAACGCCTCGACTGTTTTTGCACACTGTGGCTCATTCGACGCTGATTGATGTAGGGATTTGCCTTTTCACTTTTTAGAGCCGTTTCCATTAAAACGCAAAATATAAAAGTGCAAAATTCTGTCACTTATCTACAGTTTTGGGCCGATTTTCAAAATATTTGCACCGAAGGAGCCAACATCCAGTATGCCCATAAACATTTAATGGGACCCACGTGTCTGATTTTGCTTCAACTTTGTTAACAGAATCAATAATCCGAAATGTAATATTGCTCAATTTACTGTTCATCTTAAATGGAATAACCTGCCGCTTGACTCTGAGTTCTCTGTGAAATACCACCTGTCACATACTTTGAAGTCCTGTCTCTTCTTAATCACACTGTCCCCAAATCCTCTCTAATGGACTTCATAGCTACGTGACTCGTTGCCTCTTGTTCTGATGTTTTCTCTCGTCTGATCGCACACTCGGCCATCTTGTCTTTTGCTGAAGGCATGTTTTAAAATTTAATCAGCATTAGTTACGCCTTTACTTAATAACCTGATCTAGACACCAACAGTCTCTCAAATTTTAGATCCATCTTCAACTTCAATAAGATTTTTGAACATCTCTTTCTTACACGAATTAAGACATACGTTACTTCATCTCCTAACTTCAGTCCTTACCAATCGCCTTGCCATGAAGGCTACTCAACTGAAACTGCTCTTGTTTTCACAATGGACAACACAGTCTCATTTTTCGATACTGGAATGGCGTGCCTCTCAGTATGCTGCTTTGGACACTGTTGGCCACCAACCTTTCATTTAGAAATCTAACTTGCTTATGTCTCGTTCTGTCCCTCCAGTAAAATCACCAACATCTTTTAAGGTTATGACGGCTACTTTGAACTCGGGCAACAAACACATTTATTAAAAGATTTTCACCGAATTGTAGACTTTTAGGAGGTATAATTTCTTCTCTGACCAACCTGATTATAACTGGCGACTTTGCTATTCATGTGGGTACGAATGATCATATATATATATATATGTATATATATATATATTTGCTTTTATGGGAGAAATGGCGGAAGTCGGTCGAAACCGATGTGGCAGTTTGGTTTAAGCAGAGTTGCGTGAGATGTCATAATGTAAGTAGCCCCTTACGAGGTATGATAGATTGAGGTTAGCATCAACTCAAAACGTCAGATACCCTTCTACTATGCAATAAATAAGCCATGATCCTAACCCTAACCCTAATTCTGTGAAGCGAGGAAATTATGATCCAGCAAACATGAATTTGAAGTGCATTTTATTGACTGTGCAGTTGACGAATGAAGTGTGACGTATTGCTGCACCTATTTCGAAGCACTTTCAGCCCTACGATGCACTAGAATGGTAGGCATGTGACGCTAGTGTATCGTTTGTCTCGACAGGTGGCAGGGCTGTCGTTGCAGGTGTCAAATCTGGCATCAAACGAAAGACGATTAATGTCGGATGAAGGGCGACTTAGAAGGTCGTGCTGTCAGTCAGACGCAGCGCCTCCATATACACCTGCGGACCATCCACGGCCTCCTCCTCCTCCTCTGTCTCTAAGACCGAACGAACGAGAGTAAACCCGTTAAACCGATCAACGCAAAAACCCTGCACATGCATAGAAAACGGAGAGCGAAAGATCCGCTGTAAGATATAGACATCTGTCTCTGTCAGTTTCTTTGTTTCTGTTCTTGTGCTTGACTCATATTCAGTGTCCTGTTGTCCTTCTGGTAGGCCTATGTCTGTCTGTCCATCTTTCTGTGTGTCTGTCTGTCGGTCTGTTTCAAAATTCATTTGATGTCTGCTTCAATGGGAATAATGTTTCTGGTGGGTTCTGGATTGTTTAAATAAGCGGAGAGCATATTAGAAGCAAAGTTACAGGCTTTAGAGATATGCAGCGACTTTAAAGAAAACTTTATGTAACTAAAACATGGATCTCGACTGCTTCCTTTGAGTGAGTTGTGAGTTTGGATGCGGGTTTACTTGGAAGCTATCATCGACTGATACATTTTATCTTAGAGTGATTGTGCTACAGTATATATGTCTCCAGATTAGATTAGTCTGATTAGTATAATGTGTGAATTCTGGTTAAAATTTACTTCATTCTATCCATAGAACTATCGAATAATTCTCCACAGAGAAGAAAGATTTAAAGATTTTCGCAAATTATTTTCGTAATGTGCGGCACGCGGTGAATGCATATGGAAGCGAATGGATGCACAAAAGATGACGAACGAGTCGAACGTTCACGTCTCGAGTGCCATTAAATTTGAAGAAATGTAAAGTTAAGCTGGGTAAATACGTTCACCAAATTGGAACTGTGTAACATAAGTTTGCTTACTATTGCAAATCCGAAACAGTTGCTTGGAAGTGTCCAAAAAGACGGTTAGAACCGATGAATTAATCGAAGCTTGGGTGGGCGACTGTGTTGTACACAGGGGTTGGTTTATCATCGTCTAAGTACACACCTAACATCGACCGTATATAGAACAAATGCTCGCAGTTCAGTTGTCTACGCTAACTGATAACGCCGAAATGTTTAGATAAAGAAATCAGTCACTGGGTTGTTTGAAAACATGATACAACCGTACTGTGCGAAAATAGAGGAGCTATGTAAAGACATTTTCGAGTTAAAGATGCAGAGGTTCATTCCCGCCTAAATAACCTTATGTTTACGGAATTCCACGAGCCTCATTTGTTGTTGTTACATCTGGACTGCACTCAGATACTGTATCTAATTGTTATGAAAGACATTACCGCATTTAGAAACTCTTTATCAAGTCCTGTAGCGATAGACTTAGCATCGCTGTTACCCCGAATGATATCATCGCGCATCGGGTTCACCCGAGGTAGAAACGACAAATATCGGCCCATTACCGTGAGATTCACATCGCGCTGTATCAGGGAAGATGTCTACAGCGCACGCAGAAAGCTTAGAGCCTTGCACTCTGGAAATGACGCCGAAGTCCCAATCTTCGTCAAAGAACATCTGACGAAGACAAAGGCGCAGATCTTCGCAGAGACTAGTCAGCTTCTGACGTAAAAGAAAATCAGTGGCACTTGGACGTCTGGAGGATATGTTTATGGCAGAAGAGCTTCATCAGTCGGTGAGAAACCAATGCGTTTTGGAGGAGCTTCACAAGCTCCAAAACGCCTTTGGAATAACTCTTACAGAAAATCTATGGCATTTCTTACTCATACTTGTAATATTGTAATTAAATGCCTTTCCTCGTTTCCTCCTGATGCTATGAACTGTTCTTTCATACTTGTTTTTACTGCTTAAAATTAAGCTTATCTGTTAGCATGTGTAAATGTTTATGTTCTGTAGTATGGTCTTGGTGCCACCTGTCATGCCACTGTCTGTCCTAGCAGTCACCGAAACACGGCTTAATTCTGACACAGAAGATGCAGTGACTATTCCCTGGTCCAGCTTTATCCACAGACCTAGAGGTGGAGATGTTGGATTTTTATAAGGGAAGACGTGGCTTTTGAACAGGTTGAGACCATCTGGTCAAGCGTTAAAAATAACACATTTGAATGGATGTTGGCAAAATTGTATCAAACGAATGGAAAGGATATCGTGATAGGCACAGTGCATTTTAGTACTTTCGTGTCCCATCAACTGTTACCTACTTACTTACCTACCTATGGAGGCCTACAAGAGTAACTGCTTCAGCTGCCATATTATTTGACAACATCTTAATACAGACTGCAAATTTCCATAAAAACCTGTTGCTGGAATGAATGATTGATTGATGCGCGTTAGCAGATGCAGAGAACTATGACGAGTGAAGAAACAGGCTTGAAAATAATATGACAATTTTAATTTTATTGCGGTCGAGAAATTTGAGGCAGGAATGATCAAGACATTTGACGAAATACTGTATGAAGAACTTGGTGAGTTAGTGCAGCTTGTAGATGCGTGTGCCGCTTCCAAGCATCTAGTGTGGAATGTGATCGCGGCATCGGCCTTTTGAATAGAACAAAATGTGTTACCAAATTCAGGTTGACCACCTGCGGACTGTCTGATATGAATCAGTTGACCACATGGGAACTGTCTGATATGAATCAGTTGACCACATGGGAACTGTCTGATATGAATCAGTTGACCACATGGGAACTGTCTGATATGAATCAGTTGTACTCAAGCAATAAAGCCTGACATGTACCTGTACGCTTGTTGACAATCGCACAAAGACAAATGAGAGACATTCTGGTATGAGTTTAACTTGTCCATAGTCTCCCGCTCATGCTTTTACCACCTTCATCAGCTTCGTACCATCCGCCGCTCCCTTTCCTTTCATGCCGTTGCTACTCTAATTCACGCCCTTATCTGCACCAGGGTGGACTTTAGTAACGCTAACTTTGCTGGACTCTCACTTGCCAATATTTCCAAGCTTCAGTCTGTTCTCAATGCTGCTGCCGTCTTATTGGAGGCGTCCTCAGGTATGGCCATATAACTTCCTTTATGAACTGGCTCCCCATTCAGCAGAGTATCCAGTTCAAGATCCTAACCCTTATGCGTAATTGTCAAGTTGGCTTCCCTTGGACTCCTGACTGTCCCTCGTATGCGCACTGCTACAGCGCAGTCTAGAAGCTTTGCCTATGTTGGACCTAATAGCCGGAATCGCCTTTCCCGAGAGCTGCGGCTCGAGTTCCTCAGTCTCTTCCTTCCGCAGTTTCGCAAGCGCCTGAAGTCTGTCTTATTTGATATTGGTCTCACTGGTCCGGGTCGGGAGCGCCTCTGATGAGTCTATTTTTGAAGTTGAGCTTTATAAATGTTAGATTACAGTTACAATTATTTTCTGCTTATGCATCACCATTTTATAGCCTTTGGGTTCAATCTTGCACGGACTAGATTGCAGGTCGCTACCCACGCGGTAGACAAATATCCACATGGTGACAAAAATAGAGGGAATATTTGTACGATGCCTCGAAAATGTAAATGCAAATGATCGTGTTTTTCAGTAGCCACCGCTTGGCCTCGACCAAACCGACACCGGTATTCAGAAAACTGTAAAATACTGAAAACCTAAGATAAAAACCGAAAAACGACGACGGTATACGCAGAATGCAAGTAGGCCTACCAAAATGGCCGCAATATAAAGATCATCGATGCTTGCTGAGGCCACGGAAACAATCGCACCCAGTTTCAAACCTGACTTCATAATATATAGGCCTGTCTACCTGACTGCTTAAATATCAAGAATAAATAAGCAAGTAGAGGCCTAATATATTTGATAGCTATTACAAGTGAAAAGCGTGCTGAAATATTTCAAATGTTTCATAATTTCATTTATTATTCTTATTATTTCTTCTAATTTATTTTTTTTTATTTACTCTTATTATTGTTTAGCACGAGGTAGAATAATGCCTCAGAAATGAGGAAGTTGCGTTATGCTGCAGAAATAACGTCGTCGCCAAGATGTTTCAACTGGAAAAGTGCTTCTGAAGGCATTGTGGCGTTGAGAACAGAGGGAAAGACGCTGTCGGTCGGTCGGTCGGTCGGTCGGTCGGTCGGTCGGTCGGTCGGTCGGTCGGTCGGTCGGTCGGTCGGTCGGTCGGTCGGTCGGTCGGTCGGTCGGTCGGTCGGTCGGTCGGTCGGTCGGTCGGTCGGTCGGTCGGTCGGTCGGTCGGTCGGTCGGTCGGTCGGTCGGTCGGTCGGTCGGTCGGTCGGTCGGTCGGTCGGTCGGTCGGTCGGTCGGTCGGTCGGTCGGTCGGTCGGTCGGTCGGTCGGTCGGTCGGTCGGTCGGTCGGTCGGTCGGTCGGTTTAACTGATACCGAACCGATATTATGGGTCTAGTGTAGGAATATAAAACTTAAAATCTACAGCCATCATTATATTCTTACGATTCTTTGCTTTTGCTCCGCATTCAACCTCTTTCAGCTTACCATATGTCTCCCACCCCGTAATTCCCTCATCTGAACACGTATAATAGTTAAGGCAGATGCCATTAGTTACACGTAATAGGTCAGCGCTGCCTATGTATGCACGGCTTCTTTGAACTCCCCATTCCAGCGAAAGTTCTTCGGGTTAAACCCTGACATGCAGCCACTTGCTTCCTATTATGTAGCAGTGGCGTAACGACTGTTTAACAGACCCTGCAGCCTCATTACTCGGCCATCGCAGCGTCGACGTCTCTATGAAATACGAAGCACGAAATCTATGAGTTTACTACCTGCAGTCAAGGGCTATTTTAAAAGTAAAACAAGTGTGTCTTTCAAAGATCAGCATTAGATAATATTAGGTCTAATTCTGATTTTAGGGACTGCAACCAACACTGGATCACACGAAAAAAAATTTCGCCTGCTACTAGGCATATGTTATGTGTACTACACTAAATCGAATCTACTGATTCCAAATCTGAAGTCAGATTTTGTGTAGCACGTCAGGATCTTAAGATATGCAGCATACATGCTAATAATTATGCAAACTCTTTACAGAACTAGTATTTCCTTATAACTGTGTAATTATGCAAACTCAGAGTATTCATAACAAGAAACAAAATGTTATTTTTTATAACTTGAAATTAAAATATGTTTTAAAATGTAATATAAATATATGTATGTTACTCAGATGAAAGCATACATTTCGAAATTTTGTCTCTAGCTTAACTCTATACGAGTTCAAAAGTGCTTTAGAGACTTGCTCTTGCGCTTGTGAGTGGCCGCTATTGCCCGCTGCAGAAACCAGCAGTAATCGCCCATCATGTTGGAATTGCAGTGGCCCTGATATCTTGCTTCAAAGGTGGAGATGTCTTGATGGAATCTCTCTCCATGCTCATCGCTTACATCACCCAAGTTTGGTGGGGAAAAATCCAGATGGGCATGTAAGAAATGTATTTTTAGTGACATCCGACAGCCGAGTTGCTTATATGCTGTTAGCGAGTTCAGCATAGTTCTAAGCTCGGTGATTCCCAAGGAAGTTTTGCACCACCAGCGTACATGCATCCCAAGCGGCAAATTCCAGTGGGTTGAGCTTGGTTCTAAATACAGTATCACGCATTAGTTCGCGGATTTCTGGCCCAATAAAAATGCCAGCCTTCAGCTTAGCATCAGTTTTGACGGCTCCAAATTTATCTCTCAGATACTGGAAGCCTTGTCCAGTACGATCCACTGCCACTACGAAATTCCTCATGAGGCCCAGTTTAATGTGAAGTGGTAGTAAGTACACTTTCAATGGATCAACCAATGGTTCGTGTTGCACGTTGTGCCGACCAACAATGTGCTCAGATCTAGGAGGCCACAGTTTCACTTTGTAATGGTTGCTGTCATCACGACTGTTCCACAAGCACAAAAAGCACATCTGTTTTGTGTACCCCAGCTGTAGGCCTAGAATAAGTGCTACCACTTTGAGGTCCGCACAGATGTTCCATTTGTGGTCTGAGTAGTTGATCACTTTCAAAATGAGTTTCATCGAATCATATGTCTCTTTGAGGCCTACAGCGTGGGCTATAGGAACAGACGGCTTTTCGTTACCATTGTGCACCAACACAGCTTTCAAGCAGACATGAGGTGCCCAACTTTTATCCTGGTCTCCGATTTGACATCCAAAATAATACTTGTAAGCAATCATCACTCTCTTAGTTAACTTCTTGCGCTGGTCACAAAGAGTATATTTACCACAAACATAGCAAAAATTGTCTGGATGGTTAACACAGCCTCGCCTATTCATTTCAAAATTAAATCTCACACACTAGCTACAGCTATATAAGAAAACTTTACCTTCGTTCTACGCAATCTCGCCTTATATACTGGTATTGATGCTGACGTCAGCTCGCTGACATGCCCAATCATGTCTAGCGGCTGCTGCAGGCTTGCTGTTAGGAATATTTCAGGCGACACTTGCAGGCATGCACGTATCACTGGCAGCAATCGTGGAGACACATACAACAGAATGTACAGACATAACCAAAAACGAGTCCTTACGTCATTACTTGAATGCATGCATAACTTAAAATCTAGAAAATCTAGAAATGCTGGGCAGATTCTGACTTCATATTTGGAATCAGCACATTTGAATCAATATAAGGCACATGTATTACTTTCAGTAGCAAAATCGTTGTGATCCAGTGCAATAAATGCAGCCACCAAACAATGAAATTATGGATCAGAGCATCAACAGAAGTTATTATAAAAAATTTTAAATAATGACATTTATCAAAAGTTAAAGAAACCGTAAAATTTATCGATATACAAAAAAGTAAGTCGAGCCTTCCGCAGTCCTTCACAGTCCAACGTAGAGCTTTTACTTCTAATTTTTAATTCTATGCAATTATAAAACTAAAATAGGCCTGTTAGGTTAATTTTTGGCAATTTATAGCGAGAGAGTCATTTTACATTATACCCAGTAGTTTCCAATGTTTAACGACATCTTACGACATCAAAGGCCGTTGACTTTTATTGGAAAAAGTTCTGTACAGTTTCACTGTTTTGTTCTAGCTTCAGTCAAGCTAACACGCCATTATGCAAGTGCTCGTAAATTAGCGATAGGTCTAAGTTGTGTTTCAAAAGGGTGTTCTTGGGTAATGGATTAAAAAACCATGTTCGGGGATAATAATTATGATGATCGCGTTTTCTTGTAATGTACGACTTTGTACAAGAGAAATTCTGTAAAAAGACCTGGCAGTGTTCAGACTTTTCCAGTTTGACATTTTATTATCGCCTGCGATCGAAAGACTCCGCTGTCGGCGTCTAGAATTATTTCAGTTATTTTTGTATCTGCATTTCTTTTGCAAGATGGCGGGAGTCAAAAGGCGATGATTTTGCAGTTGTTTGCCTACTGATCGCTGGTGTCAGGTGATGCTGACTGACAGCAGAGTCTTCTTCTCTTCAGTCGAATGTCGTCATTCGCCGCTGTCGCTCTTGACCGACGCGTCTATGTGTGTGGCCGTGCATGCAGGTAGGCGTCGATTTCGCCCTAGTCCTCGGATTCGATCCCTAGTCCTGTCTGTCCATCGACTGACATTATCTTCGCTTCCGACCTCCTGAAGGCCAGATACAGCGTTTTATGTATACTGCCGGCAGCAAGCAGAGACAACCTCCTCTGCTGCCGCCCTTCCCCTTCCCTCGTCCCGTCCTCTCCTCGTGCGGCCTCCTTCGACCGTCGATCCGCCTGCATCAAAGGCTCCGTCGTCGTCGTCGTCGTCATCGATCGAGACAACGGCGCCACCGCCGCCGCCGCCGTCGTCGTCAAATTGATCTCGGGCAGCGAGAGCCAATCTCGCGTCAGTGACGACTTAATTCTTTGAACACCTGTCCAAGTTCCCAAAGTTTCACTCCAGCGGCCCAAGGCGCCAGCTCAGCCGCTGTCTGCCCTGGCAGCAGCTGAGCCGGCGGCAGCCGCTTATCTCGTGTCCTTTCATCGTTAACCAATGCCTTAGGAAGGAGGGGAATGCGATGGGGAGAAAGATGAGGCGGAGGAGAAGGAGGAGGCAGAGGAGGGACTAAAGAGGAGGAGGAGGAGGAGCATAAGAGGCGGAGGAGAGGGAGAAGCGCGTGACGAATGTACTGATCAGCTTACGCCGCTCAAGAAGAAGTGCAAACAGAAACACCGCCTTAACATCAGCACCACCAACGACAGCACCAAAGGCGGCACTAGCATCGGCAGCAGCAGCAGCAGCAGCCGACGATCTAAAGTAGCATCTCGCGCCGGCCGATGGCTTCCAAACAGATTAACTTCTGGCGCACTCCAATCAAAGTCCCTGTGTCCTCTAGAAATAAACGGTCAACTATTCCGATGACACACCCGAAGACCGCTTCAAGACAGACCGAAGACGAAAGAAGACACGACTCTTGAGATCATTTCAAGGATTTCGATTTTCCTGTTTCTTTTGATGGTTCGAAAAGGTAGAAGTCATCTGTAGCTGGACGGTTCCTCTGCGAAAATCATCTGACAGTCGTCAACAACAGTTCTGCGTGATCATATCAGCTGGCGAACGGATATCAGCTGGTCTGACTGAAATGAAGAAGATTCTTCCCGAGACGAGACGCGGTAGGTTCTTCTGATCACAACAGTCACCAACACACGACCACCACAAACTAAGTGCTATAGACGACTATAGACAGGGGCTAATTGGATTAAGTCTCTATCATTTATACTAATCTATTCAAGTCTAGTCGAATCTGCTCAAATCTATGGCGCTGTTTTCATGACATATAATGCATCGTTGAAGCATCATTTCGACAAAATTAGTTGGGGCTGTAGGGAGGTCAAAGAGACCAAAAGGCACGATTAATAATCCCAATATACTATACTATGCTATTTTATATACTAGTCTTTATTATTCTTTGTTATTCAATACTATACCATACTATGCTATGTGGTATATATGTTATGCAATACTATGCTCTAGTATGCCTACTACAGACACTGTTTACTATAGCAATACTGTACTGTAATATACGATGTTCTGCTATGCTAGACTATCGTTTACAACACTATGATATACACAACACAACCTTTGAACGGGAAACGAACCGTAGAGTTATTCTAATAATGAAAATTTATTAATCAAGTTTAATCCAAACTAAAGTATTTGAGTTCAGTAATCACAGATATAATTTACCTGTATTTTAACTATATTTTATGTTGGAAATCTTTTGCTCAGTGCAATTAATTCTGTCTCAGAAAACGTATAATCTGGTTTTCCTCTTCACCATTTTGCAAGGAATTTTTTTACAAATGACGTCGCAGTGATATTTTTAAGAGGAGATATTCATAATTTAAAATATAGTTGCTATTGTAGTCACGATTAAAACAGTCTTAGTTTTACCGAAAATTTTAAATATTTAGATAACTACTTTAGCAGCAACGTATGGGTTCGTTTTTCGTTCACATTGTATGCTATGTTACACTAAAGGTATCCTTTACTGAATTGCACTATACTATATTATACTATACTATACTATACAATACTATACTATACTATAATATACTATACTATGCTATACTGTGCTATACTATACTACACTATGCTATACTATACTATACCATACTATACTATACTATATTATACTATACTATACCATACTATATCATACCATACCATACTATCGAATACTATACCATACTATACTTAACTATCCTATACTATACTGTCGAATATTATACTAAACTATACCATACCATACTTAACTATACTATACTATCCTATCCTATACTATACTATGCCATACCATACTATATTATACTATACTTTGCTTCACCATACTATGCTATATTATATTTATATTCCGTCCTTCCCGTCTTTTATAATATTATTTGGCCGACGAAGTCTTCCATGTTTCATAATCTGAGCAAAAGAGAAGTGGCTTCAGTTCAGGGTCCGATTAGAACGGTCACTAATTAGGCGAAGATCCAATTCTGGGTCGAGGTCCAAAGACCAGCATCCACAATGAAAATTTAACTGCAAGATTTTGAATGTTATCGGAGGATCTGTCGCAAGGGGTCTGCAGGGGAGCGGCACTAGTTCTTCCCCCGCCAATTGCGCAAATTCATAGGACAATACAAATATAATAAATCTGAATATTATTCTACTGATTTTTGCAGAAAGTTGAACTGCAGACTTTTTGGCATTTTGAAATGAAATAATATTGAACTGTATGCAGATGAATGATTCAAATAATGACTACTGTTGCACTGTATTGTAATTTGCTAAATATATATATATATATAACTGAATATAATGCTATTACTATTCATATACAAGCCAACAGACCAAGCACAGCGTGACAAAATGCAGAACAGACTGTTAAGTATGATCATTGTTGACAGGTCGTGATAACGCTGTAGTCGTATTGCATCGCTGTTTGTATACTTTCAGCCTGAAAGATGCTGCGCCAAGCTATAGGTCTCCGTGTAGTCCAGTCGTTTTATGCGGTTCACCAAACGAAAGTCAGTCGATGTAAACTGGGTTGTGCAGTTAAAACAGTTAACAATTATTTCTCCATTACATCACTCTTTTTTAACTGTTCAGACAGATTTCGTTGATCTTCTTCGACGATCTCTCGTAGCTGTCATTAATTGGACATCGAACCATCGACTCGTCCGATTCGTAGCGTAAAGACAAACAGTCTGTGATTTCTGTAATTATAATTAACGAACAGTTCAATCACAACAGTTTCTAAACGCACAAATCTATCAGCGACATTTGTAACTCAAGCTTTCAACTTAGCACACAGCAGACCAGAGCTACAAATCTTTGCGCTATGTACAATGCATTTGCGTCCGTTTATACAGGCCCTTTCCCACAAAGACAGCAGACCAGTACAAATTGGCTTTGACAGGTCCTTGCGCTATTGAGCAATTGTGGGCTTTCCAAAACCTGCTCACTCATCACAGCGTAGGCTTGGCGTTTTTCCCGCGCGAGCTCCCATGTGGTAAAATGCGCGTCGGCCAGAATCACTGCTGACGTCAACTCGCCTGCTTGCAGGGCGCCGCTAGCCAATCACACCATTCCCACCACACGTCCATAGCGTGCCAGCCAGGACGTGATCTTTGCGTGCACAACTAAATTTATAACCCGATGACTCGTGGAAATTTCTCATACAAACGCTCGCTTAAAGCTTGCTGATTAAACAGCGCAGTATTACGTTCACAGCCTTAGAAATGCTATTGCATAATTGTATATTTAAAGAATTCTACTGCACACTTACCAGTTCCTATTGCGCAAATCCTATTGCACACTTTATAAACATACCACAGGCAAGCTGGTTAATGGGCGGATAATCCGTTAGGAAGCTGCTACTGTTGTACTTTACGCTAGGCATTAGGAAGTTGACAGAGTCAGAGGTTCGTTGAGCTGTAGAAAACGGTCTTTAGTTTTAGTTTGCTACCACATGTACAAAGAAGAAAAGAAGAAGACTAATTGCTAAGGTAATTCCGAGATTCAGCTATGGCTTTCTTAGCCTCAGCAACATGAGGGCAGTTTGTCAGTCCTCTGCCTCTCCGCATGATCTTCTCACCGACAACATACGGTGAATGTATTCGTTTTATACTCGAATTCGCTAATGGAAGAGACATCTAGTAATATCCTTTCCAGGCGGGGATCTGAATCCACGACCTCTGCGATGACAGCCCCGACGAGAATCTTAACCAATAGTCTGGACTACGGCGCTTTCAGTTCTGCTATATAGGCGACGAATTAATGCAATACAGGTCGGCTATCAGAACAATTGCTATCTGTAAGGATTAGAACGCTTAGAGAAGAGGAACAACTGCCTCAACGAGTTTTTCCACCAGAGCAAGAGCAAATTATAAAACGCACATTTACGTAAATGAACGTACTGTTGTATAGAGAGGTACAATCGCTGCTTATAATTCTTACCTTTCAATAAGACCAATTCACTTTCCAGAAAAGCAGGGTATATAGGGAGCCCTAAACGCTCCACTGTTCTTCAAATGTTCTGCTCTGAGGCAGATCCAGGAATTCAACCACATCATCCTTCTCTGTTCTGTGCTTTTCTTGAACTTCTTCGTAGTTCCGTCTGATTCCTTTATCCATCATCCAGTCCATCTGTCGACTCGACCATATTCTAGTGTATTCGAAGTCACTTTGCCTTCGAATCCGCTTTTCGGGCCACTTCCCGGTTGTGCCTTGGATTATACAATAATCAGACCATGCACTTTCATCGTTGACGCCTGGTTGTGGGTCCCACTAACGAACACAGATAATTCGCCCGTAACTCGTTTGGACATTGCTGATCAGAAAATCTCGGATTCTTTTCTGCAAGGGCGATCAAGTGTCTTCAGAACAGCACCGCCTATCCAGTGCTGGGCCCCATATGCGCATTTTCCTCTAACAACAATGACTTGAGGGGTCATTCGAATGCAGGGCGCTCATCTGACGAACATGGGAGGACGTTGGCTAGTCAGCGTAACTGTCGCCTCGGTGTAATCCTCGATTCTTGACACAGTTCGGACCAGAGACTCCTGTAACAGAGAGAGAAATAGAGAGAGAGAGAGAATCAGAGAGACAGAGAGAGACAGAGAAAGAGAAAGAGAAAGAGAGAGACGAGAAAGAGAAAGAGAGACGAGAAAGAGAGAAAGAGAGAAAGATAGAGTGACATGGAGAGAGGGAGAGAGAAACAGACAGAGACAGAGACAGAGACAGGGACGGAGAGAGTTGAGAAACACAAGATGCATAGGCCTAATGCTGATCGAGACTGCCATAGGCTGACATTTAAGACCACAACATCTTCGCATCCCTGATGAACTTTTATTATGATGCACTCATATTTAAATTGACATCTCTATCAGCAACAACTAAACAACAACCTCACACACATGCTTCCTAATTAAGCCCACCGTGACGCATGGGCATCAGTGCGACGGAGATCACGTATTTCACTGTCATCGATATAATATGTTGAGTCCTTGTAATTGTAATTCTAGGCTACACTGCCAATGCCTGTTCTGTGGTCCTGTAAAATGTCCCCCATTCTTCTTACCTTCGGATAGCACAAAGTTATGATGTGCATATATTAACAAGCAGACTTAAAACAAGCTTCATTTTTGAGCTGTTCATACAAGTTTCCTTATTGTAGGCCCTATAGGGCGATGCCATTTGTATAACGTCTATGAGACGTCTCAAAAGCGCTTTGTTGAATTCTATGAAGTTTCGCATAAATTGTTCCGTTATGCCTATTCGCTTACAAAAATCGACTTACAGTCGCATGCATTAAATAAGCCTGAATGATATGATTTTGCAAACAATCAGCATTCAATCCTGTGGAACTGCATTTGTTCCAGAGCGATTGAAAATTCAAAAGAGTAGCCTCTAATAAATTACTTACAATCGGCTTCTACTGTTTCATGGAACGATATGACATAAGTGAAGGATGCTTATTCAGCTACTCTGGTGTAAGTGATATCTTTCGCTTATATCCATGACTTAATATGACAATTTATTGACAGTTGTTCCAAAAGATTGCTTCCGTATCGGCCTGTGTATAGGTGAATGAGTGTTACTGAGGAAAATAGAGTCGAGTGGCATGTGCTTTGAGTGTTCTGGATCTAGTGGAGATAGGCCGAGACAGCGGCGGCGGCGGTGGCAGTGGAGTCTTGGTTTGCGTTGGCTTTCGTTCTGCCGTGGCTGAGGCCCGGCGGCTTTTCTTCTAACTGTCGGTCGTGGCTTTAGTCGTGCTCTTAAATACGGTGCCTGGCTTTGTCGTGATGACGCTTGATGCTTCTTATCAACCTAAAAACGCTTCTCGCAACTGTCAAACTCTATTCCTTATTTAGAACGATATTGTGCTGTGCTTGTTTGTCGGCAATTATTGCAAAGAGACACTAGGCGAGGGATTAGTGTTCCTCTGTTGCTCCTATTTCTCCCCCTTCTGATCTCCCTTTCGATTCTTCTGCAAATCTTCGACCTCCTTTTCTTCTCCTCCCTCCTCTCCTCCTTTTCTCCTGATTTCATCGATTGATATTTTTCTCTGAAGATGTCCCGTGAGCCCAGGAAGACGAGAGGCCATCAGCTGAACCAATGGAGTCCGACCTCAGAGCGAACGGACATATTTACGCCTGTAGCAGTTAACCCAAAGCCAACAGTGCGGGTAACAGACGTAGTTATAGGCGCCAGTCGCAGAAGGATACACCTTTGACATAACTTGCTCGCAAGTTTATGAGCGACCGTGTGGCTATGCTCTAATGTCCACTGTTTCAAAATTTAGCGCCTATAGAAAGAGTTGGCTGATTTTGGAACAACAGGAATAAATTAGCCTTCGGTAGAACGCGCTTTGAGCTTTTGCTGTTAGAGATGGCTATCTTCAACTGACAAATGCTCACGAAACAAATCATTATGTCGGTTTTCAATCATTATTAATACCAGAACAAATCACAAACTGCTCAGAACATCTGGTATATATATCTGTTTAACAATGCCTTTTAAATGCATTATAAACAAGGACAGATCCAGAAGGTAAAGTAGGCGTGTGATATGGGTGGGGTACGCCATCCCCTGCAAAATGGTTTCGGCGAGGATACACGCAAAAATTGTAAAGTAAAACCGCTATAATAATAATGTTATAAGAAATAAAAGAGGAAAAATATGAAACCTAAAGCGAAAAAGTTGCAAAAAATCTTAGTAAAGAATAGGAATTAGAGAAAAGTGTCAAAGAAATCTAAAAAAGGTGAAAGCTAAAAAAGAAATTTTTGGCGACTTGAAAACGTGAATTGGCTTCAAAAAGTCTTTAGAACTAAAAAGGTCATTAGATATTTTGGCGACTTCATACCATGAAATCGCCTTTCAATACCCGAACCGTGGTAAAGTTTGACCCACCCCGTCAACTTTGGGATCAGCCAGTGGCCTGAAATTCAGTGAAACATGATTAGCGTATGTGACATATCTAAGCTATGGACTTAAGAAGTTAAGATAAGAGGAAAATGTTCCTTGAGCTCATTCCGACGGAATAATTGGGATTTTCAATAGAAGATTGATTGCTACAGACAGAAGAACGATCTAATACAAGAGGAAGCACGATGCACTTGAATCGTGGTACGAGAGCCAGTGGTTATCTTTGACTGTCTGGCTCGGGACAGAACCAATAAAGTCTCTGGTGTATTGCAGAGATGGAGAAGGCAAGGGACCATCACAGCATTCCTTGCAGATCGACTCAGTGTATTTCTAAGTTTCTGTAGTCCAGTGTTAGGCCAACAGAGTAATTTGCACTTTGTCAAAGGCTTCATGCCCACTGTTGCAAGACAATTCCTACAGTTTAACAACATATTTTTACCGTTTACACTTTTGATGTGCTATACTGACGACATAAGTCAAGTTCTATGGCCGTTTATCCATAAAAGGAGATCCTCAGTGAAATGTTTTCATTTAAACTAAGAATTATAATTTAAAAGAGTCGAAATTTTTTTTACTATTCAGCAGCAGAATATTGTCCCCCTCCCCCCAGTAAGGCGCCGCTCGGCCTATGTAGGGCTGATCGATGTCCCTTTCCACGCGTCTAAGCAGATCATCAGATGACCATTGGGCCCAACCCAGCTGCCATGGTTGCCCGTCTTAAGCAAAATCGCACCATTTCATCTCCATTGGTGGGAAGTTACCGCAAAGCTGCTGAAAAGAGCGAAGAGTGAAGAAGGAGTCACCACTTTATGATGGCAACGCATCACTTGGCACCCGCCAGCACGCCTGCCCTCGAGACGCCGCCCAGTTGGGTTGGACAAGTCATCTAGGGGCATAACATCTATTATGGCATGGATGGAAGAATGGGTTGCAGTGAATATATGTACTTATGTATGTATGCACGTATGTATGTGTGTATGAATGTATGTATGAATGTATGTATGCATGAATGTATGTGTATGTATATATTTATGCATGTGGTGTATGTATGTATGTGTGTATGTATTGTATGTATGTATGTATGTATATATGTATGTATATATATGTGTATGTATGTATGCATGCATGCACGTATGTGTATGTGTGTATGTATGTTTGTATGTATGTATGTATGCATGTATGTATGTGTATGTGTGTATGTATGTATGTGCATGTGTGTATGTTTGTATGTATGTATAAAGGCCTATGTATCTGAACACTTTTATAGCGCTATCTAAGAACCTCACAAGGGCTCTGAGGTGCGGCTGTCTAACAGATCGAAAGAGGTGCTTCTTAAGATGAGCTGAAAATGTCTGTTGAGCTGTGGGTGATAGTGAAGCTTTAAGTTTAGTGGAAGACTGTGCCATGAGGACAGTCCAACGCAACGGAAGAACGAGTCTGAATCGTTTATGGTAGCGAGGAAACCAACATGTCCCCATGTGCTGCAGAACTGCAGACTCGCACGATTTGTAGCATAACGTTAACTTGAGAAAAGACACAGGATCTTTGATTTTTTGTATATATATACACATATAATTAGGAAAACGAACAGCCCAATCACAACAGTACTTCAGATGTTGAATAGGCATTTCTAAAACAACGGAATCTATCAACTGCATTTATAACTCAAATTATCAACTGAGCACACGATAGACTACAGCTACAAATCTTTTCGCGCTTTCTTTGCGATGCATTTGCAGCTGCGTTTTATCGTCTTTTCCCGCTACGGCAGTTCGAAGCATGACGGATTGACAGTTCGAAAGATGGTCGAAATTATACTTGGAGGAGGGAGTTGCAACAGTCAATAAACGCAACTTAGACGAGGGCTTTAGCCAGAGACTCTTGCAAAAACCTCTGTTAATGTTGTGAACGGTAGAGTTGCAAACCAAATGACTATGTTAATTGAATTAATAAGTCACTTAGATAGTGAAGAGAAAAACTGCATTACATGGTAAAATTGTCCAAAATATACGAATCTGCTGAAAATAAATCCACATAGATAAGCATGAAGTCCTAATATTAGTGAAGCAATAAAGTCACTCGTAACAACAAAAATAACAGCGGACAACAATTCTTGCTGTAGACCCAACATGCTTGCTCTCTTCAGTAAGCTGTGATACAGTCAGGTTAAGGTGTTGCAACAAAGTGACGTGTATAGTGTGTGTGGTTGTTGTTTAACGACGCTTTGTTCTAACGAAGATGGTTAGCGTCGCCTTCCTCCTTTATCCAGGCTTGGGACTGGCACCACCAGTGGCGGAGTTGACGATGTATACAGTATATCGCAGGCGCGATATTTATGAAGGAAGAAATCGCGGATGAGTTAGAAGTATGGGGAGGGGTGCCTGACGAGGAGTTCTTTGACTGTGGCGTCTGTCTGTCTGTCTGTCTGTTTGTCTGCAGAGGATCGTCTGCTTGACATCGCCTGTCGCGTCTGTGGAGACAAGAGTTCCGGGAAACACTACGGGATCTACAGCTGCGACGGTCAGACATCACAGTTTCCTAATCATAGCTCGTCGTTCATAGCCAAGTTATTTTTATTTTATTTTATTTTATTTATGTTATTTTATGTAATTTTAATCAGAAATTTGTATAGCGCTGCTTTAAGAGAAACTAATCAGAGCTGCTTGCTACCATAGCCTAAATGATGTTAAAGTTCATTAAAAACAAAAAGTTTATCAACAGGCAAACAATGCTCAGATAACTAGAAGAGTAGTTATCTAGAGTAGTAGTCGGCACTAGGTTCAGAGTTCTAGGACCTCATGGCATCGAGGATAAAGAACGACGATAGGAAATGTGGTCCTCCGCCGCAGCCTCTGCCGAAGGCACACGGTTGCCTCACCGTCCAGCAGCGCATTACAAATGGAAGAAGAAGACGCAGCAACCGGATGCATCTCTCGAAGCAGAAGATCTCTGCAGGACAGGCATTCACCGACGACCAGTAGGATGGACTGCCGTCGTCGATGAATATGGAGCAATTCATTTGCTCAATATTCACTTTCAACCGAGAAATAACATACCAAAACTCACTACGAATATATCAATCTACCCTGTTTCTAGAAAAGGTTGTTTTATTTACCCTTCAACCCCATTAATACGTCTATATTTTCCAATATTTTCATCAGTTGACTCATTAAGTAAGTTGGATGTATTATTACTTTGGACAGTTAATGTTATCCAAGCAAGGGAGAGCAAACGGAGTCTACTTCGCCAGCAGTAATTTAGATAAGATTACACCAATTGTAATTGTAATTAATGTAATTAGCAACTTCAGTAGTGCCGATGACTAATGCACAAGGCATCAATCGATGGCGCACCAAATCAAGCCGCAGTCAGGTAAATATCCAAAAAGTCAGTCCACTGAAACAGAGAGGCAGCCTGTGAGACCAAAATGACACAAGAGACAAAGCAGAACGAACAGGTGGTGGCAGAGACAAAGCAGAATGAACAGATGGTGGCAGAGACAAAGCAGAACGAACAGATGGTGGCAGAGACAAAGCAGAACGAACAGATGGTGGCAGAGACAAAGCAGAACGAACAGATGGTGGCAGAGACAAAGCAGAACGAACAGGTGGTGGCAGAGACAAAGCAGAACGAACAGATGGTGGCAGAGACAAAGCAGAACGAACAGATGGTGGCAGAGACAAAGCAGAACGAACAGATGGTGGCAGAGACAAAGCAGAACGAACAGATGGTGGCAGAGACAAAGCAGAACGAACAGATGGTGGCAGAGACAAAGCAGAACGAACAGATGGTGGCAGAGACAAAGCAGAACGAACAGGTGGTGGCAGAGACAAAGCAGAACGAACAGATGGTGGCAGAGACAAAGCAGAACGAACAGATGGTGGCAGAGACAAAGCAGAACGAACAGATGGTGGCAGAGACAAAGCAGAACGAACAGATGGTGGCAGAGACAAAGCAGAACGAACAGATGGTGGCAGAGACAAAGCAGAACGAACAGATGGTGGCAGAGACAAAGCAGAAAGAACAGATGGTGGCAGAGACAAAGCAGAACGAACAGATGGTGGCAGAGACAAAGCAGAAAGAACAGATGGTGGCAGAGACAAAGCAGAACGAACAGATGGTGGCAGAGACAAAGCAGAAAGAAAAAGATGGCGGCAGAGACAAAGCAGAACGAACAGGTGGTGGCAGAGACAAAGCAGAAAGAAAAAGATGGCGGCAGAGACAAAGCAGAACGAACAGGTGGTGGCAGAGACAAAGCAGAAAGAAAAAGATGGTGGCAGAGACAAAGCAGAACGAACAGGTGGTGGCAGAGACAAAGCAGAACGAACAGATGGTGGCAGAGACAAAGCAGAAAGAACAGATGGTGGCAGAGACAAAGCAGAACGAACAGATGGTGGCAGAGACAAAGCAGAAAGAAAAAGATGGCGGCAGAGACAAAGCAGAACGAACAGGTGGTGGCAGAGACAAAGCAGAAAGAAAAAGATGGTGGCAGAGACAAAGCAGAACGAACAGATGGTGGCAGAGAGCTTCGAAATTTAGGTTCAACAACCGAAAAAGTTCGTCCACCAAGAATGGTTATAGTTTTTGGCACAACTAGAAGTAGACGATCAGTGACCAGAATAATGGTAGGCCTGGGAAATGAGGACTGATTTGAAGTTTTGTGGTTGGCCAGAGTTTAATATTTTATGAGCTTCAAACCCCAATTTGAAACAAATCCTTTGCTGAATTGAAAGCCAGTGTAAAGATTTAGGCACAGGAGTTACTTGTTATAGCATATAAGGCCAATGTTTTCCACGACAGTGTATGTCCCCTTCCATTTAAAAAGACACAATTTTTAAGAACATCAATAGTCTTGTAGTAGTCGTCGTCACCAACGCAGTTTAAGTTGAAAGGCTGTATAAACAGCGTAATTACTGTGGCAGTTACCACGCAAAGTCAAGTGAAGGTTCAGAACAATGGTTAATTTTTGTAATAGTTCAACTAACATTGTTCAGTTTATTTATATTCCAAATCGTTCATCGCTGGTGAAGAACGCAAGAATTTAAAATTTCTTAGTAAATTATAACGTGGATTATGAAATCGCGGAATTACAAAGGGTCAGATCTGGCTCTGTTAATATGCGTCTGTTGTCACTGTGATGTCAGGTTGTTCAGGGTTCTTTAAGCGCAGCGTGCATAAGAACCGCGTCTACACGTGCAAAGCGCAGGGCGCCGCACGAGGCCAGTGTTCCGTTGACCGAACGCATCGCAACCAGTGCAGGGCCTGTCGTCTCAACAAATGCCTCCAGGTCGACATGAACAAAGATGGTACGCTTAACACATCGTCTTCTTCATTTACAGTTCCACGCTCGCTCTTCTCCTACTTTTCCTCCTCTTCTTACGTCTCCTCTTCGTATTCCTCCTCCTCTTCTTACTCCTAATCTTCTTCTCCTTCTCTTCTTGCTCCTCACTCACCTATCCATATTCGTCCTGATAGCTAGTTTACAATTTGATCGTAATTAAAGAAGATTCATAAAACACGGCTTTTAATTTCAGCTTCTTTGTCTCACTTATCTCTAATTTAGTCGACTTTGTTACTATCCGCACGTTTGTCCGTCCGTCCGTCCGTCCGTCCGTCCGTCCGTCCGTCCGTCCGTCCGTCCGTCCGTCCGTCCGTCCGTCCGTCCGTCCGTCCGTCCGTCCTTCCGTCTGTCTGTCTGTCTGTTCAGTAAAATACACATTTTCAATTCCTTGCCTCAGATGGTTCGTTGATCCGCCTACTGCTGTTTCTGCAGTTGCTGTGGCTGTAATTATGCTGCTGCAGGTATACGCCTACCTGGTTACAGCTGAGGTGTTCTTCTACGAGCACCATCCTTTGACAGCAGCGGCAGCGGCAGCAGCAGCAGCAGCTAAGTCTGTTCTTCTTGTTGCCCTCGATGTCTCAATCGATCGTCGTCGCTCGGCCGATCAAAAGCCGTGTGAACGAACAAGATGTCATGATGTTATGCATCGTTCGAGCGCAGTCTTTGCTCGCTTTGTCTGCCCCGCTGTCTCTATCTGTCTGTCCCTTCGTGCCATCGCATCCCTTCGTCCGTCCGTCCGTCCGACCATCATCATAAACGACGACGGTGAACGGACTTGAGAACCGGTAACTAATGGACAATTGACCGCTAATGGCGACTAAGAAGACGGCGCTCAGCGCTGACCAGACGCCGAGTTCACATGCCCCTCCTCTCTGCCTCCCTGTCGTCTACCTCGTCCGTCCCTTGGTCTCCGTTTCCCCATCTCTCCATTCAGCTCTCTGATTCAAACGCTGCACGTCGGCTCTTCGTTTGTCAAGTAATGTTCTAGGCAATAATTTACCTGCAATTCACCTGTTGACTGTGACGACATAAAAACGCACCTTTGCAATCTCCTCTTAAATGGACGCATATTCTATGGCGGCAGCAGACGACGACGACGCAGCTACATCAACACCAGACGAATATATCGGAGCATGATTTTTCCAATTATGATTCAGCAGGTTTTAAGCGCTTTTCGATTGGAAGTTTCCTACGAGTCGTCGGGGGTTTACTTGTTTGTGATTGGCTGGCAGCGCCATACCTGCAGACAAGCTTACATCAGCAGTGATTCTTGCCGAAGCGCACTGTATCACATGGGAGCGCGAGTAAAAACGTCAGGTCTACATTGTGATGAATCAGCTAGTTTTTTTAATTCCACGGTTGCGCAATGCGGAGAATCATGTCTAAGCTTGTCTGCTGACTTGGCGGGAAACAACCTATATGTAAAGCGATTACAGGTGCATTGTAAAGAGAGTGTAACAAGATTTTTGTAGCAGTGGAATGTCGTGTGCTCAGTTGATAATTTGAGTTTAAAATGTCCTTGAAAGATTTGTGTGTTTAGAACTGTATATTCGACATGTGAAGTACTGTTGCAATTGGACTGTTCGCTTTCCTAGTTACATAATATACAAAAATCAAATGTGTGTCTTTTAATCGAGTTACCGCTACGCTACAAATCGTGCGATTCGAAAATTCGAAACCCGATCGACCGACATTTTCGAATATCGTCGACAAAGCACGATATGATTTTTGATATACACTGGTCAACAAATTGTAAATTTTTTCCTTCCGAAGAAACTTCAGCTGTTTTATATAGAATTTGACACTCTGAATACAATAGCTTTCTCAGAATTTTTGTATGATGTAAGGTTTTTGAGAAAATAACATGCAAGATTTTAAAAAGAAACACCTAAAAATTTACTTAGTGCATACACTTACAATGTACTAGTAATATAATTTGTGGACACTCTAAAATCGAACTGCGGCTGATTTGCGTTCGTTTTCAATGTCAGAAGCTTCTCTGCTTCATCTCTCAAGCCGAAAGCCCAGCAATTCCCCTTGACTCTTTGATAAATTTAAGTCCCTGACTGGGTCATTTAGTTCAGGTTGAGTTTTCAAATGAGCTTACAGCATTGCAGTGGTTGGAAATCAGGATCAATGGAGTCTTCTGTTTCCTCCGTCACAGTCTTATCAACGTCATCATGTGGTAGCGGTCTCATTGCCGATGGAAGATTAGGATACTCAGTTGATTTTTTGCTTTTGGAGGAATGGCCGCAAATATTTGCTAAACAGAAATAACTATCTAAAACATATCTTCCTGCTCCCGCCATATCATTGGAACAGCAAACGGCATGACGGCCGAGAACCATTAATCCATGCTCTGAGATTGACTGCGCAAGATGTACAACAACCTTTATTCTGATCGCCAACTTAACATCCCAAATACAGTTCACACGCTTTCTTAACAAGCGGAGTCAATGTCTTCTTTTGAGATTTCAAAGTGAACTCACCGCAGGTGTAACAAAACGTATCACGGCTGTTGACACATTTACGTGACATTTTGGACTCACCGCGATACTTTAACATTTAAAAAGCAAAAAATATTGCCATAATGGTGAGCCCCAATTATGTCAGTGTCGAAATAAATATTACGTCACTTACATACTTAATAAGTATGTCAAAATTATCACTGAAACACTACAATATGTTAATTACGATTATCAACGGAAACCATTATGACGCAAACTTTCGGCAATTTCATAAAAAACTCACGTGATAGAGAAATTTCGCGTTTATTTCTAAAATCAGCGACTGGAGGGAGCACTGCTAGAATCACCAAAACTTATTAAGGTAGCAAAAATCATTTTGAGCAGTGATTAATTCTATGATAATGTACGTTACTGCAAAAGGTTTTTATTTGTATCGTTGATGTCTGTCTGGACTTCGCCGACAGATTAGTACACTCTAATGTTAAGCTAATCTGGCTTTGAATTTTCACGTAACTTTCCTCGAATCTAGTATAGGCCTATGCGTTTTCATCCGTGTTATTTCGGCTTCTTGTCGATGAATTAAAACGGCGCCTTTAAGACGCCAGGATCCAAGAAGCTTTTTAATAACACATGTATATATATATGCTTGTGTGTGTAAATATATATGTTAGGATTTCTCAAGAGCCACTTTCACCGTCAGTGACCAGCAGCCGCAAGACGCCAAACTGTAGGCTGCTCATAGAATCGGTAGCCAGCAAATCCCAATAAGTCGTTCTAACCGCAGATGAGATCCGCTTCTTTTCTGCTAGCTGAACGTGACCCTGAGTGCATTGGCTCCATCGTTTGCTCTATCGTTTGCTCCATAGTTTGTCCTGGTCCAATCTCTCCCACTATGTCACTATCAAGCAACTGACCATTTTGCAAGGAAAGCTACATTATTGGCTTAACCAGATCAGTGATGAGATCTCCTAATGCCTGAATAGAAAAGGCTTCAAACGCCCAACTCATTGACATCATATATATATATATATATATATAAACAGCAGTGAATTAAACTCAGCGAATTCTGACCAGCGAGTGTGTCGTGAGTCAGAGACCACACGGGGCGATGCGTGCAAATGAGCTGCCAATCGTCTTTTACAGCCACCGAGTTTATAAGAAGACAGTTCGAATAAAGTGTCTTGACCTTGGCTTAGTTTAGGACTAGCCCTAATCAATCGATTTCCGTCTGTCTGCCAAGTCTTCCAATGAAGTTCTTATACATAGGCGTTAGGCAAATGTTCATATATCCAAGAGCTATTCGACAAGTTTCATATTGCAAGTAGACCTACTTTCTGTAGGAGACATAGGCCTGTGCGTATAAATTCGTATAGCGCCTTTTCCTAACAGCTTAAAGTGTTCGACATATTATATGGCGATGTGGTATATCACGTTAGTGCCACATCTCATAGGCGTAGGCCCCTATGTAATAGATTGCGATGTGGTACACGTCGAGAGGAGTTGTCAGCATGTGAGGGAGAAGGGAGCAAGGGAGGGAACGAGGGAGGGAACGAGGGAGGGAGCGAGGGAGGAAGCGAGGGAGGGAGCGAGGGAGGGAGCGAGGGAGGGAGCGAGGGAGGGAGCGAGGGAGGGAGCGAGGGCGGATAAAAGACACAGGGAGGAGATCGATGTTACACATGAGAGTGAAGCGTCTTGGTCAAAGTCATCGGATCGATGCCTCGTATCGAGTAGCTTTTAGACAGACGGGTCGGCTGAATGGCTGTCCATGTGACTAGATCCCATCAACAGACAAGGAAATATCAACAATGGATCCATAGATAGCGGCCATTGTCTCTGGCTGCTGTCACTTGCCTCCTTCCGACCCAAGACGGCCGCCATCATCGACAGGAGGCAGCAGAAGACACAGCAGCCGAGACATGATCACGCCGGTTGGCCCCCGACGCCTCAGCTGCCTATCTACTGAAAAGACGACACCACCATGGCTGCCTGGAGTAATCCATGTCGACCATTCATCGCTCCATCCGCCGTCGAGAACCAACGTCTGAATGACGAGTGCATCGATTCGGCGCGGCTTCTATAGAGACCGGCCGACAGCTTATTTAATCCAAGGTGTCCTTCGACACCGTCGCACTGTTTTCACTTGTCGATCAGATACTCGGCCTCAGTCGCCTCCTCGTTGCCGTTATGAGTCGCATGTCCTGCCGCCCGCATTTATCCCCTCCCCATTGTACGCCTTGGCATCATTCAGCGCTGCGGAAATTATCGTTAGGCGTGAGAAGAGGATGGCGGAAGCCGCCTTTCTTTCCTTCTTGCAGCCACGTGATTTAGTTAAAAGTTGACGAGGAAAGACATCGGTTAAGTTGCAAACTATGGATCAGGCCGACAGCCTAATGGATTTAAGTGGTTTGATTGATTCTGAATAGGGCAGGTCCCTCGTTCCATATTTAAGTCAACAGCTGGCTTCACATAGCCAGCGACTGAAAACGTCTTACTGCCTATCCAAGGTCAACTCCGTTGACTGCCTCCATCCTTCCTTAGGCGAGTAGGTTCCATCTTCAAAGAAACCAATCTTTGACGTTTTCGTTATCTGTAATTTTGTGACCGTTGTCTGAGCTGAGATATGAAGAAGCTTTAAAACGACAACCAGTAAACATAGTTAGCTCCTGTCGAGTTTTTAAATTGCCTAAATGAATGGGCGTTGTGTATTAAGTCCATTTCTTTGTGTGCATATATACATATTTAAAGAGTAATATAATTAAAGATTTATGCAGACACCAACTCATCATTGGGTCAGTGCAGGGGATATATGTTGACATCCAATCGCTTCAAACCAACTTAACAGGTTTTACAATTTATTGTGATAACACATTAAATATCTGGCTTGTGTACCAGATCCTTTCATGGGATCGGTTTTGAGTGACTCCCGATTCGATGTGTCTTGTGTTCCAGCTGTTCAACATGAAAGGGGTCCGAGACGTCCCAAGTTTCGCCCTGTACCTCACGCCACCACAGCAGCGGCCTCTTCGTCCTGCTGCTCCTCCTCTTCGGGCACTGCCTGCTCAGCCACGGCCGCCGCCGCCGCATCTGGCAATGGGTCCGTGCAAGTGATGGCCAGCACCATCTGCCCAGGACAGAGGGACACTCCGATCGATCTCCGACTGACCGTAAGATGCGCTGAATCCGCTGCGAAAGATTACAAGCAACCAAGAGAAACACAGGCCACGCACTGCTCCTCTGCTTCCTCTTCATTGTCCTCGTCGTCGTCCTCATCCTCTTCCTCGTCCTCTTGCTTTTCCTCCTGCCTGTCGTCTGTCGGGGGTCTGAACATAGAGACGCTGTTGCTGATGCAGCGAGACAGAGAAGACAAGACGACGACGATGACGACTGCGCTGATGCGTCCACATCAGATGGCGTCGTTCTTTGAGGTTCCTCCGGCGTCGTTCGGATTCCTCAGTGGTATGACGGCGGCGGCAGCGGCAGCAGCAGCAGCGGCGGCGGCTGCCTCGGCTGCAGCCCTGCGAAGTCCCTTCGTATACAGAGAGTCCGCTCAGGAACTGGCCGCCAGGATGCTCTTCGGAATCATCAGCTGGGTTCAACAGATACCATCATTCATTGCGCTCAACGCTCACGACCAGGTACGCACTCAGACACATCAACTCAACAACGTCATCGTCTTTGCTATATCCTCGACGCTACAAGTAATAAGTAATATAAATCTACTCTCGACGCTACAAGTAATAAGTAATATAAATCTACTCTCGACGCTACAAGTAATAAGTAATATAAATCTACTCTCAACGCTACAAGTAATAAGTAAGATAAATCTACTCTCAACGCTACAAGTAATAAGTAAGATAAAGCTATAAGTCTATACGCTGTTGCTCTAGTTATTGTAGTTATTGCTGTTGTTGCTGTGGATGACGAGAGTCATATCATCACGAATACATGATACTCATTTAAAGTTACGCAACATTTAGTAGTTGGTTGACCATTGAATACCAGGCTTCTTGTATCGGTATCATCCAGATGTCTGTACTGAGGTATGGAAGTTATAAGGCTGTCCCGCTGTTGGGTTGTTATGGCTGTGTTCGGGCTTCAGTCTCGGGATCAGGTTTCCGATAAGTTTCTAAAAAGAGGCACATAAACAAGTGGCCTACCTTGACTTTTTACCTTCACCAGAAGCAGCATCATAAACATCATGTATATATATATATGTATGTACGTATGTATGATTGTATGTATGATTGTATGCATGTATGCTTGTATGCATGCATATATGCATGCATGTATGTTTGTATGTATCTAAGCACTTATATAGCCAGTTTTAAGAAACTTGCAGTTACAGCATGGCTATCTAGAAGTTCCCAAAAAGGTGCGTCTTAAGATGGGCCGAGAATGTTTCATGAGCTGTTTTATCCAAGTCAAAAGAAGCAAACTGTCTGAAAAATCCAAGAGAATTAAGTTAGACATCAGTATAGCCAAACCGTATATGGATAGACGCCGAGGCGCAACACTCCTCATCATTACGGTGTCTAGCATCCGAGCCGCCATCTAGATAACACCTCAAGTGCAAATGAGCGACCGAAAACCTTTCAGAACAAGCAGGGCCGGTCTAATGAGAAATACATTCCGGTGACAAAATCCTTCCAAAAACTTGTGTCATTGGTTCACGTGACATATGACGTGTTATAGCAAGTAGACGCCAGAGCCTACTCTTCATTGCCAGGTATGATCCGGGTGTGTTACTGAATACACGTGATAAGTAAAGCATTTCTAACAAATAAATAATAATAACAATTATTATTATTATTTAAAAGTTAACAACACTAAGTAACACAATTTTTAACCTGGGTAATAAGTGTTATTTTTTACTTTCTTATGCCTTAAAAGTATAGAAAATGGTTGTTATTCCCTTCAACCTATGATATTTCGAAATTTACCTATTTCCAATTAAGGAAAGAACGAATTTGCGTCTTTTCGTGAAAATAAAGTATAAAAAGCAACATATGAATCAATATTAACATGTACTTACACTACAGTTATACAAAAATGACCACGAAAGATATAGAAGTGAGTAGTTTTTCGAGATTTACGATTATACTGTAAATCACTTTCACAAATCAGCCCCAAACGTAGTCTCCCATCATGTTCTCGTTATACTGTCCTTTGTAGCAACGTTCAAAGTCCAGTATATCCTGGTGGAAGCGCTCGCCTTGCTCTTCCGAATACGCTCCCTTGTTCTCCTTGAAGGTATCAAGATCAGCATCAAGGATATGAATTTTTAGGAACATCCTGCAGCTCATTTTGCCGTAGAGTTAACCAGAGTTTTAACCAGCTCCACATAGTTTTCGGCCTTGTGATTCTCCAGGAAGCCCTAACCACAGCGACAAAGCTGCTCCAAGCTGCTTTCTCCTTCCTAGTGAGCTTCTTGGGGAATTCTTTGCACTTTATCTGTGGTCCGACGAAGACACCGGCTTTGACCTTTGCCTCAGACAGCTTAGTGAAGAAGTATTGAAGGTTCTTGAAGGCTACCGACTCCTTATCTACAGCTGTGACAAATTGTTTTATAAGGCCCAAATTAATGTGCAATGGTGGAATCAGCACCTTCTGGGGTTCACCAGTGGCTCCCACTTGACGTTGTTCCTCCCCACAGAGAACTCGGTCCGCTGTGGCCAGTCCCGCCTGTGGTAGTGCATCTTGTTGTCCCTGCTATCCCAAAGGCAAAGATAGCAGGGAAACTTGGTAAACTCATTTGAGACCCATCAGGAATGCTACAATTTTGAAGTCTCCGATGACCTCCCAGCCATACTCATCACACTTCAAGACGTCTAGTAAACTCTTGATGCTGTTGTAATCCTCTTTGAGGTGCACCGAGTAAGCCAGAAGAAGAGATGGGTACTCGTTCCTGTTATGGAGCAGCACGGCTTTGAGGCTTCTGGATGAATTGTCAATGACGAGACTCCACTCGTTCTGGTTACAGTCGATTCCAGTTGCCTCGAACAGACCGGTCACATTGTGGTAGAAGCTGAGCCCATCTTGGCTGCTGAAGAAGTTGGAAAAAGTTTGGTGACGCTGCCTCTGATCTGTGACTTGCAAACTATCTATCATCCAACAAATTCCACTGCTTGAGCCTAGACGTCAAAAGCTCAGCAATGGATTTGGTGAGACCAGGATCTCCGTTCAAGTCGCTGAGGTCTTTTTGGTTGGGATAGTATGGGTTTCTTTCCTCAGCTCATTGTAATTTGGATTTCCAACGTCTTCCTCGCTCTCTGACTTACTGCTCTCTTCTGAAGACGGCTGCTTTCTTTCCGGAGCAGTGGGTAAGGGAAGCTCATGGCAGTGTGGCACTGGGGCGATGGATGAAGGAAGGTCCGGATAAGTGATAGCAGGTGCATTCTTGCCAGTCAAACGTTTGGAAGGATCCACCTTGCAGAAGTAGCAATTGCTTGAGTGGTCATTGGGTTCTTGCCAAATTCTTGGGATAGCAAACTTCATGGCTTTCTTTTCCCCTCTGTACAATCCTGCAAAAGAACAAAATGAAATTGTGATCATAACAGAATAAATATATTTCACCCATGACTAATGTATAGCACATTCTCGCCGAAACATATTTCATCTATCATATGTCCAGTAACATTGAAAATTTTCAAAAATTGTGAAATTACAACATTTCAAACTTTTCAAAACTTTATAACATAATATGTCGCCATCCAAGTCAGTATCAGTTGTCCATCTAACCCTCCAGCGTTTTTTGCAGTGCTCGCAGGTGAAATGAGGTGCCCAGGGTTTGTCTTGATCCCCGACAGAAATTCCGAAATGTGCCTTGAAGGCTTCACACATCTTAGCAGATGCTTCCACGGAGTACTTTTTCGCTCTCGTCTTGATAAATTGGCCGCAGACACAGCAAAATGCGTTTGCTGGATGATTGCAGTTTTGATGCCACCTTAGATATGTATCCACTTAGGCAGCTACAACTAAACTGAACTGGTCGGCTTAAAGCCATTGTATTTACATTGCTATTTCTGGAAAGGTCCAGAAGGTTCTCGGACGTTCTAGAATAGTTTTTAAAGTTCTAGAAAGTTGTAGCAGTTATTCCAAGTTTACTCAGCACTGAAATCGTCTTGAATGTTGTGTAAAGTACATAAATTTAAGAATATCACTGTCCTGGCCACAAAAGCAAAGTTTGTGGGGAATAATAGCCATTTCCTATACTTTTGAGACATAAGCAATTAGGAAATAATACTTCCTACCCAGGAACAAAAAAATTATACGGTGTAATTGACAGATAACTGTGAAGTCCGCCAATCTTTCCGCAGGTGACCTACTTTCCTATATCCCAGCGCTTATTGTATGTCAAGTTGTAAGTTGTTGATTTGTTTGTGATTGGCTGGCGCTGAGCCAATGTGACACTAGCATTGATTCATGCCTGTGCACATTTTAGATACACTCATCTGATTCAGGTCAGGCGTTCGCGAGCATTGACTAACGTAAGCGGTGACTTAGCGGGAAAAGCCTCTGTAAAGCGAGCGCAAATGCACTGTTAAGAACGACCGCGAGAAAGTGTCTGTAGCGATAGTCCGTCGTGTACTCAGTCGATAGTTAAGCTACAAATGTCGTTGATAGAGTCACGCGAGTGAGGAAAACCTGTTTATCGACGACCTGTATATTGACGATTGCTGTCACTGGACTGTTCATTTATTTGCACTAAATATTCAAAGCGTGTCTGTTTTTGAGTTAACTCTATACTACAAATCTACAGTACGAAACCCGATCGATCGACAACTTTGGAAAGTTGCTAATATATGAATTGTCGCCACCTTTCGTCAGGCAAAACCGGAACCAGAACCCGTTAAAAAGAACACCTGTCTTTTTTGGCCCCAATAAAATGCGACGCGATTATGATGTGCTCTTATCTATTCGCCATGAATTATATATCTCCCATTAAATGTGTGCATCAATTGTTTTGTTATGGTCAGATGGTTCTGCTAGAACATGCCTGGAAAGAGTTGTTCCTGGTCAGCCTGGCTCAGTGGAACGGACCGATGGACTGGCACCAGGTGCTTACATACCTCCCGCCAGGTGTCAGCATCGGCACGAGCGCTGCTGTTGTTGCTGGCGCAGGGGCCGAGAAGTTGGGCTGCACATCTGCGGCGGCGGCGGCGGCGGCCACGCAGCACTACTACGCCAGCTACATGTGGGATCTGATCGGCAAAGTGCGCCAGTTGAACCTCGACGTCAACGAATACACTTTCCTCAAGGCACTGCTCCTCTTCCGCCCAGGTCTGCATTCAGATCTCTCGCACCTTCCTCCCTCCCTCCCTCCCTCCCTTATTTCCTTTTGTTTTCTCCCTCATTTGCTCCTTCCTTTCTTCCTTCCTTCCTTTCTTATTTTATGTCTTGATTCTTTACACATCATCTCTCCCGTCTACCAGGCTTAATTTATACTTAATTTACTGCTAATTTAACATAATCTAACAACTTTCTATAGCGCCGTTATCATAATGCACAAGACAACAATCGATGATCGCTTCAATGGAAACTGTAGTCAAAAATCAGAATCCATTGGAGAAGTCGAAATCCGATGAGCCATGGAAACAAGAAATCAGACTAATGTGGGGAGTTGTAAGCCAGTTGAAACAGGTTAGTTCTAATTTTGGGCGTCAATGACATGATGGAACCGACAGAACGCATAACTGGGCATTGAATGCCAAAACCTCGAAGCAGCCAAGCAAACTCCTAAAAGCCGAGCATTGTCCTGTACAACAGTCGGAGTCCGATGATCGAGTGCAATATTAAATTCCTGCTTCTTGTAATCTTTTCTTGTTTCCCTCGTTCCTTGACTCTAAAGAAGATTCACCTCTTTGGGTTATTTCTCAGATAAAGTTTATTCGTGCACACTTTCATTTGGTTGAGAACGTCCTCGATAGTCTAGTGATTAGCGTGGCTGATTGTCAGCCCGTGGTCAGGGTTCAATCCTCAAGAGTGCAGAATGATATTTCCGTACCAGTTGCGCCCTACCGAAAATGAGTAACTGGGTGAGGATAGACTAGAGGGAGAGGACTAGCCACGAACCCTCACATGCCGAGTTTAAGCAAATGTAGTCGTTCAAGCTTTACACTAACGGCTGCCTCTGGGGCTACTAGTTTGCAGACAACGTGGAAGCCAGAGAATGACAATCGATCAGCTTACAGCGATAGCATGCACACGATTTTTATTCAAATTATGACGATAATGATGACGATGATAAGGACGAGGACGACGAAGACAATAAAGAACAGGATGAAGATGACGACGATCGTTGTTTTGCATCTTATTCGATCTAAGTTTGTTTCGTGCGTGGTTCGCTCGACAATCCTTCACGAATTGATTACTTCTGTTTCCGTCTACGCATTACTAAGTTATCTTTATGGGATTTTGTTTGACTTTTAACGGCGTGTGGATTCCGCCCGTCCTTGAAACCAGTTTTATATCGGTCGACCTGTAAACAGATCGTCCTGTTCGAACTGTTTGGACGGTATTAGGTCCGTACTTTCTTGCCATCTGCGCAAGGGTTCAGTGAGACAGAGGCGAGTCACTTCGAAGTGGCATCTACGACGGAAAGCTCTTAATCACTGGGCGACCAAATGGCCAGACTACTGACGAATGTTCGTCCTGCACAGACCACGCTATGTGATGGATTTCGGGACGCGGGCGTTCTCCCACAGTGAGTGGCAGTCGGTGAGCGTAACCGTGTGCTGCGGACGCTTCATTCAGCTGTCGTCACTTCTTATCCTCATGTAACACGGAATAGGAAATTACGAATACATTGCCAATTGTGTGCGCGAAAGCCTGCTAGCGGCAACTATTCCAGCTGTTCAAGCATTATTCGCCAACGGATGACTTATCGCTCTTAAGGAACTCTATCCTTCAGGCTGACGTGGAGCGCCATCGAGAGGCAACAAAAGGCGCTATATAAATATATAATTAGACACATATGCACGTACGTATATACATATATACATACATACGTACATGCATACAAACATACATATATGCAGACATACGTATACATGTGTGATGATATACTGTAGAAGTTGTGGTGCCTATTTGTAAATGGTGTTTATGTGTTTCTGATAGAAGCCGTGGGATTGGTGAACGCCGGTCTGGTTGAGCTTCTTCAGGACCAGGTCCAGCTGCTTCTCAGTGAGTACATGCGAATTCACTACAACCTACAACCGACACGATTCGGAAAGCTGCTGTTGCTGATGCCTTGTCTGAAGATGGTTCCAGGCCACGTCATTAGCCAGCTCTTTTTCCAGGACAGCATTGGAACCATCCAAGTGGAAAAGCTCCTATGTGACATATTTCAAAGTACGGTCATCAAGGGATAGTAACCAGTAGCAACAGTCGATAGCCAATATTCAAGAACAGTTCAAATAGCTAGCTCCATCGACTCAGTCTAGATTTCGGAAAATCAATTACGAACTACATCGGGGGTTTTCGCCGAACTAAAGTCGCCATGGCGTAGGCCTAGAAGAAGTAGTAGCCTAACATGGTAACGCTTTCGGATTATGGTTAAACGTCACATTAATCACTGATTCTGATCCATCCTGACTTAATCTTAACATAAATTGATGTTTGTGAGCGCTTTCGTCACAATAAATGTCTGCTGCAGTTACGAGTTACACAGGGCTGCCACCCTTTGGTCAGCCAAGCGTTAACGGCGACAAGTCTTGAACACAAGACCCACTTCGTCTCTGTAGACGAAGTGGGTCATTTGACACTGAGGTTTACGACTTCGGCATTTCCTAAGATCGGGAATCAATGCGATTAACATTTGATAGTGATCATATTACAAGAGGCGTAGAGATTTCCACATAGAAAACGTTTGGGAGTGATCGTTTTATTAGTGGCACCCCTACCTATCAACACCCAACATAGGCACATAGGCACATAGGGCATACTATGCTCGTTTTTGTTTGCCTCTTTGTTCCTTCAGGCGAACCATCGGCATAAACGACTTGATTGGTCTACAGACGAAGTGGGTCATTTGACGCTGCGTTGTGTCAGCATGGAAGTGTTTTTCTTTGCGTGATTTCATAGAAAAGATAATTAAATGTCCACTGTGTGCAATAAAAGATTTTAATCGCTAGACTTTCGAGTTTCTTAAACATTCTGAACGATATTAAATACATTGCACTGGGGAAAGCGAAAGATGATTAGATGAGACGCAAGAGTCACCGGTTTCAACTTGGTCGCCATAGCACCATAACGTGACTTCTGCTTTCCTCTGACTTCCTTTGAACTGCGACTGGACTTTATCCAAACACTTGAAATTTATGAATAAAGTTTCATTAAAAACGACCATGCCTTGTGCGCATTGAAGTCATTAGGCCTAAATTAGATTTCTCCAAGATAGACCAACGAAAGAGTAACCTTCCTATCTGCCTATATAAATGTCTAAATATGTAGTGTGTATGTAGGTTGCCTTTGGACTTGTCGAGACGAGATCTAACAGGCGTGAGCCTAAAACTTGGACCTGAAAGTAGTCTACAGAGCAGAGCACAGCCTATCGATCGCCGTTAGGCCAGACTTAGACCTAGGCGTCGATTCAGATGTTTAGACAACACTTACCTCTGAAACCCAAAACAATGACCAGGTTCGGGATTTATAAATTACTGTAAAGGATAAATAGTAAGATCAAGGAATCTATAGCCCTAATAGGCTACTATTTTAAATTGTACAAAACTAATTGATAGTGAGACGAGATAAGCAGCCAAAGGCAGGAGAGATCGGAATTGAAGAAGGTTGGATAAATCTAATTGAGTACTCGGTATAGGTCGTCAGTTAGCTTTGTTCCTGCAAGTAATGTTATCCACTTCAAGGCCAATTAAATCATTGGAAAATTATGACGTGGGTCGAGGCTACACGTCGACATCTACCAAACTTGGGTTCAAATAGCCTACATACCATTGCTACTAAATGCTACTAAATGCTACTAAATGCTGCTACCTAAATCGGCGACCGAGCCGGAAGAATTGCAGAGGCAAGTGCTGCAAGACCATATTTAACTTCTTGGTTTTTGTGGTGTTAAGCAAAAATGTTTCAAATGTTTCGTTGTTTTAGATGAAGTTTTTGTAGTTTATCACTTTTTGATGACCTTTTTATCACATGCACGCACTGAACTACCTCTGTATATCTGTTCATTAGATCGTTTCAATTTGTTCTTGAAAATATGACTTTTTGACATTCACGTGCACTTAAAATGCACCGATAGACAACAACTACGATTGCTTGCAACGTTAACTCACACAAACCGCCGACAAATTTCAGTCTACACCTGCACACATTTCATCATGAGTTGGACAAAATGGGGCAAGCACATGGCTTCCCCAAAACATCATGCTATTGGCGAAGAGCGCCCACTAGTTGTTAGAAGGCGTTTAAGGCTATGCGTAAATGCCTATGAAATTGTAACTGCAATCGCATATTTGTATAGCGCCTCTTCGGGAGAATCCCCTCAGCTGCGCTTCCGATCTCACAGCTGAAAAGACGATCGAAAAAAAGGATGACTTTCTTTCAAGCGCTCACGAAAACGAGCAAACATAGACCTACAGGTTTTCACCAATGTTCTGAAATTATATCCGGGGTCAGATGTTCCTTTACTTGTCACTTCTGCTGTTATTCTAAATTAAAATTGAGGCAATATGTTGCTTCCTGGTTAATAATATTTCTGTATCTGTACATATCAGACTCTGCAGACCGCAGGCCGTTGCTTTGCTACATTACTTTAGACGACAGTATGAGCGGAAAGAACGCATACCTTCAGGTCTACAGTGGACGATGACCAACAGATTACAATTTCGATGCGCAGATATAATTTCATGACATTAAGAATATAAGCACACTTTCAAACTTTTTGAATTAAACGGCACTGCACTCTTTCGATCTAAATCACCATTATCATCGTCGTCATCATCATCATTATCATTATCACCAATATTTAATGGACCTTCAGTTTCGATTTAAGCGTCGATGACTGTTCTACGTTCTTCCCTTCTCTCACATTTCAACCTATCCACAGCATCTCTGTCAGTCTGTCAGTCTGTCTGGAGCTATATTAAGACACTGAAATGTCGTTGCAGTTACGGTGTCAGACAGGCAAGCAGACAAACAAACTGATAGACATACAAGCAGCGGGACACAGCCAACAAGACAGAAAGACAGACTGCCTGTGTGACATTGACAGACAGAAAAGGAGACAGAAAAGCAATCATATAGATACATAAGCAGACACACAAATAGTGCCAGCGAGATGGGCAGCGTAGTAGTTTGTGTAGTTTGTGCAAATGTTAAGTTGTCAATGCGATCAAACATTTGGAAACGCGCATATGCAGTTGTCATGCAGTTGGCAGTGGACCTTTCTTTCTCTTCCTAACCTTATTATACGAATGAGATTAATGGTAAGCACTTAACCCTTTCACACCTGAAATGCTTTCCGCATCCTCCAAAGTCTAATGAGCAAGTAGATAACTGCGTAGGTTCGACTGCAATGGCCCAACGGGCGCTTCCTACTTCTGAGACCAATTTCTTTCTTTCGTATCGGTCATGAGAAGTCTAGCAGTGGTTTTATGGTCCTGCAGAGTAGGGTCTGAACGCCAGTCAGTCGATGCCCGATTGTCTGCAGCCGATGCTGTCTGTTTCGGGTGCAACCCGGCGAAGGCCTCCAAAATTCTGAAACTCAGTTAACGGTAAGGTTATCGAACCGGACGGAAAGGCAACTGAATTCTCGATTTGACTGTCGTGTCGTAAGAGGAAGACACAGCCCGCGAGATAACGATGTGATCGCAAAGTAGCCTAATTAAAATTTTAAGTAGGTTTAACTGAAGGCTAGATCTTAGTCAAACTTTTTAGATCTCTTCGACCCCTGTGCTTCGGCCCATTTGGATGGTTCAAAAGTGGCGCTATATAAAACATCCATACATAGGAAAATATTGGTCTGGTGTATAATACTCTGCAAGTATACAACAAGAGGATCGGGTCCACACGCCTTTTCGGTCAATTACGTTTAGTAATAAATTATATATCGGCCTATATATATATATATATATATATATATATATATATATATATATATATATATATATATATATATATATATATATATATATATATATATATATATATATATATATATATATATATATATATATATATATATATATATATATATATATATATATATATATATATATATATATATATATATATATATATATATATATATATAAAGAGAGAGAGAGAGAAGTGAGAGAAGTGCAGAGGAAATACGGTGCAGTTTATATTTGGCTGGTAGCAGTGAAAGAAAAACCTTTAATCAGGAATGAAGTGTACTGGAAAAACATGTCTCTAGTGGGAAACATAAATGTAAACTTCTGTAGGTCTAAGAAAATAGGGCTTAGGTCATCCCAGTAATTATTTAGGTGTTAGGGCTGTGATAGTTTGAGCCAGCCCAAAATTTTCATCAACCGATTCCATAAAAGAGGTGATCTTTCTCAAATCGTCATCCAGCGAACCCATTTACCCACAAAATGGAAGAGTACAGAGTAGTTAGGGTAGAAAGTTTGCCATGACACCTCCAACTGTTGACAAGTTTATGCGAATCGTGGGGGAAAAGTCTATTCCTTGCACACGATGCTCTCTTTTCCCCGATGCATCACATGCCACTAAATAAGTTATGTTCAATGAATGTCAGATTGTGTAATCTATTTGCAATCGTTTAATTGGATGTAAACAGGCCTGATTTAATTTCGAGCCCAGTCTGAATTAATGAGTAGAACAAAGGCAATGAGACAATGAGACGGACATAAAGTGACAAGCAGAGGCACATATAAAACCCGCTTCTAATTCCCTTAGATCTACAGCGTGTGATGTAAGTTTCACTGACCGATTGGCTGATGCCAATCGATCGTAGTTTTCAATCAAGGCTAACATGATTACGAAGAGGAGTGTCGAATAATTCTATTCTCTGTCCCTTATTACCTCTTGTGGAAATAGAACGGTTTCCGACGTCCCTGCACTTGCGTCGGTCAGCTGATGATGGTCTACAGCCGATGAGCCAGATCAGACGCTCAGTCGTGCATCTGAGGGCCGTCACTCGCTTGGCCTCAACCCGTCAACCCTGCCTCAGCAAGCAAGTCGACCTGTCCATCTGACCGAGATATCAGTGGCCCCATTGATGAAAGCCGCCTCCTTTATCGTCTCTTCGTTTTCCTTGGCCATGGAGGCTTCAACTGCTGATGTGTAACGGACATCTGCCTCTACTGGAGCTGCACCCGAGTGAGGTGATCGGGTTCGATTCCTGACTGATGGATTCCTCCAGGTGGACATGAGGGCCGTACTATCGGGACAGTGGAGGGGCGCATGACCTGCAGCCGCAGCTGGTCCTGCTCGTTTAGAGTAGAAGACGGTGCCAGAGTAGCGCATCCTCTGATGGCGACCAGAATCAGTGATGCAGTGACAGCAAAGCGTCATCTTGAAGGCCTGGCGGAAATTGTGAGACATCAGGTTGTACAGAACTGGATTGACTGTACTACTGACGAAGTACAGGATGCCTAGACAAAACAACAATAGCGCAATAAGCAACGACAACAATGACGACATCAAAGAGTACCGCGACAATTCGTCTACAGACTTTTCGTCTACGACACTTCGTCTACAGACATTTGCCGTTATCTTTGTAATTTTATAAAGAAGTAAAAACCGAAAGTGAAGTAAACTATGAAGATGGCGAACGGAAGTCAACGAAATAGTGACGTCGTACGTCATACGTTGAATTACTGAGTAAGGACAATTTTCAGTTTAAGAAATCGCCGAAACATAATTTGATAAACATTACACAAGATTTCACGAAGCGGTCCAACTTTTACTGCGCCACCCTGTACTTTTCACCGGAAATACATCTGTCCACGCGCGTTCTTCTACCAAAGAAATAACATTTACTGTTAAAAATAAAGAAATAGTCCCGTAGACGAAAAGTCATAGTCTCGAATCAATGACTATTTAGCTTCTAACTCACTCATTAACCCACACCAGTCTGGTTTTACTAAACGCCACTCAACCGAAACTCTGCTGACATCTCTCTACAACAAGCTTGTTTCTGCCATTTCTCATCAACAGGTTTCTTGCCTCTGTCTCCTCGATATCTCTGCAGCCTTCGACACCATAGATCACAATATCTTACTCCACCGACTTTCAACCTGGTTTGGTTTTGCTGACACTGCTCTCCTATGGATACAGTCTTATCTCTCCTCCCGCTCCTTTCACTGTTAAAACTTCGGAAGCCTCTTCTAAGTCATGCCCTCTCACTTGCGGAGTTCCACAAGGCTCCGTTCTTGGATCTCTTCTGTTTATCTTCTACACTACCCCACTCAGTTCACTCATTAAAGCATCCTCCGTTGACCATCACCTCTATGCTGATGACACCCAACTATTCATCTCTTTCTCTCCAAATTGTTTCAATCAGTCTACAGATCATCTTCTTTGTGTGGTTAAACAAATCTCCGCTTGGATGACATCTAATCTCTTATGCCTGAACCCATCTAAAACTCAATTCATACTTATAGGCCTACGTGACCAGCTTAAGAAAATTCCTGACCCCTCTATCTCCCTCAGCCTGGACTCTGCCTCCACCCACACCTTTAATACTAACTCCTCTGTCCGTAATTTAAGTGTTATTTTCGACCAGAACCTTACTTTTTCTGATCATATCACCCATCTTTCCCGCTCTTGCTTTATGCATATCCGCGACCTTCGCAGAATCAGTCCTATGCTTGACTTCAAAACCGCATCTATCATTGCCACATCCATAGTCCATGCAAAACTTGACTACTGCAATTCAATTTTCCTCAATATTGACACAACCCAGATAAATCGCCTACAAGCAATGCAGAATGCTCTCGCACGTGCTGTCACCAAAACCCCCAAACACCATCACATCACCTCTGTTCTCAAATCACTGCACTGGCTTAAAATACCAGAACGAATAGAGTACAAAGTCTTATCCCTCACCTACAACACACTTCAATCCTCCCAACCCTCCTATCTTCGTCAATTATTTACTATCCAACCACTCCGTTCAACTCGCTCCTCATCTGTCCTAACACTTCTTCGCCCTCCCCGTCACCTCATCCTTAAAATTTGGAAATCGCTCGATAGCCATAGCTGCCCCACCCCTTTGGAATAAACTCCCGCCAGAATTGCGACAGTTGTCTGGTCAATCATACGAACTCACCAACACTTCACCTCTTTCAGTTTCTGCGCAGGTCTTTCACTCAAGACTGAAAACTTCTTTTCCAAAACTCTTATCCTGATTCTTCCTCTTCCCCTTATCTCTCTTCTCGCTTCAATTTCAAACATCATCCACTGTAGCCGTCCGACTGTCTGACTGCCTGACTCCTGGATCTTGACCTGGAACCGAACCATTTTGCCTATCGATTTTGTTTTGACTGGGCGCCTGTGAATAAGCTGGTTCCCGCGACTTAGCTTTCGTTGGGCGCTGTAGAAATCTCGAGATTACGATTACGATAGTGGACGAAATGTCGGTCGGCGAAATGTCTGTAGACGAATTGTCGTGATACCGCATCAAAGCAAGGCGTTACGTAAGACGAGAATAGTTTTAGCATGTAAGGCTGATATTGAAACTGATGTTGACCACGATGCATCTGCTGCTGCAGATAACGACGACGGTGCGGAAGATACATATTGTGTTAGTCAGTTAGTTAATTATTTAGTTAATTAGTTAGTTAGTAAGCTATCTAAACATTTGATATCGCGTCTTTCAAGTACCTCACAAAAGCGCTGCCTATACGCTAGCATAAATGAATGACGTTAAATGTCATTAAGACCAGAAAACATGTTAGCAAGCGAAACACAGCACAGACAACCAGAACAGTCAACAGTAGCAGGCTCATGCACGCACACACATGCAGCCCAACCAACGGATTCCTATCCAGAGTTTGACAGATGACACGATCTTCAGAGTTCCTAGACCAAGTTGCGTCGATGGTGTAAAACAACGACAGGCGGTCGGTCCACACACAGACCAGCAGTTCCTCATTGACGGTAGATGTCGCATGGTGCGGATATTCCTCGAATCGCCGCCTGCCGGTCAATACACCAATATAATCGGTGCATGTTAGCAGCCACCTAGGAACTCCGCCACTGCCGTGTTCGGGTGGTGCCAGTTCCAACCCTGGATCAGGGAGGAGGGCGAAGCTAATCATTTTCGTAACGATAAGGCGTCGTTAAACAGTAAACACACGCTGCCAGCGTCGGCCAATTTGGAGTTACATGGAAATGGTCACTTCTCTTATGTTGCTGTCATAAAATCATGGTTTATTAATGTCCCTACTAAAATGATTGTTTTGCTTGGTATATAGGCATACACATTTCTAGGTAAAATGCCATTAGCAAAAGGAAACTATGGAAATTGGACAGAAAGTTATATGGCAACTGCTATTGATGCTCTAAGATATAAAGGAGATGGGTTAAATAAAGTTGCAAGAGTTTGGAGTTCTAAAAGCAACGCTAAAACGGAGGCTTGATGGAAAAATAAGTTGGCAGTTGGATCTCAAAAACTTTTCTGGAGATCGTACGATTTACCAGTGGATGTTGAAGAAGAACTTGAACACCATATTCTTTCAATGGAAGAGCGATTTTATGGGCTGAATACTATCTAATCTATCTATCTGATCTGAATACTGAATATTCTATAACCGAGAGAATCTAGCGTGATAGAGACTGTGAATCTTGCAACATCATCGCAAGATCAGTAACCAAAATAATTATACCACCCAGTGAAGCTAACACAGTGAACAAGATGCGAAACTTTCCGCTTTGTCGTTATTTCGTTATCACCAGATATCGACGTTACACAAAGCGAAAACTTTTAGGTGCAACTGACACAGCGTCGCTAAGCAGCAAACCACATTCCACTCATTTGCTCTGACTGCTGTGTCGGCAGAAGAACATACCATTCTATTGTTTTAAATGGCACCAACGTTTCTTCATCGATGTTTTGCGTCTGTTTCCATAGTTTTATTAACGTCTGATCATCTTTCTGACCCTTCACAATATCATCTCTTGAAGCATTATGCCAACTGTCGGCAACATAAGAAGTGATCTGCTTTCTTGTTCTCTAGCTTGACTTTTTGTACTAACCGTCCTGATTGAATCTGTCTCCCTTACAGTACTCTTGACGCATCATTTTCTGTGTTCCATATTTTCTGTAACTCCTTGCAGATTTTCAATGATCAAATCATAATCTGGGTTCTTCATACATGCAGCTTTTACCCTTCCCTCAAATACCCAGTGTCAATTTCGATTGTAGTTACAGGAGTTTTCCAAATTTATTCCATCAATGAACAAACAGTTTTTGTTCTCCAGTTAACTGCTCTTCAAGGACGAGGCTACATCTGGCAACAACACCTGTACACTGTATTCTGAATCCCCGATCACTTGTCCGTGTGGTCTATTTAGATATCCTTTGGCCACTGGTATTCTTCATTGTTCAGTCCACCTTTAACTGTAGACCTACGACAAACTTCGTCGATAAAGGGTAACTTACGTATAGGCTTCAATTCAACAGATTCTACTAAACAATGACAAACGTAATGAGCTCCGATTTTATCAGGCGACAAACTATGGCCATCTTTCCTTTTTTTGTTTAGATGTATCATTGGTGTCCCTAACCAAGAGTTCTTTAGGGCTTGTTTTGTTTTCCAATTCCGATGCATTGACGCCAATTTTGCCTTATGAAAACAATTTTGGGCTAGATGATTTCCTTTTTCATATCATTACTCTTCGATTTCTACCAAACTCTCGTGGACTTTGTCTACTTCCAACCTGCATTCCAGTTACATCACAAGCGATTTGACATCTATAACAACTCTTTTGATCAGTCATCAGCGTTTCAGTTTTATTTTCCTCCTCTTCTTCCTTAAGCTAGATCAGACTTTATGCATCTTCTGGTATTTCCCAGCCAGACTTCCCAATCTTTTAAAGTTGTTGACGCCATCTCTTTCAAAAATAAACTTAGCTCGTTTTTAATTCCTCTGCTGAAACAGTTGATATCTCTTTAACAATACAGTTTTTAAATTTCTGAAATCCTTTGCTTGTTTAGCTGGCATTCTGAAAAATAGCTTACAGTCAAAGCTTTACCTGTTATAAGGCATACAGGTATATGGCCCTCTTTCCATGTTTCCACTGTTGAGCATCAGCAAATCGCTCGAATCTGTTCAAATATGAATCCATAAAGTCTCGTTCCTCGTCGATATTCGGCATCTTTGGCACCTTAGCTTGTCTCTTCGTGGTGTTGACTCTCATTTCAGGCAATTTAGCTACTTCTTTTTGAAAACTTATTCTTTTTAGTTCCGTTTTTAACTCTCCTGTTTCAGCTTCATACGTCAGGTTTTCTCTGTTCTAAGTCTAATTTGTGTCTCGCTAGTACACTAGCCCGCTCACCTCCGAGTTCCTTTTCGAATCTTACTCTTTCCAAATGATGTTTCTTAAAATTCCTTTTCCACTTTTAACCGTTCCTGTTCCAATTTCATACGTTCCTGTTCCAATTTTGTTTGTTAATTTTCCATTTGCCTCTCACTTTCTTTTAATTTCTTTTCTGCATTTAAGTCGTTCCTGTTCCAATTTTATTCTCTCATTTTTCCATCTCTTTCTCTATTTATCGCTGCTTTCGAATACTTTTTAGCCCTTTTTCTTCTTGTGCCTCATTAGAAAAGCATGCAACTCAAACTTTTATTCCAAAATGTTTCGTTTAAAACTAACCCGCACAAATTAATTGCTAAAAACCCTAATTAATTCTTTGAAATTGGTCGGATTAACAAAGCAAAATAATTATGGCTAGCTCAAAATTGCTTAGATTTGCTCATAACATTCAGCAGAATCGCCTGTTGCCGATGCTCCGCCCCAAACTTCGCTGGATTGCTTTCAGTGCTTCCTTGACCCCAGCTGGTACAAGATACACGATGCCTTTTGCACTCTTTCCTTCCGTGCCACCTAACTCTTGATCGATATTGCGGCGATGAAATCTAGTGGCCTAACTTGAAAGTGAACACGATGACGTCACCAAATTATTGAACTGAATGTTCTGGTGCCTTTAACCTGAGATGTAGCATTGAATAAGTTTTGGTGCCATCTACCTGAGATATGGAATGAATGTGGTGGTGCCATTTACTTTACATGGTGAACTGAACTGGTGCCAACTACCTGAGACTCATAATCGAATGTCCTGGTGCGATTTACCTGAGACATAGAACAGGATGTTCTGAATCTCTAGCCACGTGTCCGTCCATTGATCCTCTCCGACGTAGATTGTTAATAGTCGCTGGCAGTGAAACGGAGCCCAGCAGACGAAGAACGCAATCACCACAGCAACTAAAATAGCAGAGGTTCAGCATTATCCTCGTCGTCATCGTCATCACGGTCGTCATCATCATCATCATCGCAAGCTGAAAAAGTTAAACGTAACGCATTAGTTTACTGGCCTCTGTATAAGCTTAAACTTGTGAGAAGCGTTTTCCAGTTGCGAATGGGTTCGTTTATCAGGGTAGTAGTAGTCGACTTGGCATCTGGACCCCAGATGCAGCAAATCGTATTCGATATGTCGACATGACACGAAACATAGCCTGCTTGTCGCAATTGCAAACAATTGTATCTCACCGCGCACCTACCAACAACTCATTGTCCATCTACTCGTAAGAGTCTCAAAGTAGTATTAGTCAGTTTCGTTACTCGTTTTATTTGGTCGTTGTGCATTTGTCATCCTCGACTACGTTAACTGTAATTTATATGCATTTTAACACTATATATAGCGCTGATAGAACAACGTAATAGCTAGATCAGTAACACGCAGAAGAATCCATAACAAATAGAATCAGTGACAAATAGAGGAATCAGCAACGAATAGAATCGGTAACGAGTAGAATCAGAAAGACGTAGAATCATTAAAAGTAAAAGAATGAGTAACAAGTAGAATCACTAACAAGTAGAAGAATCAATAAAATGTAGAACCACTAAGAAGTTGAATCATTAGCCTTAGAATCAATAAAAGTAGGATCAGTAACCAGCATAAAAAATAAACTAACAAATAAAATCGGTGAAAATCAGGAGAATAAGTAACAAATGTTATCAGTAACAAGTAGAAGAATTATTAACGAATACAATTAGTAACAAGTAGAATAAGTAAAAAGTAGAATCAGTAGCACCTAGAAGAATCGGCCTTAGTACAGTCAAATCGACCGAATAGACTCAAACTTTGAGAATTACAAGGCGTCCGAAACGACCATCGCGTCTGCTACCTTTCGTAAGACTCCCGAATTTCAACCGTTTCACGCCTAATTCTTTTGCAAAAGATCGTCTGTTGGTTGATGTAAGAATTTTCAAATTCTTCACTGCCATGCAATGGCTTGCAGTTTTAATGGTTATACCGATCGTTTGGCGAACTATGGGTGCCTGTCAAACTCGCTTTGTCACATTTAAAACTGGCCTCGTTGAACAACGGATTTAAATGGGCGTGCTTAGTCAATACACAACAAATCCCCAGTAAAACCTACTTAATATTCATACATTAGCTAAACTGGCCTTCTCTATTTAATTATTTAAGTACTATTGCTGGCCGGCTTAAGATTACGCTAAATCTGATAATTCTTAACTAATTCATAACATATTATGACAACTAGTCAGTTTTCGCTAAATCTAGTCAAGTAAGTATGTACAAAATTAAAATGCAAATGGACGGCGCTCTACAAATATCTAGCACAGAGTTGATTCTTGTCTGGATGGGTCCTTCAGGCAATCTGTAGTTATACAGATGCGCATTAGCATACCCCTCAAGCCTCTTTTGATGAATGTTCCGTGTTACAAGGGTCTAAGCCTTTTTCCCTAGCAAAGTACTGCACAAGTATTGTAAAGAACAGGCAACGGGAAACAACTAACCCATGCACAAGTATTATTTGAAGCGTTTAGCAAATCCCTAGCGTCATATTGCATTAAATGTTCTAAACGCCGTTTATGAGAAGCTAGCTGACCTGTCTAAAATTATCCAGAAATCTCTTTGAAGGCGGTCGAAATACATCAGTTAGTGAAAGCAAAAATTGCAAATTGGACTCGCAGTACCTGTAGAATGTGTAGACTGGAATGACGATGTTAAAGAGCTGTTAAGTGAATAAATGCCAAGACGTTGACACAACCACTGCAGCTGGGTTCATTCTGTGAGTCTGCAGCCACTTGAACTATTGATTTCCCGAAGATGATTTGCTGGAATGGAAGGTGTTTGAGTTAAGTGCGTTGGTAGACGCAATGAGCTGCGATGGACAAACCGAAATGCTATATTGGCTGTAAAGTATTTTAAGGTACTTGATATAACTGACGATGGTTATATGAAGCAAGCTTGTAAGAAAGCAAGCAAGCAATTATATAAATATATGGCGATCAAGAAATTTCAAGCATTTTCAAGACACCTGAGGAGAGCCGCTTTATCCTTATGAATGCAATGAATGCAAAAATGCCTGATCAGCTTCAGGTTGATCACCTGAATTGTCTGATAGAAATCAAGGCTTTTTAAATTCTGGTCGAAAAATCCACGTGATTCGTGTGTACGCTCATGGGCTGCCTCATAAAGACAAACGAAAGACACTGATAGAAGTTTAACAGTTGTCCCTAGTCCGCTTGACTTTATTGTGGAACGTGATTTCAGTTGACGGAGCTACTAGATGTGCAATCTGGCACAGACCAGAGTGCAGTTCCCAATCGCAGGAAGCCAATTCCCCAAACGGCCAGAAACAACAGAGGTAAGTTTGCAGACAACGGGGAAGTGAAACTGAAATAACAGTTGTCTGACTTGCTATTGAATCCATTAATTTCCTAGTTATCAGCGACCTAAGGCAATTGCCGAAGCTCTAAACAACTAGCAGAGCATAGAGCCTGTGTGTTGAAAGGGCATAGAGCGGTTGTAATTACGCAACAGACAGACGCAGTAGCCTTTGTTAATGGCTGTAGCTAATCAACTCACCAAGCATCTTAAAGACGGACTTTCTCGAATGTGCTCTTGTGGGCGTGGATCGATATGGACTCCGTCTCGTCAACTCTGATCGGCGCAGCGCCAAGCCAATCCGGACGGAGAGACCGCTGATGAGAGCCATCGGCAGAACGAACAACAGGAAAGTGGAGACTTGGAAGGCGAGGCGCATCTTCTCCATCCAATTCTGCGGAATGTTACAGATGAGCGAATCGGCGATCGGTTGCCCTGTGCTCTGGTCCTGGAGGTAGTAGAAGGTCCTCGTGTGAATCGGGTACGGAACGGCTGTTACACAGGCCACAGCCCAGATGATAAGGATATTACGGACGGCACGAGACAGACTGGACATGGCCTGCACTCGTAGCGAGTGACAGATTGCAAGGTAGCGCTCGACTGTAAAAGAGACGATGGTCAAAATGGACGCTGATGATGTCATTTCTGTCAAGAATGTCTTGAAGAGGCAGTAAGGCTCTCCGAAACGCCACGGATACGCTTCCAGTATTGTGTACAGTTCAGGCGGTAGACCTAAACGGGGCAGAAAGAGGGTGCTTCTGATATATATATATATACATTATATGCATATATAAAGACTTAATAAGGCTAAGTTAAGTGTAGATGATGATGATGATGATGATGATGATGATGATAATGATGATGATGATGATGATGATGATGATGATGATGACGAGTTCTGTGCTCGAAGGCAGGTCCGTTGGCTTTATGCCACCCGAGAATGAAATGAGTGAGGTGGTTTCCCGTTGCCTTCCTCACAGACAATTGTGGATGAGCAACTTGTCCAAGGTCGCTACGCAGTGTCTTGAGGCAGATTCGAACCCGCGACCTTTCGATTACGAGCACCGACCATACTACTACACCAACGCGTTCCACCCAGTGTAGATGAGTAGGTGTAATTATGTAAAGACTAGCATCAATAAATGTGTGTGTGTGTTTGTGTGTGTGTGTAAAAACCAGCTTCATATGGAATAAAATTGCTAATATTAGGCACTGGAAGAGCTATTCACTGCGCTTCAGAAATTATATGGAAAGCAGTGAGTTAGCGGAAATAATTTGGAAATAAAGGTTGACTTTGAGTCGTTTGGTCAGAGGCAAGAAGACAAGGGCCAGCCAGTTTCTTCAGTTGCACGGAATTCGTCGAGGTCGGTAACATCTCTCGAAAATTCATCCGTGTACTGCGGATCTATCGAGAAATGACTGTAAGATCAACAGTTCAGTCGACAGAAAGACGATCTCTGAGGTCATAGGACGACTGATCACGTCGTCGCCTGCGATAACGAACGATTTGAGTCATTTCAGTCAAAGTGTGCATAGCTTCGGAGGAATAGTCGAACGCCAGCTGTGATAGTCCGTTAGTGAAATTTGCGATCGATTCAGAGACAGAGCCATTGTTCTGAGTTGTAAGTAGTAAGTAAGCAAGTAAGTAAGACATTTGTTAACACGCCATGTGTCCATCGGCTGAGCGAGGAATCGTAGGAGTTGAAATTGACTGAAGTTTGGTCGACTTATATGAGAGAGACTTTGATCGAGATCAGAGTCAATTAAACGTGTGAAGCTTTGAATTCAGATAAGAAGAATCTCTGCTGGGACAAAGGACTGGAGGAGCCAATCGTTCGACAGAAATTACTGCAACCTTATAGATCCTACAGAGGACAAGCAAAAGAGAAAATCATTCTTCAAGGATCTACAGCTAGAGACTATCCAAATCAAAGACCCAGTTGAATCGAGCATGCCAACGAGGAAGGTTCTATGGATTAAGCATAAACATAATTTATCTATAGTTACATCTGGTGCTGGCTTAGGAAAGGCCAGCTTAAAATAGGCCTGACAATGGGTATGTAGATTAATTGGTGTTTTGACTAAGTGTTAAAGGTGATTTGATTGTGAAGTGACATCAAATATTTCAATATAACTGAAAGAGCTGGTTAACTAGAAAAGTTTGGTAGTAATTTTCGATATGATCATAATAGTACAGTATAAAATTCGTTTCTTCGAAGTTTAAAGAAAGTACACTGACTCTAATCCATGCTGATACATTTTGTAATTCAACATTTCTTTTATTAATTAATACGTCAGTCGAATGATATGATAGAAACACATTGATATCATCAGCAAAGCTTATAAATTGAAACAGTGCTGAAGTGCTGGCGATGTCATTTATGCAAAAACCAGAAATGACAACGAACACAATATGAAGCCTTCTGACGCTCCACATCCTACACTTGTTTCTTGTGAAGGTAGCACAGTAGACACATTGCTTTCTGTTTCTAAGATAATCGGAGAACTATTTAATGCCGACCACACGTACACCGTAATTTTCCAGATTTTAAAAAGAATTTTCCGAAGCGTTGACATCACGGTATCCTTGCGACAGCCACTTAGGAGCTTCTTGAATTGCCCGCAATAGTTGTACTTCCCGTGTTCTGCAAGGAGCCTTTTGGGACATCCTCAGATTGCACATCTTTTGGGAGACGCTTATGCATTTCGGGAAACGGTAAAGAGTTTACGGCATTGTTTATCAGCGAAACGCCAGTGGTAGGTCTCGCCGGAACAGCTGCCGCCAGAACGGCTGCCATAATCTGGCTCCTTTTAGCTCCACAGACTGCGCAAGTGCCCTTCCTTACGCAAATGTCCAGAGGAGCATCAACTCTAGTTGTGCCCAAACTGTGGCTGGGAGGCGCGGTGGGGGCAGTAGGGTCTGTCGCCCACTTGTAGAGTGTGACAAAACACCAGATGGTTTCAAACCAGCATTCTACATCTACAGGTACAGTCTTGGATGGTGGCTATTAAACTCCTCAATATATGCATGACATCTACCTGACGTAGAGAAGAAGAGGAAGGAGGGTAGAAAGAAGTAATGCAAGAGATTGGTGAAGTGAATGAATGAATGAGAGCCCAACATATAATAGAATAAACCAAGACAGAAAGTTCAGAGCTGCTGCTGTCATCTTGAACAATTTCTAGATTTTGCATTTTTTCGAGCTGCACGGAATGACGAGTCACTAGAATAAAGCCACAAACTGGCCTTTGAAAAGAAAGACACGAAGACTGCTATTTGGCAGAATGCTTTTCCATTCGCCGTCGAAAAGAATTTGCCTCGTCTTCCTCTTCCTCCTCCTCTCCTCTCCTTCTTCTATCTCATTTTCCGCCTGTCTTTCTTCCTTCCTGTGTATCTCTCTCAGCCGTGGATTCCTACAGTTTGCTGGCCAGACGAAGAACTGAACTGTTGTGAAATCCTGTACGGTTACGTCGTTCTCCTTTCTCCATTATGCGCATTATATACGATTGTCTAGATGGGGGCACTGAAGCAGAGTAGAAGCTGCGCTGACCACTTAGTTATATAGCGCGTATATCGCCTGTACTAGTGACGTCAGCTGTTGACGTCATAGTCGGTAACAGTCGAAAACAGTAGCAAGCAATTAGTTTGATTTTGGTGTCGTTGCAAGCGAATTCCTGTTAGCTGTGTTTTATCAACCTTTGATAGTTTCGGTGGCATGCATGTGCGAAGAAACATAACCTGCATCCACCGTACGTGACCTTTTAGCTGTAAATTGTTGCAGCGCCAGTTGCGCTGACTGATCGTTGCCTGGCAGATAAGCAAAAGGCCGTCGCATGTAGGCCCTATACGCTGCTGCATGGATTCTAGTTTGATGTCTAAAGCCGACCGATCGACGTAATCGCCGATTTATTCTGCCAACAGTACTCACTGATACGGGGCGCGGTGTGTTATGCACGCATGTTAACGTATTCGTTTGAACGGCGCCCCTTCTTGTCTCCTTCAATATCTTGTTGTTGGTCGACCGTTTTCAAATCTCTATTAAATTCAGTTAAATTTGTTAATAGATATTAAAATTCTGATTAAAGTTAGGCTGTTCTGTTCAGTTTAGATCTCTGTTTTCACTGATATTTCATACATTGCAAACTTATTTGATAGTTTTTGTCTACCTGCATGGACTTTATGGTAGAATGTGACACGGTAAAAGTTATCGAGGTGACCGCGGTAACCCCGTGAAAATAAGGAAGAATTTGAAAAATAGCGGCAACGGTGAACTTGTATAAAATATATGCAATGGGTATGCACTCAACGGTAATACTGCGGTATGGTGACAAAGTTAGTAAATCGATTCATTTATTCAAATAAATTTTAAATAAATAATAAATTTATTTTAGCATTCCGTGAAATCGATTTCACTCAGGGCTGCTATTGCCGCGTGTTGAAGTGATCCCTCTTTGTATTATATAAATTTGTAATATATAATCTCTGCTTACTTACAATCGTTCTGTGCTTGTTATGTCTATGAACTATGGTTCGATGCCTATGAGAACATGTGGTTGCAGCATTCAACTCACGCTTTATCCTACCGGGACAGCTATCCTTAAGAGAGTACTAGTCACTCCAGGCCGTTACCCTTGCGCTTCTTGAATTTCTTTACTTTGACATGTCCAATCTGCGACATAGGAAAGACTCCTCCCTATCGGGAGTGGCCCGAAGGCGGACTCGTGCAAGCAATCGTCCATCAAGTGTATCGATACAGTTTCCGTCACCAGTTCAAAGAATGCTGTAATGCCCTCTCTCTTTCCCCCTGGGGTCGGGGTTCCAGGACTTCACCCTGCACGCAACAGGGCGACCCACTCCGAGCCGATCACTTGCTTTACAGACGGCCGCTTGTCACTCTCCAGTTTGAGCCGGGATATCGGCACCTGTCCCCTCAGGTGCTCCATCGAGGCCCTCGACAATGGTGTGTGACAGCCCGCCGCCCTGGATTACATACTCTTTCCCGATGACGACCAGTGAGAAAGGTGCAGTCACTACTGCATCGATCGGTTGGCACTCGGCCCAACTCTTTTAATATTTCCGCATTAATTGGGCAGCGGTGATGCCATTCTTCCTCCGTCCTGTACGGAAATCAGTCCTGTATGGAACACAGTCCTTTCGGACAACGTTCTTGTACGGAACACGGTCGACAGGCAAGGCTAGTGAGCAGCCTGTTAGTTGCCTGACAGAACAGATAGAGCAGACGGGTGTTGCGGCACCCCGCTCAGGGAGTCGAAGTTGACATCACCACTCGGTTCCATGCTTTTCGCTTCCGCCACGACGAGATCACGCAGCAGAAACTACCAAGCACTTCCTCTCATGGTATCCAACCAATCAACTTCTGGTGAGGCGGGATGCCCCATTTGCCATCTAACGTCGACCGACCACTCCAAGCCGCGAAGCGTACAAAGAGCAAATCGGCTGGAACTCTAGGGTAGCCAAGATGTATATGAGAGGTACCGTTAAAGCTTGTGAACTGCCGCCAGATTTTACTGCAGTGACCTTAGCCCCCCATAGGTCACTACTCGTCCAGCTAAGCATTGCTCTGCAGGGTAGACTCCCGGGGGCAGACTAACGGACTCATTAAAAGAGTCATAGTTACTCCCGCCGTTTACCGGCGCTTAAGATCAGCTTCCTCTGATCAGCTGGTTGCCCGATCCTATCAAAGAAAGACTGCTTCCATGCTTCCACATTTATGGAATTCATTATCTCCTGCATGGCGGACCCTTCTCTTTCTCTTATCTCATTTCGCAAACAAGTGAAAACACATCTTTTCCAGCAATCCGTTCTTTTGAGGTGAATTCGTAAATTAGCGAGTATCAGGTCGTAACAGAATTTCATGTTCAACAGCAATGCGCAAATCAAGTTCATCGGAAAACGATCTGCATATTCACTAATTGCTTCTGTTGATTTAATGTCAAATGTTTCATCTGTTCATAATCTAACTCCACAAGTTTTTATTCTCCTTTTATCTTCACCAATATCAAAGAGATATGAGTGTTTTGAATTAAACTTACGGTATGTAGATTGAAATGGTGAGATTATTGAGTTGGAAGATATGCGAGTTTTCATACGAATCATAACTATCCGTTCAAAAATTTTCTGTACAAAATTGAAAGGTTCAGATGGGTGAGTAATTAGTAGATCGCAAGGGTCAAGAGGAGGTCCTTCCAGCAGAGGATGAAATATAGATAGCATCAGCAATGGCTATGTGTAGCTACTCCTTCTTCCTCCGTTACCACTGCTTCTCTTCCTCCTATCTTCATCAGACTGCTTGATGCCTTCCTGACCCTGGGCCCTTCTCCTTATTCTCTGTCTCGTGTTCCATCTCTTCTGGTTTTGCTTGCTACTGCTCCTCCTCCACCTCTTCTTCTTCCTCTTCCTCTTTCTCTTTTCTCTGTCTTCCTTCTTTCCGCCTCTCCTACTCGGGCGCCAGTTGTCTTTGACCTCTGACACTTTCTCATCAGTGTTTCTTCTCATTCGCTGCATGTGATGTGTCTGCGATCCTTATACCCATTTCAGCTCCGAATGTCACGGACGCCGACCGAAAATGAATCTGGCTGGATTTGCGACAAACTTTAAATAATAATCTCCAATTAGCGTTTCAGATGATACCATGCAGCAAAGATGATGGGGGTGGTAGTAGTGGTGATAATGGTTTTGTTGTTGTTGGTGTTGTTGTTGTTGTTGGTGGTGTTGTTGTTGTTGGTGGTGGTGTTGTTGTTGTTGGTGGTGGTGATGGTGGTGGTGGTGGTGGTGATGGTAGTCGATCGGTCGGTCGGTCGGTCGGCAGACGGTGAGCACCGATTGTTGAGTGTTTGCATTTGCCAATCGAACGACGAGAGGCAAAGACAAGAAACTTTCTTCTCAACCACATTGTGCCAGAATGCGTTGTGCTAAACAGACTGCAGCGGCGCATGATGCATCGAAAGCTACAGTCTGGAAAACCCTAGAACGTGGTAGGCTAACGGAGAAGGCTAATGTACTCGCATGAAAATAGCGATGGAAACATTCTCTTATCGAAGGATTTAAGGTATAATACTGGTAGAAACCCAGAAACATACCTGTCATGTTCCTATTAAAAAAACTTGCTCTGTGTCCAACCGATGTAATTCTTTGCCCAGCCAACTGTTGTTCCTCGTGACCTCTAGGGTCAAGGCGCACAATGATCCGCTCTTTTCTGCCTAGAATTCTCAGCTGCTGTTTTCATTTTATAGGAGAGGCGTCGATCCCTTGCGGGAAAAATTGTTATGCTTAAGCTCAGGGCCTAAGTTTTATGTTTCCCCATTATTTCTTTGTTTTGTGCATCAGTTAGAGTTTCCCTTAGCTAATTATATTTATTATTTTGCGCTATATAAAAATCTACCAACACCACCAACACCAATACCACCAACACCACTAACATTTCTACTACTACTACTACTTCTACTACCACCACTACCACTACTACTACTACTACTACTACTACTACTACTACTACTAATAATAATAATAATAATGACGTCCTTATTTTGTTGTTTTTATACAGTGTTCTATAAACATCTACCGAAAAGCCAGCACTCTACGTGAACTAAAACACTGCGGTCATCGTGATCAAATCTCGCCTACTCAGCTGCTTGGCAGGCCATTCTTAGCTTAACAGTTTATTCATGCTATTAACATCAGCCTAATTATTATTGACGCGCAGCACGCCAGTCGCTAGCATCAGCATATGACCATACCTAAGGATAGAGTGTGGGACGCAGTGGTATAGTGGTGTGGTCTGTTCCTCGTAACTGGAGTGTCGAGGGTTCGAATCTGCCTCAAGCCACTGCGTAGCGACCTTGGACAAGTTGTTCACCCACAATTGTCTGTGAGGAAGGCAACGGGAAACCTCCTCACTCATCTCATCCCGGGTGGCATAAAACCAATGGACCTGCCTTCGGGCAGAGAACTCGTCATCATCATCAAGGATAGAGTGGGAAATAGGAAATGCCGATGACTACAGGACGACCATGCATAGTTCTAGACAAGCGTTTTCTTTTTGATGGAAGCCTTATCTCCCAAAAAACGTTGCAAGTTCATGGCGTCTGCGGAATTCATTTGCCGTAGACAACACACGTTTCTTGCACCTCACAAATGCTGTTTGTCCTGGTACGCCTGTCTCCTAATAAATGCTGCTGTTAGTTTTTGTAAGCCATGCTCCTCATGAATGTCTCTGCTTATCCTAGTACATCATGCTCCTCATGAATGTCTCTGTTTGTCCTTTAGATGTGCTTCTCACACATCTCTTTGTCGGTACTGACTCTGCTGTGTGCATAGATGCCTAAATGTGTGTGTGTGTGTGTGTTTGGACACGAGAGTGGGCAACAAATGTGCGTTAATGCATAAGTGCTGTCTACGTGTATACGTTTGCACGTATGCTTGCGGGCCTGTTTTTGTGTCTGTGCGTATGCTTGTGGCTAATTTCTAAACAGACTTGAGAGCAATCGATCAAATTTTCAGACGACATTGATCTAGTGCCACCTATCGATAAGACCGGAATGGAACCCCTCACCTCCGATAAGCAGTCAAATCATAAAATAGTACATTCTGCTGGTACATACGTACAGACTGGACAAACAGACATAGGCATATATGTATATATACACATAAACTGCGATGCGTATTTATAAATGTCAAGTGAGAAGTGCAAGGGCGTCGTCGCAATAGCTGGAATGCAAAGGTGATAACGATGGAAGGAGGTCGAGATCAGAAGTAAAGAAGACGAACGGAAGAATACTGCAGGGGATAACAGAAGGCTGACAGAAAACGACAGACAGACTGAGAGAGACTAAGGGATACTGAGTGATAGATAGAGAGCCTGACAGGGAGAGACAGACGGACGGAGGAGGCATTACGAAATGAGCCTTGCACTGAATGGATTGATTCAGCATCGTCGAAATCAATCGTTCAGTTGGTCGTGCGACTAAATTGACGCAGCATAAGCATCCTGCTCTGATTCACTCTGTTTAGGTTTCGTGAGGTTGCTACTTGGTGCAGCGCAAATCTGACCGCTGTGTTTTGAACGACCGCGAACTGCAGCAAAGAGCAGGGCAGGTTCACGTGGCCAAAATGGCCGCCTGTTTCTCTAGCCTATCGCTTTTCATCAATATTAAGTTAGCCACATGCGAATTTTGCTCGATAATTTTCTTCGTTAGGGCTTTTGATGTGACCTACGATAAAAACAATTTGTCATTAGTCTTTAGTCTCTATTCAGTTTTTGCTATATCTGTGCGTTTGATACTTTTCTACCTGTTAAGTGTAGGGCCTACTTACAAGCAAGCCAAACTATGCATAAGAAAATTGCCAGGTTACTTCTTTCATGTCTTGAGCGAGTTCTTCGTTGTTTGATAATGTACTTTATAGATTTTTATATAAAAAATAACATGGCAGAGATTTCTCTAAATGACCAAAAAATGGACTGTGTGAGTTTTGGAAATATGCTCTTGAATTGTGAGTTAAGGACTTGCTCAAGGTCTCTACGCATAAGCCCTTATCAGGAGAGACTCGAACCCTTAGGCCTACTGTCCGCATTACAAGCCGAGCGCTCTAAATAATAGGCAACAGTACCCCTAGAATGCATTCTCGGAGTTTTTTTTCTCTTTCGCCTCCGTTTTTAGTGTTTTGACTGTGTTCGGTCGTTCGTTGTCGAAGCGTCGTGCGCCGTCAGTGTCCTGCTGGTGGTGGTGGCTGAGGGTCAACCGGCATCTGCCAGGAACTGCTTGGCATTGTGGCTCGTATGTTGCGAACCTCGTCAAATCGTCGCTCCTCTTCTTTGCTACGTAGTGCAGGAACTCTGAGCATGATGTCTACTATCGCCTCTGAATGGAGGAAATCCGCTGGTTGTGAGCTGCAGATGGTCACTGATATGCATCGACAGGGAATCTGGCGAATAAAGACAGATTCACTTGCATTCGGTTATCGAATACCGAAGGACCGACCGAACAAGATGTCATGACCTTCTTACTTGACCTGTATCCGTTTGTCATGACCTTCTTACTTGACCTATATCCGTTTGTCATGACCTTCTTACTTGACCTGTATCCGTTTGTCATGACCTTCTTACTTGGCCTGTATCCGTTTGTCTGGTCAAGGTAGAGAATGATACGATAAGATCACAAATAGAATTCGTGTAGTCATCCCTATCTACATCATTGCTGAAGCGATCAAATAGGCGCAGTTTATTCTGATCGAGTAGCAGTGGATGACGAAGAACGGTGGACCTGTGAGTTCGATACTTGCCCAGTACTCAGCCGCGCACGCATCATGCTCTCTGAATTCCATTCGTCGGGCTTCATGGTAATACAAACTGTGTCTGATCGTATACAAAGCACTGAATGACCTGATGCCAGAATACATCTCTGAATTTTGCATTCGAGTCGGAGACAATGAGAACAGGTGTCGGCTGAGGTCCTCGTCGAGGAACCTACTGCAGGTCCCAAGGTCTTCCACGCGGTTCGGCGAAAGCTCTTTCTCGATTGCTGGGTCCACTGCGTGGAATGGCCTTCCCGACCACGTGAAGAAATTCTCCATCCTTGGATACCTTTAAGAAAGGGCTTAAAACGTTTCTATTTAAATTATCGTATGACTGTAGTTAATTTTATATTATCGCTTGAATTTATGTACAGCGCCCTTTTCTTCGGCCTCGGCCGTGTTACGGCGCTATAGAAATTGTCTTATTATTATTATTATTATTATTGTTGTTGTTGTTGTTGTTATTATTATTATTATCATCATCATCATCATCATCATCATCATCGTCCTATATGTTCATAGTAGAGTTCCGGAGAAGCAGATGGCGTTCCCACGCTGGACAGCCACTGAGAGTCTTTGAAGCAGGTAGCTGATCTCCAGTGGAGGGAGGGAGGGAGGGAGGGAGGGTAACATTCTGCAGGACGAACAATACGTCAAAAATCGGCAGATAAAGGCTGATATCAGATCATCTATTGGGGAACACGTTCTAAATGGAAAAATCAAACTATAAACACGTGATTCATATTCAAACCCTTCGCAACTCATTATCTGCGCAGTCATACATTTGATTACTTCAGTTTTTCTTCGTTCCTTCAGGTGTTTCTCTCTTCTGTCGTTTTTGTTCAACCAGCTTCAGCTACTCGCTCAATCCCCGCCCTTTATTCGATCATTACTCTTGCTATATACAATTCTGTTCGATCGTTACAAGCACCAGTGGTGATTCCAGACTGAAACGCATGTCTCGTATACACTCTAAAACACTTTGATTAACTAATAAGTTGAATTTTCCATTACTTTTACATAGTTCGGCTTTGTCGGAAAATGTTACAAAAGTCTGTTTCCGGTTCGAGAGGCTTTAAGTTTTTCTGTGGATATGTTTTCTATAACAACATTTCGTCATTTCTGTACACCCGCGTGGCGTAGCTTACGCATGAATAAAAGGTATTAAAGAGATTATAGGCGTATATACATACATGTATATGCGATATTTTTTGCACCTAATGTGTCATATGACATTATGTGTGTTATGAACATATACAGAGAGAGAGAGAGAGAGAGAGAGAGAGAGAGAGAGAGAGAGAGAGAGAAAGACAGAGAGAGAGAGAGTGAGAAAGACAGAGACAGAGAGAGAGAGAGAGAGAGAGAGAGAAAGACAGAGAGAGAGAGAGAGAGAGAGAGTGAGAAAGAGAGAGAGATACGGAGGGAAGTCCGAATAAAAAAATTCATGAGTCGCTTTTGAGTGTTACTTACGACCAGAAAAATTTACGTTTGTGAGGAAAAATTCGACCGAAAATGAAGTCACACCTCGGATTAGTATATTTAATCTGTGGAAGAGGAAGACAGACTAAGAGGAGGAGGCGGAAGAGGATGAGGAGGAGGATATGCAGTTGCTTAAGTGCTGTGTTGCTACCCATCTCCGGATGGGGTTACTACCCGTCACTGTCATTTGAGATGCAACCAAACGGGACTCAACGAAAGGCGAGTAGGAGGGGGAAGAAGTGCTTCATAAAATCAGGGACTCTGCAAAGACCTCACTCGATGATCGAGACACTGTTGGCAGAATTAGACGGAATCTGGTTCTGTGGGCAGCAGTCGAATCAGATTCAGAAAAAAAACAATTAAGCATCTGTAATAAAACACAGCTGCTCTAGCAAACAACTTAAAGAGACAATGCTTTTCATCTGTCGAGCAGGTCACGCAACAAACTGAAACCGGAAAACGGAAACTACTCTGCGCTTGTTTGGTTCTGTCCACAGATGCGTGAAGCATGCTAGCGTATGCTCGGCGTCCTAAAGAAGCATAAGGTACATCAGCAGAAGGGCTGACATATCTGCGACAGAGCAGAAGCAACGGCTAGAGAAATACGTACAGTCACAAACAGGACTCAGAATCTATGTCTCTTTTCTACGGTACAAATAAGTTGAACGATAGTTTCCTGATTGAATCGCAGCCTTCGAATTCGGACAGTTCGTCCCACGCCTACTTAGGCCTCTAGCGGCATATCTCTCAATACAAGTCTACCTTAGAGGTGACGCCTCGTTCATCTAAGCCTCAAAGGGATTAGGCGCCAATCCATATGCATGACTGCAGCCGATAACTGCGCCTCTCTCTCTCTCTTTCTCTGTCTCTGTCTCTCTCTCTATTTATCTATCTATCTATCTATCTCGTCTCTCCATCTTTCTCTGCTTGCATTTATATATTTTGTTTAATGGCTATGAAGTACAATTCATGTAGATATATATGTGCAGAATCAAAGGTATGATATACGTGCTGCTGTCAGTTCTTGCAGCCCACCGTCCTTCCTTGTACGACTGAGACGACATGACCGGAGATAAATGATGACGATATCTTTTACGTGTGGGATCGGTTTTCCAATCAAGCCGAAAACGCTGAGCGCCTTCTTAATCTGTCTTGTTTATATTGTTTATATAGCGCGCGACCTGTTCAGTTTTTACGAAGAGCTGAGGCGCCACAATATTTCAGTTGTACAGACGATAAGAACAAGTGAATGATTGCTGAAATAAATAGTAGGAACTGTGACAATATTAGTAGACAGAGCGTGAGAAGAGTGCGGTGGAAGAAGAGGAGGAGGAGCTTGGGTGGCTAAAGCCTATATGAATAAATATAACACATAAATTAAAATGTCTTCCATTTCCAAAATAAAGCAACCGTGGAAGGTCTATTGCGTGTAATATCGGTGATATATGAAATCAGAGGTCCCTTGTCCAGGCCACCATATGTGCATTTTTTGTCTTGCAACATACGACACAGCACGAAGGATTTGTAACCGCAACAACACAATTCTTTTCAATAATTGGATCCATCGGCCTATTTATGAGCAATCTTATGTAACATGAAGAGGACTAATCTATGGATGTGACATGGTCGCTTAATCTGTTAAAATTCGAAATGTTATTCCAGACATTAACACCTCTGGCCCTAGAATAGAAAATCCATAATTGAGAGCGAGAGTAGGAAGAATATCAAAATTTTGCAGAGGCATACTGTCTTACATAACATTTTTGGTGGTAAGAGACGCACGCATTTGGTTGGCTTTTGTCAGCATTTTGCAGGACGAACAATTCGTCATACTTCGGCAGATAGATGGTGACGTCAGATCATCTTCTGTAAAACGTGTTCCAAGTGAAAATCCAAATTATAAACATGTGCTTCATTTTAAAACTCTTCGCGGCTGGTTATTCGCGACACAGAGTCCGTCGTTTGGGTCAAATGTGAAGGGGAACCAGTTACGAAGGACCTACTGCTTAGGCTTAGACCATCGCATGAGTCTGAGGTTTTGAAAACAGTTCACTTAGAATTCGAGTTTTTCGTTATTGCATAACATGCATGCGTCCAAAGGTCATACATCCGAAGGACATGCATCCAAAAACATACATCAAAGGCAACATGGAATGAACAAGGATCGTGTTTTCCTCTTCTGCGTCATCGCTTGAAAACCATTCTGTTCGATCATTTTTGTAGACAGAGTGGAATAGTTTCTGTTGAAGAGACGTTATATAAGTTCACAATAATATATTCAATTAAAAGAGCTCAGCACATATCGATGATAGTGAACTGCGTTCCTCCTTTGGCTCATGTACGTACGAGGAACTTAAGTAGGCCTATGAACAATATGTGTGAAGTTGCTGCTTAGTTTCTAAATGTATGTATATTACGAGAAAAGTTCATGAAGAATGCAAAGATTTGTATTACACACATAAGATGTACATTTCAATTTATGCTATTTTTATGCATGAACTTTTCAAAGTTAATCTCTGAAAACTTGCAAGAGCAGCATTATCAGATTCATTACATTCTCAGCGCAAATTTTTTGAGAGGTAACTGCTCTGCCAAATTCACTTTTTAGGGAGATCGTAAGGAGGCGCATCCTATCTAATCAGCGACGCATAAGTCTTGCGAGTGCCGTGTCAGTGCGTCCAGGGTCTGTAAAGCACGTAGCATTATTAAGCAGTAACGTCGTTTCAGATTTGGCCGGACAGCCACGAATTCAAATAGCAGCCGACAGTGTTTGGTATGTCGTGTGGTTGACAGCCAGACAGACCTTGGACATTTGTTACATCTAACACATACACATCTGCAGCCTACATCATCCACATCGACATGCATGAGGGCTCCAAAGAAGTGTGCAATTGATAGGCCTACAGCGATAATTATGCGGCTGCAATCATCCGAAGGCACTCAGTTATTTCAGCTTTTAAACGCGTCGTTTCAGTGCAGAGCATAGACAAAGCCGAGAAAAGCACTGTTTGGATTGCACCGATGTGTTCAGTCTATAGTGCTCAGTAGTATTTCTGAATCAGCTGATTCCAATCTTCAGCAGACTGCACATCTGTTGCCATAGAAAACCAAGTGAACTCAAAACGTCGGGGATAGATGGATTGAAGTAGCGACGCAAGAGGAGGAAAGGCGCGGACGAGGAGAGGAAGTGAAGTAGTATGAGACCTACCTGAGAACGTAGAACGGTTTTCTTTTCATCAGACTTGGCAGCTGAGACGATTTCTGACATATAGGTTTCGCCCTCGTGAAGTCATTGCGCTTGTATCCAACTGGTGCGCAATGCTCACCTTCGTATTCAGACGGATATACAGACAGACGGACAGACAGACGGGCGGACGGACGGACAGGCAGACAGACAGACAGACGGACAGACAGATCGACGGATAAACAGACAGAGAGACAGACACAGATGCACAGAGAGACAGAGCACCAGACTATCTCGTAATCGATATCTGACAATCATCACAGCAGCAACCATCCTGACGTCTGCATCGGTTTATGACCATCAGAACTGATGCTTCACATGTGCTGTAACCGTGGCAAGCAATCCCAACCGACATCTGTTCAGCCAACTAACACAGTGCTCAGCCCAATGCTTACGCAGAAATACACAGCAAACCATACACACATAAACGAGATTCAGGCTTCTGTGCGATCCCCCCGCCGTATGCCAGAAGACTGCTATAGGCAGGAAGGCAGAGGTCAAAGTCCCGGTCATAGACACTGTCACAAAATGCGCTATAATTTCTATATATTACCTGTCGCGCGAGAAATTACCTGGGTGGGGCGAAGGAAGGATGGGCTGTTGTAGGATGGGCGAATAAGGAGGAGGAGGACTGTATCGAGGGTGAAGTAAATCGCTGGGTTAATTCAGTCGCTGACTGACAGAACGACCTGAAGAAGAATTCGGGGAATTCGAAGGAGGTTTCGGTCGGACGGACTGGAGAAGAGCGGCCGTGACCGAAGTGACGGGAAGCCTGAGAAGCCGAGAGGCGCTTAACTTCTCTGGCTTCGTATTCGTAAGTGTAGAAATATATGCATCTGTTGTTACATACGGCGTTGGATGAAATCGCCTGTTGGAAGTGTGAGTTTTACGCCGTATGGCGGGAAAAACGCCAACCTATAAATTGGCTTGTTTTGATGTTGAGTCAGTCCGGCTTTTTGTTTTCGACCCTGTTGATCTCTGGGAGTTTATGACCTGTGTGGGTCTTTTCGCGTTGTTTGTCGGACTCCGGAAATGTCGTTGATGTTGTGTCCGAGAGTGGACGACTTGTTGTCTTTTGAAGTTGACGTCTGTTGAGCGTATCTCCTGTAGAGATTTTCTGCTGTTCGTTTGGCCGCCAGAGGGCGTTTCGTTTTCTGTGTGCATCTACTACTAAGTCTTGTCACGTTGTAAATAGTTTTGGAATATATTTTAATTTTCACCCACAACTGGTGTTAAGTCCTGTACCTAGACAACCTGCAGCAATTATATATATATATATATATATATACATATATATATATATATATATATTGAGCATGTATTTAGACTATATTTATGCTTATGTATGTTTCATTGAAGAGTCTATTCCTTAGATTTACAAACGGTTTCCAGTGTTTGGAAAAATTTTGTTAATAAGTCCGATAACGGAACCCATTTAAATATCAATTAATACGAGGTTTAGAGGACTTCATAGTCATATTGCCAGTATCTTTTACCGTAGAACACCACGAAATGACGGGGAGTGCGGAACGAATGATCTGAGTCTTAAGAGAAATGCTGAGGAAGGTAATTAATGATGATACTTGTTTATGGGAACTAACACTCTCATTCTTACCTTCCAGCTGCAAGCAAATGCCAGCCACTGTTGATTTCTCGCCATTTGAACACCTGTATTTACATGATGTAATAATAATAATAATAAAATAATAAAAATAATAATAGTTTAATAATATTAATAGTTTAATAAATAGTTAAATAATAATAAAATTAATTATTAATAATTATTATTTTGTACCCGAGGTAGAAATGATCCTTCAGGAACTAAAAAATTAAGTTAGGAGTATAAAACGATCTCTGAGAAATGAGGCCTCGTCCCAGTAGTTTTCACAGCCGTCTGAAAACGTGCCTTTGAATGCAGTGGCATTTGTGGCGCTGGACACAGAGAGAGAGGCGCTCGAAAAGGAAACGAGTCTCACGGTCGTCTCCGGCGACTGCTGAAATGCCCCAAATCTGAAAGAATTTCTGTACCCTCAGCATTTATTGAACCAAGGGTCTCAAAGGCGATGGAAACAAACCTGTGGATTGTAGGCAGCAGTGCATATTTTGCAGACTTATGAGCTGCTGGCTCTTCAGCTGCAAAACCTGCTGAAATCGCTATCTGCGACAAGTAGGAGATGGCACAAGTTTGGACCACTGTAGCATCCTAGGTCATATATTTTCCAGCCGCCTAAGGAAAGGAACAAACTTATGTAGCACCATCGGGCCGCTTGCCGTCAGTCCGCAGGAGACCCATTGGCTCCATCGTGCTTGGAACGTCTGCACTCTGGAGTGAGCGCCATTTGATATTGTTAATGGCATGATGGCGAATAGAGCGTCCCTTAGATAGTTTGCAAATTAACCCACGGTGTCCTTCTGGGCCAACAGCATCTCCACGTCGACATGTGTGGGGGCAACAAAGGTCAAGGCCTAGACGAAGACCAACTGCCACCCTCACCGCCTCATTATGCAAGCAGAGACCACAAGATGGAATTGGGAGAGCACTCAGCCAATCGCCAGAGTGAGGATAACAGACAGCAGCCAGCCTAGCCCGATCAACAGGGTTTCTGGCGGCGGCACAAATTGACAGCTTGTCCTTCTCCACCAGCAGCCTATCCCATGTACCCTGTTTAGTTGGAAGAGGATCCAGAGCAGCTGGAAGAGTGTCTTGGCGTGCCACCAGCATTTCGTCAAAATAAGTGTCTGGGGCATTGATGCATTTGGTCCAAATAGCAGACTGAAGTTCCAGAGTGGTCGCAGCTGATGCCAAATAGGCTGAAGAAGCCAGCGATGACACTCTTCTCAGACCCAGTCCACCATCTCGAATGCGGAGTGAGGCCTGCATCCACTGGTGGGCATTCAAACTAATGTTGATGATGCTTTCAAGCCCTTTCCTCATTATTTGGTACACCCGTCCCAGCATAGGATGATCTTGGAAAGGGGAACAGCGGAGTATGTATATGGCTAAGCTTAGGGGCACCAAAGGAGGACCTTAAGAGGATGAGGCTGCTCTGTGCTGGCAATTTGCAAAGATCATCAATGGCTTTCCCAAGGGCCTCACAATTTTTGAGGAGTTAGCGAAGGAGAATAATATTCGCATTTCTGCCGATTGAGATGCAGCGAAGAATTTAAGGAAGCTAACAGTGTAATGTCCTTTTCAACGGTCCCTGGGCTACCACCCACAGAGATGTCGTCCAGATAACCGATGTGAAGGTGAGATTGCAGGGAGTGTAGTACAGGTTGAAGAGGGATACAAAACAGTAGTGGACCAAGAGGGACTCCCTGCTGTGGGCCCATTTGAGATAAAATGGAAAACGAACCAAATTTCAACACGGAAGCAGATGTGTAAGACTGATGAACAAAACTGTAAATTTTACAGCTTGTCCTTCTCCACCAGCAGCCTATCCCATGTACCCTGTTTAGTTGGAAGAGGATCCAGAGCAGCTGGAAGAGTGTCTTGGCGTGCCACCAGCATTTCGTCAAAATAAGTGTCTGGGGCATTGATGCATTTGGTCCAAATAGCAGACTGAAGTTCCAGAGTGGTCGCAGCTGATGCCAAATAGGCTGAAGAAGCCAGCGATGACACTCTTCTCAGACCCAGTCCACCATCTCGAATGCGGAGTGAGGCCTGCATCCACTGGTGGGCATTCAAACTAATGTTGATGATGCTTTCAAGCCCTTTCCTCATTATTTGGTACACCCGTCCCAGCATAGGATGATCTTGGAAAGGGGAACAGCGGAGTATGTATATGGCTAAGCTACAGGTACTATGCTACAGTATAAGCAGACTTTAGCATTGCATCTCTACATAGGTTGTTAAATGCATTAGAGAAATCTAATTTTACAAATATATGGTACTTGGGCATGGCAGTGACATATTTTCTTGCAGCATGGACTGCCGCCTCACACCCACCTGGTGTAGCAATGCCAACCTGCAGTGGGGCAAAGAATGAAGTCAATTTGCCAACTGCGTATCTGTTGGCACACTTACAGTAGCAGCCACCCTTCTCAGTGTGTATCCAATGGCTGTTGGCCTTAGGCCCCTGATTTTTTGGTAAGCGATATGAGGCTGCCACCAAAAAGGTAGGTCTCACCTCTGGTGGGCATGCGCCACGCAGTAAGATGTTAATGAACTCGGTCATTTCCCTAAGTGGAGCGGAGAAAGACTCGCGATGATTGATAAGCTCAAAGAGGTGCTGGGTTCTCAGCCCATCTGGTTCCCCGGCAGGACCTGAAGGAAAAGAGCGAATGGCAGATTCTACATCTGACTGCTCAACTTGATACGGTACTTTGGTATTCGGACTTGGAAGAGCAGCAAGACTGTCAGGCTGGGGGTCTATAGGATGTGCATCAAGGTTACATTATTTTCTTCACTCCTAAATGGAAATATTACTGCTACCTCTTTATTGGGAGTCATAAAGACCTCTGCCTCCCTCATGTCTTCCAGTGGAATCAAAGAGTCCCTGCCCCTCTGCTGACGTCCATGCGTATTAAGACAACGACGCCATAGAGTAGACTGACTGAGGCAGATCAGTACGCCTCAAAAGAAAAGCCAACAGCAGGTAATGAAAGGTAACCGGTAAAGTCTCTATTACTTGATCACGAGCATCTGTGTATCAAATTCAGCATTTTGAATAGTTCCAAGAGACAAACCTTTAGTGTTTAAATCATTGGATTCGTGCTTTTAAGAGTTTATTAATAAGTTCTATGCGTCAAATTCCTCATGTGCCGAAAATCTCCAGCCACATTTTCCTGCTCAGAATTTTTTAGAACGCAGCAAAGACATAGAGATCGAAGTTGAACCAGACACTGAGAGGCAGACACACGTTGACATACAGGCCAACGAACAAACGTCGATTTTTACTAATTGTCATACACTGGCAATTTTTTCCAGAGCCAGCTGATGGTGGAAAGAAACCTGAGCAATAATGAGAGTGGTTAGACAAATATGACTCAGAAGAGAGATATTCATAACAGCAGAACAGCTGAACCAGGTTATGAGGAGATCATGTGTATGGCCCCCTTTTTTAGGTAGGAGGCGTGCTTCATAAGATCAAAGCGATAGAGGAGATCCAGGAATTTTTGTGAAGTATGGTCAGGAGTACCTACGTGCATTTCAAAAGTGGTCCGTCATTATAAATTCAGAAGGCGAGGAAACTAGGAATTAAAGCAGTGATTGGAATTCAGAGAGCAGAAGGCAGAAAGTGACAGGGAAGGCGGGCGGTAAACAACGAAAATGAAGGGCCGATTTCCAGAGTTCAGGGTAGCAGTGAGGCTTTCAAATGCCTCTGGAATAGGATTAGATAAGGAGAAGCGAGCAAGTTTCAGGTGTGATTTGTGAAGAAAGGCAACTCCACCCCCCAAGTCTTTGTAACCGAGGTTCATTTGGGAGAGAAAAGAACGGAGGATTCATGTCCGAAGTGGACGAAACTGTGTCAGACTGCTGGAACCAAGTTTCTTTGAGAGCAAGAATATCTACCAGATCACCCGAGATGTAATTTTGAAGACAGAAGGACTTATTCCGGGCAGAATGGATTACAGGTAACATAGATTAATAGTTTAAAGACGATGAGGACCAGGATTAAGCTGACTGTCACCAGAAAAAAGCAGCAGAAGGTAAACTATCAACAAGTAATTCCAGTGTGCTTTCGATCGAGGTGTAGAATTGGAAAAATGGGAGTATGGTATGCCAACAGGCTGAGCAGAAAACAGCTTGCCCGTATATTAGACATGGCCGGTTGAATAAGATAAAAGGAAAAGGCTTAAATGAAATAGAGGCACCAGGGCCATCAACGACATGAGGCAACGGCTGGGCAGACTGAGGGCGCATGTGTGAAAGTGAACAGAACAATGATAATCCCAGCAAATAATGTGGATAGCATCATGTTAGTTTTTAGTATGAAGGGGCGACAACTTGCACCGAAGATAGATAGATGGCTTGTCTGACAAGTAGGCCTACTAAGTGGCCAATCCGAAAGCGTGAAAAGTACAGCGAGCGCCTATTGTCTAAAGGAGACAAACCAAAATCTTCAGCTTATTGGACCGACTCATAAGCTCCGTGCATTTGATGAAAAGGTATCAGGCCTTGATGAGTTGGGAACTTATGTTAGAATTTTGCTAAAGAAAATGAGGAGCTCGCTGAACGCAACGGAGTTAAGGAAAGTAAACAAACGGTGGGAGAATGACTGAACGACAATAGGGGAAACAGACGGCTTTGCCAATGTTTAGTTATATAAAATATAAATATATACGTCTAAGCGGGGTAAAAATTAGATACTTCCTCGATGAACATTAAACTACTGTTAAAGCTATGAGTTCATAGAATCTAAGCTAATTTTAAAATGTGTGTAGTAGAAAATTTCACCAGCAGAATTTAAAACCAAACAACAGGTAGCCAACTTTCTGACTGAAAATTTTCTTTTGTCTTCCAACTCTTGGGATAGGCAGCGATCAAATTTTCTGATGAAGGTAAAGCCTCCATGGTTTACGGGGCCTAGAGTTTGGAAGGTCAAAGAAGCAAAGTAGCCTATGTCGATAGAATGTCACTATATTTTGCCATACTTCAGTCTGCTGCAATCTTGGAAGCTTCACTAGCAACATTGGCAGCTTTGGATTGGTATGAATCTGCCAGAGCGTCAGTTGCTGTCACGTCCCAGGCCAGACATCCACCAAGATATAAGGTCGTAATCGTAATCGTAACCTCGAGATTTCTGCAGCGCCCAACGAAAGCTAAGTTGTGAAAACCAACTTATTCACAGGCGCTCCATTGAAACAAATCGATAGGCAGGAAGGGTTCGGTTCCAGGTCAAGATGCAAGACTCAGGCAGGCAGGCAGGCAGGCAGGCAGGCAGGCAGGCAGGCAGGCAGGCAGGCAGACAGACAGACAGACAGGCAGGCAGGCGGCTATGGGGGATGGTGTTTGGAATTGGATCTGTAGGATAGATAAGAGGAAGAAGACAGTTGAGTTCAATTTTGAGTGAAAGACCTGCGCAGAAATTGCAAGGGGTGAAGTGATGGTGATTTACAATGATGGATAAGATAATTGTCGAATTCTGGCGGGGGCTTATTCCAAAGGTGTGAGGCAGCTATGGCAATACAGCAATTTCCAAATTTTAAGGATGAGGTGACGGGAGGGTGGAGAAGTGTTAGGGCAGAAGAGGAGTGGGTTGAACGGAATGGTTGGATTGTGAATAACTGGCGAAGATAGGAAGGTTGGGAGGATTGAAGTGTGGTATAGGTTAATGATAGGACTTCGTACTCTATTCGTTCAGGTATTTTATACCAATTACATGCAAACACGGAACAATGCAAGTGAAACAATAGAAGATAAGTCATTTCGAAAACCATTGTGCACATCTATGATAGGCCAATATAGTCGTGCTATAAATAGTTGCGGCTTGTAAAGTGACGAAGCTTTTGTGGAAAAACAGATAAAGCGAAAGAAGGCAGATTGAACGTAAAGACACGCACTATGATAAATGTTAACACTTACTTCGTCTCGACATTCATGACAGTTTATACGTTATTGTATGATATTCCAAAATAAAAGCAGCAAAATCTCATTATATTTAACTAATAATGTAGATGGTAATGTATCACTAGAATTTCTTAACGTTGTCTGTTAATCAGCTGACAGCAGTGACTTATGGGATTATTAGTGTAGCGAGACCAGAATAGGCTTCTAACCATAACCACCTACATACATATCGCCAAGATCAACTGGTAACTCGGATTTAAGGTCAAAGAGTCACCCCTCGTATTCTGCTTCTGCTGCCTACTTTGACTCGTGAGCTCGTCGATCTTTTTCCTGCCAACTGTGGGTTCAGGTTATATTTAGTCGTTGAGGCCTAAAACGTCCCAACCGTAGTTGGTTGGACCGTGGAATTATATGCAAATTGGAAGCAGCCGAAGATGCAACACAAGTCAGTTGGACGCGACGTTGTCCAGTCACTCTTAAGACATATCTTGCTTCCAAACTGATAGGAGGCATTTACGTAGCGCTTGCTATTCTGAGACCTAACCTGGCGGGGGAAGGACGACTAGGACACCTTAAAGCACAAGGTCTTCTGATTGCTACTGCGTCCAGTACTTACGCAATGCAACATGGCAGCTTCGCCGTGGTTGGTCCTTCACTACAGAACAGTCTGCCATGCGATCTGCGACATCATTTCTTGTTCTTTCTCCGCCTCTATTTCGATAGCGATTGAAGACCATTCTGTTTGATTGTGGTCTTCTGTTATCAGGTCGGGAGCACTTCTGATTAGTTTTTTTTGAGGAGGCGGTAAATAAATTTGCAATTACGATTACGACTACTATGTCTGATACGAATTCCTTTCTTTCATCAATCCTCTCAACGACCACGATACCATGTAAACATTGTCTGTTTTCGCGTCTCACTGGCTCTCATGGACACACTACCCTGGATTTCGACCACGATGCCGAAACGGACCAACAACTCTTGCGGTTTTGAAAAAGCTGCTCGTCATTACGCAATTTGTTTGTTGTGCTGAGTTATTTCGGTGATTTTAATCAGTACATTCTACTGCATCACACTTCGCAGTTAATATGGTAGCCTATGTTGAATTGCGATTTTAAAATTGTTAGAAAATTACATCTTGCAGTTACGATTTCAAAGCCGGTTAACAGCCATCAAAGTAAGCGACAAATCAAATGACGATAACGATGACGACAAATCAAATGACGACGATGATGACGATAAAGGCAACGAAGACTACGACTATGTTGGTGATGACGATGATTTCACTAAACAAAGATAACATGAAGGGAGACGAAAGAGACCGGATTTAGAAGCGATAATACAATTAGTTACGGTTGTGTCATGGCATGGTTAGGAAGTGATCGAAAGGATATCATGTAATTGTAATAGAAAATTTATATAGCGCCTCTTCAAGAGAGACTCATCAGAGGAGCTCCCGACCTAACGACAGAAAACCCGGATCGAATGAAATGGTTTTCAAGCGCTTAAAGAACAGAGGTAAAGAAAGGCCAAGGAGCTCATGTCGCCAGGTGCTATTTCAGAAAGTTGAATCAACCTCAGCGAAGCTTCTATGTTGCACTGTGGGAGTTAAGGCCATGTAGAGGAAAGAGGAGGATAGGAGGAGGAGGAGGAAGAGGAGGAGGAGGAGGAAGAGGAGAAGGAGGAGGAGAGGATGCAATCATGAAAACAAGCATACGAATGACGACCTACCGAGCAGCAGAGTAAGAACGTCTGAAATGGCGAGAGAGAAGAGATAGTAGTTGGTGGCTGTGTGCATTCGCTTGTTCCTAATAATGACAATACAAGTGAATGCGTTGCCTAAGATTCCTGTCAGGAAGATCGCTGAATAGACTGCTATCAGAATTCCCGATTCGCTGACACTTCGGTAACGACGACCTAAGTGTTCTTCCAGTTTAAATCCATCGTCCGCTGAGTCGTTTCGACTGGTTAGGAGTTCTGTCCAGTTTAAATCCGGCTGGTGAATCGTTTCGTTCATTGACCGCATCAACAATAAGAGGAGACCATCCTCTTTTTCACCGGTTTGTTTCATCTCGCAAATCTTTAGAGCTAAGTCTTTTCTCGACTGAGACTCTTTCTTGTAGCAGGGGCCGCGCTCCATAGAATCGTAGACGGCAGCGGCATCGGCAGCGCTAGCAGACGAGTTTATAGAGGCTGCCGGCTGCTGCTCCTCCTCCTGCTGCTCCTCCTCCTGCTGCTCCTCCTCCTGCTGCTCCTCCTCCTGCTGCTCCTCCTCCTGCTGCTCCTCCTCCTGCTGCTCCTCCTCCTCCTGCTGAACAGCTCGTGTGTCGATCAGAAGATGATGACGAGGCTTCCATGCAGTCGAGATGAAATCGCTGCGGAAACAGGAAACCGGTCGGATGGTAGCCTCTGTAACCCGTCATTAGCCAGAAGAGCTTTCAAGCGACGAATCCGAGTAAATATCACCCAATGCACTAACGACGCTAAACGTCCGCTGACAGACTGCGCAAGACAGGCTACCATTAGGACAGACAGCTACTAGATAAACTGCATTGTGCAAGTGGCCTTTGTAAGCTTCATCCCTCAGGGAAAGTTGATGGGTTAGAGGCATGGGCCAATTGATTCAATGTCTTGCGGAGATGCACCGAAAGCAGTGCAGGACATTCGCTTACAACAGGGCCTTTCTGATAAAGCCAGGTAAACGGTTGCCAACTTATTATTGCTATTCTGGATTTTTTCTCTACATCGCGATTAATTTTATTGGCCGTTCATTGCAAAAACAACTGTGCATATAAAAATATGGTAACAACCACCGTGTCACATGGTTTACTGCAGTCATTTGGCTACCAAATTAAGTTGCCACAACTTTCAAAGCCAATTCTCCCAATCGATGATAGGCGACTCAGTCGTTTTATGCACTGTAGCTTTGTGTTCTAATCTCGAATCAACAAAGTCGGCGAGAACTGCGCTCTCCTGCCCGCGGGGATATGCATCCTCACATCAACTCGAGCCCATCATGTCTTCTTCTGTGTTGGAATATAATCTTGGAACAGTCTTCCACGTGTTTGTACGTGCAGTTGTATTTGACTCTATTCAGCAAATACTTCAAACTGCTTTAAAACGCCCTTCTTTAGATCATTTAAAGTCACGTGTGCAGCGCTTTTCAGCGCTTTTCACAGGTACTTATTAGGCGCTAAATTAAGTGTCTTAAGACAATCGTAGGACTTCACATTAGCTCAGCTTAATGATACTTGTCTTCTGCTGCCATGACGTCTTTCTTGTTTGGTAGTTTTGTGTTACTGCGTGTATCTGATATCTGGCCAATTAGCCATCATTCAGCCTGTTTTCTTGTAGTAGGTTTTGCAGATGGAGCACAAGCAGTTGCCATTGTAAGTATACAAATTTAGTAACATTCTGCTGCATGGATGCAAATGTATTGTAGATTAATGAAACTAACAGTAACAGTTCGGTAAAATGATGGAAATCAGTAGCAGTTAAGGCAAATCTGTGACTGCTGAAGAATTTAACAAATGTTAGGCCTATATTTGTGACATTTCACATCTACATCATCCAAATGACCAGTAATACAACATATTTCAATTGCATGTTTTACAGAAGTTTGTTACCTCAGTCACAAAAGTCTTAGTGTTAACTGTCCATAGAATAAAGTGCAGTGGCATCCATAATTTTTATTAGAAACAGTAAACAGATGTTTAAATAAAACATTTATATTGAGTAACTTTCTTCACCAAATTAGTCATGCTAAAACAAATGCTGTAATACTCAGATAAAAAGCCATCATCTTGGAAGTAGAATGAAAACTTTCAGAGCTGGTAGCGACCTCTAAATATTATCATTTTTAGCTAAAAAAAATTACAGATTTCTTTTCTCATTGAAAGAAATAAAACCGCCTTTCTCCATATCATGGAGGCGATGGGATTGTGGTTTTCCATTGCAGGAAACTACGAGCGTAGAGGATCGAATTCACCTATACGTTTGCCACCTTTGAGGCCCCTCTGAGTTCCCTTTCAACGTCTCGAGGTACGCTTACATTGCCGCAATTTATCAACCTGGATCGCTACCCCTGTCTTCAACGTTTATTAAAGAATTCAGCTCACCCCTATACAGTGCTGGCCATAAGTTTGGAATCACCCAGGCGCAATCTGTTGAAAACCATATTTGATCGCTATAGCTATGGCTCACCCAATCTGGTCCTCGTCCCAAATCAGAGCAGCGGTGAGGTCACCTGTGAGTGCAAGGACTCGGGGGAGGCCACCTGTGAGTGCAAGGACTGTCAGAAGACGGCTGCTTGTGGATTTCGAACTGCCATCCAGGAAACCTGCAAAGAAAGCCAAACTGAGCAAGAAGAACATAAAGGATCGTTTGGCTTTCTGCGCGAAATACAAGAACTGGACGAAGGCAGACTGGATGAAGGTGATGTTCTCTGACGAATCGACGTTCACACAGTTTTACTCGGCCTGCCGCTATGTCCGTCGACCTGCTAACCAGCGTTACAACATCCGCTACGTCGTGCCGACTGTCAGGCAGGCGCCGACGACGATGGTCTGGGGCAGCTTCAGCGGTAGCGGCCGAGGAGGAATTTGGTTCATGCCTCCGAACACGACCATAAATGGTCAGGTATACCAATCAATCCTTGAGGATAAACTAGAAACACACATGGGGATCCTCAATTGCACCACTTTCCAACATGATGGAGCTCCTTGCCACCGGGCAAGGACTGTGACAAGATGGATCAATAGACGGGGAATTCATATCTTGGGTCCTTGGCCTGGATCCAGTCCCGACCTCAATCCCATCGAAAACCTGTGGATGTTTATGAAGCAGAAGGTGTCTGAGGAGCATCCAACATCAAAGGTATCGTTGGTTGACGCCATAAAGCGAGTCTGGGTCAACCACATCAGCCCAGCTTATTGTGAAAGTCTTGTGAATTCCATGCCAGCAAGACTCAAGGCTGTCCTGGCTAACAAAGGACAGCACTCAAAGTACTGAAGTCAGCATCTGAAGTTGACATTTGACTATCCATTTACTTAGTATGTGAGTTTTGAATAAACTGTTACAGTTTCATTGAGAAAAATTACAGTTACAATTTCTTCTGAGGCTTTTTATAAGAAAATTTCATACATTTCTAAGTGATTCCAAACTTATGGCCAGCACTGTAAATACTTGCCACATATAACAGCCAATTGGTCCTGACGGGCAATTTGAATATCCACACGAAGGACCCGTGCCCATGAGGAAAGTAAAAGTTAAAAATAAGAACCACCTTAAAAGACACGGTCTCTGCCTCACTTCAGCTTCTTCTGATCTTCTGCTTATGGTAACAGCTTCGCATGCTCGAAGAACATGTGCCCATTATGATTATGATTATGATGATAAGGGATGATATTCTAGACAGCCACCGTGGGTATAAGTGTTGAAGAGTTACATCACCTGCTCTGCCTATGAGCATCCCGGGTCCTTATGTATGCATCGTCTGTATGTATGAGCCTGAGCTTTTATATAGCGCATGTAAAGGACCTCTGAAAAGCTTGCAGACTACCCCTTTCTGTACTAACTGTAGTTCTACTTCAAACACTTCTGCGACATGTTATAGGATAGTAGGCCTATTGAATTGCTGATACACCGCTTTTCTCCATATCAGCATTTGTCCTAATTCCAGGAGATTCTGCTTGAACTAAGTGGGTCTCATTAAATCTGCTTCTCAGCCTTGTTTAACCACATGCATCTAGAGTTTAACTTTACCCTGCTGTCATATACTTTTTCAAGAAGGCACTAGTTTCGAAGATGGTGACCCTGAGGTCACGTACAGTTCCACAGTGCGATCTATGTCGATTTCTTGTGACGGGCCCGGGATTTGAACCCGGGTGGCAGAGGTGAAAAGTCAGAGCGTTACCCGCTCGGCTACCATGGCAACTGCCTGGTGCCAGATGTCACCTGAATTTGGTACGGTCTTGATTTAATCTTCTGTGACCTCAACTGAATAGCGTCATTTCTACTTTTCTTAAAAGTCTTTCACTTAGAACTGTCGCCGCAACCCATAATTATGTCAACGGCTAAGGAAACTAGCTCGATGTCTACATTCTCTGGCTTAACTCGCTACGCGTGGGACGTTTCATCATAATCTCGAGATTTCTACTGCGCCCAAAGAAAGCTAAGTCGCGGAAACCAGCTTATTCACATCGAAGAGATTCATCCCAACAATCGACATATTCGGAAAAATTAAAATATCAGTTCAATTCGAAACCAAATTAAAAGCGACTAAAAGGGCTGTGTCGTGTTCACTCATTCACTCTCTCGTGCTTTATAGAGGGGTAAATCATCATCTTCATACCGAACACTGTCTCGTTTGAAAGTACATAGTTATGTACGCAACATTGGGTCCCAGTAATTTTGTCCGTGAGCACCAAATGATTACCATTTTTGGCAGCCCAAACCAGCATATCCCACCTAACACATACATGAGCTCCATGTAGCACATTGGCAGGGATGGTTACTTTAGCTACAGACATTTAATATTTCAAGAATGTCGTTATTTCCGTCTGTCCTGGCAAGCATTTGCTTCTTTCAGTGAGTCGAAGGAATCCTCTTGCTGTGACTGGCTAAGCCTAGAAACCCATCAATTCATGGCAGCTGATTATTAAAACCATTTAGTTTGTGTGTCATTGAAATTGTAACGCTTTTTAAGAACTGGTTACGCGTTAATTTAATGACCGAAAGCAAGCAATAACTACGTCAACTACACATCGGTCGAAAAAGAAATGACCTCAACTAGGCCTACGTGAACAAAATAGCAGACTAAACGTATGTGCGACATAACTATACAAACAAGTTGAATAATAAAATAAAATAATTAAGGCTTCTTTAGCCAGTAGTTACACGAAGAACGTTAAATATTGGGATCATTAGGCTTACGTTGAAAGCCGAGCTTAGGTTTAAGGAAGAACTCGCGTTTCCTTTAGAGCTCATTTGTAATAAATAGTTGTTTAAAATGGCCGTATTATATGTTTATATGATTCTTTCGGTAGCAGTGCATAGATCATAAATACCTACTGTACTACTTGAGAAATATCGTCTTGTCGTTTAAACTTATCTTGGCTTTACAGGAAAGTAGACTAAAGGAAAACTCCGACAGAGGTCATGCATGCCTGTCGTGCAATATGGGCAAAAATGGAGGAGGATAGTTAGGCATAATTAGGAGGCCTTATGGCCTTATCATGCACTCCTAGAATATCGCGAGAAATAGGAGAACTTTAACGCTCTTCGTATAGCCATAATATACTCATAGGATGACATCAGTGCGCAGACTACGACATTCTGTAATGCTTCAGATAGGGTTTGCTCGTAATTAGAGATGGCGAGACAATACAATGTTTCTTTGTGATGAGATGAGCCGCAGCATGTTGGCGTAACTTATTCGGCCTTTGGTGGCGTCACACCTTCGTATTTTGGCTGAATTCCTTTAGAATTTGCCTGTTGAACATGAAACACAAGTGTTATTGCAATCAGACTTATAGGAGCTACACGGTGTAAATGAAGATGTATGTCTACAGTGGTTATAATCAGAAGCATAATCCTGAATTCTAAGTCGGGCAGATGACACATGGTGAGGTCTGAATTGACAGGAAGAGTTCAAATCTCGGCTGCCTGTTGTTTAAATATCAGGACTGAGCTAAATCGTGTTTGTGCTTTGGCGATAAGATCCTTTAAAGTAATTCCTGCCGACAGGAGTATAAATGCGGTCATATAAAGTAGGAATCGGTTAAATTCAGGACTATGTATGCCTCTGCTATCCTGCTTCTGATAAAGAAGTGCAATAAGTGGATGACTACCTGACCAGATCTTGAAAACTGTTGTCTATATTATGATGACAATGCTGTCGGAATAATTACAGCGCCCCAATGACAGACAGAATCCTAAAGGGCTTCAAATGTATCGGTTGTGGGTTTGCATCGATTCACATACGTGTGCTTATAATTTCCATTTTCGTTGTCGAAGCTCAGGACAATGCTCAAGGTAAAATTACTATGGCAAAGACTGAGTTACAGATTTTATAATCAGGTTTTGGAGACAAGTGAATGTCTACACTGGATGTCAACTGTTTACTTCTTCCACTGTTGTGCCAGGATAGTCGAGCCTTCAGTGTAAATCGCTTGAAGCAGATAATGTTCAGTTATTACGAAGACGGTATGAGTGTAGGAATTGCCAAGCTAATAAAGCGGATCGAGTGTGACAAAAGAGGAAAATAGGCAGCACCTAAAGTATAAGACAGCAGTAGCAAGACTAGCAACAATGCAGTGAATAATTGCAATGATCTAAGATCCTGGGTGTCGGAGCATGTTAGTGGTGAGAGAAATTGTTATCGGCGAAAAGGGGTAAGGGGCCCCCATTCCACAACAAAAATTGTTGGTCCAGCTCTAACGACATAAAACTACTGATGATATACTCATCTGCTTAAAAGTTAATCACAAACAGATAATTTAAAATTAATATAATAACCACAGGTTATTATATTAAAAATGCATCGACCATACAGAGGGGAAGAGACATGACAAAAGTTCTGAGCACACGAGATTCCCAAAATAAATCCATCAGGTTACTCAAGACGGAGATATGCATTATATTGCAGTAAGCCTGCGTAGCAGAAACGCGTGACTCCGAACAAACTATGCAGTCTATCATACCAATGGCGTTACCCTTAAACTTACCAAGAACACATAAGAAGTTCACCCGATAATAAACTAGTGCATCTAAAATCGCTTCTACAATTCTGTTTGAAATTTTATATAACTCAGCTTATTTATTTTAAAGCGTAGCTCCAAGATCCTTAATTGTGCTTAAAATTTAATTTAAATCTATAAAAATGTGTTCCTAAAATGAAAGCAGATTTATTGCTGTATAAATTGCTCAGATTTGCTCTTTAAATCACTAGCCTAAACTTTCTTACATTTGATTTTAAGATGAAACATAGTCTTTAGGTCTAAACTTCTGAGATTACATTAAAAATAGTTAAAATCATTTTTATAACTTGCTGAGTTCTGTGTATTAATGCTTCAAAATCAGTTACTTCAAATCGCTCAAGAACCTTGTTTGCAACAAATATTTCAGAAAAGAACTTCTATGAACATTTCAAATTATTTGTATAATTTTCTCAGTCTGTTTTTTTTAATGAACAAAAATCTCTTTTTCTACAAATAGTCTGCGACACAACCAAAACTACATGCTCTTGGATTGGCTTAGGTTTTCTTTTAATATGAAATTAAATCTATCACCCACAGTTTCTAAAAACTGTTTCTAAAACGCGCCAGAATTTCAGGCAGGTGGTGGCTCTGTCACAGAACCTGCTTTAGAGCTTACGAAGGCCCCTCGACTCCCCAGCTAACATAGGAAACTATCTTCGGATTTTTGGCCGTTGTGATTTGTGCCCCGCGCTAGGGTACACTGGCGATAGGGCACGTCCTCCGGGTGGCGGATGGACGAAGCCCTTGAAGGGTAACCTTGAGGGGTTGCGCCGAATAATACGGAATAAGGCGCCGTGGACCAAACGTACCTAGGAGAAGGCAAACTCTGATTTGAAATCGCTAAGTCTCCTCAGACAACCTGTCAACCAACGGGGGGGGGGGCAGCAGCGGAGGGTTTAGCTGATGGCGGGGGGGGGCAGCAGCGGAGGGTTTAGCTGATGGCGGGGGGGGGGCAGCAGCGGAGGGTTTAGCTGATGGCGGCGGCGGCGGCGGCGGAGGAGCAGCATGTTCTGATCAACGGAGCTGTCAACATGTAGCCTAGAAGCGGAATAGGAGTACAACTCTGAAAACGGTTCGGCACTGCGGGATGGAAAGAAGTGGGGTCTCTACCATCCTTATTTTCTCCAGGACAGCACAATGGATACATTTTTTCAGATCGTCCATTGCGCCGCCGAAGTTCGAAATGAAGAATATGGCATCGACGACGACATATTCTGGAATTGCTGAATGCTGATAGGGCATCGACATAATGATGACTGCATTAGCCACCTGCAGTACCTCACTGGCCCTAATATCCAGACATCGACGCTTACTGGACCCATGGCGCGTCCTCATTTTGCCACTGGCAGCAACTGCTTGCTAATTTTGGGCCAGATGTGGGACAAACGAGGGCCAAACGAACTTGGATATCAGGGTCTAGAGTCCAATATTGTTCTCATAAAATCAATTCCAGTAGGCGATAGACCCGTAAGGCCTAAATTGTATTCTTAGGTCCCTTAATACCTCTGACTTAAAACCCTGGTGCCGTCACTGCCATAGGTTTCGTCCCTCTGAAGTTCTCGTTGCTAGCCATTTAATCCTGATATCGGAGTGGTTGGCGAGGGAAATGATTTTATATCGACTTCTTTTGGGATCTAATGAGAAAACATTTTGCACTTCAGAATGCGTGATAAAATGGCTGGAAACAGGAATGACATATGCGTAAGAGTATACATCAATAATGAAATCATTAAAATAAATTTTTAACATTAAAATTGTCTGATTAGTGATGAATTTTTTCTATTTTGGCCGTGAAGGACAAAATCAGTCTAAACTTCTGATTTTACGTTAATTTTAACAACTGCACTTTTTGCTGAGAAAAAATTCCAATTTACTAAATTGTAAACTTAAAAGATATCTCCTTCTTTCATTCTGCTTCTGACTTATGCCTATGATACGTACAACAAAACCGAGTTGATTGAGGCAGTTGATGACGTTGACCATGGCTCCTTTGCGACCTTCGTAGAGATCAGGCGGCTGGAAGAGCGCCGTCGCTGGAACGCCGAAGTCTTTGGCTGCGTTGTTGAAGTTCTCGATGTTGCTCAGAGCCACAAAACTGCTCGTCGCCTTCGCCTTGAAAGTCGTCGTCGGCTTTCCAACGGATGACGACAGTTTGTTTATGAGTCTACGCGTACACGCAAAGCAACAAACTCCGTCTCAGCTGGACATATTTTACAGCGGCAGCCGAATTCTACATAATGTAGAGAATTGCTATATCATGCAAACTATGCGGGCGAACACTGTTCAAGTGGCTGATCCAGTTAGGCTACATAAAGATCTACATTCTTTATGAATAACTAGCATATACGGCCGTCACAGTTTGCGACTCTAAAATAAATGAAACAGAATTAAGCTACAGGATATAGACCTATGTGACTAACATAGTTTATTTATTTATCCGGTCAGAGTAATAACGGTAATTATTAAATTAAATTACGATCAGCAGCTTACTTGCAAAGTATGACTCCGTCCTTAAGGTAAGCCTGTATATCTTGCCATCCATGTCCAGACTAAAACATAATGCGTCATACATTCAATAGGCTGTGCATGCCTGTTTTGCATAGGCTATTTCTATATTAATTGTCTAGCAAATGCACTGGTTTCATTACCATGTAAATTTACATGCGATGTCTGCTGATAATCACTTTCTCTATATGTCTATATGTAGCATATCCACCAGTGTCAAAATTATAGTCTGAACGGCTGTGTCTGTGCATGGCGTACCTGTAGCTATTACGGTAACTGCATGGAGAGTCCATCCCACTGCTAATGAAAGTATGGGCAAGAATGACTACATCACTGAATGAAAGCGAAAGAAAAATAACCCACAACTGGCGCATTTGATCGACGCAAAAGCGACATAGAAGAGTTCTCAGCGATTTCAGTTCTTGAACCAAGGTGACCGCAAGATTCCTTTAGAATGTAAAATAGTAGTCCACAGGTCCACAGATAGCCTTGACCGCATGAAAGCGTGTTCCTATAGAGTGCTTTCGATCGACTAACAGAGCTTGCGCTATAGAAGTATTACATCACCTAACACAAGAGATACGCATATGATGAGGCAGCCCCTACGATTGCTGGCGCATCTGATCCTAGGACTTGCTTGAGCCACGTCAGGATTCTCTGCGGGGTTCCCAGCTTCTCTTCTTCGTCGTATCTCTACAGAAGAAGACACCAACATCACGTCACTCAAGAGCTCAGCATCAGTCAGTTCTTGATAAAAGACAAGGCAGCGTGTAATGTAGCGTCAAGTAAAGTAAGCAAACAAGGCAAGGTCAGTTTAGGCAACTAAAATGAGGTAAGAAAGTTTTTCGTTAAGGTAAATTTAAGGTAAGGTAAGGTAAGGCAAGACGACACAAAGCAAAACAAACCCAGTCAGGGCAAAACAAAAAAGGTAAGCATATTTAAGACAACTTATGACTAATTAAGATATAGCAAGGTAAATTAAGGTAAGGCAATGGAGGATAATACAATGTGATGTCAGGCGATGAAAGATAAAGTGTAACAAGAAAAGGTAGGGTAATAGAGGTAGTAAGGTATAAAAGAGCAACTTAAGATATTTTTAGATAATTTTAGATGATGTCATGTAATTTCAGATAAGATGAGACAAGATAACTTCAGATATGATAATGACAGATAAGATAAGAAAGTTTCTGATAAGATAATTGATATAAGGTAAAATTGTCAGCCCTTTTTTACGAACTCATGAAGCGTTGTCCTAATTTAGGTTAAACAGACAGTTGGTTAAAGACTGCAAAAAGGCAAGTACTGCAAAGAATTGTGCTATAAAACTGTGCTTATTCACAGGCGCTCAGTCAAAACAAAATCGATAGGCAGGCAAGGTCAGAAGAAAGACAAGTAAATGACTTGTAACTGAAATGACGTGTAAATGAGCAAATGACGTGTAAATGAAATTCAAGTTGTCAAAGTTCCTGAAAATCGAGCAGAAGGACAAGCTGCTCAAGAAACCGAAGTGAAATATGTCACAAAATGTGTTGTTTAATACGGAAGTTCAGAAAGAAGCAGTGGGAAAAGACAATAATAAAGGGCTGAAGAAAGCATTGTTGCGATACTCTATGTAGAAATTTGTAGTACAAACGAAGGAAGGCAAGTTGAGGTGAAGGCATTCATCTGTTCATGCATAGAACTACCTGTAGGCAATATTTACAAAACGGCATTAATGTAGAAATAGTCGAAGTCAGTTTAGGCCTATAGCGTGTAGTCGGAGACGCTATTCCTGCACGACTGGTCAATGTCAGAGTGAGCCTGTGGACTGATGAAGTGGAAAAAGTGGGAAAAGATCATGCAGCGAATATTGGACCATATGTATATAACTTTTATGTGTGTTACTATCGCAAAGACCGGAAGCAAGGAGAGATTTTTCTGCATCCTGAAATGATCTCTGAATTAAAGCCACAACGGAAAGTGACGAGCGGTGAGTTCCAAGCAAACGGGCACAGAACAAGAGAAAGGAAGTTGAAGATGTCGAGGAAGAGCAGAAAGACGAAGATACGATAGAAGATAAAAACGAACGAAGCTGATATAGCAGCGAAAATCAGAAAGATGTAAATCAGAAACGCATAGCCCAGAATCAGAGAAAGATGCATGCAAGAACAAAGAAATTAATTTAAAACAAATGAAGGCACTATATGAGGTATAGAGACATGTGAATTGTTTAAGGAAGAAGAGTTTGATAAAGGAAAAGAGATGCAGATTAGATCCCTGTTTTTTAAACATGGATCCACGCCAAACTAGATTTACATTTGTAAATAAAGCGACTAAATCGAGAAGAAACTAAACAACGAAATATCGTAGGCCTAATCGTAAGCCCGAGATTTATACAGCGCCTAATGAAAGCTAAGTTGCAGGAACCAGCTTATTCACAGGCGCTCAGTCAAAATAAAATCGATAGACAAGCAAGGTCAGATTCGGTTCCAGGTCAAGATTTAAGAATCAGGCAGGCAGGCAGGCAGGCAGGCAGGCAGGCAGGCAGGCAGGCAGGCAGGCAGGCAGGCAGGCAGGCAGGCAGGCAGGAAGGCAGGCAGGCAGGCAGGCATGCAGGGAGGCAGGCAGGCAGACAGGCAGACAGGCAGACAGACAGGCAGGCAGGCAGGCAGACGACTACGGTGGATGGTGTTTGAAAGTGGAGAGGCTAGATAGACAAGAGAATGAGGAGGAATCGGGATAGTGTTTGTGGAAGAGGATTTGAGCAAAAGACCTGCGCAGAAATTGCAAAAGGTAGTGCTGGTAAGTTCGTAGGATAGGTAAGATACAGTAATTGTCGTAATTCTGGCGGGAGATTATTCCAGATAGGTGGAGCAATTTCCAAATTTTAAGGATAAGAACGGGAAACTGGAGAAGTGTTAGGGCAGAAGAGGAGCGGGTTGAACGGGGTGGTTGGATTGTAAATAACTGACGAAGATAGGAGGGTTGGGAGGATTGAAGTGTTTTGTAGGTAAGTGATAGGTCTTTGTACTCTATTCGTTCAGGTATTTTAAGCCAGTGAAATGATTTTGAGAACTTAAGTGGTGATGGTGTTGGGGATTTTGGTGACAGCACAATCGAGAGCATTCTGGATGGCTTGAAGACGGTTTATTTTGGTGGAGTCTATGTTCAGGAAAGGTGAATTGCAGTGGTCTAGTTTAGAATGTGCTATGGATGTGGTGATGGTAGAATCAGTTTTAAAGTCAACCATAGGGTGGAGTCTGCGAAGGTGATGGACATGCATAAAGCAGAGCGGAACAGATGGTGATATAATCGCAGAAGTTGAGGGTTTTGTCGAAGATCACACCTAAGTTGCGGACAAGATAATAACTATTAAAAGTGTTGGTGCGTATAGAGTCCAAGGTGAGGAAATAGAGTGGTCAGGAATTTTCTTGAGCTGGTCACGTAGGCCTATGAGTATGAATTCGGTTTTAGTTAAGATAAACTAATCGAATGAACTATGGCAAACATTCTGAATCGTTTCAAATATCAGACGAAGTCAAATAGTAATATATTAGAGCGAAAATAAAACAGGCGATGCAATACAGTTCGTCAAATCTAAGACTCATCAAATTTACCACTTGGCATTGATCGAATTAAAGTGCAAGACAGAGAATTCGCTGCGCACCTGTTCGAACTTCTCTTCCAGTCGGAAGGCATCTCCAGCCTTAGTAGCTCGGAATCCAGACATAATTGTGGCAGAAGTCTCTAGTGCTAAAAAATCATCAACATCATTCAGCATTATTATCATAAGTAAACAGATGTTGCAAAAATCACCACCTCCGACATTATCATAATTAATATCATCATTATCGTCGTCGTCGGATACATCATCATCGCAATTGTTATGGTGAACTCGAAATATCTAAAGCGCTATTTAAAGCTGAGTGCAGGGCACCAGTTTATTCACGTCAAGTGACAGAGGATGTCCAAAAATGCCCTGGGAAAAGAAGATTCCCTCGAGAGAGAAGAGATGGAAACAGAGCAGTTGTTACTGCGGGATGTGTTTAGCTTGAGGGTAATGAGAAGGCGTCAAATTGAATAAATCAGGGTAAGATGTTCTCATTGACAGGTTTGAAACAACAGCAGCAACGCTGATGCGACAATGGCAAGGACTATATGTAATATACGACAGAGATTACGATTACAGGATTCTGATGTCAGCGGAAAAGGCTAAAACATTTCACATTAACATTCTTAAGAAATCCATTGAGAGAGATGAGGATGGTTGAAGTATAGTCAAAGAAGGATAGGAAATGGTTGCTCTAGTGACTACCGTGGTAAGAGATGGAGAGAATGGTGTTGAGAACGAGGGCCTGGAACTATACGATCTTGTACAAAAGGAAACATATATGAACGTGGACATAAAAAATCCTGGATTGAATGAAGAGAAGCGAAGAGAGCTGATGCAGCTCTTTCAGGAATTTAAAGACATTTTTCTGACGTCACGAGTTTAAAGACATATTTTCTCACGGAAAGACTAGTTTGATGGGACATGATCTTAAATTGAAGGCAAGAGGAGCCTTGATGTGTCTCATCTTTACAACCGCCATAACTTCGACTCCCCTCACGAGTATGTGCTATTATTGTTATTTCTGCATTTACTAGGCGCCAATATCTAAAGGCTTAGCATCAATCGATGGCGCCGAGCAATGGTGAATGAAGGACTTGCTCAAGGTCCCTATACAGTAACTGTCTCAGGGTGTTTCGAACCCGTACTCTCCGCGTTACAAGCCCAGCACTCTCTCCAACAGGCTGCCATGCCCAACGACGCTGTGTCCAGGTTTGGGACTGGCATCACCAGAACTCGGCAGTGGGGGAGTCCTCTCTTTTAGGTTGTCTTCTTGCCCCATATATAATCAAGTAAGTAAGTCAGCGCAACCTGCAACCCCTTGGCCCTGACAATCTGGTTGGAGAACTAATTAGCCCTAAAAAGGGATTAGTTTAAGGAAGATTTTGTAAATGCCAAGACCTAAGAATCAGAAGCAAGTCAGGAGTTTCTTGGATGCAGTAAATTACTGCTGTAAATTTATCTCGAGATGTGCGGAACTTCTGAAACCTTTGTCGGACTTGACCCGTAAAATACGAGGATTTGAAAAGGTCATTTCCGGATTTGAAGAAAGCTTTAGCTCATGCTCCGATATTAGGATTACCGGATTTCGATTCAGAATTTATAGCACAGAAGGATGCTTCAAATGTAGGTATTTGGTTTACTTTAATGCAGCTGTACTGAGGAGTGAATCATGAAGAAGAAAGAAGCAGAGATACTGCGACAGGATCTAAGAAGAATATAAGAATGGTCAGAGGACTGGCAAGTGCTTTTTAATTTGGAGAAATGCTCGGTGATGCATATGGGAAGAGAAACAAAGAGTTTTCCTATGAAATGGGGAACAAGGTATTGAGAGTTAGTGAGGAAGAAAGGACCTGGGCGTGATTCTGCCTACAGTGCAAAACCTTCAATGCAATGTGCTGAAGCAGCAGAAAGGCTAGTTCAGCCTTATGCTTGATCATGAAGACAACAAATAATTAGCAGAGACAAGATGAGGAATTGAGCAGAACTCTTGGTGAGGCGAACAGCTGGTAAATTCGATCCTTCCTCATAGTCAACTTCAGCCGGTGCTTCTGAAGAGGCCAAGAGGGAGAAATTCCTTGCCTTAGAACGCCAACAGCTAAAGGCTCCGTTCCATACGGTAACGAACTGCCCGTACCAGAAGTCTGTGGTTCAAGTGTGATTCATGTTTACTAAGATTAAGTCAGTAATCTGTGCTGGCTTATGACAAGGCTAGTTAGAATATAAGCCTAACTTAGCAAGTTAGATGAACTGTCTTTATATCTTCTTGTTAGATATTATTGTTGGTGCTATACGGACATTAAAAATTTCCATTATAACTGAGACAGCTCATTCTTTGTGAAACCGAGTACATAAACATTCTATTTCTGCATATTATGACATTCTATTTCTGCATATTATAACAATCTATTTCTGCATATTATGACATTCTATTTCTGCGGGTTGTAATTCAAAATGTACGGGCAGCTTATCACTTTGCCAGGCACCACAGATATAACGCTTTGCAAGCACAGCGAAGTTAAGCAATGTCAAGTGTGATTGATGGGTAGTCGTTAAGCTGAGCCAAATCCAGGCCGGCATTCCTCAAACATGCTTAGCTCTTAGGGCTGCAACATCTACCAGAGCAAGGGCCAGGGGGTGTCGGCCAAGCTATTTAGGGAACCCTAAAATTCGAGAAAACCAAGTTTTAGCAGCGATTTCTACATAAATCCAAATGAAGTGTTTATCGAAACACTGTTGGCATCAACAGGTAGTATTTTAGTTATTAACAAATGGTCTAATAGAACTGATGACACTGCACAGATTTATGCAGAGTCATTATATATTTCAGTTTTAGAAATCGATGCAAGGCCCATAATAAAGTTTACGCAGAGGTCTCCAATTGTTTAACACTGGCCCTTCTTCGGAGATGGATAAATGAGCACCAATGGAAATTTCGAGATTAAGTATCTGGTCGATGTATTGCTGCGGTCCTGTTTGCGTGTTAGCTTCCATGCTTCTGAAGACTTTCTTCTATGATGGCATTTCAACAAGCATCTTGCTTTTACCTTCACCTCTGGAGTGGCGCAACAACGCCATGCTATCTGTTGTTTGCTAAGTTCAGACGCTTTAAACTGGTTCTTAAAAGCCGCTATACGAGTATCTAGATACTTATGACATGTCAGATACTTATGTCACTTGCTTGTTTGCTTTCTTTCTTACTTGCTCGTTTGTATGCTTACGTACTTACTTACTCAAACTTGTCGTGCCTTCCTTCAGAACAACTGTGCGACTTTGAGACCGTTTCTTTTTGCGACATCTAACGAATTGTTCAAAGAGCGAGTATTCTGCATAACATGCTAAGCCAACAGACTCCGAAATAATAAAAGATTGTGTCCAGAGTAAAAATGATTGAGAATGGAAAGAAGGGAAGCGGTTGAGAGTGGAAGGAAGGGAAGAGGTTAATTTGGGCGGTTAAACAGAGTTTATGGCTGGGAGAAGCTTCTTGGTATTCGAATGCAGTATTTAGCCTATGGCAGTGCAGGAGTAGAACCACCCACTTCTATCAGCGAAGTTTCTCTTATTTTTAGACTTGTTTACATCAATCGCTTAGGAATCTGACTCCCATCTGAATGCTTCATCCGCTATAAGCAGCAACAACAACACCTAGCCTACAGCTGGTGCTGCAGGAAGCATAACTACCGACACGCATCACCGAGAAGGGGTAGGTGCAGCAGCAGGAGGAGGAGGAGGAGGAGGAGGAGGAGGCAAGAGGATAGAAGGCGTCGACAATAGACTCTAGGTTTATATCTACTATGTCTGCATAACTTAGCGTCGTCTAGTGCACGGGTTTTTCCTCCACCTCCTTTTCCTCTTCCTTCTCCTCCTCCTCATCCCCGTCCTGCTACTTCGTCTAGCTTTCTTCTCTTTCCCGTCTTCCTCGTAACCTTTAACTGCTCCTCGTCCGTCTCATTCTCCGCCCCCGGCGGCGCCGCCCAGCCCTGGCTGCCCCTGCTCGTTCTCCTCTGTCTCTTCCTCTCTGCACCTTCACTCCTTCAGCAGACTGGCTCTTTCGCTCGAGGAATGTTCCAACGCTTTACTCGGATTTATTCGTAGAAGACCACAGATGGAAGGAAGACAGCAAAAGTCGACTGATAAAATAGTCAGACGGCATACTGGTATATATACTAGTTGGTATATACTAATATATATCTGATCAAATGAGAAATGTGTCTATTCCGTTTCCCCATATATACGTAATATAGCCTATATATAAATCGATTAACATGACATATAAACGTATATCTGTTTAATTGTATAATTAAACTAGATTTGCCTATTTTTTTGTTAATCGGTCACTGATGAGGGAAACAGAACGGCGTGTTCGTGTAACTGTAACACACACGGCTTTTCTGTTGTAAATATGCGTAGTGTAATCTGTGGCAGATAAATGTATTCATAGGACGAGAATCACACATAAGACAACTCGGTGAAGGAAAAGATCACAGCGGAAAGAAATGAGCAAAATCTGAAAGCCTGGGTAACTTGGGACATCTTAAAGCAGTTGCACTTGTATAGACGCTTCACTAAATAAATGATCAAACCTAAACGTATATATATATACACTGTGTCCGGAAAAATTCCAAGGCTCTAAAATATGAATGAAAAAACTATAGTAGATAATAATCAATTTAAAAATTTAAAAACCTTTTTGAACCGTACATAATTACCAACAAAATTCTTTGCAATTTATTAACGGCCCCCGTTTAAAATTACGTCACAGTGACGTATTTGAATTTTATATTTTGTAAAGAAAGTTGCTAGAAAAATGGCGTTCAGCGAGGAAGACAGTTAGTCAGTGGCGTGTACGTCTCGAAGCTTGCGTTGAAGCCAATGGCGGACATTTTGAACATAAATTATAGTTCAATAATATTTCAGGATTAAACTGTTTTTGGAATTTTAAAAATCGATTAATGTTTACTAATTATTTTCATATTTACCGTAAAGCCTTGGAATTTTTCCGGACACAGTGTATATAGCGCTTCTAAGAGCAGACATTGTACTGTAGTTACTCAGCAGCGTCTAATAATAAAGTCATTAGACCAGCAGAGAAAGAGAGACAGACAGATAAACAGACAGACAGACAGACAGAGAGAGATAAGAGAGAGAGAGAGAAAGAGAGAGAGAGACATAGACAGAGACAGAGACAGGGACCTGTTGCTTAACTTAATTGAAATACCTGACTTCACCTGCCGACACAACTTGTGCCTTACAAAAGACTGTTTCTTCTTGTAGATCGAGTTGAAAATAATAAAAATTTGAAATTCAATGAATGTTCTGTACAGTAAAACTTGATATGAATTATCAATAGACCTGTGCTGAAAAGTTATGCATGATTTTAATGTCAGTAGTAAGATATAGGCAGGTTTTACAATTGTTTTACAATGCAATAGCATATACCAAGCATGTGTGTATGTGTGTATCTATGTGTATATGTGTGTATGCATGCATGTGTGTATGTGAGCATAGATTCATGCTGTATCTATTTAAGTGACGTGTCATGCGATTTTAGTAGCATACAGAACTCTCATATGCAAAGGCTAATACTTCATATCAATAACTGGTTCTCCATTATTTTATTTATCTATAGAATATATATATATATATATACATGAAAGTATACGCATATAAGTAATTGAAGATTATTGTATTAAAGCAATGCAATATGAAGATTGAGTCTCACTTGATTTGTCCCTTTGCTTCTTTAACTCAATTGTATGTGATTCAAACTCCTTTGTGTGTCTTAGATTAAATAACTTTTTTGTGCACAATGTATAGTGCTATTTGCTACATGTTATTTTAGTCTACAACAATTGTATCATTAATTTTTTATTAATTTTTTATAATTTTTATTAATATTAATATTATCATTAATTTATTATTATTATCAATGATACTACTATTACTGCTGCTACTGCTACTGCTGCTGCTGCTGCTGCTACTACTACTACTACTGCTACTAATAATAATAATAGTAATCGTTTTAAGGCGAAATAAAACCGGTCCTTATTTTGGGGTAAGCTAAAACCTGTTCTTGTCTCGGGGTAAGTTAATATGTGTCTTTGAATTCGGGGAGAGTTTAAACCCTTCTATATCTTAATACACCCCTTCTTTCTCTTATCTCTCTCCTCTCCAACCCCAAACACCACCCCTCGTAGCTGCCACGCTGTCTCTCCACTTGACTTTTGGATCTTGACCTGGAACCGAACCCTTTTGCCTATCGATTTTGTTTTGACTGAGCGCCTGTGAATAAGCTGGTTCCCGCGGCTCGGCTTTCGTTGGGCGCTGTAGAAATCTCGGAATTACGATTACGGTTACTAATGTATGACTGAAAGTAACGTTGACAATTATGATCTTAAAGGAAAGCTTAATCATGATTAAAACATGTAGGCCTAATCGCTCTGTCGCCACAGTAGAAAGAAGACTAATATAGCTTATATATTTTCTTCGGATCTAGGCATGCTGTTCTTGCGGTAGGCCTATCTCTGCCTTAAAAACTTTTGGTCAGGCTGGTCCAAGACGAGTTACAGTTAATCATGAAGCAAAAAAATTTGAAACTTCTCTAAAGAGTTATTTCTTCTACACAGCTACAGTGAGTCTTTTTTTACCAAAACGAGTGTCTTTTCACGATTACTATTTCTACTATATCAGAAACACAAACGGTGAGCAGCTGATGAAGAAGTGTAAGGGTGACGTCGTTGCGCTAACCAGCAATCAGCAGATCAGGTAGCAAAGCAACTAAACGGCCTTGCTGCAAAAGTATCTGTGGGATCACCGATTGAAATTAAACATCCATTCAAACTTCATAAAATCTTTATTTCAGCGAGGTCTGATCTTAGAAAAACGTCAAGCAAGATGAATAATTCTACACTTAGGCTACAGGTCTGCGTTGCATGCTGTCTCCTGTGTAGTTCCAGGACTTCATGCAGGTTCTGAAAACCTTATAGAAATCTATTTCTGAACAAACTGAAGAGAAATCACTATAATCTGTCGGACTCTAAGCTTTATGCCTATGCCGTTTTGCCCTGAAAAGATCGAGCTTACCTGACTGCCTGAATTAAAGCCAAGACGCTAGCACCCAGTCCTCTTCGGTCAGACTCACCACGGAATAACCGAGACGGCAAGAGATATTCTTTTAGGAAGTCACAAACTCCGCCTTTGACTGTTCTATATATATACAGGCCCAGACTAACAGTCCCACTTATGGTTGTGAGATGCAGGCCAAGGCACGCGTACATCCCACATGCCCTGCCACGCAGGCGGCGGCGGCGGCACTCCCACCAGCTGCAGCAGCAGCTCTTGGAGCCGCCTAGCGAAGGATTATTCATTTGTGTAGAATGCGCGTAGAACCATCAGCATAGACAAACCACGCATTGCAATCAGCAGTAGGCACGCAGCTTGAAACATAACCAACGACAACCAACTACAAACAACAACAACAATTATCATCAACAATGACACCTCTGACAAAGGCATGGCTTGTATGGAAAACAACTTTGCTTCTTTCGTGACTTGTTCTCGCCGCCCTTTTTGCAGGAATTCGTCTCGCTCTTTACCACTATGTCAACAATTTTCCTCAGCCTATCGGTAAACGGGCCTAAGATATGTGTCATATTGTAGGTTAATAAAATCTTGGGAACAGCTTTATATTTGAAGGCAAGTATCTCTTCATCCTAACGCAATCGTTTCAGCTGTACTGAAAGCAAATAAGAATCACGACATTCGGTTCAGTAGAAAAGCCTGTTTGTTATACCAGCGCATAACAACGGAAGGGGGAATGTCTTCAGAAAGTTAGCGTCAAACAGTAGCCGCATACTATGCTCATCCATCGTATTCTGTCTTCCGGTGAATTTGTTATGTATACATTGGCCTAGAAATTCTTTGTTTGAATCAGTGCACAGTTTTGCTTTTTTCCACTAATATTCTGCGTTCAGGTTCATTAGCGTCCAGCATACAAGACAGGCTGTAACGACGCTCGATAAAATGATAGAATGCTCATTCTTCGCTCACTCCGACAACCGAACTAACACAGGGAGTACGAAACAAATGGATTTAGCGACCGAAACCAACAGGTAGTCTCGGCGTATAATTAGGGAATAGGGGCACTGCATGTGACAGTTATTATTTTACCCGAAGTACATATGATCCCTCAGGATTATAAAAATTAGGGGAAGCGTTATTTTGGGAAGGCTGGTCTTCGCTGATGGCTGTTTCGATGGAAAAGGTGCCGCAAAAAGCGATAGCACAAAAGCGCAGGGTGGCAATATTATTATTTTTAAAAATCCGAGGTAGGCCTATATATGGATCTCTCAAGATTTACAAAATTATTATTTTTATTAATATTAATATTAATAATAATAATAATAATAATAATATTATTATTATTATTATTATTAAAATTAAAATTATGCGTGGGAACGAGCTGCTTAACCACTTCAGTATATTATTGTGAACTTCTGAGTAGTTTCATCTTAGAGAGGCGCTATATAAATCGACAGATATAATGCAATGCAATTTCAACTTGAGCTTTTAACTGTTTCACCTCTGTTGCCTAGTGATTCACAGTCAACACTTAAGCACGCAGCCTTTTTTATGCAGAAAATTAGTCCTCTAGGAAAGGAACAACTACACGTGTTATTATTATTATAATTTTTTTCACTGTACTATCGCTACATTATTGTTATTATTATTATTATTATTATTATTATTATTATTATTATTATTATTATTATTATTATCATCATCATTATTATTATAAAACAAATCTATTGTTACGTCACTTCAATTATGAAACAAATCTATTGTTGCTGGAGCAACTAGAGCTGCTGTGGCGTCCAGGCTGGCACACTGGAAACAGGTCGACTAGCCGCACCTCCCAATCTCGTGATCTTGTCTTTAAGCGCCGTTGTGAAGAAGCAACCCTGAGTTAGCGGTCGCGTAAGTGTAGAGCGTTCTGTGGGCGTTTCTTCGATGGAGAGCAAGGACTTCCGGTGTGGATCGGACGAACATCCAGCACCACCAACTCCCTCCTCTTCATCGCCGTCGTCGTCTGCTTCGAAGGCGCCTGAGTCGTGGGCTTCACTGACCCGAGCGTCGACGTCTCCTCGACCTCGACCCGCCGGCTGACCTTCGATAGGCGGTGTGGCTCCTTGACCCAGAGGATCGGTTGGGTCCCGTCGGCTGGGTCTCGACGATCAGTTCCAGGTTCTGTCCTTTTCTTTAATCTTGGCTTCAGGCACGCCCTTCTCTCCTTTGATTTCAGCCGTCTTGTTCTTCTTTGTATTGTTGTCGATGAAGAACTTGATTTGGGACTGGGTACTCTCGCTCGTTGCGTCGAGTGCGAGTTCTGAGATCATGAATTCGTCTGATTGCCTCTTCTGAACTAAATCCTTCAGATAACGTTCATTATTATTATTATTATTATTATTATTATTATTATTATTATTATTATTATTATTATTATTATTATTATTAATATTATTATTATTATTATTATTATTATTATTATTTATTATTATTATTATTTATTGTTATTATTATTATTATTATTTATTAATTTTTTTAAATTTTTTTACCAAGGTAAGTATAATCCCTTGGTCGTTCAAAAATTTCTGGAGAAAAAGAGAGAGAGGGATTCTGGAACGGCTAATCCTCGTCTGGATTCGGCACCACAAATGTACCGTAGAAGGCGACTGCATTGAAACGCTGTAATGTTATAGACAAACGTTGAAAAAGGTAACCTGTTTCTCTACCATCTCCGGACATGAGGGACAATATACGTCCCAAGTCTGTGAGAAAGGTCATACCCAAACCATTGATAGGGCCTAAAGTCTCAAAGGCCAGAGGGACAAAGTGGTATGCATTAGTGAGATGATCATATTTCAAAGTTTTTCTATCGGCCGCCAGTTCAGCTGCGCCTCCTGCTGTAACAGAAGTTGCCTGTAAGTAAGAATGTGCAAGCGTGTCAATCACGGTGACATCCCATAGGAGGCTGCGCCCCGAACGCCAAGGAATCAGGGTAAGGCCATCCGGTCTCTTGCCGTCTGTTCTAGAGAGACACGTAGGTTCTTTCACTGATGGGAAGTCCGCTCGCGTCAGACTTCTGTGAATAAGGTCATTGAGACAAGCGTGACGTGCCATTCTGCCGGGTCCTAAACGGCAAGAGAGACCATGCGACCCCTCAGCAGTCACCAGAGCTCCACATGTACAATTATGTGGCTGACATAAGATAGCTCCGAGACGGAGATCTACGGCTATACGTACGGCTTCGTCATCCAGGCGAAGACCGATTGAGTTAATGGGGAGGGCAAATAGCCAATCCCCGGCATGAGGCGATGACACCGCCTTAAGACGTGCCTGGCGGACAAAGCAAAGTGGCTCGAGAATCAATGCAACGAGGTAGAAAAATACCACGGGGAATGCAGGACAAGAGAAATGCACAAAATGATAAGGAACATCAACAGCAGATGGATGCCGAAACTTATGGCAATAAAGAACGAGGTTGGGAAAGTACTCATGAACAGAGAAGATATCATACAGAGATGGACAGCTTACTGTAGCGAATTGTACAAAGGACAACTGGACCCAAATATTGCAAGAGAGGTAATCGCAGAATTGAAAGCAATAACACCCCCAACCGAAGACATTGAAGACACTGAAAACGACATACTGGAAGAGGAAGTAAGGAGAGCCATACAACGACTAAGAAATAATAAAAGCCCAGGAAACGATGGAATAACGGGGGAGATGATAAAGAGCGGAGGCGATATTGTAACGAAGGAACTGCACAAAATCATCAACACAGCATGGAAAGAAGGGCGCACGCCAAGCGAATGGAAAAAATCAATACTAGTGATCTTGCACAAGAAGGGTAGCGCACTGGACTGCAGCAATTACAGAACGATTGCGCTAATAAGTCACTTGGGAAAGGTAATGATGGCAATATTGACAGAAAGACTAAGAGGGAAGACAGAGGAGTATATGGCAGATGAACAGGCAGGGTTCAGAAAAGATAGAAGCACAGTACAACAAATACTAGCACTGAGACTGATAGGAGAAAAAGCGAGAAGAAAAAACATCCCAATATATAACTGTTTCATCGACTTCAGTAAGGCTTTTGACAGCATAGATCAGAACATAACTTGGGCGGCTATTGCTTCATTTGGGGTGGACAAGAAACTGACACGCCTGCTAAAGGAAATAAATGGAAACGCAACAGCGGCAGTACGGATTGGGAACGAGAAGGGAAATTGGTTTAAAACAAGCAGAGGTACAAGACAAGGGGACCCAATATCCCCAAGCTCCTTTATCATACTATTGGAAAGAGTCTTGGATAAGATAAGAGATAAAGAAGATGGGGTAGTAATAAGCGGAATAGGAATCAACAACCTGTGTTTTGCTGACGACATTGACTTGATCGAAAGAGACGAGGAACGACTGGAAACAACAATATACAATAAGGAAAGAGATATGGGTTAACCATGAACTTCGAAAAAACCAAAACTCTAGTATTCGGAGAAAAGGACCACAGAAAGAAACTAGTCATTGATGGAAACCAACTGGAGAATGTGGAAAAGTTCACATATCTAGGGAGCAACACGACGTATGACCTAGACAGCAGAAAGGAAGTATGGACAAGGATAGCAAGGGCTGCAACAACACTAAAGGCTATGGATAAAATCTGGAGAAGTAAAGCGATAAAATTGGAAACTAAGGTGAAAGTACTAAAGACGTGCATCTTCAGCGGAGTGCTCTACGGATGCGAGTCCTGGGTGGTAACAAAGGATATAGAGCAAAGGATGCTGTCTTTCGAAAGAAAGTGCTATCGAAAGATTTTGGGAATAGGCTGGACACAAAAGGTCACAAACATAGAGCTATACAAACGAATACGCCCTAAGGAAACCATCATGCAGAACCTGATCAAGAGAAAGCTGAAACTTTTTGGACATATCTGCAGAATGAAGGATGATCGGAAAATAAAAACACTAATGTTTGGCAGGATGGAGGGGACAAATCGAAGAGGAAGGCCACACAGGGAATGGCTGGATGACATCATCGGGTGGGGAGGAGCATCACTCCAAGAGCTGAGTCACACGGCAATGGACAGGGAGCGATGGAAGAACTTGGTGAAGACGGCAGCGGACACCTACGGGCGCTGAGCCCATGGTTCTTGATGATGATGATGATGTATCAATAGCAGTTGAAATGATCGTTCTGGTGTCAATCGTTGTACTGATTCTGAGTCTTTCAGACTTTTGATCATTTTCTTTTAACGACGAAGGATCCAACTGAGCCGAAGGGGGTGCACAGCCTACGCTCCTTCCCACGCACGCGCGCCCTACATTCCGCCCTCACGCCCACAACACACGATGTTCGATGCACTTCTAGCACCTAAATAAGGACAGAAGGCAAGGGAAGGAAAGAACTAGAAGGAACGAACCAGTGGGAATCTAAGCAAGAAAAGTAATCTAACATATGCTTTTCTGCTGTTGCTTCGTTATTCTGATAGAGTTCTGAGAACGTTCGCATTGAAAGCGCTTCATGTAGCCTATTTCAACGTATTCTAGATCATTAGTAAAAACCCGAATGCTTCCAAATGTCTCGAATGTGCATTCTATGTATATTAGACGTGTTATATAGCTACTTCATGCATGCACACAACTACACAACTACATGCACATATAAAAATGCATTTTCACAGGCCATCTAGACAAGTTGTCTTCGTGTTACGGCCGCCTCTAGGTGCAGCTGATAGGCAGACGTTTGAAGTATGCTGTCTCTGCGCTCTGCCTATGCTGTTGCTGCTTTTCCTGCTGTTGTTGTTGTTGCTGCTGCTGCTGCTGCTGTTGTTGCTGCTGCTGCTGAGTTTCTCAGAGTCTGAGAACGTCCCGGACTTAAAAAGGAGCCTGAGATTTGCAGTTACCACTCGCCTCTACTTTGCCACCTTTCAGCGCCTTCCTTCTCTTACTCCCTTCCTACGCCTCTTCCCACCATCTGGAACTCTCTACCTCCTCATGTTCGCCACTCTTCTCGAAACTATCATTCACTCTAAACCGAAAACTTACCTCTTCTAGTCTGTTTATGGCTTTTAATGTATCTTAAAGTCGCCCTGCTTCAACGTGCGCTTCTGAACTTTGAAAAAGGGTCATTAGCAAATTTCCATTAAAAAGTGTATTGTATATTGTATATTCCTTCTACTAAATCGTCTCCCTTCCCTCCATACTCCAATTCTTGCCCTTTCTCTCCCCTTCTCCCTACCTCCCTCGGCGCTTGTATATAGGCCTGAACATCCTACAGACGAGGGAGATATGTGCTTGGAATTTCGGTGGTTGCGCTGTAGTCTCAGCAACAGCTGCAGCTGCAGCTGATGCTGATGCTGTGGCTTAGCCGCAACTACTCAGAGCGATGCTATGGAGGGAATTTCTAGGCCTGCTTTTTCCTCGGGATCAACAGATAGAATTTACAGGTCAACAGATCCATTTATAGGCCTCGGCGCATCAGCCTTAGGCCTTTGGGTCTTTACGGGGCGGTTGCGTACAACGCAGTGTCTTATCAGCAGTATCATGGAAAGTATCAGACTTTCACGATTCCACTTTATTCTTACGATTTATACGGAATAATAATCCATTAATGAACAATTTCTACTTAATGATCTTCAAATTCAACATTTCAGCAGAATAATAATCTTATAATAACCATTTAAACATAATGATCTTTAGAATAACAATTTCAACTGATTTCCGAAGTTAATTTTACAAATTATCTGTTCCTACAACCCACCGATCGTCCACGCAATACAAGGGTCGATCTTTGGCCCGATTCCTTTCATGCTGCATGTGGCTCCAGTCAACGTCGGTTTCATTTCCGCACACGGCATCACTCACCGTCATTATGTCGATGACACACAATTGTAAGACTATATAGCGCTCCATTACATCGACTCCGGCACCAACTACATCTAACACGACGCACTGAAGTGGTCCGCTGCTGGTTCCTGACAAACAGACTGTGCGTAGTGATTAAATGTGCGCGTGTCCAAAGATGTCTGAAGTCGTTGTACTTGGCACTTTCTCATTAAGAAAGTCGATCAAGGATCTTAAAACAATCTACACTACGGTTGCAGACATTTCATTATCAGAAGCATTTAAATTGTGTTGGGGGATGACGCCAGTGAATTTAATTTATGGTTTAGCAAATTCCCATTTCTTCAGGTTCAAATTTAAATTGTGTTGTAAAAAATCCAGATCTCGTATATGAGTGGGCAATCGTCAGAATGTATTGATATCTCGTTTACATATGGTTCTAAAACGCGTTTACAGATTGCAGCACTGTATTAACGGCTTTCATAAAAGTGCGACCTGAGTGAATCATACCAAACTGTACATGTATCCATTCAGATAAGCCAAAGTGCATAACACATACGCTGTTTTCCTTTGATGAGACTTTTACAGGACACTTCCAGCAAAGTGCAATATGCACTTTTACACTCACTGTATAAATCTTGACTTCCAAATCTTGTTTAACACTTCAGAAACAACAGGCATCTGATTCTGTCATTCACAGTAAAGCTTACGGTTTAACTATTCCTGTCTTTATAAGTTCGTCTATCTGAAGTTCTACCTCAGCAGGTCAATAAATCTAAGGTGCCCGGTAAACAGCAACTCTTTCTCTTAAATCAAGCCTCAGCAGAAATGCAATGTTCGATAACAATACAAAAAACTTGCTTCTACTGATTCACCGTAAAATGGTGTACCTGTTCATAATATATATCCACAGACTTACATTCTGTTTCAGGCTCATACTGTAATTCGCATATCGCTCCATAATTACCATTGTCATCATCGGCAATTAAACCACATACCAAAGAATATGTAATAAAACTTATACTTCCGAATTTTGTTGGCATAAACAAATTTATTTCCATCATCACCGATGTCAGCGAGATACTGTATGCGTGTTACGATCATTTATGTGAAACATGACACAGTCCGTGTGAACGAGATATTTTTTATTAGGGCCTATATGGAAGTCAATCCTCGAATCAGCCGCCGCCAGAACATCGTCGGCGTGGTTTCGCCCAGAGCTGTGTCCTTGTGGAAGGCATAAGCCATATCATGGGTGAGGCCAAGCTCCTAGACACCGTAATTATCTAGGAGTCTATGCTTCGCGGAAGCGAAGGAGGGAAGCCAACATTATTTTGTAATTAGGGCCCCAATAGCCTTATTCCAGGCCTGCTTTAAGCCTAATACTCGAATTAATGAACGACATAGGCCTCCCTTATTGTTTTGGTCTGAAGAAAGCAAGGGTTTACATTGGTACAATAGAGAATTATCAAAGTTGAGACAGTGTAGGCCAATATTGGCTGCAGTTGCCAAAATGGCAGACTTTAAGCATCTGTTAGGCCTAATTAGATGTTATAATTATATGATGTGAAATTCGCAAATCAGTGTGAAAGTAGGCCTATTTAAACATAAGGCGACAACGGAACCGAAGATGATTTTGTAAGATTCTTTTTATTCTTATAAAACGCATTAGGCAATAATCATGGTGTACAGCCTACTAGCACTGGATTTTCCCTTCTTCACAATTAAAAATTTATGCCCATAAGCAATCAAAACTCATAAGTGTAATGTGTCTAAATTCTATAATAATTAGCTCGTTGATTGTTTCAGTAAGTATGCATTTTTAATTTAATTTATTCAGTCTATATATTGAAAATTTTTTTAAAGCGTTAATATTAATCAATTCAGTTGTATTAGTATCAATGCAGCGTAACATGTTGTCCGATTTAATTTGTTGTTGCTGTTCAGTGGCTGTCTTCCAGCTCTTACCTCCGCTTCCTGAGACTCTTCGCCTTCCATCCCTCCGTTCTCCTTCCACGAGTCTCCCCCGGGCAAAACATGACAAAAACGCAACACAAAATCTACGACTAGGGTTTACGGCGTTTTACGCCGCGCCAGTGACCCAACAGAATGATCCCAGGATCTTACGGGGTTTTACGCCGCGCCAGAGGATCCATGGGGTCCTACGACTAACACAAAATCTACGACTTGGCTTAATGGGTTTTACGCCACGCCAGGGGCCTCTGGAATTCTACGACTAACACACAAACACAAACATAGACAGACAGAGGTGAGACAAAGATAGGCAGCGAGGCACCACGGTATTCGCAACTCATCTCAAAGGAGTCTTCGTCATCATGAATGCGTATCTGCAGTAAGAAATTTAAGTAAGTCCGTATAATTATTAAATAATACAATAGACTTGCACATATCAGGCCCACGACTAGGCTAACCTCAATTACCATTTGGAATTAGAGTTTCAAGTCGAATATTTCACGTTGCTGATGAATCAAAACTGGGATAAATTAAAACAACGAGCTAGTACGTTTTACTTTCGTTGTCTGAGAGCTGTGACTCACCAACGCCTACGATTCCTAGCTCAGTCGATGGACTTATAGCGTGTTAACAAATGCATTAATTGCTTACTTACTTACTTACTTGGTATGACCTTTTTGTCAGATTAAAATATAGGCTAATTAGTAATTAATCTCCTTGAAGTCTCCGAGATCTCGACTAGTTCCAATGGAATGTGTTTTGGAATGTTTTGCTCAAGTGGCAATCGATGCTTCATTCTTGAGCCACTTGAGCAAAACCGCACATTGTGCACTGTAATATAATTAAGGGTCTAGAATAGTTTCGAGATCTGATGAAATCTGTAAATCTGTAAATCTGTAAATCGATCTGTTGATCGATTAGTATTTAAATTGTTGATCAATTATGCCATTGAGGTAAACAATTCTTACATTTAACTTCGGATTTCTGTCAAATAATGATTTTCTGCTCGAAATGACAACTTTATGCCGATCATTCGATTTCTGTTAGATTTGTCTTCAAAACGAACAGATCTCATCATATCGAACTTCACATTTCTGCTTCTTTCTGTTCGATGGTGTTCTGCTTGAAGTAACTTTTCTTCCCATCTCTTCCAAGTCGGTTTGCCAAATGAACTTCGTTTCCAAGGAACGAAGCAATAATGCCAAAGATGACGTCATCTATGTTGCGATGACGTCATTGGATCGCAAACATGTCTTTATTATTATATGCGTCATCGCTATTATGGTTAATTTGCGAAGAGCTAAGTAAGCAAGTAAGTAATTTACTGGCACTCACACGAGTACTCGTTATTATCCTATATGTGAAGTATTGCTGGGTATAAATTGCATCGTAAAATAACAACGATTGCGACCTACAGCGATTGAGATTAGCTTTTGCCTGAAATTAAAATCACCACCGCCGTAATCTGTTTGTCTCACATTTGAATTTGGGCTCGGAACCCAACCTTTAACCTTCCTTATCGATCAATCTTTTTGTGACAGATTGCCTGTCAGCTAATAGTTTGTAGGGTGATTAACCCTCTGGCCAAACACCCTGTGACAGTGGGCTTCTTATTGTATGATACTACTTTATTGTACGATAGTGCGATACTACAGTGCTACAGAATCTACCAGTATACCGGTTTCATCAGAAGCGTCGATCATATGAGTGTCCCTGGGGCCCTGACCCCGGCAATATTGTGAGCATGGGGCCCGGTCATTTGTTGGGCCCCGGCAACTTTTTAGCTGTAAAATCGGAAACTGTGGACTGATAAAAGTTCTCATTCTTCACTTTAAGACGTTAGTAAACAATGCCAATCCGTAATTTGCAATTGTACCTCTCTAGGTATTGCTGTCTATACAGATATGAGTTTGTACTATATCAGTACATAGCCCCCCTTTGTACTTATAATTATACGCAGGTCGACCAAGCGAAATGTGTCACAGGCAGTCATCAGAAATACAGACTTTCATCCATACAGGTAGCCAGACTGAAAGGTCTAGCAACATTTGAAAGAACCATAAAAATAATGGAATACAGAGCAGACAACTCGCTCTCGTTGCTCACTGCTATCTGGATGTGACCTTTGACCAGTCAGGCAGTAGAGGTGTTAGAAAACGCACTATATTAGTTTCTTCACCTATAAAACCATATACAAGTACCTTACGTACACATGGTTTTGTAATTAGGGGTGGGTACATCATTATTATTAATTAGAAACTTCTAGAGCGCGGTTTGTAATGCACAAGTTTTCAACTCATGGCGCATCAAGTTTAAGCCGCATTCAGGTCAATATCCAGAAGACCAGTCCACTAAGACAGAGATGCAGCCTACGGTAGAAAAGCCAACTGAAAAAGGTAAGACTTAAGTCGAGAACGAAATGACATGAGACTGGGCATAACGTACTGATGCAGGAAGAGAATTTAAAAAAAAATTCGGTCCAGCAACCGAAAAAGCTCGCTTACTAAGGACAGTTCTAGTTTATGGCACAATAGAAAGACATTCAGATGACCTGGTTGACAAACTTATTGTTCGAAGATTCTTCTATCCTATTCTTACTCAATAATCTCTCAATCATGACTTCTTTGGCCAATATGCATTCCGACCTACTGGTTCCACCTCTGCAGCTCTTATTTCTATTATTCACCATCTGTCTGAACTCTTCGCTTCTAACCAATATGTTCATCTCATATCCCATGACTTCTCAAACGCCTTTGATAAATAAGACATGCCTATCTCGCTCATAAACTTGCTGATCTTGCATTTATAATTGGATAATTTCCTTCCTAACCAACCGACAGCATTGTACCAAATTCAATGACAGCGTCTCTACCTTAGTCGGCATAAATTCCAGTACCAGGGGCTTTGTCCATGGAAACCAATAGGGGCTTCGCATCCAGACCTCAGTTATAGGCCCGGGCCCCCAATGTTTACGACGGATCGACGCCTCTGACAAAGAGGTTCTAGAACGAATCCGTGTGGAGCTCCGCAAGTGAAAGGGCATGATTGGGATGAGGCTTTATACAGATCGGTTTAGATAACTTAGGACGAATAGTTACTGGGGAGGGACAAGTGTGAGGTAACAGGATGAACGGACGAATGATTACAGTTACGAAGGGCGACCGATGGACCGTCGTGCTTGGACGCGTCTAGGCCTATAGATCTCACGTGAAAATGTAAAATGTAAATGTCCATGTTTTTCTATAACGACCATGTGGCCTGGGGTCTTGGACCCTTCTCCGAGTCGATCATTCGTCGAACTGTAACAGATAACAAAGAATGAAGAGTGAGAACTACAACAAAGAAAAAGTCGCGAAGGTCATGCTCTGAAGCGTAAAGCCTCAAGTTCGTTAAGTTTGTTAAGAACAGTCCAAAGTTTTCTTGGACAGTTCAAATTCTCATAAACTAATTTTGATAGATGTTTAGATTTCGCAGTGCAGAAAGAAGCATGTGCTTCCTGAACTATGCCAGGTCTAACGGCAAGCGAGACTGACGCAATCAGTATTCAAGTTGGCTACAATGACGCCTTTTCTCAGCAATGGCTGAATTGTACCACGGCTGAGGTGCACGAAACAGAGTCGGACTGAGACCCTTTTGGGGGCGTTGACACTTCAGTCATGCAAGGGGCCCCAGCTCCAACCTGGCCCATGAAATGCTGCATTAGAATAATTTATTCATTTTAAGCATATCCTGAACATAATAAAAGATAATAATATAAATAATAATAACAATAATCTATATTCGAACAGCCGTCAACCAGAACACATATAGACTACGGTCCTCATCGAGGAATCAACTGCATGTTCCGCGGTCTTCCACGAAGTTTGGCGAACGTTCCTTCACTGTCGCCGGACCCACTGCGTGGAACAGTCTTCCTGACAATGTGACGAATGTTCCATCCCTGGACACATTCAAGTCACGACTCAAGGCATATCTTTTAGGATATCTTATGACTGTAGTTGATTTTTGTTTTTTAACCCATGTACAGCGCCCTTTTCTTTGGCCTCGGCTGTGCTACGGCGCTATATAAATTGTATTATTATTATTATTATTATTATTATTATTATTATTATAATAATAATAATAATTATTATTATTATTATTATTATTATTACTCTTATTATTATTATTACTCTTAATAAAACGCGCATCCACCCTCTCTGACAGACACGACCCGTTCATCGTGCCAAGATTGGACCCATGGAGTTGTCGCCAGGGCACAATGCGGGCCCGCTGTCGGCCCAGTGAACGTGACTGTCTGGTCTAGATAATATTAGGATTTCGACTCGAGACATTTTAATCGGCCTTTCCATTATCTGCAGCCATAATAATAATAATAATAATAATAATAATAATAATAATAATAATAATAATAATAATAATAATAATAATAATAATAATAATAATAATAATAATAATAATAAAGAAAAAGTGACGTCATCAGTTGACCGCGTAGGACGGAAAATTTTTAAAGAGATAGCGATTTACGGTAATATATCGAGTTTCTATCAGCGTTAGGGCAGGATTTCTACATCACTTATTCTGTCTACGCCTCCTGACTCCGAGGATTTCATCCGTCAACGGCAACTGGTTCAGGACACAACATTTCAGGGTTTGATAAATTTTTCCATCTTTGGCGATCATCGCGCCTTTCAAAATCGTCGGCAGCAAGCCGGCAACTACACTCAAATGGCCAACGACGTCACAATCGTCATGGCAACATATTGTTCTGTTAAAGGCCGTTCATATGTCTAACATTTTATCGCCGGCTGTTTGATTAACTGGTATCGCTCTGCAATGATTCAAAGGCCTTCTAAGGATTCTGAAACTTTTTCACAACGCCGCCATTCATCGCGTCGTCGCCGAGCGAGTCCCTATCCTCACTCAGGCAGTCACACATCTGAATTTGTCACTCAACCATGGCCGTTATCACAAACAACGCAGAAGGCCAAGGGAATCTGTAGCGTTTGCAAGGCTACTAGACAGTTGCACCTTGTCGACGGCCTTCTTCACAAACACGGCCCACGGAACAACCCTTGCCCAGGGTCGCACAAACCGCCCCTGTCGACGCTTGCTCCACCAGCGGCGCCGGGCATAGCCCTCAGTCAGAGTCAATCGCTGTCTTCCCCTAATGTAGACACTGATCAAGTCCCTCTGTCGGCGGATTCTCACCTTGACCATCCAAGTTATCCGGGTAGCCTGATCAAGCACATTCCTAGGGGGGCAAGGCCGGCAATGGCTAATATACTAATTACAATCATGGACAACATCATTCGCAACCCACTAGATCGGGACGCCTGGATTAGGTTGATGGTTTTCGGCTGCTCTTCCCTCGCTCATCCAACAAGAGGGGGCAAGAGACACAACCTAACCCACCTTATCAAGAAGAGGATGGACGCCTTTCGGTCTCAGATGGCAGCAGGAGCTCGCTTTTCCATCCCCACCACAGAGGCAAGACTGACCTTTAGACGCTCAACCGCAAGATCAGACACAGACGGCATCGCAAAGGCGGTTTCTGCAAAACTTGAGGATGGTAACATACGCGCCGCCGTTAGAATCCTATGCTCTGATGATCTCCCTATTCAAGCCGACTTGGAATCTGCTGAGGAACTGCGTGCAAAGCATCCTCCGCCTCGAGACACGCGAAATACATTACCATCAGCTTCAGACATGCCCCCTCTTCACGTCACCGAAGGCGAGGTCTTGCGTGCAGTCCGCTCCTTTCCGGCGGGTTCGGCGGGCGGTCCTGACGGAATTCGCCCCCAGCACATCCTCGACTTAGTAAGCTGCAAGGAGGTCGGCCCCAACCTTGTGAAATCCCTGACTTCCCTTACGAACCTTTTGCTGGCAGGGATATGTCCAGACGGTATCAGTCAATTCTTGTTTGGGGGCACCTTGTTCGCCCTCAGGAAGAGATCGGGGGGAGTTCGGCCAATTGCCATTGGTTATTATTGGAGACGCCTGGCTTCTAAATGCGCTAACGCTTTCGCCGTCGCTCAGCTGTCTGACCACTTCGCTCCTTTCCAGCTAGGAGTTGGGACTCCAGGGGGCTGTGAGGCGGCGGTGCACGCCGCCAGGCGCTTTCTCACTGACTTATCCCCCGACTCAGTACTGGTCAAACTTGATTTCAGCAACGCCTTTAATAGCCTTAGCCGCACTCACATGCTGGCGGCGATATCGGAAGTCATTCCGGAGCTCTACCCCTACTGCAGTTTGGCTTATTCCAGACCTTCCTCTCTTAAATACGGCGATTTTACTATACTCTCACAAACAGGTCCACAGCAAGGAGATCCCCTCGGCCCACTTCTCTTCTGCCTTCCCATTCAGCCGCTTCTGACAGGTCTTTCTTCTCCTCTACGCCTTGCCTATTTGGATGACCTCACTCTGGGTGGGAAAGCATCCGTAGTGGCGGCAGACGTCGAATCTATTATCGGGGTCGCGGGCGAAATGGGTTTGACACTAAATGTCAGTAAGTGCGAAGTGATAACACATATCCAATGTACCAACCTGCCATCTCCTCTAGACTGCTTCACGGTCACACCTTCTGACAATGCTTGTCTTTTGGGCGCACCTCTTTCCACGGGAGGAGCTCTAAGGGATGCACTGGAGAAGCGATGCGCACAACTATCACTAGGGATTGACCGTATGGCTTACATATCTAGGCATGATGCCATAATTCTTCTTCGCAACTCACTAAGCTCTTGCACCCTGCTCCACACACTCCGCTGCACACCATGCATGGACAACCCGGCTCTTGACACATTCGACCAACTGCTGCTCAAAGGCCTCACCAACATGCTCAACTTGGCTCTGAATGATCAGAGCTGGGATCAGGCATCTTTACCTGTCCGAGACGGAGGTCTTGGTATACGTCGCGCGTCCTCGCTGGCACTTCCCGCCTTCTTGGCTTCAGCCGCAGGCACCACGTCGTTACAGGATTCCATTCTTAGCTCTTGCGACCTGCCCCAGTATGGCCCTTTGGAACAAGCCCGGACCCGCTGGTCAGCGGAATTAAATGCCCCCAATCCCGAGGCCCCAATATCCCACAAACAGGCAACTTGGGACCGCCCACTTATCCAAAAGAGTCTGGCAACCCTCAGAGCCTCAATAACATCCGAGTACCACGAAGCCAGATTTAAGGCAGTTTCTTCACCACACTCTGGCGACTGGCTTTTGGCGCTGCCCATAAGTGCCTGCGGCTTGAGGCTAAACGATGAGGCTGTACGCATCGCAACAGGCCTAAGACTTGGGATAGACTTGTGCGCCCCTCACGTTTGCCCCTGCGGGTTTCTGGTCACTGCGGACGGCTCGCACGGTCTAGCATGCCCTTTAGGCCCAGGGAGAACAGCAAGACACGCCTGTATCAATGACATCGTGTGGCGCGCCCTCGTGAAGGCTGGCTTTCCATCAACTAAAGAACCAGCAGGATTGGTTAGGTCCGACGGCCGACGACCTGATGGAGCAACCCTCATTCCTTGGGAAGGGGGTAAATGCTTGACCTGGGACGCCACAGTAATCGATACTCTGGCAGTCTCTTATCGATCCAGAACAGCCGTGGTCGCAGGTGCTGCTGCTGAGATCGCAGCAGAACGAAAGACCTCAAAATACAGTGATATTCTCTCGACACACTGCTTCGTCCCTCTGGCCTTCGAGACTCTAGGCCCCATAAATCAGGAAGGCTTCAGCCTCATCAAGAAAATCGGACGCCATTTAACTCAAGTATCGGGAGATAAGAGGGAGACTTCTTTCCTGTTCCAACGCCTCTCCATTGCCATCCAGCGATCTAACGCGATTGCCTTTAATGGCACATTCTTGGAGCCAGATTTAAGCGAAGACTGGCAATTCCAGAGAACAATCACCGTGCCTGAAGCCAAGATTAAAGAAAAGGAGAGAACCTGGAACTGGTCGTCGAAACCCAGCCGACGGGCCCCAACCGATCCTCTGGGTCAAAGAGCCACACCGCCTGTCGAAGGTCAGCCGGCGGGTCGAGGTCGAGGAGACGTCGACGCTCGGGTCAGCGAAGCCCACGACGCAGGCGCTTTCGAAGCAGACGACGACGGCGATGAAGAGGAGGGAGTTGGTGGTGCTGGATGTTCGTCCGATCCACACCGGAAGTCCTTGCTCTCCATCGAAGAAACGCCCACAGAACGCTCTACACTTACGCGACCGCTAACTCAGGGTTGCTTCTTCACAACGGCGCTTAAAGACAAGATCACGAGATTGGGAGGTGCGGCTAGTCGACCTGTTTCCAGTGTGCCAGCCTGGACGCCACAGCAGCTCTAGTTGCTCCAGCAACAATAGATTTGTTTCATAATTGAAGTGACGTAACAATAGATTTGTTTTATAATAATGATGATGATGATGATGATGATGATGATCATAATAATAATAATAATAATAATAATAATAATAATAATAATAATAATAATAATAATAATAATAATAATAATAATAATAATAATAATAATAATAATAATAATAATAATAATAATAATAATAATAATAATAATAATAATAATAATAATAATAATAATAATAATAATATAATAATAATAATAATAATAATAATAATAATAATAATTAATAATAATAATAATAATAATAATAATAATAATAATATAATAATAATAATAATAATAATAATAATAATAATAATAATAATAATAATAATAATATGAATTGAGGAACCTAGGATAACTGTCCCGTTGCATGAGTATGTATATTTGGACCAGCGCTTCGTCGAATGTGTGTGACGATGGGTCGACCATCTTTCGGTTGATCGTCTCTCTCACTTGCGCGTCTAGACTGACCTCAGAATCTCGTGCTCCTGTCTGTAAGCGCCGTATTATTATTATTATTATTATTATTATTATTATTATTATTATTATTATTATTATTATTATTATTATTATTATTATTATTATTATTATTAATATTAATGACAGGTCTTAAATGTTGCTGTTATTGTTTTAAGTGTTATTTAATACACTATTTGATTGCTTGTTTGATGCCAATACTATTGTTTCCCACTGAACTCTAAGAAATTGTGAAATGGAAAAAATGTGAGAAGTAGGAAACCCACGTCATATAATAAACAAAATAAGCATAATATTAAACTTGCATACACAGCTATAATTATTTAATTGCTGCCCTATGGGCCCCGCGCACCGAATCCAGAGGGACCCATGTGCCATTGCACACGTGCACAATGACCAGTCCGCCACTGGTACGAAGTAGGTCTACTGTTATTTTCGATTTTAAAGAAATTTCTTTGTCGAGCAGCTCTGTCAGAGTAGATTGAAACTGTTCTGCCAACTGATTGGCTGGTTGTGCAGGAGACAGCCATAATGTGGGGGCATATAATTGTATTCTTAAAATGTACCACATCTGATTTTGGGTCAAAGACGGGAAATAAGACTAGTGCTTTCAAGTTTAGAGGCGTTGGGAAAGGTTCTGCAAAGACTCCCAAAAGCAGGATTTCGCGACTTCTCATAACCTGTCGATTGGTAAAGATCATGATGCTGACTACGATTAATTATGTGAACTTGTGAAATGACTTAGACGAGTTCATCTTCTGAGTGTATGGTAACAATAGAGAAAACGTTCTGGTTTAGAAGAAATCCAAAAACGTAGCCTAGAAATTACAGAAACGATCGAACAAGAAAACGGAAGCTGCACAAGGTTTCTGCCATTTTGACGCTTGGGCAGGGTTGAGATTTTTGGTGAATTATTTTCGGATCCATTACTAATTTGTGCAGAATGTCAAGGGGCACTGAAGGGAAAATATACGTTGGAAATCTGCCTCCTGACGTAAAAGAGGCTGACATTGAAGATATCTTTTACAAATTTGGTAAAATAACTTCTGTGAACTTGAAGTGCCCGAGTGGGCAGCCGCCATTTGCTTTTGTCGAATTCGATGATCCAAGGTAAGGAATTATAACGGCATTAGATTTAAGCGAGAAGTTGCCATCGGAGTTTGTATTTAACGCGTGTGTTACATGTGTAGAATTACGCTAAATGAGAACATGAAAGTGCCTTGGAAGTTCATCTTTGGCTTTGCTAAGATGCCTTGAATGTGCTAGTTCTCTGGCTCAGTGGTTTTCGGGTTCTGTAGACAATATTAAGAGTTGACTTTGCAGTTTTCTGACAAATAAATCCTATGTATAGATTATTTTCATGTGTATAGCATAAAAGGTGGCATACCTGTACTTTAGGAGACCGACTATTTTGGTCGTTATGGGTGTGTCCGCGTGACGTCAATCATAGGCGTGGCTTATGTCAATCATTCAAAGAATAAAAGAAACACGTGATGTCAATGGTTTAAAGGTTTAATAAAAGAAACATGTGTTGTCAAAATTTTAAGAAAAGAAAGAATTTAGATAAAAGGAAGAAATACTTAGCAGGGGAAGCGTTCCGAAATGTGACGCAGGATGTTTAAATAGGCTAGCTCAAAGGTTTGTCCAAACTGTTTCCGCAACTTAAATTCATCCAAGTAGCTGGGAATCATTGTCTTGTCATGTCATTTCAGAATGCTTAGTTGATCTTTGCAGATTTTGTGTAACTCAAACAGATTCGGACTAACAATGATTAATAGTCCAGGCACACCCAAATCAGAGCGTCACTTCTGTGGTGCCGCATGTGACGCCCAAAATAAAGCCCAAATTAGGCTGGTCCCCTAAAGTACAAGTAAGTCTAAAAGGTTCATATATGCAGAAGATAAATCATTCGTTAGATCTGCAAAATATTACAGTTTTTAAAATGGAAAGAATTATGCTTGGTCAGGAATAAGTTGAAATGATAAGATTTTACTTTGGCACACCTGGGCTGATCATGCATAAACGACTTGGCCACCTTAGACTGGAAGTGAACAGTGTGCTGCAAGCTCTGCACAGCGATTCTCATATAATTAAGTAATAAATGAGCAATGAACACCATATGACATGTTTGTGAAAAACTTTTGTTGCATAAAAGGAACTATTCAGTCAGGTAAATTTCTGATACACATATAAGAATTTTTGAGAAATTGTTTTCATGACAAAATGCACTTTACCAGATGAACTCCTACAGATGCACTGGAAACAAATTGTGACTTGTGCCAAATTGTCTTTTCAGTTTTCTTTTTACATGCTTCCACAAGTTTTCCACATTTTGTATATGTACATCTTTGTCGTCTCGATCTACCAAGTTCTGTTCATGCACAACAATAGATTGCTTAAAAAACCATTTTCCAAGCTTTCCAAATTGGAATAAGGTCACCATTCGTCTAGCGTGAATACGATATGAGTTCCCAGAAGGATTTGTGTGTAGCTTGCAGTGCTTTATTCACTCCCATTCTGGGGCGGTCATTTTGTTTATGCACAATTGGCCACAGTTGGCCCAAAGTCAATTTTACCATACCATTTTACCCTAGAAACTTAGTTGCAAAATCGAAACGTAGAAACTAAGCTGCTGAAATGGAAATGATATAAACATCTGCACAAGACAAATGATAAAATGGCAAATTTGATCATTTAATCAGCTAAGTAAAAACGACGTGGCACTTCAGACATACAAGAGAAAATAGAGTGCTGTGCTTCAAACTCATTTACTGAATAAAAAATAGGTAATATAACATCCATTCGGAGTCTCGTATCATACCCGACAGATGGAGATTCTGTTCCAGTCTGGAAAACATAGAATGTGACATTTTCATTCTTTTGTGCATGAACATAAATTCATAAATCTGGCCTATGATAAAGTACGCACAAAATGTGGAGCAAAGGTGGATGTATATCAAATGCAAATTAAAAGGACAATTTGGCACAATTTGCAATTTGTTTCCAATATGTTTGAAGGAGTTTGTCTGGCACTGCAAATTTCCTAGCAAAAATGTGTTCTTAAAGTTTCTTTTATGCATGTCACAAATATACATCATCTGATAATTGTTTGGAACTAATAAAAATATTTTTGAAAAAGCTCTGGTGTTACTGTCATACATAACATTTTTTATTACGTACTTTTTTATTGCATAATTATTGGCATAAGAAGTGCAACTATCTATTTATCTTGCATTCGGGGTTGACCATCTTGTTTATGCCTAGGTGGATTTAACTGGTCGAAGCCTGCATTTTAGCAAAGTTCAGCTGTGGAAATTTTATGTCATTCACCAATTTATAAGTTACATCTACTTTAGACTACATTTACGTTTATGAAGATACATTTGCTTTACTTACATAACCTGAGAGGCAGTCTTTTACATAGAGAACTTTAGTCTTGGTGTGAGACAGTACATTAACTTTATTTTAAAAAGCTTATAAATCAGCAAGGAAACTTGAGAACAGTCGTTTTTTTGTTTATGCTTTTAAGGTAGGAAAATATTAGGGGATACCAAGTAGCCGTTTTGAATTTGTATTTGGCTGTATAATGAGAATTCAACTAGTTGTATTTAAGAAAAATATGACAAGCAAAAATTGTTGAATTAAGTAATTGAAATTTTCACCCAACTCAATAACTGCCTTTACCCAATTTTTATCCAATAAGTGACCAGTATAAGCAGATGTGAGGCACATGTTTGTCTCTTGCAATCTTCTTAAAACTGATATAGTTCATGAATTAAGGTCGTAATTGGTGAATTTTGTATGCTGTCAATTTGAGTTGAAGACATTTAAAAAATTACTGAACCAGAAAGTGAAGCTAAGAATTATCTTAAAATTCTGACAGCTTTAAGTTAAAAATTGTAATGTGTTTCCTGCTTTCACATCTGGTTTTGAAGCAAAGCTATTTAAGTGAAAGTTGAATGTGCACGACTGTTCTATCCAGAATTATTAATACTAATTACTCATTTCTGTCATGCCTGTATGTAATGCAGTGGGCATCAACTGATGCCATCCCAAAAGCAAGCCACAATCAGGTCAGTATCCTGGTCAGTCCACTCAGATAGGAGGCAGCTTGTGGTGGGTAAGCAATTTGAAAAAGTTAAGTCTCAAGTTGTGAAGGAAATGACAGAAGCAACTGAGAAAAAGATACAGGGAGAGATTCCAAAATCTAGGTCCAGCAACTGAAAAAGCTTATTTGCCAACAGTTCTGGTCTTAGATATGACCAGAGAAAGACAATCAGATGTCATGGTTGAATGATGATAAGTCTGGGGAACAAGGACTGATTTTAAAGCGCTATTTTGAAACAAATCCTTTCTTGAATGGGATGCCAGTGCAGAGATTTTAGCACAGTGGTTATATGTTCATATTTTGACATACTAGTGTTGACCATAGCCAAGCTTTAGCCAACTTCTGAACTGTGAAGTTTCTGGATGTTTGAGTTGTGATGCCAACAAGACGTGAATTACAGCTGACTGGAAACCAGTGCATTTGCCAAAGATATCCTTGAAGACATGGGGCAATAACACTTAATTTTAAAAATGTCAGGAACAGCGTGTATAATGACATTGCAAATGTAGTTTACACATTCAAAAACAATGTCAGAGTTACGACCAGCATCAATAAGCCAGCTCAGCAAGTGAGTCACCAAGTTTTAAGGATTTAAGCCATTTAAACTTTTAAGTTGCTGTGGAGTGCTCAGTAGTAGATAAACAGTTTTGATGGGTTAAGGAGGAGATTTTTAGCCACTGCACCTCTTCAAAGGCATTGGACAACAGCTGCACATACGAGTGGAAAGATAAACTGAAATGAAGTGTAGATTTGAGCATCATCAGGATAGAAATGATATCCTATTAAATGATTGTCGAGCAGTGTACCTAGTGGTGTGATGTGTAATGTAAATAAAAAAGGACCGAACATGGAACCCTGCAGAACACCACATGTCAACAAAGCACTAGATGAATAATTACCATTTAAATATATGATTAAGTTGGTGGACTAAGATAAGTAGCAAACGATTGCAGGGCAGGACAAGAAACCCCATTGCTGGAGATGATGCAAAAGAAGAAAATGTGTAAGTATCAACAGTTTTTCAAAAGCAGCAGACGAATCAAGAAGAACAAGTGCTGTAGCCTTACCCATATTCATGCAGCACATGATGGCATTATGAACAGCAAGAAGAGTGGATTCCATTAAATGAAACTTGCGTTATGCAGACTGAAATGGGAGGTGCGTTTATGTGTGATTCATAACTACTTGTTGAAGAATTTTAGAAACAAATTTCAAAGTTAAGAAGTGTCTCTAATTAGACAGTTTGCCAAGGTTGAGAGAAGACGGTTTGCCAGGGTTGAGAGAAGGTTTCTTTAGCAGAGGATGAACTATGGCATGAGCAAAAGCACGTGGGAAGGATCCTTCATGCAATGAGAAATTGATTATTTATGTAATGGTTGGACCCAGGATATCAAAGCACTCTTTCAGAAGAGCTGTAGGACTTGTGTCCAGAAGCAGCTTGTAGGTTAAGAAAAGGTGAGTTTGTGAACCTCTACAAGATTTCTTGGCTGAAATTAGTCTAAAACAGGAGGTGAAGAATTTGGATGAAGAAATTTATCAGATACAGAGGAACAAAAAAATTTCAGCCCTATGCCGGAAATTATGATGGGACTTTACCTTGAAAATAATGGTTGGAAACGGTGAATGTTAATGTAACAGGAACATAAATTGTCTGGTATTAAATCATAACAGTTTTGCCCACAACAAGAAAGCTATGTGATCATAAAAGTAATTGGACAAAATCACCCGGTAGAAGGATACTACAGAACTGCTTTTTCATGAGTGAGCCATTGAGCTTTCTCCTCACACTAAGAACTACATAAATCATGTGCTACTGTATTTCAGCATGTCCCTTTTCTCCCACAGTTCGTTTACGTGTGGTCACAGTAACTTTGGTTCCCGATGACCACATGTAAACTGGACTGCACTGTATTTCAAAAGGAAAGGAAGTCAGATATTAAAGTAGTAACTGAAATTTCTCTGAAAAGTCAGTGCAAGAGGAGTGGTAGATGATAAATGTTCACAAGCAATACCCGCTTTTTTCCAGAATTAAGAGTAGCAGTCAGGACCTCCGATGAGCTGGGTGCAAAAAATAGGCACAGTGAACCATTGCTGTGGACCTAAAAAAGCCCCCATCTTTATCACTGCATTCTGGTTAGAAAGGTTGGGGAGTAAGATCAGAAATGAATGCTGGTGTTTTCACTAGGTTGAAGCCAGATGTCAATGTCAGTGCAGAATATGCGAGAAATGTATACAAAAAATAATGTAGGGCCACTGCTTTATTTTGAAGGGAACAAATGTTTAATTGACCAATATCCAAACTATGAAGTTTAACTGGTCCAATATTTATTGCAATATCACCATCCAAAAGAAACAACAGAAACAAATACACGTGCAGCTCGTGATGTATAGCCGAAGATGTTCTAGATGAATTTAAGTACAATCCGGGACAGAAACAATGTTAATGGTGTCACTTAGTAGATGAGCATATAACTGAACTGAAAAGCTGCACCAGAAACTGTTTAAAATGAGTAAGTAAGTAAGTAATGCATTTGTTAACACACTGTATGTCCATCGACTGAGCGAGGAATCGTAGGCAGAATGAATGGGATAAACAGACCAGACCGCATTATGCATGTGTAAATCCTGCAACAGACCTCTCTCCATTAGATTTGGCAAGAGAGCAGTATAAAAACAAGCAACATAATAAGACAGCCATAATCAGTGACACCAAAATTGAAAACACAAGGAAAACTGGGCACAGCGAATAAAAAGGTGTGACCAAACTAAGAAAAGAACCAGTATTCAGTTCCTGGGCGATTCATGAACGCAGATAATTAGAACAAGTGCCAGGACCTAAAACCTAAAAATTAAGAGGTTGTGGTTGGGATCTTGCTGTGTTCATCCAAGGATGGCAGAGTTTCTGAATGATAAGCAGCATAGGCCAAAGCAGCATCAAACTGTAAATAGGGCTGTGTGTGACCTTGCTTTGATGCAGTTGGTAAAGTCAGAATGCAGCTTCTAAGGCATTGGCTTGGATGATTGATGGCTTAACTTTTAAACTGAATTTAGCAGGTAATAATGTATAAGAAGTCCTATATGATGCTAAATGAGCACCGTCCTAAGATAAACATCACCCATTCGCTTATTCATATGTGGTATAAGGTTTGAATTGAATCTGATTCATATTTAGGCTAATTCCCGGTTGGAGGACAAAACAAACAACTTAAAACAAACAGCGTCTTCAAAAGTTACTATCTTACTTTGCGGACTATAAGTAAGGTGCACTTTAGTATAAGACAGTGATGCAAAAACAGCAGAATTTTTGTGAAATCAGTGTGTAGGTCGCACTGGTCATACACAGATTTCGAGGCACAGTGCGTATAAGCTCATTTTTTAATGATGGCAGTAAAAACATGGTTATCATTAGCAAATAATTCCTCAAAATTAACTTTGCTGAAATAAAATTATTTTTGCACTTTGGAATTAAAGATTTCCAACAATTGTTATTTGTGATTTGGTAGTAATTACTTGGTTGTATAAGTAAATCCAGCCAGCTGAAGGCATCCGATGATAATATTTTGAATAATAGTAAGGCAGTAGCATATAGAGAAAAGAATAAATACCAGCAAATTTTCTGACTCCTGTGTGGCCCGGCGTGGCTTCCTAACCCGCTCTTTTGTCATCCTTTCCAAGAAAGCCGCCACACCACATAGGCTTGGCAGGGCGCTCCACACCACGCTTCTCTTGGGCCAGACAGAGGGCACAGAGGCAGAAGGCGCAGGATGAGGAGGGCTAGTGGCCAAGGGGCACTGTGAACTCTATCGTTCAGTATGGACGCCATCTGCAAGCCTAGTACTGCTTTCACTATGCATGTTCCGCATTTGATAAATGTAATTTATTTTAATTTAAATTGTTATAGGTCTTTGCCGACTATATATAGCTTCTTTGAAAATTTATAAAATTTTGGCACCTAAGTCGTGCCAATAAATAAGACACACCACTAGAAGTTAGTGTAAAAACCATGTCTTATATTCCAGAAAATATAGTATTTGTTATCAGAAATTGTGTTTTAGCAATGCTAGCACTAATTAATGAGCAAGAAAGGACATGGCAATATTGTGATTAAATTATTAATAGTAAATTAAGTCATTCCCATTCTATTGTAAATCAAACAATTCTCATCATTCCAACTGTAGATGCCGCTTAATGTAGTAGTATTCACGTTTATAATGCATTTGCACTCTTCTAATGAAAAAAGCCAGTATTATAGTTATAAACCTTAACAGAAGAGAAGTGCTGAAATTTGTGAATTGGTCTTCCTCAATTCGAATTGAATCGAATTAAGCCTATTTCAAATTGAATTTGAATCCCAAAGCTTTGCAAGTCCCTACCTTAATGGCATCCATTAACAGAACAGAGATTTTATCATTGACGGTGTAAATCTGATGGTAATTGCCTAAAGTTGTTATGCTGTTGGTCTGTAACTTTTCTAGTGGTTTATCACAATTTTTGTACTTTGTTAATCTTTATGTTAAGTAGATGCATGGCTGCTTAGATAACTTTATTATTTTTAGCTGTCTGCTAGATCTGCGAGTATCCTTGCAAATTTATTTGAACAGATTGTTAGGCAATATACATAGATTAATTCTACTGACTGTTGCTCAGACTAACTAGTTGCTTTAAATTTAAAAGCTGACCACTGCTTGTATTGGATTGAGAGTGCTTCAGAGTTGCACTCAGAAGGGTATTATATAAATTACAAATACATTAAATCATCCTTGCCATGAGTTTTCTTTATGGTGATCATGAAATTTATAAAGAATATGTTTGTCCCTTATTGATGGCAAATAGTTGATTGCATTGGTCATTGTCCTGTTTGTCATTTGCCTACTTGTGTGTAGTGTCCTGTTTGAACCCACGGCCTCCATATAGGCCTCACGTGTTTGTACGTAATGTCCAAGCCCTGTTCATTCTCGAGTTGTGTGAAGTCATATGGTTTGAATAGACAGAATAAAGTGTAGCAGTTCATTTACTGTTAATAAGCTATTTTGTTTTTGTATAGTGAGAATGAGGGAGCCTTTACCACTTTTCGCAGTTACTTGGATAGCTTGGACTCACACTTGTATCTGTGCTTTGTCTCTTGCCATGGTGGCCAGGCACCCTGCTGCTCTCTATTCCCTGGATCTCTGGATTTCTACAGAGTGGTCTTGGGACATGACCATCACTCTGGATGGATCTGAGATCACACGAGCTCATTTTGGCTGGCTTTAACTGGATCTGTAGGAGTCTAGGAGCTTTTTATAACTTTACTTGCTCTTGATAAAATACATCGTCATGGTTACAGGTAAACATCGTTCAACTACTACTATGGTAGTATGATTTCTATACAGTGTAGTGTTTGTTGATTTCTAAATGGTAAAGTATAAAATGGGTTGAATGTAATATGTTCTTTGATAACCAGTTATTATAAAAGTTTAGTTGTAAAGAATAAACATCTTACATGTTCCTGAGTTATTAAAAACTATAAAAGATTAATATATATTATATATGTATATATACAGTGTTATACATGCAAACAGATATTACATTTTGAAGTTTGATTTTCTATATTTATGCAACTTTTACTTTCTTGATGTCCTATGGATATTAGCTTAGGTTCTGCTGTTTCATGAAAACAATCTCTTCGGAAATTAAATACTTGAGACTAGTGCAGTGTCATAGTGTGCTGTGCTGCCTTGGTAATTTACAGAAATTAAAAAAAACAATTTTTTAACCAGATGTCAAATTTAAAGGTTTTCTATCATAATGTATATGAGTATGTACACGTATTTGAATATTTTTGTGTGAGTAGAGAGCAGAGAAGTTACTATATCAGTTCAGATAATTCAGGAAAACAAATATTTTTTAAACATATGGTTTTACAAGACCTTGTTATTTGAAGCAGTGGCATGAGTTTATTCCGAAATTTAAATCATATTGATGGGGTTGTGTGGAGTTGACCTATAAAAGAGTAATAGTAAGCAGCTGATTTGTGGGCAATAAATTTTGTATTTTGATTCTGGATTTTGAAAATGTATTGTAGTAAGATAGTGCAAGTTTGTAAAATGTGCTATATTATAGAGATTAGGCATTTATAAACATCTTAACCCTTTGCATGCCACAGGTGCAAATTTTGACATCAGAAAACTGTCCGTATGCACCAGAGGTGCAGAATTGCAACATATACATGTACTTACTAAAGCAGTTGGAAGTTAGGGAACCAGCGTTTGGCAAACGTAACATAAGTGAACCCTTAATTGGGGTGATAAGCTGCAATTTTGTCTTGGTTATTTATACATATGTGGAATAGTTATGGAGGTATTAGACCTAAAATTTGGAGAACTGTTTTGGAATCACGTTTTATGGGAACGTAGACAAAATTTAGCATATGATGTTTGGTAATTCAGAGTTGGATGAGGAGTTAATTTTGAAGAATGTCATGGGTTTATGGTTTGCAGGACCAACAGTGCTTTAAGTAGTGTTCATACAAAGACTTCTTAGAGCTTTTCAAGCAATAATGTAAGTGGCGAGATACCAGAAAAGATCGCAGGTAATGCTGTGTCATCTTGGCTAGGGATTCCACCACTCTTCTATGAAGGCTGGTCAAAAAATTGTATGACAAGGTTTGGTCCACTCACAGGATAGATTTGGTATATTTTCATAATTTTGTAATGAGGATCACTGGCTGAGGTTGTCCCTGAAGCTGATCTTTTACACTAACATTATACCAGCAACCCAGCACTCAAAGCTAACCTGGTGATGCCCAGGTGTATACAAAGCTGAGCTATGGATGGATTCTCACTTTTATTTCCTCATTGGCACTGCTTCTGCCTTGCAAAACAACTATAAGTGAAGGTCGACTGCTCCAGTCTAAAGCCAATGACCATTGGAGATTGCATACCACCCAGATTGTGAGGTGAGTATTGAAGAAGGCAGTGGTGCATTCAAAAACAGTGGTTTTACCTAACACACCAGTGATGACAATGATAGTTGCCTATCCTCCAGTTTAAACTGTGGCCTGAGATGACAGAAGAAATGCTATATATTAATAATATATATTTATTTAAAACAGTGGCAAAATGTAAGAACACAGTATGATGAAATACCTATGCCACACCATCATATTTATACAAGCATATACAAACGCTTAAATGACATAGGATTGTTCAGAATTTATTTCTAGACAAATTTCATGTTTACACTTTATCTTCAATAGTTGATGAGAAATAACATTTTACTCTTAAGGGGTTAAATGAACCAAAACCCCAAAAATATCTGGCCAGCATCAGAACAAGGGCTAAAATATCTTGCATGCAAAGGGTTAACAACACTAGGAGCTTTAAACTAAGAATGATTTGATGATTGGAGCAACTAGATGCTTGTCCTATCATTTAAGGTGTTTTTGATTTGTGAATTTGTAATGATTTTATCACCATTTGTTATTCTTACATGTACACAAGAGCTGTTCATTCCAATTTGAGGTTCTGATATATATATATTTTATTATGGAGATTTTGAATTTTTTGAAAGATGCGCTTATGTTTATGGTGGAGAACGTGGATTCATGCATTCTGTTGGTGCTTTTTTCAGAGATGCAGATGATGCCATTCAAGATCGTGATGGCTACAACTATGATGGCTATACGCTTCGAGTGGAGCGTCCACGTGGAATTCGGGGTGGTGGTGGTGGTGGTGGAGGATACGTGCGTGGAGGTGGTGGATATAGTCGAGGGGGTGGTGGAGGATATGGGCGTGATAATTATGGAAGAGATCGAGGTAGCAGAGGTGGAGGGAGAGGGGCTACAGGCGGCCAAGGAAGCAGACGGTCTGATTACCGAGTCCTAGTATCAGGTACTTGTGTGTATTTGCTATTTTTTAATTTGGTCTTTGACATATCATATTATCTTGCTCTTAGACTACAGGAAATTCATTTGGCCTTACAGAATAAAATCTCACAAAATTTAACTAATTGGAAATTTTGTCAGTATCTGTGTTTTCTTTATTTTTGGATTTACAGTGAAATATTTACTTTGACTATGGGTGATATTGCACTGAGACTGTCATTCAGTGTGTTTTTAAAAGTTCTTTTATGCTAGTCAATACACATGCAGAGCATGCTTGTACCCAGTATCCAACTGTTCTACCTGTATGGTTCTAGAAACATTTCAGGACTGCTTATCTGAAGTTTGACTGATTTAGATTCTTTCTGATAACCATGTGTCAGTGCCTGAGAGATTATCATAGGCACTTTACAGTGTCTAGTTACCTATGTGAAAAGTGGACCATTTAGTAAGTTAAGTCTCCCATATTCCAGAGTGGAATATGGAGCACACAAAAAACTTTATCCAAGAGCTTCGTTTTCAAGGCATGAATCCTAGAGATCGGGTGAAATGTGTTGCAGGACTTGCAGTTTCCTTTTCAGTTCCTGGCATGAAATTTTACTTAGAGCAAGAGATAATTTTGTGCCAGCAGCTTTCAAGGTTGTTATGCAGTACCTGTGGGAGATGGTTAAACATGCACAGTGGATCATTTGGCAAGGATGCCTAACAGACACTTATTTTGACTGGTCCTTCCATGATCTGCTTATCTGCAAATAGAGTGCAGTATTGGGCCCATGGTTTCATGGATGATAATCTGGTGCACAACAATTCAACATAGGGACAATTTGACTCGGGGGAAAAATTGTATAAGGAGGCTACAGAGCTTGATGGTGGTGCCCTATGCAAATTACAAGAATTGTTGTATGTGAGGTCAATACTGTAGCTATTAGAGTGCTACATGCAGTTACAGATATTTCAATAAATTAAATTTTTTTGCACAATGTTCCAACCTGTCTATTACCTCTCTTGTGGTGAGTAATTCAGTTCAGTTCATTTAGTGACATTAAGACGTTTGAAGGTAACTATTTAAGCTGTCTTATATGATTATATCTTTCTACTGCGTAAAATGCCTTTAGAATTCATGCAGGCAGAGAAAGGTAAAGATTTTTTGGTACATAATGAATACGCATGTCAATGCAAAAGGCAAACTGCACAGAAAGAAATCTGGAGATTTAGCAATTGTTCATATAAAAGTTGCTGTCACACGGCCAATGGAAATTTTATCAAAGGCCCTTCTGAGAATTCTCGCGCAGTGTCAGTCAGCCAAGTTTAGGTAAGAAACATGCATACTAACATTAAACGTCATGCAATGGGGACAGATAAGCCAACTAGAGTTGTAAACCAAACTTCTTCTGGAAATGTGCATGCCTCTGTGCAATTAACTCTTCCTGAAACTGCTTCCGTTAAGCGAAATATTCGACATTATTGATCATATTCTCCTCCTCCTGTTGATGGCCCTTTGTTGCCCACAAGCCTTGAAATTACATTGCAAGAATTGGATTTCCTCTTTTTTGCTGAAGCCAAGCTGAATTTCCTAAAAAGCTTTAGTGTTTGGTTTGCCGATGGAACATTTAAACAATTCCAGCAATTGTACTTGATTCGTGGGTGTTGTGATGGCATCACTGTCCCTTGTGTGTATGCACTTCTGCAAAGTAGAAGCTACTGGTACCTTTGAACTTTTCTAACTTAACTGTGTGAAGTGGAACTGGAGTTGCATCCAGACATGGTGATTTATAATTTTTAAAACCAACAATAAATGTCTTTTCGTTGAAATTTCAGTCTCAGCTTCATGGTTGCCACTTTAATTTTGGTCAGTGTATCTGGTGTCCAGGCAGGAAACAGTTATGGTAATTTGTATACTACTGGACCAGATTTCGCAATGCACATAAAGATGCTTGTGACCTTAGCTATTGTTCTGAATAGCAACAAACCAGAGCCTGTGATGAGCTTATAAACTTGGGTTCATTTCCCGAAGTGCTGCCGTTGCTTACCTACTTTGAAACTACTTTCATTGGTGAAAAACCTTGACAAAGACAAAGAGCACCTTTGTTTTTCTTGTGAAATTTGTGATTGTTACTAAGTAATATCAAACAATACTCCTCATACTAATAATGCCATGGAAGGATGGTGTAATGCCTTTGCATTCTGTATTGAAATAATTCACCCTATGGTGAAAAAATTCGTTTCAAACTTACAAAAGAGCGGGACTTTTGTCAACTGAAGATCGAAAAACTCCTTCCAGGTGAAGTGAACTGCATTCAATAATTATGAAAATTGTGGTATTATCTCATACTGTGCTGATGTATTCACATTAACTTATAGGTTTATAACTGGCCTATAAATGAATAGCTTCTTGTTGCCAACAAAGTGGAAAATGTTCATGCAAATGGTTGTTGTCACATATATCTAATTTAATTAAAGCAACTTCAAAGATTCTTTACAGTTGTGCTCTACTTTGTAATTTGAAATTGATCAGTAAAGATACTGATTTGTTTATGCGGTCACTGGATCCATGCACCAGGAAGATACTGGATACCGAAGGCTCCAGTGTCACAGGGTTGTTCAGTGACCCATGGCCATCGGTTTGGGATCCGGGTATTGGGAGCTTGGCCCTATGCCCTGCATATCTGTCATGGAACCCAGTTGGGAATGTGCCTAGCTAGAAGGTGATGACATCTTTGACTGTGAATATATAACAGTATCCAACAAACTGAAACATTAAAATATAACTGCTCTATTAAACTGAACTAAGTCACGCACTTGGACATTCAGTCAGTTTTCCTTATCTGTTACAGACAAAACATTTTGATCAGTTAACCTACACAAAGTTCACTAAAGAACATGAACTACACATGGCCTAGGGCAGACCGTCCAGGTTCTAAAATGTGCTTTATTCGAGGAAAAAGGGGCGTTGACTAAAATGTACGAATGGGTTTCTTGCTATCCACGCAAAACTTGAAAGACTATTGGTCTTTCAGGGGTGAGGAAGCCAAACATTAGTCCTAATAATGTTCGACTTCCTCTCCTTGTTTGCTGCTCGGCTGGAGTCCCTGCTTATGTCTCCTCCAGGACAGTGACTGTCTAGCCTCAAATAACCTTCTCACCACCAGTGCATGGAGAAGCCACTGCATGAAGCCACCATCAGAAGAACCAAGACTGAGCTGTGTAGTTGCTGTTTAATGATGCTGTGTCATATCAAAGATGATTAGCGTCGCCCTCCTTCTTTATCCAGGCTTGGGACTGGCACTGACTGAGTACCTCAGTGGCAGAGTTCCAAGATTGAGACACCTGTGCACAGCCCTTAGATTTTGACCTTTTCAGCTGGCACACCCACGGCTGATTTTCCAACCAATGACTTATTCCATGGCCTCTCTCACATTGACAACCAAAAGGAGGTCACTACTTAGCTGGTTGATCAACTAACTCTTCAAAATCTCAGGTGCTGGTCTATGCAGGTTCTGCTTAGTGTTCCATACCCTGGTCCACTTAGCCTGCCCTCAAACTGACATCACATGCTGGTCCACTTAGCCTGCCCTCAAACTGACATCACATGCCAATTTACCTTATTTGCATTTCTGATTAAGCTAATTAACCTAGAGGCATTTCCGCATTGTTGAATGTCCCCTCCCAAACAATACAATATCATAGTACATCTGACTGCATTGTTTCTTAAGTTCAGAGATCACATATCATTAGTGAGCACCAGCTGTGCCATGAATGCAAATACCCCAAACTTAGCCCAAAGAAGTCCACTGGTTATTGTAAACAGATTTCTATAAGTCACAGGCTCACAGCTGAGTAATGCACTGTTGTCTGTAGCCTGTGAAGCCATGGGAGGGTGGTATCAAGTTGCAGACAACTGGTGTCAATCAGTGAAGCATATATAAAACATTTCTGTAATGTCTAGTAATCGATTAAAATCAGTGCACTGCCACATGCAGTGGTGTGCTGAAGTTATCATGACTTCATGGGTAGGGTGACTGCTTAAACAACTGAATTGGGCTGAAGTATATATAATGACTCTTGTGTGGGATGGAGTGACGGTAGTCGAGTACATGCTTGGAATGGACTCGAGCAAAGTTTTTACACCAATTCAAGAAAGCCATGAAGAAAATGTTTTGGAGTTGTGCAGCCACAGATTAATATTTCCACCTGATAGGTCTTCATTTTGTAATGTCAACAGTTGATGTTTATATTGATTTATTCTTCTGGACTAGGTCTCCCAAAGTCTGGGAGTTGGCAGGACTTGAAAGATCATATGCGAGAAGCTGGAGATGTCTGCTATGCTGATGTCTATAAGGATGGTACAGGAGTGGTCGAGTTTCTGCGTTATGAGGATATGAAATATGCTGCTAGAAAGCTGGATGATACGAAGTTTAGATCACATGAGGTGGGTTTACTTGTTGCAAATGCCTATGCCTGTCTATTACCAAATTCTAATTGGACCACAGCTGTCAAAGAATATCTGTAAGAATTATCCCTGTTTTCAAGCCTTTTGTTGAATGCCTTCTGAATTTCATGACCTGTTGACTGATGCCTTGCAATTTCTCATGATTTAAATCCTGACCAATGAAATGTTTGACTTAGTGGTTGACCTACAATTGTTAACTGTATAATGACATCTACTGATTGAAATGTGATTAAATATGATGCCTAAGGCACCCTAAGAGTGGTTATTTAAGGCATTGCATCATATAGGAACAAAGCAGAAATATTGGTAATAGTGTCAACTATCAGCTCTGGAAGAGAATTTATTGGTTGGGCTCTACATGTGTGCAGCAGCTTGCCACTGATGGCTTTAGTTATCAGAGCACTGTTTTGGATGAACTTCTTGTCATTCTTGGAGCTAGTTTAATGAGCGTCTTTGACTAGTTTCTTTTGTACATATGTACGTATGTATGTATCCAAGAACTTGGAGCGGCAAATAGACAGTTGCTAATAGCAGTTACAATCAATCAAGAATAGCCAGAAAGACCCCATTTAGTAGCTACTGTGAGCACTTTTTGCTCTGCACTTAATGGTGACACAGAGTTTGAAGTAAGGTCTGTTAACCCTTAGCCTGCCAGGGGTGCAAATTTGCAACATGGGAAAACTTTCTGTGCGCGCCTTAGGTGCAGACCTGCGACACTGGAAGTAGGCTTGCTAAAGAGGTTGGAGTTAGGGAACAGGTGCTCATCCAGTGTAAACAAAGGCACTGTTAATTAGGGCAGTAAATCGGCTACAAATTTTCCTTATCTCTACACATAATTTGCTATAATTAAAAATCATATTTTAATTAAATGGCAAAATGAATATGATAAAGACACTAGAGGGAGTTTTTATAAAACCATCCAGCCTCTGGTTTCCACTGACATTAAGTATATGGACTATCCTAGGAAACAGGAAGTTCAAATTACTAGACTGCGTTTAGTACATATCCTAACTAACACATGGCTTAAGAAAATTAAAAAGAGCCGAACAGACTTATGTATACAATGTCAGGTACCTGATACAATTGAACATGTATTATTTTTACTGTAAAAAACAGAATATTTCATTAATACTAAAACAAAAATGCTGGGAACAGAGACTAGACTTTACTGTAAAAAAACATCCTGTGTAACCGTTATCTTTACCTAGAGGTTTATAAAATCTTCATGAGCATCAACAAAGATAGAGTCATTTAAATAAAATGGATTATTCCAATGTAAATATAATCTGTAAATATTTTTCGATTGTATGTGTGATATTCTCCCTGACAAGACATTTGTGATGTAAATAAAACTAATTCTGTAATTAATATGTTTTAGCCTGTTTAAAAATTTATCTAAAAATTTTCTATATGTATATATGTAAAAATATTGTTCTGTTTTTAATGGTGAAATAATCTGTTATATGGGCCTAGAACTTACTTTTCAATAATAGTAATAATTTTTAAATCTCTCTTAAACAGTTGTTTAGAATTCATTTATAAATACCGGTGCTTACTTATGGATTATACATTAAATTTATAGTGCAAGTACAAACCTGTTATCGGGCCTAAAACATCACTTTATTAGTGTATAATTATTAAAGATAATGTTATGTCTTTTATACGACATGGGCCTGTGTGCCAAACTCGCATTTCTGTATGTTTATCAATTTTACCTTTTGTAACATTAAGTCATTTTACTTGATAAAATACACATGGCTATACCAATTTGTTAGGACACCACCATCTTAGTAGTACATGGTATTGTCTGTAAACATTGGCTCCCTGTAATTGTTGCACCTACCTAATTTGTATATAGTCTTTGTTGATTTCGTTAAATATATTTTATTTCATTTGTATTTTGTGAAAAAAAGAAGAAAAAAGAACGAAAAACAAAACACCGAAAAATTACCGAAAATATATAAATACGCTAAAAAGCCTTTATGGCAACTGAGAAGAGCCTAAATGGCCACAAAAAAGCCTTGACGGCCACAAAAGAGCCTTGACGGCCACAAAAGAGCCTCACGGCCACAAAAGAGCTTAACGGCCACTAAAGGGCCTTATGGCCACAAAAGAGCCTGATGGCAAAAAAAGAGCCCGATGGCCACAAAAGAGCCTGATGGCAAAAAAAGAACCCAATGGCCACAAAAGAGCCTGATGGCCACAAAAGAGCCTTAAATGGTCACAAAAGAGCCTGACGGCTACAAAAGAGCCGAAATGGCCAGTGAAAAGAAAAAAATTACAGAAAATATATAAATCAGATATTGAAAAAAGGCTTTATAACAACTGAGAAGACCCCTAATGGACACACAAGAGCCGTAATGGACAGTGGACAGTCTTCCAACAAGAAGAAAACCAACAAGAAGTCGACAAAGGTGCCATCAACCAGTCAACAAAAACCCCCTTCGCCTGCATTTGGTCTCTCTTCCATGTCGTGCTGCAGTCAGTTAAAAAAAATACACACATTACCTACGGAAACAAAAATCTTAAAGGAAACGATAAGAAGAAAGAAATGAACTTATGGACAACGTCAACGACATTTTCATTTCGAAGACGTCAACGGCCTTAGTTGCCATAAGATGTCATTAAACCCATGGACAACAACATTTCTACACATATGGGACGGATGCGGAGATAATAGTCCTGAAATTCGGCCATTTTATCACGGTTACTCACGCGTTATTGATTGCCGTGGCCAGTGAGGGTGACATCACGTGCAATTTTCAGAGAATTGGACTTGTAGGAAGACTTTGAAGACTTTGATATGACTACACAGGGACTGTGAAAGTTTTAGTATGATTAGTAGCATTCATACAAGGGATCTGTCAGACTTTTCCTGGGAATCGCAGGACGAAAATTGGATAGTATAGTGCGGACGCGTTAACGCGCACCCGGTTTACCCGTGATTCCGCTACTGACTTAACACGCTGTATCGGTTAACGCGTTTTACTACCAGGAATAAGGCTAATTAAAACAGTAGAGACGTACTCTGGCAGCTGTTACATTCCATTCATTCCCGAACTTGGCATTAGTCGTACAAGCTGGAGGGTGTCTTCTAAATAAAAGGGCCTGTGACTCAACCACGGGAGGGAGCTAATTAGGGCAGGAGGGATGGACAAGGAAGCCTGGCTGGAACCGGTTTTAACTGGTTAGGAGAGGAGGGGGAATCGGCAGAACAAGGCAGGTATGGCCTGATCGGCGCGACCACAGAGAGGTTGGCTGGCTGGGCAGCCAGCTGAGTACAGACCTGCCTGCCGTGCGAAGAGGAGCTTGGCTGGAGGGAACATGGGATACGGGAGTGTGGGCGACCGAGTAACAGAGGCAGACTATGTCAACACTGGCCCGGGTAACGCACGAACTGGTTTACACGCATTTTCAAAGGGCATGTCCCCCCACTACGTCGCGTTAACGAGTTCGCACTGTAGTTCTGTGTTGGTTAGGCTGGGCTTTGTTATTGCTTCAGCCTATGACAAATAATTGGTTGGAAGATTTCACGGAACGCGTCGGCCCGCTTGTTCACAATGCTGAAGCGACTGTTTGTGAAATATTTTTTGCACTTTTTCCCCCATTTTTTGGACCATATTCTTACCAAAATGAATTGTTTTGCCAGTGAGTGCATTGCAAACAAAGACCTCGGACCACATGCATGAGCCAGCAGACGGACTGATGTAAGCGAGGGCGACATGCAGGCATTTTTGGCACTTATACTCTGCATGGGACTCGTCAAAATGCCCAGTTATGAAGACTACTGGACGACTGACAACATCCTGGAGATTCCTGGCCTGCAGTCCATCATGACATGCAACATATTTGATTTGATTTTGACGTATTTTCACCTCAGTAACAATGCCAACTGCTTGCCTTCTGATAACCCGGCCTACGACTATCTGTACAAAGTCCGATCTCTCTTCACTCGCCTCAGTGCCACCTGGCATTCAGCATACCATCTGAATTGTGAAGCGTGTGTGCATGAAAGCGTGCTTGCTGTCAAAGGCTACACTACTTTGAGCATGTGTAAACCAAACAAGCCACATTAGTGGGGCCTAAATGGATGGGCTTTGTCATACGCAAGGACTGGTTGTTTATATGTGGAATTTAGAAATGTACAATGGTCAGAAGGCAGAGGTGGAAGTTGGCATGACAAAGAAGGTCATTCTTAGCTTGTGGCAGACCTTGTATAACTCAGGACACCACGCGTACATGGACAATTACTTCAGCTCACCATCACTTGTTTGTTCAGCTGAAAACAAGCTAACTGGGCGCTTGTGGAATGCTGCAGACAAATCACATGGGAGTGCCAGAGAAGATCAGGAAAACGAAGTTGAAGAAAGTTCTGCTGCAATGGAGAGAGGGCAATGGTCTTCTTTACCTCTCTTGGTTTGACAGGAAGCAAGTGAACCTAATTTCATCTATTCACAATACAGTAACGTAAAAAACTGTACAAAATCCACAACTGATCCCAAGCGTGAAGTTGACAAGCTGGCTGCAATAGAATTGTTGTTATATGCAAGGTGTCAAACCACTCGGATCAGCTCCTTTGGTACAATTTCAGCAGACACCGACAGAAGTGGTGGAAGAAGCTCTTTGTGTACCTTCTTGAGATGTGTGTGGTCAACGCCAGCATCATATATCGTCAACTACACCCAGGTCAGACGTTTGATCCCACAAAATTCCATATGAATGTTGTACGAGGGCTGCTTGCTACCATTGAGCGACCAGTTACCAGAGTTGGTCGCAGGTCATCCCAGCCACCACCAAGTTGACTGATAGAGAGATATTTTGTGGCAAACATCACAAGCACTACCTCTGGTGGCATACTGTTATGCCCGGATTGTGTAGTCTCTTCTGATCGGAATGTAAAGCAGCTTCAGACTCGGACTAGTTGCAAGCAATGTGGATTACCAGTCTGCGGTGCCTTGCTTTGAACAATACCACACTATTGGATTACAAAGCAAAGTGTACTGCAGAGTACCACACACAATAAGTACACTAGGTATTTGCAAATTGTTGTCCCAGAACTGTTCAGTGTTCAGTCTAGTCTGTTGAGAAAGAGGTTCGATCCAGGAGGCTTCGGCCATCTTTGGTTTGACCATCCGCTGTTGGTCCAGCACACTCAGACATAAATTTGTCAAAATGGCTTGTTTCAGGGCCACCAAATATTTAGAAAAGGAAATTTCCGTCTGTTTACTTTGGCTTGTAATATTTCTGTTGTTGCCCTGTTGTTATGCATATTGTAGTGTCTTTGATGTTGTGATTGTATTGCCTTGCATGTATTTGGGAGGTAGTGGGGTGGGTAGGCAACTTTTTGTATAAAAAAACTAGACAGATGGACAGAAAGAGGAGGTAAAATGTTAAGAATGGTGTAAACCTAAAGTCTGTATGTCATAAAATGACCAAGGTCTGATAAGTTAAAAATTTCTTAATTTTCAGGCGTTTTTTTACATTTCATTACATTTTTATGACTACAGGCTACACATTAAAAATATTGTCTCTTTCACTTATGAAAATATTTTCAAAATTGCTTTTGGGTTTTGTCTGGCAATAATTTCTGAACAGTTTTTTGTGACATATGTTGTCACTGAAAATTTTGTTTGTATAGGGGCTTGAACATGAAAAAAGTTTAAAAAATGGGATGGGGTATAATTTGGGGCAACTATGAATACCCCAAAATTTTTGTGTCAAGAACTAGATGGATGGATGGTAAGAGGAGATAAAATGCTAAAGAAAGATGTTAACCTCATATCTGTATGTCAAGAACTGACTGAGATATCACAAATTGAAAACTATTTTAATTAATAAGGCATTATACCCCCAAAAAAATCTGGTGAAAGCCAGAATAAGGCCTAAAAATATCTGACGGGCAAAGGATTAATATCACAGCAGTGCCAGGAGAGGAAAAGAAAAACTTATCTTTTGATTGTCATTTGAATTATGTATTATGGTTGAAAATACAGATTGTGGTTTTTTGTGTATTGGGTTGTAGGGTGAAACATCACATGTTCGTGTGAAAGAGGATTATGGCCGAGGACGTCGCAGCGGATCACGTTCAAGGAGCAGAAGTAACTCTCCCAAGAGAACCAGCCGAGGTTCCCCAGACTATTCACCGGTCCGCAGATAGGTCAATCAGTTGGCTGCTGAGATTTATTGTTGACTTAGCGGATAATTGGCTGAACTGTTTGATAATGCCACGAGATTGATCTTATTCTAGATATGTTTGTGTGTTTGAAGAATCTGAACTGAAAATTTGATTGCTTCGTTAATACACTAACAAAAATTAACTTATGGCTTGGCCTTATTTTTAGTTCAGCTAAGGTATAATAATGTTGCCTGCCATTGTGGAGAATTAAAGACGGCAAATAGGGTTTTGTGTATGAAAATGTTTTATTCTTGACAAACCAGAAAGATCGTTGAGAGAAAGAAATGTTGGCATTTCCTGGCCTGTTCTGTTGTTGTAGTGTTTACTTATATGTAAAGAAGGCATAGATTCTGTATGTCCTATAGCAGGATGTTGGAGAGACTCATTTGCTGGCAAGGGACAATTCCTGAAGTTGGACATGCATGAATAAGCAGGGTTGATTTTCCTAGGTTGTGGTGCATATTTACTTTTAAAGAATTCCGGACGTGGGGCCAGCGCATTGGAAAATTTGCCATTTACTTCTCTGCCAATGCTTGTATCAAGTTACGCTAGGTCACGGCTAATTTTATTGAACCTGTGCAGCTGTTAATCTCTGAAGCTTGAAGTATAGTTTGAGGTGGTTTTAGAGAGGACGTGTTGAGAGCTGAAGAAGTATGCCTTATCTGAGTGTGAAGATTTTGAATTGCCTATGAATATTTTCTTCAGCTGGGGGCCAGAATCTGTATTTCAGACCTAATTCTATTGATGGCCTGGTGAAGTTCAACTTGTTAATGCAGATTTGAAAGAGATACAGTAAATAGAAGCAAGGTACAAAACCTGTTTTAATAAGTTGTTTGCATTCTCCAGTGGAAGCCAGCTTGCATTTTGGTGATGAACAAGGATATTGAACAGCAATTGGGTTCTTTTTTATGGAAGGGTAACGTGCAGTGTTTCCTCCCAATTAAAGATCAGGAAATATCCTTATTACCTTTAAACTGCAACAAACTAAAAACTTCTTCTTCTTTCTTTTCAACCGTCCTCGGTACGAGGGTTGATCGCATTGTAGACGATTCTTCTCCATCCACTCCTATCCTCGGTTCTTCTCAGCAACTTCTCTGTGTCCATGCCGGTCCACTCACTGATGTTGTCCATCCACCTCTTCCTTGGTCTTCCTCTTGCTCTTGCTCCCGGAGCTGTTCCTTGCATGATCTCCTTCTCCAAACAATCACCCTGTTTCCTCATTATGTGGAAAACTAAAAACTATCCCGCATCAAAAAGTGGTAAATAAAAGTTGGGAGAATTGTTGACATAAAATTACATGAAAATTTTGGGTAACAAGAAGGTACGATAAATGTGTAATTGATAGAGACTTGAGCAACAAGAAGTACCTCACAAAAGTGCTGCCTACACTGGCCTAAGAGGTGTTAGTGTTTGTTTAGAACAGCAGAGCTCAGTAAGCCAGAAAATTTGCTGCTAGTGGATTCCTGTTCAAATGCAGGACCCCCCAGCCAATAGATTCCCATCAAAACTTGACCGTTGGTACTATTTAAAGTTACCTTGAACCCCTTTGTGTCAAGGACGAGGAAAGACAACAGGCAATAAAACCTGCAGCATGCAGTAACTTCTTGCAGTACCGCATACAGTAGATGGCGGAATATGCAGCAGCGCTGGACTGTCCCTAGGTCCACCAGGTCTGTGAAGGACTGACATTCATTGCCAGCCAGACTGATTGGTCATAGGACGTTGCCGTGGTTGATGGTCCTCGCCTTCTCTGAATCCAAGATTTCTTGGTTGTGCATCACAGCGTACCTACGTTTGTAGGTGTGAGTCTTGACTGTCCAGAACCTGTCCACCTCTCTGAATAGGTAGACTGGTGCTGCAGTGATGAGGCTTTGGTAACAAGTGACCAAATGTTGTCCAGAAATATGAAAAAATGGCAGACTTGTAAATAACTCGAAATGCCATTTTGACCATATATATGAATTACCAAGCAAATCCACACAGATGAAATAACAAGAACAGCAAATCAACTCATATATATATATACCTGGTATATATATGTAAAACACTGTGTTATGTGCCCATACACCTCTACTTTTACAGTATTCACTGCCTTTACAAGTCCAAGTATTGTAACTGAACTTTTTATAGCATCCTCTAAGTACCTATCAAGGGTGCTTCTCAATAACCTAAGCGATATAAACATGAAGAACAACAATGTACATAATGTAATCAAAAATTTATAAAGCACCACTTCAAGATAAACTTCTCAGCCCAACAACCCAGAAGCACTGGGAAATAAGGAGACCTTCAAACGATTGCGGAAAAGAGGGGGAGAGACTAAGAAATTCCTGGCATAGGTCATTAGGAAGCCCATTCCAAAAAGTGGGACCAACCACAGCAAAACTCCTGCGCTGGGCCTTGGCTGTTAGACCGATGGGACAAGCAAGTCACCCCGTACCACTGAACAAAGTAGTCTGCAGCCCAGAATGGAGGAGGCCAAAACACAGAGCTCCCTAAGATAAAATGGGTTGCAACCTAAGAGGCAATTACGTACAAGAGCCAGGATTTTGAATTTTATGCGCTCCCGGATAGGCAGCCAGTGACACTCCTCCGAAATATAAGCAGAGATGTGGGCAAACTTAGGGGTACCTCCTATCAGACGAGCAGCAGCGTGCAAGACAGATTGTAATTGCGAGATGCAGGAGAGACTCGAGCCAGCAAAGACAGCATTGCCATATCCAATCCTGGATCAGATAAATGCATGGACCAGAGTGGTAGCATCCTGGGTCGTGAGATAGCAGCCTGGGTCGCGGATAGTGCGCAGTTGACGCAGATGGTAGAAACATGTTCGACAGACATTATTCACATGCTCCTTCAAAGTAAGTTCCTGATCCAAAATTACTCCTAGATCATGGACTGAAGAAGAGAAGGAGATATCAGGGAAGAGCCTAAGTAATCTGGCCAGATCAATCTTAGAAAGCTGGGCATGGCTGCCAAACCAAATGAGCCGAGTCTTACCAGGGTTCAGACGGAGACGGTTTGAATTCATCCAGGCCTCAAGTACTTCCGACACCCGAAGCATTTGGTGAACTAAGGCAACAGATTCACCTGCTGGGCCATGAATATATGCCTGGGTGTCGTCGGCGTACTGGTGAGACACTACCCTGGTTGGAGACAGGATAAAGCCCAGGTGGCCGTATATAGAATAAAAAGTAAGGGTACTCAGACAGAGCCCTGAGGGAGACCCACGGAGACCGAGGACCAAGAACGTATTGAACCAAAGATCACAGATTGAGAGCACCAGACAGGAATGAACGGAACCATGAAAGAGCAGGGCCAACGAGTCCAAAGGACATCTCCAGACGCCCCAGAAGGATACTGTGGTCGACAGTGTCAATGCTGCACAAGTTCATCTGCAAGCAATAGTTGCTTGAGCATTAATTATAATGCTCAGCTAACTGGTAGTCATCACTTTACTATAAGGCCTACTTTACTTGACAGTGACATGAGCCAGTTTATGCTTGTATACGTTTTTCTGGTAGCACGTCACAGAAACCTGTTGTGTGAGCTACTGCTTAGAAAGTGCTAAATTTTATTGTCATAAATGGCTTTGGCTTTGGTAGGGGAGAGCAGCCATGGCCGTTCTTATAAACTTGGAGCCATATGTACATGTGTAAGTACACATTTTATAACATTATGTAATATTAAATGTACTTACCTATTGTGCTAAACAAACAGTAAGTGTTTCTCCCATTTGTTAGTGTTACCAGTACTTAATATTAGAAGCATGGCCCTATAAACACCCGTGGTACCTTGTCGTTTGTTCTTTTTTATGTACTAGTTTCTACAAAACGACCAGATGAAGCCATATCGTCTTAACATCCTACATTTAAAGTTAGCTTAAATTAACAGTGAGGTAAGTAAATACATGTGGACCCTAGTCATTTGTGATTGTATTACAGTGTACATAGCAGTACAGACAATTTTGCCTCCCAACTTTTAATGCAAGTAATACAAACAGTGTAGAAAAATAGCGTCCAATGCACAATGTTGAAATGAACCACATTTGTCTCTGATTGGCCACACTGAAATAAGGAGATGTACGTCTTTCCACTGGCAGTTGGGGGTCGTCCATAAAGAACGTCCGCAAAGAGGGGGAGGGAGGGATCACTCATATGGGGACAAGGGGAGGGAGTTATATCCAAAGCAGATGTCTGAATCTAAAGTATGGTAGTTATTTCAAGACAGACTGTGCCCTAAGCACCAACTTCCATCAGACAGCAGAAAGTCTACTGCCTTGGATGTAATTAGAGTACCATTGCTGGATGCGGCAGTATCAAAGTACCCCTCCCACGGCACAGTTATCTGCTAATCTAGGCAGTAGTATTCCGGTGGAATGCAGACGTTTGCAAAGGGGGATGGGGAGGATAATGCCAAATGCGGGAAAATGTGGTCAGGACGAGGGAGGGGTCAAAAATAGGTCATTTTTGTGGAAATCATCGATGGACAATTCCATTGTAGCAACCAAGCAATGGCATCCACACAGATTTAGATTGTGGCTCCTTCATATCGCCAGCCTGAGGCACAGATTCTTTGGCTTCCATTCAGACTTTTGAGTGTTATGTTATCCAACAGTTAGAGGAACAAGACAAAAGGTCCTTTGGCATCCAGTCATTTGTGCTTGAACATATAAGACCAACCATACCATAAGTCCTTGTTTTGATGCCGCTGTATGATTCTGTCTAACTCTGAGAAGTGTGGCTCAAAAACTCTTGTGGTGCTCAGGTCCTTTATGCTTGCCAAGTGGGTAGTTGATGCCACTCAAGACCCTGGCTCCGTGTTGCCTGGCCAAATCCATTATATTTCGGTCTGTGCCTGATTGTGACTACACAAAAGAACGATGACGATTTGTGCATGTGTTGATTCGTCCTTACCTTGTTTCCTTATTTTTGATGCTCAAAGTTTGTAAAAGCAAGTTCACACAAGGAAGATAGTCTACTGAGCCAATGGCTTTGACAGATCAACAGATAATCTAGGAATTACTTAGAAATATGTGTAATTTGTGCCAGTGCAAAACACAAAAAATGAAAGCTAGGTGCTTCATGTAAATGGGATTTTAAGCTTCTTTTAAACTGGTATAAAGTTAGTAGGCTCTTGAGTACGGTTAGCAGAGAGTTCCAAAGTGACGGTCCACAAATTACAATACTTAACTGTTTATTAGTAGTGCAAACGGTGTGTATGTGATATTTCTCAGATGAGCGCATATAATGACCATGCACATTTGAGTTCACAGAAAAGTAGTGATAGAAATCCACAGGTAACCGATTATTCTTAAGTTTAAACATAAACAGAACTACTTGTAACTTATTAATACATTCTAAAGGTAATATTCCTAGACTGTGAAAGAGTGGTCAAGAACTAGCTGTGGAGGGTAAATTACATATAATTCTGATGATACGATTCTGCAGGGTTTTAAGATTATATATACATGTAAGCAGGTATACTGTAGTAAGTGGAAGCCCACACAATGTTGCAACTGTATGGAACCTGGAACTGTGGTAGAATTGTTGTAGTTCAGACACATTTCACCAGAACCCTTTCTATCCTGACTGAAACACTTCCAGGTTCGTCGGACCCAGAGAGAAGCCATTCTGATATTGGATGGTCATGCATCACTTGTTAAGAGTGTTGAAGTACTGGACTATGCCAGACACAATGACATTACAACGATTACCTACGATATCTTTGACGGCAGTTTCTTAAAGACACTGAAGATGTATGTGATTGTGCATGAGAAAACCCTCACAGAGTCGGAAAAACTAAAAAGTTAAAGTTTACAATACCTATGACTCAGTCTGTCGCTGTGCCTAGGGGTCTTGAATGCTTGAGTAGAGTAATTTGGAATGTATTCATATGCCTCATACATCAATAAAATCTCCATACAAACCTCGTTATGAAAAATATATAGGTACATGACCTGGTCATTTATATAGTAATCGACGTACACAGCTTCAAAGTAGGGCACCAAGGGACATGTTTACCTTACTTTCTGTTACAGGGTGTGATAATAACAATGAAATAAAAATACTCTGACCTCAAAATTCTACATTAGGACTTACAGTTCGATAGCAAACACAACAAGGAATATAATTATGTAAAGAACTCATTTTGACTCATTTTTTGCTGGTAAGCTTGTCTCCTGAGCGCACATCTACTTTTCCTACTTTGCGAGGGTTGTCTCGTGCATGGTCAGCTTGTAAAACGTTTACTTCAAACCACCTAGGGCACTCAACTATGAAACTTCAAGTTGGCAGCCTCTGATGACAAGCATGGGGTAAAGCTGCAACACGAGAAAATGCAACAATAAGATTCTGAGTCTGTGACATTGATCCAACTGGCAGATATTCAATACCAGAATGTGCCTATGCACCATCAGCCATATTAGAAGTTTGCTCAGCTACTAGCAGCATTGACAGCAGTGACCAACAACTGATGTCATATATTACTACCGGTAGATCTAACTAATGGTAGATTGCAAGGAAGTAATTTTGTTGTTTGCTAATGCTGGTCCATCAGCAACTGTAGCAGAAATTCCAAGAACACGACCGACAAACCACAGTCAGTTTTACGGTATCTGCAAATGTAACCTTTTGTGACTTACATCCATCACCTAAAATCAAACAGAAGGCAGCAGTTCTTGCAACAGATGCATACCACAAAGCTTTGACTGATAAGGATGCATCTAACTGTGTGGCCAGCTGCACCAATCTGACCCAGGGACTTGCAAAGAAAACTTATACATCTGAAGCTGACAAAAGTGAAATTTAAGCAAGTGATGACTGGATTAAACAGGAGCAAAAGAAGTAGAAAAAAACAGAAGAAACACAAGAAGCTGACGATATCAGTGATGCAAACAACTTCATGCTGAATGCAGATGTTCATATTTTGCTGCCAATCAGAAGGACAAAGAAGAACGGACAAGGTGCCAGATGTTGGATGCTGGTTTCATGAGACATGTACGAATGCTGTTAGTGACATTTACTTCACCTGTGCAAGTTGTAAAAACAAAAAGACAATAAATGTTGAAATTCCACTTTTAGTGAGGAGATATTTACAGTTGGAAGTCATTAGAAAAGTTGCTTTTAATTTCTACAAATACACTGCATTGACTAAAAGTGGTACAGGTAGATCCATTTATGTGCGACCCCTCTGCACGTGAATCCACTTGACTTGGCATGCCTCCCAATGCTAACTACCGTATTTAACACACGAGATGCTTTGACATGGGGAACAAGAATTTTGCTGGGCTATGCAACATCATATGATCACCAACTCATTAGAAATGAGGCAGAAAATAGCAGTAGAAGTCTGTTGTTAAGGTCTAACATGACGCTGGGACCCTTGTTTGAGTCTGTGTTGAATCATTCCTAGTAATCTGCGTTATACTCTTTCCAACGTCTAAAATTAGCCCTCAGTCCTTTAACATGCAGTTGTGGTGGATTTGACTCCTAACATCCATGCATTAACAGGTCTGTACTGTACAGCAGTTGTACAAAGTGGTATAGTAGTACTGTACTCTAATGTAAATTGGCTATAATATTGTGATCTCATTTCAGTCTGGAAATTTCACAGAAATCTTTAATGTGTTCCACACAAGCACTCTAAGCTATCCAGACTTATGGCGGCTCGTATCAAGGTACATAAAACAAGAAGATCATAATCTTAGCACAATATCACTACAACAGCAACCAGTAAATGGATAACAGCATAGCAGTTATTATCCTAAATGCATCTAGGCAAGAAACAGAAACAATTTTCTTTCAAAAAAACTTGGAAGTACTAATTGAAATATTTTAAAAGAACAACTAGCACAACTGTACAGCAAATGAAAAACTATGTACACTCGTTTAAACATGGATTTTTTTAACATACACCAGAAACTAGTTATAACGCTCTTTGGGAGCTTTATCAAAACAGCCTTGTAATGAGGTAACGTCGTACTGAGTTAATTTTCTATAGAAGAATTAATTTTGGGATCCATGTCGCTGACCGTGCTATATATAGGCCACAGTTGGAATAGTGCACCCAGGTATATCTGAAACACAACACAGAACTGGAGAAAATGCAGAGGGGAGTTACCAGAACGACTTGAGGTTATTAGGACCCTGGCTATGAAGAAAGGTTGAAAAGATCTGGACTTCTGATACTGAAAAGGAGAAGAGGATAGCTTGCAAGATTATCACTGGAAAGGAGGCAGTGCAGTAAATGATGTTATTTAAATTAGCATCAAACAAGGTGACTCGAAGTTCACAGATATAAATTAAAAAACTGAAAGGAACGTTAGGGCAGAAATTCTTTGTGCAAGAGTTGTAGACTTGTGGAATGTTTTGCATCATAGTACAGAGTCTCACTCGGCACTATCACAGATTGTAAGAAGAAACTAGGAAGCATTATTGACTGTTGAACAGTTCTAGTAGTTTGCAGTTGGTTATATCAGAATTCGGGTGATAATGAAGAATGCTATAATGAGTTTCCGTATAGCTGTTCCTGTAACAAACTTCAAAATTTTCAGAAATGCAAATCTAGAAGTTATGTTTAACATTTTATCTGTACTAGTGCTTAAAATATGTAATATAAAATTGAAGAAATATTTGCAAATAAAATGTCCATGTTTACATGAAATCTAAAATCATGTACAGCACAAACAAACACACTACAGTCAATACACATTACTTAAAATCTCAATTTTATTGCACAACAAAACATCTACAACTGCTTGTCTTCAACGTACGTGTCCATTCTAGTTTGAATTTAACAGAATTTTCAACCAGGCTTCTTTCCTGTACACAAACAATGCTCACCAGCAGAAATAGTGTCTTGGGATGAATTTATAGCACTGCAATATGCATTTTTCCTGTACAATATTAACATTAATAAATCCTGAAACACCATAAGTCCTTTGAAAACAACTGCAAATTGTCCTCAGTTCATAAATGTGTATTGTACAGAGTGCATGCTTATGTTTTTGCAACATCTCACATTCCTTTCCTGGACAGTTTCTTAAGATTTTGTAGCTGACCAAACAATTATGACTGACATTCATCATCACAGGAAGCTGCTGGGCTCTGCAGATACAATGCTGACAAGAATTGGAAAATTAAGAAGTGCAAACCCAGTTAGTACATGGACTGGTGACCATTAATGGAATGCAGATGATCTAGTTCCAACTCAGCCCTCCATACCTTTTTGGGTCAGTCAATAAGTATCAATGCAAGCTGAGAGGTTAAAAGTGTCCTCTTAGATTGCTGTTGTGATCTAACAGTTATTAATCTAATTATTAATTACTTAATCAATTAGTAATTAATCTAATAGTCATTAGATCTTTCAGCTGGTGTGCAAACACAGAAGCATACACTGAGAAGTTTATCTCTCTCACCGCTCCAATCCCAAACATCATCCACCATAGCTGCCACGCTGTCTCTCTGCCTGACTTTTGGATCTTAACCAGGAACCAAATCCTTTTTGCCTATCAATTTTGTTTTGACTGAGTGCCTGTGAATAAGCTGGTCCCCATGAAATCTTGGGATTATGAATAGAATTACCTTTACCAGAACAGTGCTGCCAAACGTTAAAAATCACACAAGTAACGAGTTTTTATCCTCTGCAAATATAAAGACCCAATGACACTCCACAGTTTGTTACTATTTTCGTTTTTACAATCATGGGCCAGCCTACTAACCACACGCTAGTCTAATCTAATCCAATGACTTCTGTAGTGCCATTCATATAATGCTCAAGGCACTTGCCACTGGTGACTCTTCTAGTCATCTGAGCAATGTTTACTAATGGACGAGCATTCCGTTCTTAATGACATTTAAGATCATTAGCGCAAAGAGCGCCTCTGATGAGTTTATCTTGAAGAGGCACTACACAAATTTGAAATTACAATTACATCAATCAATGCTCACTTCAGGTGAAGCACACAAAGGCTCATTTCAACGGTAAAGAGAATTGATTGTATCTGGAGCAAAATGCTTGAAAGTCTATAAATGGTGGTCCTGTCTGATTATAACTGTCACCAGTCAACATGTTGGCCAATTTTTATATTTTAGGGCTTGTATGATAGGGAAATGTATGCATTCCCCAAAAGATGGATTATCTTAAGTTTTTTTAATTTTCAAAATTAATTTCACGTTTAAAGAAGACCATAAAACAAACTGCTAGTAACTAAAGTAAAAAACTTGTTCTCATTTTATATCTTGTATGGGTTAAAATGAGTGCTACAAGGTGGGGGTACTTAAAGTTAGCATGCTGGGTCTGGAACCTAATGGTTGCAGTGACAGCACTTAAGTTTCAGAAGTCAGTACACAGTCAGCCTGACCCATCTGCACTGTCACTTTTGGTGCTGCCCAAAAACTTTCAGGTTCATTGATTATTCCAGACTTTAGAAGTTCATCAATCTCCTGATTAACTTTTGCAATTTTCTCAGGATGTAACTAAAAAGCTGTTTGGTGCACTGGTCATGCTCCAGGGGCAAGGTCAATGTGATGTGAAATCACATTAATTTTTCCTGGCACATAACAAAAAACATGATCAAAAGTATGCAACAATTTCAGCAGTTTTATCAGTCTTGACTGAATCCAAATGGCAAGTTTAAACAGCTTGTGCAATATCAATTTCTTAAACTATTGACACATTAGAATGAGAAATCAAATTCACAGGCAATGCAGAAATTTGACCCAAAACATTTCTAGCTCTGGGCTCATACCATTTCATCAACTTCACAGGAACCACATACTCACTTTTCCTCCAGTCAGGAGTGGGCTACCAGATAATCAACCAGGCCCAGGCATCGTAAGACAGTGTACAGGGTGGCGCAAAAAAAACCGGACTAGTGACATTTGGGTTTGGCATTTAATATAACATTGAATGAACTGTAAAATTTCAGAATGTTTTGAATGCGTAAGAAATTTCAGTCAAAGTGATGTTCAATATGTCCTCCGTTTGCTGCGATAACCAATGATAATCGCTTGCGAAACTGTCCAATAGCCCGGTTGATAGTGTCCTCGCTGATTTCGTCCCAGCATGCGGTCAGAACTTCTTTCAGATGTTCAATATCTCGAATTCTCTGCCTGTAGACAAGCTGCTGAAGCACTCCCCAGATCGAATCAAATCATTCAACGTACTTCGCTTCCATTGTCGTTGTGGGAATTCTCTAATCATTCGAAGCGAACCCCATCCTTTTTCGAGTCTTAACGCACGAATTAACGATTTATCATCACTTGTCAACAGACGCTTCGCCATGACGGTACAAAGAATAGTTAACGCCATAGAATATATGACGTCATTTTTATTTTATGTAGCGCTCTCATTTTTCTGTGTCATTTCTGTCTAATGATAGTTTTAAGGCGATAATTACTTCGATTCTTCAAGCAATGCAATTGGAAAAACTAATAGTCCGGTTTTTTTTGCGCCACCCTGTACACCTACAATTCCTCACTCAGTCGATGGACATCCATATGGTGTGTTGACAGATGCAATACCTACTTATTTACTTACCTACGGTCCACAGTACTTAGTCTGCAATAGTTTACCAATCAGTGGCAGCAAAAAACCACTTGGTCACCTAGTTGATACAAGACATTTCTTTAGAATGTTTATCATACCGTGCTTCATCCTAGGGTCCCTCCTGTTTATCTTATACGTTGCACTTCTGATCTGTCTCACAGAATCCTCTTCAGCCGACCACCACCTTTATGCTGATGACAATCAACTCTTCATATCCTTCTCTCCAAGTTCCTTATCCTCATCCATCACCCAGTTATTTGACATTGTCAACCAAATCTCAAAATGGATGTCCTCTAACCTCCTCTGCTTCAACCCTATCAAAACTGATTTTGATAGGTTTACCAAATCAGAAAAAAATTCCTGACTCCTCCATCCACCTATCAACTAATTCATCTACTCTCAGTTTCACCTCTAATTCGCCCTTACTGCAATCTTGGCATCACCTTTGACCCACATCTCTCTTTTTCGAATCACATCTCAAACCTCTCTTGCCTCTGTTTCAGGCATATCTGCAACCTTCACCGTATTGGTTCTATGCTCGATTTTGAAAATGATTCTACCATTCCTACCTCCACTGTCCACTCCAAACTTGACTACTGTAATTCTCTTTTCCTCAGTCTTGAATCCACTCAAATTAAGCGCCTTCAACTCATCCAAAATTCACTTGCCCAAGCTGTCACCAGGACAACCAAGCATCACCATATCACTTCTATCATGAAATCACTCCACTGACTGAAAGTTCTGGAACACATTCACTTTAAAGTTCTTTCCCTAACCTATAACTCTCTCCAATTTTCCCAATCTACTTACCTTCACAAACTGTTTACCATCCATTCGGACTGCTCTACTCGCTCATCCTCTTACCTCACTCTTGCCCATCCCTCTGTAACTACTCATGGTAAGTTCTCTAACCAATCCATACACTAAACTGGATATCAACTCTGGAATAATCTCCCTTTTGAATTTTGCAAATTCTCAGCTCTGTTATCCCTTCCGTCGTTCACTCTATCTATTACTCCTCAGGTATTCCGTTCAAAACTGAAGTCTCGCCTTTCCAAGAAATCCCACTCTGATCAGTCTTCCCATTTCTCTCAGCTTAAACACAACCCACCCTAGCCTCCTCTCCCCTATTATCTTTGGTCTCCTGGCACCCAAACTTGGTTCTTGACATGGTATCTTTGGACAGCCCCACAGATTTGACGCAGCACTCAAGAATAAGCTGGTGCACTGCTATTAGCTGTTAAGTAGCTCTTTATAAATTTCAAGCTTACGATTACGATCCACAATCCGACAATTTCATTTGGAAACCAAAACATTTTATAGACAGAAATGAGAGCTTTGGCTACATGATTTGCAGTGTGATTTCACAATGGAAATGCCAAAGGGTAATGTGTAGTGATATCAATCATTGTCAAATAAATCTATTTCTAGGCTTATCACACACATTCCAGGGACCCCAATATCCACAGTGAGCCATGACAATGGTTCAGAAATTACTGGCAGGTTAATTAAGAGCATACATACTGTGTTCATACATATGTCTCAGGTACAAAAATCTGTCTTCACAGCTTGACATTATTCCAGGCCACCCGAAATGTTGCAATAAGTAGTTCAGAGTTTTCTGCATTCCCAAATGACCACTTGCAGGAATATCGTGCATAGTAAAAGGCAACTTTGCCCTCATTTACATGGAATCACAATTTGTATTATTCCTAAGCCTTAAGACATAATTTTATCTCTCCGATTTCATAATGCTATAATACTTAATAGTACCTCATGGCACTTCAATACTATAACTGTGCTCTAAGGCGCTGCCATTAACTGCAGCCAGCTTAAACAAAAGCGATGATAATTCAGGATCAGATTGTTGTACATATCTAAATTAAAGTCTCACGAGACAACGTATCAGTGTATTCACAGTCATTTTGAACCAATCCCTCGAACAATTTAACCAAAACATTCTCGTCAATTATCTCAGTACAAACACCAGGTGAACTCACAGTCTGCCTCTGAGCACTAGCCACAGCTGTGTTTGCATTACTTCGGCCTTTGATTGGGCTCTAGTTGCTACCTTAATACCTCATGGCACTTCATACAGCCCAAGTTCATTACCACTGAAAATATGTATACCATCAGGTAATTTATCAATTAAACAATAAAGGATGGTCCCACTGCCAAATTTACTTTCCACTCCTATTTCCATCAAAGGTACTTCAAGTATGACCCCAGTAATTCCCTTAATGAGTCTGTTTTTGCCTGTGTCACAGTACTTGGACCGGTTTATTAACTCCTTATTGGCTGAACTTTGCAACGAACCAGAATTTTGCATAAAAACAACCATACAATGTTTACCACTAGATGAAAATAAAGTACTCGTATAACAGAAATGGCAAATAATGCTTATGAACCTTGGAATCAGGACAACAAGCGGAGGTATCCTTTTCTGGGTTTCAACCTCCATAACCAACTCATTGACCAGTTTTGGGCATGGTTTGATGATTTTCTCTTTCACACTTCTGTTTCTGCTTAATCGAACACAGAATGACATAAAATGACCAATCTCTTTGAAATTTTAATTGTAATCTGACATTTATAAAGTGCCACTTCAAGAATAGACTCATCAGAGGCGCTCCCGACCTGAACCAGTGAGACCACTGTCAAATAATACAGCCTTCAGGTGCTTGCAAAACTGCAGAAGGGACAAATTGAGGAGCTCGAGCCATTAAGCACAGGTAATTTGAGACTCAAACTCTTCATGAAATTTCCCATATTTCAAAAAAGAAAATTCGTTTGGTGCCCACTTTATGTTCCATTTCCAATTTGACCGAATCCAAAATATTCTTATCTTCGCCAGCTACTGGCTCCCCGAAATGTCTCAACTGGAAATGGCTGGTAAAGAATGGCATATTCATCCACCAATTTAATTTAGCCGCTTTCACGAGGGTTTTCAGCTTCTTGTCAATGATCCATTTATGTAACTTCAGTAGCAGAAAATTTACAAACTGTTGAAGTCTGAAGACCCCTAAAGTTCAGCTTAAGTCATTCAAAGCTTCTTCCCCTTTTAACCACCTTTGAAATGGTAATATTAACCAGAATGCAAAATTTGAATTTGGTCTCCATTTTTCTTCTGACTATCGTTCAAAACCGTTCTTTGCTGCATTCTGAGGGAGTATTCATAAGGAGTATGCAGTTATCAAAGCCTGTTTCAGTATGTCATAGTCCTTATGGTCATCAATAGACAATTGGAAAACACTTTTTGGCCTTACCCGTCACTGTGTATGTCCATTTGTCCAGTTCTCAAATTTTGAGAACTTATGAATTGTCACAGTCTTCTCAAATAACAGCAAGAAGTGCTCAATATCAGAGTCGTCAAATTTTGGTACTAGTTGACTGCAGATTGACTAAAGTTGACTAAAGATTTCAAAGTGAAATATTAGTTTAAATTTCTGGAGGTTATGGGGTGGAGGTTATAAAAAGTACAGCACTATTGTTTTTCCACAAAAAAGCAAAGTACTTCAGGCTTCTGACATAAAATTAAATTGAACTCAGAGGCTGGGCTTAAAAATTAATGCAGACTTGAGGGTTGAAGTTATGTTTACTTTTACTTAATAATTTGGCTTGGTATTTTGAACAACACTAGTAAAATTACAAACAATCCATAAAAGTGATCAGAACTGGACTCACATGTAAAATCTATAAAAATGTCACATGTCCGTAAATGTTGTTTAAGTGTGACAAAATCCACAGAACTAATATTTTATAGCTGCTAGACTTCTGCGATGTTTCTGTCATTTTCATATCTTTGTATTTTTACTATTTGTGTTGTGTATTGCAACTGCAGGTGAAGCAACATGATCCACACAATGTGTTGTTCACAGTTGACACCAATAACATTAAAATCTGAAGATCTGGGTGGTGCTAAAAAGTTGTCTGTTCATAAAAATTTTCTATCCATAAAAATTCCCATTTTAATCACTGTGTGATAAATAGAGGTCTGCATTAGTTACAGGTTCTAAGTGTAACTAATGCAGACCTCTATTCTCAAAGTTGGAACTTTTCACACTTAATTTCTCTTAACAAGAAACTGGCAATGACATCTCAATAAATCTGCATATTATACATGATTATAAATGTAGAATATTTGGCTTCTTTTTTGGATAGACTTCCTTTAGACATGCTTCTTTTGGGTCTCCTTTGGACATGAAATACATCTACAGTTGTAGATAGGACTTTCTGGCTAGATGCTATCCTGTTTTCTATATGCTGAGCTGATTCATTCTAACCACACACCACAGACAAGAGTAGGTAATTTAGATTATCACCCTCTAATTATCTAATCTAAGCAATGGCAGTGATCAGATAAGTTTGTAAGAAAAGGGGCTGCAAATATTACCATCCGATGATATCATTGGAAGACCACAACTCATTACTATATAAAAATGTGTAATATTATTATTAATAATAAGTGTACTTATGCACAATAAGAAGAAAACAAAGGTGACACTCATGGAACATGACCACTGGCATGAAAATGAAGCCAGGTTATCAAATGTTCCTAGACTATTGAATTCAAATAACTTGAAAATGCAGCACATTCCACTATTCTGTTGCAAGCACCCTTCATAGATTCTTCCATCAGAAGTCCTTTTATAATCATCTCCATTTTCATCAGTGAATATTGTGTTCTCAGTGCTTAACACTTTCAGAACTTATTTTGTTGTCAGAACGAGGAAACATCACTAGAGATAAATCTTTGTTCTGATAAAACAGCAGTTTGCAGAGTTCATTTTGATTTAAAGCCTGAGTACCAGTACTCATGGTCATCTAGATATACGAACAAGTTGAAGATTCGGTCGAGTTTGGTATTCATCCCTCGCCATAAGCAGGTTATAGGTTGTTTATTATCCTTAATCTGACAGCTCCGATCATTTGGTGGAGTCTGGATGATGAGCAGAACAATGAGAGGGTGTCAGAAGACCACAGAGATGTCAACTCTTTGCCACCAATCACCTGGGTCGCCTCGAGTGCAACCACACTTCTCACAAGGAAGTGGAGATGAGAGCACACAAGAGCATCAGAACAGTCATCTTCATGGAATGCAGCAAACATGATCCACCAGCGAATGAGTTGATTTCAGAAGACATGTCTGAAAGCATCATTTCAAGATGTCTGCTTTATTAACACAATTTACTTGACTGCAGTCGTATGGACGTATCAACATATCCTCTTTGTTGGGAAATAATATTACATGGATATGAAGTTTACTGATAGAAAACTTTGTTATGTTACCCACTTTGAAGGTACTGGTAGAAGAATTATTACTGTATTAGAACTTAATTGTTAACCTTGCATTTAGCATAACAATACTGATATGTCCAGATGTTACAGACCATACTTTAGCAAAATGTTCCTCTGAGGACAAAAGATTAGCATGACTATCCTATTAAATTCAAAGTGACGTTACTTAATCACAAGCAAATATCAACCATCAGCCTGCCATCGTTACTGACTTTGAATGCTGCTGTTAGAATCCACAGCAGGTTTCGATTCTGGCTTTGAAAATTTGTTGTTCCAATGCAGTGTTACGTTTTGTCAATGGATTCTAAAAGCTAAATTCAAAGCCAGAAACTAGCTTCACAGCCTTAGTTATCTCTAATATTGTCTGTCTCCGAAATATACTCTTGTGAGTGTAGACATGTTCACAAAGTGGCACAACACAGTTCTGTTCTGGACCTCTTCCTAACCCAAACATCACAACATTTGGATCCTCTTCATTGACCACTGCTACATTTTTAAAGCTGTTTAGTACCTTGTCCAGGACAGGACATCCACATCTTCAAGACACACAGATATAAGCTGTAGAGTTTCAGCTTAGTACATGGCTGAAATTTTGAGTGCTTTAAGTCCTTGTCAGGTATTACCATCATGACCTGGTGAATTTCATTCAGCATTCGATCACAAAGAACACTTGAAAGAGGCTGGCTTTCAATGTAAGTAAGATGATCAACAGGCTCCATTTGGTAAGCACATCAAGCAGATGAAGATTAGAGGAGGACACACAATGGGGGACATGTGTGTAATTGTTCCCCAAACATTTTGAGATCATATTATCTGGATGCAGTAAAACAACCATACAAGGATGTTCAAACTGTCTGTCTGCTTACTGTATGTGGCATAATGACAGGCAGCTGGTAAAGGTACTGAGGTACTGGAGGTAACTATTTATAGGCAGATAAGCCAAGGGTATGCCTGCACCAAAGCCATTCAACTAGGCTGGTTATAGCCATTGTTTTCTAGTGTACCTGACCTCTGTGACCTATCTTATGAATTCAGTCCAGCACAAGTATATTGTGCACGGGCAGGAGCAGTGGGCACATTATTCAATACCAATTTTTAGAAATAATTTCTCTGACTTCTACACAGTAGCATATGGTATATATTACCTTGTTCTAGTTGAATAATATGTTTGACTCGTCTAACTTCATTCTCTGCCTCAAAGATGTACTTTCGCTGGAAATGTTTTAAAGAAACTCTGTTTATGGTCATAACCATGATGACTTCATCCTTTGACTCCTACACGAAACATTCACAGATTACAAATTTGTAAAGCATGCATAAATATGTATGTGAAATGCACGTATCTTTTACTTTTTTTACCCGATGTATATATGATCCCTCAGGATTTAAAAAATTATCCGGAGAATAAAGAATCTGGGACGGCTAGAAATCATCAGGATCTGGTGGAGCAAAAGTACCGTGGAAGGTACTTTTACTGTTTGACAAGTATTTCTGCAGGTTATTGCATATTCATTTGGATGGCACAAAATTGACACCGGAAGCCGATTCAGCACAACAGTTATGCTTCTTATTTTGTCAAAGGTCTGCTAACGCAACTGTTAACAAATCTTAAGAATCAGAAAATTATAAATCAGATTTTTTCTACATATAAAGATTAAGTACATCTAAATATGCCTCTGATTCAAGTACTTTATGCCTGGCACATTAATCTCTTAATATTCATTAATTCAATATTCAAATATGTGCCAGCTGCTGGTGGTCAATTTACCCAAATACCACTCCAGAAACAAACACTTCACAAGCAGACTTCTTCCTCAGTAACTTACTGGGGCCTTTGTCTGATTTAATCAGAAAACTCTTTGAAAATAGATGAATGTTCAGTGATATCTCATAAAAGAAATACTGCTCAAACTCAGAAGTTCTTTCTACTAAAACAATCAACCTATTAAATAATCATAAGTTGTGCTGGACAGCATCTTTCCTGTCCACAACCACAGCCATCAGCAACTGAATCAGTATTTTACTTGATCTGATTTAAAACAATGTCATGAAACATCTCGATCTTCCGTTTTGGACTGAATTTTAATCCAATATCTTCTCCTCAGCCATATCATAGTTCATGCCATCTCCTCATGTAGCAGACACACAACATGACTGGCAAACAAGTTCAAAATTTCCTGTTGGAAAGCAAAATTTGTTCCATAATCCTTTCGTGTTCGGGCTGCTGTTGTGACAGACTTGGCATTCAGGTGTTATTTACACGCGTTTGTTTCCCAGTTTTCAGATGTTTTTTTCTGTTCGTGATCGACACCCCTTCTCACTGGAATAGTTCATAATCTGCATTGTTTTGATCGTCTAGCAGATGTGGGTTCTACCATCACATAAACAGCTGTCCGTCACAGATCGACCTGGTGGCTCGAGTTATGTCTTCTACCACCTAAAAGGGATGGCACTGGATGGTGGTGCTCTCATGTACTGCGGACGCTGTTGCCCATCGTCTTTCTTTGAAGGTACTCAGGTGTGCCGACACTGTGCACATTATATGTGCTTTAATAAATAAATACTTGGTCCACAAACTCAGAACACATTGTCATCTGTCAATCGAGGATGGAAACCTCTTGGTTGGCTCAGCATGTGCACAAGTCTGCTACTGGTGACATTTCTAGTTATCTGAACACTGCTTGCTAAATGACGAAATTTTTGTTCTTAATGACACTTAACACCATTTAGGCTAGTGCAGGTAGCGCCTTTGTGAGGTAAAAGGTGCTATAACAAGTTTTATGATAAATACATGCCTTACAAACAAGTCCAGCAACTGCTGCACATCTTTACCATCTCTTGAAGCTCCCGAGCTTCCCATTTCAACATGCTGTTCATTGGTTTGCTTCTTTATTCCAGTAAGGCAGGTTGTGGACTGCTCTATTCCTGCACAGTTATACATTGTCTTCATCAAGGTTGTCCAGACACTTTCAGCCACATTACTCGCATGTGTTCGAATCAACTTTTTAAAGACTTTATTAAAGTCTGCTCAACAACTGTATTTGTTGACAAGCAAGCCCAGAAATGATCAGATCTCCAAATGTATAAAACCTGTGCTGCATAAACTACCATGAAAACGAGACCTGACGTGTATAGCTTCAGGCCTTCAAACATTGAAAACAATGACATGCAAAAGAAATGCAGTTGTATGCATCCAAAACCTTCCATTTCCAAAGGAAAACATGCATACTGAAAGTATTTCTAGTCTTGTCAGAATTGACAGCAAACTCAATTATTACTCAGGCAAGCTACAAAATTCCATACAGATCCACTGAGTTTTCTGTAATGCAAACTGCACTAACTTCTAGAAGGTTACTAAGCACATGTTACTCTGCATGCATTCAGAGCATTCAGTGAGTTAATTATTGCCCCTCAGTGAGATGTCACTGGAGCCTATTGTATAATACAACAGTAAACATTGTTTTTAATGCACTTCTGCATGTTTGTATCTCAATTTTTTCTAGGTACATGAATATATGATCAAACTAGTGTTAAGTCGTTAAGTCTGAAGCTGGGAAATACACGTAAGTGACTCAATATGTGTGGCAGAGAAAACCGATCCATGACTTGGAGTAAAGAAATATGATTACAAAGCTGCCTAAGAACAACCAGCCAAGCAGTTGCAGGAGATATGCAAAATTTTCTACTCAGTTTGTCTGTGGAGATTAACCAGTATGATTCATTCTGCATGAAACCAGAAATATGTTCAACCCTTGTTATTGCACCAATCAGCCAAGCATCGGCATTCAGAGTGGACCCCACTGGTCATTTGAGAAACAGGAAGGCCAGCACATACAGCACAGATGAGGTCAATCCAGTTGCAGACAAGCGTCTGAAGTAGCGTTCAAGCAGCATTTAATTGTACAGATCTGCTAAAAGCATGGAATTGACAGATTTTTTGCACACACTGAGTTAGTTTTGGTCCAAATTTGTTGACCAGTGAATTTCCAGGCCAGCCTAGTGGAAGGAATCAGGGTAATGTTATATTGTTGTAGCTGATAATCTGCCTTCTGAAATATCCACAGAAGTGGTTTTCTACACAATGCATAGAAATTGAGAGAACGAGGGTCATCCAGGCCCACAAGTAGGACATATGGAGCCCAAATGTGGACTATTGTAATATCCTCACCCTATCTTTGACATATGATGTTGTCGTTGGAACAAAAGGAAGCTGCCACTGTGCCACCAATTGAGAGAAAAGCAGCCGATTGGGCCTTACAGACCCCTGGCCTACATGCATGAAGCAACCTTTTCAGGTTGAAAGTGTTCACACTTTCAAAAAAGAATTGAAATTCTAGCATTTATCTTTTAGTACTTGTGTTGACCGTTGACATTGTCATGCACCATATAGATACTTATGATGCTATATAAATTGCTGCTATAACAATTACGGCTACTGATCATGCTACAGTTACTTTTTATCCTAACACTAGTGTGGCTTCTGATTCACATTTCCCACACCTCCAATTCATGTTTCTCATGCCTTTGTAAAAAATTTTGTAATAATAACAACAATAATAATAGTATTACAGTATCATCATTCTCAGCACTGGAACTACAAGATGTGGCATTGCCTAAATCTGATGTATCAGCTTTTGGTAGTCAACATCAACACAGTTCTGGCTTTGTTAACATTATTGAACCGTGCACAAGAAAAATGCCTAAGAGAAACATTGCAGAAAATTAAAGCAGACTCAAGAAATAGCTGAAACACAGACTCATTCATGCATGGCAAACATCAGAACACAGAAGAAATATTGAGCAAATCCAGCACATAATGAACAAACTGGCTGCTGTGACACATAGCAAATCTGATCTATGTTGACAAAATATGTATGTTGTTCACAAAATATGTATGTTGTTCACAAAATATGTATGTTGTTCATATACCTAAAACTACCCCACACCTTAAGACTACTTTTATCTAGCAACAAGTGTTCACCTCCTGAATGGCAAAGATATGGTGCTGGAAGCATATAACCATACGGTGCTGAAAGAGTTAATTTACCTTACTAAGTACTAGGAGTAAAAAGAGTGCAACTCACCCCTTCAGTCATGTTTGCACTGATGTCAATGCTCTTTTCTCCAACTTTTAATGTGTCATTGTTATTGTCACGACTGATCCAATGGAACATGGCAACTGTCACACCTGGGCTGGCATGAACTCTGCATGTCAGGTTGAAGTACTGTTCATGGAGTTTTGCCTGCATCTTTTCCTCACAGAGAAACTTGGGACTGTCTGCACAGTTTATCAAGACAGGTACACAAAATTTAGTGAATGAAAGTATCAAAATCATCTGAAACTGCCTTTAAAAGGCGAGCATAACCAAAATGAAGAAGAAAAAATCAAAATTAGGCATAATCACCAAGTGCAACAATCACTGCGACTGATATACTGGTATACGAAGACAATTTCCAAGAGCTCAATGACAAACCATACATTTTAAATGTTTCATCAAAGTCAGGGATTCACATTATCCACATCTGGCGGAAGGCACATAGGCACAACAGAAGTCATTATCAAGGAAGACAGCTGTAAAGCACTGCTTTCGAAGTTTTTCATGATAGCTCTACGGGCGTACAACAGCCTGGCACTGGAGAGACTTCACAGTTGTTTCAGTATCATTTGCTTACAGTGGAGCTTGTAGTTCTTGTTAGACATCTTTCAGGCTAGCAAAGAGAACCTTTGAGAAGTTCTTAGAAAGTGTGATAATTCTCTGCTTTGTAATCCATCTTATAACTGACACAGAGCTGTGAGTATCGTATATTCTTGAATGACGCTCTAACAGCTGCAGCAGTTTCCACTTTCCACTCCAGTTTAACGACAAAATCATCAATAATGAATAATTTTCCAATTCTGCTCAACTCAGTGCAGTTCTAAGAAGATTAACAGTTAAACTGATGACCTCATTGATAATTATATAATTTTTAATAATTTAAGCAAAACTTCACACAATAGCAAATTATTATAGATATGACATAAAACTCAAACAGAGTCAGAAACCAAAAATTAATTCAACGATTATGTCATAGGCTACACATGTTTATAAGGACACTGAAAAAGAAACAAAAGATTAAAATCATTCTACAGAATGGGTGAATATACCAACAAAGTTTGACAGTTTTGAATAACTCTGATTTTTATCAGTGACAGGATATGTTGTGAATCCTGTAAGTATTTTATTTATTTTTTGTTTTAACTTTCAAGCCACTTATTTTTGCCTTTATCTTCATTTCAGTTTTATTAACATTTTCACTATTTTATTTGTACTCTTTTTAATAATTAATTTCAAATAATCATTTATTACTTTAGGTCAATTTTAGCACAATTTTCACTATTGTATTTCTTTTGTCAATATTTAAAAACGAGCCTTAACTAATTTTCTTTAAATGACAAGAAACTGTTGGTAGTGGAATATCTTTTTTACTAATTTCTCTTAACATAAACTGATCCATACATGCGTGAATATACAGCAATGTGGTCACTTTTCTGACAAAATAAACCAGAAACTAACGGTAATTAAGTTATTAAGTTCATGGTTTGGTCAATGGTAACATACACTAAAATGATGAACCTCCAAAGGCCCTTTATACATATCCCAATTACATGTAATCATGAACTGTTCTTATAAGTCTTAGCTAGATAATTGTAATTGTAATTTAAGATTTATAAAGCACCTCTTAGAGAATAAACCCAACAGCGGCACTCCCGACCCAAACAAGTAAAATCACTGTTACACAGTATAGTCTTCAGAGGGGGAAGAGCGAGGAGCTCGAGTCACAGATCTCAAGAGGGATGGTTCCAGCAGATGGGAGCGACACACACAAAGCTTCTGGACTGGGCGGTAGCAGTTTGCATGAGAGGGACAAAACAAGAGATCATGGGTTTATCGAACGGAGGGTGCTAAGCATTTGTTAAACCTCTAAAGTCATAAAGCTAGAATACACCACAACACCAGGTGGGCACTAGAGTCGGTCATCTGAATTAACAAGGATTTCTGGCAAACATTTTTTACTCTGGACTGCACTGGACCAGTTTAAAGCCTTTGTTCGAAAACTAACATATTTCAAAAGATGGTTTTGTTTCTTTTCTTTTATTCATATAACATATATATATATATATGCCTTTTCAGCTGGGTCATCTACCCAGAATGGCCTCTTTCTGGATCTGTGTCCTTCTGGCTGGGAATGCTGCATGCATCTTTCATCAGCACCTGAAAATCTTTTCTCATCTGGGGATGGTAGCACTTCTGAGCAGATAGATATCTTGACTAAGGACCAGGCAACGTGACAGTGCCAGAGGAAGCCCATCCTAGGTCTCAGAAATTGTTTTAACACTGCATTGGATTAGACTAGAAATGCTGAATAATCTGGTGAAACCTGCATGTTTTTATTACTAAGGTGACCATGTCTGAGAAATCCCTCACAAAGTCGGAAAAGTAATTTGCAAGAAACAAGCACAGAAATTAAGCAGGCATAAAACAGGTTAAACTGAATTCTTTGCATATTTATATTCCTTTTATGTTAGCAATCAAACCTTAAGTCCTTATGCAGAGTTTCACTGTCTAAGTATTTTAATTTTCAATTTTATTATGATGCCCTGTAGCAAAACTTAATTAAACTTGTCCCCTTAGTTTCCTAATTTGATGTCGTGAACATTGATTTCTGGACAACAGACCAAGTCATGTAAATATTCATATTAGCCAGTTTTACAGAGATTTCATTGATGACAGCCTCAGAGGCTTTATGAATATGATCCAGTGCGCTATACTCATAGACATTCACAACCCTTAGGCACAATGACTTAGGTCAGGTCATGGTTATGGTACATTTCAACTCCCAAGATTTCTCAAAAGTAGTCACAAAGCGATCTATCCCTTAAAAATTGTAACTATTTTATTATTTGTAATAGAAACACCTAATTATTCAGCAATTCCAACCCAATCCAGTGCAATATCAAACTCAGTTCTGATATTTTTTCTGACTTTTTGAGGGTTTTCTCCAGCACAGCCACAAATAGTCAAAAGTTACAAGCATTTTATTATGTATGTCTCCACATAAAAACTTGTAAAATCGCCAGTTAAATTTTAATATAAATTAACTAACTCAAGTAAATTAAACAGCCTTTTATATGCAAATTAGTTATATAACCTAAAGTTTAACACAAGTTCTTTAGAATGAAATATGGGTGTGGTAGTCAAATGGCTAAAGTGCTCAGCTTGTAACGCAGACAGTACAGGCTTGAGTGTAGGGACCTTGAGTAGAAGCAAAAGGGCAGTTTGAATTCAATTAGCATTTTCCATCCTCTTGTCTTGCCTCTACCAAAGCCACCATTGCCTCAAAGTGCCACCCAGCAGAAGTTCTGGGACCACTAGGGTTGATATTCCATTGGCCAAGCATCCCTATGGGGCCGTGATTAGAATTCACTTAGTGTTTTCTGCCCCCTCATCCCATCTCTACTGAAGCTACCACTGCCCCACCATGTTTCCCAGCCACAGCTCAGGGATAGCTTTGGCTGGTATCCACTCCCACAAAGTTGGCAGGGGGTTGACGCTCCCAGGCCCAGCTGCCTGGACGCTCCCAGGCCCAGATGCCTGGTTTGCTCTGGCGCAAAATGTATAAAATGCCCACACTACTCTTATGGCAGAGGAGTGGATGGCCTTATTGTGCCCCGGTACAGACCACATCTTCACTGATCCCACCAGGTCTGTACAGACACAAAGGCAAATACAGCTCACACTGGGGCAACTCGGGCACTGAGAGATGTTGATGAATGAGGTCCGGACCTGCTCTTGCCACACCTGACAACCTGGTATTTTGTCTCTTCATCAAAGATGCTCCCAGCTGGGTAAGTCTCATAATGGATCTCATCTTTCACGGCCTGATACTTCTTGACTTCATCTAGGACAAGCCTGTCCTCCTCATCGCTAATTATGGTGTCCTCAAGGGCCTTCGAAATGTGGCTGTGGATGGTGTTGAGTTTGTTGCTGGCCACAATGTGATTCTTTCATGTTTCACAGCCTTGGCTGACCACTTACTGGAGCAGATGATGCCTACAATGTCAAGCTGTGCAGCTAATGCACACAGTTGTGCCCTCTAGGACAAGGTTGGGAATAATCTTGACCCTGTGGCCAACTAGGCTGTGCCTCTCATGCCCATACCAAGGGTGGTGTCTGCAAGGCTGACACACACACCCCACACACCCCACACAATGCGTTCACAGCCCTGCAGGACTTTTTATGCAGGTAGCTGTGAGATTTGGCTTCAGAACGAAGGAAGGCTTCAAGCTCGCCGAAACTGTGTAGGCGAAAAGTCTGCACCAAGGGCTATTGTGTGGACAATGATGGATATAACATCATCATCATTAAACATGCTCAGTAACAACTGCTGCTTCAAAATTGAAATTGTCTAGCAACCCAGACTCATCCTGTATATATGAACCAAACTTTAGCTTGCGCAAGACATGTAGATTCGCAACAGTGATGAAATCCAACTCATACATAGGTGTAGATACCACAACAGAATGAATCAGCGTTGTTCCAAAAATGAAGTGGACTGTACAGTGTACACCTTTGGTTAGAAGCTCATTTACTCACCACAAATACCTTATACAGTCCCGGGTCAAGCAAGACAGCACCACATGAAGCTTCGAGATTGCCGGCGTCCAGTCCACAGCTGATATGACTACCTTAAAACTATTGCAAGTGTGGATGATGTCTGACTGAAAGTTGCAGTATTTGCTGGAGGACTGCAGCTAGTAGCTGTGCAGCAGTCGGTGCTGAGAGGTCCTAATATAGCCAGTCCCCCTTCACCATTTCTCAGTTCTGTCAATCCACGCAGTTCTTGTTCATGTCCGTTTTTTCATGCTGCCAGAGATATCCGTGGATTTTGAAGCGCAGGTCGATCGCCATGCTGTTCTCTATCATTTGGAACTCGGCCTTCACTGCTTGTAAAGCTCCAGAATTTGAAATGGTCTGCAAATATCTGAAAGTGTGAGAGTCCAGCATTTACTGGCTCTGCGTCATGGATCCAGAGCCTGAATATGCTGTAAGAATCCCGCGCAAATGCATCAAACTCTTAAGCTGCCAAACCCATTGCAAAGTCAGGTGTATGAAGAACTGTGAAATTGCCTCCAGCACTCCCACTGATTTTCCAGGACAAGATGTGTTCAGCATTACGGCCTCTCCCTGCCAGTCTAACCCGCCATATATGCATGGATTCTGGACACTCGATCTGTATCCAGGATCCAGCGCCTTGGTAGCTGTTGCCCATTCACTGCTGATGCAGGCAACCAGTACCAGGTTGAAAGCCATATAAGGCTGTCAGCTGAAGCTGTAGAATGTGCTAGATGACAAAGTCAACCCGGTTTTTGAAATGTTGCTGGACAAGGTTAGAATGTGACCATCATGGCTCATAAGTTTGTGGCTATCAACATAATTCTTCGTAGCTGCATCTTGTTTCTCCAAGGGTCTTGCAGGCCAGTCAGCCTCAACTTGTTTGTAATGTTGCAAACTTCAGAAGCACCTGCCCTATCAGCTCAGTATATGGTAAAGTCTCTCGCATCTCAGGCCAACTGACAGAATGCCTCATTACCCGGCTGCCGTATCCGCACACTATATCCAGAGTTGCTGTTATATTTTGTCCATTTGATAAGTTTAAGTTAGCATTTAAAATGTCAAATACTTACTTACGCTGAGGAAGTAATTACTGAACACTAAGCAAACAATGTGCATTTAGGGCGCGCCACGTACCGATCATGATGGATATCATGAATATGAAAGTCACGATTTCTCTGCACATATACTGGCACGTAAATGATGTGTGAACAGCGTCAAAGATGTCACTGTTGTTTGTGGCTGCTGAATGATAAATTTACAGTTTCATAAACTTTGAACTAGTTAATTTTATTTATGTCTTCTGCTCCCAGTTCCAGTAGTAGTACTAGTGTTAATAGTGCTCCACATAGTTTCTTCACTGACACCAGCGACGTCTGCAACACCTGAATGATGGTGTGTCATATTATATAAGAAGACGAAATCGAAGACTGAAGACAAAAAAGGAGCCAAGGCTGGACCTCTCGCTACTCTGGCTGTGCAAGCTTAAAAATGTATGCAAAGCAAAGCAAAAATGATAGCAGCAATATAGTTAAGTTAAAGGAGATACTGAAGAAGCTGTTTGAGACCAAATTCATTATCCATACAATGCACTGCACAGCAACAGCTTTACATCAGCCTCTCATGAAAACAATGAAAGTCTTGAGCTCAATCACTGAAAGAGAGAAAACGTAAGCTGATCTGCATGCTCGTGTTGCTGCAGTTATAATTAAAGCTAAGGTTAATTGGTCGCCATGTCCGATTCCTGCAAAATGTAAGCTGGCATCTGCTCCTGTTCACAGATGGCGCTGGTAGGCAGTATCACTGCTTCTGTTGCTGAATCAGCTCAGCTCGTTGACTCTGAAAACTCTGGTCCTCCAACAACAGAGATCTGTTTAGGAATCAGCGAGTTTGAAGATGCTGCACAAGCCAGCATAACTAATACAGATGAAGTAAGAGAATATCTTAAAAGCACTGTTGCACCATCAGCTGCAGAGGAAACTTTCCAGATTTTTTAAGCAATCAATATTAGTGGTCCATAATGGTAAAGTAGGCTTGACTGTTCCTATCGCTCATGTGTATGTCTTAATCATTTTTAGGACTAATTTTTAGGAATAAATTTAGGAATCATGATATATGGCAAAATATTTATTCAGTTTGTGAATTTTCCTGCCTTAAATATAGGACTAACTCAATTTTATTATGAACAATGTTGTACTCACATTCTGTTAGGTTGACATTAATGCTGGCCACTTTAGAGGTATCAAACATGGGCAGTTTTGCGACACATTTCAGCGTCTTGGTCATGTTGTGATACCCAATAATTGTTGATTTGCTGATGACATCTGTTCTGTAGTAGAGTGACTGTAATCCTTTTGGCCCTTCCTCAGATTTCTTCAGAGAAGATTCAGTTTCAAAAAGGTGAGTAATGTTCTCTTCCCCAAGGAATACTTGAATTGTTGCCTCTGGATAGGATCCATTAACATGGCAAGCAAACTGCTGGATGTCACCTTCTTTGAGGAACACAGTGTCACCATCAGGATATACCTCACTCTCATCTGAGGACGTCCACCATATCTTAAGGACATCAACTAGAACAGATAAAGAAAGTAATTTTCACAAGCACAGAAGTCAAAGCTGTGGAAATGAATTTCAGCCAAAACATTATGCTGCAATTTATTCTGTGATGTTGTTGTATTTTCATGTAATCAATTTAATACTTATGCTAAATGGTTCAGCCATACCACAAATGAAATCACAAATATCATCAGTTATCCGCAGAAGTGGAAAACCAACCTCTGAATTTAACATTCCGCTACTATCGTCTTCTTTAACCACCTTCACATCTGCCTTTATTTTTGTACTGTATGCATGCTGGAATAATCCTGGAATAAGATTACATTTTTAGGCTAAATTACTATGATTGTGGATGTGTGGATAGCTTAAATTTCTGATTTCACTTCCAGCAAGTAACATTTGAGAAGCAAATTAAAGCAGTCTTTGTACATCTTAATAAATTCAGTGCACTACTAATCTAATATGGGATGACTTGCTGCTTGACTGACTTCTCTGGCACTGCCTTTAACCCTTAACCACATTTTATCTCCTCTTCCCATCCATCTCTCTAGTTTTTGGTACAAAAATATTTGGGGTACTCAAAATTGCCCAAAACTCTACCCCACCTCATTTTTTTACTTTTTTCATGTTCAAGCCCCCTATGGGAAAAAATTTTCAGTGACAAGATATGTAGTGTCAGCATAAAAACTGTGCAGAAATCAATTTCAGACAAAACCCAAAAGAAATTTTGAAAATCTTTTCATAAATGAAGGAGATACAACATTTTTAGTATGTAGGCCAAAGTCATGAAAATCGAAGGAAAAATAAGAAAGCATCTAAAGAGTAAGAAATTTTTGACTTATCAGATCTTGGTCAATTGCTGACAAACAGACTTGAGGTTAACATCATTCTTTAGCATTTTATCTTTTTTTTTCAATCCCTCTTTCCAGTTTATGAAACAAAATTTTGAGGTACTCAAAGTTGCCTACACATCCCACCACCTCCCACACACATGCACAGCAATAAAACAACAACATCAAAAACACTGCAACATGCACAACACAACAGAAACATTAGAACAAGCCAGGCAACCAGTGTGCTGTTTCCTTTTCAAATATTTGGTGGCTCTGAAAAGAGCCGCTTTTGTGAATGCTTGAGTGGATCAGCAGTGGGTGATTGATCACCTTGAAAATGGCTGAAGCTTCCCGGATCGGCTTCTCTTTCTCAACAGACTGGACTGAACAGTTCTGAGAAGACAATTAAGAATGAAAATTCAAACAGTTGTGTTGATGTGCTATACTGCTTACCTTCCTTACACCCCACAGGCACTTACTTATTTACTCAGCATTGGTTTGTGGAACCACTATCTGATTTTGCTCGTGGTAAATGCGGAAGCATCAAACTTTGCACAAAGCCACTTAGCATTTTTCACATTCATAAAGAGTATTATTGGAACAGGCTATCCATTTTCTGATTCAGCAATAGTCCAAATTTTGAATCACCATTTGGTTGGCTTTTTGGCACAATACTTTTGAACTGATGTCTTCTCTTGAACCCAACTATTGACTCATCAATGCTCAGATTCTTCCCTAGCTTGCAAAACTCTTAAAATCTAGAATTGAGGTGATCTATGAGGATGAACTTCACACAATGGATCATGATAGGGAGCGTCCCTTACAGAAGCCTGGGTACTGTCTGCCTAACGATGGCATCTGCTCAAGGCCATGAACTGATCCCTTATCATGGTCCTGAAATCCAGAGATCACTGAGCAAGGTATCAGTTGACCAGTAGTCATACAATCATGGTTGCATCTTGAAGCTCATCATGATGTTAGTGCTGATAAATGCACACATCTCTAAAGGAGAAGTAGACTTGCATTTTGTTTTCTGGATTTTACCTGCCTGCTGTGCAGATGACCTACTCTGCTCAGCAAACAGGTTCGTCTGTTCAACTAGCACATCAAAAAACTGTTATCTAAAAACATTAGAAAACGTTCCTTCACAATTTAAATGTCCAATTTGATTGGTTGATTTTCATGTTTATGACCCAATTATAAAAATATCTTCCACTTAATTCTGTGCTTAATTATACTATCTTGGCCTAAATGATGTCCGGTTGAGCCGTCTAGCTAACAGTACACGCCCAGTGCACTTCACTGCACATTCATCGTGACCCCTATAGTGAACTCTAGTGCACAATTGTATGTATTGGGTTAATGACATCCCACCCGTCACATAATTTGAAGTTCTGTCTCTTCTTAATCACACCATCCCTAAATCCTCTCCAATGGACTTCATACCTAAATCACTCATTGTCTCTAGTACTGATATTTTCTCAGACCTGATCACACACTTGGCCAACTTGACTTTTGCTGAAGGCTGTTTTCCATTATATTTTAAATCAACATTGTTTATGCCTTTACTTGAAAAACCGGACCTAGACACCAATAACCTCTCAAAGTTGACACCCATCTCCAATCTCAATAACATTTCCGAGATTCTTCTTGGCCCCTTATTATTTGTAATCTTCACTTCACCAGTCAGCCACATAGCAAACCACTTTGAAATCCAGTTACAGCAATATGCTGATGACACTCAGCTTTACATTGCTCTGTTACACACCGATCAGTCAGGCAAGGTAAACGTGAAGAATATCTCTCTTCCATTCATGCATGGGTTTGTTTCAACGGTTTGGCCATTAAATCCAGATAAATCTGAGGTGATCATGTTTGGCTCATGCCAACATCTGCATTCTCTCCCTTCATATTCTAGCATTGACCTAGCTAGCACTGCTGTTCCGCTATCAGACATGGTCAAAACACTTGGGGTAATTTTGGACAGCAATCTCACATTTCGACCTCACATAGCAAACCTCTGCAAATCTTGTTTCTGTCATATCACAGCATTATGTCACATCAGATCAGCTCGTACCAAAGACATGGCACAAACTATATTCTGTTCTCTAGTCTGCTCTCGCCTCGATTATGCCAACTCGGTTTTTACAGGTATCTCAGATCTTGAACTCCAAAGACTTCAACACATCAGAAATTCCTGGCTTAAGAGGTGCTGCAGGCGCCTACTCACACAAATTCCTTAGCTCTATTAAGCCAGCTGCACTGGCTTCCTGTGGAATTCTGGATAAGATTTAAACTAGTCTGTCTGACCTATAAAACTCTTACCATGAGCACTCCACCTACCTTCTATCACTAGTCTCTCCATTCATCCTTCCCTGCAGCCTACGAACTTCGGGTACGGATCTCTTGGCTAAGCCACGATGCAGAACTGTTCTGGGCTCTCATGCATTACACATCTAAGAAATGGAACCCTAAGGAATAGACCCGCCTACCGGTGTTTCTTCAAAGCTCGAACTCCTTTTCTTCCTTCAAGAAATGCCTGAAAACTTACTATTTCTCACTGGCTTTCAAACATCTGGATATCTAACTCTTTTCACCTGGCGACTGTCTATCTGCACCTTTGATTCGCATTTCTGTATGACTTTGCCTGTGTTAAAAATTTTCATAGTAATAATGATAATAATAATGATGAAACAAGAAATCCAAAATAAGGACATTCAAATTCTAAAACGTTATCTGATACACAGAATTGTTGAAAATAGTAATCAAACCTTGCACAATAAATTGTTTAAACTGTTCAGCTTCCCTGCTTCCAAGCTTACAAGACAGCCATCCAGAATCCTCTGAATGAAGATCTGCATTTAACAAGAACAACAGCCTCAGTGACTTTCTTTAACATGGGTACTACACACAGTAGGGTGGCCCTAATTTTCTCATTTTCGAAATTTGTAACTCTCACCCTCTTAAATGGTTCCATTTTAGTAAAAAAAACATTTCATGCATTTAGAGGTCGCTAACAGGGGCCAAAGTTTACTACGTAATCAGCTTGGTAAGAACATCCATAAACTCTGATGCACAGTGAACACAACTCCTTTGCACATGGTTCTTTGCACAAGAGTCCTTTGCACAATGCACAGTTGCACAAGGCTCTTTTGCACACGTGTCCTTTTGCAAACAGGTCTTTTGCCAACGTGACTGACTTCCTATATAAGACAGGTTAACTACCCACAACGGATGAGATGAAAGTCCACTCACCGAGAGACAATCGTAGCCAAACAAAACAAAAAGAGTCAAAGAAGACGAATGGAGCAGAAGAAGACGATCGGAGCAGAAGAAGACGAATGGAGCAGAAGAAGATGGTCTGAGCCAATGCTCACCCAATGAGAATGATTTGAGCAGCAGACAAAGAGACGATCGGAGCAGAAGAAGACGAATGGAGCAGAAGAAGATGGTCTGAGCCAATGCTCACCCAATGAGAATGATTTGAGCAGCAGACAAAGAGACGATCGGAGCAGAAGAAGACGAATGGAGCAGAAGAAGATGGTCTGAGCCAACGCTCACCCACTGAGAATGATTTGAGCAGCAGACAAAGAGACGATCGGAGCAGAAGAAGACGAATGGAGCAAAAGAAGATGGTCTGAGCCAACGCTCACCCAATGAGAATGATTTGAGCAGCAGACAAAGAGACGATCGGAGCAGAAGAAGACGAATGGAGCAGAAGAAGATGGTCTAAGCCAACGCTCACCCACTGAGAATGATTTGAGCAGCAGACAAAGAGACGATCGGAGCAGAAGAAGACGAATGGAGCAGAAGAAGATGGTCTGAGCCAACGCTCACCCAATGAGAATGATTTGAGCAGCAGACAAAGAGACGATCGGAGCAGAAGAAGACGAATGGAGCAGAAGAAGATGGTCTGAGCCAACGCTCACCCAATGAGAATGATTTGAGCAGCAGACAAAGAGACAATCGGAGCAGAAGAAGACGAATGGAGCAGAAGAAGATGGTCTGAGCCAATGCTCACCCAATGAGAATGATTTGAGCAGCAGACAAAGAGACGATCGGAGCAGAAGAAGACGAATGGAGCAAAAGAAGATGGTCTGAGCCAATGCTCACCCACTGAGAATGATTTGAGCAGCAGACAAAGAGACGATCGGAGCAGAAGAAGACGAATGGAGCAGAAGAAGATGGTCTGAGCCAATGCTCACCCAATGAGAATGATTTGAGCAGCAGACAAAGAGACGATCGGAGCAGAAGAAGACGAATGGAGCAGAAGAAGATGGTCTGAGCCAACGCTCACCCAATGAGAATGATTTGAGCAGCAGACAAAGAGACGATCGGAGCAGAAGAAGACGAATGGAGCAGAAGAAGATGGTCTGAGCCAACGCTCACCCAATGAGAATGATTTGAGCAGCAGACAAAGAGACGATCGGAGCAGAAGAAGACGAATGGAGCAAAAGAAGATGGTCTGAGCCAATGCTCACCCAATGAGAATGATTTGAGCAGCAGACAAAGAGACGATCGGAGCAGAAGAAGACGAATGGAGCAGAAGAAGATGGTCTGAGCCAATGCTCACCCAATGAGAATGATTTGAGCAGCAGACAAAGAAGACGATCGGAGCAGAAGAAGACGAATGGAGCAGAAGAAGATGGTCTGAGCCAACGCTCACCCACTGAGAATGATTTGAGCAGCAGACAAAGAGACGATCGGAGCAGAAGAAGACGAATGGAGCAGAAGAAGATGGTCTGAGCCAATGCTCACCCAATGAGAATGATTTGAGCAGCAGACAAAGAAGACGATCGGAGCAGAAGAAGACGAATGGAGCAGAAGAAGATGGTCTGAGCCAATGCTCACCCACTGAGAATGATTTGAGCAGCAGACAAAGAGACGATCGGAGCAGAAGAAGACGAATGGAGCAGAAGAAGATGGTCTGAGCCAACGCTCACCCAATGAGAATGATTTGAGCAGCAGACAAAGAGACGATCGGAGCAGAAGAAGACGAATGGAGCAGAAGAAGATGGTCTGAGCCAATGCTCACCCACTGAGAATGATTTGAGCAGCAGACAAAGAGACGATCGGAGCAGAAGAAGACGAATGGAGCAGAAGAAGATGGTCTGAGCCAATGCTCACCCAATGAGAATGATTTGAGCAGCAGACAAAGAGACGATCGGAGCAGAAGAAGACGAATGGAGCAGAAGAAGATGGTCTGAGCCAATGCTCACCCAATGAGAATGATTTGAGCAGCAGACAAAGAGACGATCGGAGCAGAAGAAGACGAATGGAGCAGAAGAAGATGGTCTGAGCCAATGCTCACCCACTGAGAATGATTTGAGCAGCAGACAAAGAAGACGATCGGAGCAGAAGAAGACGAATGGAGCAGAAGAAGATGGTCTGAGCCAACGCTCACCCACTGAGAATGATTTGAGCAGCAGACAAAGAGACGATCGGAGCAGAAGAAGACGAATGGAGCAGAAGAAGATGGTCTGAGCCAACGCTCACCCACTGAGAATGATTTGAGCAGCAGACAAAGAGACGATCGGAGCAGAAGAAGACGAATGGAGCAGAAGAAGATGGTCTGAGCCAACGCTCACCCACTGAGAATGATTTGAGCAGCAGACAAAGAGACGATCGGAGCAGAAGAAGACGAATGGAGCAGAAGAAGATGGTATGAGCCAACGCTCACCCACTGAGAATGATTTGAGCAGCAGACAAAGAGACGATCGGAGCAGAAGAAGACGAATGGAGCAGAAGAAGATGGTCTGAGCCAACGCTCACCCACTGAGAATGATTTGAGCAGCAGACAAAGAGACGATCGGAGCAGAAGAAGACGAATGGAGCAGAAGAAGATGGTCTGAGCCAATGCTCACCCACTGAGAATGATTTGAGCAGCAGACAAAGAGACGATCGGAGCAGAAGAAGACGAATGGAGCAGAAGAAGATGGTCTGAGCCAACGCTCACCCACTGAGAATGATTTGAGCAGCAGACAAAGAGACGATCGGAGCAGAAGAAGACGAATGGAGCAGAAGAAGATGGTCTGAGCCAATGCTCACCCACTGAGAATGATTTGAGCAGCAGACAAAGAGACTATCGGAGCAGAAGAAGACGAATGGAGCAGAAGAAGATGGTCTGAGCCAATGCTCACCCACTGAGAATGATTTGAGCAGCAGACAAAGAGACGATCGGAGCAGAAGAAGACGAATGGAGCAGAAGAAGATGGTCTGAGCCAATGCTCACCCACTGAGAATGATTTGAGCAGCAGACAAAGAGACGATCGGAGCAGAAGAAGACGAATGGAGCAGAAGAAGATGGTCTGAGCCAACGCTCACCCAATGAGAATGATTTGAGCAGCAGACAAAGAGACGATCGGAGCAGAAGAAGACGAATGGAGCAGAAGAAGATGGTCTGAGCCAACGCTCACCCACTGAGAATGATTTGAGCAGCAGACAAAGAGACGATCGGAGCAGAAGAAGACGAATGGAGCAGAAGAAGATGGTCTGAGCCAACGCTCACCCACTGAGAATGATTTGAGCAGCAGACAAAGAGACGATCGGAGCAGAAGAAGACGAATGGAGCAGAAGAAGATGGTCTGAGCCAACGCTCACCCACTGAGAATGATTTGAGCAGCAGACAAAGAGACGATCGGAGCAGAAGAAGACGAATGGAGCAGAAGAAGATGGTCTGAGCCAACGCTCACCCACTGAGAATGATTTGAGCAGCAGACAAAGAGACGATCGGAGCAGAAGAAGACGAATGGAGCAGAAGAAGATGGTCTGAGCCAATGCTCACCCACTGAGAATGATTTGAGCAGCAGACAAAGAGACGATCGGAGCAGAAGAAGACGAATGGAGCAGAAGAAGATGGTCTGAGCCAATGCTCACCCACTGAGAATGATTTGAGCAGCAGACAAAGAGACGATCGGAGCAGAAGAAGACGAATGGAGCAGAAGAAGATGGTCTGAGCCAATGCTCACCCACTGAGAATGATTTGAGCAGCAGACAAAGAGACGATCGGAGCAGAAGAAGACGAATGGAGCAGAAGAAGATGGTCTGAGCCAACGCTCACCCACTGAGAATGATTTGAGCAGCAGACAAAGAGACGATCGGAGCAGAAGAAGACGAATGGAGCAGAAGAAGATGGTCTGAGCCAATGCTCACCCACTGAGAATGATTTGAGCAGCAGACAAAGAGACGATCGGAGCAGAAGAAGACGAATGGAGCAGAAGAAGATGGTCTGAGCCAACGCTCACCCACTGAGAATGATTTGAGCAGCAGACAAAGAGACGATCGGAGCAGAAGAAGACGAATGGAGCAGAAGAAGATGGTCTGAGCCAACGCTCACCCAATGAGAATGATTTGAGCAGCAGACAAAGAAGACGATCGGAGCAGAAGAAGACGAATGGAGCAGAAGAAGATGGTCTGAGCCAACGCTCACCCACTGAGAATGATTTGAGCAGCAGACAAAGAGACTATCGGAGCAGAAGAAGACGAATGGAGCAGAAGAAGATGGTCTGAGCCAATGCTCACCCACTGAGAATGATTTGAGCAGCAGACAAAGAGACGATCGGAGCAGAAGAAGACGAATGGAGCAGAAGAAGATGGTCTGAGCCAATGCTCACCCACTGAGAATGATTTGAGCAGCAGACAAAGAGACGATCGGAGCAGAAGAAGACGAATGGAGCAGAAGAAGATGGTCTGAGCCAACGCTCACCCACTGAGAATGATTTGAGCAGCAGACAAAGAGACGATCGGAGCAGAAGAAGACGAATGGAGCAGAAGAAGATGGTCTGAGCCAACGCTCACCCACTGAGAATGATTTGAGCAGCAGACAAAGAGACGATCGGAGCAGAAGAAGACGAATGGAGCAGAAGAAGATGGTCTGAGCCAACGCTCACCCACTGAGAATGATTTGAGCAGCAGACAAAGAGACGATCGGAGCAGAAGAAGACGAATGGAGCAGAAGAAGATGGTCTGAGCCAACGCTCACCCAATGAGAATGATTTGAGCAGCAGACAAAGAGACGATCGGAGCAGAAGAAGACGAATGGAGCAGAAGAAGATGGTCTGAGCCAACGCTCACCCAATGAGAATGATTTGAGCAGCAGACAAAGAGACGATCGGAGCAGAAGAAGACGAATGGAGCAGAAGAAGATGGTCTGAGCCAACGCTCACCCACTGAGAATGATTTGAGCAGCAGACAAAGAGACGATCGGAGCAGAAGAAGACGAATGGAGCAGAAGAAGATGGTCTGAGCCAACGCTCACCCACTGAGAATGATTTGAGCAGCAGACAAAGAGACTATCGGAGCAGAAGAAGACGAATGGAGCAGAAGAAGATGGTCTGAGCCAATGCTCACCCACTGAGAATGATTTGAGCAGCAGACAAAGAGACGATCGGAGCAGAAGAAGACGAATGGAGCAGAAGAAGATGGTCTGAGCCAACGCTCACCCAATGAGAATGATTTGAGCAGCAGACAAAGAAGACGATCGGAGCAGAAGAAGACGAATGGAGCAGAAGAAGATGGTCTGAGCCAACGCTCACCCAATGAGAATGATTTGAGCAGCAGACAAAGAAGACGATCGGAGCAGAAGAAGACGAATGGAGCAGAAGAAGATGGTCTGAGCCAATGCTCACCCAATGAGAATGATTTGAGCAGCAGACAAAGAGACGATCGGAGCAGAAGAAGACGAATGGAGCAGAAGAAGATGGTCTGAGCCAATGCTCACCCAATGAGAATGATTTGAGCAGCAGACAAAGAAGACGATCGGAGCAGAAGAAGACGAATGGAGCAGAAGAAGATGGTCTGAGCCAACGCTCACCCAATGAGAATGATTTGAGCAGCAGACAAAGAGACGATCGGAGCAGAAGAAGACGAATGGAGCAGAAGAAGATGGTCTGAGCCAACGCTCACCCACTGAGAATGATTTGAGCAGCAGACAAAGAGACGATCGGAGCAGAAGAAGACGAATGGAGCAGAAGAAGATGGTCTGAGCCAATGCTCACCCAATGAGAATGATTTGAGCAGCAGACAAAGAAGACGATCGGAGCAGAAGAAGACGAATGGAGCAGAAGAAGATGGTCTGAGCCAACGCTCACCCAATGAGAATGATTTGAGCAGCAGACAAAGAGACGATCGGAGCAGAAGAAGACGAATGGAGCAGAAGAAGATGGTCTGAGCCAACGCTCACCCAATGAGAATGATTTGAGCAGCAGACAAAGAAGACGATCGGAGCAGAAGAAGACGAATGGAGCAGAAGAAGATGGTCTGAGCCAACGCTCACCCAATGAGAATGATTTGAGCAGCAGACAAAGAAGACGATCGGAGCAGAAGAAGACGAATGGAGCAGAAGAAGATGGTCTGAGCCAACGCTCACCCAATGAGAATGATTTGAGCAGCAGACAAAGAGACGATCGGAGCAGAAGAAGACGAATGGAGCAGAAGAAGATGGTCTGAGCCAATGCTCACCCACTGAGAATGATTTGAGCAGCAGACAAAGAGACGATCGGAGCAGAAGAAGACGAATGGAGCAGAAGAAGATGGTCTGAGCCAATGCTCACCCACTGAGAATGATTTGAGCAGCAGACAAAGAGACGATCGGAGCAGAAGAAGACGAATGGAGCAGAAGAAGATGGTCTGAGCCAATGCTAACCCAATGAGAATGATTTGAGCAGCAGACAAAGAAGACGATCGGAGCAGAAGAAGACGAATGGAGCAGAAGAAGATGGTCTGAGCCAACGCTCACCCAATGAGAATGATTTGAGCAGCAGACAAAGAGACGATCGGAGCAGAAGAAGACGAATGGAGCAGAAGAAGATGGTCTGAGCCAATGCTCACCCACTGAGAATGATTTGAGCAGCAGACAAAGAGACGATCGGAGCAGAAGAAGACGAATGGAGCAGAAGAAGATGGTCTGAGCCAACGCTCACCCAATGAGAATGATTTGAGCAGCAGACAAAGAAGACGATCGGAGCAGAAGAAGACGAATGGAGCAGAAGAAGATGGTCTGAGCCAATGCTCACCCACTGAGAATGATTTGAGCAGCAGACAAAGAAGACGATCGGAGCAGAAGAAGACGAATGGAGCAGAAGAAGATGGTCTGAGCCAACGCTCACCCAATGAGAATGATTTGAGCAGCAGACAAAGAAGACGATCGGAGCAGAAGAAGACGAATGGAGCAGAAGAAGATGGTCTGAGCCAACGCTCACCCACTGAGAATGATTTGAGCAGCAGACAAAGAAGACGATCGGAGCAGAAGAAGACGAATGGAGCAGAAGAAGATGGTCTGAGCCAACGCTCACCCAATGAGAATGATTTGAGCAGCAGACAAAGAGACGATCGGAGCAGAAGAAGACGAATGGAGCAGAAGAAGATGGTCTGAGCCAACGCTCACCCAATGAGAATGATTTGAGCAGCAGACAAAGAAGACGATCGGAGCAGAAGAAGACGAATGGAGCAGAAGAAGATGGTCTGAGCCAACGCTCACCCACTGAGAATGATTTGAGCAGCAGACAAAGAGACGATCGGAGCAGAAGAAGACGAATGGAGCAGAAGAAGATGGTCTGAGCCAACGCTCACCCAATGAGAATGATTTGAGCAGCAGACAAAGAGACGATCGGAGCAGAAGAAGACGAATGGAGCAGAAGAAGATGGTCTGAGCCAACGCTCACCCAATGAGAATGATTTGAGCAGCAGACAAAGAAGACGATCGGAGCAGAAGAAGACGAATGGAGCAGAAGAAGATGGCAACACGTTTGCAAGATTATCTAGTGAGCCCTGCAAAAGGGATAGAAGGAAGTAAACAACCATCGAAGAAGTAGGTCCTTGGCCACTTTGTGCATCACCACAGTGTACTGAAAGAGGATATCCGAACGGCAGCGACCCACGCCATACAGCGAGTCGAAGATTTCTGGTCCCGCACTAGAATTCCAACTAAACATTGCCAACACTAGATTAAAAAGCTCAAGCAACTATTCTGTGAATGGCAGGGGCTGAAGAACAAGAGTCGTCAGTCCCAGACTCAAACAGCCAAAGGAGTTACGTTTTTAGACAGGATCGGGGAACTGTTTGACATTGTGCATGCTAATGTCATGGAGCTCATCGAGAATCAAGAAGACAAGCTCTTCGTCGAATCGGAAAGAGGGATGACTGGGGCTGCAGGACAGGAGATGACAAAGCACTGCTCCAACAAGAGGAGAAAGAGGAGACGCTGCAAAGGAAGCGACGGCGATCTTCAGAACTTCAGAAAGACGCCCTTTTGGAGAAGTTATTTTTGAGAGCAGCAATGACTTGGAAGAAAGTCAGTGTCAATGTGAAGCTCAAGATCCATGTCCCAGTACGAGAACCGCTAACCCGCCACAAAACAAGGACGCCAAAGTCTTATATCTCCAGGACTGGCAGCTATGCTTGAATGAAATGGACTGAGTGACAGGGCCGCCATGATGATGGTCTTTGAAGCATCTAGGGCTCTCGGACAAGACCCAGAAGCGCTTGCATTTAACAGATCAACCATCCAGCATCTATGTCGAAGAAACGGAAAAGCAGCAGCTGCTGGTATTGTTCAGGTATTCAAACCAAACAAGATCCTGACAGTCCACTGGGACACCAAGCTAAGTTTGCTTTGACAGGGAAAGAGAAAGTGCTTAGACTGCCTGTTCTGGTTTCAATGTTGTCAATTCCAAAGATAACCGCAGGCACTGGCCAAGCTGTGGCTGAACCTGTGCACAATGGAACACGAGAATGGGGCCTGGAAGGCTTGGTCCAGGGCATGTGTTTTGACACAACCAGCTCTAACACTGGCCGAATATATCAGGTGCCTGAGTCATTCTGCACTTCGGCCATCATGGAACTTGTACTGGCTGCCACCTTTACAGTATGCAAGGGGCCTAGCCATGAACCAGAAGTCCTCATCTTCAAACGATTTCAAGAACAGTGGTCATCCATCAACAAAGAAAGATAAGATGATGCCTTCTCGGATGATTTTGCCTCATCTGAGCTCATCGATGTCCGACATGAACTACCTCAAACTACTCCAACTAATGTTTGTCTTTTTGGGAAGAAGGCCAAATCATGGACAAACTTTCGAGCTCCTGGGCCGATGCATCAATCTTGTTGGATGTTGAAAGGAATACACAGTATCAAAGTCTGCCTCTTCAGTTCACAGTTCAAACTGTCGGCAAGAGAATCTCGGGGACTGCTACGTGTGAACATATTTCTTGCAAAACTTTACATCAAGTACTGGTTCTTGGCACCTGTGGCTTCCAAAGCAGCTACGAATGACCTGCTCTTCCTGCAGCAACTGTTCGCTTACTCTGATCGCAATATCAGTGCAGCAGCTTAAGATCGAAGAACAGTTGCAGTATGTGCTTCAAGTTATCGAACAGAGTCGGGAAAACTTTCCCGATGCAAGAAAATTAACGCTACTTAAGAAACCATAAGAGCACACTGTATACTATACATTCAGCATACAGTAGTTTGATTTGAAAACTGTTCTGTATCAGTTCGAAACTTTTAAATATTATGCTATATGGCTAAACATTAGGATCATAAATATTAAAATTTTTCGCTCAAAATTTGCACATAATATTTTTTTATAATAAGGAATACCTTGAGACAGTAAGACTTAATATTGCTTTGCAATTAGTTTTTGCCATAAAAATAAGGGCCACTCTAATGTACAACTGCATGTATCAAGATAATTTGCCAAGAAATCTCTTCTGATACAAAAATTACTAAAGTGAGAATAATCTCAACTGCATCAATGTCAAGCATCAGTTACAGCAAAAACTTACAAACCTACCAAACCCATAGAAAACAAAGATCTATTATATTGCTTATCTGTTTTCTTGACGCTTACAACTGAGCAGTGTAATTTATTAACTGTCGGCATAGAGTTGCATGTTTTCAAGATGATATAGTCTATCAGTAAAGTGCTTTAGGCTCCCCAACAGTTTTAGTACAGAGTACAAAAGCAATAACATTTAACTAGAGCTATATCGAACAGTATTTTTACTATTCGGCTGAATATAAATAATTGAACACAATATTTGGCCCTATACAAATACAAATACAAATAGTAGATAATGAAGAAAGTCGGACATGCTAAAAATATTATTTCTTAATTCTGAAATAAGATTAAAATACTAGACTTAAGTATTTTTACAATGTTTATTGTAACTCACTTGTCTACAGTCACTGAGCTTTCCAAAGCTTGCATTATGTTTTGAATGCTTTAAATTATTGTTAGACAAGAAAATTATTATCTTATGCTTTTGGCTGCTAACTTATTAATAACATGGTCTCCCCAGATTGCAAGAGAAAATCAAGCGCTACACACTGCAAGCAGCAAATATCCAGTAAATAAGTAATCAATACAGAAAGCCAGCCCATGTTCATTTAGTATTATTCATTTGTTAAAAGTTATCTTACAGTTTTAAACCTATCTTTCTTCCTTTCGTAGAACTGATATGGAGGAACCTGTTAAGAAAAAGATGCTCATTACTTTCTACAGATATCCCAGCTGGTACTGTGTTGCAGGTGCCGTGCAGTCTGAGCAAGAGGACTTGGCTTTGAGAAAAGTGAGGAACAATAGTCAATTGGAAGGAACACCAGCTTGTAAAGTGGAGAGTATGGGTTCGCGCTCCCCTTAGACAGTCACTGTGTAGGGACCTTGAGCAAGTCTTTCACTCACAGCTGCTTAGCACCTCAGATTTACTGGTCTCACTCCCATAATAAATGCAAAATAATAATAATATAGACTAAATATATCAAAATAAGGCCACAGACTATGAGACTGACCCATTTGCTAGTTGGAGGTCTCATGCAGCCGATTCTCCATATGCAATCAAAAGAGCAAGAAACGCCCTTTTGATACCTGCCTCATCGGCTATTGTTCAGAGAATTTTCAGAACAGCAGGCACGATTTTTGGCCGAAAAGAACGAGATTAAAGGCAGATAATTTTGAGTCTAATCTTTATTAAATGCAACAAGCAGTTACAGTGCCATGCTATGGCGCTATAAAAATCGTATTATTATTAGTAGTAGTAGAAGTAGTATTGTTTTAACTGAGTTATTTTATTATATTTCTTAGACTTGATACTTGAAATAAATTGAAAGTCATGGTAGGCAGTGACACAGTAACACTAATCTTATGACACTGCTGAAAAGTATTTGTAATTGCAATTGTCATAAATGTAACTGAAATTTAATTGGCCTGATTGAACAAGATGCAGTTGCAACTGTAACTGCAATTAACCAAATGCAAAAGTATTTTTAATTTAATTGACTTTCTGATGATGCAACTGACCCAAGCCTGCTCAACAGCTAAAAAATAGATGTTCACAACATAAATATACAAAAATTACAACAGAGTGAAAGTGTGAATAAGCATTATTCGTCTCATCAATGTTGACAATCAAAAAAAAAGAGGACACAGAAAAGGAAATGCTTATACAGGTACTGCCCATTCATAGGTAAATAAGACAGATATTAATTGTGAAACATCACGAATAAGATTACTTACTAGCTAATGCATATACAGCACGTTAGCGATTTCCACGTGTTAAGCTGGCAGCCTTGAGATGCATGTCTCTACCGAGCATTAAGCAACTGTGCACATAACTGGAACGCATGTTACCAGACTTGTACTGTACTAACCAGTAAATGCAACCTGCCTGTGCTACTAAGCGAATTTCCAGTACTCTTAAATGGTTGCAGCAGCAAGGCTTCTCTTGAACAAACTTATTGCAGATTGTTATCAAAAACATAGCAAATGACAAGTCTATGAGTTTATAAAACAAGATTCAGTAACCAAGTCTTACCTGAGATATTTAGAAAAAATTTGACTTTTCTTGTGTCTCCTGGGATTTCCATAAGGTAGGAAGCCGCATATCGACCTGTGTTGCTAAAATCACTGTTAACATGTCCACTGGTAGCAATTTCCACCAGCTGATCACTATCAGTTGTATTCTTCACCCAGATGATAAAGAAGGACTCCTTTCCTTCACTTGTCACATCACAGACAGCAGTCAGTGATTCGCCTTCCCTGGCAATTTCCCGAGATAAAGTAAAATTAACTGAGTAGTCGTTCAAAGAATGTGACAGCACTACTACAAATCAAAAACAGTGCCCTTGATACAGATATCAGTTTCAAATCAAACAGTGCACCTTCCATAAGATGGTTACCACAGCACACAAAGTGTCTGTCTGCAGAAGTAACATGGCACTTATAAATTTCAAAATTTAAATTGTCTTCTCTACGGTTTGCACAACCAGAAATAGCCTTAATTCCATTTTATCATAAATTTAAAAGATTAATTGAAATTATTGTGTTGGGACAAACACACAAGTGGCAATTATTCAACGTCTTAGCGCTTTTATCAGGACAGCAGATTTTAATGGAAAAAATCTGCTTTATTTATTCAGTCATTGTTTTATTTCACAAAATGCATACCAGTATAATTTAACAGCCAAAGCCAGTCGAACAAACCTTGAACAATAGCATCACTGCAGAAGCAGTAACAGTCCACAGAACGCAATGCTCAAAACCTTTTTGGAAGTGAAGAGCAGAAGCTCTGTAGGGACAATCTTCTAGCAAAGTGAATGTCATTTAGAACTGCCATCTGGATGTACATGTAAACTGTGTCACTTGCTACAACTTGTCTGTAAGACAGCAAGAAATGTATGTGTCAGGACACTTAAATCACATTACATGCCTCACAAAAGCACTGCACTCATGACTACCTAATTGATCTAAACAAGACTTAGTGTGTTTTAAGACAGTTAGAAAATGTTTGCTGAACAGAGTCAACTGCAACGGAATCTATCTGTAGCTGAAGACTGTTCAAAGAAGAAGGTCCAAAACTTGAGAAGGCACAATGGGCTCAAGTTGAGGGGTGAAAGTGCGGCACCTGCACCACAGGCAGCATACCACAACAAATGGTGTCCAAGCCATACAGTCTGTGCCCTGGTCACCATCATCATTTGCTCATCCAGGAAGGACTTCAGCCAGTCCAAAGCTCGACCATCAGTTCCACATGAAGTGCTGAGATGAGTGATCAGTGTAGCATGGTCGATCATGTGGAACACCACACATATACAAGGAGAACAAGCAGAGTGACACCTCCAAAATCACTGGCATCATGGATGTTCGAGATCAGTCTGAGCAGGACCATCTCTGTAGGAAACCTCTTCCTGACTGTAGCTGTGGCATGAGGTCAAAAGTTCAGTTATTGATAAGGAATTGATCAGTTTGACGTAGAACTAGTCAATTCCAGATATAAAATCAGTTGCTCTGTTATAAGCAAACTGAAGATGTGTAGTTATAGTCTGAATTAATTTCAAAACCCAGTCTGGTTTAATTTATGTCAAGACATCAAAAGTCTTAATTATTTTAAATTTTATTGGAAAAACATCGTCAAGTTGTACTTTTTAAAAATCAGCCGGCATCAAAATGTTCACAAATATGTCCTCTTTTAGCAAATAAATCTACTTTATGAATAAGTAATGGGAATTCATGTTGTCATCTTGACATTCTATGCACTCGCACTTTTCTATTTAAGTGAAACCACAGTTACAAAATTTTTTCATTTGAAAATTGCAAACATAGCTGTGTTAGGAATCTAATATCGAATAAAGTGGTGAAAAATGTTTAACTGGATAATAAATGACCCCAAAAATTGAAAAAATCCATATGCCTTCATAACTTCCAGTTTTGCATTTTAACAAAAATTTTATGACACAATGCTATGAAATCTTTATTTTCTTGAATTTCTTGTGTCTATCTCTGTCTCACTTTGTCACTTGTGGTTGGGAGGTCATTTCATGCGGGAAACACTGGGATTCTAGCCATTCAGCCGTTGGGTGGAGGATGTAATAAATCAGCTCAGGCCTATTGACTGAATTGATTTTATTGCCATCTGGCAATGATATTATTATTATTATTATTTTATCCTATATGATATAATATGATATAATTATATAATAAATGCTATGTATCCTACTTTAAACTTTATCTACATTTCTGTCTTTATATATCAATTCTTTATTTCACCAGACAATGTCAGCATACGAAACAAAACACGAGAAATACAGAAAACAGCATATCCATCAGGACAGCATACATCCCTGTGATGCTATAGAACAAAGTGACAGCAACAGAAAAGATTCAATCAATTATGACGATTGAGAAAATCACACACAGAAAACTGACAGCAGCATTGTCACTGAAGGAACATTTCTGGAAATACTGTGTAGTCTTCTGCTCAACCACCAGTTTCTAACGCTAGGTCCATGTGTGAAGTGCAATACAGACTCATCAAGATTGCTATGACAGATTCTGAAGAAGACTTACACATGGCAGTGCTATACATGTATTCTGGTGAGAACAGCTCACTGTTGTTAAGGCCATCAGCCTCATTTCATACAGGAGGAAAAGTTTATATGGCATAAGACAGAGAATAATATGCATATAAAGGTAGAACCAGTAGCAGCTCCAATTAGACTTTACCAGCTTAACTAGGCTCTGTGTATACCAGATAACAGATCTCATATTTAAATTCATCTATGCGCTGTAGGACTGTTTTAAGTCAGATAGGTAGGGTAGATGCATATTTACAGGATTACTTTTACCAGCATCTACACAGGAGCACCTTAGGAATAAAATAATATTAATCTTAAGCCCAGGGAACATATCTGTTTTAGTGAAACATGAATAGCAGTGGAACAGCCTACAAATATTTGAAGTCCAGAAACCACAGCAAGAGGGACCACATCATTTGGTCAAGCAGACTATCACACAGTATTATTCCTAAGATGTTGGTCAACAGATCCTGGTAAAATTAATCCAAAATAGCCATTTGAACTGGCCTAACCTATGCATAATATGTCAATCAATACTTCTCTGCCACAGCTTGGGGCAAATAAACAACTTTCAAGCACAAATACTTTGAATTTAAACCGTCCATCTTTATGACAGCCAGTTCAAACTGCCTTAGTTGGATTATTGTTAGTGCAGTCATTTGAGAAAAGTCTAGTTTCTCAGACAAGTTCGGTAGGTAATTACAGCGGAAGGCTGACAACTTCTCAACCACTGACTAGGGTCGAAGTTGGCTGCCAGCCGACACCTTGCATCTTTTGACTCCACCCCTCAGAAAGGGCATAATGTTTGAAAATTCCATTGTTTAGAACAGTATATTCATCACTGATGGCCTGCCCCACTCTGGAGCATAGCTGTTTCCACAACACGCTGCCAACTGTCTCCATTCTAGGCACGTCTCCAGACCGCATAAAGTCCGAAATTCACGGAAAGCAGGTTGGACCCCACCACTGTTGACAATGTGTGGTGAGGGCGTCCAGCTGGTCTGTTCCAACCTCTTGTTGGGCCAGATATCATGGCTTGTTGAGCTCTGGCATGGTCCTTTTGTTATTTCAAAGCTCAAAGGTATTGGTGACATGAGCCTTATATGCAATGCATAGAATTCTCCTCAGGTACCACTGCTGAAGGCATCGAGCTTTGCCTTCAGGTCCATTTGAACTAAGGGTCCAAGTCTCAGCTCCATGCAGAGGGAGAGACGGTATGTAGCTTTGAAAAGCTGGCCTTTGGTATTCAACCAGATGCTAGTACTTCAGATTCCTTGTTGAAGGTTGCTCATGCATACCCTGTTCATAACGATATCATGTGCTCAGTGGTAAAGGGTAAGGCGACAGCCCTTGTTCTCCTTGATTTGTCTGCTGCCTTTGACAATGTAGAACATTCTCTCCTGCACAATCTCAAGCACTGGTTTGGGGTTTCTGGTCCTTCCCTATACTGGTTTGCTATTTACCTCAGCCCTGGCACTCAATCCGTATATTTAAATGGACATTATTCAGCTAGTGCCTTGTTGACTTGTGGCGTTCTGCAGGGTTCTGTACTTGGTCTTCTTTTGCTTACATCATACACCACTCCTCCAAGTACAGTGTTAGACAATCATTCACTAGGGTATCACTTCTATGCAGATGATTACCCAATCTACAGTTCATCTGACACTTTGTCTAGTCACTCATCTGTGCAGCTGTTGTGTGATGCCTTTGAGGAGGTGCAGTCTTGGATGGCAGCTAATAAACTCCTCCTTAACTCATCGAAGACTGAACTTCTACTAATAGGCACTCACAGCAACTTAAGAAGTTTGAATGGCTTAAATCTCTGAAGCTGGATGACTCACTTGTTGAGTCAACTGATGCTGCCCGTGACTTAGGCATTGTTTTTGATTCTACCATGTCTCTCACTAACTAAGTAAATGGTATTTGTAAGTCATCATACACGTATATTCATGACATACACAAAATTAGGCGCTATCTCCCATGTCTTCTAGAATATCCAGTTGCCTTGATTACTGCTTCTTGTTGGTATCACAAAGTCAAATATGCAGAAACTCCAAAGAGTTCAGAACTCCTTGGCTACAGCCATAACAAATACTTTAAAATATGAGCATATAACTCCTGCACTTAAATCTTTGCAGTGGCTTCCTGTTAGCCAAGGATTTGTTTCAACTTGGGACTAATAGTTTATAAAACACTGAACTCTGGCCAACCACAATACTTTTCTTATTCCCCAGACTAACCATTATCCTGCAAGGTCATCTAATTGTCTTTCTCTAATCATACCTTGGACTAGAACTGTTCTCGGTAAACGGGCTTTTTCAGTTGTTGGACTGAAATTTTGGAACTCCCTCCCTGTGTCCACTCATTCTGCTCAGTCGCTTCTGTCATTTGTTTTCAACTGAAAACTTACCTTTTTAAAATTGTTCCTCCACCGTAGGCTGCATCTCTGTCTCAGGGGACTGAATTTGATACTGGCCTCTGACTGCGGCCTGGCTTTGGTGTGCCATGGTTGATGCCTTGTACAATAGACACTGGTGCATTAGTGTTACTAATTATTATTATTAATTACTATTGTTATTATCCAAGAAGCTAAGAAGCCACTAACTTACGCAAGGCTCAGACCCTGTTTCTAATTAACAAAAATTCATCAATATGTACTTTTTTGATATTATAGTAATAATAATAACATTTCGAATAAGAAGAAAAGAACAGGAGTTCTAAGGTAATCATACATATGTGCAATAAACAAATGTTTAATTGTCTACTCTAGATTTCAGCAATATCAACTTCCTTAATTTTCTTTTTCAGTATCATCATCATCTCAAGATTCTGCAGATTCAGCTAAGTCAAGGAAACAGCTTATTAACAGTTGCTCAGTTGCTCAATCAAACCAAAATCAATACCCAGGTAAAAGCAGGTTCAGTTCCAGGTTGAGATATAGACCAGAGAGTTAATGCCTGACAGCATTCTAGCCATATTACAGGCTAATTCACAGAATGATCAATTGCATCGATTATCATGCTACCATATCCTGAGTGAGTAGTCTATGCAGATATAGGAATCTAAATGAAGCAACTTGTAAAACAACAGGCAGCTTCATATTTGAGGCAGATGACCAAAACACAGACAGAACAAGAACAACCAAGCAACTGGAAAATGTCTTTGAAAATGAACTGCAAATATTTCATCATTCTCCTCTACCTGCACTCCATGTTCCTCGACTGGTTTGTATTGTTCCGGCCAGAGCAAAATGCCCTGCTCTGGCTGGAAAGACGGCATGACATTTGAAGCTGCTATTTCGTCATGTATTGTTCAGCGCTAATGGATTTTTACTGCTCCTTCATCTTAGTCAGCTACTGCTGCTGCTGCTGCTGATGTGGCCACTCTGCAGCCAGTGCCACTGCAGACCACACCAACCATTTAAAAAATTCAGCATCCTTCTTTATTGATTTTTTGTTTGTAACAATGCAAATATGATTCGTTGAAAGGAAGATGCAAGAGGAGAGAAGAAAACAAAGAGAAGACAGCTAAACAAGAGCATGAGAAAGACAGGATATAAGATATAAAATATATATATAAATATGATGAGCAGCTTTTCCAGAATACAAGTTTGGTCGGTGATTTTTGATTCCGCTAGAGCCATTGTAAGATCTTACTGTCATGAACAAATATGTCCACAAAAGAATTAATGCCAAGTTGGAGCAGCCAGAGAAAAGATCTTTACTGAAAATAATGTGTTTGAATACATGTATTGCATCTTGAAAGTAATATAATGTATTGGTTACTGAAGTATTATCTTTACTTAGAGTGTGAAAATTTGTGCTGTGCAAAATTATCATTGCCAAAAGGTTGCTTAAATAAGTATGATGGAACAACTTTTGGCAGAAAATCACTCAGAGATAAAGAAACTAGGCACAGAGCAGCTTAGACAGGCCTTAATAAAGTGACGAAGGAATTAAGTCGAGAACTATAATTTGCCATGTCAGCGAAAGAGTGGATGATTGAGGATCATTGTTGGTGCTGCAGCAAAACCTGTGATGTTGCAGATGATCGATAATCAAAAGACAGCAGACTGAATTCAAAAGAAAAGAAAGAGCAGACGCTCAACAAAGAAAGACTCAAGGCCAAACAATGAAGGATGGAACAGGTTCAGCGGCAGCTGCAGAAACAACTTTTTAAAATTTTGTGCTCATCCAACATATATCTCTGCACTGTAATTGTTTATAATTACAGTTAAAACTACTAAATAACATATTTGTGGCTTTCACTAGGTCAACAGTCAGAAACTGATTTGTGATGAATTCCACCCTACAAGAAGTTATATCCATAAAAATCCTACAGCAGAAATGTCAATAAAGTACAGTCGCCGGAATGGTGAAGAATTGCAAGAATTTATTGATCTCTATGGTTCTGCTGCTCTGTTTGTCAGAGGCTGAGGTTCAGGCTGTCATCAACAACCAGAACACAGCAAATACCAGACTGAACCATGATTCCAGGAACAGCTGAGGACATTCCATAGGTAAATTGAGAGACTAACTACAATCTTGGTTGACTTAACCCAACATAAAAAGACTGCAGAGCATTACTGAGCTGAATTAGAACTGACCGAAGGCCAAAGGTCATACGAGATATTCATGGCAGCAGCTCCACGGCCTCTAATGGTTCCACTCTGCTTCATAGTAGCTGACCCTGTGTTTCGGTTGATTGTTTCTTGTTAGCCGCATTAGATGAGCACCTGTCATAATCTTGCTGTTAAGAAATGACGAACTGGGTGACAAGATTACCTCATTCTAGAAGTAAGGTGCCACAATACCTGCCAGCTTAATCAGATGAGCTGTATATCAGGGCCAGATGAGAGGAAACGAATAGGTTTACGGTGAACCTTAATAAGGTTATCCACCGTGCCAGCTGCTAAAGAAGATCCTTTGTACAATCTCCTCTGTCTAGTCAACATAAAGAGAAATGTCTGTGGGTGAGATTGAAACAACGGTGCTAATATTGGTGGCAGATCAACAGCCTTAAGCAAAACCACTTCTAGTGTGCCCACCTAATGGCCCACCTGTTGGCTGGTGTATTAGGTCATTTATGGGGTATCCCAGTCTCTGCAGCTATTCAGTCTTGGAAGAGGAGACAAGATGGCTGAACAGTTGAGTGGCATGATGGTTTGTAGTGGCTCCAACATTGGCTCCAACTGAAATGCCCTGCTTTATGTTGTCTCATTCATGGGTCTAAAAGGCCTGGTTAAGGTCCAGTTCTTGACAGGAGACAAAGCCAGACCATCGAAAAATCAGATGATCAGCATATGTAAGCACTGTAAATGCACAAGAACAAATCAAGTGATAGACTAATCTGTAAAGCAATAACTTGCATCCTTACCATGAGTATGACAGACTGCTAAAAATTTGGCTAAACTTGCAAATTGAGACAAAATACCTTGCAACTGCATGTCACATGCATTCCAGCTGCCCATTTTTACACTCAGGAAAGGCTTGAACAGGTTACCACAGTCTTTGATCTTACTTTTGACAAGGATTGCCACAAGTCATCGCATTAATATTAGCAATGGTCAATAACCTGTAATCAGAAGTTTTAATCAGCTGTTTTTTTTATTAATTAATTTATGCAAAGCACTTGTTCAATCTAATTGGATGCAAGGATAAATATTAACTGTGGCTGAGAGCCTGATGGTTTGTGCAAAGACCAGAGTATAATAGCAGGTCACCTGACTAGTGACCTAAATATCAGTAATGAGTTAGCAAGCAGAGGGAACTGAAAGCAAGCAAAATGGATAGCTGGCTAATTGTTAATTGCTCTGTATTTTGCCAGTACATCCTGATTCCCTTTCCAATCACATGAATTTTGGCAGTTAGTTCTCAAGTTATAAAAATAAGTAAGAAACACTGTCCAGTAATTTGCTTTATCTCGTTATTTGTGTACAAGCCAACAAAATTCTTTGTCCTCAGTAAACTGAACCATTGGAGCAATTTGATAAAAGGAATATGTGACCCGTTACCTTGTCCTACTGAACACTGCCTATCGGTATTTCAGTGCCCAGGATGACCGACACCAATCAGTGACTGTGGGCAACCAGAAGTTAAGCTGTGTTGTTGGGGTTTAAATTCTGCTAGTGAAATTTCCTATTATACATGTTTTTAAATTAGCTTAAATATTATAAACTGATATATTTAGTAGCAAGTGGCAAGTTTTTAGTGTTTCATTGAGGCAGTATGCTTCTCTTCTAAATAGCTATGGCCGGCTGAAACAGGATCCTACATTGCAACAAGTGCGATATATTTATTACCTAGCTCTTCATCACTTTTGAGATGAACTCTGTAGATATTTGCTAAAACTTTCTAGTACTGCTTTGTTTATCTTACTGTAGAGCACCTGAAAAGTTTCTTCCATAAGACGTGCTAAACAAATTTTAAAAAACAATACAATACAAAGCAACACAATATTCACTCTTTCACACAGGTGTTTTTAGCACTTATAGCACTAGAATAATCTAATGGTTCTCATCATCCTCGCTGGCTTTAAGTTTTCAAGATTATTCCATTGTTTACTTATGCATTTTGTCAGTGGCAATATTTCAGATTGGGACTTTGACAAAACCAAATGTACAACTCACACACCCAACATGAAATCATCACATTGGGTTATGTGACATTATATATAGTTTTCTGGTTTAACTGACCAATGCCATTGGTTCTAGTACAGTCCATACACGGGAATCTTAAATGGCATGGCTCCCATTCAAATGGGCAGTGGTGGTGACTGATCTCAGCTGATAAATTCACTAAAAATAAGCAAGGTCAAGGCTGTACAGTTGTTGATAAAAAAACACGTTCATTTACATTTACAATTAATCAGTAGACTTCTGTCAACCTGTGTCACAATACACACGGCATCAATTGCTGGTTGCTTCAAAGTAAAAAAAATTCAGTAATCATAATCGTTTAGAGATAGTCAGTCGAGAGCCACTGGATCGGGAAGACCAGAAGTAAGAATACAGTTGGCCTAAGAATGAGAAATGTTACTCAGTTATACTTTTAAGTGCTGTCATGTTGCTATATTTTCTCCAACTCTGGAAAGTCCATAAAAATTTTTCTACAGTAACACTATTGCTGCATTCTTACTGATTATTTTTTCTGGTGTTTTTCTAGATATTAACAATAGTGAAACCCTTTACATAGCTGCATATATATATATATATATATATATATATATATATATATATATATATATATATATATATATATATATATATATATATATATATATATATATATATATATATATATATATATATGTGTGTGTGTGTGTGTGTGTGTGTGTGTGTGTATACACCAAAACCTCATTATAATGCAGTATTTTGAAGCCATATCAAGAACTGTCTTACAAAGATTCTGTCTTATAATGAATTATTATTATTATTACTACGCAAGAATTGTTTTATAATGAATTTATTTTCTATTGGTGTATTATATATAACACTGGACAACAAATTTTTACAAAAGTCATGTTACTGAAATGAAATTAGTCAGTTCTTATCAATTTGTATGTGCTGAACACGAATATGACAGTGAAAATGCCGAATTGGCTCTAGTTTTTTTGTAATCTGAAATGAAGTAATTTTATATCGCACAATGCATGCCAATAGTGATACACTTACAGTTAATATTTGTAAAAACCAGGTCATAGACTAGTTCTTAGATTTTTTGCCTGTCTCTTGTACAGCTGTTCGGGAGCATCTCTGCGGAGTGTCCAGCAGTAGTCAGCCAACATTGTAGTGGACCATTTTCCCTGGTACCTTTGCTCCATTGTTGCGATATCTTGATGAAAACGTTCGCCATGTTCGTCACTAACCATACCACAGTTGTCAGGGAAGAAATCCAGATGGGAATGAAGGAAATGCATCTTCAGAGACATATTGCAGCGAAATTTCTGGTACTGCTTGAGCATGTCTTCTACTAGTTCCTTGTAGTTTTCTGCCCTAACATTCCCCAGAAAGTCTGTAGACACTAGACGAAAAGCATTCCATGCTTGTTTCGCATCACCCTCCAGCAAGTTGTTGAAGCGGTCATCTTTGAAGAGTTCTCTAATCTGAGGACCCACAAAAACTCCCTCTTTAATCTTTGCTTCGCTGAGTCGAGGGAATTTTTCATGCAGGTATCGGAAAGCTGGCGAAGTGCGGTCCATGGCTTTCACGAAGTTCTTCACCAAACCTAGTTTGATGTGAAGGGGTGGTAGTAGGATTTTGTGAGCCTCGACCAGAGCTGGGTGCTGGATATTCTTCTGTCCAACTGCCATGTTTTGTCTGGGAGTCCATTCCTTCCGCACGTAGTGCAACTCTCTTGCTCGGCTATCCCACTCACACAAGAAACACATATATTTTGTATATCCTTGCTGCAGTCCCATTAAAATGGCAACTACCTTCAAATCACCACACAGGTGCCATTTGTACCTGTTATAGTCAATGGAATGCAGTAGCTGTTTTAGGTTATCGTATGTCTCTTTCATGTGGACAGCATGCGCTAATGGAATAGATGGAAGACGGTTTCCATTGTGCAAAAGCACAGCCTTAAGACTCAGTGTTGAAGAGTCTACAAAGAGTCTCCATTCTTGTGGGTCATGAGTGATCTGTAAGGCATTCATGAGGTCGTCAATATTTGAACAGAATACCAGATTACCTTCCTTCATAAAGAAAGGTTCCAACTGCTGATGGCGCTTTCTATATGAAGTAATTGTGACATCTTCTTCTAGAAGATTCCATTGTTGGAGTCTTGATCCTAGCAATTCTGCCTTGTTTTTGGATAAGTCCAAATCACGAACAAGGTCATTTAGTTCTTCCTGTGTTATTCTGTGTGGGGTTGATGATGCACCACAGTGAAAATCGGGATCATTGCACGCTGACGGACCAGGAGAAGAACATGTCGGCTCACCCTTGTCCTCATCAGATGAATCAAGGAAAATATATTCTGCTGGAGGTTCTGGAATAGGAAGTCCATCACCATGTGGAACTGGTCTCAATGCTGACGGAATGTTTGGGTAGACTATTGTCGACTTCTTTTGCTTCGTTATTCCACCGGAAAGAGGAGGAACCAAGCAGAAGTAACAGTCATCTACGTGGTTGCTTTGCTCTCTCCACACCATGGGAACTGCAAACGGCATTGATGGTCTTTTGCCATTCAACCACTGTGAAAGCTGTGTTGTACTTGTAGCCCAGCATATATGCGGGGCCCATGGCTTGGTTTGGTCAGCAACCTTGCATTCGAAGTAAGCATGATATGCCTTCTTGACTTGATAAGTGATACTTTTCTTCTGGTTGGCAAATGTCACTTCCCCACAAATGTAACAAAAGTTGTCCACAGTATTTACGCACTTCCGAGGCATTACTGTTCTGTATTGTATCTAAATGGATAAAGTAATAATAGTTTTATAAAACAGTAACTTAAACTGTCTCGCACAAAGTCTGTAATATTGTAAATGCTCAACCGTTCCGACTCGCTTTATATAGTACACTGCTGACGTCATCTTACGTCAGCAGCCGACTGGCTGTAGTTTTACATTGCATCAGAAAATGACGTAATCAACTGTGCATGATGTGTCCATAATGGGATTATGCAATGAGGTGGAACATTACATCATTCTAGACTTATTGAGGATATTGTCGCAGTCATACTGCATAAATTTACATGGTGAAACATAAAAAATGAACTATATGAAATATTTTCAAAACGAGAGCCAATAAAAAATTTTTATGGTTATATTCGTGTTCAGCACACCAAGATGCTACACATTAGGGCCTTTTCCAGTCAGTAACGATTTCTATGTTGACCAGTGTTATTGTGGGATCCATCTCCCCTACGATGTCATATTAAAATTCATGCTAGAATGAAGCATTTTACAAAACCTCCCCGGTGTATATACTGAATCTGGCTAATACTTGATGGGTGACCATCCATAGAATGCCAGGCCAGTTGTTCCAACTCTGCCCTTCATCTTATAGAGGTATGTGGAGTCTTTCTGTGGCTGTGCCATGAACTAGAATTGTGCTCGGTGTATGAGCTTTTCAGTTGCTGGACCTAAATTTTGGAATTCTCTTCCTGTGTCTGTTCATTCTGCTCAGACTCTCGTGTCATTTGGTCTCAACTGAACACTCACCTTTTTCAGTTGGCTTATCCACCCTAGACTGCCTCCTTGATCATCTGACTGACTTTCTGGATATTGACAAGATGGCAGCTTGATTTTAGCAAGCTGTCAGCTGATGCCTTGTGCATTAAAAAAATGGGCACTACAGAAGCTTCTAATTACAGTTACAATTATATATATACATATACACAGGTAAGGTAAAGTAGGTAAGACATTTGTTAGCATGCCATATGTCCATTGGCTGAGCGAGGAATCGTAGACGTTAATATGGGTGTGTATATACATGTATATAAATACGGGCGTATATATGCATATATATGGGTGCCAATACAAGATGGGGCATTAAAATTGGTGTCCTGTGGTTGGAATGCTATGGTAGTGCTTGTGCTTCAGCCAAAAGGTCATTGAATGTAGGAATTTATACAGATCTGTGTAAACATGTGTGTTACAATGCAGCAAATCGTTGCTTTTAATTAGAAGTCACCAAATTTTAGTAAAATGCTGCTTGGATACCCATGTATATTGAGAGCAAGTACCTGGGTACCCATCACGCCATCATTGTGTAAATACTGTTGGCCTCCAATATGCACATTTCAGCTGGCAACATTAGCTTATTATCAAAGGCAAAATCATCTGTATAGTTCTTAGATACATTTATATGCGATAAACTTTGGTTCAAATAAAAAATGTTGCACTTTCTAAAGATTTACAACACTTTTCAGAGGCAATCTTCACCTAGCAACAGAAAACCAGGAATGGACAAAATGGTTTTCAAGAACTCTTGTTGTTTAATGCCTTCTTTTACAGTTTTCATGGATCCAGTGTACAGCATTAATAACCCCACCTAAAGTTACCAAAGATACAGAATACAGAAGATACTCTATATAATACCATAATTAAGAGGCAAGTTAGTAAAACTTAGCTTACAGTTTATGAGTTTATTTTAATTGTAATAGAATGTCTCATACACATAATTACATTATATTCATTAACGTTGTCATCAGTGGAGAGAAACTGCATCAACTGTATGCCACCAGTAACAACTGTACAGGGCTGTGCCAGTACATGACAATGGTGACTGGCTCCAGCTGGCTTGAAGTCCTGCATCAGACAGAGCTGTTCAAGCAGGTGAACTAACCATAGCTGCAAATGCCCCAAATGTGATGAAATTACCAGACTAGTATCACTAAGATAAATTACGGTAATTTGGTCCCCCCCCCCGATGGAGACCAAACTAGCCTAGCCAGGATAGGTTGACTCCAGCCTGAACTCAGCTGCTATTTGGGCAGAGGCGATAACAGCTGCATGCTGATATCTCAGGCCCTTGCCAGCTGATTCATCACGCTTAAAATTTCTAGAAATGGCAGGGCATTGGCCATTGGATTCATGGCCCAAGAACCGAGGCTTCAGGTGCTCATTGACAGGCCTACTTATAATAACATACCTCATAATGAATACTGGTGTTAGTTGCACTTAAAATCCAAATCACAAACTACTCTGACTGCAGCCTCATTCTGTCTGGCCTAGAGGAGTGATTCTGTGTCAAGTCTATATATGCCAAGTGCAGCACATAAACTTGTCCCAACAGAAAACTCTAAATGCTGCAACACAAGCAAGGCCAGATAAAAGGCCGTTGAACATGGATTTAATGAGGTTCTGAAAGCAAAGATGGTGATCTTGGGGAGCAGAGGGACATGTCCCTGACCGCTGTGGCATAGAACACATCGTATGTTTGTCCCAATAATGCTGGCTAAATTACATCGTCATTTTTCATCAGTACTTCATTTTAAGAGTTTTAAGGGGCCTGAAGCCAGTGAAGTTACAGGATTTAAACATATAGGCACCACTGTGAAATTATACACAAACTTCCATTTTAGAAGAGTGGCATGCTATCAGCCACCAAGTTACTTTCATCATTTTAAATTAGGTGTTTGTGTGACTCTGAGAACAGTTTTCATCGTTCATTAATGCTATTAATCTCTAGTGCAGAGGAGTTTGAATTGGCAACCAAATAATTGACAGAAGTTAACATCATGAGGAAAAATTGAAAATCAATGGCTCTTTTTGCAGTGACCCGTATGAAAAGCCAAATTTTGCCACCATGGAAATGTCAGTTAAAACGTTTCCACTAGAAAATAAGATGCTGGTCCACAGAGCCAAAAAGTGAGCAAATGCGGTAAGAAATACTTTTAGAACAAGGCAGCCAATGAGAATTTGTCATGTACGCCAAAAAGTCCCTGTAAACAATCAAGGTTTAGTGAAATGCTGTATCTATAATCATTTAGACTGGGAATCATAAGCTGATCAGAGTTGCACAGTGACCTCACTAGAGAAAAGCAGAAGTCTCAAAAGTTCGGTAAGCACTGGTAAGCAGCATCTTCAGCAGAAGGGTCACTAGTGCTTAGAATAAGATCCTGAAACTACTGAGGGATAGAGAAGGAACAGACTGGTGAAAAGCCACTTCAATGCCGATTGACTGGCTGCACAGAGGACCAAGATAAGAGTCTTGCTGAACAAACGTCCGGAAGTATGTTCAGCAAAACTCATATCCTGTTCTTCCCACATCTAAAACCTGTGTTAGCAAACAGCTGCATTATAAAGCAAATCCCTGTGCATGTAATTTAAGATTTATAAAGCACCTCTTAGAGAATAAACTCAACAGGAGCGCTACCGACCCAAACAAGTAAAATCACTGTTAAACAGTATAGTCTTCAGGCACCTGCAAAACCATGAGAGGGGAAGAGAGAGGAGCTCAAGTCGCAGATCGAGAGAGAGATGGTTCCAGCAGGAAGGACCGACATACGCAAAGCTTCTGGACTGGGCAGTAGCAGATCGCACGCGAGGGACAAACAAGAGATCATGGGTGAAAGGAAGGTGATACGGCCCGGTAATGAGGAGACTAAGTGCAAAAGTCCATGAGGCAAAGAGGAGCTGAGCCAGCAACACAGTTGCGCATAAGAGTGAGAATCTCAAAATGGACATGCTGCTGGATGGGAGGCCAATGAAGATTGTCTCAAATATTAGGACAAGATGTGACTGCATCTGGGAATGGCCCAATGAGACGAGCAGCAGTGTACAGGACAGACTGAAGCTTAGCAATGTTGGCTAGGGATAGGCCAGTGAAGATGGCATTACCAAAGTCAACCCTGGTGCAAATGAGGGCAAGGACCAGTCGAGACAGTGTGAAAAAAAGAGAGTACAGCGAACAGCGCAAAGCTGACAGCAATCTTTTTGGGCCTCAACCATACAATGGCACTCCATAAATCATCTTATTGTTCTTATTATAGCACGAGAAGACCAGCGCAATATGTTCTGTGTGCTGTACACCTGAATCCACTTAATGTGTGGCTGCCGCTGCCTATTTAACATCTTTAAAATAATGTCTGAAAACAGTAAGATTAATGCAGTCAGAAAACATAAATTGTCTGGTATTAAATCAATCAATTTTGCCCATAAAAAGATAGCAATGTGGTCTCTAAAATAACTGGACAAAATTGTCTGGTAGTGGGCTACAGTGCAAGTACCTTCACATCAGACAGCCTATGTCTTTGAGCTTTCTAGCCACATTAAGACTTACATAAATCATACACTACAGTATCTCACGCATGGCCCTATTAACTTGTAGTTTGTTATCACGTGGTTGTGCTGACTTAGTCTTGGGAAGACAATGCCTAAACCAGTCTGCACTGTACTGGCATAATGGGTCAGTTTGAGCCTCACAGTTTGGCTGAGTGCTGCCAATCTCTCTCCTCTGGATTTTGATTGGCCAACCGTTTGAATTTCAGATGTGAAAATCTGTTGCAGCCGAGACAAAACAGACCAGAAGAGCACAAAGGGATGACTAAAAGACCCTCCATTCTGTCAGCGAATCCACTGAACCAAGCACTTGCTCTGCTCAGATTTCCCTCCTTAATAATGCACTACTGAAGTGTCTGTAAGGTGGGCACAAGGTGTTCCAATTCACCATCAGTAGGCAGAATAAATTAATTGTACTAATAATTTTAAATTTATTGTTATTTACTGAGCATCTTGCTCTGCCGTTAAATACTCCCTGGAAATAAAATAAACAAAAACAAACTTCCGAATAAAGTCTGAACGAAGGCTTCTCTCAATCAGTCTGCAATAGACTGCTAAATGAACGGAGGCACATATACAGATTTAATGGATTCATTACCTTTTCTGGAAAGATAACCAATCTACAGTGTGCAGCTTATCTACGAAACTCCAATGGACAGTTACGCTTCCAATAGTCATTTTCTCACCTATAGGCTGCCCATCTGTCGCCCATAGGCTTGTCCTTTATTTCTGGTTTCAGCAGACTGACTTTCTGGATATTGACCAGAAACTGACTACAGCTTCATTCAGTCATGCCATCGGCTGATGCTTTGTGCACTAGACGCCCGCACTAGAGAAGCAGCAAACTACTTTGAATCTTTCTCTTTCCATTCTGTTTGTTCATCTTTGCATTCTTGTTAAAGTTTTCTCTTTATTGCCATTCTCAATCCTCCTTATCATCATCATATTTCCATTTTATCCTTCTTCTCTTCATCCTTCCCATGCCAGTAATTTAGAAACAGTTCTCATCCTTTCCACCATCCTACTCTGATTCAGTAGCATAGGCGCCGATGATAGGCCTGCAGGGCCTGCAACTGCTGGGGGCCTGGGTCCAAAACTGAAAAACGAAGGGATCCACTCAGAGCCTGATGAAGTACGAACTGGCCCCACGGTGCTCACTTGAGTAATCTGTGACGCATGAAATATGAAGTTATGCCACTCTATTGATTTCGGTGTTCTCATCTTTTCCTCTTCCACTCTCTTTTGGGTGATAATCTCTTCATCCCCAAGTTTCCTGTTTATTTATGTTGATCCTTAACCCTCTCTTGTGCCATTCATATGCAGTATTCCTAAGGGTTTCATGCTAGGTCCCTTACTGTTTATCCTATATTCAGCTCCTGTGTTTTCCCTCATGTTATCATTTAATCACCACAGACATGCCTATCCCAATGACCTCCAAATATATTCATCTTGTCTAGTTCACTCAGCTACTGAACAGTCTTCAAATATGTCTAAATGTATCTGCATAGTACATGACTGGATGTCTCAAAACCAACTATGTCTTAACATGAACAACACTGCAATTCTCTGGTGTCTGGTCCTCTCAGATCTAAATTGCCCAGCATTCCCATTTTCATGTCGCATAGTCAGATTTTTCAAATTTTCTGGTTGCAGTAATGTTTTGTTTAAGACTTACATTTCAAGTTTAAGAGAAAAAATAAACATGGCTTTAGCTTGTGTGTTGGTCAAACTGTAATCATCGATCCTGTTCAGTTGAGATAAACAGTGATGACTCCCCACTATCTAATGTTCTGTTTAAAAAGTTCCACAGACTGTTTTCCAGCTCTTTGCAGAGCATGTTATTATAAAAAAGGGAGGTTTGCACCTCAAGCTGTCAAGCTTATTCATGCATATTCCATCACCAGTTCCATAAATACTTAAGTCCTCTAACTGGCACTCCTGCAGAAGCTCCAAATTTTACCATAGACTCATTAGGATGGCACTCTCCAGACCACAGCATGTTCTACAGATGATTGTATGTATGTATGAATGTATGCATGCATGTACGTATGTACGTAGATACATGCGGCGTATAGAATAGGACCGAGTAGGTTAAGTAGTTGTACGTTGTATGCCTTTGGTACATTTTGGGAGAAAAGCAACCTTATAAAAGGCGTTTTTTGAGTTTAGCTCAGACTGGATTTTGGCTTTGGTCCTGCATGATTGTTTTCTTCCAAGCATCTTTCGGCTAGTTGTGTTTTGAGTCTCCCTGCGTGGATGACTTGTTTAGCTCTTTTGAGCCATATTGTGGCATTCCGTGTGAGATCAACCAGACCCTCCCACCTTCAACCTTAGATTTGGCTGAAAATTTCTCCATGTGTCTGTCCACCATTTTGAGGCATAAATACGAAATTTTATTACAATATCTCAAAATTTGGTTTAGATATACCAAATTAAACTGAGGTAGGGTAGGCGAAAATTGGTATCCGATTTTGCAAAATGTTCTCTGAGGCCATATTCAACATGAAATAACTCAAGAAGTAGAGCAGATAGAGGCATGAGGTTTTCGCTGTTGTATTCAGAAAGTTATTGGTGACCTAATGAGCCTATTACAATGACTGTGCCTTGAGTAGAGACTTTACAGGACAGCTGTCAATATGCCATCTCAGAAATCGCAAACTGCATTTTCTTCAATTTGCCTGACCAATATGACAGAAAAAAGTTGCAAAAAAATTTTAATCTGTTCATATTCTGATTTAGCAAGTAATGGGCTTCTACTGGATGTATTTTACTGTGGTGTTTATTACAAATGAAATCATACTGACATGCTAAACTTGGTCAAACTGAAGAATGGGGGTCAACTTCACCAGCTGATATTGGGAAATTGACAATGGGAATTTATCTGAACTTCATATTTCTGAAAAATGCATGCAATGAACTTTCTGGTGATATAAAATTTATTTTGGTGCTCAAAAGCGCTTTGTTGAATGTAGCTCTATTTTCGATGTCGCAACTAACCAGAATGCATGTCTATTTTTGGCTGTTAATCATGTGATTTTACATTTTTCACTCTTATGTGTACCTCTATAAAGTTGCTATTTGTTTATATTTGAAAAGATATTGAAATCAAAGTCTGCAATCAAATTGACTAGCACATGCTATTTTCTAATATTATTCATTAACCTGCTTACGATGTTTTGTGTCTAGGTCTTGATAAATTTCTCTCTATGCTATTAATTTTTATCTATGGCTTTTAAAACCGGATATGTGACTAGTCAGCCATTTTGAACAGATTGTTAAGTAGTAATTTTCGCCTACCCCACCTCACTTTAATTTGGTATATCTAAACCAAATTTTGAGATATTGTTATAAAATTTCGTATTTGTGCCTCAAAATGGTGGACAGATACATGGAGAAATTTTCAGCCAGATCTAAGGTTGAAGGTGGGAAAATGTTAGGAAATTGGTTGATTTCACATGGAATAAGTCTTTTGCCTTTTGAATCTTTTTGTGCCCTTTTCATCAACTTCTGCTGATGCACATTGTGTGTTTTCTTCATGAAAGGCTGTTCACTGGTTTTGTCACTGCCTGAGGTCAAATGTCTTGTTTTATGTGAGTCATACAACACTTGCAAATAGCTTAGGAAATTAAACATTAAACATTTAAAGCTGATGTATTATTCCATATCCCAAGACAAACTGTAACAATACATATGTATAAAAGATTGGAAGGCTCTTATGCACCAATTCACTGAATTGCTGACAGAATGCATAAACTCAAACCAGGGCATATGCCTCCATTCTGTCCTCACAAAATGCTTTGTTGGAAACAAGTCACAAAACTACTGGGGTAATGCTTAGGTACCGTGGTCATGACCGTTATCTCTGCCAAACTACCCAAAGAAGTTCTCCACCTTGGAGGATGCTAAGAGGCCCCTTGCAATTTCACTCCTGGCCAGTTAAACCAGAGAAATGTCTGCTTAAAAAGGTCATCTTGTCAGCCAAGTCAGACTGACTTTATACAACAGGCAGCAGCTCAACAGCCTCTAAACCCTGCAACTTCTTAAGAACAGGCAGACTAATTCTGCCTGATCACCTAAGAAGATCCCTGAATAGTGACCCATCTGTATGCTAACTTGCTAAGCACACATTTCTAGATCTGTTTCTGTTGTGCCTTTGAGAGCTTTTTCAAATGCATTGCACAAACATCCAGATACATACACACACCACACATATAGATATGCACTGGCTGCACGTTTCATAGAGTGCTCATAGAATTCAAAATCTGGCCTATGTGTGGGTCTCCTTGTGACAGCTGGGTATTGCATCTGCCTACCTTTGTAATGCTGGACTAAAAAATCATTTATCAGTTTAGAGTAAATAATTCTGAAGCATAATGACACATAAATAGTAGGCCATTGGCTGAAATGACATGTTATCAAGTGCTACAAATGACTCATAACTGAAGAGTTGATTTTGCAAAACCTGCTAAGTACAAAAACTACTTTTCAGATAAAAGTACTTTTTCATTTACCAGAAATCTACTTTACAAAAGAAAAAATATTTGTTATAGTATCATTTACCTTAAGAATACATGCTACTTCATGAGCAATTACATTTACAAAGGAAAAGGGAACAGGGTCACAGATAGTAATTAGTAGTTAGCAGAGGTTTTAGCATAAACCAAACACTTGTACATTAAGAAAAAAGTACACAAATCACCATACTATTAATACTATTTATTAAAATGCTTTATATGCCCTTAACCTTCACATTGCCATATGTGAAAAAGCGTTACCACAAGCAAACTAATCAGTTGATTTACAATAATCTACTTCTAACAATGCAATGTCTGATATAGTTTATGTCAGTAGTCATATCATCAGTCTTCACTGTCACTGTTGTACACATTATTTATATCATTTCCAGAAATTTCCATCAAAGGCCCACAAAAGCTTTTAAGACTTCTAGAGTCACCTAGTTTAAAAAACACATTTTATCTAACAGCATAATTACATCTTCAGCTTTTACAAGTTTAAAAAAGCACTGTAAGGGCAACTTATTTAGCCGAAGATTCTGAATTTTGCACCCATGTTTAGTAACCGTGTGGGCACAGAATTTCCCGGAAAATCTTGTTTTAGTGTCTACTGCATCTTGTCTGTACTGCAGGACACAAAGTTTTGTTATATGAATGCAAGTTTTTGCTGCGAATTTTGTAACTGCCGACTTGTATTCAAAAACATGCCAGTCTGATCCAAGTAAAAAAGATAAAAGCAGCAAGGAACCAGTTAAAACCGGTTCCAGCCAGACTTCCTTGTCCATCCCTCCTGCTCTAATTAGCTCCCTCCCAGGGTTGAATCGCATGCCAATTTATTTAGAAGACACCCTCCTGCTTGAATGACTAATGCTTTGGTCTGGTGGCACATTGTATGCCCTGCTGTCCTAACAGTAGCATGCTCTGTCTCAACTCTTCTATATACTCTGATTCAAATTTTTTATGCCTGGCACATTAATCTCTTAATATTCATTCATTCATTCATACTTCAGATGTTCTGAAGAGTTTTTTTGATTCTCCCAGACACTTGGTTTGGTGGCACATTGTATGCATTGCTGTCCTCAGCCAGGACAGCAACGCTGTATGATGAGACTGACCCTCTACTCCGCTACAAAGTGCTGCAGTGTTGTTATCAGGTTATCACATTCTTGCTTTGTTCAGCACAACTTTAAAAAAAGCCAAATCAACTGAATGTTCTCAGGGACTCTTCTGTAGAAAGTCGAGTAGAGCGCTCGTATGTTCATTGCGCTTTGATGGCACCATTGACTTCTTTGAACCTCTTGGCTTTCCACAGTAATGTGATTTGTAAAGGCATCCTTGCTGCTTTTATCTTTTTTATACACATAAAATAGTTTAATAGTGTATAAACTATTATAGAAATCCCCTACATCATCAAGGGTCAATGCACCGACGTCGCATACTGTGCTGTGTTGCATGGTAAATGACCCATGTTTACAAGCAACATTTGATGCCTTTAACTCACAACTGTATCACTTTATTTTTCTCTTGTATTTTTCCACTTGTTACAATTTCGAGCTCATATATGAGGCTTTCTTGATGTTAGAACTGCTTCACAGTATTTGTTGTTTATATCATCCCTATCACTGGTCATGGGTCATAAAGGTCGCTTGTGATTCGTTATTGTACGTAGCTGGTTTTCTAACCAAACAGGCTGCATACTTAACAGGTTTGGAACTACAGTCAGATTTTGTCGCTCAAAGGAATTTAATAGGTTTTGGCAAAGAATCGTTATTTTAGCCGATTGGCCCTTAAGTTTACACTTAACTCGATTTAAAAAATTTTCTACTTAGCAGGTTTTGGAACTCAGCTCTTCAATTAGTATAACTCGCTTGAAGCACGAGAAACAGAGGCATGTCATAGTCACAGAACCCTGGTCGGAGATATTATAATAGGTGCGCATCCTTCTCAACCATCCACCGCTATGTCTGCAGAGACCACCCAGGCAGCAGCAGCAGCAGCAGAACAGCGGCCGACAGATTTCCCTTTTCTTACCTGATGTCGCAAGGATGACTAAAACAGAGCCCAAGCGACCGAATTTCATCTTCGTCTATTTCAGCAACGCTTCTCTGACTCGGTCCCAATGAAAGCGATGTTCTGCATCCACGGAATCAGATGCACAGAGATCCAGAGCGTCACCAGCTTCCGCAGCTGCCTCGTCTGCATAATCACCGTTAGACCGTCCTGGTCTCAACCAAGATATCTATGTATTCATGTCCTTCGGCGTCAGCCAAGACACGATGGCGCCATCTGTCTCATCGGTTTTACTGCAGCGGCCGCTGTCATAATATCTTTGCCACTGTGAGTATTAATCCACCTCGGAAGAACTGTCTTGTAGGCAGATTTCAGAGAGGTAAATGTAGGGCTAAATGTAAATGTATAGGTTTCATATAGCGACCGTATGGCCTCGACCCTGCCCATTTTTTATTCAATTGATCGGGTGAGAGCCTTTACCAACCCTTCCCGTGGTAGTTCGTTCGGCAAGCAGAATCAACCGCTTGTGATTCGTAAATTTAGTCATTCGACGTTTTATTCAGATCTTAGGTTCAGGTAACAAGCTATGTGACGATTATGTCATACAATTCGTACGATATCAGCTGTTGGTGGCATTGGCTGCCTTCCGCTTCCCGTTATCTCACTTTCCGGTTCAATTCATGGTCATCTGACTGTATGCCTGCCTGACTCTTGGACATTGACCTAGAACAGAACCCTTCCTGCCTATCGATATTGTTTTGACTGAGTGCCTGTGAATAAGCTGGTTTCCGCCACGTAGCTTTCGTTGGTTAATCTGGAGCTTACGATTACGATTGCGATTACAAGTGACGTAGCGTTAAGTGATGGCCTAGTTCTCCTACAGGTGCCTGATAACGTGAGCCTGCACAACCGCACAGTTGTACCATATAGTGACCCATGCTTGTTTATTGACCCAATTGTCAATAGGCTCTACTGAGTTGCGGATCCAGCAACAACGATATCAAACAGGCTGCCTGATGCATCTTCGTTATTGCAGAGGCCTCGATCGGTGGAGAACAGTGGAGACCTGTCCCCTCACCAGTGGCGTCGATCCTATGGGTGCCCCTGGGGCCCGGGCCCCGGCAATATTTTGAGCCTGGGGGCCCGGCCATTGCTTGGGCCCCGGCAATATTTTAGCTGTAAAATCGGTACAAGGCAGCTCTGGACCGACAAAAGTTGTCATTCTTCACTTTAAGACTTTATTAAACAATCCCAGTCCGTAATTTCCGATTGTACGTACCTCTCTAGGTATTGCTGTCTGTGCCTACTTTTGCTTAAGTAGACAAACGGACAGACAGAAAGACAGATACATGAATATGTACTACAAAAGTATATAATTATATGCAGGTCGACCAAGCGAAGTGAGTCACAAACAGTTGGACATACAGACTTTAAGCCACACAGGTCGCCGGGGGCAGAGATCTATAGCAATGTTTGACACAACCCTGAAAAATTAATGGAATGCAGGTCATACAACTTGCTCTCACATCAAGGCCATCGCCATCTGGATGTCATCTTCGACTAGTCAGGCAGTACAGATGCAAGCCGACCCGCTAAATTAGTCTCTTCAGTTACAAAACCATATACATGTACCTTATGTACATATGGTTTTGTAATTATGGGGTGGATACATATATACCCATATTCGTATAGTCGCCCTTTATAATTATAATCCCCGCACAGTCTCTGCATCGCTAGCCGAAGAAAGCGCCCTCTGTTAAGTATATGGATATAAGATTTCGTTAATTTTGAACAAATCAATATTGATGGTGAAATTGCGCTTGTGGAGGTAGGCTCATCAGCTTTTCATCACTGTTTGGTGTAGATGCAATGAGGTGAAATTGAAAGCCAGTTACTTAATTTCCCAAGGTTCAACTCCAGGTATAGAAAATTTTCCTAGTTGACTCAACTATCCGTCCCATCTGTATAGTTACAAGAAAAGAATCACGTAAACGGATTATATAATGTGTTGACATCCGGTTATAAATGAGTAATTAATAAATTTAGAGCGTTTTTGAGAGGTTATGCGAGACGCTTTACAAATGCTGTATTACAACAGTATGAAATGTAAAATATGATTTTGTTTTCATTTACATAGTCTGCATTTAAGGTAGGTGATTCAACTCTGTTCTGACACTGGAGTCTTAAACCAAGTTCAGTCATGGATGACAGAAAATGGATTGCTCCTAAACCCATCCAAAACTGAGTTTCTCCTTTTTGGAACCTCAGAGCAACTGACTAAATTTAATTCTTTGACTTCCATCCATCTAGGCATCTGTGTCGTACAGCGCAACTGTTCAACCCGCAATGTGGGTGTTGTATTTGGCTCCAACCTGTCATTCAATGAACATATTAATTCTATATGTAGATCTGCCCACTACCACATCCGTGATATCCGTAAAATTAGGCACCACATTCCCTTCTCTGCCCTGGTTTGTTTGGCTAATGGTCTAGTCTCCAGCCGTCTTGACTACTGCAACTCGCTTCTTACTGGCATTTCTAAAGCTAATTTGTTGAAGCTTCGAAGAGTACAAAATACATTGGCAAGAGCTATCACTAAAACTCCAAAATATGAGCATACATCACCAATCTTAAATCGTTGCATTGGTTGCCCATAGAAAACCGCATATTTTTCAAGACTGGACTAATTGTATTCAAGACTCTACATTTCAGCCAACCTCATTATCTTCGCTCTGTACTGACTCCCAAGACTTATCTCTACTCGACCAGGTCTTCTAGCTATGTAAATCTGACTATTCCGTGTACAAGAACAGCTCTTGGAAGGTGTGCCTTTTCTGTCGCTGGTCCTAGACTCTGTAACTCTCTTCCGACAAATGTTCGCTGGGCAAAGTCTGTTTCGGCCTTCAGACCTCGACTAAAAACTCACCTCTTCCTGAATTCATTTCCTCCGTAGGCTGTCTCTGTGTCGTCTGGACTCCTCTTAGGCTTTTCGACCCGGACTCACCATGGAATTTGACTTGGACAATGATTTTTTAGCAGCGACCATCGAATGATGACTTGAGCATTATTACATTGACGCTATAGAAGTTCTTAGATTAGATTAGAGTGATAAAAACTGAAGTAGATGACAGGCAATCTGAAACCTACAATAGCGGCTAAGTTTGCTATAAGAAGCACAATCAGGAAGAACATTTTGGGCAAGTTCATTTTCGAATAAATAATGATGTGCTCATATTGCGCTGCTTTAGCATTACTGCCATATAACTGCTGTGTATAGGCCTACTTAAGTTGACATTCCACTGTAAATAATATTAGCGACATTTCTCATTGTTTGTCTTCCGAGCTTTGGGCTTTGCGTCTGTCTGCATTAGGCCTACTTCGATCTTGACCCATATACCAGGGTCTTTGCCTCTGAAGCCCAATAGGGCTTCGCATCCAGACCCCATTATAGGCCCGGCCCCCCCCCCCCCCAATGTTTACGACGGATCGACGCCTCTGCCCCTCACAGTTTAAGTTTGTTCTGTTCTGTTCTGTTCTGTCGAGTTTTATGCTGGCTTTGGCATCAGATATGAACTGTAGGGAATTTCAGCAGATACAACTCTGCCAGCAGAGCGACAGACATGTTGGCGTCAACTTGTCTGCTTAATTAGGGCTGTCAGGATGTAAATGTAAAAGTAGGCCTACACGGTTTTATAGATAGTGACCGCATGGCCTCAACTCTGCTCATTATGCATTCCCTTCGCTCCGCCCATGGACGGGAATCGACAAAAGGACAAAGGCCAGACCATAGTGCATGGGAGGACGATGCCACTTCGAAGACTCTGGCTCACCTTTCTAGTGCCTCGCCAAAGTCGTGACTTTATAACTAAGTCAGCGTGACACAAGTTTTTTTACCAACCTTCTTCTGGCACTTCTCATGAGTGGCACAACTTGAACACAACCCACCATAACCTCCTCTCCCCTCCTCTTTCTGGTCTTCTGGCAACCGGACTTGGTTCTTGACACGGCACCTTTGGGCAACTCCACGGACTTGACTCAACGCTCGTGAATAAGCTGGTGCCCCGCGCTTAGATTTTAAGTAGCGCTTTAGAAATGTCGATTTTAAGGTTACGATTACGAACTGGATTGGGTAGTGGCGTAGAAGTGCGTCATTGACCATATGGGGATAGACGCCCATGTACACATGTACACTTTGACCTTATGGGATATACGCCCATGTACACATGTACACTTTGATCTTCTGGGATAGACGCCCTTGTACACATGTACACTATGACCTTATGGGGATAGACGCCCATGTACACATGTACACTTTGACCTTATGGGATATACGCCCATGTACACATGTACACTTTGATCTTCTGGGATAGACGGCCTTGTATACATGTACACTATGACCTTATGGGGATAGACGCCCGTGTACACATGTACACTTTGATCTTCTGGGATATACGCCCATGTACACATGTACACTTTGACCTTATGGGATAAACGCCCTTGTACACATGTACACTTTGACCTTATGGGATAAACGCCCTTGTACACATGTACACTTTGACCTTATGGGGATAAACGCCCTTGTACACATGTACACTTTGACCTTATGGGATAAACGCCCTTGTACACATGTACACTTTGACCTTATGGGATAAACGCCCTTGTACACATGTACACTTTGACCTTATGGGATAAACGCCCTTGTACACATGTACACTATGACCTTATGGGGATAAACGCCCTTGTACACATGTAACTTTGACCTTATGGGATAGACGCCCATGTACACAAGTACACTTTGACCTTATGGGGATAAACGCCCTTGTACACATCTACACTTTGACCTTATGGGATAGACGCCCATGTACACAAGTACACTTTGACCTTATGGGGATAAACGTCCTTGTACACATCTACACTTTGACCTTATGGGATAGACGCCCATGTACACATGTACACTTTGACCTTATGGGATAGACGCCCTTGTACACGCGAGAGCGAAGATTGTAATGTGAATAGACCTACATATGACAGAGTTTTTGGATAAAAGTATCGAATGAATAGTTAAAATGTGGAAATTGTGAGCATACAGACATTATACATACATTGCATGCATGGTTTATGTTACAGGTGATGAGCCAAAAATTGCAGCTTTCTCATTCTGCAGTTTTTCACAGATCAGTTGCCATGCAGATTTCGTTCTAAAATGGACCAAACTATCGCTTCATATTGCTTATCTTATGCTCCCAAAATAACATTCTTTAAACGAAACAAAATTGCTACTATGTTCAAACATTAAACAACAGCTCGTAAATGCATCAGAATCAATCACATGCTCTAAATTGCCCGGAAATTAGACTAACGTGGCGGTCACTGTCAACAATATAGCTCTTGCTTTTAATTATTCCATTTAAATCACTCGGAATTTATTCAAAACTGAATTAAATCGCTTGATCTAAGTCTTGCCGATAAAGTTGCTCCTCTCTGTTTCTTCAACATTCCGCTGCTGCTCGTCGCCCATTGGTATCGATTGAATCAATCTAGCTTATGGAAGCAAGTAAGGACTGGATTAGCTCTGACATGTGGCCACTGATCCAGAGCAAGCGCCTGGCTCAGATTACGAGTGGAGACACAGGAATGTAAGCACCTCCTGCAGAAAGAATGCAGATCTGCCATTCGACGTGACGGCCAGCTGTGGATACACGAAAAGGCGCCAGCAGCTGAGGCTGTTCTTCAGAATGAAGAGCTAAAGGACGCATTCGCCATATTCCGAAAACGGCGATGCAATTGGAGACCAATAAGGAGCGCGGACGGCCACTTTCTCAGCGAAGAGTCCAGCAGAAGAGTCAGCGCCGGTGGCCCTGGACAGGGCGAGGGGAGGTTGAGATGTTATTGGTAAGCGGGGAAAGTTTGTGAAATGAAATGCAGACTTAATTATATTAAGTTGAATTAAACAATAAATGGTTAAAATACTGGAAGTAAACTAAAGTGAACGGAACATCTTAAATCTGAAACTATTATAGGCCTAATTATAATCCGATCATCACTTAAAATTATCATTTATAAATGTTATCTAAAGAGTGGCACGGTAATGGGGAATGCGATAATACCGCGGTAATGGTGTAAGAAGCGACGGTAATACCGTGGGGATGGAATAGAGGCTTGCGGTAATACCGTGGGATGGAAATCTGAGCACTGTAGTTCCCCCGGTAGCCTGACGGTTGTGGCACCACCAAAAATCCCCACTGCATCAGATAATTACTTTCAGCTCTAAACTGTTCTGCCTATTCATTGTCACCAATAAAGCGCTATATTGAAACTCTTGAATATTCCCGAATTCCTGAATATTCAATATGGGTTAAAAAGTACATAAGACCACTCTTTATTGCAGTCATATTTGACCTAAGAAATAAAACCACTCTTTATTGCAGTCATATTTGACTATAACCAAACGTGACGACAAAATAAACGATGAAAAGTTTTGAAGTATTAGGCCTATCTGTTATGAGACCTACTAAGATTACAATATATACATATAATACGTGACCCATTCTGACAACAACAGTCAAGAGGCATTTTTCACATTTTGAGTTTTTTTCTGTTGTCAAATAGTGAATTCAATTTTGTTTACAGTGGTATATCATTTATGTTAATATTCCAAACAATGTAGTTCCGGAGATAATGTCAGTTTCTAAAAAATTGGGTTTGCGACTTAAGACTCATTTTGTCAGAGCAGGTCACATATGTGTGTGCATTTCATTGTTTTTGCTTCACTACGACGGGAATGGGGACAGGGACAGACCTTATGGGGACGGGATGGGGACAGGCTTGATGGGGATGGTGTGGGGATGGAGAAGATTTTTGTCCCAGTGTCACTCTCTAATGCTGTCTATAGCCTAAGCAAACTTTGTGGCTGATCCGCCACATCTGTAGATGATGCAGAACGCTGCGTCATGTAGGCTTTCATTAGAGAGAGAGAGAGGCAAGTTGTGCTCAAATTATGGGTAATACTTCTTTCATAAACTTTATCATAATTTAACAGGCTAAATTATGCCGATTTGACGTCTCGGGCAAATCCCCAAGTGCTGGAAGAAAACAAGGTTATGTTGTTGCAGGACCGGGGGTTGTTGCATATGAGTATTGTTGAGTATTTCAGCCCAAGGACGGGAGTAGCCCATCTGGCAGTGGTTTAGGGAAACCTGCAAATTTTTGCGCGTCTGTGTGTTTGTCTGTTTCGGTCTTTCACTCGCAATGAATGTTTCGTTATGTAATTGCAAGTGGAAATTTATATAGGCCTAGTATCATTTCAAGGGATATAATCAGAGGCGCTCACTATGCTGCCGACCTCATATAAGCTAACTTATTTTGATCGGACTTGCCGGTTCCAACCCCAAGGGTGGACTGCAGGATAGGACTTACCAGGATGATGCCGAAGGCTCCCGCGTCCCAGAGTAGTGCGGCACCCATGACCAGGGTCAGGTTTTGGGAAGCATAGCTATCTCGCGACCCATTCGGGGGAATGCTCCAGGATAGAGGGTGAGGACATCTTTGACATCGTTGATCAAACAACAGCATATGCCCTGCAATACGCGTTTAAATATAACTGTTGTGTTGGACTGGACCAACAACACGCCAGGCAATAACAAAGATGGACAGGGAAACGATAGCGACAGCAATCCCAGGCTGGGACCCACGATACCTTGTCCGGGACGTTTGGCGTGCTCATGGCTGAAGATCTATTGGTGGTGGAGCACGTCAACTCCGTCTGCAGGTCCTATTTTAACCAAATGCGCTAGATCATGGTCGTTCGGCGGAATTTATCGCATAATGCAGCTGGAGTCCTTGTTTATTCCTTCATTATAATGCGCCTGGACTATTATAACGCTGTCCTTGCAGGTTTGTCAAAGTTTCGAACTCGCCAGCTTCATTCCGTCCTTAACTGCGCTGCCCGTATCGTGGCTAACATGCCAAAATATTCGCACGTATCAAACTGCACGCGAGACACTGCATCCATTGAAAATTAGTTGCGTGATGGCGGTAACCCAGCGCCTCATTCGGACGCTGGATTCGTTGTCTTGGTCATCCGAAACTGCTGAAGAACTATTGCTTCAAAACCAGCCTCCCTTTTCGAACACAGAAAACTAACGAATAGTAACTTGTGGCCACGTGATTTGTTATCTGTGTGAGTTGATATGTCGTTGCATCTACCAATCTCATTACAGGGTGTGCGGCGTTGTGGGTACACGGTGCATCTTGCAGCACTCTCCCCCATAGAAAGCCGGTCCTTTAAGCGCCGAGGATTTTATTCGAGGACTGTATTCGGCCAATTTACCGAGTGCCGTAATTAACATATCTTATGAGATAGCAAAGGTTGGAGGACCCTGTGTCATTTTAAAATAAATGCCTAGATTTTATATAACGACTGTATGGCCTTGACCCTGCTCATTTTGCAATGAATTTGTCGGGTGAGATCCTTCACCATGGCTACCCGTTTGAATGGGCGCCACGCCATTTAATCTCCCCGTGAACGGACTGAGCTAGCCCAAGATTTAAATCTCTGAAATAAGCCACGACCGGGACGCGAACCGGGGATCCTCACGCACAGGGGCTCCTTGGAGTACGCATTTGCCGATGTAGCTAACTAGGTCATACTTAATATTGTAGCTATTAGCAAGCTCTTCATTGGTTTTGCTATTTGTTCAACTACCTTTCTCACACTGAACCATATCCACATTGTCTCATGACTTATATCCTATCATCTATGCTGCTTATGGCCCATTACAAAGGTCCACCCATAAATATCCACTAAAGGCCTATATCAGTGTTAAAACCATCCATTAAAAAAATTCTTTTTCTTCCTAGCAACTTGTTGCTGTTTCAAATTGTAAGTAAGACCAAAATCAGGAGGGGTACCTTTGACCTGCATGGTTTCGTCTGGAACAGACAACAGGCATAGAAGCTGAACTATGAGGGTAGTTCGCAACGAGAAAAACAAGTTAACCCATCCGGGCAACAGACAAACACCCCTTGTCCTCCCCTTCTTCCTCTTGGCTTCCCTCCTCACTACTTTGCTGAACAGCACAATGGACGTCGGAAGCGAGCCATGAACATCCTAGCAATTAATTAGGCACGAACGACGATGACTTCAAGCGTAAGTCCCTTCGGCTGTCGTCAGCTGCAACTATTACTTGGTCTACACCCGCAGCCACACAGGATGCCCCTGTCATAGCAGCACAATCGGCCTCGCTGTAAATTCTTGCTCGGTCAGTCATATGATAAAACAATAACGACGGCTGTGAACGAGGTTCCACAGCACACACACACACAAATGCTGGCTTTGGCATCAAATGTCGCGCAGCCAACGTCTGTTTTTCTGGCGCCAAACGAACGAAGATTCGGGCGCCCGCCCGATGACCAGCAGCCGCGTTCATACACTACCGGATGCTTCATTATACGACCTTGGATCAACATTAAGCCCAGCACAAACTGATGCAAATGCTGTAGAGGCCAACTCCAATTTCCGCGCCAGTGAAGAGACCGACGATCTACATGATCGTAAACTCAACAGTTCTCAAGTGATACCAAGAAGCTAAGCATAGAGCACCACGATTCACTAGCGCTGCGTCAAATCAGAAAGGAAGTACAGAATCCATTTTCCAGATAGGCGTATAGGCAATGGTAGCCCGACATCAGAGAAATATGGCCCATCAACATCTGAAAATCTGGGGGAACTCAGCGTCGGACGGAAGCGCTGTCCCTGTCGCAGTATCCCAGGTCTTGAAGTACTGCTTCACCTATATTTTAAAGAAATAGGCGGCAGCAATATTTCTTAGAAACAGACGGCTGAAACCGTTTCACGACATCTACACCAGTAGAAAGATTTTGGTACATATATTAATTCAGAATTAATTTGTTCTGTGTGGGTGCATCCGAACCATTGAGACTGTAGCATATAGATGTTCTTCAGTGATTCCAAGCCAAACAGTGGCTTCATAAGAACTGGTGCTCCTAAGCCCTTGCAGCATCATTCCTAAAATATTTAACATCAAGTACCTTACCTTTTGACCTTTTTTGCTGATAAGATTTCTGGCATAAGGCTGAAATTTATTCGGTATGTGATGAATTTCTTCTTCCTAGTTCTTCTCCTCCAATCTTTGATTACTTTCTGCCAACAACTCTTGCAGAGGTTCACAGACTCATATTTTCTTCACCCGACAAAACCTCTCTCCTAGACACCATTCCCACTTCTTATCTAAAAGAATGTTTTGATGTCCTGGGTCCAACCGTTAAATCAATTATCAATTTCTCATTGCTTGAGGGATCCTTCCAATCTGCTTTTGCTCATGCCATAGTTCATCCTCTGCTAAAGAAACCTTCTCTCGACCCGGGTGACCTGTCTAATTACAGACCCATCTCAACTTTGAATTTTATATCTAAAATTCTTGAACGGGTAGTTTTGAATCGTATGCAAGCTCACCTTTCTTCCAACCCACTAATTTCTCCATTTCAGTCTGCATACCGTAAATTTTATTCAACAGAATCTGCCCTGCTTGCTGTTCATAACGACATCATGTGCTCCATGGATAAGGGTAAGGTGACAGCACTTGTTCTCCTTGATTTGTCTGCTGCCTTTGATGCTGTCGACCACTCTCACCTTTTGCATCGTCTTCAGCACTGGTTTGGGGTTTCTGGTGCTGCCCTACACTGGTTTGCTACTTACCTCTGCCCTCGGGGATATCATTTCCATGCTGATGATACCCAAATCTACATCTCATTTGACAGTTTGACTTGTCACTCATCTGTTGTCTGATGCCTTTGAAAAGCTGCAGTCTTATATGGCAGCTAGTAAACTCCTCCTTAACCCCTCAAAGACTGAATTTTCTACTGCTTGGCACTCCTCAGCAACTTAAGAAGTCTGAATGGCTTAAATCCGTAAAACTGGGTGATTCACTCATTGAATTGACTGATACAGCTAGTGACTTGGGTGTTGTTTTTGATTCTACCACGTCTCTCACAAACTATGTAAATGGTATTTTTAAGTCATCAAACATGTTCTGTATATTCGTGACATACACAAAATTAGGCGTTATGTCCCCATGTCTTCCAGAATATCCTTAGCTAACGCACTGGTCTCCAGTTGCCCTGACTATTGTAACTCAATTCTTGTTGGTATCACTAAGTCAAACGTGCAGAAACTCCAAAGAGTTCAGAACTCCTTGGCTAGAGCCATAACAAATACTTCAAAATATGAACATATAACCCCTGTGTTTAAATCTTTGCATTGGCTTCCTGTTCAGCAAAGGATCTGTTTCAAATTAGGACTTACAGTTTATAAAATATTGAACTACGGCCAACCACATTACTTAAAATCAGTCCTCATTCCCCAGACTTACCATTATTCTGCAAGGTCATCTGATTGTCTTTCTCTGGTCATATCTTTGGCTAGAACTGTTCTGGGTAAACGGGCATTTTCGGTTGCTGGACCAAAATTCTGGAATTCCCTCCCTGTGTCTGTTCGTTCTGCTCAGTCACTTCCGTCATTTCGTTCTCAACTTAAAACTTATCTGTTTCAAATTGCTTATCCACCATAGGCTGCCTCTCTGTCGTGCAGACTGACCTTCTGGATATCGACCTGATTGTGGCTTGGTTTTGGTGTGCCATCGGTTGATGCCTTGTGCATTAGACACAGGCACATTAGAAGTTGCTAATTATTATTATTATCCTGTTTAAACAGGACCAGATACTTAAATATTATTATGCAAACGATCTATTGTACATAAAGCTGTTTAAATTATGTAAATGCGCCTGAGAAGACCCTCAAAAAGTTATAAAAAATCAAAACTGGGTTTGACACTGTACCTGCTTGGACGAGAATTGCAGAAAATTAGGTGAATATTGTATGCTTCTATTACAAATAGTAAAAAGTTAAATTTTTTATAGGTCTGTTTGCAGCTACATTTGAGAAATTGCAAGTTAAAGTTTACCACAACTATGAACTCAGCAGCAGAGGTAGTCAAAATTATCCAGAATAATTAAACATTCACAGGTCAAAAACAATAATTTAAGAGTTTACTAGGGACCTAATGTCAAGTACAAACAAGGGGCTATAATTAAATCCAATGCAGTAAATTCTTCCGCTCGACTGAAGGTAGTGTTTAAGGCAAAGTCTGTACTCACACAATAACTGCATTAACTAAATTTATAAGCAGACGTCTGCATTAGGCATAACCCCCTCTCATCATCTGCATTTGGACGACCACTCATTCCCCTCTCGTTATGAACGTCCTTAATGACCAACCCCTAAAGACTCTTTACTCGAGTGAACATTATGCTTTAAAAAGTGCAAATCTTGGAGTCAATGCTCAGCTCAATCCCTAACAGATACCAACAATTTAACTCTTAGACCTTCTACGTTATCTAAAAGTTTTCGTAACTGTTTTAAAAATACCCGATTCTTTCAGCTCATAACGCCGTTCATTTACCATCTAATTTGACTTTTACAACAGTTATCCTTTGTTTGGCATCATTTAGGGCTTTCTGGGTTTTTTGTTTCCCTTTGAATCTGTTAGTGTTATAACCTTTGTTACATTTTATGGATCAGTATAACAAATTATGGTGATGAAGACATTATCAAGAGCAAACAAAGAAAACAGTAGAATGCAGAAATGCAAATTCCTAATCAGACAGACCAATACAAAGAACAAAGTCCAATGAAAATCCAAATAGCAGTTCAGTATCAAATGACATCAACACCTGCAATCAATCAGTTGACTAATCATTCAATCAGTCAACCAAATCAACCAGTCCAGCACCTCATCCAGGACAGGGACATAGCCGGGATCACTGACTGTATCTGAAAGTGAGCAGTGCATCCAGAAGAAAACCTACATTGAGCAATCCATTCAAGCTGCATTTAATTTGCATTCATAGTTTTTATTATAAACATCTAACATGTATGCCAACAATGGTCACCTACCTCAATGAGCAGTATGGTCAACATAAGTTGACTGTTAAAAAGCTTACTACACCAGCTCATCTGTGACTACTACACTACCACACTTGCAAAAAAATTAATTAACTAATTAATTGTTATTATTAATTTGAAGAAATAAGTGATCATTGCACTTTCATTGATGTTATGCTAAAAAATTTTGCAAGGCTGTTGATTAAACAATTTACTAGGGTTACTCCAGAAAATAAGTCCCTCCTGCCAATATTTTACAGGGAGTCTTGGTACACCATATGCAGACAATAAATGAAAGCTTATGAGAAAAACTGAATATATTCAGAAATTGTTACACACCAGCTTCTGAACACTTCTGTAGTAACAGCAAGTAAGTTTCCAGACACTTTCTCAATTATCGACATTAAATGATTAAGTAGCGGTTACCATTGCTATAACCGAGTTATCAACTTAAAGTGCTACAGATAAAGACCATTAGCACAGTCCAATAAAGATTTGTTTGTCTCTGAATTTCACAGCTGCATTTCACAGCTACATGTCCTTGACAGCTTAGTCCGTAACCACAAACTGTTCCAAAGCTTAAGATAATAACTGCTTCTCAGTTGCTCGTAAGCAGCAACAGCAACATGTTGAAACGACACTTCAAAGACTGAAGATCTTGAGTGACCTATCCATGCTGACTGAAGCCACAAAGCTGGCATTCTGGCCAAAGCTCACACCTGTTGCCAGGGCAGTGTGATCATTGAAAACTTTCAGTTCTTGCCATTGCTTGCACAAATAGATTCTGCAGCAGACAGCACATAAGTTGCAAAAGTCACATTTAGTCAAAATCAAAACTACATATCAAAGCATATAATGTCTGAAGCACAGGTTCTACAATACTGAAGCGTAACTGTAATCACACATAAAGCATTTTTTAAAGGGAAACTCCACTGAGGTGCTCTTCCCCAAACAACATAAACACATGATAAAAGATTTATAGTTTTAACCCCTGTTGGACTAGAAACAGACAGGCAAAGAAGCATATGTCATAGGTAGTAATGTATTGTATCCAAGTGATGGGCCAACCATGGCAAAACTTCTATGTTGCATTGTGGGTGTACAGAATGAACAACCCAGTAGTGCTGGTTCAACTGCAGGCAGGCTCCAAGGCAAAACAGCAGGCCCAGTTTTGAAGGTGAAATATGCCTGTTCATATCCTATCCTCTATATATGGCAAGACCTGGATGCTCACAAAAACCGAGGAAAAGAAGCTGGATGCATTCCAACAAAGGTGGCTGAAAAGGACACTCCACATTCCCTACACCTTTTAGAACTAAGAGAGTATTAGATCGCACACTAAGGCCTTGGTTTAACTCTGCCATTTCTGAAGCTAGGCATCCCTGAAGTCAGCTAGGGTGCCGGTGGCATCGCTGGTGGCATCATCCCTCGGACCACACTAGGTTACTTGAACAAAAACTTGTTTCATCTGCCAAATCTGCACATTTAATTAATTTACTGGTTAAAAGTTCTGCTCTGCCAAAAACTTTGTGGTTAGGCTTAAAAAAGCTATTACATGAGAGAAGTTAAATTTATCCCCTGCTGTGTGCTCAGCTACCCATGAGTTTGACAGTAAATTCTTGACCTGTTTTTGCAGACAAAAAGCTGAAATTTGTTGGTTGCTCTGCATTGGGTGAATTTCTTCATCTTAGTTCTTCACCTCCTTTCTTAGACTGCTTTCAGTCAACAAATCTACCATACTTTAATTGCTTGTTTGTTCATGTGAGGAATGTCTGGGTGTAGGAAAGCTGCAGGGCACCTTGGCGAGTCATTTTGATGAGCAGATAATCGATTGGATTGAAATATAAACAGTGGACCTCCACAGAAACTCAGATACAGCAGTTTGACACAAACAGGTCAATGCATTTCGGTCAAAGTTCAATGACCCCTATCTCTGTCAAAGGCTACCCAAAAATCTAAAATTTTTGTTTTGAAAGTTTCTCCTCAAGGTGAATGTGCCAATTTTCAGCAAAATTGGAGATGGTGATGTTGGGTGCTGTGCTGGTTTGGCATGGAATGACTCATAGACTGGTTCCCAACTGGACAACATTACTTACTTTTGCCATCTGCAATTGGAAAATCTCTGAACAGGGTGTCACCTGTCAACCCCATATGGGACTCCAATGGTAAGGTCCTCATGCATGCAACAAACCAAACAAGCATCACTTGCTTAGAATTCAAGCATCACTTGCTTACCTTGTTGTTTTTGATAAACTTTCACATCACATAGGTTAGCAAGGATGCCATCACGCAAAGGCACTCTAACATCTGGTCCTCCATGGCGGTAGAAGAGACTGGCTAGACTACCTATGGACAATTGGACAAAGACAGCGGAGTCCAACCTCCAACTGATCAACTTCAGGCTATCTGTAGCATGAAAACTAATGCAAAACAGGGACAACTGGCAATGATGCTAGGACTAGTGCAGTTTGTTGCTTGAATACGCAAATTCACCTTTGAGAAGTTCTTAAAAGGCACTACATAAACAAATACACACATACACGAGTGGACATCATGAAAATACCCAGGCATAAGAATTACAAAAAATTGCTGTCAAAACTAATACTTAAAAATCATCCTGATTCTGTGATTTACTTACTTGATGTCAGTTCCAGCCACTGCCAAATAGGTACCACTGTGATCAAAACACAGAGACTTCACCTGCAAAGCACAGCATACAAAATCAATTGTCTTCAAAATTCTCATCAGACGATTCCTCGCTCAGCCGATGGACATATGGCGTGTTAACAAAAGTCTTACTTAATTATTTAATCACAGTTATGCAGCTATAATAATAATATGTTGACAGACCAAACTCCAGGCAAAGATAGTTCAAAAGAGAAAACTAACAAAAGAAAGTTGAAGTTACAAGGGGCATAGCAAATGGGTTCAAGTCAGTCCAACTATTTCCCATGCACATCCATACCAAGGGACAGGGATAGTTCCAATTCAGAAATTCATGCAGCCTACAACCAGAAAGCGAGTTGTTCATGTACAAGAGAGTTTTGCACTGGTCCCAGTAGCACGAGGTACTTTCAAATGTGCCTGCTCACTGTCAACTTGGGATGGCCAAATGATGAGCTAACACCACATCTGGTCATTGCCATTTCCATCATCAGTGAAATATAGACCACAGACTTTGACCTTTTATCAAATTGCTGGATCTTCACAGAGAACAGGGAACCAGTGTCGTGGCATCTGCACTTTCTTTTTATAATCTATATTTTCTAACTTTTTGGCGTCTCTTCTGAATTTGTTAATTTTCCTTTGTTACCAGATATACGCTCTTTCACTGGTCAGTTAGTTCCTATTTGTTTTAACCCTTAATCAACTTAAGATTCTCCTAATTTTTGTCCTCTTCAAGCACCCATTGTTCACCTTGTGTCTTTACCTTCTGCCATTTTAGCTTCACCAAATGCTCACATCATCTTAGTTCTTAAATTTCTCACATAATCATTCTTCTTAATTTCGGCCTACGCTGCATGATCGCCTTCCATATCAGTTGCCAACCCTCCCACACCGGCCTGCCCTACATTATTCCAACAGCCAAACATTTTTACTGCACCCAATTTGGCACAGCAACTATGCAGTATGGACATATGTGTTTTATTCATTTATTGTTCATACTAACTTCATCTCTCAGGCGACGACCTGCCATACCATCTTCAACATACTGATCCTACTCTTCGGGGACATCCACCCAAATCCTGGCCCACAGGATTTTCATTCATGTCCTCCTCCCTCACCTCCTCCTCCTCCTTCCAGAATTTCGTCCTCCAGCATCCTCGACAATACTCAAAATACAGACAACAGCCGCTTCTCAATTTGCACACTAAATATTCGATCATTACTGCATCCTGCACATTCCCAAGAAATTCGTGATATAGCCCTCTCCCCTCACCCGCCAGACATATTTGCATTATCTGAAACCTGGTTTAATTTAAACACAACTCTTGCTCAATATGAAGACTGTATTCTTCTTGGCTACCATGCTTACAGTACACCTTGTCCTTGCAAATCATCTACCTCTTCCAACACAGGCCCCCAACTGATGATAGTATTGCCTGTCTGACCCGGGAGCCTGCCACAGTTCTAGACTCACCTGGTTACTGTTTCCACTCGTTTGAATGTGCATCAGTTACGCTTAAACTTCCTCACACAAATCTGACTATCTTTAATGTATATCGCCCACCATCCTCCTCTTCATATTCAAGTCCTCCATCAGTCTTCTTGAAAGAATTTATCACCCTCCTCTCCACTGCTGCCACTAAACCTCATGAATTTCTGAATACAGGTGATTTCAATATACATATCGATAACCCCTCTGACACATTTGCATCTGAATTCCTCACCCTATTATCTTCAGCTAATCTGGTTCAACAATGTCAACTTTCCCACCCACTTTCACAATCACACATTTGACCTTATTATCATATCATCATTCTCCAGTCTATCACCTTATATATATATATTACTTCACACCATCTGACCATTACCCCACCTTTACATGTCTTAACGTTCTACCTACTCCACATCCTGATCCTGTCTTTCATTCTATTCATTGCATTAGTTCAATAAATATTGAAGCGTTCATACAAGATATCTCCTGCTCTGACTTTATTTTAAATCCACCCTCCTCCCTTGATGACCTTCTCTCTTCCTACAACACCACCCTTTCCATGATTCTTGACAAACATGCACCTATTATTACTAAATACAGCTCTCACTCGAACAACCCTTGGTACAATTCCTATCTCCAGGCTTTCAAATCTTTCCAGCAACACCTGAAATGTGCTACAAACGCACTCGTGATCCTCAGCTTCTCTCTGCCCTTCAATCTGCCACAAATAAATATCATCGCCTTCTTGCTGCTGCTTAAAAGAGATTTTACTCTTCGTTAGTTCACTCCCAATCCTCTAATCCTCACCTTCTCTGGAAAACCATAAACCAACTCCTCCATCGGAACTCATCCAGCCCATTTCCAAATTCTCTTCCACCTTCTTCAGGAACTGATTCCTTCTGTTTGTTCTTTTCTGACAAAATTAGTACCATCCATCTTTCTCTACATTCGCTCCTTTTGAAAACCACCAATTATCCATCTGTTGATGCTTCCTTTCTCACTTATGATTACTCACCCTCCTCATTTTGAATTCACTATCTGTCTTTCAACCCACATCAGAGACTGAAATACTGCATCTAATAGACTCTCTTCCTAACAAACACTGTGAACCTGAACCTAAACTCACCTCTTTATTGAAAGATAGTGCATCATGCCCTCTCGCTTGCAGAGTTCTGCAAGGCTCTGTTTTTGGACCTCTTCTGTTTATCCTCTACACTACCCCACTCAGTTCACTCATGAAAGCATCCTCAGTTGACCATCACCTCTATGCTGATGACACCCAACAATTCATCTCTTTCACTCTGAATTGTTTCAATGAGTCTATAGATCATATTCCCCGTGTGGTTAAACAAACCTCCTCCTGGATGACATCTAATCTCTTGTGCCTGAACCAATCTAAAACTGAATTTGTACTTATTGGCCTATACAATCAGCTCAAGAAAATTCATGACCACTCTATCTCCCTCAGCCTGGACTCTGCCTCCACACACACCTTTAATACTAACTCTTCTGTCTGCAATTTAGTTGTAATATTTGACCAAAACCTCTCCTCTTCTGATCATATCACCCATCTTTCCCACTCTTGCTTTATGCATATCCGATAGATCCAATTGAATAAACTTTGCAGAACCTGCCCTATCCTTGACTTCAAAACCATATCTACCATTGCCACATCCATAGTCCAAGCAAAATTAGACTACTGCAATTCACCTTTCCTCAGTATATAGATGCCACTCAAATAAACCGCCTTCAAGCCATCCAGAATGCTCTTGCTCATGCTATCACCAAACACCATCACCTAACTCCTGTTCTCATATCACTTCACTGGCTTAAAATACCTGAATGAATAGGGTGCAAAGTCTTAACCCTTACCTATAATACACTTCAATCCTCCCAATCCTCCTATCTTCGTCAATTATTTACAATCCAACCACTCTGTTCAACCCGCTCCTTGTCTGTCCTAACACTTCTTCGCCCTCCAGTCACCTCATCCTTAAAATTTGGAAATTGCTCCGTAGCCATAGCTGCCCCACCCCTCTGGAATAAATTCCCGCCAGAATTACGACAATTATCTGATTCATCATAAGAACTCACCAACACTTCAACTCTTTCGGTTTCTGCGCTGGTCTTTCACTCAAGACTGAAAACATTTCTTTTCCAGAAATCTTATCCTGATTCTTCCTCTTCTCCTTGTCTCTCTTCTCGCTTCAATTTCAAACACCATCCACCGTAGCCATCTGACTTCTGGATGTTGACCTGGAACCAAACCCTTTTGCTATCGATTTTGTTTTGACTAAGCGCCTGTGAATAAGCTGGTTCCCACAACTTGGCTTTCGTTGGGTGCTGTAGAAATCTCGAGATTATGATTCACAGGTCAGTTTCTATTATGTGCCTGTGAGAACCTGTCAATGAAGACTTTATCCAATTATGTATGGGTCATTTGCCTACAGAGACTAGTTGTTCGTAAGAACTTTAACATTGTTCCTGGGTGAACCAAGATGCAGAACTGTCACGGACTCTCGTACATTTCATATCGCTACCCCAAGGAATGGAGCTGACAACCAATCTTTCTTTGAAGCTCAAACTCACTGGCTTTCAAACACCTGGATATCTAACTGCATTATCAGCTGGTGGATGACTAACCACACCTCAGATTCGCATTTCTGTGACTTTGTGTGCTTACAATTTTTGTAATAATAATAAAAATAATTATAATAATAATAATAACAACAATAATAATGATAAATCTGTGCCATTTTAAAGAGTGCAAGCCTGGCCTTAATCAGACAGCTAGGACAAAGCCTCAGTAAGGTCTCTGCAGGAACAACAAGAGAGACAACATATCTTTTTTAACTCTTGGCAGTGACAATTCAGTACTTCAGTGCAGTTGCTTTTTACAGCACATCCTCTATGCTAGAATTTTCAGATGCTGTTCCTCATCTCAAATAATTTTTAAATCCCAAGGGTTTATATGTATGCCACACAAAATAATAATAACTTAAGCTGGTGGGTAGCACCTTTTCTAAATGTCCAGATACATAAGTATAATATTGTTAGAGTCGGCCCACACGGAAGACCTGGAGGAAAGGAGTGATGGAAGGATGGGCCGTCTCTTTGGGGGGCGTAACCCCAGAATCCCTATAAAAGGGGCAGTTTCTGTTAGTTGAATGAGCTTGGCTAGTTAAGATAGGCTGAGTCCTTCGAGGCTGTGTTCCTGTTAGTTGCCAAGACTCCGTTTTCCGAGCTGATGTAAAGGTCCTCCGTCTGTAGGAGGAACCTGCGAGGTTTTGTGTTCGAGTTGTTCGCTGATGTAAAGACTTCGACTTGTAGCTTCTAAACAGCCGTCGACGTTCTGTCTGATGTCAGGTATTTTGTGATTTTGTGTTGTGCTAAAACCTCTTGCACGAGTAAATATACTTTTTATCTCTACCCAAGCGAGTTTATTGCGTTTTGTTAAGACTAGCACACAACAATATATACATATATATATATATATATATATATATATATATATATATATATATATATATATATATGTGGACGTAATTACTATGTGGTGTTTACATTCAGAGCATAGTAAACAAGAAATTATAACTCCACCAAAGAAGTACTTGCCTCATAACGATCCTCAAGAGTGATGTTCTTAAAGTTTTTCAACTTCCTAAGATCCCAAAGTTTAACCACTGAATCATCGGCAGATGTTGCTAGATAATAACCTTGAAAACAATCAAAGCGCCATACAATAACAAATTACACTGTAAGGAAGGACACAATCTTGTTTTCTTTAACCCTATCGAGTCTGAAATAATTTTAAAGCAAAGTCAAAGTTTAATTTTACATCAAGACATCAAAAGTCTGCATCATTTTACGTTTTTGCAGTAAAACACTATCATCTTGTACTTTCTATAACTCTGCCAATAATTAAGCTAAAAAAACAATTATAGCATCAAAATGTTCACAAATGTGTCTGCTTTTATGTGCATAAATCTATTTTATGAACAAATACTGGGAATTCATGCTTTCATCCTGAAACTATAGGCACTTGCAGTTTTTTTTATATAAGTGAAAACACTGTGATAAGTTTTTTAAATTTTAAAATTGTCAGGTACTTAATACTGAATAAGGCAGTGAAAATATGTTAAAATTGGATAATAAATTACCCCAAAAATCAAAAAAATCCATACATTAGTTGTAACCTCTAATTCTGCATTTTACTTATAATGCCGCAACCTGGCGTCTTGAAAGCTTTGCAACTTTCTGGTTTTTCATGACTTTGGTTCTGCTTCACTTGGAGTTTATTTGTGGAGGGAAGATTGTTTCACATGGAAACCACAGGGATTCCAGTTATTCAGCTGTGGTTGGGGACGGAATAAAGTCTCTTGCCTTTAGGTCTCTTGCCTATGCAGTCCGTTTCAAAGGGGTAATAATACCTGACTCATAATTAGAGATGCAAACCTATATTATATACACAATTTATACATATATACATAGTTACGTACACATATATAACACATGCTATGTTGTATATACATACAGAAAATTTAATAAACATAAGACAATGGTAGGCATACAAATGGCAGAACCAGTATAGCAGCTCCAATAAGACCAGACACTCAGGCTAACTAGGCTCTAAGCAGGCCCCTCCATAGCAGATCTGATCAGCCCCTCCACAGAACTGTCATGCCAGTGGGTAGAACTGGAAAGACTAACAATTCCATATCAGCAGAAGATCCAGTTACTTGTCTCCACCTGCCTGCATTTATATAGGCCTCTGAAGTTTACACGTGCGAATAAATAATAGGGACCTAACTCTGACATGATCTTAACCCCCAACATGTCAAACAATGCCAGGCCTAGGTCAGTCAGGTCAATTCCTGAAGTTTAGTCCCAGTGGTAAATAATCTGCTGAAGTTCAGATCAACACAACATGAAGAGGTACAGTAAGCTAACAGTTGAGGAATGGTTCCTGAGAATGGGATCATGTGTCAACTGAAAAAGTTCATTGCCCGTGTCTTCTGGTGATACCAGATCAAGAGTTTTTCATTGCAGGTGTGTGTATATAATATATAAATAAATATATATTATCATGTAGGTACAATGTATATACATGCATAATTTTTAATGAGGCCTATATATATTATATGAATTGTTATATTAAAACATAGAAAGACGCAGCATTCGAACCAGACATGCAGTCAGAAATAACAGCCATTTGAACTGGCCTAACCTGTGGGGTAATATGTCGATCAATACTTCTACACAATAGCTCTGGGTGTTGACTTTGTTTGCTACAGCTATAAACTATTTTTGAGGTATACATACTTTGAATTTAACCTGTCAATTTAACCCTTAACTGACGAGAGAAATTTTTCCGCCTAGGCCCTGACGACGAGCGATTTTTACCGGAAAACGCCTATTGATTAAATAGTTTTCAACTTGTTGTATCTCAGTCAGTTCTTGACCTACAGACATGAGGTTACCATCAATCTTTAGCATTTTATCTCCTCTTCCCATCCATTCGTCTAGTTTTTGGCACAAAAAATTTTGGGGTACTCAAAGTTGCCCCAAACCGTACCCCACCCCATGTTTAAAATTGTTTTCATGTTCAGGCTCCTATGGAAAAAGATTTTCAGTGACAACATATGTAGTGTCAGCACAAAAATCGTGCAGAAATCAATACCAGACAAAACCTCACAAGAATTTTGAAAATATTTTCATAAATGAAGGAGATACAGTATTTTTAGTATGTAAGATGAAGTCGTACAAATTGAAGGAAATATAAGAAAACACATGAAAAGTAAGAAATTTCTAACTTATCAGATCTTGGTCATTCTTTGACATACAGACTTGAGGTTAATATCATTCTTTAGCATTTTATTTCCTCTTTCAAACCATCTTTCCAGTTTTTGAGAAAAATTTTTTGGAGGTACTCATAGTTGCCCCAAACTGTACCCACCCCATTTGAAAACTTTTTTCATGTTCAAACCCCTATAGAAAACATTTTCAGTGACAACTCATGTAGTGTCAGCACATGAACTGTGCAGCAATTAATATCAGACAAAATCTCCAAAAAAATTTGAAAATATTTTCATAAATGAAGGAGATATAATATTTTTAGTATGCAGACAGTAGTCGTACCAGAGGAGTAACAAGAAATGCCTAAAAAGTAAGAAATTTTTAACTTATCAGATCTTGGTAATTTTTGGCACACAGACTTGAGGTTAACATCATTCTTTAGCTTTTTACCTACTCTTTCAATCCTTCTGTCCAGTTTTGATAGAAAAATTTTGGGGCACTCAAAGTTGCCTACTCACCCCATCACCTCCCAAACACATACATAGTAATACAACCACGACATCAAAAACACTGCAGCATGCACACCAACAGGACAACAACAGTAACATTACAACAAGCCAGGCACACAGAGAGGCAAACACACTGACGTTTGTTTCCTTTACAAATATTTGGTAGCTCTCAAAAGGGCCATTTTTATGAATGCCTGAGTGCACTGGATGGTCAACTTGAAGATGGATGAAGCCTCCTGAATCGACTCCTCTTTCTCAACAGACTGGACTGAACAGTTCTAAGAGGACAATTTAGAATGGAAATTTTAACAGTTGTATCGAAGTGCTATATTGCTTACCTTCCTTACACTCCACAGAACCACTATCTGATTTTGCTCATTGCAAATGTGGAAGCATAAAACTTTGCACAAAGCAACTTTACATGCTTCACATTCATATCGAGTCTTCTTGGGGCAGCCTTTGGGATTCTTGATCTTGTTCTCTAAAACATAAGATGCTAGAGAAGTAGGTTTCCATTTTATTCTGTGGGGTTTACCTGCTCTCTGTGCATTTGACCTACTCTGCTCACCATGCAGGCCTGGTCTATTCAACTAGCACATCAAAAAAGCTTATCCAAAAGCAGTTAGAAAAATTTCAAAAATGGTGCATCAGGGGCTGGTCCGCCACAGACGCTTGTAAATGGAACAGTTAGGGGTCAAATTGGAAAAATCTGCCACTTGTTCAGTCCTGTCTATCTCGCCCAAGTCACCCGCCTGACCCAGTTTGACGGTCGGCTACATGTATTAGTAGCCGTCTAATTCGGAGTCGATGTCAGAATGTTCTTTAGCCAAAACCACTTTATCTTCTTCACTGGTAGCAAAAGACAGGTTTTTATTGTCAGATGAGTCAAAACTGTCATCATCTGATGCAAATTCATCAAGAATTTGCCGAATTTCGTCGACAGTAAATCCACAACAACAACATGCCGCCATTTTGGGTTATTTAAATTCGTGATTTAAATGTCCGATTTGATTGGTCGATTTTTATGTTTATAACCGAATTCTAAAAATATCTTCCACTTATTTCTGTACTTAATTATAATATCTTGGCCTAATTGATGTAAGGTTTCAAAAATATAACGTCTGCGATAGGCTGAGAGTGGTCTAGATAATAGTACATGCCCACTACCAATTACTACCATCTCGTCGTGACACCTACACTACCAATCACTACCTACTCGTCTGTATTGGGTTAAAGACCATAACTCAAACAGCCTTGGCCAGATTATTTTCAGTGTGTTCATGTTAGAATGGTCTAGTTCGACAGCCGACGTCAGACAAGTTCAGTGGGCAGTAATCGTAATCCAAAGATTTCAACACCCAATGAAAGCCACGTCACGGGGACCAGCTCATTCACAGGAGCTCAGTCAAAACAAAATCGATAGGCAAAAGAGTTGGTTCCAGGTCAAGATCCAAGAGTCAGGCAGAGAGACAGCATGGCAGCTACGGTGGCTGATGTTTGGGATTGAAGCAGAAAGAGGGACAAGAGGAAGAAGGGGAGTTAGGAAAGGATCTGTGAAAGAGGAATGTTTTCAGTTTTGAGTGAAAGGCCAATGCAAAAATTGCAAGCAGTGGAGCATAGGTAAGTTTGTATGATGGGTCAGATAACTGCCGCGGTTATGGGGGAGTTTATTCCAGAATGGTGGAGCAGCTATGGCTATGGAGAGATTGGGAAATTTTAAGGATGGAGAAGTGTTAGGGCAGAAGAGGAGCAGGTTGAGTGGAGTGGTTGGATTGTAAATAACTGACGAAGGTAGGAGGGTTGGGAGGATTGAAGTGTGTGATAGGACTTTGTACTCAATTTGTTCAGGTATTTTAAGCCAGTGAAGTGATTTAAGATCAGGAGTTATGTGATGGTGTTTGGGGGATTTAATGACAGCATGAGCAAGAGCATTCTGTATGGCTTGAAGGCGGCTTATCTGGGTGGAGCCGATGTTCAGGAAAAGCGAATTGCAATAGTCTAATTAAGCATGGACATTGGATCTGGCGATGACTGTTGATGCAGTTTTAAAGTCAAGCATAGGGCAGATCCTGCGAAGGTCACAGATCTGCATAAAGCAAGAGGGGTAGAGATGGGCAATGTGATCAGAGAAACTGAGGTTCTGGTCAAAGATCACACATGAGTTGCAGACAGAAGAGTTAATGTTAAAGGTGTGTGTGGAGGCAGAGTCCAGGCTGAGAGAGATAGAGGGACCTGAAATTTTCTTCAGCTGGTCAGCAGTGGAACTGTGGAAGGCTGACGACTTCTTGGCCGCAGATGAGGGTCTAAGTTTAGCTGTTAACCTACATGTGTTCAACTGTCGATTCGCTGTGTAAACTGACTCTAACCCTTCAGAAAGTGCATAAATTTTGCAAAATTCCATTGATTTAGGACCATAAGTAATATAATTAATATTTGTAATAGAGTAGCAGAGAAACAAGGCATTATTTATGACGCATAAACCCCAAAATCGTAAGGACGTGTAGCGGTGTTTACCTTATGAATGCCCTCATTCAAAGTTCATTTTTACGTCTAAAAGTTGTTCAAAACTGCTAATTTTACGACACTTAAACGGATTAACATGTTTTCTGACTGCACACCAACAGAAATCATCGTATGAAACATTTTAGTATTCGAACAAATGTTTTAAAACAATTTGGCGTTTTTCCTTATCGATTCCAGAGCCAATCCAGTAATGGACTCAAGCACCTACCCAGTGAAATCCGGTAATGGACTTTAGAGGTTTAAAGACATTCAGTGATTTGGGATATTTATAAGAAACATTAGCTTCTTTAGTAATGGGTAGACCAAAAGCCTGATCTGCAAGATGATTCAAAGGAGTCCACATAAAGGTTTAAAAGCAGGTTCTGCTCAATGATTTTGTGTTTTTCTTAATTTGTTTAGATTTCCAAACATAGCAGTTTAAAAACCTCATCAAAAGGAATAGCACTTAAAAACAGAATTTATACACTACTAAAAATTTTAAAATGCAACATATGGCCACCAGACTGAGTGAAGACAAAAATGCACAGACCACAGTATTCTGGAGCATGACAGTACTATTCACAAGCACATACACATGTCTAGAAATTGCAGGACAATAAAAAAATATTCAAAAGAACTTCCAAGTTTTAAAAACACTTGTAAATGATAGTGGCTGCTATAGAAAGCATTTTAAAAACATGGGCTTATAATTATTTGATCCTATCAGTCTATGAATCTGAAGTTCTTACCATTTTCGGAGAAAGCAAGGCTAGTGATGGGACCTTGGTGACCAGCAAAGTTGGCCACATTTGTACGCTCCTTCAGATCCCAGATCTTAACAATCGAGTCCTCTGTTCCAGTGCCAAAAATAAGTCCATCCGGATGAAACTTAGCACAAGTCAGGCCTAAACAGTACACAGAAATCTGAATTTAACAATTATCTTCTGCTCAGCAAGATACAATATAATTAACAAGTCATAAAGGAAAAGCCATTGTCAGTAAGAAATAACACTACATCTGGTCCAAAACAGTAGCAAGAAAACCATCAATCTTCATAGAAAGAATGTAACATGATGTCTAATTTTCACATATGCAACTGTTTTAGTTTCTAAGATTTGCAATTCCATAGTCTGCTTTTGATTGTTTTGCTGGTTTCTGGACACATTTTTTGGCCAATTGTTTTTGGGTTGCCCCTCGTTATATAACAAAATCATAAATGCAAGACAAATTGACTGCATGACATGTTCTGAGCCAGTCATGGGTCCTAAAAATATTGATATGCTATGCACCTTGTTCTGATGAAGAGTCAGTAATTTTTGTCAGCACACGGCCAATTCGGACATCTGAAAATGCCCAGTTGGCATCTGTGGAGCAGCTGAGCAAGTAGTCACCAGTAGCATGGAGGCTCAATCCAGTCACTGGACCATCATGAGCCCGGATGACATGAGCACAGGGTGCAGTCTTCTGTACACCCCAGACACGGATAGTCTGATCCTGCGAGGCGGTAAACACCAGCTCCTGGAAAACCAAACAGATATCAAACAGTGACAGACATGAGAAACTCGGACGGATGGACGGACAGACCGACCGAAAGGTTAGCACTCAAGACAAGAGAACTCAACCGAAGGCAATGCTTTGTAAATAAGCCATGCATGAGAACATCCTCTGTTGATGGAAAGCCACTCCAATGTTTACAGGATTTAATTTCAGCAAATGACTTTTGCAATAGTAAATTTGGCTTTAGATGTGTTGGGGCCATATGCATGAAGAGGTCACAAGTGCTAGTCCCAGACTAAATTCGGCTTAAGCCCGACTAGCGATTTAGTTTGGTATGCATGGAGCGGTCTTAGCGCACTACGCCTGGCCTAAAGCTAGTCCACTTCTCAAGCAGGCGCAAGTCGGCTAGTCGGACTTAGTGAAAAAAACAAAAAGGCGGTTGTTATGAATTGTAGGATTCGACGAAGTTTTCAACGTTAAAGCGTGCCTAGGGCCCGTCCAAATCCACTCAATTCATTCTCAGATGATGAAATTTATTATGCTTTTCGTTTTCACCGTCACGAGTTGCTAATAATTTGTGATGAACTAGCTACCGATGTCGCATTCGCTGATCACGTTTGAGGTCCGTGCCTTCCGTATCGCAGATACGATAAGTTGAAAGCTAAATTTAATGTCATTTAATTTGTTCTCACAGTAATCGAGAACAAACGTCCGAGAACAAGTTGAGTAACGCAAAAGTGTAGTGTAGGCGAGTGTGAATAAAAACCCATGCCATGTGTAATTGTGAACTGTACTGAACACCAATAAAAAAACCCATAAATTGGTAGGAATTGACAGGGACATAGTTTACTCGAGTTTACCAAGTTTCACTGAGAATTTGTACAGGTTTATTTTGAAGGCACAGCATAGCTACTGAAACAATTAACTACCCGTTTTAATATTTATAATATTTAATGCTTTAGCATTTAATAATCCATTGCCTGGCATTACATTAACAGTGATGATAATACGATTTTTATTTGGAGACGACCCCGCTAAATTTGCAGACGACCCCATACCTTAGTGGACGACCGCCTATAAATACCTACTGCCCATGTGCGATCACAAAACCACGTCAAAAGGTGAAAGCTCTGCATAAGCAAAATTATCTGACAAATCTTAAACAGGACTAGCTAGTCAGTTCTCTAAGACCAACTCATGCATACCACTTGTCGAAGGCTGCTAGTCAGGGACTATCTAGTCGAGACTAGCAGCCCAGTCTCCGATTACCTTAAGATCTTTTCATGCATACGGCCCCTGGTGACAAGAGAATCATAGCAATCTTGTTAACTAGAAACCAGTGGTAAATGCCTCAAAGGTGCTAACTGGCATTCTAACATCAAATGATGAGATAGCCAAGCAAAACAGTTAACAAGATGACAAGGCAAGTATATCAGCTTGATATGCAAGTCATTGAAACTAAAGTTTGTGTAATTCCTGTGCTGTGCAAAAAGCATGAATGCAGCTATGGTTTTAAAGATCCTACAGTAGACAGACAACCAGTAGAGGGGCACCAGAGCAAACATTCAGATGACATGCAAATCCAAGAAATGTGAAGTAGATTTAAGTATCCTACCTCTTCCGGATGGTAAATCACTTCTGTCACTTTTTTTGTGTGACCCTGCAGTATTGCCACAACCTGTTCTGTGTCTTTGTTGAACACAACTGCGTTCTTATCTGTTCCACCTGAAACAAGAAAACCACAAATGTCCACTTTGTTTATGCAGTTATCATGATGTTCAAAATATGTTCCCAATTCTTCTTGACATAAAAAATCTGCAATGGTTAATCTGTTGCTGAGAGACAAATTTTCGACAATTTCCGATGGTACACAGGCAGACTGTGTTTGCCTTTCATCTCTGCACCTGCAGGTTCAAATCATGGTGCATCAGATGGAAGTTGAAAACTTGTTGTCAAGCCATTTAGCACATAAGAAAAGGTACTCCAGTTGCTGGAACTGCTGTTCCATTTGTGCACTCCAGCCAAAGTACCTGCCAATGTAAGGATAGGAAACAGACTGTTATATTGTTATCAGTAAAGTTGGCAAGCACATATGATCATAATAATGTCACCTGTAACAATTCTTGAAGTATCCCTTAGACAGACATCTAGTGCCAAAATGCCAGGCATGCTGGCACTGTGCAGACCCTACAAAAGCCAAGGCATCAAGTAATTACATCAGCAGTCAACTATATTTTTATGTCAGCTATCACAGAAATCCTGATAGTATAGAGCCATGATTTTACTCTGAGTTCCCTCATTGTTCAAAAAGCTATGCACGTCATAAAAACTAATTTATTCACAGTTTATTATTTAATCTAAAGGAAATTGCTGAGACAGCTGGTTCAAGTTCAGTTTCAAGTAAAAATCAAAAGGTTCAGCAGCCAGATAGATGGCTATGGTGGATTATGCTTAATCAGTAACAACACTGGAAGATACAGAAAACATGTAATAAACCACTGTCTTCAGTTTTGAGTGAAGTGGCTAAGCAGAAACTGCTAGAGAACTGGGTTCGATAATTGCTGTAGTCCTGATGGAGATCAGTCCAAACAGGTGTAGCAGCTTGAGCTGTTAAGCGAATACTCAACTTTAAGCAGGAAGTGAAGAAGGCTAAAGTATGTCACTAAACTGGGAATAGGAAAACAGACAGTATTTGAGAGTTGTCAACAGAAGGATTTTATATTGCCTTTTCTGATGATTTTCAGCTAGTGAAGATCATCACTATCACCATCATCATCAGCACATGCCCCTCTCTGCAGCACTGGCGGGAAATAGTGCAGAACAGTAAAATGGTATCTGTTAAGAAATTCTTAAGAAATTACAAGGTACATTCTCTGCAGACCCTTAACTGGAAGAATCTGATATTCATGAAGCATTGTAATTGTAATTTGAGATTTATAAAGCGCCTCTTAGAGGATAAACTCAACAGAGGTGCTTCCGACCCGAAAAAGTAAAATCACTGTTGAACAGTACAGTCTTCAGGCGCCTGCAGAACACTGAGAGGGGGAGAGAAAGGAGCTCAAGTCGCAATACTCGAAGGAGATGATTCCAGCAAGTGGGACCAACGTAGGTAAAGCTTCTGGACTGGGCTGCAGCAGTACGCATGCGAGGGACAAACAGGAGATCTTGAGTGACCGAGCGAAGGTTGCTACGGACCGGCAACGAGGAGACCAAAGTGCAGAAGTCAATGAGGTAAAGGGAAGCAGAGCCAAGAACACAATTGCACATGAGGGAGAGGATCTTAAAGTGGACACGCTGCTGGACGGGGAGCCAGTGAAGAATGTCACGAATATAAGACGAGATGTGGCCATACTTTGAAATGCCCCCTATGAGACGAGCAGCAGAGTTGAGCACAGATTTTAGCTTAGCAGTGTTGGCAAGTGATAGCCCGGTAAAGATGGCGTTCCCAAAGTCAACCCTGGTGCAAATGAGGGCATGGACCAGCGTGGAGATAGCGTGAAAGGAAAGAGCACAGCGAATGGTACGGAGCTGATGAAGATGATAAAAACAAGAGCGAGAGACGCTGTTAACATGAGCAGACAGGGAAAGCTCCTGATCCAGTACAACCCCGAGATCCCAGACCGTAGTAGAGAAGGAGATATCTGGAATTCTTTGGCTTAAGGCAGAGAGATTGATCTTGGCGAGCTGTAAGCGGCCACCAAGCCAGATGAACTGGGTCTTATTACAGTTCAAGCAGAGGCGATTGGAGGACATCCATAGGTCAAGAACAGATGTGGCATCGAGAATCCTCTGGACAAGGGCAGGGGCTGCCTCCGCCGGACCATGGGCATAAGCCTGGGTGTCGTCTGCATACTGAAGGACGGCAACACTCAGTGGGAGGAGGGTCCGTGCTAGATCAGAGGTATATAAAATATAGAGAGGAGCTAGGACGGAACCCTGGGGGAGACCAAAAAATACGGGTGACCAAAGGGACCGCGAGGGCCCAAAAGCGACAGACTGAAGGCGGTCGGAGAGGAATGATCGAAACCAGGTGAGGGCAGAGCCAGTGATACCAAAGGAAATCTCCAAACGCTCTAATAAGATGGAATGATCAACGGTATCGAAAGCAGCACTTACATCGAAAAGGGCCAGAAGGGTGACCTGCCTGCAATCAACAGCCCCAAAAACGTCAGCAAGAAGGCGAGTCATAAGTGATTCGGTGGAATGGTATTTCCTGAACCCAGACTGAAGAGGAGGCATAAGAGAGTTAGTGTCGAGGTAGTGAGATAGCTGACAAGAGACGGCTAGATTTCATTCCTGAAATCTAGCCTGGAGTGAACAGTCGACGCATCAATGGGGCAGACAGTTTGAAGCATAGGGCTGATTCTGAAGAGGTCAAGAAGCGCATCAATCAACAGCAGGAAAGTTGGGTTTTACAAAGCACAAGAGATAAAACACTTTTAAAACACTTTTTACGAAAACGCCTGCGACAGTGATGCCCTTAACTATATCAAACGCAGTAGGTGACATGATAAGAAACTGCTAGAATTATCAATCTATCTAGAATCAAAGCCATGCGTACAACATGAGATGCCACTTGGCGATAACCCCTGATGTCATCAGTTGTTGCCAAGCCTTCTGGGATAGTTTTTCCTCTCTTCTTACGTTCTGCTGTCAACAGAGTAGCTTTGTCTTGAAGCTGTTACATAGAAAGGTAGCAAACTTAACAAATGACGAAACTAAAACAACAGCAAAGACATTAGAGAATATCTTCAGGAGCCATAATTAAATGTCAGCAAGAGTCAGCTATCAAAACAGAATTTCATGAACAAACTTACTTTGGACAACAGCAAACCAGCATTAGCAAGCATCATGCCTAACAAATGCGATTATACATACTGCTGCATAATACTGATGAGTCATTCCAGGTCTAGTCAACTAAACGCCTGACATGACCATCTCCATCAGGTGATGTGTTGATTTGACATGGAATGGCTCTGATAATTAAAAAGTACTTATCTCAACAGTACAGGAAGCTGAAAGGGAAGTTTCTAACGGTTTTGAAATAAGAAAGAGTAGGATCATATAATGCTGCAGGTAGAGAATTCTGTACAGGTAGACTGAGAAACCAATAATCTTCCTCTAACAAGCAGCTGGCCTAAAGTATGCAGCTCCACAACAACCAAGGAGACAGCATTCCACTGAATGATGTCCATAATGTTTTATTTACATTTATAGGCTTCTAAAATTATGGTTAAATACAACTTCCTGCAAATGCTCATTTTTTCAGTAAGGCATAATTTAGTCTACACATCTGGTTCCTCTAGAAAAAATGCCAAGACACTTTCAAGTCCAAAAACAAATTCATTTAAATATGTTACATTCCTTCACAATTACTCAATTCTGCCAAAATACCAGGTCACAACATAAAGCCACTTCTGAACTTTCACAGTCAAACTAGAGAACCATAAATTAAAAGGCAAAGTATGTATGTTAATAGTCCAATGTATATGTAAGTAATATCAGTTTATATAATCATGTTAGCATTTATGTAGTGCCTTACAAGTAATGAAACACTATCTAACAAATTGAAAGATGCAACTTAAGATTAGCTGAAAATGTTTCTTGAATCACATTTTGGCAGAAACATTTAGATTTACAGTGGAAGGATTGTCAAAGAAAGGTTTAGTGTATGAGAAAGCAAAACAAGCTCATATCACTGTACTGGAGCATGGAACTAATGCTGAGTACAGTGTTTGTCAACCTAGCTACCTCAAGACAGAAACAGAGAACTCCCTGATATATTCTAAGGCTTACTGACAAGGTTCACTCTATGATAAGGACAATGGGAGAAGTTCAGGTTTGTATAATTCTACAACTGTCAATAGCCCCAGCCAAATGGTCATAAAATGTCAGTCACTTCAGCAGAAAGTATGCCAGTCCTAAAGTGTCTGACTTCTCACTGCAGAGCCAAATACACAATTTCCCTGGTCTCATGTAGTGCCAACTCCCAAGGCCAGCTTAATGAGCAAGTAGATTTTCAAAAACTCATTACAGTATGTGGATTTTAGTCAAACCACTGCTCAACAGCACATAGATCACAGATAAGCTTTGCTTTGGCCAGTCCATCTTTTTGGAGTGGGTTACCCAGCAACCTATGATGTGAGCTTGTTGGTCTTTCTCTGCCTCTTTTCCCAAAGCACTTGAATACCATTTTCTTTGATCGTGGTTTTGTATTGTTAGGTTGGAAGCTTCTCTGAGAGCTTCTCTTGAAGAGGTGATAATCAAATCCATTATAGCAATTCCAATATGTTCAAAAAAACCTGCAGAATGTGCGATAAAAACTCTCCAATGCAGACTTGCACACAAATGCTTGAGAGTTCAATGAGAGCAAAACAGAAAAAATAACATTATTGCGTATGTAACATGTGTGTGTGTGTGTGTGTGTATATATATATAAATATAAAGTATAAATCAAATTTCTGTTTTAAATCATATATCATGATTGTATGCTGGTTGCAGCATTCTAAGAATATAATGATTTTAGACGAGCTGTTTTAGTTTCAAGAATGTTCCAATGAATTAGACAGACAACTACCTTCTGGATGACCTCATCTGTCATACCAGCTTCCTCTGCAGGCACCTCAGCCCTCTCTGCACCTGCCTCCACTGCATAAGCCTAAAACACAAAACATACAACATATGCATACATATATATGCTTCAAAACTAAACTCCTATCCTAAATTTAAATAATCTGCTGTTGTCACCACACTGGGAATCTCACACAGACACCTCCATCCCACCTTGATGATGATGTTATTGTGCCTTTGCCTGATGTCCGAATCCTTCTCACTGCAAATCTGGGGCCTACACTGTTCTTTCAGGAGACATTGAGCTAAACCCTGATCCTTGATATCCTAAAACTATTAACTTCACCCCCTTACCATCCATTCCATCTGGAACCAGACTCATTCTCGTCAAAATTACATCTTGCAGCATCCAGTAGATCTTAATGAAACTTGGCTCCAACTGTCTGGGGTCATCCATTCAAGAACGTCTGCAAAGAGTGGGAGGAGTCATCCCAGTGAAGACAAGGGGATTGGGGTTCTGCCAAATGTGGATGTCTGCATCTACATTTGGTACAAATAGTTATTTCAGAACATAAATAGTTATTTCAATCCTTTAATTAAACAACTTGTCAAAGAGCACTCTGCGCTGTGTTGGATCTTCGTTAATGGTAGCAGCCTAAGATCTGGCAGCTATACCATGCCCTGCATATGAGTCGTTGGCACCAAGCTTTAATGGTCTGACACTTTCACTTGGCTTTGGACTGCAGATGTCCAATGCCAAATGCGGACAAGGGGGAGGGAGGGATCTAAAGAAGCTCATTTTCTCCAGACATCCTTTATGGATGACCCCTCTAACAAACCTTCCTTCATTTAAGAAATAACACCTCCTTACTTTTTTCTAAATGAACCTTGGTGGCAGAGTTATCTTCCTCTACAAGGAACTCTTCTTCACTGTCTCACACATTGGCTTGGTCTTTCTTGTCCTATACTCAATTAGTCTGCATCTTACTAGCAAAATCAACTCACTTTGAAGCTGCCAGTGTTTACAGTGCTATATAAATTATCTGTTTCAGAATTTTTTTCATTCTTTGGAGAATTAATTCCAAAGAGATCATGTATACCTCAGGTAAAAATATAATAACAATAAGTCAGTGAAAGAGAAAGTAGTTGTGTACCAGCTGTTACGATACCTGGAATCTTGCGATCTAATGCCAAAGCTAAAATGTGGCTTTAGAAAGGTCATTTGACCAAGACAGTTCTTCTTGGACTTATCTCTGGCGTTTGATACGGTGAAACATGGCATCCTGCTGACCAAACTAAATACCTTATGTGAAGTTTTGGGCTAGTTGTTGGAACTGCTTAGGCCTTTCCAAAATGAGCAAACAACAATGGTGGCTACTGCTTTCAGCAACTCAGTATGGACATCTGTCACATTTGGTGTTCCGCAAGGCTGAGTCCTTGGGCCACTTCTGTAATCTGTATACGGCTGATCCGATCACGATCATTTCCGCTTTATGAGCCCTGGTTCATCAGTATGCTCATGACGTCAACCTGTCTGAAACACTGGCTTGTGTGTCCAAAATGCAGGGGATCGTGATGAAAGTGCAGACCTGATTGTCTTCAAATTGGCACTGACTGAATAAAAAAAACGGAATTTGTATGGCTCGGAGCTGGAAATGCAGCATGCTGTCCGGTATCTTGGAGAGCTTTTGGACAAGAAAATGAGCATGGAGGAGTACATAAATTTCCTCTGCAGGTCCAGCTTCTATCAAATACGTCAGCTCAGAGTTGTACGACAAATTTTATCATTCAGTGCCGCTGCAATTCTCATCCACTTCTTCATCCTGATGTGCTTGGACTGTTGTAACTCTGTCCTTGCAGGCTTGCCAAGGTTTTGGAAATGACATCTTCAATCCATTCTGAATTCCATTCCCAGGATCATCGCTAACCTGCCAAAATTCTCACATATTTCAAGCTATGTGCTGGAGATGCTGCACTGGCTTCTGGTCAAGTACAGAATTATGTTCAAGATTCTCTCACGAGATGAGCTTTGATAGTTGGTGTAGCCCCTGAATACATCAGCCAGCCTGGTCCATGAGAGTTGCACTCAGTGGCCCATGGGACTTGTTGATCCCGCACTTTCATATGATAATGTGGGCAAATAATGTTCTCTCATGCACTGGTCCATCTTCCTGGAACAGTCTTCACTGACAGTGCAGGAAACATTTTCAACCTATCTTAAGTAACAATTTTTAAGATCTGTTAGGTAGCCATGAGTAGCGACCTTATCAGGTTCTTAAAATGCACCATACAAATAGCCATTACACAGGCAATGATAGGCAGATTAATTTCTTTCATCAGTGCTTATCTCTGTGAATTCCATGTCTCAACATAGTAGCTTTTCGCAGCATCTTTAGTAAATCAGCAAATGCTCGCCATTCCAGAACACCGTTCCTTCTAATTCTTAAATCTTGATGGATCATATACACCTCGGGCTAAAAAATAATGAAAAAATGTGACAAAGAAATTAGGAAATGGTACTATTAAGAGATTTCTTACCGGCTGAGCTGCAGCAGCTGCAGCAGCTGCTGCTGCTCCTGGAGCAACGGTTTGAGGTTTCAGAGTTGCCAAAGCTACAAATGAAACAGACAATGTGCACTGAAACCACCAAGTACACATCACGGTCTCTACTTACAACCTTCTCATTTCTAATTTTCTCACTGCTCTCATGAGACAGTAGACAGGTGGTCTACAGGATGTCGATTTTTACATAAATTTTGTCATTTTAAACAGCTGAATTAGCTCTTTTGGTATCCAAATTTTTATTTTCAGCTAGTCTGTTCTTTTTTTCAGCTTCTGAGATAAGTTTTAACTATTCATTTCTTTCTTGTGTTGAAAAGCATGCATATTCACAGTTATCTGCAAAATGGAAAGAGTTCTGACCTTCTCTGGCAGCTGTGACTTCTTTTGTCAGACGTGAAATCACACGACAAGCAGCATCATGTTGATATAAAGCATGCGATAACTCTGTAAATCAATTGCAGTTAATAAATACACATACTCATATTATGTAACTCCACCACAGGTTTACCTGTTCCAGTTCCAAGCCTGGATGAAGAAGGAAGGTTTGGTCAGTAGGGTGCACATGCTGAGATGAGGACTCAAAGAAGAAGACAAAGGTTCATATTATATTTCAGACCAATACACAATCTTGGCTCCCAAATGGGATTTTCCAAAACATAAGTAAATAATCATAATAGTTTTCTCATAAGCAAGTCAGAGTACTAATGTTGCAAAAGATCGTTTCTGTCAAGAACATGCAACATTTTGACTTGGTTGACTGCAATGTAAGACACAGAAGTAATAACCATGTGCAGAGACATTTATAATATTTACATGCTAATTTACTTAAAGTTGGATGTCTGCTTTCATATTAAATTAACACATATACGAACAAAAAGCACATTTGATAATACACTATTAATACTACTTACAATGGAAAACTAGACACATAAGATAGATATACATAAGCTATCGTGGCTTCATTTTGTAAGGTGACTGCTTAACTAACTTTGAATAAGACCTAAGTGTGATGCCTTATGCATTAGACACTGGCTCATTAGAAGTTACATCATGCAACATTTGCTGTAGTACCTGAATAGGTCAGCAAAGCTAAAGTAAAGTATAGCAGTAATCCTCATGTAATTACTCCAGCTTTTAAGAAGGCCACACAAGGCCAAATAATAAACTATGATGATGAGGGAGAACACGGATGAAAACATGGACGAAGAAAGTGAAGACATCATTTCAAATTTAACATCAGTCCAGGCAGAACTGCTTCAAGGCAATAAAGGTCAGGACTTTAAAGGTTTGCTTGAGGTGAATAAAGACAGATGAATGTTCCTACAAATTTATTACTTTATTTGTTATAAATATACTTGTCAACTCTGGACTTATTAACATACTTACTTGTTTAATATTTAACAGTGCGTTTCTGTCATGCAATATATTATTTTCGGATGCCTTCAGTTGGCTGGATTTATTTATAGTACTATGTCCATAATTACCAAAACAAGTATCAAAATAACAAACATGTGCTGGAAATCTTCAATTTCAAAAGTACAAAGTTTTTATTTTAATATAAAGTTACTTTTAGCAAATATTTGCTAACGCTCACACCCATTCTCACCGGAAATCTGTGTACTGACTTTACTAGAATGAGCACTGAAAAATGTGACTGTGCCTGAGAACACCTCGCCTAGAGTTCAAAAAGTTTGAAACTTGATTCAATATTACATTGGATTAGGTTGGAAGTGCTGAATAACTTAGTGAAAACCACAAGTTTTTATCATAAATAGCAAAAAGGTTTTCAGTGATATTTTTGGCATCTCTGTCAAAATTATCTATCGACAACTGTTTCGGGTCTATTTCAAGCATAATTAATATTTTCTTGGTGCATTTCTCTCATAATTATTTTCCACTTTAAGTCAGGTTATGTCACACACGGTCACAAACGCCATGAGAATTTAGTGAGTGAATGGCATACTTCTATCACAGCTTACAGACAAGAATCTACACAAGGATTAAAGAGTAGCAGTTAACAATTTACCTTGTCTGGCAGTCTGCAGCTGCTGGCGCAAGGTGAACGAGTGTAGCATCACAGCATCCTACAATTCCATAGTAAGAAAATACATATGCAGATCTATATGACACAACACACCCAACAGAAAATATCATCCTTTAAAAATGGCACCTAAGACTCAAAGTGGCTGTGCCTGGTTAAAAGCACTAAAACAATCAGAGTTTAGTCAGCTTTAAAGTTTTATATAAATTCCTAGCTTGTTAGGTAAAGCACTCCAACTAACAATCTTTGTTTGAAGTTTGAATTATTTTCCTTCCTTCAAGAAGCGCCACTAAAATTCATCTTTTCTCATTGTTTTTGAACATTTGGATATCTAACCGGACTACCACCTGGCAGCTGACTGACTGCAATTCAGAATCACATCTCTGTGGGACTTTGCGCATGTAACAGATTTTCGTAATTTAACAACGACAGCAGGGGAGTCGGCAAGAAACTAGGGCATTATCTTGTGAAACCAACAGCTTGAGGTGTGAGAGACTCAATTCAAAGTGAACAGTTGTACCTAGCTTTTGATAATCAGCCAAAGGACTGAATGCAACTTTTGCTCTAATGCCTGGCTTTTTAAACAGCAGCATGCCTCTTTCTACAGTTCAGGATATTTTGACTGAAGTGTGGGGTGCATGATAGTCTAGTGGCAGGGGTGCTGGACTGTCAACCCAGGGGTTAGGGATTCAAATCCCCACTGGGACAGAAAGATATCATGGTAGCATATCTAAGCTATTCCATGCAAGTTTGGCTAATTTAAAAACAGTGATTTTGGCACATTTCAAGAGTACATCTGAAAAATTGAGAGCAAATAATTTTAAAGCAGTTTAGGATCAATTTAGGCAAATTGGAATGCTAATCTGAGCAATTCTGAGTTCTGATGAGTGATTGAACCATTTAAAGCAAGTGATTTTGAAGCATTTCAGGAGCAGATTTGAGAGATTTGGTAATGTTAGTTTTAGGTACAGGTATGAGCAGCCTAGAGCATTTGGGCATAATGTTTGCTGTATACATGCTAAAAGTTTAGCAGTTCAGAGCAACTGATATTAGTTCACTTTAGCAAACCAGAACATTGCAAAACATTTCTGTTCATCAAAAAAGCATATGTAAGCAAATTTGAACAAGTTATTTTTTTATGTAATTTAGGAACACGTCTGAGCAATTCAAAACTAGAGTTAATTGATTACTTGCACTTACTTGTAGTCATAACAATTTCATTTGACTACTGTTTTACATATATTTTTCTTATTTAAAATAAATTTGTTTTTTTTAAATATGCTCAAGAATTAGTTCGTTTTGTTACATTATATAAGTCTGCTCTTTGTTCCTTTTTATGCATTTCAGGGATCTTGATTTTACTTCATTTCATTATATAAATACAGAACTAATTAGATCTTTTACTGCCAAATATTCCATACTAAATTTTTCTGAACGTACTTCAGTGGTCACTGGCAGATGTTTTAAATGTGCATAAAATATGGGCATAATATTTGACTCGATGTTCAGGCCCTGTGCAACTGAAGAAAGATTTCCCAGTTTATTTACTGACGTTTGCATTGAAGGGTTACTTCGCAGTTGTAGAAACAATTTCTAGACTTGTACAGCATCACAAGTAAAAGCTACTTTGAAGCGTACAGTGTTTCAATCTCAATGTTTCAGTCTAATTGGACAGTCCTTAGTGAACAGAGCAAGCCTATGGACAGCTTAACCAAGCTGACTGTGATCAAGGAAACTTCCTATAAGTTCAACACCAGCACACTCCAATAGAATACTTCATTACAGCAAGTGGTCAGATCCTGACATCAACAAAATCTCAGTAATAAACAGTACAGATGATCCAATGACGTATCTTCAAAATAATCACTTTTAGAAACGTAATGTACTTAGTAGTTAAAATCACAAATCCCGTAGAAGTTATCTATTCTCATGGGCAGCAACAAAAGTAATGTAATAATAATAATGCAATTGGTAGGGCTGTTGATTAATCGCCATTAACACCCGTGATTAACGTGCAATTTTTAACGCTGATTAAAAATTTTCACACGATTGTCACAATGCAAAACACTAGGACTAACCTGCAAACTATTCTTAGTTTGCACGCTTTAGTGGGCGTTTTCGTTTGGAACACAATCTAAAAATTGTTGTTTCCAAAGTGTAGTATCTTATGATATTTACTGCACGCTGAGTACTGTTTCCGGTTCAACACAATTATTTCTTTCTTCATTAGGATTTTGCATGTTACAAAAGATAAATATTATGAAATGGCATCCAGTATAAGTGTTGGAAAAACAATACTGAACGGTTAGTTTATGTTTAAAATGTAGTTGTTTGTTAAAAGTTGTAGGGTGAGTTTAAATAGCACTGAGTTAACAACGCAAAGGTGGTTCTCCAATGATATCGAACTCAATCACATATTGACACTGACACGTGTCCACTAGCACAGTGGAAGTTACATACTGGGAGCCAACTACTTTTGGCCAAAAATGCAAAGCAGTATTAGTCTTTGCCAGATGCAACAGCCCTTGTGAACGATTATTTTCCTTATCAAGACACATAATTACTAAGAAAAGGACATTGCTTGATCCAAGCGATGTAAGTATGCTGAATTGCTTAAACAACTGGCTTCATTTGAAAGAATAAACTCAATAGGATTAAACTTTGAAAATTAGATGGAATACATTTCAAAAATACTTTATAAACTGTGAAGGTTATTTGTGGAACTGAGTGAAAAATTATTAACTTCTTCTTTTTTTGTCTAATATATAATGATGACTATCTTGAAGATTGAAAGATTGAATATTTTAACGTGCTAGATGATTATTAGAAGATTATGAAGACTGAAGAATGTCTAATAAAAAATATTTATTTTGGCAAAACAGTGATTAATTAATAGCAGTTAATTTGTGATTAAAGCTTTTCATCAATCAATTGTGATTAAAAAATTTAACTGAAAGGCAGAACTAGTAATCATTAATTACTTAATGCTGCAACCATTCATTATTTTTCCTTAAAAGTAAGTGGCAATTACTTTAAATTACTTTTGAACAGTAACTAAACATTATCAGCTGTCCAGTATACTTAATCTGAAAATGTCAGTTAACATTTCTTACCCATTCATCCTGAAGTCCTTTTAATATAGCAGGAATGCTAGTAGCAGTTGGAGGACGAGGCTTAACCAGTGGAGGGCCTGAAAAGTGACAGAAGAGAGCAAATCAGTCCTACAGTACGATCTATGCAAAATAATAGCTTACCGTATATACTCACATACATGTCAACATCATGTATAAGTCAACCCATAACTTTTTGACCTCGGAAAGACCCGCAAATAAGTTGCTGTGTGTCTTTACAGATGCAGCAGCGCTTTAAGAGCGCTCTTAAGGCAGCCAAATTAGGCTAAAAAGCAGATTGTGTGCTCTATCGAAAGTAGAGCAAAGCAGCTAATGAAAAGAAGCCTCTAGTCGTATTGCTAAAAAAACATAATTACCAGATTAATTTTTGCTAAAAATGAGGTTTACAGCCCATAATAAAGCTAATCAAATTGTAGACGTGTGCCAGCATCTTCCAAATAATTGTGTATGTTTTGAAAATCAGACCAGTTATTCAGGACATGGAATCCAGAATGCATAGCAACAGAAAATATTATAACATTAGCATTAATTCAACAGAAATTAAATTACTATTAAAGATTTGAAGCACATCCCCCTTATGTTGAAACAGATTAAATCCAGCTCTTTAAAATTACAGCCATCAGAACCATGGGGCTTGTCAATGGGCACCCAGAGGCCTGGGTACCTGCCCGAATGTGAGCACCCACATTATGGTAATTGCATGGGGATGCAATTACCATAATGTGGGAACCCAAGCCCTGAATCCAATACCTAATACCTGGCCGTTTCTAGAAATTACTTTTAAGTGTGATGAGCCAGCAAGCAACGACCTGGGATACCAGCACTCAGCTGTTATTGCCTCTATCCATATAACAGCTAAGTTCAGGCTGGAGTCACCACAGACTAACCAGCACCTGACTAGGCTAGCAGCAGCTGAGGCAGGCATGGGAATGCAATTACCACAATTTATCTTAGTGATACCAGTGAAGGTAGGTCTGGTCATCTCACCACATCTAAGGGCATTTGCAAAAGTTCTATGGTAATGTGACAAATCGGGGGTGCCGCTTCCCCTGTCTAGGTGCTGGTTCACTGCTACTGTAGCCGAAGGCTCCCTATCAGCGCCTATCTACTGCTAGCCCGCGAGGTAAGGCTCTTGAGGTCCCCAAGAGGCTGAACATGAAGTCAACCGATCGTCAATCGCACTTTATTTCTCACAACTTAACGAGGATAATGCATTTAGCAACTAGTCTTACACTAAAACATTAGCTCATTTACGTCATCATCTCACCAGCTCGTCACGCATCACACCAGCTCGCCATGCATACCGTGCATCAGCTCAGCTCGCCATGCATCCCGTGCATCAGCTCAGCTCGCCAGCTCGCCATGCATACCGTGCATACCGTCATACCACGTCATCCCTTTATATAGACCCCTCATGTCTTTGTGCGGAGAGGGCTCAGACACGGCTGCCGCCGCGATGTCTGCCGGCGGAGAGGGCTCAGACACGGCCAAGTCTGCGTGCGGAGAGGGCTCAGACACGGCTGCCGCCGCGATGTCTGCCGGCGGAGGGGGCTCAGACACGGCCAAGTCTGCGTGCGGAGAGGGCTCAGACACGGCTGCCGCCGCGATGTCTGCCGGCGGAGAGGGCTCAGACACGGCTGCCGCCGCGATGTCTGCCGGCGGAGGGGGCTCAGACACGGCCAAGTCTGCGTGCGGAGAGGGCTCAGACACGGCTGCCGCCGCGATGTCTGCCGGCGGAGAGGGCTCAGACACGGCCAAGTCTGCGTGCGGAGAGGGCTCAGACACGGCTGCCGCCGCGATGTCTGCCGGCGGAGAGGGCTCAGACACGGCCAAGTCTGCGTGCGGAGAGGGCTCAGACACGGCTGCCGCCGCGATGTCTGCCGGCGGAGAGGGCTCAGACACGGCCAAGTCTGCGTGCGGAGAGGGCTCAGACACGGCTGCCGCCGCGATGTCTGCCGGCGGAGGGGGCTCAGACACGGCCAAGTCTGCGTGCGGAGAGGGCTCAGACACAGCCAAGTCTGCATGCGGAGGGAGCTCGGACACAGCCAAGTCCGCATGCCAAATCCGCTACAACACTCCTCCCACCAAAGAACCCGAACCTCCCGGTTCGGAACCCTCTTCCCTCCAAGTACACACAATCATCGTACAACAAAATTAGCTCCATCGCAGCAGCCAACAATCAATGTTCCGCCATTAAATTAAACTTTGTGATTCACACAAAACATGTAAACATCATCATTCATCCAAAGTCTCATCACAGCTCACTCACAATTACAGCTGCAGCAATCAGTTATTAATTACTTGTTAACAGAACTACTCGTTCACAATTATCGAAACAGTTTCAGCTGCAATAATCGGTTATCGGTTATTACTCATGGCTACAATTACTCGTTAAAGCATACAAGTCACACCTGCAGTTGCATCAAACAAAATTGCCCATCAAAACTACTCGCATTAATAACGGTTATCACTGATCAGCCACCGTCATAGTACTTGTTAAAACAAACTGAAAGCACAAGCAGTCTCAGCAGCAATGAATCACAAAACGTCTTACAACAGATTCATCAAAACAAAACATTAAGCCACATGGCTTCGAATATCCGCACCTCACGGTTATCATTTAGACAGTACATTAAAACATAAAGGCCACACTGTGCGGTTATCATTTGCAACATATTTTTCAGTCTAGCAAAACTAACAGTTAGGACATAACAGTCCACATTGGTGCACAATGTCAGTCCAACACAAGCAAATCATCGTCCTCGTCCAAGAATGACTGCAGCCGCTTCGTTCACAGCGTTCTACAAAAGTTGCAAAGACGACGACTGCAGCTAACGACGCCTCCTTAGTGGAAGCGTTCTGGTCTCCGGGTGACACGTAGTGGCCACCCAGTAGTCAGTTCAAGCGTTGGGTTCACAGCCGTCTTTGATGAAGGGCTCTCCGTAGCCCAAACCCTCGGCTGTCGATCGTAGCACGGTCGCAATTTGTCGACATGTGCCACCAACGGATTCGCCCTCAAGGATCGCTGCAGACGGTAGTTCACAGGACCGCACCGTTCCATGACCATGAAGGGCCCCGTGTACAAGCGCTGCCACTTGGGACTGCGACCCGGATATTTCCGAGGGGTATAATACCACACCCAATCACCCACCTTAAATTCAACTGGGAGGACCCTCAAATCATAGGTGTGCTTCCGCCGCTGAGCCACCCTGCGCAAGCGTTCCCTTACCACTCTATACGCGAGTTCCATGCGTTCGCCAAGGCTTTCCACGTAGGAGGCATAGGTCCCTCCCCTTTCCGCTGGGCCTGGCGCTCTTCCATAAACCAAATCCAGGGGAGCCCGATTCTCTTTGCCGAAAATTAATAAATTTGGCGAATAGCCGGTGGCCTCATGAATGGAGGCCCGATAGGCTGCCAGGATGTGCGGCAACAACTCCTTACGGGTGATCCAATAACGCCGCTCCGCTGCCGAGAGCAGGCGACTCCCATAAACGATCACGTCATCATTATATACCAGGCAAATTTCGAAGTTCAGCCCCGACAAAACAATATCCATAAGACGATGGAATGTTGCCGGCGCGTTGCAGAGGCCGAACGGCATAACGCGCCATCTAAAAATTCCCCTGCGGGTAACAAAGGCCGTCTTATCTGCATCCCTGGGATCCATTTCGACTTGATGGTATCCGCTACGCAAGTCCAGGGTGCTGAACCATCCCGCATCAACCAGAGCATCTAAACACTCGTCAATCTTTGGAAGCGGATATGAGTCTTTCCTGGTTCGCTCGTTCAACTGGCGGTAATCAATGCAAAACCTTAGGGTACCGTCCTTCTTCCGGGCCAGGACCACGTTAGCTGCCCACTCACTCACAGCCGGCTCTACCACTCCTTCCGCCAACATCTGGTCCAGTTGCTCATCAATTGCTACCCGGTACGGAAGGGGTTGTCGCCTCAAGGGCTGACGGGCGGGGGCCGAGTTCCCGGTATCAATTCGATGCTTACACAGGGTTGTCCTCCCTAGGTCCCCTTCTCCCTCGGAGAAAACATCCTTGAACTCCACTAGCAAGCTCGCTAATTGGCTCCTGGTTTCCTGGGTCACTTCCTCTGGAAGTCCTTCCATTAAACCTGCGATGAGGGGTGTTTCACCCTTTTCCCTGGGACCCACTTCTTTCCCATCACACGCTTCCACCTCTACAGGGTGCAATTTTCCCAAAAGCTGGTTTTTAGGGAGCGTGGCGGGACCTCCATTAAGATTAACGACCCGAATCCGGGCAGCATTAGCATCGTCCCCTATTAACACCCGTGCTACATGAACTCCGGGCAGGACCTCCTTCGGCTCCGTCATCCATGCAGGGGCCGTACTTGATAAATTTCCATATTGCGTTTTGGCGGGTATATCACACTGGGTTCTAGGCGGCAGTGTCATTTCCTCCGCGACCATCACCCGTCTGCACCATGCGGAACCATCCCCCTTTTCTAGCGGGATCCGCCGGCGACCTATAAACAGGGCTCCATTACCAAACCCCAAACGACAGCGATGTTGCCGCAACCAGTCCATACCCAGCATGGGCTCTATGATTTGGTCCGACACCAGGAAAGCAGTATCTATCTGGAAACCCGGCCTGATCCTAATTGGGACACACAGCTCCCCTACCACATGGATCGCAGTCCCGTTGGCAGCTAGCAGTACCCGGGTGCTGGGACGCAGCGTGAGACCCTCCACAACAGAAGACGGTACGAGGCTCACCTCCGACCCGGTGTCGACCAGGCACATTTCAGTCCGTCCGTTGATTATACCGCGGATGTAGATCGCGTTGCCGTTGGTGCCGTTCGATGTCCTCTGGCGAGTGTTGTGGTTGACCGCGGCCACCTCCGGTACTGTCTGCTCTTCCGGACCAACGGGTGCCGCTTCATCAGAATGCGCACGGGGCCGCCGAGGCTGACGGCACCGACGGGCGATGTGGCCTCTCTGTCCGCAGTTGTAGCAGACCACATCCCGTCCTCGGTTTCCAGGCTGCACAGTTGCCGTCTCGTTGCGTCGGTTGGCTTCCCCGTCGATCACGAGATGACTGCGGAACGCCTCCAGTTGCCGTTCGATCTTTCTCTCCATGTCTCGTTGCCAACGCTGCTGTTCCCCACGTTGTGCTTTGAGGAACTGGTCCAGTTGATTCTGCAATGGCACGTTCATGTCGGACTCCTGGGTTCCTCGAACACGGTTTGCTGGTCTCCGTCGCTCCTCAGAATCCGCCATCCTTTGGTACGCTTCCATCCGTAACGCCATCCGGTATGCTTCGTCCAGCGTCTTGGGTTCACGCTCCCGGACCTTCAGAGACAACTCACGATCCCGAATGGCCTCCAGGAAAGCGTCGCGAGCAATGATCTCGGTTGTCTCGTTGCAGGGCACAGGATAAGCAAGTACCACTAACCGACGGATATCGTGTAGGAGGTCGCTCAGGTTCTCATCAGCCCGTTGACGTCGGTAGTAAAGTTGTGCACGGAATGTCTCTGCTTGTCCTTCGGTCCCATATCGTTGTCGCAGCCTCTGCGTCAACTCCTCATACGTCACGTCCTGCCGAGCTCCAAAGTCCCACAGCAACTGCGTGGCGGCCTTATCGAGGGCACAACGTAGAAAGTCAACTTTATCGGAATCAGTCCAGTTATTGTATTTGGCACACACCTCGAATTGAGTGAGGAACGACTCCAGGGATCCTGTTCCGTCGAACTTCCCAGGCTTCATCGTGCTTTTGCGGTAGACGACGTTCGCCAACGACGGTCGGTTCGAGGCCGCTTCACTTCCACCCTGCGTCTGTCCTCGTTCGCCGCCGTGCGTCACCGCCGATCGTGGGCTGTCGAAGTCAAAGTTCTCCAGAAACTGGCTACGGTCGAGTCTGGAGGCCTCCATTGTCGCTCTTCGTACGCCAGGCGTCGAACTACTCAGCTGGTCGGGTGACACGTTCGCAACGTCCAACAAAGTGTAGATGATGGTGTCGTCCTCGTCTCCCATGCGAGTATTGATCGGTCTCGACTTGCAGTTGACAGGTACCCCACTTCTGGTACCACTTATAACAAATCGGGGGTGCCGCTTCCCCTGTCTAGGTGCTGGTTCACTGCTACTGTAGCCGAAGGCTCCCTATCAGCGCCTATCTACTGCTAGCCCGCGAGGTAAGGCTCTTGAGGTCCCCAAGAGGCTGAACATGAAGTCAACCGATCGTCAATCGCACTTTATTTCTCACAACTTAACGAGGATAATGCATTTAGCAACTAGTCTTACACTAAAACATTAGCTCATTTACGTCATCATCTCACCAGCTCGTCACGCATCACACCAGCTCGCCATGCATACCGTGCATCAGCTCAGCTCGCCATGCATCCCGTGCATCAGCTCAGCTCGCCATGCATACCGTGCATACCGTCATACCACGTCATCCCTTTATATAGACCCCTCATGTCTTTGTGCGGAGAGGGCTCAGACACGGCTGCCGCCGCGATGTCTGCCGGCGGAGAGGGCTCAGACACGGCCAAGTCTGCGTGCGGAGAGGGCTCAGACACGGCTGCCGCCGCGATGTCTGCCGGCGGAGAGGGCTCAGACACGGCTGCCGCCGCGATGTCTGCCGGCGGAGGGGGCTCAGACACGGCCAAGTCTGCGTGCGGAGAGGGCTCAGACACGGCTGCCGCTGCGATGTCTGCCGGCGGAGGGGGCTCAGACACGGCCAAGTCTGCGTGCGGAGAGGGCTCAGACACAGCCAAGTCTGCATGCGGAGGGAGCTCGGACACAGCCAAGTCCGCATGCCAAATCCGCTACAGTAAGTTAACATGTATACTTGAACAGCCCTGTTTGATGCAGGACTTCAAGCCACCTGTAGTCAATAACCATTGTAATGTACTCAAGCAGCCCTGTGCAGTTGATCTGGGCAGTTTTCTCCAATGATGATGAAGTTGATGAATATTATCAAAATATTTATATGAGACACTCTAGTTCAATTAAAATAAGCCATAACTTATAAACTCAGCTTTATTAAATTACCTCTTTTAAATGTGGCACTATATGTAGTATCTTTCTATATTTAGTATCTTTGGTAACTATGTGTGGGATTATCAATAGCACTGTAGTACAAAGGAACCACCAAAACTATCAAACATGGCATTAAACAACAAGTTCTTCAAATATTCTGAAAGTGCAACATTTTATATTTCAACCAAATTTTATCACATATCAATACATCTAAGAGTCATACAGGTGATTTTGCCTTTGCTAACAAATATACGCAATGACAGTGCGACAGGTACCTGCTCAAATGCTCAACTGGGTACCCAGGCCACATCTTACTAAAAGTCTGACACCTCTAATAATCATCAATAAAGAATAATTGAAACATTTTTCAGTTTATTTTGCATCATCCGCATAGCCATCTAAGTTATCATTGTCACAGTAAGAGACCTTTGAGACTGTTGAAGGTTCAAAAACCGCATAATCTAGTACATTTTCTATAGGGTAACTAAGGCCACCATTTAGAAATGATTGCTCCACCAGTCCCCATAAAATCTGCGAAAAGTACAGGAACAGGTGCCAAACAAGCCGGCCCATTGGAAAATGTTCCACACATCTAGCTGGATGATCTGTTGTCGTGTCTTCAATCTAATCTGTAGGATTGGCATTTACAATTACCTCTCTTGGAAATGTCCAGTCTTTTGGTAAAGTCTTCCACTGGAGGACAGTTTAAGTTTGATCTCATCTGTCAGACAGCTAAATACTGTAAGTTGTTTTGTATGAGAATAGATTTCCATTTTAACATTTGCAGTCTAATTCCCAACAAGTTAAAACGTGTTACAGGTTTATCTGTACTGCTAACATGGGATAAGCAACAGTCATGCTTTTTGCTTTGAGAAATTGATTAATGGTACTTTAAAAATAAGTCAACAATGTTTTAAAAAGGTCTAGTGTAGCAATCTGTGTAGCACCACAAACATGGGCAATAAAAATCATTACAAAGCCAAAAATTGAAAGCACCACACCCAGACAAAAAATAACAGTAAATAAGAATTAATAGTTTGCAAGATGGCTGTCGGGATAACGTTGTCATATATGAGAGCTAATTTATAAGTTTTATAAACAAATATTTATTTAAATTTCTTAAAATTATCATTAATTAATTTTTTACAAACAACACTGAAACAGTTGTTGGTGAACTTTATTTTAATTTTACCACATATAAATACATCTAAGAATTATATAGGTGATTTTGCCTTTGCTAACCGACATACAGAATGACGGAGTGACAGGTACCTGTATGCCTAGTGCAATATCCTGCAAATGCCCTGTACAATTTTACAGTGGATGCACCTGTGATTTTGGCTTCATATACCCCCACTCTTTGCACTTTTAAAACTGTCCAAAATTTCTCAATTTATATGCAAGTATTTATGGTATTTATCATAATGAATATTAAGATCACCCATAACTATTTTAAAAGGAGAGGAAATCAAATATTCAAGCAGTGACTGAAATTATTTCAAAACGTCAGTCAGAGATGATGGGTGATAAATGTTCACAAACAATAGCTGCATATATAACAGAAATAAGAGAAGCAGCCACAACCACAAAAGACTTGGGTGCTGGAATAGACAAAATGAATCTATGCAGTGACAGATATGACCTAAAAATAACAGTAAAGCACTCACCTTTACCACTGCATTAAGGCTCATTCAGAAAAGAAAAAGTTGGGATTGAGATCAGAAATAAATGCAGGTGTATTACTCGGCTGAAGCCAAGTCTCATTATGGCATAAATATGTAAGTAATGCTCACCAAGAAAACTAGGCAAAGATGCAGGCTTATTTTGAAGAGAGCAAAATTTAATGGACCAATATCCAGACTCTGAATTCTCATTGGTCCAGGATTTATTTCAATATCACCAGCCAAAATAAGTGACAAAGGCAAATACAAGGACAACCCATGAAGTGTAGTTAAAGATGTTTTAGATGAGTTTGTACTAAACACTGGATGGAAAATAATGCTACTGGCATCACACAGCATCAGTACATATGACTTCGGATTTTAAAACTGTCCAAAATTTTTCACCTTATACCCAAGTATTTATGGTGAGTCAAACCTTTATGAAGAAACAAACCTGAGCAAAAATTAGTTATGCTAACTTCCTTTCAAGCAAACTCTTCTAAAGGTAAGCCTGTTCATGAGAAGGTCAATGACAGCCTATCTATAGGGTCAATCCATGTGAAATCATCAAATATGTGAAATACCTTGTAAGTGACCTATCTCAGATTTGGCTGTAATTTTGCTATTTTGTAGTATGATATGTTTGCACATCATATTGAAATTTTCAGAAGCCTATCACCGTGTATCTGCTTTGCATGGCCGACGGATATGGAGGGGGGTAAGAAGCACTCGCGGCATGTTTGAACTTGGTGACAAGTTCAGAGGCCAGTATCTCAGCAACTGGTACAAATAGGCTTGTAAAATTTGGTGATTGTGTACAACTTTTTGTGTACTTTCTGATTAAGTAAATCATTCTGAACTGAAAGAAATAGTTTCCCAGTAATATGGGTATAAAATAGGCCAAAAAATCAGTCGCTAGTTTAAAACTGCAATATTCATGGCATTGTAGCAGTGAATACTACAAAAACTATTGCAAATATTTTACATTTCTGTTATCTGCATATAGTTCACTCTCTGTGTGACAAATCTTAGCCGTTTTACTCTGTGTCTTCATGGTGAAATGAATCTTCAAAGTTGGTCTGACCCATAAACTACCTCGTCTTCGGCTGCAGGTATGGGCATGTGGGACAACAGATAGAACAATGCATCTGACTTAATGTTGCAGAGCCTGAACAGACCTTTCCAATGATATATGGTTTGTTTGGTGCATCTGAGTCCTCACATGATTCTAAGTGGTCGAAATAATGATATTTGAACACTCACGAATATCCCTATATTCAAAAAAGGAGATGCGAGAGAGTGTGAAAACTACAGGACCATAGCAATGATATCGCACATAAGTAAAATACTACTTAAAATAATACATAAAAGAATGGAGAACATAATAGAGAGGGAGCTTCCAGATAACCAAGCAGGATTTAGGAAATCCCGCGGAACTCGTGATCATATCGCCAACATGCGGTGGATAATGGAGAGACAAAAGGAGTATGGACAAAAATTATACATATGCTTCATTGACTATAGTAAGGCATTCGATTGCATTGATCATGAGTTGATGTGGAAAACCTTAATAGAAATGGGAATACCAAGGCACTTGATACAACTTCTCAAGGGATTGTACGAAGAACAGATTGCGGTAATAAGAACTGAATTTGGAGATACTGAAAGAATCAAAATAAAGAAAGGAGTGAGGCAGGGATGCATTCTGTCCCCATTCCTATTTAACCTATATGCAGAAAGGATAATGAGGATGGCGGAAATGGATGGAGCAAAAGAGGGAGTAAAGATAGCGGGAAGAACACTGAATAATCTGAGATACGCAGATGACACAACACTATTAGCAGGTAAAAAAACAGATCTGGTAGAACTGATAAGAAGGCTGAAGAGAGAAAGCGAGAAAGCAGGACCATACTTCAATATAAAGAAAACGAAGATCATGACAACAGCTGAGGAGGGCAGTTTTATGGTGGATGGAGAGGAATTAGAGACGGTAACAAGCTTTACATTCTTGGGATCAGTAGTAGAAAGAGAAGGAAAGTGCGACATGGAAATAAACCGAAGGGTGGCGATTGGAAAAGCCGCAATGAATGGACTAGAAAAAATATGGAAAGACAAACATGTGAGCACAGACACGAAAAAAAGATTGGTGAGGGCCTTGATTATACCAACAGTAACATACGGCAGTGAGACGTGGACAATGACCAAGAAAATAGAGAAAAAAATCAATGCTTGTGAAATGTGGATATGGAGGAAGATGCTGAGAACATCATGGACGGAGAAAAGGACTAATGAATGGGTACGCAGGGCGATTGGAATTGAGCAAGATGAGACGTTACAACAAACAGTGCTAAAATCAAAGCTGAGGTTCTTTGGACATGTTATGAGATCAGATGGATTGGAAAAAGAAATGATGCTGGCTTGTGGAGAGGGAAAGAGAAAACAAGGGAGACCAAGGAAAAAATGGATGGACAAGATACACGAAGCAACTGGAATGAACTTGGCACAACTAAGGGACGCGACATTGGAAAGAAAGAAATGGAGAAGATTGATCATGACGGTCGCTAGAGCTCAAAGAGCTGACAGCACAAGGTGACAAGGTGACACGAATGACGTATTGCAGTACTCTCTAATTAGAAATTTGAATTAGAAATTATAAATAAAGTTTTTTATTAATTTCAGTTCTTTTATGTCTCTGTTTATTTCTGTTAAATTAGAATAATTTTATTTAAAATGAAAAATTTTAAGCAAAAATATTTAAACTTTTACTTAAGGGGAAATTCCATGTTAAATCAACCAATATTAAGGTGACTGTACACCACACTATCTTGGATTTTAATGAAATCTGGCACACACGTTCTACTACCAGATATAAGGAATTCCTGAAAATTTTACTTGATTATCTCTAAAAATGTTGGAATTACAGAATTTCAAACTTTTTTGCCGATTCATGACTTTGCGAAAAATTGAATGATTGACAAACTTTGACTTGTTGTAACTTCAGAAGTAATAAAGATAGAAGCCTGAAATTTTCAGCTTCTTATCAATTTCTTGGGCTGATTATAAAAGTAAAATTATCATCAGGGTATCTCCCACCCTTTCAAAGCTATGGAAAGGCAAACATTGCTCAAAAGCTAATTATCGCAGTTGTTTGGTATGGTACCAGACAAGATGGTGATCACATATAAATATGTTTGTAATACCCCCTCCATATCCGTCGGTCATACAAAGCAGATACATGGTGATAGGCTTCTGAAAATTTCAATATGATGTACAAACATATCATACTTCAAAATAGCAAAATTACAGCCAAATCTGAGATAGGTCACTTTCAGGCCCTCGGTGATTTCACATGGAATGACCCTATACCAAACTGATTTATTTTCTTCTAATATGCTTAAAGTTGTGTGCTGAGAGCGCAACATTTGTTATCATGTTTGGTGCAATTTACACAAGGGATTCTGAGTACATGTCAACCATCGACCATGGGTCTAATTTGATCTAAGAACCTCTACAGTGCTGTTTTCATAGTACACAATTGTGTGTATTATAATTCAATTCATGGCCACTTCTAAGCAAAAACACATTCTAAAAGCACGATCCATTGGACAGAACTAGTTGAGCTCCACAAGCTTCTTGATACAGGGAGACAGACTATGGAAACAAGCAAGCCAAAGCAGACTGGCACGAAAATTCGTTCTTCTGTATTAGGATTTAGTTACAGAAACGTGTGTCTTTTTTACTTTACTACAGGCATGCATAATAACACGCAAAAATACTTACATTTAATGTCAATCAGTTGTTCAACAGAGAGCTTTTCTCCATTCATGGGATCAGATCCATTTTCAAGTATGTATTTCTCAATAAGACGCCTTTCAAAGACACTTCCTGAGACTGGAGATAACACTGGATGCTCTGGTGTTTCATTGCTTACTGATGTAACAAAGCAAGAGAGACTGATGCAACAAAACAATTAGGTAATATATCTTGAAATAACAAAACAGCATAATCTTATTTATCTCCAACATCACTTGAATCATTTCAAAACAACTAAACATGGTGTTACTTATTAAGGTAATATTCCCTTTGTGCTTGTCTGTCTGTTTGTTTATCTGTAATCCGAAGTAATTCATTTGCTAGATACAACAGCAAAATTATCATATCTGAAAGCATCTGTGTAATAACAGCCTTAGGTATATGGGCAATGTGCCCACATAGCAGTCAATGGCTCCACAGGCAAATGAGCTAAATGTGTTAAGAAGGTAATCTTTAATTTCAACTACAAGAGAAAATAGTGCGCTGCAGGCCTACCAGAATTTGTTCCAATATGAAATACGCAAGTAAGCAATAATTAAGTAAATGGTTTCAACCATGTGCACAGCGCCATAAAAGAATAGTTAAACCAGATTTTACCTACTTTCATTAGGAAAACAGGAAATGGCACTTTTATGCATTCTGTTGTTGTGCATGTACACACACAACTTCGTAAATCCCGACAAAACTGAGATGCAATAAAACTATGTTAAACAGGAGGATGTGTACCAAATCCAAACTAAAATGACAATTTGGCACAAGCTTCAACTTCTTTCCCATGTATATTAAGAAATTTGTATGGTGTTGTGCATTTCATAGTGGAAAAACTTCATAAACCAAAACTCCACAGACTGGTGTAGAAATAGAGCACTGCACATGAGCATTTTTAATAACAGAAGTAAGTAAGAATACAAGAATGTCAAAAAATAACATAACTAATATATGTCACAAACTTTCAAAAACATTTTAAAAATTGTATGAGATAGAAGTATTTTAACAAAAAACTCTTGTATTACTCTCTTCTTACTGGATAACTTCTGGTTTCCCTGCAGCACTCTATTTTCTCTTGCAATCTATGGTGACCATATTGTTTATACATATGCGGAATTTACAGACTTTAAGCAAGATTTTGCCGATTACGTTGCTATGTAACAATAACTGTAAAAATCAATGATTTATGCTAATATCTTTTTCTCCCACTCTAAGCAACGGACTTTCCTAGTAAGACTTTTTGGTATACTTATAGTATCGGGGAACGCTGCATTTTGGGCTATTTTGGGCAAGGCTTTCAGCCACTAAGCTTAGTTGCCGCTAAGATGAATCTTTTCAAGCTAAACATTCTTTGCAAAGATCAGTTAAGAGTCATTCAATATTTACAAAGCTGAACTAACTCTAATTTTAACGGTAACCCTTATTTAACAGCAGGCATTAGAATACATGTTTATTTACTTCAATCAAAGACGGGACACTTACAGAAGCCACGCCTATAATTAACGTCACTGCGGCGGGCTACGCCGAAAAGCAACGGCCAAAACGTAGCGGTCCCCGATACTTATAACTATGCCGACTTTTCTAATTAGAAAAGTATAAAATTAAACCCGATTTCACGGCAATAAAACGTGAAAAGTGCTATCTCATGTGTCAAGTACAATCGAACTGAAAGAAAGGTTCTGAAGTGCCATTCATTATTTATTACCGAAAGTAATGTTCCCGGCTTTTCTCGCGATACAAACCCCCTTTTATCGCTCATAAGCCTCTGCTTTAATACTCAATTTTAAAGTAGCATTTTGTAATAGGTTTACACACAGCACCTAAGCATAGAATCCATTTTTCATGTCAATAACTTACTTGCACACACAAGAGCCATTTCTGCAATAAAATGCAAACGAACAACCACGTTCTCAAATTAAAATCAACACTACACGATAACGCCAATCTTACTGCAAGTTCTATTAGTTATCACGTGCTCTCTGTTAGTCCAAGCGCTTAACTTTAAAAATCGTTATTTTTATGCATTTAGGTGCTACAAGCATAATTGTTTGTAGAAATTATAGGACTAACATAAAAGATAATCATATATTATGCCAGTTGACTATTTGTTCAGAAAATATTTTAAAAAGCACTTTTAAAATGTGCATAATTGGGCTAAGTTTGGGCTTGTTTTGGAAAGCTACGTTAACAACATGGGAGAGGCGCTTATTTTGTAATACTTTAGAATTGTAGATACACGTATAAATGCGTATAACTATTAAATAAATAAATAAATAATATTGTTTGTTAATGCAAAAATGTAACAGTTTCCAAATCAGTAATATTGAAAATTTGACTTTTATACTTTGTAAATAGTTTTCTCTATTATAACTTGTAACTTATTTAGCATTAATAGCGGTGACAGTACTATAACTAATTATTATGTTGTAACGCGTCCTTTGAGTAAGACATTGTTTTATTAAGGCGCGTTATAAATATAAGTTGTATTGTATTGTATTGTATAGATTGGTTTAAACTAACTTTAGATATTCTGTGTGGTAATGGCTGAGGTTTTATCTAAAAGTGTTTTTGTTTGGGCAAAATGCATATTTTGACAAAGTGCATCCTCCGAAAAGTTACTTTGTCCTGCAAATTCGAATAGGATGGATGTTGTTGTTGGTTACGTAACACTGTCTGATGACTTGCATGGTTTCAAAGAAATTGACCAGCTGCCCTGTCATTTGCCTGAATTAGATGGGGGTGATGGCATGGCTGGATCTCTGATAAGAAGTAAAGCTTGCTGGCATAAAACCTGCAGAGACGGATGCAATGCCACTAAATTGGAAAGGGCCAGAACGTGTTTGTATGAGGAAATTGAAGTTAATGAGGGACAAAGTAATATTGCAGATGACATTTCTTTTCATCCAAGCCCCACAAAATTGCAGTGCTTGACTTGTTCATCTGATGTAAACTTGGACAGGTCTGGAGTTTTTGATTCTCTGTTTTTTTTCTGTGACACGTGTATACAAGGCTCAGACAATTTGTGACAAGCTGACTCAAAATTACTAAAAGAGTTCAGTAACTTGCTGAATTAATTCATGATCGTGTGCTGCTTGCTAAGTTGAGTAGTGGTGACATGGTTGCAATTGAAGCAAAATATCACCCTATTTGTTTGCTAGATCTGTATAACAAATTGTGGCGTTTCTCGGGTCGGGCTAACTGTCCACGGGGTGAGGGTACTCCAGCCCAGTTCTACGCTCAGAGCCACCCGCCTCACTGCCCCTTGTATTTTCACTGTAAAATGGCCTCCGTATTTCTGTCCGTATTATTCGTTCTCTATAAGGAATTTTCAGGATGAGCTGCTTCCATAAGTGAATCAACACTGTAACACTCGGTCTCGGGATCCGACTCTGCCTCTTCCGCGGTCGCCGGATGGGCAACGTCCTGAGGTTGGCCTTTGCTCAGAACACAGGGTTCGTTCCTTTACCGGCAATAGTCGTTCCCTTTCTGCGTGAGGACTTTCTCGTAACCACCATTTTACATCTCGTAACTCGCCCGCTATCGCCAGTATTCTGAGACACCAGTCGTTTTCTCGGTTCTGGGAACAGGGAAGTCTTACTACGACGAGCCTCTGTGTCTTTCCGCCCTAGGCACATAGATATTGGGCGAGATATCTTCCCGCTATCACTATCTGTCTCTCACTCTATCTCCGTGGACTTCGGGAAGCCTACCCAAGTAGTCGGCGAGTGACCCGGACTATGATGAGATATCATGCAACTTACTGTTGGCATACGGTACTTAAAATCAATAGTAAATGAATTTACATGGGGCTATCAGTAATCACACGCAAGTCTTAAGGATCCATCCTTTTCTTGACCTGTGGACTTGCTGATGGTTTTACGATGTTTTCTTATAATATTTTTGCTTTCAATTTCAGCTCGATATAGGCTATGAGTGGAATTCGATATACCATAAACTCCTTTTCATGAAATTCCGGCTTCAAGACAATTCATTTTCAACCAATGTACAGTGGTGTGCAAAAGTTTGGAAGAGAGAGTTGAAATATAGAAAATTCAGTATTTTTCATTTTCATGCTACCTGTGTGCTGTGATGATTTTCAATTCTTTTAAACATCTTTGGCTATTTAGCAATGAGCTACATTAAATAATTCTAGTGGCACATGTGTTTTGCAGGAGTTAGCACACCATACAGGGCTAGTGGTATAAAAACGAAAACATGCAAATTGATTGTTTTAGTTTCGGCTAGTAATTTCTCTTTCAGCGGACAGGAGGCCACAACTTACCAAAAGAGAGAACCCCCCAAGAAAAACGTCGAAGTATTCTTGATCTTTCGTTTCTTTCTTTTTTGTCTTCTTCTTTGTCTTCACTCTTCATTTCTCTCATGATCGCTCGCCTTCCTTCATTTGTGACATGAGGGCCGCCAGAGTTATCCAGGTTACCTCCCTTGTTTAGTGGAACAAGGCCAGCCTTGGGGAGACTTGTGTTTAAATTTTTCTACCAGATCCCTCCAGCGATCTGTCTAAGCAGCTGGGTTGACTGAAGACAATGCTAAGGTTGAAGGTTCATTTTATTGTATGCGCTCCAAGATGAGCTGACCCTGACAACCTGCTTGGACATTGCATTCCAAGAGGAAGTGCCGTACGGTTTCTTGGGCATCGCACTTGTCGCAGTTTCCGGTCTCGATCCCACAGCGTCAGTGCTTTTAAGCAGCAGTGGCCTAACCGGAGTCCAGTGATGACAATTTCCTAAGATTTCCTTTCTCCGGTTGGGGTCGCTGTATTTTTTGGTCAGGCTCACGTTGGCTCAATGATTCATTAATTTATAATCTAATCTAAGCCTGTGCCCGAGGTGGACCATTCTGATCACCACTTCCTCCGCCGTAGGAAGTGGTCTTTGAACATATGTAAAGCTCCTCGGTATTCTAGATTGATCGGGAGATCAACGCTGGTGCGATGTAGCGTTTCTCTGCACTAATCGTCAATAGTCTCGTTCTCTGCTATGCCGAGATGATAGGATCCAGACGATCGTTACAGAGGCGAATGAACTTGATGTCCATAGTCATCCAGTGCATGCAACCAGTCTATGAGATGTTGCGGTCTGGTCTCCTGGCAATCCGAGAGAATCTGAAAAGACAATAACATTGCACAATTAGCGCTGGTGGCCCATTCTGGTGCCCTCTGTATGGCCGCAATTACTGCCTCCAGGACTGATAAGCCGTCGCTCATCCTGCAGCTTCCGTGGTGGTCAAAAGAGGGCACATAAAAAGAACGTACATATACTTCAACTATACTGCTATTTAACCGATCCGTACAGACAGCCACTTGCCCTTCGTAGGTCTAGATGTGTCTCGGTAGGTCGTCTGTGCCCTAGGCCTTCTCCTTGATAGTGATGTCAATGATTGGCGGGTAAAGTTGCCAGGGTGTTCTTGAAGAGCAGGTGAGCACAGAAATCGTCGGAGCGTCAATTTCTGCTTAGGATGGTGTCTTTCGACGCCCCCAGTGCGAACCTGCAACGAGGCGTTTCTTGCAGCGATCTGTCTCGTACCTTGTGTGGTCGGTCCAATCAAAGATCACACTAAGGAACTTGACAGTATTCCCTTCGTTCAGAATGGAAGTTTCGAGCTTCAGCAGTCGGTGAGCCGAGGCTATTCCGCAGCAATAAAATTCGGCAGCAACTGCCTTGGTTGTGGACACCCCGAAACCCCATTCGTCAAAGAATTTCTTCACTTGATCGAGGTAGGACTGCAAGAGTCGTTGATTTACGTCCAAGTTCGCTGCCATCTGCATGTAGAGAAAGTTTGACGTCTTTCTTTGGCTCTAGGATGTCGTTTATCATAATAACGAACAAGATGGGGCTGATGACGCTGCCCTGCGGCGATCCGTTTTCCATTTGATTTGGAAGAGGTCGGATAGCGCTGTTCCGACGCGAACACGGATGTTTCTGTCAGTCAGGAACTTCCGGATCCAGTTAAACATTTGGCCAGTGATGTTGTGCTGCTGTAGTTTTTGTACTAGGCTGTCGGTCGACGTGAGGTCGAAGGCTTTCTCTAGATCCATGAAGACTCCAGTTAGGCTGTACTTGATGTGGATGGCTAGGTCGATAACATCTTGGAGTCGGATTATGTGATCCTGGCAGCCCCTCGGCCTGCGAGAGCCGGAATGAAACTTGTTGAACCGATTCGTGTATTCCTTGTGCCAGTTCAGCCTGTCGGTTACTAATCGTTCCATTACCGTGAAGAGCATATAGAGGGAAACGCAATCGGACAATAGGAGTTTCCGTTATAGCTGATTTGTTCGGCTTTATGATCGGGACGACAAGGGAGTTTTATCAGGCAGCCGGAAGTTTTCCCTGTTCTCATACCTCGTCATATAGTTTCAGTAAAGCAAGCAGGCTAGGTTGAGGAAGTTGGGCCAGGTGTCGTTCATGATATTGTTTTCGCCAGGCCTTGTGACCTCCTTACACCGCATGAGAGCGATTCGTAGAGCCTGGATGGTGAACGGAGATTCTGTACTAAAGTGAGCACCCTGGCTCTCCAGCCAGTACACACACATTGGGACAATATTGGACAACGTTTGTCATGCACTGTACCAGTGTGTGTGTTTGTGTGTGCTCGGTCGCCGTAGCAGAACCGATTGCCCGGTAGTGGCACGTGATTTCGGGTTCAGCATTGCCCGAATGGGCTTGACTACAGCTGATAAGTGTAGCATAAGTGGACACCGACGTAGGCTAATTAGTCTGACCCATCTGTAGTCCCTATGCCTATGTAATGATCGCTGACGTCGACGATAGTAGAAGTGTGAACATCGTTCAAGCCGCACAGAATTTGGTAAAAGGCTCTGGCAACATAGACTCCGACTGAATAGGTGGAAATTTTCGAGCAAATACCGTAAAATAGCAATTTGGTAATCTCACTTTGCACCGGAAGATCTGGCACATTTAGGAGAGAGCGAAAAGCGCCTTCGAGAGGTAGGCCTAGCTTTAAAGTGATCAGCAACGTACATACACAGTAGGTCTACACGCGGATGCTTGTGGTAACCGTATGGCTTAGTGCTCAGTACGTTGGAGTCTAATAAAGCGAACGCATAGCCCGAATGCGGCGATGTTAAGCGGATTGTTTTGGCTGCTGCATCTGCTTCAGCGTCTGCTGGTGAACTCCAGCAGCTGTCTGACCGACTGAAAGAGGGCGTCTGCATGCAGCTGCAGATGTGCTGTGCATCCTCTTTACAACCTGCGTGTATGTGTATGCAAACGATCAATACGCCTAAACGGCGTCTATACCGTATACACCATCATCTGTAGAGCAAAACTAGGGCTCGCTTTTTGAGTAGGCCCATACTACAGAAGCTCGACCACTGCGGCCTAGGTGCCGATGGTGGTTGCAGTGCAGCTGATGTTTTCGTATCGATACCAGGAAGGCTTTGTCTGCCAACAAACATGTCGGCTTTCCGAATACATTAATGTCCTTGATCGACGGAAGCGTTGGATTGGAGGAGGCGGTCGAGAACGGCGTCCTTAGTAAGGACGAATCGCTCGCCACATCTCAGTTTCATTGACTGACAGAAGAATTGCCTGCACTCAGCTCACTCTGCGTGATATATATATCGACTATGAGGATTCGGAAGATCTTGATGACGCGCTAATTCAATTATTCTTCTCACAGGTAATTATTATGTAATGCTGCCTATATAGGCCTATGCTCAATAGGTACTGCTTGTGCGCTGGTATCAGGTTAATAACACCCTGGGCAATAACCCAAACAAATAGCTCCCTGTTCAATTACCCCTAGGATAAAACCCCGGCAAATAGCTCAACCCGCTCTTCTTCTGCCCTAACACTTCTCCGCCATCCCATCACCTCATCCTTAAAATTTGGTAATCGCTCCTTAGCCACAGCTGTCCCACCACTCTGGAATAAACTTCCCCTAGAACTGCGACAGTTTTCTTACCCATCATACCAACTCACCGATGCTCCACCACTTGCAATTTCTGCATCGGCCTTTCACTCAAAGGTGAAAACATTCCTCATTCACAGATCCTATCCTGACACCCTTTCTTCCTCTTATCTGTCTCCTCTCCAACCCCAAACACCATCCCCATAGCTGCCACGCTGTCTCTCTGTCTGACTTTTGGATCTTGACCTGGAACCGAACCCTTTTGCCTATCGATTTTGTTTTGACTGAGCGCCTATGAATAAGCTGGTCCCCGCGACGTGGCTTTCGTTGGGCGCTGTAGAAATTTCGGAATTACGATTACTGTTACGATAGGTAATAACCCCCAGAAAAATTCTCCCAAGTTTAAAACCTTGGCCAATAACACCAAAAATTTATATATGCACACACGTGAAGCGTAGTTCAAATGTGATAATAACCAGTGCTTTTTTTAGAAAAAAGGTTCCGGAACTGAACAATTATGGAATTTTGTGCTAAAATTTCATTATTTTAATCAATCAATAGGCCCTATACACTGAAAACAGCGTCAAGTTGTAAACACTGAAATTGAAATAAAGTAAGTTACATTATATTACATAATTAAAATAACTTAGTAACAATTCTTTTATTATAAACAAATTATTTTTTATTAGCGAAAAAAGGTGCCGGAACGCCGTTCCGGAGCGTTCCATCTGAAAAAAGCACTGGTAATAACTCAAAGGAAGTAACGATGAAATTATTTATTACACACGATCAAGAATATTCTATTACGGAGAATTAACAGCTGTGGCCTATGCTAGGCGAGCTTAGTAACGAAGTGTAAATTGTAATAGTTCTTCTTTAGTAATTACATAAAATTAATGTAGGCCTGCTCCATTTTATGACACGGTATCGGTGGGATTTTTTAGTACAATAGATAATTATGATTTAAGGTCTACTCTGACAATATAATTTGCGAAGGTCACTTTCGCGATCAAGTATTTGGTGATTTGAGAGAAATTCATTCAAGTAGTCAACTGAATGCATAGATGAACCACTGGCCAACGACCTCATTTCCAGCTACAACTGACTGGCTACTCGATTGTTAGCCTAGTAGCTACAAAAATGACCTACAGCCTTCCTTTCGTAAGGTTGTAACATTTCACCTATCAAACTACAACAGAATAACTATACGGTATGTGTAACTCAAATGCAAATTTAAATGTAAATAAAGATAAATGTAAATGTACGTTTTTCTAAAGCGACTGTATGACCTCGACCCTGTTGATTTTAAAAGTGAATTTATCGGGTTATGTACTTACAAAATGAAGGCTATGGATACTTTAATAACTATTAGTCTATCAATCGAGTCATAAAATTCGAGATCCTTCATCACCGCTGCCCGTTTGAATGGGTCCCCGTGTAGGCCTACGGACCGTGCTAGCCCGATATTAAAACCTCTTAAATATAGCCACTATCGGTATGCGAACCAGCGTCCTCACGCAAAGAGAGGCCTTTAACCATTGTAGCTAAATACAACATCAAGTCGGTTGACATCAAGTCAAGCTTAGGACCTATCTAGAATCTGTGTTTGAACAAGAAGTTTAATTAATTAGCTGACTTACTTAATGACTTGATTACGGCCTGGTTTTGGAGAGCCATCGGTTAATGCCTTGTGCATTAGACTCCGGCGTTACAGACTTTGCCAATTAAACAATTCAAATGAGAATGGCAGCGCAGCTTTAGGCTTAAAGCAGGCATCGGTAGCTATGATCCGAATATCTGGCGATTTTTGAACCACCTGCAAAAAGCAGACATTGCAGCCACTCAGAAGCAACGAACTAACTACTGGCGGGACACGCTATGAGGAGGCACCAAGGAAACGATATGCTGACTACAATTCCAAAACACTGCAAATCGCCTCAGACTGCAACAACCGAGATTTTCTTACTCGCCTGCGCGGAATCGCACACAACATTTCTTCATAACTCACTTATCTAAGCTGATATTTATTTAGATGTAACATTACAAAAATATGTTTACAAGAAATAAATGAGTTTTAAATATTTGCTTCATTTGCTTACTGGTTTATTTTGGGAGTTATTGGCCAGAAAGTTTTAAACTGAGGGTTATTTTTCTGGAGGTTATTGCCCATGGGAGTTATTGGCCGTATTGGTGGTGAGTTTTGGTAAGAGATTATTGCCCCAGCACTGTTTGTGCTCATGCAGCATGCAAAGGTGTAACCTTTTACACACAGTAAAATTGATATCAGATTAGTTACTCCAAGAATCTGAGCATATAGTCTACAAATTAAGAGCGTGCCTGGAGATTAGACAATGTATTATTTGTACACATATACACGATGCAGATATAGCCTAATCAAATAAGCCGTTTAAATATTAATATTTTGCAACTAAAATGTTAATTAAGTAATATTAAGACCTTCGCAAGGGCGTCGGCACTGCTTTAGGCGCAGATTAAGTAAAAAGAAAGCTGTTTAAATATTAATAAAGGTCAAGGAAATCCATTCTGTATAGTCAGTGAATGACACGGGAAGGCCAAGCAAGAAATGCGCCGCTGTGTGTCGCTGAAAATCTTGGCGACGTGTTTTCAGTCGTCGAGACTTTGTGACCCACCGCTACGAGTTACTAAAATTTCTGATGATCTTTCTTTTTTGCAAGTTTCGTGGTTGACCGAGTCGTCCTTCCCACACCCACACACCTAACGAACAAATTCGTACTTATCACGCTTTTAGCAAAACGGCAAAAATTACGCTCTAATCAATTTTATCTCCAGGGTCCACATTTGAGGAGGGAAAGAAACTCTTGGTCCCTCGAGAATCATCTACACGCAGATTTGAGTTTGAGGTACTTGGTCAGTTCATGCAGCATAGAGCAGGATTCCACAAAAACTGCAAACTGAAGTCTATACACAAACTTGTTTATGCCAGTGTGTGTGTGTGTGTGTGTGTGTGTGTGTGGGTGGGTGGGTGGGTGGGTGGGTGGGTGGGTGGGTGGGTGGCTGTGTGTGTAATGACTAGACACTTCTGAACTTCTACCAAAATCAGAAAGTTTTCTTTCTGATTTTGGAACACAAGTTTCAAAATAAATTGTCACCAGAAGAGTTATTTAAGACGAGTTTGAGCCAAATTGTCGCTGGCTTCACGTCAGCAAAAGCAAGCAACATAAAGCACAAAATTTAGCTATTTCAGTTATACATAACGTCTTTCTCGCCAGTTCGTCGATACCATGAAGCAGCTATGGTAGATATATAATTTTCAGCGACTTTCGCTTATTTCGAATGACATCTGTGTATGTTATTAAAAATGTCATTTGTATGTTACTTGTATAGGTCTTTTCCTATATCCGGAGAGTAACAACCCAAATTAAATAATGACAAGAAGACTCTTTCGAAATCAGAAGAGGTCATGTTTGCAATTGGCAAAGTGTGCGGGTGTGTGCGTGTGCGTGTGTGTGCGTGTGCATATAGGTAGTACTGGTAGGGTTAGTTCTAGCTGACGCTAAGTGGGCCGAACAGACAGTGGCGCCACCTATCGACTAAAATGAATAACTAGTGATGTCATAGGATCTTGAATTATGATTGCATTATAAAAAACGACGCTAGAGAAGTTATAAGATTAGATTATTTAAAAGTCCAAGACGAAACAAGTGTAAGTTTGCTTTTCAAACTGTACACATTTCTGCTCACTGGTAATAAAGAAAGAAAGCCGATAAAGTTGTTGATAATTCCGGGCAAAGAAATGGTTGAGACACAAACATGACTGATTAAACTATTTGATTGCTTGCATAGCGGCCAGATGCTAAAATCTTACTTCGCAAAGATGCTCAATGAACTGATTTTCCATCGATTAAATCATTTTTGTCAAATAATTTATCTCGATTGAAATTAAGTTTAAAGTCCTTTCTAATCACACAACATCTGTCTTCCTATTCATTTAGTATCCGCAGCCTAACTGAATTTAAGTTTTAATGATTGCCAAATCCAAACTGATGTCGTGGGCTTTCCACTTTCGCTGATATAGCCGCTCAGTTTAACTTAAAACACGTATTTGATGGTAAAATTCGCTGATTCATGATGTAGTTTTGTCGACGATCTTTCGAAGTAGTCGATCGGAGTTCAAACTGTCGACTCGCCCGATTTGTGGCATAGCGTTAACAGGAGATGAGAAACCGAACACACGAAAATTAAAGGCTAGTTTAATGACATTAATAGTTCAATCGTGTTAATACAGTTTCTAACCGCACGAATCTGTCAACCACATTTGTAACTCAAACTATCAACTGAGTAGCCTATACGACATACAATCGTTATAAGTTCTTTCGCGCTCGCTCCATCAATGAATTTGCGATTACTTTTTAAGGCACGACAGCAAACCCGTTCATCAAGGATAGACCGGTCTATGACCCATCGCAGTGCAAGCTCAACGTTGCCCGCGCGAGCGTTTACGTGCTAATTGCGGGTCAGCCAACCTCACACCACCTCAGCACGTGTTCAATGCATGGTATTTAGACACACCCAGTAATCGCAAGGAGCGGCAGGACTTTGAATAGAATGATCAAAGCAGACACTAAATAAACAATGGATCGACTTCAAACCCGGCTTGATCCTAGCGCAGTCGATACATAAGGCAGTCGATATATAAGGCAGACAGAGCGGGGACCAGAGATCGATCTCGACGACGCTCAACAACACCTAAGCTCAAGGCTGCGGATCCAGATTGACACTGTCGAACCATTCATCTCCGTTGAACTCTAGTTAATGTTGCAGTAGATAGGCTGTCTTCGTTAGACTGATAAATCTCCGTAGTTGAAGTGAATAAATTTAGAAACACCCTTCTCTGCTCGAGGGTTAATACGTCACGATCTTGCCTAACGACGTAGGAAGCAGGGTCGTGACAGTCTCTACCACCGTATCTATAGGCGAAATACCACCTCTGAGAACGACAGACGGTTTTTATAAGCACACAGTGGAACATTCTAGAACCGAAAACTTAGCTTCCGCTTGCGCTGACAAACAACTTTCGAGCTGACATATTCGCGGTGCGGTGAGAAAACAGGCCTTTACTTAGGCATATGTTGAATTAATATTTGCTTCAGCAGACACGGAAACGTACAAACGGGATCTGCCGAGCGCGATTGTACTTTCAGCGAACAACAACAATTAGGGCGGCCGGCTTGCTGTTATGCATAAATATACCCATAAATATATAGCAGGGCAGTTCGTGGCACGCCGATAGAGCCGAAATAACGGAATCACTCGCACGGCGGAGGTACGCACGGCGGAGGAGCGTTTGATTCCATCACTTCGACCGCAAGCGTAGATCAAGCGATGGAGATTCGACAGCCGCGAGTTTTCGATGAATGAGGCGGAAACTTGCTCTCCGCCGCGCCTGACATGCTCGTTCTTCTCTTCGTCGAGGGTCTCCCGACCATATAGGCCTTCTAATGGATCTGGTCTTTCATGGCCTGATACTTTTCGACTTCATCCAGGACAAGCTTATACTCCTTGTGTGCTGATAACGGTGTTCTCTGGTGCCTTCGCTGATGTTGAATTTGCTTTTGGCCAGAACGCTGATGTTGTCATGTTTCGCCGTCGTGGCTGAACACTTACGGGAGCAGGCGACGCCTTCAATGTCTAGCAGTCCGACCACTGCAGCTGCGCCCCCGATGATGAGGCCGGGAACGGCAACTCCCACGCCCGTACCTAGACTGGCGTCGGCAAGGCCGACACACGCATTTACAGCCATGCCGTACTTCTCGTGTAGGCGACTGCGAGCTTTGACTTCAGACCGAGGGAAGGCCTGGAGTTCGCCGATTTTGGGTAGGCGAAAAGTCTGCACCAAGGGCTGTTGTGTGGACAGTGTAGGATATAACGCCATCGTCGCTAACACGCTTAATGATAACTGTCGCTTCAAGGTTCAGATTGTCCGACGATCCACCCGGGATATATATGTCGAACTTTATTTAGCTCGCCACGATTCGTAGACACCTAATGGCAGCAAAATCAAACTCGTACGTAGCTACTACAATCAAGCGAATTGGAGCGTTTTCAGCAGGAAGGTGGACTGGGCTAATCTAATCTAATCTAGTGACTTCTATAACGCCGTTATCATAATGCCCAAGGTATCCATCTATGGTTGTGTAACGGAAATTACTATAGCGCCAGGCAAGACTGCGCTCAGTCGGGCAGCGAATGCGGGAGTGATGATGATAGTATTATTGATCGAAGTCGGCTGTCTGTTTTCACGCTGTAGTCGGCTGCTATGTGAGCGCTAGGCTAGGCCTGGCCGGCAGACTGTGATTGCCGCTAGTGATGGATGCTGCTCGCGCCTAAGAGCTGAAGAGTAGGCGGGAACGAGAAGCGCGCCGAACGATGTATGTCGCCTAAAGTTGCCGCTCGCGCTAGGAGTTGGAGGGAAAGTAGCCCGCCTAAGTTGGCGCGCGCGAACGATGCGAGGGAAATAAGAGCCGCCAAGGGCTGGCGCGAAGAAGAACCGCCAAAAGGCTGGCGCGAAGAAGAGCCGCCAATAACGGGCGTGAAAGAAGAGGCGCCAAACAGTTGGAGCGAAAGAAGAGGCGCGTACAAAGACGCGGGAGAGTTGGCGCCGAGTCAAAGCGCGCGGATATTTCCTATATAAAGAATGCAGAAGGAGCGCAGTCGGAAAGCTCGCTTGGCGGTAGATCGCGACAGGAGAAGGATCTCCTTACAGCTCACTTGGCTGTAGTTTGCGACCGGAGAAGGATCTCCTTACAGCTCAGTTTGTGGTAGTTTGTCGCGCTAGTTCTCGAATTCAGGCGAGTAATTCGTAGCTATTGCGGAGTTGTACGTTTAAGCTGATTTCCGCCGTGGATTATTGTGCCGTCTATGTGCTTAGTCAAAACGCTGTCGTTGGGAAGTAAACGGGATAATTCTTGGAATAAACTTTGTCGTCGTCGCTGTCAACGACGAGATCGCCATTTTAATCAGGAAGTCAAACCTTTTCCTTTATATTTAAATTGTGGGCGAATTCTTTGAGCTCATGTCAGGCAGCCAATTTTCTATTAGATCGAAGGTTTAGAGTTCGATTTAGCAGTTGCTGTAACTAAGAACTCTTTAGGCTTAACGAAATTATAATTAGTAAATAATTAAAATAGACTAGCAGAAATAGTTAAGGTTGAATCTTTTAGTTAAGAATAAACTTGTAAAACGAAAGATATGGCTGAATCAGATTTTGGTAAAGTGGTAGAGTCCTTATTGCTTCATTCTCTGCACTGAGAGAAGATTTAGCAGAGCGCCAGATCAACTGATAGAGAGCCAGGTACAACTACGAAGAGAATTGGTAGAGCACCAGAATAAAATGGCAGAGAGCCAAAATCAAATGATAGAGAGCCAGGTACAATTACGAGGTGAATTGATAGAGCGCCAAGCGGAGTTAGAACACAAATTAGATCAAATTCAGGTAGCGCCTATGTCGGACATTATGCAGCGCTCGAGTTTAGAAGTAGAAAAGTCTGTCGGGATAGCCACAACGAACCCTTACGCTCTAGGAGAGAGGGTAGCGGCCCATCCGCCCGCCACGGACAACACTTGGCCATCTGGTGATCGAACGGCAGAAGAATTTAAGCAACTTCCTGTCTTTCGCAGAAGTTTAAGATTGAGTTCGAAACCGCCACTTATTATGGGACGGGTGCTGTACAAAGTCGAACTGCAAGTTCGACCAACCTGGATTCGAACCCACTACCTTCACCCGACAAATCGTCAGTTCTTTCCTCCGGGCTCTCCCGACAGCTAACGGTGGCGTCCCACCACGCACCCCAAACCGTTACAATTGCTGTGAACTGTTATTTTATTTTCTTCAACACGACAACTCCAATCTCGCCAGTTACCGACATTTTTTTATTCTTCTTGACACGTTCTTCTTATACACATTAACACACCCCCAATCACTGTGCACAAATATATACATATCCAGTGTTCGCCCTCATCCCGTCACGCCTCACCGGCTAGCAAAACCGTGCTTACATTACCTTTATCCCTCATTTTTCAAGCTCACAAATTATCTTTCAAAATTTGTGAACTTGCCACCATCACATACACAACTTATCTCAATAATGCAATCTTATCTACTTTATACATCAATGCAATCTTATCTACTCTATACATCACAATCTTGACAAAAAATCAGCCACCGTTTGCAAACGTCCTTTCTTATAATGTATTATTATATCAAAGGTTTGTAACGATAATGCCCACCGTACCAATTTGGCAGACTTCGACATAGATTCAGTTAAATAAGTGAGTGGGTTATGGTCCGTGTAAACATTAATTTTGGATCCAATAACAATTTCTTTCAAATTGTTCAATGCCCAAACTATGTCATAAGCTTCCTTATCAACAGTAGCCCATCGTTTTTGGGTATCCGTTAACTTTTGACTGATAAAAGAAACAGGGCGTGGAATTCCCTCACAGTCTACTTGTGTTAGAACAGCCCCTACAGCAAAATCACTACTATCACAAAATAAACTAAACGGTTTCCCAACCTCAAACACATGCAAAACCACATTGCAACGTATCCTATCCTTAATTAAATCAAATGCTTGCTGGTGTTTATCAGTCCATACAATTTTATCCGGCATCTCTTTACATGTTAAATCAGTTAATGGTTTCGCTAACTTTGCAAAATCCATAATGAATTGTCTGTAATAACCAAAAAATCCTAAAATTTGTTTTACTTGCTTCTTACTTTTTATCAAATTCATCTGTGGTACAGCTCTCAATTCTTCAATCATCGTAGGATGCAGTAGCAATCTTTCCTTGCTACTCATTTTTTCCAAACTTGCACCTATCAGCGTAACATAAGGCGTAATCGAGTATTGACTCCGTGAAAACCCATCTGTTTCTTCATTATTGTTGTATATTCTCACCTGCATTTTCACCAATTTAGCAGGGATAGCATCTCCTGCTACACACTGAATTTGTACATTTCCGACCTCTTCAACTTTCATGCCCTCCAGTACTTCGTTGCTAATCACTGGGATCTCTGTTCCTCAGTCGATTAATGCTTTGATTTTCCTTGGTACTCCATCAATACCACACATTTCCACATCTATATACTGCAATGCTGCTTTCTTAATCAACATTGACATCCTGTCTTTCCTTGTAATGTTTTCATGACTCTCCGAACCCATTAATTCCTCCTTTTGTAGTTCCACTTTCATGATAGTTTTTACTTCTTTCTTCTCTTCAACTTCTCCTTTTGGCATAATATAGCCTCCTTTTACAAGTGGATGTGATATGCTTAGTAGATTATCGGGCATATTCATCACTTTAATTCGATTAACTTGTGCATTATCTGCATTATTCTCACCACCATCTACCTGAGTCTCGTCAATCACTTGCATCCGATTCACTTTTGGATTTCCTGTATTCCTTGCATAATTGCTGTTCGTACTCGTAAGTGTACAATTTTTGACCAAATCTTTACCGGATCCACATCCGTGACATCGTTTCATCTCACTTCTCTGCTCATTACCTCTTGTTCTTCTGAAAAGCCCACTTGCATCTCTTCTGACAAAATTCTGTGACGACCTGTTGTAAGTCTGTCCATACTTAACTGGTTCTTTTTGTTCCGTAACCACTGGAAAATTTGTTCTGGTCTATTTTTTTAAACTGGTTGTCAAACCCTTTACCCCCGGTCTCTTTAATTCCTCTCCATTTCTCCGTCGGACTTTGGTTGCTTCCCCAACGTTCATAGTTATTCTTTTTCCACACACCTGTACCAATCCAATTATTTACATGCATATCAGCTAAATCCGCCACTACACTAGATTCAAAACATTCAACTCCCTCTTTCGACAAAACAAAATGCATTGTACCTGGTGGTTAAGTCTCTTTTAACTTATCTGCCACAAACAGATCAAATAACTTATCGTAGTCTTTCTCCACCTTCCTACTCCTGACGTAATAGTTTAGCAAATTCTTGAGTCTAGCTGTAAACATAATGTACGTTTCTTCTGCCATCTTTTTAGCATCTATAAATCGAGACCTGTACTCTCTCGGTGTTAGTTTAAATTCTTCCAACAAATGATCTTTGACCTTTTTGTAATCTTCCATATCCACATATGATAATCTATTAAAAACAGTACAGGCTTTTGACGTCATCATTGGCAACAACAACTTTACCCAATATCTTTCATCGACCTCAAAACTGTTAAACGCGTTCTCCACGGTCTCAAAATATAATGGCACTTCCATCATGTCAAAGGGCATGCTTGGCAAAACGTGTTTCATGGGATCTCCTATCTTCTTGACCTTCGCTAACAAAGTTTCACTTTCTTGCTGTTTCTTTTCTAATAACTCTGTCTCCCTCTTGCGCTTTTCCCGTTCCTCAGCCAATTCCTTCAGATGCGCCTCTTTCAGTGTCCTTTTCTTTTGTTCCATTTCTATGCGTTCTTGCCTGTCCACTTCTGCCCTTTCCATAGCTTCCTTCTTTAATTTCAAATCATCTGTTCTCTGTTCTCTTTCTAACATACGTTCCACTTCTCTTGTTGATTCTCTTTCTCTTTGTTCTTCCATCTGTTGCAGACGCTGTAATCGCTCTCTTTTCCTATTCTCTTCTATCTCCATCTGTTGTTCCATTCTCCTCCGTTCGGCCTCTTCTCGATCTTTTCGTGCTTGTTCCATTTGAAACTCAAACTTTTGTCTTTTCAATTCCAATTCCTCTTTGAGAATCTTTTCTGCTTTCTCTTCTTTCTCCTTTTGCAACTCCAATTCCGCCTTGTGAGCCTGTTCTACTTTCTCTTCTTTCTCCCTTTGCGACTCCAATTCCTCCTTCCTTCGTTTCTCTTCTCTCTCTTCTCTCATTATCATCCACTGCAGAAATACTTCCATAGACATCGGTGCAGGTGTTTTCTCGACTGCTTTTTCTACAATGCCACCTACTGCTCCTTCTTCAGTTTCTTCTTTTAGCCATACTTCAGCTAACGTCTCCATCAAAGCTTTGCGTGTCATGTCCTTAGTCTGTTTCTCCTTATACCCCGCTTTCAACAGCAGTTGCCTTAGCCTGTCAGACGACATTTTCTTTATATCACTCTGCTTTTCCGTCGATAACCGCTCCATCTTACTTGTTTACCTCAGGTGATATTCGTCTAATGAGTTTACCTTTACGGACAGTGGTTTTGTTTCGTGCCGAGCAAATAAGTTTTATACCTGTCCTCAGTTGTTTCTGCGTAACTTCACCTTCTGTGCTTCTTCTCATTCACGTCCACGTCCACGTCCAAGTTTTCTCTCCGGTTGTGAATTCTTCTCTTCGTCTTTATCAACGTTCCTCTTTATATTCTTCGGTTTCCTCGACTCGTTCTCTCTTTGGTTGGGACTTCGTATCCCACCGCTCTAACCACCAAATGTGAACTGTTATTTTATTTTCTTCAACACGTCAACTCCAATCTTGCCAGTTACCGACATTTTTTTTATTCTTCTTGACATGTTCTTCTTATACACATTAACACGCCCCCAATCACTGTGCACACATATATACACATCCAGTGTACGCCCTCATCCCGTCACGCCTCACCGGCTACCAAAACCGTGCTTACAGTCGCTTCAAGTGGATTCGTAATTATATCATAATCCATTGCAGAAGCAGCTCGAATTCGTATAGTTCAGTGAAATCACAAGTTAGGTTACGGTGGGTAAGCAAGTTGAAACAGATGTGTCTTAAGTTTAGTACTGAATAACATCACAGAACTGACAGACTGAACAGACTTGGCAACGAATTCAAAAGCCGTGGGACAGCAAACAAGAACGCTCTAGAACCCAACACTACCCTATAAACATTACTAGTGTAGACTGTTTCAGCCTCAAAACGGGGATATCGCGGAGCGGTGGACTGCGGCTAATAGTGCAGCAGTCGGTGTCCAGAGGTCCTCGTATTGCTTCTACACCGTTTCTATGTTCCGCCACCCTAGGTGGTACTTGCTTATGTCCACTTAAGGTGCTGCCGGAAATATATCCGGATTTTGAAGTGCATGTTTATAGCTATGTTGCCCTTTACGTTGGGGGACTTAGCGCTAGTTGTTTAAATCTCTGGAGGTGGGAGCACTCGGTATTTGAAGTGTCGTATCCGAAAGTGTGGTAGTCTGGTATTTGTTGGCTCTGCACTACGGATCCGAAAGTGTGGTAGTCTGGTATTTGTTGGCTCTGCACTACGGACCGTGGTCTGTAGATGTTGTAACCATCACCCGCAATACGCCAAACCCATGAACCTACTGGAGACTACAAGCTATGTGGGCCACATTCCCTTCAGTCCAGCAACGTATCCGAAGATCTGTGGTAGTTAGAACTGCATAATGTGCGAAGATCTGTGCAATCGCCTCCAGTTCTCCTACTAATTGTACGTGAGATATTCATCGTTGCTGCGTCTCCCTGCCAGTCAGTCTAACCTTCCATATGCACTCCTATGCTGTAAATCCAATCTGTATCCAGGATCCAGCCCCATGGCCAGCCAATGCCCATTCACTGCTAATGGCGGCAACCAGCGCCGGATTGGAAGCCATATAACATTGGTAGTTAGAGTTGTATAATATGCTAGCTGACATAGTAAACCCGGTTTTCGGTTACGTTGCTGGACTGAAGGGAATGTGGTCCACATAGCCTGTAGTCTCCAGTCCACTTGTAGCCGCGTCTTGGTCCTCCACAGGTTCCCGCAGGTTAGGCAGCCTCAAGGGGTTTGTAGTAGTGCAAACTCCAGAAGTGCAAGCCTCATCAGCCTGGGATTGTAATTGTAATCTGACAATACGCCCTATTTGTATCCGCACTCCATATCTAAGCGTATCCACCGACGACATATTCAGGAGGATTTAAATCTCCGGGCCACCTCCATCATTGTTGACCTCCAGAGTTTTGCAGGCTGGTACAGCAACCACAAGACAGGCAGCGTCCCCGTCAACTCTGACCTGGAAGTCGTCCGATATCAGCATCTTGATTGGCGTTTAGGCCCCGAATCTGCATTAACCGCGAACTGTAGTTGGTTTTGCAGCTTATCAGGCGTAATGGCGAAGCCTTTGGCTGCTATGAGGTCGGTACACCCAAGCAACCTCGTCACGTCTGCACCCACACGCTTAGCCGAAAATCGTTAGCAACTGTCCAGCCACTCAGCGGCAGGTTGTTCTGGTCAGTGGTGTCCGCACAGTTTGTCGTCGCAGTGTCTATGTTGGCCTTGGACGCCTGCAAATTTGCCATTTGGTACCCCCCCCATCAACAGTATTTCCAACATTTTCTCCCCAATCTCGTGGACAGGCCCAGCGGTGTTGAACTGTCCTCTACCCCAGTCACTCCACCGCCGCTTTCACCAAATTTGTTAACTGGCATTTCTCTGTTGCAAATTAAGGGGACGCTAATATAAATATCCCAATGAGCCATACAGGGCAAGGACTACATCCTGGAAAATATAAGCAGCAGCAAGAAGGCAAAGGTGTTCGCTCCCAGTAGCTAGAAGGTCTTCGTTTGTATTGTTTTAGCTGTGGACAAGTAATTCTTCACCTCTTGTGAGAGTCAAGTAGTAGGCTGTAGTGCCGTTTTTGTAGCAAGCGCCCCACCGAATGCTGTCATCATCGCTAGAGTCAAGGTACACGATTGCGCACAACTTTTTCTGAGCCACACAGTACAAGCCACCTACATAATCACACCGCGGAAGTGTAGAAGTGAGCTAGCGGCCTTCTCAATGTCGAATTTGCTGAGCAGTTCTGTTTGTTTAAAGGGATAGGCTGGTGCCTTAGCACTTCGAACAGCACCAACCCCGAGTTTGCGCCCTAGGTACAACCCAGATATTTTGATCTGAGCCTCAACCTCGCATTTAAATGGCTCTGCCTTGGCCCGGGTGTTTTGCTAGCTTGCTTGTCCTGTACAACCTTAGCAATGCCTACAATTACCACAGCTACCCCACCGACAGGCCCCCGAAGATCATCGATATAAGCGACAATAAACGGAGAAAACCTCCCGTTCTGGTCATCGCCTTTAGCTGAGTCTTGCTGAGGTTCAGCTTCGCATCGGTGCCTTCTCTATTCTTCTTCATAATATACTGTATGAGCAACCTGTCGTTCTGTCAGCGCAAGCTTGTTATCCCCATGAAGCTACATAGGTGTTTAGCCTTATCGTGACACCAACACCATCGCCTTTTGCCCTTCGCTGTGGGTTAGACCCAAAGCAACATACACCGACCTTATGCTTGTTCCGATTTCAGAATCCATGTGGAAATTCGTTGAGCAAACGCTTTTCTAAAAGCAGAACCGTGCCGTCTACTTTGCGGTGTTGAACTTGCTTTCATCTGATTCGAGGTATAGGAGCCTGTCGCTGATTAGAACTGCCTATGCCACTGTTTTCGCTGGGATTGTCGAGTTGGCGTCGGCCTTGATCTGGATATCCTGAACGGATGTCTTCAGGCGCTTGGACTGCTGGCGCACATCCAGGAAGAAGATCCATGGGCGTTAACTGGCTTGACGACTTGCGTGAGTTCATGCCGCAGTACGTCTCCTTGAAATCGCGGATGACTTTATAGGCGCGAGGTGTCGTCAGCTGTGTAAAGTAGAGGTCCGTATCAACAACTGGGTAGCAGTCGCTGTTGCGGACCTGGGCATGGTCGAACCGCGCCGTGACCTCAGCGTGGTCTGCTGTGCGCCTGATTTGGAATGTCCAGCGAAGCTATCCATGTCCGACTTAATTTTCAGGCGCCACGAGAACGTGGTTGTCGGTGGTATGGCGGTATTGTCGCACTGCACAGCATGGAATCTGCAGGCACATGGACCTTCCTCTCGATTTGTATCATAAGAACACTCTTGTACTCCAGAGATGGCATCACACGGGGCATGAACCAGGACAGCTCCCTTAGCGTGATCCGACTGTTGAGTACTGCGTCATCTGTGGAGGTGGCGTCGGCGTTCCCTTGCCAGCTCAGCAGTAGCGATTGCTTGATTTCGCACACGACCTTGGTGTCCTTGGTGCAGGACGCCATACTTGCGCTTTAGCGGGATGATGAACGAGAAGGCGCCGAAGTCTGCGGCTGCTGCGTCAGCTGTGCTGTTCTTTGTCAGCACATATTCATGACTTAAGCCTTAGGGAAGTCATCGCCATATATCAGCATCTTCTTCATCGTCGTGGCTTGCCCCGAGAATATGTTGTTCTCTATCAATGTGTTGTTAGTGAGGTACCGAATGTGTCATTGTTTACGATAGTGACCAGCGTTCTGGCGACGTAGACCGGACCGGTTGATGTCAGTCTGCCTTTCTCGAAAAGGAAGCTCTTGAAAGGCTGCGTGAATATAGTCTTGTTCTGTATGTGATTCTGATTCGTCTGGCGTTGTTGTTGGCTGTGGGATTCTGGTTTTCGTATTCCCGATAGTCGTGCAACTCAGCGCTCTTGTTAACGGGTTTCGCCTCGATGATGTCAAGCATGTCACTTGCTACTCTCACTGTAGCCATGCTTTTATATGATTCGGCAAAGGGCGCGCGCTCAACAGATCGCACAGACGAGAAGCTACAAGATGGTGTCATGATCAGAATGTTCTTGAACGGGCTGCTGGGCCCGAAGATGAGGCCTTTGCTCCTACGTAGCGTCTTAAAACCGGTCCCGGCGATGCGGCTGTTTATATCCTGCGGGAACTCCTGCCGTCTTGGCAGTCAGCTGTTTCAGAAGCTCAACGCTCTTTTTGTTTAGATCTTTCTCGGTGGGGTCGGAAAAGACTTTCCTTTAGACGTTGCGCGCTTTGCTTTAGCATTCCTTTCATCGTTGTACCTTGCCCCGAGTACTTGATGTTTCCTATCTCTGTATTGCAAACGAGGTACCGAATGCGACTGAGCAGATACGGTATTGCTTTGTTTACAAGAGTGACCAGCGTTTCAACGCCGTAGGCCGCCGCAGCGGTTGATGTCAGCCTGCCTTTCACGAAGCGATAGTTCTTGGATGGCTGCGTGAATATGTCCTGGTTCTGTTTCTGAATCTGTATCGGCTGGCCGTTGTTGATGGCCGCGGGATTCTGGCCCTCGTACTTCCGGTATTCGTTCGACTCAACGCTCTGCACCTCGTCACCACCTCGATAATGTCAAGCATGTCACAATTGGCTCGTCTACAGCCCAGTCCGCGCTGCTCTGCTTTCCCTGCTAACAGGGACAGCACAGACTATGTCCTGCGCCCTCTCTGAGTGAAATATCTTTCAATCGGCCCCACTTCTCGAATATCACGTCATAAAAAACTACGATGCTTCGCTCTTTAATGTTCAGACTCTCGACCGAGACGATGTCGTCGGCTGAAGAGTGGAACGATGCCACCTTCTTTCCAACAACCTCTTTAAGTGCTGAGGTCCAAGTTTCGCCGGAACTGCTCGAGGAACTGCCCAACAACTTCGAGTACATGCGCAGTCGGTTTAAGTTAAGCTATCTTTTCTTAAGAAGCAGGTTCAGAAGCAGGTTCGTTTACCCGCTACCCCGACGGGTCGCACACATTGTACCTGATGCTGCAGGGGAGCAGCGTGTGGTGGTGGGACTTGCATTTTGTCTCAGTGTTGAAATTCTTTATCTCCAATAAACGCGTGCACTATTCAGCCATAATGTATTGCCTGCGATGCAAGAAGCGCACAGAGACTTTAAAAGAAACTGTGACAGTGTTGCGCAATGGACAGCCTGCGAAGAAGAGCACATGTTGCGTCTGGTGGGCTGAAGAGAACCATATTGTGGCGGCGACTGAGTCTGCCAGTGGCGGTTCGCTGCTAAACAGCGCGCTGAACGCTTTGCCGCCTCCCGAAAATGTACTTCTTTTACATCGTCTCCAGCTTGGTTTGGTTTTTCTGGTCCGCCCTACATTGGTTTGCTACTTATCTTAGTCCATGCACTCAAACAGTATATATAGGTGGTAATTATTAATTTAGTGATCTGTTGACGTGTGGCGTTCTGTTTACATTATACACCCCACCACTAGGTACACTGCTTGACAATCATTCACTAGGATATAATTTCTATGCTGATAGTACTAAAATTTACATTTCACTTGACAAATTGTGTTCACTCATCTGTGCAGCTGTAGTCCACTGCCTTTGAGGAGGTGCAGGCAGTCTTGGATGGCGACTAATGTAGGCTACTCATCCTCAACCCGTCAAAACGGTAAATCTTTAAAACTGGGCGACTCATTTGTTGAGTTGTCTGAGTCTACTCGTAACTTGGATGTTGTCGTTAACTTTAGTGTTGAAACTAATGTCTGTTTTCATCCATAACTGAGTACAGCTTTGGAAGATGGTTTAGCAATCTTGAGTCATGACTAATACACCAAGATATATAAGTCTTATAACATATAACCCCTGTAATTAAATCATTGCATTGGCTTCCGGTTTAGCAAAGAATTTGTTTGAAATAGGGGTTTTGGTTATCAAAACATTCAAATGTAGCCAATCACAGTAACTAAAATCATTCCGTAGTCCTTAGTCTTATTGCTTTTCAACTAGGTCCTCTGACTGCCTTTCTCCGGTTATATCCGATCATTACTACATCCTGCACATTCACAAGAAATCAATGATATAGCCCTCTCTTCTCACCAGCCTGACATATTTGCCTTATCTGAAACCTGGTTTAATTTAAACACCACTCTTGCTCAGTATGAAGACTGTATTCCTCCTGGCTACCATCTTTACAGTACACCTCGTCCCTGCAAACCATCTAGCCCTTCTCATAAAAATCCAACTGGAGGTGGTATTGCCTTTCTCACCCGAGAACCTGCCACAGTTTTAGACTCACCTGGTTACTGTTTCCACTCTTTTGAATGTGCATCAGTTACGCTTAAACTTCCTCACACAAATCTGACTATCTTTAATGTATATCGCCCTCCATCCTCCTCTTCATATTCAAGTCCTCCATCGGTCTTCCTGAAAGAATTTACCACCCTCCTCTCTACTGCCGCCACTACACCTCATGAATTTCTGAATACAGGTGACTTCAATATACATGTCGATAACCCCTCTGACACATTTGCTTCTGAATTCCTCACCCTATTGTCCTCAACTAATCTGGTTCAACATGTCAAATTCCCCACCCACATTCACAATCACACACTTGACCTTATTATCACATCATCATTCTCCACTCTATCACCTGATATATCTTTCTCTTTTGACACGCCATCTGATCATTACCCCATCTTTACATATCTTAACATTCTTCCAACACCACGTCCTGATCCTGTCTTTCATTCTTTTCGTCGCATCAGTTCAATAAATATTGAAGCCTTCATACAAGATATTTCCTGTTCTGACCTCGTTTTAAATCCACCCTCCTCCCTGGATGACCTTCTCTCTTCCTATAACACCACTCTTTCCACTATCCTTGACAAGCATGCTCCTATTATTATCAAATCCAGTTCTCACTCTAACAATCCTTGGTTCAACTCCTATCTCCAGGCCTTCAAATCTTTCCGGCGACGCCTTGAGCGTGCCTACAAACGCACCAGGGATCCTGAACTTCTCTCTGCCCTTAAATCTGCCACAAATAAATACCATCGCCTTCTTACTGCAGCTAAACAGAGATTTTACTCCTCACTAGTTCGTGCTCGATCCTCTAGCCCTCGCCTTCTCTGGAAAACCATTAATCAACTCCTCCATCGGAACTCATCTAGCCCACTTCCAAATTCTCTTCCGTCTTCTTCAATAGCCGACTCGTTCTGTTCTTTCTTTTCGAACAAAATTAGTACCCTCCGTCTCTCTCTTCAATCTCTACTTTCCAAAACCTCCAACAATCCAGCTGCTGATGCTCCCTCTTCCACCTATGACAGCCCACCTTCCCCACCTCGATCCTCATTTTCTGCTTTTCAACCTACATCAGAGACCGAAATACTAAATCTGCTAAAATCTCTCCCAAACAAACAGTGTGAACTTGACCCTATACCTACCTCCTTATTGAAAGACTGTGCATCTGTCCTTGTTCCAATTATTACCAAAATAGTTAACCTCTCCCTCTCTGCTGGAAATTTTCCCCTTCTTTTTAAACACTCTCTTGTTACCCCTCTTCTCAAGAAATCATCTCTCGACAAGGAAATCCTTTCTAACTACCGGCCTGTTTCTAACCTGACTTTCATCTCCAAATTAACTGAACGGATTGTCCTCTCTCGAATCAATAACTATTTAGCTTCTAACTCACTCATTAACCCACACCAGTCTGGTTTTACTAAACGCCACTCAACCGAAACTCTGCTGACATCTCTCTACAACAAGCTTGTTTCTGCCATTTCTCATCAACAGGTTTCTTGCCTCTGTCTCCTCGATATCTCTGCAGCCTTCGACACCATAGATCACAATATCTTACTCCACCGACTTTCAACCTGGTTTGGTTTTGCTGACACTGCTCTCCTATGGATACAGTCTTATCTCTCATCCCGCTCTTTCTCTGTTAAAACTTCGGAAGCCTCTTCTAAGTCATGCCCTCTCACTTGCGGAGTTCCACAAGGCTCCGTTCTTGGACCTCTTCTGTTTATCCTCTACACTACCCCACTCAGTTCACTCATTAAAGCATCCTCCGTTGACCATCACCTCTATGCTGATGACACCCAACTATTCATCTCTTTCTCTCCAAATTGTTTCAATGAATCTACAGATCATCTTCTTTGTGTGGTTAAACAAATCTCCTCTTGGATGACATCTAATCTCTTATGCCTGAACCCATCTAAAACCGAATTCATACTTATCGGCCTACGTGACCAGCTCAAGAAAATTCCTGACCCCTCTATCTCCCTCAGCCTGGACTCTGCCTCCACCCACACCTTTAATACTAACTCTTCTGTCCGTAATTTAGGTGTTATTTTCGACCAGAACCTTACTTTTTCTGATCATATCACCCATCTTTCCCGCTCTTGCTTTATGCATATCCGCGACCTTCGCAGAATCCGTCCTATGCTTGACTTCGAAACCGCATCTATCATTGCCACATCCATAGTCCATGCAAAACTTGACTACTGCAATTCACTTTTCCTCAATATTGACACAACCCAGATAAATCGCCTACAAGCTATCCAGAATGCTCTCGCACGTGCTGTCACCAAAACCCCCAAACACCATCACATCACCCCTGTTCTCAAATCACTGCACTGGCTTAAAATACCAGAACGAATAGAGTACAAAGTCTTATCCCTCACCTACAACACACTTCAATCCTCCCAACCCTCCTATCTTCGTCAATTATTTACTATCCAACCACTCCGTTCAACCCGCTCCTCATCTGTCCTAACACTTCTTCGCCCTCCCGTCACCTCATCCTTAAAATTTGGAAATCGCTCGATAGCCATAGCTGCCCCACCCCTTTGGAATAAACTCCCGCCAGAATTGCGACAGTTGTCTGGTCAATCATACGAACTCACCAACATTTCACCTCTTTCAGTTTCTGCGCAGGTCTTTCACTCAAGACTGAAAACACTTCTTTTCCAGAAATCTTATCCTGATTCTTCCTCTTCCTCTTATCTCTCTTCTCGCTTCAATTTCAAACAGCATCCACCGTAGCCGTCCGACTGTCTGAGTGCCTGACTCCTGGATCTTGACCCTTTTGCCTATCGATTTTGTTTTGACTGAGCGCCTGTGAATAAGCTGGTTCCCGCAACTTAGCTTTCGTTGAGCGCTGTAGAAATCTCGAGATTACGATTACGATTACGATTACCTAAAACTAGATCTGTTCTAGGTGAACAAGGTTTTCGGGTGCTGGACCTAAATTCATCTTGTCTAAAATTAAACATCTTTGGTATAAAATTGATAAATCACGATTATTAACATATGACGTAGGTGGTTTAGAGAAACAGTCTGCTTTTTTTGGGTGGTTGCGTCGAAATTACAGGGGTTTGTTGTTAATTTGTTTTGTTTCATATGTATAGCGCTCAAAGCCGTGATCAAAGTCTTTGAATAACAAGGCAAGATAATTTTTTGAACAAATGATTTGAAGTGCGTTTGAAATAACAATTAGGCTAAGTAGCCTACTGATCTTGGCTAGGGAATGTATTTGTTGATAGGCCTACGTCTTTGAATATAGCGTCACGAAATGTGATGGGGTTTCATGTCCATTTCTGCCAGTTTTCCAGGAAAAGGCGCCACACATTAAAAAACGTCTTTCCCGGACATTTCTTTAAGTTGTTTCAAAGAGCAGATGTTTTCATGCATTTCTTTTTCTGCATTTGCCACGTCTCCGGTTTAACATCGCCTTGATCCCTATACGAGGCCTTGTTAGCGGAGGCAGCTTGAATCATTTTAGGGCCTATTGATGTTGCGCAAGATGTCGTAGCAGATGCGTTTCTATACTAAATGATTTAGATAACCTGCACAACTGGTGAGACTGGGACAGTGTTAAACAATAGAATAACTTGTTTCTGTAGCTGAGTAAAACATACAGCATGATCTTACATGTATTGTGTTCAAATGAGACCTTTTGAGAAGAGTTACTGTTTGCAATGGTTTGCCAATACTTCACTACCTCAGTCTTGTGTGCATCTGTAAGCCAGGGTTTCTAAGTGTGGTGTAAACTGCCAAACTGAGAGGTCATGTTACTAAACCTTTCTACAGTACTTGACAAGAATCTCTTGAAGGTTCTCCTCACTAGCCTAAATGATGTTATGACCTGTTAACTCCTTTACCATGGAATAAAATTTTGCAATTTTTTCCACACACATGCATTTATTTTTAGGTATTCTTCAAAAGAATGCATGTGATTAAGGAAGACTGATATTTGTAATTGTAATATTCCAAAAGTCTTTCTTTGCTCTGAGAAACATAAAAGTCAACATATAATAATTTTTTTTAAAGTAGGCCCTGTAGTGCTCCTTATGAATTTATATAGTGCCAGTTTACTATGTTCACTTTGTATGATATATACCAAAGCATGGTGCAGGCCAAATCGTTGCTCATTCATGATATTTCAAAGATAATGAGTCTCAATCAATGGTTTTTTGGACCAGTATAGTTCAATTTCTGGTTTCTGAATGATGCCTTGGTAGTTTAGTATGGCAAATAAAACCTTCAGCTCACCACAACTAACATCAATCCAGCTATTCAATCTGGATCATTTTTTCAAAGTTGAGGACTGCTTTAGTTGGTGTGCACGTCTGTTAGCTTCAGTGACTGACTTGTCAAGTATGTCGCTGGTGAAAAACAAATTGAAATATTCCACTGGATCCGTCGTGTCAGCAACTGGAACACGCCTTCCAGGTGTTCCTGTAAGCCTAAATGCTAAGCGTTGATGTGTCCCAATTTCATCTCTTGACCACACAGATGGCGAACTGCTGTCATACTGAACGGTTTTCTGGCTGTCATCACTGTCATCATTTTCTCACACAACAGTGTTACTAGAACTGGAACTTTGTTCACTATCATCACAAACTATCATCACTTTCAAACAATAAACGATGTATTTCTTCGTTAGATAAACCATGCTTGTGACCAGCCATTTTTAGTGTGAACTATATAATTTTATTTAGTTGGCCCGCCCAGCGTTTGATTTAATTTATAATATGGAAAACCGTTATTATAATCGTAAAGCACTATTATATTTTGCTATTGCCATTAGGACGAGTTTATTCGGGATACATGGTGAGTGAATAGACGCGTGTCATACGGACAAGTTATCTTGGGGTTCATGCTGCTTAATGGGTTCCCCCTGGATGGGTTAACTCGGGGTTCACAGTAAAGGGGTTAAGAAAACCAGTACTACTGTATGCGAATGATGCTCAACTAGCAGTTACCTCATGCAGAATCCAACCTGTGGAGTTTCTAAGTGTGGTGTATCCAGAGTGATGGTCAACATCTTGTTCCTGGTCTGTGTCACATTTGGGATGGAGAATGACAACAGCCTGGTGATGTTATTGCCACCAATGGTTAAACTAACTGATTGTCACCAGTGAATTTCTAAAACCAGCATACATTTGATAGTATCATCTGTTCCAATGTTCCAAAGCAGTACTCAGTCATGAATGAAAGTAGACATTATTTTCGACACTGGAATTATTAGCGCATTTTACTGTGCAATCTTGTTGAGAGGCCCTTAAGAGACAAGCTCAGATGCACCAGTAAAGGGCTTAACACATTAGTAATGATTGACCAGCATGCCTCATGCACAAACACACATGCACTCGTGCACTTCTCCTTTGTTATTTGTTCTTGGAATCTTTTACTACTGGTAGTTGGTTCATGAATAGAACAGGTAATATTTTTATCAGAACTCATAAAGCCCAACTGAATAAAAACTGAAAAACTGCAGTAGGCAGATTATAGGCATATTCATATGGAGTGGCAATTCCAGTTCCATGCAGTAGCAGTGCCAAGTGGCGGATCCAGGGTTTTGTAAAGGGGCGGAACCATTCATCATACCACACACGCACACACATCTTGGGCTCATTACTGCAAATTGTATTCATCTGCAAACTGTGGTCCTATATGTGCTGTATTAAGGCTAAATTCTGTTATTAAGTACTTGGATTTGAATTTTCAAATGCAATTTGCTGATAGTTGATATTTTTTATTATCTAGAAAACAGTGCATAAATTTTGGACCAAAGTGCAAATGTTTAGCCTCACGGTCTGAAGGTTTCAGCTTATGAAAAATGCTTGAAAGTCAGTTTAAGAGGAGTGGTATGTTTGTTAATATTAATCATATCTTGTCTGACTCTTTCCCTGGCTGACAGTAGCTGCAACCCTCTTTCAGGCTCAGCCAGCTGTCTGATCTAATAAAGGCTACAAAGTCTGAATTTCAACAGCATGTATTAAATTGTAAATTCATGCATAATAATTAGAAAGACAAGTTGTTGAGGCATAGCTATGCATTTAATAAACATTTTTATAGTCTGTGGTTGGTCCGAGCGGTCATGTTACCCTTGGCCATTTCTTCACCATTGTAAGCATTTTGTTTAGGTGAGGTCCTGAACCAGCGGTGAATATCAATTTTAGTTCCAGTTTGGAGACTGGTGTGGGCCCAGAAAATACACATGACTACAACTGCAGTTGAAAATACACCCAAAGCAATATAGAAAGTGAACTTTAAAAAACATTTAGCATTTTTATTTTTTTTCTCTTATGAAAACTCACAGATTGTGCTCACCCTAGCTGGAGATTTGAATGTAAATCAAAGTCACAAACTTCACAACATAACTCAGTCACTGATTGCCATATATGCAAGTATATAAATCTATTAATGCAGAAGTTACTAGGCACTGGACAGAAAAAATACAGCATATAATTCTTTCTACATCTGTTTCTAAATGGTAAAGCTGCTAAGAAGAGGTTGATTATATTTCATTGTGGTCTTGTATTTTCAGGTCAGTTGGACCCCTGCTAAGTTTTTTTGAAAATAAGAAGAAATTAACATTTTACTGTTGTTTCTGAGATAACATCTCATGATTTTCATAACAAATGTGCAGGATAAATTATTATTATAACAGTCTGAAAAATTAACAAGTACTCAAGAAAATTTAAAGTTGAAGTCACAATAATTCACTTCCTTTTGACGAATGAGATCGTACTCGATGGTTTCCAATCTAAATTTGAATTTGCAAAGGCCAACTAATTACACACAAATGGGACACAACAAAAAAGAGCGAAAACATCTTATTATGCCAGTTACGCACCGTCTGTATTACGTCATAACGTTCTAACCTAATCCTTCACTTCCAAAGCAAAGTTGATTCTCAGTCACCTTTTAATAATATTCAGTATAAGCTTTTTCTTGCAAATTTACTTACAGTATAGGGGTGTAAGTGTATTCAAGATACTGAACCATTTGTATCCTATTTTCTGACAACACTATATCTTTACAAAAATAAATTATAAATGTACAATGATGCTACATTAAATATCCAAACTCGGACTTGCAAAGTTTTGCACAAAATTGTCCACACATCACGGGTAAAACTTTCACATTAGTGGAGGAAAGTTAGCTCAGCAAAAGATGTAAATACTGTTTTTTGTTTATTGATGCAAACACTGTTTTAACAGAATATCAGTGTTAAGCAAGAAGTGAGACCAACCTCAACACATGATAGTTCAGGTTCAGAGGAAACTACATTATTGGCATCGTTTCTGGCTCAGTTAACATCTAAGCATATATAGGATACATACAGATATGCTCTAGATGAGACCTCCATACATAGATATAGGCTTATAATATTATGGTAGTTGATGTGTGGCTGGAGAGGCATTTAACTTGGTTTAAGTAGGGCTGGAGCAGAAGCTTTGAGGATATTTTACAGTGGGAGGATAACTAATGATCAGCTATCATTCTTTCAATTTCAGGCAATTTTTGTGGCACTATGATCACAGCTACCCAGTGCTACATTACTATGTCACTGTGTTCAATGTTCTTATCCTGTCCAAAATGACCTTGGTGCTATAATTTATTGCTGTTTTGTAGAAACAATGGACAACACAAGCAGTGACGGTGGGCATTTTCAGCTTGGGTGTTTCTACGGCTACTTCGTAGTTCTTGTGTCGTTTGCCTTCTTCTGTTATTTGCAAAGGCTTGTGAAACAATACTGTACACCTGAATGCATTGAGAAGGCTGAACACTGGAAATGGAAGAACGTCTTTCTGTCTTGGGTTCATGCTACTATAATTGGCATTTGGGTTCTGTCTTGGTTAGTGAAACTAATTATTTTTTTCTAAACCTTTGAAAAATGCAACAACTAATTTTCCAAATACTATTTAAAATAACTTGCTGTATTTATAGTACTGCTGTCTTCTCCAGTTTAGGACACGAGCACTATAGCTAGTGTGTTGTCAGAATATATGTATTTCCTGTGAAATATTGTATTTTTATGGCAGTCATTATCAGCACAATACTTGTTATATCCTGTAAACGTCCACTAGATTCATAAAGTCTTGGTTTTTACATGACAGTATTAGTCTCAAATCAAGCTGGTTTTCATTTTTGCCACAAATAATTTCCAGTGTTGTTCAAAATATCAGACCAAAGTAATTGTGTTAAAATAAAAGTAAACCTAACTTTAAGTACTACTTAGTGATTTTATTAAAGTAAATGTTTTCTTCCAATTATGCTGTTTGAATTAAAATAAAATACTGTACTTGTTGGTTAAAAATAGGCTTTAAAATAGGCATAATAATCTTTTATTCCTAAGGTATTTTACATTAAGTCCTATTATTTGCTCATATCTGTTGGCCACCACAGGTCACAAAGTTTAAAGCTGAGGTGTTAGCTATTTCCCACCAATGTCAGCTCATTCATCACCTTTTTTCCCTTTCATCTTACAGCTTCTTCCCATATCATGTTGCTGTTCCTTTCCGGCCAGCTATTTTTGTCAGCGTGTCATGAATTCTTTTAATTAGAGTTAAGAAAAACCCAATTTCTAAGTTCTGTCATTGTATTTAAAATGTCTATTTACACCTTCTATTTTACAAAGACTCTTTCATTCAACAGAATAACCAATAACTGTCATACAGTCCTTAAGACACACTGCAAACTATTGTTTTCAGAGAAACACCAGAATAAACTCTCACGACAACCACAGTCCTAGGGGCGTAGTAGAAGTCTCGGGCATCTGGCGTTGGCCATGCTTCGTTCGGCTTCTCCACTGGCAAAGTCACCACTCAGAAATACTTGACTGTATTAGGTTTCCATCCCTTGATAAGCTTGGTAATGGTCCCATGTCATTAGACCAACCAGCTCCAGTTCACCTGTACAACCAGGACCACGGGTACCGGGCTAAATTCACACACAATAAACTTTTTTCAAAAATACTTGAATACTCAGTTCCCAGTAAGCAGTTTTCAACATATAAGCCTATGTAAACCCCAAAACTCTTCGTACCAAAATACGCACAAAGTATACCATCTCCAGTGGATATTAAATGTCGCAGATATATACATTTAAAGCATGCTAATATATCTGTATACACAAACTGGCCAAAACTGCCATCCATTCAAACAGCTTAGTACACATAAGACCTCAACTGTTCAGATAAATATCACTATGAGTCTTACTTATGATCTGGCTTATATACATATTTTAAATCGTTTGCAACCTACAAAAAAAGCAGACTCTTCAATCATGCACACACACAAGTGTATATATATATCTATACTCAAAATACATACATTTTAAACTAGCTTACACGTAACACTCTATATATAGTAATATACATATATCTAAACTTACGAAAACAAAGGCTAAGTAAGGAAAGGAAAGCGTTTTTCGACTTCTCATCACTCCAGCCACGGACTTCGCTCCTCCAGTTCCTCTGCCTGAACCCTTCTTCGATTTCCCTGAAAATCGTCTTCTGCTCACTCCGTCACACAGAAACTGACTCCACATAGCAACTCCTCAACTCTAAGTACAGACATCCTTATTATTCACCGTGCCCAACAGCCGATCCTACTTTCCCGCCAGCCAGGTGCGTTTACAAGAGGTATAAACAAAGTATAGCGCATTTTGTGACACAGCATGTAATAGGGTCTGAAGGTGAAAATGAATTTCAGGTACTAATGCTGGTGGTTCCCTATATGTCCACTCTGATTTATAACCAAGTGTACTGCAAATTTATACTCCTAAGGACTTAAATACAATCACTTGGGTCCAGATGCATGTGCCTTTGTTGTTTGTTCCAAGTGTGGGCTACTTCTTCAATGCAATTCCTGTCAGTTACTCTGAACATGGTGTCAAATGTCAGCTTTGGATGAGGCTATGTTGCCCTCTACATGTGTGCAGGAGCTAGCCAGTGGTGACTTTTTTGAGTTACTTGAGCATTGTTTCCTAGAAGATGAAGTTGTTGTCCATAATAAACTCTGACATCATTTAGAGTAGGAAGCAGCACGTCAGGGCAGTGCTTTAGAAGGTGCTATAAAACATTAAATTACATTACTTTATTTTCAGAGTGTGCACCAAACAAGCTAAATTTGACAGTGAAATACTTATTTGGACCAGAAATCTGTCGAAGCAGAGCTCCTTTAGCCCTGTTGTCATCGTGTAGGGTACCTAAGAAAAGGGCTGCAATTTCTTTGATTCATTAACTATTCTTGTAGCCAATGGAGTTGTCCCATTCACAAAAATGATGCCGTGGATGTTATAATAATGCTTCTAGTCTTCAGATTACATTAGATTAGGTAGTACAAGGTTGAAGAAAACCTAATTTTACTCAGTCCGGCTGCCTTTAACTCAACCTGCTACTCTAGATGAGATAATTAACGCTGAAGTGTTCAAGATGCATCTGTATGCAATGGCTTGCCCCAATTCACGATGTTATGCACCACTGGTCACTTACAGTGTTAGTGATGCAATAGAAATATGGTAGTGTATTACGATGTGTGATTACTTGAAATTTAACAGTGAAATGAAACCTTAAGAAGAAATGTTTTAAATCAAGATATAAAAATAGTCAGTGATCAATGTTCCCTACTAAGCTGTGTGGTTGTGTGGCTGCTTATGTGCAAAAATCCTGCAGTGCAACTTTTCCACTGCTCCACACATAAAATGTTAAATTATTTTTCTCAATCTAAATGTTAGTGTTTGATAGATAATGAGAACTACCAGTACAACAGCTACCTGTCAGGCACTCAGAAATGCGCTATAAAAAGTTTTTACTTCTCATATTGAGTAAACAGCTTTGATGGACTTCCATTTTGGCTCTATGTTTCTGGATAGGAATTTCTTTTTACTAATAGTTCCTTGGTTAGAGGTTTCTGGTGAATTTTAGAGGGGAAAGTTTTAATTATTACTTTAATTAAAATCATTTAGTTTAAAATGTTGCAGTGGAAGTGCAGTTTGGAAATGACAACAGCGATGGGCAAGCTGATGAAAAGACCTGTTCAAGATTCAAGGAAGGTTGGATGTGGGAACCTTTTGAGATCGATATGCTACAAAGTCTAGTAGACAACGCATAAGTTTGAGAGGTATTTTTGAGTATCATAATGATGGAGCAGTGGTGCATGCCATCTGTATGCAAGTGGGTGACAGTGACAAATGGGAAACAGGAAAAACTGGGATGCGTGCTTAAAACGTCATTTAATTCAAACAGTTAAAATAAATCCTGTGACTGAGGGTGAACCTAAAGAAACATCAGCTTGAGGCCACCCTACTTGTAAACAATATGGCCACCTAGCCCATTAGAGAGACTAGAGCACTGCAAGCTACCAGAAGGACTGTTGAACAAATATGTGAATAAATGCATTTTAATGATAACATTTTTCAAACATCCTTATGTGCATCACAGAAACTTCTTCATTTCCTAATCAGTCGATACCAATGAAAGTATTTTGAAGACTTTGTGTTACTGCATTACATACTGAGTAATTACTTATTTATTTCACAGTTCTTCCAATAGCTTGCAGTGCTCTAATTTCTCTCGGTCTGGGTGGCCAAATTGTTTACAAGTAGGGTGACTGCAAGTGGCCATTTCTTTAGGTTTACCTGACTAAGTTAAGTATACACTAAGTTAAGCATATAGTTAGAGTGGAGGAACACTTCAGTTTACTATGTGAAGCACATGAAAACAGAGTTGATCTGGTTTGTGCAGTGAAGAATCAAAGACGTTGCTTCCAACACTGTGCAACAGGACCCGTTTAGTGAACAATCATAGCTTCTTGGCTTTTGTGCAACCTTTCAGGCATCTTGTACTGATTGTGAGAGGGGGTTCAGTCTGATGAATGAAACAAAACAAAGAATAGATGGAAAACTGACAAAGGTAGATTAATAAATTCCTTATAAGCCACTATATCAAGTAAGCTCAAAATAATTTTATTTTAGTATTTTAATAAAAAAAATGTAAAACTTTTTAAATTGTGCTTTTTTATATTATCATTTGATATGTTATTCTTCTCTTTTAGATGGCCACACAAAGTTTGCACAAAAATTTCATTCAGATATACATTTTGCACACAGACTGACATTTTTGCACATAGGCTTCCAATCCTTAGAGGGAACATTACCAGTGTTGGTTCAATTTTACCATCTGAGAGACTATATCTATTAAAATATTTCTACACAGGGGAGTTGATGATTTTTGGACAGAGTGAAAAAGTCACACCCAAAGTTTATGTTGTGGTTTTGCTAATATTTCTGAAGTTTTTCTGCATCAGAATAAGCACTTCCCTTACTTAGTATAAATGTGTATCTCTCTAGCAATACAGTGGTCTATTGGTAATGCATTCAGTCTTTAATCCGATGGTTGCATGGATGTGCTTGCTGAGGGGACTCTATATAACAACCTTGGGCAAGCTGTACACATATGTCTCTGTTACCAAGCAGTATAAATTGATAATGGCAAGTAGTAAATAATAGATTTATTTAACTCTACCGCTCACAGTTCACCACTAACAATCCACTGATCCACTGCTCACGATTCACCGCTTGCAAATCATTGCTTACAATTTAGTACTCACAAAAAACTGCTAAACAAGGACTGGTGTAAAGCATCTCCAAACAAGGATGGTTTTAACTTAGCACTCACAGTTATTTGCCAAACGTGAGTGGCTTTAAAATAATAAAAATTTACCCGGGTAAAAAATTAAAAAAAAAATAAAATAAAATAATTATACAAAATATTTTACAGTAGAATAATATGAGATAATATTTGTAAGTTTATAGCTTGTGTAAAAATAAGGCAAATATTTAAATAAAGCTGTAATGATGTCAAATTGCACATATTTTTATGCTGTGATAAAATATTGAATAAAACAATAAAACAGAGAGGACAGGACAGCAAAAAGAAGAAAGAGAACATATCATCAGAAAGTGAAGACTGCAGTTGGTCGAAAACGTTTTTGTACAGAAGAACCAACCAAATTATTAATAGGATTGCTGATTGGAAAAGAAGGGATCGAAAGACTAAGAAGGAGCAGTCTGAAGATGAGCCATTAGGACTGGTGATGGACAGATTTGATTGGAGAAGCCATTGCTTGATATGCAGAGGAAGAACTAAGTACTAAGTAATTGCTATATCCTATTACTATGTTGGTGTAGTTTAGGCTAAAATAAAACTACCTAGAATCGAACACTTACTGCCATAATCCATTAACAATAATTCAGGAGTAGGCAAATAATCAGTCAGTCTACTAACGCATGCCGGGGCACAAAAACCCTTTTCCAGACGATGCTTATTAGTAGTTGCTTATGAGTTGCTAAATAAATGGCAACAAAGTGATTTCAGAGACAGGTTCTAATTTTTTACTATGTTGCATGCACATACACACAAGTTCTTTTCAGCGTTTGGTGGGTATATGTAAGCATGCAACTGAACAGATAATGTTGTAAGCATGCAACTGAACAGGTAATGTATAGCACATTCTTAATGCCTCTCTAAGATGCTCATCTCTAGCACATATGATGATGACAGATTTATAGATTTCATTCATGACAACAAGACCAGCAGTGTGCAAATACCAGAAGAAAGACTAGTTATGAAGACAGACAGACGGACAGACAGACAGACAGAGACAGACAGACAGAGACTTGGCCATGTGGTGAGATCATCTTTTGAAATCATCAAATATTATCATATGACTACCACAGAAGAACTGAACAGATTCTGCAAAAATTAATCATTCTGTGGTACAAACCTCCGCCTTGTTCTCTTTTTTCACCACTTTCTCCTCCTCCTCCTAATCCTCTTCATTTTCCACTCTTCATGGCAAAGTCTACAACTAAGCATATAAGTAAGTAAGGAAGTAATGCATTTGTCCATTCACACTATAGCATCATTCTTTGGTAACACTGACAAACGTCTTCTCTTGGCAACTATTAGTCTCTGCATGCTAACCGCTTTTCTAGTTGATGGACTTTTGTTGTTGAACTTTAACATCATTTAGACTAATGTAGAGCACCCCCCTGATTAGTCTCTTTTGGATCTGCGCTATACAAATTGACAATCAAAATGACAGGGTTCAAATTCCTGCTAGAGTGCAAATTTCTTTTGAGATTTTGGTAGGAGGGATGTTTGGCCACCCAACCTCATGTGCTGGGGTTAAGAAAATGAAGTTGCTAACACTTCATGTCTGTAGCTGCTTCTCCATGCTACCTTAAGGATGTGTTCTACTTTTTTTGTTTAGCGTATCAAGTTCAAGATGCTTCACACTCAGCTGTATAGGATCATTGTAATAATTTTAAATATTATTCTTATTATAGTTATACTTATTATTTTTTTTAAATTTTTACTTGTCTAGAGATTGTATACAATTATAGATTATTCTGTTTAAGCAATGCCCTTTGTAGATATAGTCTTACATGATCTTTTGAACTGTCCTCCTTTGAGTCCTTTATATCTAGTTCAAGTTGCTTTGTGTAAATATTTACCTTTTTTGTATACAAGCTATGGACCTATATTTTCTCATGTTATTGTATTGTAAAACATTTGTATTATTATTTTAAAGCCACTCTTGTTTTTGACAAAGAATTGTGGGCATTAAGTTAAACCTATTCTTGTTTTGGCTTTAAACCGGTCCATATGTAGGAGAGATTTATGAGCACCGGATTGTGAATGGTAGAGTTAAACCGGTTTCTAATTATTTACTACTCTGGCATAAACTGGGAAGTAAACAGCAAGCTCTGTGATGCACAGGCTCGTGGTCCTGTGTCCAGGACCTTGGGATTCGGAACTTGCTGGCTTAAAGGCTAAAGAGCTGGAAATGAACTTCTCCCCTACATTCAACTAGGGACATGGGAGTTTACTTACTCTCTCTAATGGCAAACTCTGTTTTAGTGAATTAGAGACCCAAATACATTCCGTGCCCACCTGGGCAATTATGCATCAGCAGAAGGGCAGTAAACTTTGTGCATCATTGCATGGCCAACTAATGCAGATTGTCCCAAATATCAAACCTTTGGAAAACCATTGATCAACCTAGCTGCAGCATTTAAAATAGATTAAAGTTGCTAATGCAATGAGAATTAAGGACTGTATGGTTGGCAGTGCTTGAATGGCAAATATTGGGAATATAGCTTCTGAGGATCTTGAACCCCATTTCACAAATTTCGATGTCCCTGCACATATACTAGTAGCCACTTAAAGACAGCAGCCTGTTTCTGGTCTCTGAGACCCCTGGAATGTTGAATGGTTCTGTACAAGGGATTATGATTGTGAATTTAGTTTTACTTAAAAATGACCATTGACTGATGTTTTGTGTTTATGATAACAGCACTACAGAAGTCTCCAGATTAGATCAGGTTTTATTAACTCGGTTAAACTCTTGTGGCTATTTTACAGTTGTTCAATTAATGGTGTTTCAGTTTTTATTTCTACCCTGAGATGAAGGATGATCTTATTGGACATCACAATCTCTATACATACTCGGCTGTTTCCTTTTCAACAGGTGACACTACTCCTCCATTTCCTTTCCAATATAATACAATTTACTGTTTACCTATGATCTGTGATCTTGTGAGTCCTAAGATGTGTTTCACTGACCAGTGCTCTATGATCATACATTCAGATTGGATTGTGTGAGCACCTCTGTTCAGGGCTACAGTTCTTTACTTGTCCCCAGGAAGTGGAATATATATTCCAGAATTAATTGGCTTCTAATCTGATCTGCAAACTACTTTGCTGTCATAACTGTAGTAATGTAGTAAAAATTGTGACAAAGAGGCACAGCATATACTTCAAGCAGATATGCCAGCTGGAAAAGAAAGTCCAGGCCTTGATTTCTGGTTTGGATGGCAACTAAATGATAATAGGGTTAACTAGAATGGTGTTAGTTTTAAGTCTTCAGCAGCAGCAGTTTAATGATTTACTGCAGCGGTGGTCAGCCTTTTTTGTTGTTGTAACACCAAGTAGAAAAGTTATTTCCTGGCATACCCCCACCAGAAAAACTTGTCAGAAACGTTCTTTAGTAAGTTTATTATAGTAGTGATTTAGTTTAATAAGTCCTAACCTAATTATAAAACATTTTTTTGTAAACATTTTTGTGTACCTATATGAATTTTCTTAAGTTTTGTTATATTAAAATTATTACTGTTGCACACCAATAAATTTATTTTATTTTATGTTCATTCTTTTCTAATAACAACAATAGACATGAAGAGTAGGGCTAATGGTTATCAGTGATTATTCAGAGTCAACTTACAAGTTTAATTTTAATGCGAGCATTCAGCTTGTTTAGATGTGCATAATTTTGCAATATCAGGCTTTAATTTAGTTAGTTTTAGACGTAAGTCTGGCTTAAGTTAAAGTTTCGATCTGTATTTATTTTTAATCCCAAGCATTGCCGAAAATCCAGTTTCACAGAGATATGAAGTACTGAAAGGAATTAAAAATTTCATAGCTCTATCGGAAATAAATCCATATTCTGCTCTTCTTTTAAGCCAGAAATCACTCAACAAGTCTTTGTTGAATTCATTCTTCAAACCACCATCACATGAAAGTTGTAATATTTTTTCTTGCGTACCCCCTGGCAACAGCTGGCGTACCTTTAGGGGTATGCTTACCACTGGTTGAGAACCGATGATTTACTGAGCATTTGTTCTTAAACTGGTTTTTTTACTTTGAAGAATTCTTTAGATGTTACATTATATACTTCTTGTTATATCATAGTTTTATCACATTATAATTTATTGCAAGTTATTTTCTGGTTGTTAATCAGCATCATAAATTAACTTGAACCATTAGTGTAACAAAAAATCTATACTCTGAAGCCATTCTAAACCATATTTACCTAAGTAGCATCCCTGAATGAAACCCATTTAACTACTTAAGAATGTTGAGCCTAAAAGCCATTAATGCCTTGAACTGAATCATCTCAAATCATAAAAATTAGTTGGAAAATGCAGACAGGGAGACAGACACACAGACAGACAGATATATTTGTCTTCCTGGTTCAGGCAAGAGGAGATGTTTTGCTACGACTATTCTGATATTCACAAAGTAGTAAGGAGTATGTAGAATGTGTGAGATTATGACATGTGCTGTTTGCACTGTTACCTAGTATTAATCAGGTACTTTAATTCACCTTAAATTGTCATGTTCAATGGCTTGGCACTACTGATATTGCTGGCTGACGCATTGAAGTCAAGAAATGCTGAGTCGAGTTGTTACATGGATGGTGACTGTCCATGGAATGTCAAGCCATCTGGCATTCTGTGGACAATCACCATCCAAGTCAGTCAATGAGTGCACACTTAGTTAGGCCTCCATCCTTATGGAGTCAGTAAATGAGTAGGGAGGTTAAGTGTCTTGTTGGATTGCTATGGTTGGCTTTGGACCTCAGCTTCGACACTGGGACCGTACTTGAGGAGTTTCTATAGAGGCAAAGTTTACGCTAAGTTACCTAACTAGTGATAGAAACTTTTACATATGTTTTGTTGGGGCTTTATAATAATGATTGGTTGTTTCAGGATATTTTTTGAGTGATTCTTTTGATTTGGTAACCAGTGGGCAAGCTTTTACAATGCTGCCTATAGCTGCTCACCATATTGTGGTGAGTCTTCTTATTTGCTCATCACAATTTTAGCATATTTAAAAAAATATTGACCTGCTTTATTGTGAAAGATTTTGAATCAAATACGTTCAAAGGCACTCTTGTAGTTTTAATTGAAGGATGGGCACTAAGTGTGTTGTGCCATCTGAAATGGTTTTACAGGATTTCACACAACAAGCAGCTTTCGAAGAAAAAATATGAAAGCTAATTCTGTTTAACACCACAAACAATTTTTCAGGAAAAAGTGAATGCCATTTCTGCTAAGAACTATGACATACCAGTGTTTAAAACAGCCCAGCTCTTAAATCCAAGTAGGTTAGGTAAATCAAGATGCCTTGAAAATTAAGATAGTACTGGTATGCTTAACATGTATATTGATAAATTTTGAGGCTTTAGTATGTTAAATGAAATTTGACTGGTCAACTTTGTTGCACTTTGGCAGTATGGCTATTCTGCTCTCTGTATGCGTACATAATCCCCGTTTGCTTTTAACTTATGTGTGTCTTTTATTAATAACAAACTTGTTTACCTGAAATCCTTTCTGTATTTGACACCTGCATTTCAAATAATAACAAATAATTATCATTGCATGGACTCTGCAGCATTTATTGTTGTCACATTTCTATAAATTATTGTTGAAAGGTTACCTGAAGTCTTATTATAATTATTCGTTATTTACTGAAATATATAAAATGTTAGCTGCCTTTATATCCAGGGCCACTGTTTTAGCAATATCTGCTTACTGTGATCCCTGTAGCAAACCCCATTTATTGCACATTTTATTAGAATTATATTGCATTGTGTTTATATACTTACTATTGTTGAATCTAGTGTACAGACTAGTTAGAGTAGCTAATTAAGATTTAGATTTAAGATTAGCCAGCCGGCTACAGAATAGGTAGGGTTTTATTATTAATAAGTGACCAGCTTAAGTAAATAGATTTTAGTCAGTTTAGCTGGACGTTCGGGTGGTATTGACTGAGCGTTACGGTGCAAGGCAGTCGTTCAATGGGATTAATACAGACGGTGAATCTACAGAATTGAAAGATGCCGTTGAAATTCAAACAGCTGTTTACCATGGAAACGAGATCAGGTGATAGTGTTTTGCCACGTATGATATATATATGTCACGCTCTGAGAACAGACGAACTATGACAGTGATTTAACCGACAGAACGTCGAAAATAGTCAGTCTTGTGTCGAACTACGGTGGAGTAATGACCATTGAAACTGCTGCACATTGCTCGTGAAGAAAAGTCGAGTTTTCAGTAATTTAAGGGCAGCTAATTGCTGTATAACTCGCGGTTAATTGAGTCATAATTGTGACAAAATAGGTCCATTGACTCACCGATCGAAAGTTCGTTGGATCGGATGAAAAAATCGAATTCTAGATGTAATCCGTTGCCAAACGTCTTGACTAAATGGACTGCAGATCGTCGTTGAACTAAACGCGTATAGTTTATCGAAAATTGCAAATCTTCGGTATAACTGTCACCGTATGAACTCATATGATCAGGAAACTGATCACAAGGAACGGTAACGAAGGATAATTCGTCAGTCGTTGATGTATTGCATTCGTGAAGAATAGGCTGTCTGCAACCTCACAATATTTGAAACATATCGAAAGCCAAGAGAAAAATGCACTATTCCGCTTCAGTTTATAAACTGTTCTTATACCAGGAACTGGAAAGAAATTGGAATCCAGGCAGAACTACGCATGGGAAGGGAAGTAAAATAAATTATAAACATAGTTTAGCATAGCTGGCCTTAGTTAGGTAGCTAGATCATTTGAATTGCCTAATTGTCATGAACCTTCATTGAGAATAATTTGACAATATATATATATATAATATATATATGTGTGTGTGTGTGTGTGTGTTATCAAACTAACTCTGTGACGGCTGTATAGGAGCCTGATCACTTAGTTTAGTCACACGAAAGGAACAGATGCTTGGGTAATATGCACTCAGTGTGTGATCGATATTGAAGCATGGCACTTCTCAGGCTCTGTAGTGATTTATTTAGTGTCGTTGTATCGCCAAAGCATCCAAAGAATAGGAAGCGCCACAATCCCAACTGGTTTGAAATTGTCATGTTGTAAAAATTGAATGGATTGTTGTAGTGAAAAAGTAAGTTCTGTATATGCTGAATTTTTTTCAGGTGCTATGGATCTTTTTCTACAACATAACTCACTGCTCTTGCATTGGCTATACTATTGTTGCACTGATAGTTGAGCTCAACAGCATCTTTCTGCATCTGCGTAAGCTGATGAGGATTGCCAAAGTCAACCAGAGGCATCAGTACTACTGGATTAATGCAGTCATCACTCTTCTAACAGTTGTCGCCTGTCGATTCACAGCACTTGGATGGATATCCTATGGCATTTTTGCATTTTACAATCATTTCTCCACTTTGTATCTCTGTCTACTGAGTTCTTCCATTGGAGTGATGTGGATAATTTATATCATGGCATTTTACCACCTTCTGATGACAGACTTTCTTAAGAAGGGTGATCAGAGTCACTGCTCAGAAAACCAAGATTCTAAATGTTTTATTTCAAATGATCGAATCTCTAATAATAACCAAAATGTAAATTTCAGGGAAAAATCAGAATAATGATTTAAGATTTAGGGTATGATTTTTTCAGAATTTGGCTTAGCATGAACTGTAATTCCAATATTTGACTTCTTTGTTTGCTTCAGTACCACTGTTGTAGGAAGAGTACCAGTGCAAGAGATGTATTTCCAAGTACTGCTGAGAATGCATTTCTAATGGTTAAACCCTCATGTATTTAGTCTTGCTATCAATATAGCATCAGTGTTTGGTCACACTTGATGAAAAACCTGAAAAATCAGACTGTGAAGAGGGAGAGTACTTGTCATTCAACCTCCTTTACCTAAGCGGAAAACATGGAGTTGTTAACACAAGAAGGATGGCAGTGGTCTTTTTTGACCACTAATGAACTTCAATGGCATGCTTCTTACTCCAGAATTGGAGTTAAATTATAAACTTTTATGCCTTGTTTCATGTTTTTGGATGGAACAGAACTGCAAACATTTAACTCAGCTCACCCTCCCATCGATAAATTTATGAGGCCTTGTACCTCAGAGGACTACTGTGGCCATTTTTACTGCTAACTTAATCAAAATTTTGGTGGCGCATTTATTACGTCGTCAATTTTAGTGCTTGTGGAATAGACATTGATTTTTGCACTACTGCACTAATTTCCTAGTTTTTAACGTTTGTTCTTTGGTAACTATGATTTGGAATGATGTCATTTGATCAAGCAGATTGCCCCAGATTGATGTTCGCTAGAAATTATTGCGTGAACTCTAAATATCAGCACTGAGCATTGTGTAGATGGGCTCTCCACTGAATGTTACCTACATTTAATATTACCTACATTGCTTACCTACATTGAAATGTTTTGTCAAATCACGCAGTTTGATTAGTTGGGGTTAGATACTCTGAGTATGACAAATTATTTAGGTTCAACTATAGGTAGGTAACTGTAGTTATTATCCAGTGTAACAAAAATGTCTGCCAAGCTAGAGGCTTCACCACCATAGTTTATGCATGTGGAGCTAGTGGCGCAAAGGGGTAGCTTTTAAGAGTCTGTAGTCCACATTATGATTTTTGATCTGTTCTGTCTAGAAACTTTGTTGAGAAACAGCTTTACAGATATCGTGAAATGCCTTAGATTCAATCTGGTCGAGTTGAGAGCAACAAGTGTGCTGTAGCATCAAAGACATGGATCAGCTTTATTACAAAAAGTGTGGTATATGGATCTGGAGAGACTATAGCAGTTGATGCACAACTATTCGCATACCGATATTTCGGAGTTTGAATGTTATAAAAATTGAGAGCTAACAGTATGGTGACACTTTGACACCGATGCTTCTGTTTGCTTTATAAAAATGAACAAACACTACCAAGAAGACCTATTATGTTGCATCCAAGATGCATTAAATCAATATTTTTCATAGTTAGATAGGAATGTCATGTAATATTTTATATTTAACCAAGAATTTTGTACTATAAATTCATGCAAGCAGTCATTTTCAGATGATTTTCTTATATGTAACACTTAACTGCATAGAAGAATGTGTTTCAGTGTCTTACATTACACACTGTGCTGCAATATATTATTGATCAGTTTTTACCGCTGCTGTCTAAGTATATTGATTGTGCCATCCTTCTAGTGTTAACACTTCATTCCCATGACCCCTCATGAATTTTTAGTCTTTTTGAGTCTTGCATGCCGTCACCATGTTTGATGGTCTTCTTCAAACAGTTGTGATGACTGAAGTATTCAATGTAAGTTTTGCATGTTAGGATAATAATCCAGAGGATGCTTGGATCAAACAGTGTGCATTAAGTTAATATCAATTCATTCAACCTTTTGTCTGATAAGGTCTTGATCTTTTGTTTTGTTATGCAGACACTAATAGCTTATAGTAAGTGTGCCCAGTGCCTCCTTGTCTGGTGGCATTTAAGAATAAGGTGTAAAATTTAGAGAGACTGAATTATTGCATTTAGTACTGTGAGATTAGCAACAGGTTAGAGTCAGTTTTAGATCAATTTGATGTCAGCTGTAGAATTTACTAAATCAGATTTCATGCCTGTGTAAAAGCCATATGAATTTTTATACATATATGGAATTAACTTACTGTTGCCCCTTAGGCACAATAGCAAATCAGCTGCTCATTTGCACTTGTATAGTGTTTGGGCAGAACTCACTTCAAGGATCTTGTTTTTGAATACTTTGTCAACATTGACAGAGCTCACCAAAGGCTTTTATTATCTAACATTTCTTACAGAATTTGAAATTGTCATTGCCGTGTCTTCCATGAAAATGTAATTCTTTGCTACATACCAGTAACTGTGATGTTTGAATTTTACAATGCTTGGTTCTGCATTGCTGTTTTGTGTCTAATCGTATGTCCCAAAAATTTCCAACTGCAGTGGAAACTTGTCTTGTACATATGCTATATATTTCTGCAAGTTGGTCGTTGTAATTGAGAATAAAAGTTTGTGATGACTTAAAGAAGCTGATACATGTAAAATTTCCAAAGCTAGACGAATTATAGGTATCAGTGTTATTTATAGAGAAGATCATGTGAGTGCACCTGCTTTTGACAGATATTTTCAAATCTGGCAAAATTATCAATGATTTTTAAAGAACTGTTTTGCAGGTGAATCCTTTAAAGCCAAACTCATTAAAACACAGTTGGTTAGAACTTAATAGTTAAAATATTTTATGTTCATCATTAGTGAACACTGTTTGCCTTGTTCACTGTATGGCACTCAGAAGTGAACTTCTGCTGTGTTAATTAAATAGCACGCAGTCATCCAGTTTAAAAGCCTAGAGTGTGCTAAATTGAGACTTGCATGATTATTATTATTGATAATTACAAACTTTAGTGTGCCGTAAAATATCATTACAATTCACACCAAAATGTCCACAAGAAACTGTCCAATGCATTGGTAGTAGATGGTAAGGAATCAAATTTCCAAAACAGGCCCCACACTCATCAACTAGAAACAGAAAACGAGTGAGTCCAGACAATATTGTAACCATGGGCCTGGAACTGTGTGGGGCCAGGTTCGAATCTAAAAAAGATGGGATCTACTCGGAGCCTGATAATGTACGAAAAACCCTGTTAATTCTAGCGATCTGCAGGGGCCCTAATTCGAAGTTACACTACTGGTATCAGACGATGGAGTAAAAGCAGAGATACCCGGCAAATAAGCAGTTGTGAACCCTGAAGCAGCATCTCTACCAGGGTGCGGTAGTGTGACAAGTAGGCTCTGGCACTGCCACCCTATGGGGAACTGCGGAATATGATCTCTGTGGTTTTCAGCTTTTGTGTTTGTGACACCTACTATCAATTTTTAAACTGCTTCAGAGGAAGGTCAGCAAGTGTTAAACCAATTAGCCAGCCTCATGAAGTACATGAGGATGATGATAGACTTATACATTTGCTCCAGTGTTATGATAATGGGAGACTGATCATTTGCAAACACTGACACTAGACACTCGGCATAAAAAGATATTAAAACCACACAGGTCATACTGTTTTTGTCTTCACTTCAATAGAGTCCTCATTAAAATACTGTTGACCCCCAGTGACAGAGCAGTGACATGGTAAGCACAGATCCCATCCAATAAGCCTGGCCCCACTATGCAATATACAAAACAACTGAAATTTGGTAGCGCCTTCCTTACAAAGTTCAGAAGTGCATGCTGAAGCTGGTTAACATGCACCATTATTATTGACATCAAGAACCATAACCATACAGGCTCAAGGAGGTAAGTTCCAGTTTTGAGCAAAAGATAGTCCTGGCAAGAGTTAAGAATATGACAGCGGTAAATACAAGACGTGTGCCAGCATACCTTCCAGAAGACTGATGCTGATCCAAGAGAGGGTCACCCTTTAACAGTTCTATAGGATATAACCAGGGATGATGGGTAGAATAGCAAATGATTTGCAAGTGCTTTATAGGCCTACATGACAGGTGCCAGATTGAAGAGGATATGCTTAGATAATGACGTATTAGATTATATTAAATCGGCTGTTCACCTTCCTCATCCTTGCTGGCACGTGGCTGGGGAATACATCGCCAGTGAGGTACTTGTGCGCAACCGCATGATAATGATCATGAGTAGTAGTAGTAGTTGCTGTTTAACGAAGCTGTGTCATAACGAAGATGATTAGCGTTGCCCTTCTCCTTTATCCAGGCTGGCTTGGGACCGAGTACTGCAGTGGCAGAGTTCATCACTGATCATTGATCAAACGCGTTACCAATAGACCACTGCATCGCAAGCATTGGTCTATCTTTTTTATTACCATACCCAGAGTGCGTTGGTCTTGCATTCACTAGGTGTTATTTATGGGTCTTGTCTTTTTTCCCATGGTTTCCGCTTCTGGTCCGAAGTAAGGGCTCTAAACTTATAAATTTTCTGTTTTTGTTCACTGTGATTCACCTTCCTACATTCTATAATACATTCATAATGTAAATCAACGTAGGCCTACTCTGCTTCTTCTACGGATGTTTTTGGTTTCCTACTTTCCACGAAATAACGAGTAGGCCTATCGCATGGTAAAGTCTCCTTAAACCTACCAAAGATTAATTACATCACCCCTAAAAGACTTGTAATCGGAATATCTTTGGATTTTAAGTGTTAATTCAACACGTCATGTACCATTATTATTGAGCGAAAAAAAATTGCTTAATATGACTGTTTGCCTGTTATACATATGAATTTGAATCTGTCCGGTAGAACGACGATGGGCGATAGCGTCCGCAGTACAGAAGACCACCACTGTCCAACCCCACCACTCGTGTCATAGAAGGTACCCAGGCATAACTCAAGCTACCACGTCAATCTGCGATGGACAGCTGTTCAACTGATGGTAGAACTCCCTTCTGCTAGACGGTTGAAACAATTCCAAAGCATTAGGTGTGAGTTGCAACCGTTGATCTGGAACCTATCATCCCTTGGGTACACAATGAACTCTTCCAGCAAGAAGGGGCGTTGATCATGAACAGAAAAACCATCCGAAAACTGAAAACCATGACGAGCTTGTGTACCACTGAACTCCAGGTCGGTCACAACTGCAGTCCGAACACAAAAGAATTACTGAACAAATTAAAAATTTTGCTTTAAGACAAAATATAAGACGAAACATTTGATAAGTGGAGACAAACACTGTCACCTCATGGCTGCCAATGTATGTACCTGGAACATGAAACAAAAGACAAGATATCATTCCTGTTTCAGTGTTTGTCTACAGCCACCTGGCATTTCAACACAGCTTCCTTGCGTGACACATTCAGCATAAATGAGTCGGTGTGACTTAAGCATAATAAAATAGAAATAATAAAAAGCAACCCTGACTCAGTTTGCTTGGGACCGCTTGGCAAACCAGCAGTCCCCAATAACATCGAACTTTAACCAAGTGCAGATTGAAGGCAATTGATTCACAATGTCAGACAACTGGATTCTGGCCTTGCCAATCAGCACCTGTGGTCTAAGGCTAAGTGATGAGACTGTTTGAAATGCAACTGCTTTTTGACTCAGGGCTAACCTATATGCACCCTATAAACGCCCCTATGGGGCTTTAGTTGCAGAGAATGGCGCAAACGGATTATCACACTGCTTAGCCCCTGGCAGGGTGGAAAATTAAGATACAGACTCATAAACCACATCACTTGCTCAACTCTCATTAAAGCTAGCTTCCTGTCATCTAAGAAGCCATTTGAACTTGCAAGGTCCGATGGGAGGCGCCTTTGGGAGAGGTACATGTAGGTGCCTTGCGTGGGATGCAACAGTCATCGACACCCTCGCAAATTCATAATGGTCGGGAGCCACAACAAAGACAGCTAAGAACCGGACTGCTAAGAAGACAAATGAGTGGGTACTAGAGACAGCAGCAGTAAAGAGGAGTCTAGTCCGATTAATCAAAAAAGGAAGCTTTCACACTTCAGGCATGTGCTATGAAACAGTGGAGAATGTTTAGAGAAAGAGATCATCAAAGGTACAATTCCTGGAGCCCAAGCTCGGGGAAGACCCAACACAACATGGAATGATAACATCAAGTCATGGACTGAATTCTTGTTTCACCAGTTATTACTGGAGACAAGGGACAAAATCAGATGGGACAAAATTGTCTGCGGTGCAGCCAATCCTCAGCTCAAGGACGGCTGAAGACAAGACCAGACAGGAGACACTGAACACTCTGGTACTGCTGCTGTGATTGCACCCCAAACAAAGGCGGCTAAGTATGATACTATCCAGCCAGCTGACTGCTCTGTTACCCTGGCCTTTGAAACTCTTAGCCTCATCAATCAAGATGGCATGGATTTGACTTGAACTACTAGTAACAAGAGGGAGACTTCATTTCTCTTTCAGTGCATTTCCATGGCCATTCAGCGATTTAACGCAGTTGCCTTTCAAGAAACATCCATAGAGTCAGACAACAGCAAGGATTGGCCATTCCAGAACAATGCACAAATTTTTTCTTCAAATCCTGACGGATTCCTTTCCTCCCCTTCAGGTAATAAATAATAATTTAAAACTTGAGGAGGAGAAGCTATGCTTGCAGTGCCTTGCTATGCCTTGCAACAGTAAATCAATGCTTTAATGCCATCACTTTCCGAGGTACCTTTTTACTGCCAGACACATTATCTCCTTTCAGACTGAATTTACATAGCCCTTGGATGCATAACACCTTAGGACATAAATTTTTTAAATTTAAAAAATAGTAAATTTGGACATTAAAACAAACAATTCCATAGTCTTTTAAAACTCCAATCAATCTCCTTAAAATTTAACAGTGCTTTTCTTTAACAAAACTAAGATAGGCATGAATCTGTTTTAATTGAAGTTGAACAAACAGCAAAGCAAAAAGCATGCCACCATCCTACAGGTCAGTTGTTCAGTCCTCAGTCAACTGTTCAGAGCTCAGCAAAGACGCTAAACCACCCATTATCTTCTACACTGCATAGATCAGGTGCTAGTAAAAACTGCCCAATTATGAAATGCATGACTTGAGATGACCTTTAAATAAGCAAAACGGGTGAAGGCGTGTGAAGGTCTTTGTGCTGAAGCCTCGACAATCACTGAAAACAACTGCTGAATTTTCTGATGCATTATTGTGGTTCCACATGCAGAATAACCCAAGCCCAATCTTTGCAATAGATCAATAGGCAACTGGTCTACAAAAAAATACCATCAGATTAATAAAATATAATTATCCACAAACTTTGAAGAGAAAATCTTTGTAAGCTGACACATTTAAGGCATATATCTGAAGTAAGTTAGATAGTTAGATCAGAAAAACAAACATTTTATTATTGTTCACTTAGAGCACAAAGCTAAATTCTGCTTTTCTAAAATGCAAATGCATCATTTATGCACTGGGAAATGCAAGTTTCATTACAGTCTGAAAGTGCTATATGGAGTCATCGTTTACATTTTTTCTCCAATGGTAGAAGATATATTTCATTATTAGATAACAAGGTAAAATTTACACAAATGCCCAGAAGTATAGATACAGAGAACAGAAGGTAAAACGTGCTGCTATAAGAGTTTGAACATTATTCAGATAGTAAATCATTCATCCCATAAATTTATATAGGGCCTGTTCCAGGTATCTGCTCAGAATTGTTCCCGGCACATCCTCGGTGAAAGAGATCACTTTTAAATATTGACAAAAGGCGCATGTAGTGTTCCTAGCCAGGAAATGATGCACACGAAGGCCATTCCAGTTAATCACCCGATGGCACTGGAGTGCTGCCAGATGAGCATGGAGGAGCATGTCAATTCTCTCTGTAGGTCATGCTCCTACCAACTATGTCAGGTCAGTCATAAGGTGAAATTAGCTTTGAAACTGCTACAACTCTTATTTTCTTCATGCAGATGCACCTGGACTATTGCAACGGTGTCCTTGCAAGTCTACCGAAGTTCCGAATATAACAGCTTCAGACCATGCTCAACTGTGCCATTCAAATTGTCACCAACCTGCCAAAATTCTTGCATGTTTCAAGCTACACGCATGAGACACTGCAACAGCTTATGATGAAGGACAGGGTTATATTCAAGATTCTCCTCGTGGGACAAGCTTCAACAGTTGGTGCAGCCCCAGAACACATTAGAGAATTCTGTTTTCTTGTCTCTGGCCAGCCAAGCTGATGATAGCCGCATTCAGCAGCCCATGGGTACTAGTTGGACCAAGCTCCCATACGACAAAGTGAGCACACCGTGTTTTCTTGTGCACTGGACTGTCCTGGAGCAAGTCTTACTTTTAAAATACACACTGTTCCACCAGACAGCCCAAGAAACACTTTCTCTTAAGTTGCATCTTTTCAAATCTGTTAGATAGCTGTGTTTAGCACTCTTCTGAGGTTTTTAAAAGGTGCTATACAGCTAGCCAGGTAACTACATACATGACTGCCATTGTTTGCCCCAAATCATAGACTGAAGATATCTACAGCCAGCCAAACTTGAGATGCAGCAACAAGGTTCCTGCTGTAGGCAGGTGAATCACTCAGTTGGCACCACCAGACCCACACCAAAACCATAAAACTGATATGTTATGGGATGGGTAGCCACTGAAGTACATCATGCATATATTCAGAAACATGACCACTTTACCAATATAACAAACAACCCTCAACTCTTGCAACTGGATACAGTACATGTTCTAGCTACCTACTCTGCCCCTCCACAAAGGAAAGCCTGAACAAATGGCACTACAGTAGCTGATCTGAGCAGGAGTGTGTCTTTCAGGCATAAATACAGTGCACTTGAACGATATCAAAAGGAATTCTGAAAATCAGCCATGTCTGTCAACTGCATTTGTGGAACACATTACTCAAGGTGTTCAATCCCACCATCAGTCTCATAAAGTCTTTAGTCTTTCTTATAAAGATTTCCAACCTACCGAAGAAATCTGACAATGGCAACTACGGCGAATATTGTTTCAAGGCCAATGAAAACGATCTGCATAGAAGACAGAATGACATCAGCTTGTAGAACGTATGTCTCCCACAACAGGAAATACAGTGCACCAAAAAGAGATGGAATGGAGAAGATCAACGAAAGACCAACAGCAATCACATTCTCTGTTAGATTTCCTTTATGACCTAGAGAAACAGAAAACTCAGCCAATTCAGCAGAAAGCAAGTAATAATTAAATCCAACTGTATCTAATCTTTAGAGTCTGTGACTATGATTACTTTACTATGACTGCTTTTACTTTTATGATTAAGGGGTTCTACCATCAGTCGAATGGCTGTCATAGATCAGTCTGGTGCCTCAAGTGATATCAAATGATTTTACCACCTACAAAGGACCTCGCTGGGTGGTGGTGCCACCATGCCCTGCAGATACTATTGCCCATCATCACTCTGTGTCTTTGATGCTGCTCAGACAAGAACTCTGAACATGGTGTCATCTGTCAACAGTAACAGGTGACCCCATAAGTTGGGCTCATGTCCCCAAAACCTGCAAGTATCCAGTAAAAAGCCAACTGTAACTCATTTTGTATAGGAGAAATTTTTATAATGTGGTATTGGATATAATGCGGTAGCGGATATGGATTCCAGTTTACATGTTATAACGGGTTAGTGGCGAATCACAAAATCAGCTGCACCGTTTATTGTTTGAGAAGGTCCAAGTGTTAATCAGAAAACTAAAATGGTTACTGATTAAATTTATTCAATTTTGACAGGTCCATAAATAGTGCTATACATATGTTCAGATACACTAATACACATATAGTATGCAACAAATAATGCAAATAAATTAGAACAGGTCATAAAAAGTTTATATCAGTATCAATTAACAAGGTAAATACTAAATCAATCAACATTTAAATGCCAACCATTTTATGAATATCTTCATGTGCTCAAATGTTAAATGACAAGAAGGGGTATAAAAACATTAATTTTGACTACTGCATTATTTACTGCAGTGCCATTTCCTATGTGGGCCTTTGTTTGGGTAGAAAGGGCAGCTGCAACATGTGATGCATACGGTTGCCAAGCTTCTTAGTGGCATCTCCAAGTCTGATCATGTTCCACGTTAAATGCATGAATGGTTGCCCGTTTCACAATGAACTAAAGGTTTTGATGCAGATTTCACAATGCCAGCTACAGAATTTACTAGAGTTGATAAAATCTTAGCAGTTTTTTCGTAAATTTATTGTCAAAACCACTTTAAACTAATTAACATATCAAAACGAATCTCAACACCACTTCACTAACATCCAGTATGTTCAGAATTTCAGAATACAAGTTTATGTACACAGCAATTATTCTCCATCTAAGAAGTCTTCTCGTTCAAAACCTACATGGTAATTCAACGCTAATACTAAAGTCAACTGCTTTCAAAACTGATTACAAAACAAAACTATCTTCAAGACCAATTCCAAACCATGACTAACTCAGACTGTGCAGTTCAACATAGATGGAGACCATATATCGTGCTGAGTCACAGAGTGCAGTCCAAACAGTTAAAATAAGAAAGTATTATTTCAATCCTTTGACAGAACAGCTTGACATAGCCACTCATTCCAACGGCTCTGGTGAGCTTTAAAACTTGGCAATCTATAAAGAGTAGCCCGATTGCCATCATTCCTGAGCAACTCTCTGCAGTTTTGCAGTGTAAAGTCCGATACAATTCACAGGAACCACAAAATTACAGTTATAAGGAAACAATTTTATTTTTCCAACTTTGAGGTAAACAAATGAGCTGATCAAATACTTCTTGGAAGAACAATGAACAAGCACAAATAAAAGACAAAAAATATGTACAAAATGTCTAAGTTTCTAAGATTTAAATGTTTGCAACTGACAATGGTCAAATTCACCAAAAACAGCATAGCTGCCATAAAGCTCAGCCAGAACTTTTCAGATCTGTCATTAAACCATGTTTCAATGCCTATCTGTGACTCGAGAGTGCATTACATGAAATGCCTAGATAACAAAGACGTAAATATATTTATATATATATAATGAATTTTAATGCAAATGTTACCTAAGAAAAGTCGTACAAATTCTAATCCAGCCAATATAAAGACTAAGATGATCTCGGCAGCTAACACGTATCCTGCATAAATAAATGATAAACCTGAAATAAACAAATATTCACTTATTTTACTCCTATATCAAGAATATAAATAGAAACATATAAATTGTGCTTTTTAAAGAAACATTTTAACCCTTTTTTACAAATAAACATTGAACAGAGAATCTTCATCTTGGCAAGTTAATCCTGACAACTAGCAATTTATAGTGAAAATGTCAAAAGCCTAAAAGAATTTAACCCACACTATCTCTTTCATAAATTCACATAGAGCCATTCTAGTAATTTAGTATTATGACATAATGATGCATTTCCATTGTTTACCTGCTTTAAAATAATCTGTAAAAGTTTTTTGCAAGAAACAAATTTTAATTATGTCAAAGTGAATCACAACCCCAATTTAAAACTTTGGAGTAAACATTTTTCTGCTATAGTTGTAAAGAAATGTTTGTATACTTCAGTGAAGCAGTATTTTTAAAACATGCTAAAATCCTAGAGATACATTTATGCTTCTGTTGGTATCATAGTATATTTATTTTATTTATTTAAAACATTTCATTACGTGTGCTGTCAGTAAATCTGAATCTCTGCCATGTAATATAATACATGAAGAACACAAGGGGTCAGGACATCCACAAAAATGACCTGCTTTGGACTCTCCCTCCACTTATCCACATCTGTCCACATTTGACATTACACTCCCAATTTCTCCCTTGCAGACGTCTGCACTCTAGGGCTAACTATGCTACGTGGTGGGCTACTATGACACAGCCATGTTGATCAAAAAGACTTAATATATTTTCATTAAATATATAATGGTCCCTGGCACTGGTATCAAGCTTCAGTATTATGACTGCAGTATTATGACTGCAGTCTCCCTCTAACACCCACCCAACTATTGAAGCCAATGACATCTATACAAGGCATGGTACAGCCACCAGACTTTAGGCTGCTTCCGGAGAAGTTCACTAATGATGCTCAAACACATTTCAGACTAACTGCTGTCTGACTGAAGTTGATGTTTAAGGCTCAACTAAAATACCTATAAGTATCAAACTTAGGTGCAGACATCCACACTGGGCACAGACCCCTTCCCCTGCCAACATTTGAATGACCCATCAATCCCCCACTTTGCAGACATCCTTAATGAATGAGCCCTACAAAGGAAATAATTTGATGTACTTATAATGTTTTAAATTTTTGAAAATACAATAAACATACAGCCAGCTAGCTACACACTTTGCAACTTTCTTTCAATCAGTGAAGTCTGGTAAAACACCTCTTCTAACATCTCTTGATTTAAATGATGCATCTGACACTGAGGATCACGCATTTTTTATCACGACTTTGCAGAAACTTTGGAGTTTCATATTCCGCTGTCCTCTATATATCTCATCTCAGAGACCGCTCTCAGCAAGTTTTCCTATTTTTATTTCACCCATTTGTCGTACTCCACCCATGCAAAATACAACTGTCCAGCAACTGATAATTCTATACCATTCATCTGTCAACATCTACATCTCTACATCATTCATCTGTCATTGATCCCTCTGCTAAGACTAAAACCAAACTCTGCTTGTCCTACCTCCATAGCTGGTTCGGCTTAAATGATCTTGCAATCACTCAGATACTGAGAAGTCAGACAATTTGTTTCACAATCCACAAACATATGCATTCTTTCTCTTCACATTCATCTTTTGATCTTGCAGAAACAAAAATCCTGTTATCAGAAAAATTTAAAGCCTTGGTGTCACCACTGATAACTCATATCACTATGACTTTGCATATATCTTCCACAGGTCATGTTTCTTTCACATACTGTCATATTGCATATAGTCACATCTGGCACTCTGACCAATGACAGCTGCAATCATGGCTCATGCATTTAATGGTTCTTGAGTAGACTGATGCAGTGTTGAATATATATATATATATTCTTTTAATCAGAAAAAGCATCACGGTTTAAAATAGTATGCTTGATTTTCAAAGCCCAGAATATCAGCCTTCCATCATATCTTGATACATCGCTAACTCCAGATTGCTGTCTTAGACGGTTACATTCCTCTAACGCTGGCCTGTTGCAAGAGCCTTGGTTCAGAACAACTGCAGGATCATGTGCTTTCAGATGCTGTGCCCCTCATATTTTGGAATGTCGGCCACAAAAGGCCGGATTTGTTCACTTGCAACCTATATTGATATCCCTTGTCAAGACCCACTATTCTGCTCTGGCCTTTTACGTTACTCTGCCATGGCCGCTAGCAAACATTTATCCATTCATCTACACCTTAGATTCAGATTTACTGATTCTGCATACACAATAAGCGCTTAAAATAAAATAAAATAAATAAATTGTGTTGTTTTCGTTAATACTCTTCTTCTTCAATCCATAAATACTAGCAATTTCTTCCTAGAGTTGTTTAGTGGTATAAGGCTTTCAGACACAGAACCCAGTTTGGATGTGTAAGTGTTGCAACAACAAAATAACAATAATTTAACTATGTGGTTTCCATAAAACACTTTTGCCAAGAAATATCAAATTTCAATGGCAGGAATTCTTCTCTCACACTCCCTCTCTTTTCTGCGCTTGAAGACCGCATCATTCCCTACTAGCTCTGGGACATCGGACCAGGAGCGCCTCTGATGAGTCTATCTTGAAGTGGGGCTATATAAATTCTAAATTACAATTACAATGCCTAAATGACATTATCAGCAAAAACAGATATTTTTAGTTAAATCTTACAGCCACTCCAATTCACATCTGAAGATAATATCACAATATAGGTTATTATCAGTTGACAGCTCAAAAACTAGTCTCCTACATTACAGAACTTAACTGTAGAAACTGAACCACAAGCATACCTTTATAAATGAAAATTGCCATTTCAAAAAGGAAGAAAACTGCGAAGTACCATGGATTCATTGAGACAAGAATGTGGTAAGGCATAAAAGCCCGCTGAAAATGAGCTAAGGTGGTATTTTAAAAAACAAGAGAAATACTCTAAAACAACTTCATTTTTGTCGTCATCGTCGTCGTTGTCCTCCTCCTCCTCCTCATCATCATCACCATCATCATCACCAACAACAACATCACCACCATCATCATCATGTTCCTTGTGTTTTGGTGTCATCATCGTCATCATCATCATCATCAGTTCCAGACACCAGCCATTTGGTGGCATTGGGTGCGAATGATCTAAATTCTTTGTAGTCCAGTGCAAATGTAAACAGTGTGTAAATCATCAAAAGCTGCTGTAGTAGTACAGCCAACGTGTTAATGGTGATATTTCACCAGAAACAGGGTTTGTTCCTGTAAATCTAAAACTCCTGAACCAAGTGACTTAAATTTCATAGTAATAAACATAACATAACAAGACGATTTTACATAGTGTCATAGTATAGTGGAGGCCAAAAAGGCACTGTACATTAGTTCAAAGATCAATGACAGTCATATGTTATTTTAAAAAGACAGTTGGAGTTGAATGTGTCCAGAATTGGGGCATTCTTCACATGGCCTGAAAGAATGTTCCACCACACAATGGGTCCAGCAACAGAGAAGGAACATTCATCAAACCTCTAGGAAAACCATGGTGCATGCAGTTGATTCTTTGATGAGGACCGCAACCAAAATCTGTTCTGTTCTGGCTATCTGTTACTCGAATGCAGAAGCTGGAAATACAGTCTGGGACAAGGCCACTCAGAGCCTTGTACGTGATTATGCACTGTTTGTAGGTGATCTGCTGAGGAATGCGCAACTAGTGCAGATTGTCATGCAGCAGATCAGTGATGTGATTGGATGGTGTCTGGCCAAAGATGAGACAGGTAGCAGAGTTTAGCACTGACCGTTTCCACCCTAGCTGACATGTCTGCGGACCCGCCAACAGCTGGCTATCGCAGTAGTCAACCCTGGAGACTATGAAGCTGTTGACCAAGGTGACAGTGTCTGAGGTGGAAATAAATCTGTAGATGGATTTAATATGACACAGTTGGTAGAAACAACCTCGAACAAGTTGACTCACATGGGCCAACATGATTGTACTACTGTAAGAGTGGACTTCAAGGTTGCAGATGGTGTCAGCTGGTCAAACTTCTGCATCACTGTGGGCAAAGGTACTGCCATCAAGTAGATGATGATGTTGGAGGGTGGTGCACCATACGAACTCAGATTCTGATGGATTGAGTCTGAGATGGTTAAACTTCATCTACTCTGAAACGTCACTGTTTCAATTCAGCGGTTTGTGATGGCTCACAGAAGTAAATATGTGTACTGTCTGCATAGCAGTGGTGAAGGAGACCATGTGTTTGTGTGATTCTTTCCACATCAGCCGTATACAAAGAGGAGGGGTAAAGCACTGATCCTTGTGGAACATCAGAGGTGACCAGCCGAGATGACATTAGCTCCTCTGCTAAATGGACAGATCCTATTGTTAAGAACTCCACCCTATAAAAATATGGAACCAATCGCATTATCAGTGGCACCTCCAGCAACACCCAACACCTACATACATTTTAAGTTCTTGAGCTGGCATACCGACTGATTTTTACATGCGATGGCTTATTTGATGCCATTTGTGTAGGGATGTGCCTTTTCTAACTTTTCAGACAGGTTAAAAAAGTTATCAAGCAACTTCCATACTTGTCTGTGGCCAAGATTGCCATGGACAAGTATGGAAGATCACGAGATCATTCCAAAGGGAACAAAGGTTCCCCCATCAGTGCTGTCTGATGACTTTATAGTAAGCCAACCAATAAGAACCAAAGTAAACAGCTGTTGCTAGATAATTCTTGCATGTTTGGACTTCTGCTGAGACTGAGTCGGTGTTTTGGAGATATTTTTCATTTTTGCAAAGGATTTCTTGTGCATTTTGTTGGTGTTTGTTGTTTGTAGCTACAAATTACACATGCCATGCACCTGGGCAATGACCACATTGATGCATCTGTGTATCTGTATTGTAGTCACTAACAGTTGATGATAACAGAGTCCTTAACAATGCAGAAACTGCAAAAAGCCAGACACAAGGATTAAGGACATCACAACAGCAACAGCTCCAGACTGGGACGACAAACATGTAGTCCAATTTAGGATCAAACATGATACTGAAACCAGTGCTCAAGGTGATGGGGCTAGGTAGGTCATAGTTTGATGTCTCTAGAAATAAGCAGCAGAAGGTAAATAATCAACAAGTAATTCTGACAAGTTTTTAGACCTAGACGTAGATTTGGAGAAATATGAGTGTGTTGAAGGAAAAACTGAGTCAGAATCAAGCATGTAGGTATTTTATTTTTATTTCACTACTGATTAACACTGGGCACATCTAGTAGGAAAGCAATCTTCAAATACATCGAAACATCCTTTGGTGGAAATTATTCAAGAAGAGCTAGGTTTTAGTCATGGTCTAAAGGCCAATATGGACTTGGCAGTAATGAAGTAAAAGTAGCATTCATTCAGAGCATTTATATAGCACCCATCCAAGATACCTATTTACAGGCAGTCCCAGCCTGGCAAAGAGAACAGTTTTCTAACATTTGTGGAAAGCACATGCAGAATTCCTGGTTAAAAACACATTATTGTACTTAAATAAAAGTTTAGTACTTTAATCAGGAATGAATTATTAAAAAATGGACATAAATCTACTGGTAAAAACATAGTATGTAGCGGTACTCCACTTTTACTTCATTACAACTTGCACTTACCCATTTATTACTCATTATTTTCATGTGCTTGGTTCAGATGTAAAGTATTAGGAATTGTGCTGTGGCTATATCAAATGAATGATCATCTAATCTAATCTAATGACTTCTATAATGTTCGTATCATAATACCCAATGCATCAATTGATGGTTGCTTCGAGTGAAATTGCAATCAAAATCATAATCCATTAGTGAAACCAGTCGAATTTCTAAAGGTCAGAAAACCAGAAGTTATGCTATGGTGGGTAAGCAAGTTCAAAGAGATGAGTCTTAAGTTTAGACCTGAATGACATACAGAGCTGACAGAACAAATAGAACTTGTTATTGAATACCAAAGCCATTGAATCAGTGGTGTCCTTTTAAGAAAATCTATGCTAAACTTATGCTGTCCACTGTGTCCAGTGATCTCTTCTGATGTTATTAACTGAACATGCACTTCGTGATGTCCAGTTAATAATGCCAAAAGCTCGCTGACTGGTGTTCTGGATACAGTCAGGGTTCCATTCCAGCGTCACATAAAAGGGCAGTTGTTTTTCCCTCCCTCAAGCGCCAAGGCCTGGACCCTAACTCTCCTTCTAACTATCGTCCTATTTCTAACCTTTCCTTCCTCTCGAAGCTCCTTGAAAGATGTATCTCTCTTCAACTGGTTGAATACCTTGAATCTAATTCTCTCATGCCTCCCCTTCAATCTGGTTTTAGGAAATTCCATTCGACAGAATCACTCATCACCCGCCTTCTAGCTCACATCTTTCATGCCTTTGACCATGGCCATGTCACTCTTCTTGCTCTCTATGACGTTAGTGCTGCCTTCGACACTGTTGATCATTCCATTCTTCTAGAACGACTGTCTAAATCCTTTGGCCTTACTGACTCTGCTCTTCTTTGGTTTCGCTCATTTCTTTCTGGTCGCTCCCTTTCTGTTATTTTTGGGCCCACTCGCTCTGCCTGGACTCACATTCCCTATGGTCTTCCACAGGGTTCGGTACTTGCACCTCTTCTATATATCCTGTATACTGCTGACCTGGCCAGCATACTTCTTCCCTTGGGTGTTTCATCTCACCAATATGCTGATGACACTCAATCCTTTACTCATGGCCCGGCTGCCTCAGCCACTCTGATGGTTGAGCGGATCCTTGAGGCCACCTCTGTTCTAGATCTCTGGATGTCTTCTAACCGCCTCTGTCTTAATCCTGATAAGACTCAATATATCTGGCTAGGTGGCCGTGTCCAGCTTGGCAAAATTGACTTTAGTTCCCTTTCCTCTAATTTCCCTCATATCCACTTCTCTTCCTCACTCCGTGACCTCGGAATCACCCTGGATCAAACTCTTTCTCTGACTGACCATGTAAATAATATCTTTCGCTCTTGTCTTTACCACCTACGACAACTCCGCTCTATTCGTCACTCGCTTCCTCTTCATGCGATCACTACTTTGGTCCATGCCCTGATTTGCACTAGGATTGACTTTGGCAATGCTGCCTATATTGGACTTTCTGCAATTAACACCTCCAAGCTTCAGTCTATACTTAATGCTGCTGCACGCCTTATCGGTAGTCTTCCAAAGTCTGCCCATATATCTACTTTTATTCGTGATTCACTTCATTGGCTTCCTGTCAGTCAACGGATCCAGTTTAAGATTCTTATCCTTATGCACAACTGCCTTCTAGGCTCTGCTCCGTCCTACTTAACTTCTTTTTGTATTCCGGTTTCCTCGTTGCCTGCCCATGCCTCCCTTCGCTCAGCTACCTGTGGTCTTTTGGTAGTCCCTCGCGTCCGCACTACAACTGCCCAGTCCAGGAGCTTTGCCTTTGTTGGCCCTTCCAGCTGGAACTGCCTTCCTCTTGACCTGCGGCTTCAGTTACTTAGTCTCTCTCCTACCCAGTCTCGCAAACGCCTGAAATCCTTTTTGTTTGTTCAAGTCAGGAGCGCCACTGTTTCCTAAGTGGCGCTTTATAAATGTTCGTTTACAATTACAATTACAATTACATTCAGTCGTCCATGGTAAACAAGTAACAACGTAAGTTAGGAGATTGTTAGATAACTGTGGATTGCACTTCAGATGACAGTTTTTTCATGCTCAGGACCATTCTTCTTACGAGCTTCTATAAAGGCATGTAAACATGTGGTTTGCCTTTACCTTTTCCTTTTTATTGCAAACAAATTAATACAGTCATTCACTAAAATTAAAAATGGAAAGATCACCTATAAAAAGATACAGATGGTCTTCCACTTGCTGCAAACAACAACAAAAACAGAGCATGAAAATAAGCTACACGAGGAAGAATCAGGATACAATTTTTAAAGTTTCTTTTCAGTCTGAATAAAAAGCTACAGAGATATTGGTAGAGGAGAGAGAGCTAGTGACAAGTCTCCTCTGTTGCCCTCAGCTGTGGAAGGTTCCATTGGAACTAATGTGAAAACTGGCTTTCTACAGACAAATATTCTGAATTTGTTTCTAAATCAACATGATGGTCAAATTGTATATCCTTTTTGCTTTCATAAAAATAGAGCTAAGTAGCTCCAGTTAAATTGAACTATCTCCTTCCACCATTTTTAAAATTTGTAATCAAACCCTGTGCGTTCAACGACTCTGCTCTGCTTATTCTGTCTGCTCTCTTCCCACACTAAGAAAGGCTGGAGTGTACTTGAAGTGTGTTCTTAGCTTGGTAGTGGAACGTGCCCTATATTTCAGGAGTTTGTATCTCAGAACCGCCTGGCCTTAAAATTGGGTACTTAAAATATCGTTGTGCCTATTTAAAAGGGTAGCGGCGATGGAAGATCTCACTCGACAAATTCGGTGAAACAATAGCGCAGAGGCAATACGATTGCTATACATATATAATCGTAATCTTAAACTCAAAATTTCTAAAGCGCTACTTAAAAGTTAAGCGCAGGGCACCAGCTTATTCAGACGCCGCGTCAATTCAGTGGGGTTGTCCAAAGATGCCATGTCAAGAACCCAGTCCGGTTGCAAGAAGACCAGAGACAGAAGGGGGAAAGGAACCGTTAAGGGTGGGTTGTGCTTAAGCTGAGAGAAATGGGAATACACATAAACAAACATACATACATACATATATACATACTCAAGTAAATCTTATTGTTTCTTGGCTTGACTTTCGGATCTTGACCTTGAACCGAACCCTTTTGCCTATCGATTTTGTTTTGACTGAGCGCCTGTGAATAAGCTGGTCCCCGCGGCGCGGCTTTCGTTGGGCGCTGTAGAAATCTCGGAATTACGATTTTCACTCACCTGAAACCGCCATTTTCAATTCTCAACTTGCAGTTACTTGGCAACCGATTTAACCACCATCAGATGGCGCCTCCACATCGTAGGGCGTGTTCCACTACTGGTCGGAATATGCCTGAACTTCATTCGGCGTATTAGTCCATTAAATATCCGCCTCAGACTTCCTTCATAGGAAACTACGCCACTGCCTTGTTTGGGGGTAGTCCCAAGTCTGGATAAAGGAGGAGGGAGACGGCAACGGCCTTTGATACAATACAATACAACTTGAGACAATTACCTTGCTTTGGGCGCTGTAGAAATCTCGAGATTACGATTACGGACAAATTCATTTTACATAGAGTATTTTGGAGAGGAGATGGAGTACGGAGTATGGAGTTCGTTTCTAAACACCATCCACCATAGCCGTCAGACGATTTTGTTTTGAATGAGCGCCTGTGTAAGCTGGTTCCCCCGACTTAGCTTTCTTAAGGAGCTGTGAAAATCTCGAGTTTACGATTATGATTTAGATATGTAGGGCTTATGTAATCGATCTATAGGTTGACAATGTAATGTATGTGCGCTTGTCAGATGCTAATAAAAGCTACTTACTGTTGGATATGTGGATAAAACAAAAACAATGGTATTTGGCAAGGAGACAATAGACATGGAACTATTAAAGTGCAAGATGAGGTGATTGAAAATGTAAAGGAGTTTGTGTACTTAGGAAGTCTCATGACATGGAATAATGATTGCGTAAAAGACATAAAGGCAAGAATAGTAAAGGCAAAAGGAGTTATGGCAGGGCTAAACAACATCTGGAAAAGCAGGAAAATCAGCCACAAGACCAAACTAAACGTCTTGAAAACATGTGTGTTTAGCACAGCTCTGTATGCATATGAGGCATGGACAATCAAAAAGACGGTTAAAGATAAGATATTACCATTTGAAATGTACTGCTATAGACGAATATTACATCTGAATTGGACAATGAAGGTAACAAATACGGAGGTCCGAAGAAGACTGAGCATAAAAGAAGATCTAATACAAGTAATAATGAGAAGGAAATTACGCTTGTTTGGACATATATGCAGGATGGATGACAGTAGAAAAATAAAAAGCTTGATGATGGGAATTATGGACGGAAATGGGAGACGAGGAAGACCTATCAGGGAGTGGACAGATGATATAAGGGATTGGTGTAAGCAAGACTTGCACGCCTTGATAACAGCACAAGATCGGGAACTGTGGAGACAAGTGACAATGCATGCAATGGACACCTACGGGCTCTCGGCCCTTGGATCATGATGATGATGATCGTAATCGTAATCGTAATCGTAATCTCGAGATTTCTACAGCGCCCAACGAAAGCTAAGTCGCGGGAACCAGCTTATTCGCAGGCGCTCAGTCAAAACAAAATCGATAGGCAAAAGGGTCAAGATCCAGGAGTCAGGCACTCAGACAGTCAGGCACTCAGACAGTCGGACGGCTACGGTGGATGCTGTTTGAAATTGAAGCGAGAAGAGAGATAAGAGGAAGAGGAAGAATCAGGATAAGATTTTTGGAAAAGAAGTGTTTTCAGTCTTGAGTGAAAGACCTGCGCAGAAACTGAAAGAGGTGAAGTGTTGGTGAGTTCGTATGATGGACCAGACAACTGTCGCAATTCTGGCGGGAGTTTATTCCAAAGGGGTGGGGCAGCTATGGCTATCGAGCGATTTCCAAATTTTAAGAATGAGGTGACGGGAGGGCGAAGAAGTGTTAGGACAGATGAGGAGCGGGTTGAACGGAGTGGTTGGATAGTAAATAATTGACGAAGATAGGAGGGTTGGGAGGATTGAAGTGTGTTGTAGGTGAGGGATAAGACCTTGTACTCTATTCGTTCTGGTATTTTAAGCCAGTGCAGTGATTTGAGAACAGGGGTGATGTGATGGTGTTTGGGGGTTTTGGTGACAGCACGTGCGAGAGCATTCTGGATAGCTTGTAGGCGATGTATCTGGGTTGTGTCAATATTGAGGAAAAGTGAATTGCAGTAGTCAAGTTTGGCATGGACTATGGATGTGGCAATGATAGATGCGGTTTTGAAGTCAAGCATAGGGCGGATTCTGCGAAGGTCGCGGATATGCATAAAGCAAGAGCGGGAAAGATGGGCACTGTTGGATACTGCACAATCTTACGTCAGATGGTGGACCCTGAGCCCCAGCATTGGCTGCTCTGCAGAGGCGCCAGTGCCCCAAACTGAGTATTTGATTCCTCTGCGACCCCAAATGAAATTCTGGTTACGCTGGCAGATATGGTTGGGCAACAAATAACACAGCTCTACAAATTTAAACTTTTTGACAACATTGGTCAAATAGGCTATTTTTTACTAATTCTGGTTTTCCGAATTCAAATATGGCCATGAAAATCTTGCAGGACGTAGACCTACTATTTTTTAATCGGCTTTAATCTATTATTTATATGAATAAAATATTGGTATCCGAAAAATTCAAATTATTAGGATTGTTGTCATGAAATTGCATTTATTTTATTTTTTGTGCAAACATCATATTTACAAACTATCTCAAAGTTAACTAGCATACATTTTCAATAGTAACAATGAAAAGCGTTAAAAACATTAAATCCTCGTTTACACTTGCAAGCCGTTCAGTTCTTCCTTTTATGTGTTGAGGCATCTCCATCTGCAAAAACCAACAGTAGTCACCCATCATGGCTGGATCCCATCTGCCTTGGTATTTCTCCTCCATGCTTTGGATATCATGGTGAAATCTTTCTCCTTGCTCATCACTAACTGCTCCTATAGGTTCTCGGGAAAGAAGTCAAGATGCGAATGCAAAAGTGGATCTTTAAAGGACATCCAAGATTCTAATAGTTCTTGAGAAAATCTTGAATGAGCTCACCATAGTTTTCGTGTTTATGGTTCCCCAGAAAACCCTTGACCGCAGACGTGAATCGTTTCGATGCAACGCGCTCCTACAAATTTTATTTTTCTTCAAAGTCAGTATCATTCAGTAGCTTTCTAATCCGCAAACCAACAAAGATACCTTCTTTGAGTTTAACGTCACAGGTCTGGGGTTCAGTTTCTCGTAGGAAACAACTTTGCTATTTTATCTCAGCGGAACCAAGCATCAGCGACAGAATAGACAATCTTGTGTTGCTACAAATGGTTATTGTAGCATTTTATCCACTTTTAAAAGCACAGAACCTATGCAACCTCTAAATATTCTCCAATTTACATCAAATTGCACATGCTTATTATTTTATATATTGGACTTATTTTTCACCTTCCAATATTCAAAAATATAGATGTTAAACAGTATTGGTATTCAAAAATATAGATGTTAAACAGTAGTGCAATATACAGGGTGGGCCAAAAAAGTGAGAACATCCCGTAAAAAGTAATATAATTACATCAAAATTTGCTTAACTGTATCCATAATAGCTTAAATTGTTTACTCATTTACTTACTTACCTATTTAGCTATATGATGTCTTTATTTCGACAATTTCCGGGACATTGCAGCAAGACGGAGCTCCATCTCACACAGCCAGAAATACGATCAACTTTCTTCGTCAGGAGAATGTTAACTTCATCGAGCCAGACATGTGGCCACCGAACAGTCCTGATTTAAACCCAGTAGATTATGCCATATGGGGTGCTTTGCAAGAAAAAGTCTACCTTCGGCGAAAATTTACCACAGTTGAGCAGCTCAAGTTGGCAATAATCGAAGAATGGAGAAATCTGGGACAGCGCTTTATTGACAGTAGCAGAAACGAGTGGCGTCGACGCTTAGAAAAACTCGTTGAGAAGCAAGGAGGACACATTGAACATGATTTCTGATTAGCTAAATACTTGGCAAACAAAATTACATGAAACAATATAATTAATTGAATTATATTTTTAAATAACTCGTATGCTACCAGATGTTCTAACTTTTTTGGCCCACCCTGTAGATGTTAAACTACGTCTATATTGAAGAAGTTATACGAGAGGCGCTAAAAATATGGAAGAGGGAATCAAAGAAGAAGACTGGTGAAGACGATGAGATTTTCAAACAAACAGGCAATGCTGGGAAATAGACAAGAAGGTCTACAAAGGATGATGGATCACCTGAACTTAATTTCAATAGAATATGGTATGAAAATAAATATCAAAAAGACAAAGACTATATAGATTAGCCGAAAAGAAGAAACAACAGTAAGAATAATAGTAAATCATGAAGAGTTGGAACAGATCAGGCAGTTCTGCTCCCTAGGAAGTACGATTACAACAGATGCAAAATGTCAAAATGAAATAAAAAGGGTAGCAATGGGAAAAGATGCCTTTATAAAGAGGAATGAAGTAATGAGAGGAGGACTGAACAGGATCCTAAAGAACAGAATGGTCAAAACACTGAGACGGAGTGTTGTCTTATATAGACCATTAGAAAAAAGAGATCAGAAGCTTTTGAGTTATGGGCATGGCACAGGATGACGAAGGTTGGCAGGACAGAGCACAAAACGAATGAAGAGCTTCAACAGTGGAATAGAACAGATCTCTGATGGCCAATGCTCCTTCTAAGCTGCATGCGTGTGCACGCTCACAAGTGTTGAGGATAGAGCGCATAACAATTTTCTGCCACCCCACACATTTTGTGAGCGTTCCGGTTACTTAAAAGTTAAATTCACCTCACTGTTACAGGCTTACAGCTTCTGGCATAGTTGTTCTACTTAGCTCAGACGGCGAAATTTTCCATACCCTATTTTGCAAGGCCATACGGCTGCCTAGGATGTGAAGATTCCTTCCCACCTGGTCCACATCCTATATTTGGCCCAACAGATGGCCATCAGTCTCAAGGTGCGCACTATTCTATGTGCACTCTGAACTATAGTCTCTGTATGAGGGATGCTTGATACAGAGGCAAAGCATGAAAGACACCTCCACCTACTGCTCAGTGGTAGCAGGTAGGCTACATCATATGACTCGCCAGTGAATGAGCTGGTGCCCGTGACGTGGCTTTCGTTGAGCGGTCTAGAAATCTCGGGATTACGATGACTCGGTGTGCTATATAAATAGCCCTTTGTTTATGTAGTACAGACACTCTTGGTTAGTAGGCGTATTTTTGATTTTGTACACTAGTGCACTTGAATTGATGGCTCTCTACTCTTATATATATATATATATATATATATATATATATATATATATATATATATATATATATATATATATATATATATATATATATATATATATATATATATATATATATATATATATATATATATATATATATATATATATATATATATATATATATATATACATACACACACACAACAAGCTTGTTTCCGCCATCTCTCATCAACAGGTTTCTTGCCTCTGCCTCCTTGATATTTCAGCAGCCTTTGATACTATTGATCACAACATCTCACTCAAAAGACTGTCAACCTAGTTTGGTTTTACTGACACTGCTGTCCTCTGGGTACAGTCATATCTCTCCTCCCGCTCTTTCTCTGTTAAAACATCGGAAGCCTGTTCTCAGTCATGCCCTCTCACTTGTGGAGTTCCACAAGGCTCTGTTCTTGGACTTCTTCTGTTTATCCTTTATACTACCCCATTCAGTTCACTCATTAAAGCATCCTCAGTTGACCTCCACCTCTATGCTGATGACACCCAACTATTCATCTCTTTCTCTCCAAACTGTTTCAACGACTCTATAAATCAGCTTCTTCATGTGGTCAAACAAATCTCCTCCTGGATGACATCTAATCTCTTGTGCCATCTAAGACGGAATTCATACTTATAGGCCTACGTGATCAGCTGAAGAAAATTCCTGACTCCTCTGTCTCCCGCATCCTAGACTCTGCCTCCACCGACACATTTAATACTCTCCTGTCCGCAATTTAGGTGTAATATTCGACCAAAACCTCTCCTTTTTTGATCATATCGCCCATCTCTCCCGCTCTTGCTTCATGCATCTTCGTGACCTCCGCAGAATCCGCCCTATGCTTGACTTCAAAACTGCTTCTACCATCGCCACATCCATACTCCATGCAAAACTTGATTACTGTAATTCACTTTTCCTCAATATAGACACAACCCAGATAAACCTCCTTCAAACTATCCAGTATGCTTTTGCTCGTGATGTCACCAAACTTCCAAACACCATCACATCAGCCCTGTTCTCAAATCACTTCACTGGATTAAAATACCAGAACGAATAGAGTATAAAGTTTTATCCCTTACTTACAACACACTTCAGTCCTCTCAACCCTCCTATCTTCGTCAATTATTTACAATACAACCACTCCGTTCAACCCGCTCCTCATCTGTCCTAACACTTATTCACCCTCTCGTTACCTCATCCTTAAAATTTGGAAATCGCTCCATAGCCATAGCTGTCCCACCCCTCTGGAATAAACTCCCGCCAGAATTACGACAATTATCTGATGCATCATAAGAACTCACCAACACTTCACCTCTTTCAGTTTCTGCGCTGGTCTTTCACTCAAGACTGAAAACATTTTCAGAAATCTTAGCCTGATTCTTCCTCTTCTACTTGTCTCTCTTCTCGCTTCAATTTCAAACACCATCCACCGCAGCCGTCCGACTGCTTGACTTCTGGATCTTGACCTGGAACCGCTCTTTTGCCTATCGATTTGGTCTTGACTGAGCGCCTGTGAATAAGCTGGTTCTCGTGACTTAGCTTTCGTTGGGCGCTGTAGAAATCTCTAGATTACTATTACGATTATATTCGACCATCTGTGGTTAAATAAATTGTCAAAATAAAAATTATTCGCCTACGGCTGTTTGGCTAGAAAAGCTTGTGAACGATTTAAGACAGAGTGGCTAAACGAATAGAGTCGAGACTGAACTACCGTCAATGGATACAGAACGCAAACAGATGTGTTAAGGAAGCTTTACATATCGTGACAAATCTTAATACGTTGTTTGCAATATGCTTGAGATTGAGAAAATCCTCACAAGGGTGGAAAAGTATGCGCGAAAAGCCAACGCACGTCGATTTAACAACTGCGCCTGTGAATAAGCTGGTTCCCGCGACTTAGCTTTCGTTGGGCGCTGTAGAAATCTTGAGATTACGATTACGAACTGCAGCCCTGGTAAACGATGGGATGTATAGAAGTTTTATTAGGCCTATAATTAAAGCTGCACCTGACACAGAAATTTGTCGATTCTGTTACAGGACGTCGGAATATAGATAAGCGGCATTTTCTGCATTCGTTCATTTGTTCTGTCAAATCTTTGATGTCATTCTGGTCTAAACCTAAGACTCATTTCTTTCGACTCGCTTATCCACTGGAGCCTAACTTTTGGTTTCTCTGACCCACTGGAATTGGACCTGGCTTCTCCAATGGATTATGATCCTGATTAAGATATCTCATTCGAAGCGACTATCGACTGATGCCTTAGGCATTATGATAACACAACCCACACAAGCCTTCGCTCTCTGGTCTCCTGGCAACCGGACTTGGTTCTTGACATTGCATCTTTGGACAACCCCACTGACTTGATGCAGCACTATGAATAAGCTGGTACCCTGTGCTTAGCTTTAAGTAGCGTATTATAAATTTTGGGTTTACTAATACGATTACGGCGTTATTGAAGTCATTCGATTAGACTAGATTTTCAAGATGCTCCAGGAATCGACCATTCAGGTGTTTTAACCTAACAGACTGTTAGTTGTTTAGACTCGGAATGTAGTGCTTTTTAAGTACCTCAAAGAAGAAAATCGACGAGGATCATACCCAATGCGGATGTCAAAATCCAAACTGTAATTTCAGTACACTTTGTGCATTAAAAACCAGCTTCAGTCAGACAGCAGTCCATACTGCATTGGATCTAATTAGAATCCCACTACTGGATGTAGCAGCATCAAAGTAAACCCGCCACATAGCCCAGTTAGCCCTGCAATAAATCATCAGAGAAGCCTAATCTATATGCCTTTGCGCTGCGTTGGAGTGCGGACGTCGGCAACGTGGATGGAAGATAATGCCAAATGCAGATAAATGCAGACAAAGGTAGGGAGGGTCGAAAGTAAGTCTGCGGATGTCCTCTTTGGGCGATCCAAATTGCAAACTAGAGATAATCTTAATATAACTTTAACTTGTCCTGATCATCTTTTCCTTTTATACAATGCAAATTTTTAGCCTTTAGTTTAGGCCGAAAAGATATGCATTCTGATACGGACCATATGGCTCAAGTTTCAAATTTTACTGAGCACGCGGTAGGTCAGTGCGTGCACGACGAAAAAAAATTAGAGGGAACATTGCTGATGGCTACAGTAAGAACGAGACAGAGGAAATCGATTGGACACATGCAGAGAGGTGATTCCTTCGTGAGAAATATCATAGAGGTAAGAATGGAAGGATCGAAAAAAAGAGGAAGACCTAGACAAATGCTACTAGATTGGATGATGGACGGATACGGTAAACTGAAGGAGGTCCAATGTCAGGAATGGTGCCATTTGACATTTCAACCTGCCTTTGGGGAGAGAACTTGAAGAAGTATTCTAAAACTGAAACCTTATTTTTTACCATACAAGAATGGACTGTAGATATACGTGAGAGATAAGTGCTTCTGCATGAAAGTTTAACTGAAAATGTGACTTAAATGATATTTGCACAAACAACTCCCTAGTTGTATGCCAGAAGGTAAACATCCCACATAAACTTTGCAATCAAGAATCGAGTGGTTGACTTCTGACAGATTTTGAGAAAAGAGCTTTTTGCCATGGTTATGGTAAAATACACATCATATTTTCAGTCCTCAAAACTTCTGGAGCGAGTTTTAAAGCTGCAAAGTCACCAAAATTCTGACTAGCTTGACAGCATCAGACCTACAGATCTGTGTGCTGCCTGCAGTGGGAAATCATGGATCTGGTGAAGGAAAGTTAAGGAGAGTCTTAGAAGTGGCACTGACCATCAATCACAGAGAGGTTCAATAAACTATATCATCCGTAAACTCTTGATGGGAAAATCCATCATTGATTGGGCTCTGTGTGCCAGAGCTTGTCACTACTGACTTTTAGTTGTCTCTGAGCACTGTTTCCTAACTGATGAACTTTTAATTCTAGTGAACACCATTTAGGCTGTAGTTGGCAGCACTTTTGTGAGCTACTTAAAAGGCACTGCATTCAGGGTCGAAATAACTAAGTAATATGTGAAGTACATTATGACCTAATGATCCCATACGAACTGTCAAAAACCGAAAAAAACAGAACTGGAAACCCGAGATAGAAAGGAGGACTTTAAAAGGGTGCAGCATACTACACTGTAATAATAACATGTTAAGATGCAAGAGAATTGGCATGGTGGCACAGAAGTTAAAACATGGCCTTCTGGCCTGTGACTTGGGTTCAAATCCCAAAACTAAAAGGGTGGTTGATAACAAATGGCCACTGAAGTGTGTAAATTAAATTATAAGTGTAATGAACTACACACATTGGGTTTGTCTCATCTGCCTTTGTCCCGTTGTTTCACAGAATTTGCCAGTGAGGACAATCAAGACATACTGCCAGAACCAGGATTATTGACTGATTCTCAGCTTAATGTTTAGTAGCTACAGTAAAAAAATCTGCTGCAAGTTCATTACACATGTTCTTTAGTCAGAACGAGCCATGCCTGTGGATGTTGACAAAGCTTCACATACCACTACCATAGCCACTCCTAAAGGAAAGCCACCATTGTTCTAGCTGTTGTGAAGTTGGACACAGAAACTTGGCATCAGTGTTCAGGCTGCAAAAATGAAGTTAAGTCATGCAAGTAGCAAATTTAATTAACTTAGACTTATTTTGGCAGTTGGAATAGTTTAGAGTGTACTTTGTATTAGTTTACTTAAATGGGAGATTAAATGAATTAACTCATCAATTAGTAGCTTTTGAACATTTAGTAAAATGACTATAAAATGCGAGATTGTGCTGTCTTTGTCAATGATGTTTGATGATTATGTGACACTTCGTTAGCTCAATGCGTGAAAAGTTGTGAGTTATTACGGATGAACCTGTACAGATCTTACAAGGACTTGTTGCATGACATGCACGAAGTTTCAGCTGTAACTAAGCACTTTTCTGAGTTATGGCTATTTAAATTTTTGCAAATTTCGAAACTGATTTTCTCATAAATGCAGTTTTGAGATGGTCATCTTTGAAATTAATGATTTTGGAGACATGCTGAAGTACAATTTGGCAAATATGTCCCAATAACATCAACAAACCTGAGGTCATATCCAGTCCAGAAACCCCAGCTTTGGTACCTCTTCTTCCAGTTGGTCACATGAAATACACTGTACTGTTGGTTTTTACTCTAAAAGTATTATTTTATATTACTTTTTTACTTTTACTTAAAATTGTTCATAAGTAGGTTTACTTTTACAAAAACTTAATGTTTACGTTTACTTAAGTACAATGGAAAACACTTAACATGAAAACATTTACCACAAGATATTGGTTAACACAAAAAGGATGCTTAGTCTGTTACTAGCATTGTCGGTTTTTAATGTCAATTAATTCCTTTATCACGAAACTAATACCACGAAACTCTCGCTAAAAACACAAAAACAAAAACTGTTGGTTCCACATAAGAAAATGCAATACAAAACCTTGGATAACATGAAATCATGAAATACTGATTTAGTTTCAACATCTGGCTGTCCTCATCCCATATGAAACAGTCATACTTGTTTCTGAGTTGCACATTCAGGGGCTTGTGATAGTTGAGATATTCGTTACACTGCTGACATCATGATGGGAAAATACTTCGTGTAAAATAGAATATACGCTTTATAGTTTATACATGCTGCATAGACTGTGGTAGATATTTTACCACCTGTTGTGGTTGAAGTCAACTGAATCTTGGCTCCGAGCTAATCTTGCTCTTTCTTAAAAATCATCTTTTGAAGCATTACAATGTTATCAGCATAAGATTTGAACATTTGTTAACTCTGATTCTTAAAGTAGAATCATTAAATTTTTTACAAGTTTACATTTTATTATCTTTTACCTTAATTACATGTAGGGCAGATTAGTTAAATGAACTTGCATGCTCTTATGTAGTTTGTTAGTATGTATCCACTTCATTACGAGTGCTATATCCGTTGATTGTTGAGTATACACTACAACAGCAGCTTATATTAAAACCTAAAACTGGAATTGAAAAATCAGTTAAGACAAAATTTGGTTAACATGAAATTTCTAAATTAGCCCCCTGCATTTTGTGTTAAACAATTTGCACTGTACAGTACTTTGACTGGTACCCTGATCAACACTGGCTATTGCAATTCCCAGCACACATCAACACTAATCTGCAGCTAAATGTGCAAGGGAATGGATTGTTACAGTTAAATGAAGCAAATGGCAAATGCCAGTCTAGGATTAGTCTACTACAGCACCCTGCTTAAAGAGTGATTCTTAATGTTTAGGCACAAGGAAAACCTATTTGAATATTTAATAATTTAAAGATTTTTATCTTAAAAATGCTCACTTCCCTGCCACAATTAAAAATGACCAGTCATAATTTTTTTTTGATTTTATTAAGTTTTAACAATTAATGTTACTTTGTTGCCTAAAAGAGCAATAATTTCAAGAACTACAAAATAAAAAATAATTCTTATCATAAGTGCTACATCTTCATCATCACCTCTTTGATAGCCCTTTGAATTCTCTTAAACTGAGGGCATTTATCAGCTGACATCTGGAAGAGGCATTACCATATAAAATTTACTCAGTGGAGAATGAGAGTCAAAAACAATTCCAGCCAGGTGGCAGAAACACAAACATCCGTAAACTTCAAATGGTTCAGTTTAGAGACTTTAAGTGTAAATGAGCCCGTCAGTACTAGCGCTTTGCTGTTTCGGTGTTTTCGACTCTAGCACCATATTCATAGTCTCCTACCAGTGAAGTGGTGTTGTAAAGCTTAAAAACTGATGACAACTGGTCAGAAAATTGACAGCAAATCCGAATTTAACCAACAGATGGTAGTCGTTAGGCACTGCTATTCGTAACAAAAGATTCTGAGATGGATTCCAATAGGACACAATATAAAAGTTTAAAAAAGAAAGCAGAGTTGGTCTTTGATATGGTCCAAAATGTAAAACTATCAAAGTGAGAAAATGAATAAACCTGTAGATACAAAAACAATGAAAATGACTCTTGTGTATTTTGAAAGCCTTGACAGTGACAGACAGACAGTATGTAGACAGACAGACAGACAGATGACAGACAGCCTTACTGAAGAGTCTGGAAACCTTACAGAAGAAACTGGAAAGAAGATAAAACAACATAAAAAATTTAATCTTATAAATCAAATGATCAATTCAAGATGTGCACTTTCTCTTCAGAATGATAACACAAAGTAACTGGCTGCTGCAAGGTAATTCAACTGTCAGATCAGTAATGGTAATAACTCACTATGTAGCTAAATGTCCCCTTTTCCACTACATGTTTTCATTCTTCATACTTATCAGATACTCTTATCATAATATTGATGAGATAAATTCACATATAAATGATTAAATCAAATGCAACAAGACAAATACACAATCAAATTAACAAAGCAAATTTTAATCAGTACTGTTTAAGATTTTTTTAAGCCTCACTGGAGATATACCAGTATATAATTCAATTTTATGTATTCTAATGTATTTTTAGTGTATTTTGCAACAACACTTCGAAGGTATTTTGGGTTTACACTTCTATGCTCAACTTAGTTCTAAGACAAAGGCTATTTGAAGCCCATTTTCAGTATATTTGAAGCCCATTTAATATTTATTTTGCAACAAGATTTGCTAAAATTTAATTACCTATAACATAGAAAGTCATGTCTAAGTCAACCCACCAGTATCTTGGCTCTTCTCATGCTCTTTGTCTCATTTTGCCTTATCAAAGCACTTTGTGAATTTATATGTGTGACATGCGCCAGTAGGACAAAATCCATAAAACGGCCAAAGTCAAGTTATGTAAAATTATTATAACTGACACAAATGCACATCAAACAAAGTAGTTGCTATTCTATTAATTACCTATTACCTATGTGTGTTTACAGAGATATGCCTCACTAATGAACAGAAAATGAAAAAACCAACATAAATCAAGCAAGGCCATCTCACATCACTAACTTTCATATCGCCATCATTAAAACAACACAGGGCCAAAGGTGAGCCAGTCAGAAATAAATCTAAGTGTCAGCACAAGTATTAGTCTTGCTCCTTCATCTGTAATGCCTCGCTCAACAGAGATGCGACATCATTGGAATCATCATCTTCTGCATCTAATGACAAACAGAAAATCATGACATCTTAGATAGACTTTGTCTGTACAAAGAAATTGAAGGTAATTGTACATGGTTAGTTAGAACTCAATACATCAATTCAAAAAATTTTCTTTTCTGTGTTGAATCAACTGTACGTACAACATGTATAAACAATTCAATAATCATTCAATGAGGCTGCATGTACCATATTTTCCGGACTACAAGTCACACCTTTCGTTAAGACAGTGACATAAATATGGCAAATTTCTTCAAAAATCAACACGTCAGACACACCATTAATGAAGTCGCGTCTCCGAAGTTCCGGTGGATCAGTACAACTGTATTGGGCAAAATCACCCATATAATTTTTAGACACGCTGCTACATGGTAAAATGCAAAAAAAAATAAAATTTGTTATACTTTTTACACTGAAGATTGATGACACTTGTTTAATACCTTATTGTTTGATATTTTGGATAGCACCATTAGAGTAAAATTAATCTCATCCAAATATCTCACCAAAGATACTAAATATAGAAAGATACTATATATATAGTCCCAGATTAAACAAGTAAGATAATATAGCTTAGTTTGTATGGGTTTGTTTTACCTGAAATAGAGTGCTTCATATAAATAATTTGATAATGCTCATTAAAGTCGCCCAATAGGAGTACGTTAATTAATATTGCTAAATCATAATATAATGACTGCTAAGGCATTCACCCCTTTCAATAAGACACATCCTTAGAATTTTATATAAAAAAACATGACTCTAGTCCAGAAAATATGGTAATTCCTTCTTCCAGAAGCTGTTGCTATGTTAGATCTCAAGAAATTGTTGGTTTTCTCAAAATTGTGTGAAGTTAGGCATTAACCTAAACTTTAAGAAAATGTTGGCATTTAAATAGACACAAATTTGTTAAGATCTTGTTGTAAATACTGTAACAGCCACAGACACTGTTATAGAAGCTTAAGACAGCAATGAAATATCGCTACACAACTCATAACAAGTCTCAAATGGGCATACAAGTGTCTTGGACTGACGGAAAGACCATCTTCAGACTGTACAGCTTGATTATTCCAGGTAGGCAATCACATTGGATATGCCTGCAACTACAGTACCATGACTTTTTTTTACTTAGCTGGTCACGTTTTGAACAAATGCAAGTCAACTAGAATGTGCTAATGATGTACTGTGTTTACATAATTGGCTCAGAATTTTATTTTTATTTATTTAAAGCATCTGTAACACTCATGATGTCGGTAAATCTGAATCTGAGGCATGGTTGTAGGTTTGCTAGAGGTCAAGACAGAGTCATGTGAAGGCCAGAGTAAAAAGTAAGTTTTGACAAGTGATTTAACCCAATACAGACGAGTAGGTAGTGATTGGTAGTGTAGGTATCACGACGAGCAGGTAGTAATTGGTAGTGGGCATGTACTATTATCTAGACCACTCTCAGCCTATCGCAGACGTTATATTTTTGAAACCTTACATCAATTAGGCCAAGATATTATAATTAAGTACAGAAATAAGTGGAAGATATTTTTAGAATTCGGTTATAAACATAAAAATCGACCAATCAAATCGGACATTTAAATCACGAATTTAAATAACCCAAAATGGCGGCGTGTTGTTGTTGTGGCCTTACTGACGACGAAATTCGGCAAATTCTTGATGAATTTGCATCAGATGATGACAGTTTTGACTCATCTGACAATAAAAACCTGTCTTTTGCTACCAGTGAAGAAGATAAAGTGGTTTTGGCTAAAGAACATTCTGACATCGACACCGAATTAGACGGCTACGTATACATGCTAGCGGACCGTCAAACTGGGTCAGGCGGATGACTTGGGCGTGATAGACAGGACTGAACAAGTAGCTAATTTTCCCATTTGACCCCTAACTGTGCCATTTACAAGCGTCTGTGGCAGACCAGCCCTTGATGCACCATTTTTGAAATTTTTCTAACTGCTTTTGGATAAGCTTTTTTGATGTGCTAGTTGAACAGACCAGGCCTGCATGGTGAGTAGAGTAGGTCAAATGCACAGAAGGCAGGTAAACCCCACAGAATAAAATGGAAACCTACTTCTCCTCTAGCATCTTATTTTAGAGAACAAGATCAAGAATCCCAAAGGCTGCCCCAAGAAGGCTCAATATGAATGTGAAGCATGTAAAGTTGCTTTGTGCAAAGTTTTATGCTTCCACATTTGCAACGGACAAAATCAGATAGTGGTTCTGTGGAGTGTAAGGAAGGTAAGCTATATAGCACATCGATACAAATTTTAAAATTTCCATTCTAAATTGTCCTCTTAGAACTGTTCAGTGCAGTCTATTGAGAAAGAGGAGTCGATTCAGGAGCTTCATCCATATTCAAGGTGACCATCCAGTGCACTCAGGCATTCATAAAAATGGCCCTTTTGAGAGCTACCAAATATTTGAAAAGGAAACAAACTTCAGTGTGTTTGCCTCTCTGTGTGCCTGGCTTGTTGTAATGTTACTGTTGTCCTGTTGGTGTGCATGCTGCAGTGTTTTTGATGTCGTGGTTGTATTACTATGTATGTGTTTGGGAGGTGATAGGGTGAGTAGGCAACATGAGTGCCCCAAAATTTTTCTATCAAAAACTGGACAGAAGGATTGAAAGAGTAGATAAAAAGCTAAAGAATGATGTTAACCTCAAGTCTGTATGCCAAAAATTACCAAGTTAAAAATTTCTTACTTTTTAGGCATTTCTTGTTACTCCTCTGGTACGACTACTGTCTGCATACTAAAAATATTATATCTCCTTCATTTATGAAAATATTTTCAAACTTTTTGGAGGTTTTGTCTGATATTAATTGCTGCACAGTTCATGTGCTGACATTACATGAGTTGTTGCTGAAAATGTTTTCTATAGGGGTTTGAACATGAAAAAAGTTTTCAAATGGGGTGGGTACAGTTTGGGGCAACTATGAGTACCTCCAAAGATTTTTCTCAAAAACTGGAAACATGGTTTGAAAGAGGAAATAAAATGCTAAAGAATGATATTAACCTCAAGTCTGTGTGTCAAAGAATGACCAAGATCTGATAAGTTAGACATTTCTTACTTTTCAGGTGTTTTCTTATATTTCCTTCAAATTGTACGACTTCATCTTACATACTAAAAATACTGTATCTCCTTCATTTATGAAAACATTTTCAAAATTCTTGTGACGTTTTGTCTGGTATTGATTTCTGCACGATTTTTGTGCTGACACTACATATGTTGTCACTGAAATTTATTTTCCATAGGAGCCTGAACATGAAAAAAATGTTAAACATGGGGTGGGGTACGGTTTGGGGCAACTTTGGGTACCCCAAAATTTTTTGTATCAAAAACTAGACGAATGGATGGGAAGAGGAGATAAAATGCTAAAGATTGATGGTAACCTCATGTCTGTAGGTCAAGAACTGACTGAGATACAACAAGTTGAAAACTATTTAATTAATAGGCGTTTTCCGGTAAAAATCGCTCGTCGTCAGGGCCTAGGCGGAAAAATTTCTCTCGTCAGTTAAGGGTTAAATGATGATAGCAAGTTGGCAAGTCAATATGTATAAACATGGGCTTTCTGTGGTAAACAATTTCAAATACAAGTAGCACAGCAGCTTTCTTAAAGAATGTGATCCTATAACTGGCCTAAACCCAGGTCCTAGTAACCAGCCAATATCAGAAGAATGCAACACTCTAGGAGGACAATATGGAATTAGCAATGCATTAAGATTTGATGGAAGGTTGGTATTCTGGGCCTTAAGGGTCAAGCAAACAATCTTACATTGAACATTCAACAAGAAGTCACTGAAGTTCATGCAGGTCATCTAACGCATTCGATGAAGAGGAACATGTAAGAACCCTAGAAAGAGAGTTTTAAATCACTTGGAGTTTTTTTAGATTGAAAGGGGATATACCATATAACACTGCTTTCACACAATCTAACTGAGATCCAACAAGTGCACCTGCCACTGTTTTAGCCATGTCACCAGTCAGAAAATGCATGATGTGACAAAATACACTGGTGTGGTAGAAACAAGACCTGCAAAAAGATGATACCAGAAAAGTCATAGTGAGTGAGTTATCAATGATGACACTGTCTGATAATGGGAGCTTGTTTCTTGCAAGGTCAACAGAATGAGAAGAGAAAGACTGCATAAGCTGGTGGGTTGTAAAGAGAACTGCCTCTGACTTACCTGGCTTGATTGCAAGGTCATTAAAGCAGAGAAGAGTGAAAAGAGGACACGCACCGTTCAAGTTCAGTTTTAGCTGAGGAATCTTTGGCAGAGCGAGCAACACAGAGTTGAGTATGATCCGAATATTGCTGGACCATTGTATTATGCAAGTGTGCAATTTGACAAATGGGCAAAATAAAGATTGAAAAAAGAGGAGGCCCAAGGACATAACCCTGATATACATCTGAATAACAGGCAACAGGATCAGAGCGAGATATTGACATAAGAAGATATCCAGAGAAGAGCAGAACCAGCAATCCCAAAAGATGTATGGAGTCAAGACAAAAAAATATCATGATCTACAGTATCAAATGTAGCACTCAGATTTAAGAGATATAAGATGAGATGCATTGCCAGAATCCATTGAATGGAATATGTTTTTAAGTATGCCAATGAGAACAGTCTCGGTTGAATGATGTTTAAGATAAACCGACTGAAAAGGACTAAAATTCGGAGATGTTATATGTCTCTGAAGACATAGGAGAAACATCTTTGTTCTGTTTAGCCCAGGCCTACAATTCGATATTGCAGTTTTCAAATTAGAAATTTTAACAGCAAAGAAGTTTGAAAAACCCAGTCACTGAATTTTTCATCCTTAAGGTCACTGCAGGAACCATTCAAAAAGAGAAGCAGTTTTTTTTACAATGCTCCACTGTTCTCCAGCAATTTTAGCAATGTCTAAACGGTCAAGGTAGAACTCCTGTTGAGATGTTACAATTAGTTTGCTCGACACCCGGCAATTCTGTCACTTTCCTGCTAAGTTTTCTTCCAACAATGTTTTAGACTTCTAAAGCAGGTACGAACAGGCTCAACTTCATCCAGCTTGCTCAGAGCAACAGTAGAAAGTTGCTCTCCAAAAGCATCTGCTGTCTGGGCTGATTCTGAAAACAAAGATTCTGAAAACAAAGTTCAGTGATGAACAGTGCGCGCTCAAACTGAACTGATTTGATCAGGTTATATGAAAATGCAACTGGGTGGCTAGATGTACCCATTGCCACTGTAACAGTGATGAGACTGTGGTCACAGAACAACCAGAGTCATTTACCTGAAGATTTCCAGCCATTGTAGGATTATCAGTGACCATCAATCCAGCAGATTTCCACTGCAAGTTGGAGTCAAGACATGCTGCTTGAGATCAACTGGTGTTAATTAATCATCACAGGATCATAACAAAGATTTCCATCACTGCCCAGACAGTTAAAATTGCCACAGACATGAAGACAATCAGTAGTACTGGCAGTAACCGTGGAAGCTGTGTAAAAAAATTTGTCATTGAAGGTGTAAATGGAGCTTGATGGTGGCCGACAGGGTTGAAGAAGATCAAAAAGGAAGCATCTTTGCCTACCCAGACCAACTGAAGCTTGTATGACAATGGAGTGGAGTCAGAAAGAGGATACCTGATGACTCGAATGGTAGAATGGCAGATGACCACTGCCTTGAACAGAACCACTGTCATCAGAAGCCTTTGCATGCCACTCCTCGCCTGATACAGTCCAGTGCACTGGATGTCATCCACATCTCAGTAAGAGAAAAAAATGTCCAGATGTTCATCGGCTGTGATATTGTGAATATTCACACCATGATGCACAGGAGAACAAATATTCAAGGCTCCAAACTTCAAAGACGGTGAATGATATGTCATCTTGCTTTTGTAGCCATGCAATGGACCAGGGTTGAATTTGGTACTTCAAGACATTATCAGCAGCAGTGCCACAAGAAAACAAGAAAAGCACTTACCAATCATCTCTTCTAGATCAAAGTCAAACCCAAATCAAACCACACAAAACTGTAGAAAGATGGTCCAGGGCGACTGAGCATTTTAAAATTGTTGGCCGTTACTTCATAGTATAAATGGATGTTGTTGTTCCCGATTCATTTAACAATTAAACTTCAACAATTATTCAAAGTAGAACAAATATATGCCTGAAAGCTTCAGTCTCTACACATAATCCAAGATTGTAGTCATAAAATTTTTAACGTGAAACAATGTTAGACTTGTTAAATTGATTTTGAAAGAAAATAAATAGCCCAAAACAAAACTGAACAGCCACCTCAACACCACCTAACGAACATCTGACACTTAGAAATTCAAACAATGTTGTCAATCGAAAACTGCTATTGCAATTTTAAAAAATTACAATTGTTATCACTTATTGTGTTATTTACACTGTGCAAGCCATCTAACAAGTTTCGTATTGCACAATTCAATTTCATTTGTACAACATTCTAATTGATCCTCCCCTAAATGACTTATAATGCTCAACTGTAAAGAACTGTTTGCTAATATGTGAAACCACTCAGAGGCAAACTCTGCAGAGTCAATCTGGTTGAACTCTAAGGCCATATCAACATGTTAAGACTGGAAAACATCACATGAAAAAAATAAGCCTAATAAAACAGCAGATCACTAACCTAATAAAACCACACATGCTGAATGAAATTAAAACGAAGTTGTTGAAAATATAAAACCTGTATATAATCATGTTGAGAAATTTATTCCTACACTGCTCCTAAAAATGAGTTGGATGATGTGCACTATGCTTTACTATCATCATCCACTAATGTCAAATGCTTATACATATTTTGGTGCAAAATGTTAATCCATAAAAACTATCTTATGTAGGCAAAATTTTAGTCTTTCACTGTCATAGGGATGGATTTTAATCTGTTTTACTATATACTTTATAATATGTTTAAACTTCAACTTACTGATAATCATGTTAGCAGTAAATAAATCTTGCAGTCATTCTGCAAAGACAGACTATTTTATTTCAGGATTAGAAACCCGGAAACCACATGGGTTAAACATTGCTAGTACTTTGAGATCAAGAATGAAAAAACATACCGTCTTTTACTTTAAATAAAATTATATCGTTAGCAAATAAGTAAATATCTAGAAACTTAATAGAATAGAATGTTTTAAATCTATAATTACTTTAAGCAGACGTAAAACAAAACCGCTGACATTGTTGATACCAATGATGTCAATGACGCCAATGGCAATGTGCCCTGCAGTTCTCTGGTTATTTTCTCTACTGGTCTAGTCTGTTGCTATGATTAAAACATGCCAGCACGTTTCCAGCATCGTTCCATCAATTTTAAAATCTGACTTATTCAAAGGGGGTTGCTTTTAACCTTTTTGGCATTAGAAACTGCCATCAACTTATGCATGGGATCAACGTATAGACAGTCATTCATAATATTTGCATTTACACATCTATTCAAATAAGTTATATGTCAAAGAAGAGCAACAGTTACCTTTATTAAGTCCAGTGACATCTCTTTCCAGCTTGAGTTTTGCCTGTGCACAGCGCAACATTGCTTCTTCAATTGTATTTTTTGAAACAAGACGAAAAACATTCACATCTCTATAATATGAATATAAATAAAAACAAAATGAACTGAATCAACATGACACAAATACTCAAATTTCTAAAAAAGAAAATGCAAAGAATAAACAAATTGGGAATCAGTATCTATACAGCAACAGACAAGCCTTACATTACTTTGCAGAATCACAAGAGGTGATCACAAGTGAGCAAGTTTGTACCATTGTGATGCTGTTAAATATAATTACAATATTCACACATCACTTTTGCATATGAACAAGTGAGTCTGAGCTCAAAAAATGATCCATCCAAGCTTCTGGATAGACAGATAGTGCAGATAAACCAGCAGTTTTGAGTTACTGGATTTCAAATGCCCATGAAACTGTCCCTTAGAGCAAGCTGCACCATCGTGAATAAAATCTGTTTAATGGCTCTCAGACCAGAGATATTCATGAGAAATGAGCAATGGCTCAAAAAGTGTTTCCTCAACAAGTTTTTCTAGTTATCTAAGCACTGTTTGCTTACTGATGAACTTTTTGTTCTTGATGAACTTTAACACCATTAAGACTAGCTCAGGCAGCACGGTTGTGAGGTACTCAAGAGGCACTACAGTAAGTATCCAAGCACTACTATTACTTCTATTACAAACTTAATTCTACCATCAAAGGTTACCCATCAACTGAAACCTGATAAGAGACAGATACCCTTGTAGTAATAATGTTTTCTTTTAGAAATACGAAACTGTATACACCGCTTTTCACTTCAAATTGGTTTAAATCAGCTGACATTTTCAGTCATCACTGTAAACATCACAGGTACCCAGCTCACACGAATATTGTAGATTTGATCCAAATTTATTTGCTGTGTAGCACTGGTTCAATCCAAGCTTGATAGGCACATCAATTGCAAACATGAGCAAAGACAGAGTTTTGACTAGAGATCAAATGTAGCCCATATTGGAGTAACCAGCCCTAACTTATGCAAATACAATGTTTATAAAATCTTTCGCTGTTACATAAATTACATACAGTTTCAGGCTATAAAAACATTCAGATGACAAAAGCAAGTCTAATTCAAGTTAGAGTGGGTCGAGGTGGTGAAGATGACTGATAAAATGCCTGCTGACCTGCACTGTCCCAAACGATGACATCTATCTTCAGCCTGCTTGTCATTGTATGGATTGAAATCGATGTCGTGCAAAATGACAATATTGGCAGCAGTCAAATTGATACCTAATCCTCCCGCTTTTGTTGACAGCAGAAATACAAAGATGTCACTGTTGTTGTTGAACTCATCAATCATTTCTTGCCTACATCAATCAGAGAATAAGCAGCTAAGATCAGCTGCCTAAACAGACATTTTATCTGCACTACAGACATCCAGATGAAGGTCTGTACAGCCCAGACAAAACAGAAATCTGCCAAAAGTTTTGCCTAATTTTCAAAGCAGGTTAAATGGGCAACCAAACTATTTAAGCATTGCAATACAGGTTACACGGTAGGCAATTAAAATGGCTGATATTGCTATGGCAAATCTATATACAGTATTTAGTGAAGTCATGCTCTCTAACTCCAGCAAAACAAATAACATGATCCCCTGTATTTACCAATGAACTCTATACCACAAGGCAGAGGATGCTCAATTCTTAAACAAGAATTTGAATCACAAAGTGCTTTACAGAAGCTGACAGAAGCAAATTATTTTGCTTGCTGACAGAAATAATTGTGTACCAACCATTCCCCAATATTGTCAGTAGGTTCAAACTCACACTCATTAAATCATAAGGTAAGATAAGCACACTGTCAAATGGATCACTCTATTACAAGTAAGTAAGCAAGCAAGCAAGTAAGTATATTCTTTATTAACCATAGCTAATCGCACATCAGTGTACAAGTATTTAAGAACACAAGAAAAAACTTATCAGGCACACAACATCCTAATAATAAAAGATTTACACGTTAAACTATCAGCGGGAAGAATAATACAGTCATGAGCTCAGGGCCATAGGGAATAATGGAGGGTTTTAACTGGTGGGCGCAGCTGTTGTAAGACATGGTTTGGGTTGTTCAAGACTGCTTTAAAGAGACGAGCATAGGCCATGCCAGAGTTCATCGAACACTGGGGAGTCCCCAGGAAGATAGTGGATATGCACAAGTCTCCGCATTAAAGCCTGGAGCCGATCCCTACCCTGTGCCCCAGCATAGCCCTACCACGCAGGAGAGGCACACAGCATCCTGGCCAGTGTTGTGGCTTGGACGTCATAGAGCCGAGGGCCAGTAAGGCGTACAAAGACTGGCACGCCTGACTATGAAACCGACAGCATGCTTGATCAACATGCACCCAATACTGTCATCTCTCATACCCTGGTTAAACCAGGAATCACATTATGTAAAATTATTTGCTGATTTCTCATTCTTGGCTGGTGAATTATCATTTCGCATGTCTTTTTATGATTAAGTTTTAAGTTACACGAAGCTGCCCAAAGGGTAACATGGTCCAGTTCAAGCTATTGCAGGAAGGTATAAGAAGGTAACTGTCATCAGCGTATTTAATTAACTTATTATTGGGTGCTAAATTCTTAAACTTGGATATTGCAGTTGGGAAGTTCACTGGTCCCAAACCCGAACCCTGAACAATACTGGAATTTATGCCAACTGTGAGACTGTAGAGACAGTGTCGTGGAACTCAGTTGGTACAATGTTGTCGGTTGGTTAGGAAGGAAATCATCCAATTATAAATGTAATCAGGAATAGCAAGATCAAGTTCATCAGCAAGATAGGCATGTCTTACTGCATCAAAGGCCTTTGAGAAGTAAAGAGATATAAGATGGACATACTGGAAAGAATCACGCAGTTCAGACAGATGGTAAGTAAGAGAAATAAGAGCGGCAGAGGTGGAACCAGTAGGTCGGAATGCAAACTGGTCAACGAAGTCATGACAGAGAGTTTTGAGTACGAATAGGATAGAATAATCTTCAAATGATAAGTTTTTCAAGTAATCGACAGAGAACTGATGTTATAGATACTAGCCAGAAATTGCCTACATGAGGTGGAGTTCGGAACCTTGGGAACAGAGGTGACTGACGTTATTTTTCCACTGAGGTGGAACATAGGATCTAAGGATGGATTAGTTAAGAAGAAAAGTGAGAAGTTTAGCCAGGATGGGTGCACAGGCTCTCACAAACCACATGAGCATACCCATCAAGTCCTGTGGCTGTGTTCCCAGCCGATTCGAGCAGTTTGAAAATTGTAAATTCATCAAAGACATCATGGGTCTTAACTACCCTTGTAGATTTAAGCAGGCGAGTAGTATATGGTAGATCATTTGACATATACCCATATTGATTCAAGGTCTTAGCGGTGATGCCGCAATTAGAGTATAGGATATTCTTAGAGGCACCCCAAAGATGGCTGACCTCAGACCACACATCCTTGGAACAGCATTTGGATCTTTCAAAAACAGAGGCATTCTTACATGTAATAAGACCATTAATTCTATTACCCAGGACCGACACAGCCTCAAACTTATTTTGCCTTAAAATTTTGTTCTGTTTGCGTAGTAAGCATCTGATAACCGGGGTCATAAAAGGAGGATCTTTGCTTTTAAGTGTAATACTTTTTAGTTGAAAAAACTGATCAATTATTAAAGGAATATAATAGAAAGTGTTGAAAGAAACATCTATGGATGGGCAGCCTGTAATATAGTCCCAGGATATTTCCTGAAGACAGTTCTGAAGAGCAGCAGATTGCCTTTGTGAACACAGTCAAAACTGGTGTACTGTTTTTACTGAACCAAAGTTTGATGATGAGAGATGAGAACTCTTTTGAGGATGGGCAATAATGGCAGAATGTTTCGTTTTAATCATTGATTTAACAGCTATGCAGGTCTGGTATATGTGTTCAGAGGCTTAAATTCTATCCAGCAGATGACCTTCATGTGACGCACCTTCAAATTCAGCCAAAAGGCCAGTAGACAGGATTATAGATGTTAGTAACTGGTTCAAATCACCAGCAAGAATGGTAACTGGTTGAAATCACCAGCGAGAATGGTCAGGTAGAGCACAGATTTCGTCCTATGTAGATTCGATGCATGTTATAAGCTGGTCGACGTTGCAAACTGGTCTCGGAGGATGATACAGTGCCGTAATGTAATACGCACGACCCTTTACACTGAGCAAGATCCAAAGTAATGCAATTCCTTGAGTATAAACTTCTTGTGGTTGAAAGAGAGTAGAGTTGAAACACCTTTTACAGAAAATTGCAATGCCTCCTCCCTTTCATGCAACCCAATCGCAACAAAATAGGGTGTAGTCAGGAATGTTCATCTGAGCATCAGTATGGTCCTCCTTCAATCAAATTTCAACAACAATGGCAACGTCAGAGCTGTATGATCTGACATCAGCAATAAGATGTTCGATTGCACAGGGTTTAGCTAAGTTGGTCGGGTTTATTAAGTAGATCGATGAGTGTGAAGATGTTGAAAGTTGTGCACTGCATCCCTGAGATACCTTGGGATTAGTAGCTGAATGATTCGTAACCGGAAATAACAGATGACGTATCGGAGCTGCCCTAGGCTGTATGTTCAAAGCAGATCGTCGGCCAGTAATTACAGGAATGGTTTGCCTTTTTGTTCGCTGCCATACACTGTCATCCAGCACACATGTCCGAGTCAGAGGATAGACTCAGCACTCGAGCCCGCCTAGCCCTGACATGTGAACTGGCACATGAGCCTCGATAATGTTAAAGCCCGCTCTCCGCCATCTGCTGAATATACACGCAACAAGGGCCGCCCCTAATGGCATAAAGCTCTTGCCATTGATATCTATGTGGGACAATTGCCTGAGACATGATGTCATCATTACTGAATAAATAATCCTTGTTTCAAGATAAAATCCAAGCCAAAAGAGGAAACAGTGGGCGGCCAGACCCACACCCGCATGACCCACATCAACTATTAACTGACAATTACTAGCAGAACATAACATGTTTGCCTGTTGGTTCCACTTCATTTATTACCAACTGCTGCTAAACAGTTGAGTTCAGTCAAGGCAACTGACCGTTCAGCAACAGGTGTTGAACCATCAAGGCGTAAGAAGCGATGGCTACGAGAATTCATGTAGACTTCTACGATGTCAAGCATCATTGTGAATTGGCTGAAGAGCAGCACACGGTCTCCCTGTAACAGTGCATCAACAAACAAACAATAAAAGCAACAGCAGAAAGCTTAATAAAAGCAGACATTCTGTGCTGTTGATTATTGCTGTTAATATGTGCAACTATCACATCATTGTTTCAAGTTAAAATATTAAGACAAATGGAGTTTTTTACACAGTAGCTACCATAGGAACTATAAACAGCAGGCCTAAATGTTTCTCATTGTGTGTGTGTTTTTTCATTTGATACTGGCCAATCTGCTGAAGTTCCCTCATACATCAGATTGTCTCAGGACACACAAAGCTCGATCCATGTTGAGGAGAGAAGAAAGTTCCAGATGCTCCTGGCACAGGCCTTGTTGGTTGGCACTGCACTGGCATACATACATCAGGGAGCTAAGTAAGTAATACATCTGTTAACATGCCATATGTCCATCGGCTGAGCGAGGATTAGTAGGTGCAGCAGTTAGGCAACAGAAGCAAGTCACCTAATGAATATGTCTAGTGAGATAATGTTGTGAGTAACATAAACAGCCAGACTGTTCCAGATGGTTGGCTGTAGGTCAAGAACTTACTGAGATATCACCAGTAGAAAACTATTTAATTAATAGGGCGTTTTACGGTAAAATCGTTCATCGTCAGAGCCTAGGCAGAAATAATTCTCTCGTCGGTTAAGGGTTAAAATAAGTATAATTTACTAAGGTTAATTCTAAAAACTGAATCACAAAAATTAATTGTGATTAAAAGTTTAAATCATTCTATAGGACTACAAAAAAGACAGATCTACACTGGATGAAATCGGTGCTCTACCTGCAGAATTTTGTGTTGATATATATTTTTCTACAATAACCACCTATCAGCGGCACAGCTTTAAGAATATGCTAAATGTACAAAGTACAGGCTTAGATATGATGAAACTAATCCTTTTGCCAAAAAGGTGACTGGATGTTAGTGGTTAAACACAAATTAACCCTTTGCATGCTCGACATTTTTAGCCCTGTTCTGGCCCCGGCCAGATTTCTTTTGGGTTTTGGTCCACTTCACTCCTTAAGGGTAAAAATGTTATCAATTATCAACCACCGAAGACAGGGTTAAAGTGTGAAAATAAAATCTCTTGAGACATGAATTTTGAACAAGCCTATATCATTTAATCTTTTTATGATGTGACAAGTGAAATGCAATGTAATCAAATGTAATCAAAAATTTGTAAACTCCTCAGAGGCGCAAATGGTGTGGCATATGCAATTCTTCATACATATGTATTTCATCACATTGTTTTTACATTTTTTTGATGTTTTAAATAAATATATGTTATTAATGTAGTGCCAGGAATCACTAGGTACCACTTTGTCATCCAATAACTATCACAGAGACATTCGTACTATTCCCTAGAGCAGAAAGAACAATGATAAATCCATGTGATGTACTCTCTGTTTATATCCGGGCATTGCTAGCCTAGCGCTTCAAGCACTTTACAGTTATTAGTGAGACAATTAGTTCAATGATGATCTGAGCCCAAGATTTCCATAAAAACACAAAAATATATCAAACGCTGACAAATTTATTATTTTGCCAAGCGTGCCAACCCTATTCATGAAACGTTTCAGCCAGATTTTATCACAGGCTGGTGAAAATCTTACTCTCGCTGAAGCAGTGTTCCCGACGTTGCTGCTGGTATAAGTTTCATTATCATTTCTAAGGTTGGAAAAATCGTTAGTTTGAATGTTACATCAATTTTCACCTTCATTCCCCATCGCAGTTGTAACATGTGAATAGAAAATAAAACAGACTGTCGAATTTTCAGGTCTGATATCTCCAAAACTGACGAAGTATGTACAACAACCAACAGGAAAACTGTAGCTTATTCATTGCCCTAACTAATGGTTAACTTATTTACATAGGACGAAAACTGGTTCCATAACTTTCAACCGCTCTAGTAAGCACACCTATAATATCGCAATTTTGCATCTGTGGCGTTCACAGAGTTTTCCTATGTCCCAATTTTGCACCTGCGGTACACAAAGGGTCAAATAACTGCAGCTTAAACAAATTCCGACCTTGTTTTTTAGATTTGGCAAAAGCTCATCAAGATGTCGAAACTTTCCTGAATCAGTTATCTCCTCATCAGTTAAGCAGAATGGTTCCAAACTCTAGGATCAACACAACAGAAAAAAATTATCCTTAAGGACAGAATGCCAGTGAATATATTCAAAATCAGAATACTGCACTGCCTAATGCCTATTCTTACATCTTCAAAATTACCAAAGGCATGTGTCTTGTGACAAATGAAAGTGTCATTAAACTGTGAAGTTGTATAACTATTGTTTACAGCCATATTTCAGTCACAAAATGGCCTGTGTCTTTTAATAAGATGCAAAAAATAAAATGTCTCATATACATCAGACATATCATGTGGAAGTGAACTGATTTTCCTTGTTTTGTTTTTTCATTTACCTGGCTGGATGATTGCTTACAGCCATTTCATTGCTAGCATTATTATTAAAAGCCAAGAACTTTGCAATTGTTGTAGTTCATGCATCAGTTCACTGGGTCAAGTCAACCAGCACGATACTGTATAAGCTTATGCATGTATGAACATATATGGACACTTAAACAGCTCCTGTATGAAGTGTCATGCTGGAGCTGCATAACTTTGAATCAAATCTACTCTAATCTAATGACTTCTATAGCACCTTTATCATAATATCAAAGGCGCCAATTGATGGCCGCTTCAAGAGAAATCATTATCAAAGATCATAATCCCTTGGAGAAGCTATGTCAAATTCCAGTAGGTCAGAAAAACCATCAGACAGGTTATAGCGGATAAGCAAGATGAATAAATGAGTTTAGACCTGAAGGACATCAAAGAATTAACAGAACAAACTGAATTGAGCAATAAGTTAGGTTATGGTGGGTAAGCAAGATGAACAAATGAGTCGTAAGTTTACACCTGAAGGGCATTAAATAGACAGAACAAACTGAACTGAGCAGTGTATTACAAAGTTTTAGACCAGCTACTGTGAACACCCTAAAAACCTAACACCATTCTGGTGTGAGGTACCACAACATTCATAGTACCCATTCAACTAGTGCAATATTTTTTGGTATGAGGGGTGAGCAAAGAACATAGATAGATCAGCTGATATAAATGTAGTACTTTGTGAACTATAACATAGATTTAAAACTGGATTCTATGCTCAAAGAGCATCCAGTGCAAGAAACACAATATTGATACAATAAGCAGATATTTATGGGTCTTGTTATGGTTCTGAAAAGAGAATTTTTAACCATTTGAAGTTTGTGCAGATCTAACTTAGTGATACCAATGTGAAGTGAGTTACAGCAGTAGTTCAAGAATATCTACTGGATTATCCAAGATATAATTTCAGTAGAAACAATTAATATTAAAGTGGCAGATGTGTATAGGTGCCAAGTACTAGAGTTTAGCCGAGTGTAACCAGAAAGAAGCAACAATAGGTAAACTAGCAACAAGTAATTCCAATGAGTTCTGGACTAAAGATGTGGATTTGAAGAAAAGGTAGTATGGTGAAGGAACAGATCAAGCCAATAAAACACACGCAAGATTATCAGACATGGTCTGTTGGATAAATTAAAGGAATAGGCTTTAGCAGGATGGTGAAATAAAATTGAGGTGTTAGTTCTACAGTAACATGAAGCAATGGCTGGGTAGACTGAGCAAGTTTTTGACAGCAAACAGCAAAGAAGAACAACAGTAGTCCCTTAAGCTCACCTGACAGGCAGCAATTGGGTATGAAGTGTTAGCGACTTCATTTTTCTTAGCCTCGGCATGGCTGGTGGCCAGCCCTCTCCCTTGCTTACTGATCCTCCCACTAACAGTGTACTCAATATCGCTGAGTTGGCTAGAGTGTACAGGTGGAGACAAAATCTGGAAACAAATTTCTGTCCTGGCAGGGATTTGAACTACAGACATCTCAGATGCTAACTACCACTAGACTTTTCCACACTCCTGAACAAAGAGGGACAATAATAATAATGAGAACTGTGTATACTGTACAGTGTCATGTTGGCTGTGGAAAAATAGATAGCTTGGCTGATAAGCATAAAATAGCTAAACCAAAAACATCTAGCGAGTATAACAGACGAAGCCAACAGTATAAAGCAGACAAGATAAGAACAGGGCAGAGCTAACTTTGAAGTTGAGAAATATGACCTTCTTACCCTCTCATGTCGTTCCAATACTTAAAAAAAATGATTCAGACATGTGGCTATTATTGATAAATATTTAGAGGTAGTTCAACGATGTTGAAGTTTCCGGTAATACACAACTTGAGACCACTGGCTGGCATTTTGAAAACTAATTACCAGTACTGGTACCATAGGATTTTCTTGAGTCATCATGTCCATTTAAGTATTCCTTCACTTATCAGTCATTGCTTTACACTTTTTACCCATTTTGATTATTTACTTATTGATTCTCAGACACACTCAGATGTTTTTGTTTACCATAAAAGACAAGTTAGTTTTGTGATGTATGCTGAATTTCTGATAGCTGAACGTTCATCAGTCCGAGATGGAGAGGAAACTGATAATTAGAATGAGGGAGCTGCTGGGGGCAGCACATTTTGAATGCTTGCAAAGAGAAAAAGGGGTCAAAAACTATCATAAGACCACAACTTGCAGCAGCTCTGGACAGAACAAAGATGTCAGACTGCAAGGCAACATTCGTTATTGAGGAAACAGCAAATTGCCTAGGCCAAAACATTAATGACCTTGCTCTGAATCAGGATCAATTTGACGACAGAGAGCAGAATACTGAGCTCAGAGATCAGCAAGTTTAAAGACTGAAATTTTGAGGATCCATTACTCTGGTTGTACATTGGGACAGCAGACTCATTCCTGACTTGACTGGAAAAGAGAAGGTTGACAGTCTTCCGCTGCTTGTTTCTGGTAGAGGTGCTTCTCAACTGCTCAGTTTTGCCAAACTTCCATCTGGAAACAGGAGAAGCTCAAGCTGTTGCTGTCTGAGGCAAATGAAGACTGGGGCATAGCCAACACCACTCAAGCTATGTGTTTCAACAACACTAGCGCAAACACTGGTTGAATTGCTGATACTTGTGTCCTTTTGGAGCAAAAGCTTGGTAAGGAGCTTCTATCACTTGCATGCAGACGTCACATTATGCAACTGACCATTGGTAAAGTCTTCCAAGTATGCATGAGATCAATGTCTTTGTCAGAAGTCGCACTCTTTAAGCGCTTTCAAGAATCCTGGGGATTCATAGACACTGAAAAATACAAAATACGAATTGCACAGATGATGCGGCAAGTTTTGTGATGGATATGAAGCAGAATACCATCGAGTTCGTTAACAAGTATCTTGAGCAAAGTCAGCCGAGAGATGATTACAGAGTACTCCTGGAACTGGTAATTGTCTTCCTTGGTCCAGTTCCCGCTACAGGAGTATGATTCATGTCGCCCAGAGCCATGCTCACTAGATGTCCAAAGTCATCTACATTCTGAAGATCTGGATGTTTCAGGTCCAGTTCACACAGACTCCAAGAGCAGAAAGGAGGTATATGATGTGTGTGTTTGCTGCATGTTTATATCTGAAAGCCTGGTTTACTGCTTCTCTAGTACCAAATGCTCCGTACAGTGACTTGCTTCTACTTACCGTAGATACTCGCCTATAAGTCGAGAAATTTTGGACAATTTTGAAAGTCCGAATTTGGGGGGGTCGACTTATACCAGGGTCAAGCCAAGATCGCAAGATTTACCAGCCGACGACGACTGTACGACACAAGAATGGAAAGACTTCAACACATCTGTCGGCGATTGCGACGCATCAATGGGATACTGCTTACACACGCACCATTAAGAAATTCAAATATAATGTTATAAAGCGATGATAATACAAAGAATTAATGCTTAACAAAGCGAAATAAATACCCGGTATCTCCTACTAACCATGCTACCATCCAACGCTAAACATCAGTTCTTATTTCTTGTTCTATCTTCATTGGGTGCGATGCTTTCTCGGCCAAGCTACGTCTTTGGATTTTGTAGCGCATGATGACGCTACGACCAGAAATTCATGCTCACTTCCCGGTACAACTTTCCCTCTTTCTTCGTTTGGTCGTCCGTGAGTTACCTCAGGTTTTCAAGTTGTGCAATTATTAGTTGTTTGTGTAAGCGAAAAATTTTGACCGAAGTTATGGCTGACATAATCGGTAAGCGCAAACGGCTATCATATGATGCTGGCTTCAAACTAAAAGTTGTCGAGCATGCCGAGACTTCAAACAACTGTGTAGCAGCACGTGATTTTGGCGTTTCAGAAAAGCTTATTAGAGACTGGCGCAAACAGAAAAGCACTCTTAAAGAAATGCCAAAGGCAAAAAAAGCATGTCGAGGTTATAAGGTTTCTTTCCCAGAAATGGAGAAAGCGCTGGCAGACTGGATCACTGAACCTCGGCAGAACGGTCTTATTATAACAAGAACGGCAATTCGTTTGCGCGCGCTGAAACTACACAGAGAGTCAACGTCCTCAGAAGGTCAGTCTACCGCATCTACTTCTTCTGCTTCAGCTGGTTGGTGTACAAGGTTCATGAATAGAAACAATCTAACACTCCGCCAACGCACAAAAATTGCACAAAAGTTGCCCAAGGCTTTGGAGGAAAAAATCGATTCCTTCTTGAAATTTGTCATCAATCTACGCAAAAAGTACGGTTATGAGCTTTCCCAAATCGGCAAAATGGATGAAACGCCTATGACATTTGACCTGCCTGGGAATTGGACCGTAAATGCTGCCGGTGAAAAAACCGTGCTTATCAAAACAACTGGTCACGAACGAACACATTTTACTGTCGTCCTAAGCTGCCTAGCAGATGGGACCAAACTTAAGCCGATGATCATTTTCAAGCGAAAGACTTTGCCAAAGGGAATAACGTTTCCAAGAGGCGTTATTCTAAAAGCTCATCCCAAAGGTTGGATGGACGAAGACGGCACAAAGGATTGGTTAGAACGCGTATGGAACACGCGGTCAGGTGCACTGATCAAGAAAAGAGGGCTGCTAGTGTGGGACACGTTCCGAGGACATCTAACCAAATCCGTTAAATCCAAGGTCAAACGTTTACACACAGATATGTGTGTAATTCCTGGTGGATTGACATCTGTTCTTCAACCGTTGGACGTTTGCCTGAACAAGCCGTTCAAAGATCGAGTGCGTAAATTTTGGACGGAGTGGATGACATCGGGCACGGCAGCAGTTACCAAAGTTGGGCACACAAAGAAACTTGTTTTGGATTTGGTTTGTCAATGGGCGAAGGATGCCTGGGATGATTTGCCCAGAAAAATGGTAGAGCTGTCATTTTTTAAATGCGGCATCAGTAACGCCATGGACGGCTCGCAAGACGACGCAATCTACGAGACATGACCTAACGAAAACGACTCTGAAATCGATGATACTGACGACGAAACCGACATTTACACGGACGATCCAGCTGTAACTGAAGAGACATATAATTTACTTTTCTGTGAAGATGAAAATTCTGACTTTGAAGGATTTGAGTGATTTTGCTAACCTGTAAATAAAAGGAGGCTTTCCAAACGTAAAACAGTACTGATAGTGTAGTTTCTTTAAATAGAAAATAGCGCTATAACATTTTGCCTTTTGTATTCCAAATTTTGAGTCATGGCACCGTAACTTCTGCCATGATTTTCAGCGTGGAAATATAGTCGGCAAATAATGGTAAGTGGCGAAAATTGTTAAAGTGCAGTCCGTTAAAATTAACTTAAAACTTATACGAACTTTTAAATTTAAAGGTAATTCGAGTATAAATTTGTTGGTAGATATTTATTGGGTATTTTGGGAGGAGCACGTGTTCGCGCATCACATGTTCCTATCTTTGGGTCTAACTTGGTGCCTCTGCTTGGTGTTTTAGAGCGCCGTAAAATGTTCAGAATTATATCTAGAAACACGTCGTTTAAAAGCACTTCAAAATATTCAAATTTATATGTAAAAACACAAATAGACTTATCCTCTCTGAGGTCGAAAATTTAGGGGTCGACTTATGCGCGGGTCATAGACTTTTACCCTCTCCGAGGTCGAAAATTTAGGGGTCGACTTATAGGCGAGGTCGACTTATAGGCGAGTATCTACGGTAAATCTCTGCTAGAGTACTCGGCAATCCACCCAGCGTTCTACAAGGCAGCATCAACCAAGTTTTCTAAGCACTTGTGGTATTTGTCCCAAGAACTTTTTGGCTTTCTTCAATAGTCAGGTCAGTCCGTCAGCAAAGGGGCTGATGTTGAGTGCCATGCAAAATGGAGATTCACATCAAAAACAACATCATCTCAAAAGGCTAAGTGTTGACCTTCAATCATTCCAGGACAAGAATCAAGATTTTGTCACAACAAAGTCAACATCACTGTTCAAAATGATGGAGCTTCCAGCTAGATTTCTTGCAGCTGATTCTGCGACTTGGGAGGAACATGATGACTTCAAGCAGGCTGCAGACGTGGTTACAGCACTGAAAGTGATCACCAGTTGTGCTAAACGTGCAGTTGTGTTGATCCAAGAGTTTAGCAGACTGATAACACATGCACTGAATCTCAGGTCCATTTCCTGTTACAGGTTGTTGAAGACCAAATTGTCAAGCCTACCCAGTCAGCAGGAAACGGACTTTGGCAGGGCAGTCAGCAAAAATTAAGATCACAACACACTTATCTGATAATTATATCTTAGAATACAAAATTGTATTCTTCAACTGAATATGGAGAATGGACATTCGTTGGACAACTGTGGTTCTGTGATCTGCTGTGCGTGTAGATGACTGAACATTTAAATTTTTGAGTTATGACTGAACGTTTTCAATCTGTAATTCATAGTTGCTTTGTTTACACGTCCGTAGCGTCCCAGCTATACAAATGAGGGACGTGTTAACACGTCCCTCGCGTCCAGCGTGTTAAAAGTAACACTCCTGGGGTGTAAGACTTTCAAAAATCAAATTTTTATTTTTTCTCATATCTTAAGCTCCACCCCAGTCAAGAATCTTCAGCTTATGGGCTGCCTCATAAGTTCAATGCAATTAAAAGGGGCCAGGCCTATGTTAGCTGTGGATAGACCAAAGAGAAAAATGCAATACTCCCTTGATGAAAAACTAGACTAACGGTTAAAATCTATCAGTTTATAAATTCAAGCTACTCTAAAATGTGTTTAATAGCAAGTATCATTGCTAGAATTTTGACATCGGAACAACACACAGCCCAAGCACAAACAGCTAATGAACTCGCTAACTTGCTCCAGACTACTTTAACCAAGCTCCTTGACATGCAAATTCCTCTTAGAACTAAGAGATTAGTAGAGCATGCACCACAACCTTCGTCTAATTCTACCATTTCTGAAGCCAGATATCACAGGAGTCAGGAGAGCATTAGTGGTGCCACTCTCACCCTACCATGGACCACACTAGGTTAAACAACAGTGCAAACTTTGGTGAAAACTTGTTTCATCTGCTAAATCTGCATATTTAACAAATTTAATTGCTGAAAGTTCTTCATCACCAAAAATCTTGTGGATAGGTTTGAATAAGTTATTACCTAGAGAAAAGTTAAATTCTTCTGTTCTTAGTTACCCAAAATCTTGCCAGTAAATTCTTGGCCTTCTTTGCAGATAAAATTTCAGATATAAGGCTAAAATTTGTCGGATCCTCAGAATGTGAAAATTTTTTTATCCTTGTTCTTCACCTCCTGTTTTAAACTACTATCAAACAACAAATCTTTCAGAGTTTCAGACACTCATCTTTTCTTTTCCAAACAAAAGCTGTCTCCTTGACAACATTTCTACATCTCTTCTGAAAGAGTGCTTTGGTGTCCTGGGTCCGACCTTCACATCAATAACCAATTTCTCATTCCATAAGGGATTCTTCTCATCTGCTTTTACTCATGCCATTGTTCACCTTCTGCTAAAGAAACCCTCTCTTGACCCCGACGACCTGTCCAATTACAGACCCACCTCAACTTTGAATTTTATACCTAAAACTTTTGAACGGGCAGTCATGAATTGCATACAAACTCCCCTCTCTTCCAACTCACTAATCTTCTCATTTCAGTCTGCATATCGTAAGTTTCATTCAACAAAATCTGCCCTTCTTGCTGTTCATAATGATGTCATGTACTCCATGAATCACAGCATTTGTTCTTCTTGAATTGTCTGCAGCTTTCGATACTGTGAACCACTCTTTTCTTCTGCATTGTTTTCAGCACTGGTTTTGGGTTTCTAGACCCTCCTTAGATTGGTTTGCTACTTATCTTAGCCCACACAATCGATCAGTATATTTAAATGATAATTACTCATCTAGAGCTTTGTTAACATATGATGTTCCAAATGGTTCTGTCCTTGGTCCTCTTTTGTTCACATTATACGCCAAACCATTAGGTATATTACTCGATAATCCATTTCTATGCAGATGATACTTAAATTTACACTTCATTTGACAGTCTGCATTTCACTTGTTTGTGCAGTTGCTGTCTACTGCCTTTGAGGAGGTGCAGTCTTGGATAGTGGCTAAAAACTCCTCCTTAACCCATCAAAGACTAACTTTCTACTACTAGGGACTTTTTTTTGTCAGCTCAGCTTCTGTGAAACAATTTCAGCAGACACAGTGCCAGTGGTGGAAGAAGTACTTTATGTACCTTCTGTAAGAGTGTGGACAACGTCAGGATCATTTTTCGTCAACTACACCAAGGTCATTGGTTTGATCCCACAAAGTTCCGTACAGATGATGTAACTTGCAAATAATGAGTGATCAGTCACGAGAGCTGGTTACAGACCATCCCAGCCTCCACTGTCAACTGAGTTAGAGACATTTCTTGGCCAACATCACCAGCACTGCTACCTCTGGTGGCAAACCATCATGCCCAGACTTTGTAGTCTCTTCTGATCAGCATGTAAAGTGGCACCAGACACAGACAATCATCAAACAATGTGGTTTACCCATATGTGCAGTTCCATGCTTTGAACAATACCAGACTCTGAAAGATTACAATGCAAAGTGCACTGCAGAGTACAACAAATATTAATTACTGTAAGTCATTTAAACTATGGCCCACTGCTCACTGAAACAAACAATTGACTGAAATTGATTGTTTTTGTATGTTTGTATAAAAACTGAACACACTGTGAAACATAATTTGCAGTCTTTTATGATAAACAATAAGAAATTTGGTCTTTCTTGCAGCACCACAATGATGTTTTAACTATGGCAGGTATTAAACCAGCTATAATTGAAAATAAACAAGCACGTACAGACAAATAAATGCAACTGACTTATTCAGAATTCAATATTAAACAAATTTCTTCTTTATACCTTAACTCTGTCCAGTGGTTGATGTATATAATGCTTTACCCGTAACTCCTTGACTGGAGAAGCCATATATATATATATATATATATATATATATATATATATATATATATATATATATATATATATATATATATATATATATATATATATATATATATATATATATATATATATATATATATATATATATATATATATATATATATATATATATATATATATATATATATATATATACACATACATATATATATATCCAAAAACAGGCTTAATGCATATAAATTCCCCAGTTAAAGGATGAAATTAACTAAACCTCAAAAAATATCTGGTCAGGGCCAGAATAAGGGCTAAAAATATCTGGCATGCAAAGGGTTAACAATGCATTTCCACCTCAGTTCATAGCAGATTAAATACTCACTCGGTAAGTTTGACAAAGACGATGCAACTCAAAATCAGACATAACTTGCATATCTTCGAAGACATAATCCACGTTTGCAGCTTTGTGAGTTGGTTCCTTGAAACCGAGAAATTAAGCAAGAGTCAGATAAACAGATTTACAATTCAACAATTGAAGTAAAAGACTACATTGCATGCCACCGCTAACAATGAACTGAAAGAGCGACAGACAGGTTATCTTGTTCAATTCTGGTTATTGACATTTTTGGTGTTATCTGATTGGTTTGTTTACAAAATTTCTGATTATGTGCAAGGCAACCTGTAGCAAGGGAGGCCATAAAGCAATGAATTGCAATACAGAAGTCCAGTCTGAAAAACTATGTATCAGTCTTTTCGGTGATGCTGATGCCTCTTGAAGTGAAACAAGCACCTTCGAGTAGTTACAGAAATGTGCATGTAAGTTCAAAACATTTGTACATTTCACCCTTTAAACCTGGTTTCTGCTAGGCTGCAGTCAGAGAAGTACCAGTGTTGATATTGAGATATGTCATTATAATTCATAAGTTCTGTTGAACACCTGTTTGCAAGAATTGCTCTGCATAACAATATCACTGCCACTGAGGAATCAATTAACGGACCCCACAATTCTGATGCAACAGAATTTAACTCAGAATTGGAAACTACACTGAATAGCTTGTTGAGTAGATTGTACAGTCTTTTTCAGATTGGACTTCTTTACTGCAATTCTATACTTTATGGCCTTCTTTGCTGAACTTTTCTTTGCACATACAAGAAATTTTGTAAGCAAACCATTGGTCAATGCCTTGTGCATCAGATACCAGCATGATAGAAGTTACTAATTACAATTTGTATCACATCTTATTAAGTACTTATTGAACTTATGTGCACATTTAACCTAAATTTGTGAAAATAAAATTCTTGTGAATTCATAAATACCTTATCCACTGCATAGAAAATTCATATATATATCTTGTCCTCTGCACAGAAAATTCATAAATATCTTGTCCTCTGTATACTTTTGGCCATTAATGAATATGCCAATGGGAGTCACTGGAAATCTGATTACTTTGATTGGCAACAATTTCTTTATCTTACAGCAAATTACTCAGCACCATTTATCCCAACATTAGTGATCACTGGACAGTTTCTGTCATAACTGAGCAAGAACTGAACACTATTCCCAAATCAAAATTTTTTAAATTTTGATCCAAACATGAACAGGCCTTTGGCAGATTTTACAACTCACTAGAAACTGAACCTCACAACAATTTATGTCTCACAACCTCTGACGATGTCTCCACTGAACCCAACAAAAAGCTTAAAAGCACTTCATCATTTCTAGGAAACATTAGAAGCACTCTCAGAAGCAGCTGAAAGGTCTTTTTGGATTTCCTGACTATACTGACAATGCAGAGTCTTTCTGGTTTTCTTCTTCTTCAGTGTTCTGCCCTTAGCACAGGTATCTGCTACCATTGCCTGATCATCTGCAAATCTTATGGCATTTACCAGATTCCCCCAACCTTGACTCTGTCATCTGTATTCTCCAGCGCTTCTGTGACCAACACCTGTATGTAGATGTTGAACAGTAAAGGAGATACTGGGCAGCCTTGTCTGAATCCTCTTTCTATTCCTCCAGGCCATGAGTTCATTCCCAGTACTCTCACCACCACTGACTGGTTCATGTACAAGTTTCTTATTAACCATCTGCCCCTCCAGTATTTCATCTATGCCTTCAGACTTTCCATTCTTCAATTCTTCTGTTGCCTTACCAACTTCCTGCCTCAGCAATCCAGGTCCCACCTTTTCATCATCTTCAGGTTCCTTGGTGGTTTCATCAGTTTCTTTCTCTGTTGGTCTGTTGTCTCTGTCATACAATTCTTCAATGTATTCTTTCCATCTGTCTCTTATCTCTTTTTCGTCTGTTAGTATATTTCCCTTTGCATCCTTTATTCCTGTACTTTTCCCACGTTCCTTCTCATCAGCTCCTGTATCTTTTGTAAATCTTATCATATCTCCCCTGTTTCTGAAGATCCTCCCATGCTGCATATTGTTCTTCCCACCAACGTTCTTTAGCTTTCTCAGCGGTTCTCCTCAGTTCATTGTTCAGTCGTCTGTATTCCATCTTTGCCAGTTCTGTGCTTTGATGCTTTACTTCCTTCTCTCCTCTATTTTCTGTATCATTTCATCTGTAACCCATGGTTTCTTTGGTTGTGGTCTACTCTTTTATCCCACTATCTGCTTCACCTCAGTTTTAGTAATATTCTTCATCTGTTCCCACTTTTCGTTCACTGTTCCCTGCCTCTTACCCACTATCTGTTGGTCCACCGCATATGCAGATTTCTGTCCAAACTTGTCGAGTTTTTCTATGTCTTTCTGTTCTTATGTTTCACATTCCTCAGGGTGAATGATACTGACATCATGACCAGATTGTGATCCGTATCAGCATCAGCACCTGGGTATGATCGTGACTTCTTAACACTGTTCTTGTCTCTCTGTCTCACCAAGATGAAGTCTATCTGATATCTCCCTGTATCTCCTGATGCCTTCCATGTGTACAGATGTCTGTTTTCGTGCTTAAACCGCGTATTTTCACTATCAACTTGTGTTGTTCCAAAATCTTATCAGTCTTTCACCTCTGCTGTTTTGTTCGCCTAGTCCATAGCTTCCAATACAGTTCTTTTCTCTTCCCTTGCCTACTTTGGTGTTCCAGTCTCCCACCAACACCAAATATTCAGTGCCTTTCACCTGCTTGACGATCTCTCCCAGTTTCTCGTACATTTCCTCAACTTCCTCCTCTTTGTGTAAGGTTGTGGGCATATACACCTGTATTATGACAATGTTAGTCGGTTCTACTTGTAATCTGAAGACCAAAATTTGGTCTGCATGTTTTTCAATACTGGTGACACAATCTGCAACAGTCCTCTCCAGCAGCAGTGCAACCCCTCTTTGGTGCTCTCTCCCTCCTGAGTGTATAACTATTACTCTGTCACTTGTGAAATCTCCATAACCTCTCCATCTTACCTCTGCCAACCCCATGATCTGAACTGTTGCCTTTCTCATTTCACTTATTACATTTGCCAGCTTCCCAACTCTTTGCATTGTTCGAATGTTCCAAGTTCCTATCATCAGAGATGATCTTGCTATATTCTTTGGGCAGGGGTTAAGCTGGTTCACAACTGAAGACGACCGAAGTTCCCTCTCCTGCCGAACGTGACACTCCCTAGGATAGTGTGAGGAGTCTCATTAACGTTGTTATCTTCATTTTTATTGTCATCTTTTTCATCATTTCACCATGCTCAGGATAAGTAGAGAGGCGGTGTCCCATTGCCTTCTTCCCAGTGTTTTTCACGAGGCACCATTTCAGAAGCATCGATGATCTCCACTGTCCGTTCTTCTGGCTCTTCACCACCATTGGACACTTGCATATACCATCAGGGACTCGGTCACCCATCACACACTTTGCTTCAACAGGAGGACCACCTGTAGGCGATACGGTCGGCATTTGGGCATCAGAGGCTTTAAGAGATGCTTGATGTCCCATTTCCTTCTTTCTGGTCAGCAAAGGTTTAAGAGACACATAAAATGCAGTTTTGTATCTTGTAGCATGTAATGATAGGGGCTAACAATACTACTGCAGATAAAGTATAATGCAACGAGTTAATGCTGAAAGTTTATGCAGCACGTTTCAAGCACAGATCAAATAAACAATAGTAAAGCAACAGTTTAGCTGCAAGAGGCAAATTACATGTAGAGCTCGGAGATTATCCGATTTCAGAAAAGGTTTACCTAGAAAGATGGCAGCTCACCATAAGCATAAGTTCAGCCATTTGGCGAAGTCGTGCATCGTCAAAGTGGTGTCTGTGTAGGAGGTGATGGTTGGCTGCTTTACGCAGCTGCATCATCATTGCTGACCCTGACTGACCTTTCAGTGCAGACTCTTTGTTAGCACGAACATCTCGAACAAACCGTTTCTTCAATTCATCATAGAGGTCCTGCTGTTCAAAGGCCATTGGAACCCGGACTGTAGAGTCTGTTTTACCAGGAAGCTGTTGCAAAACCTGCCAAAATAAAATTGATAAAATAAATAAAGCTATGAGGCAAACCAACTACAGTGCAGACGCGTTAACACGAAGTCGTGTGGGGACATGCCTTTGAAACAGCATGTAACCAGTTCGCACCTTAAATGGGACAATGTCAAAATATATCTACTCGGTCGCCCACACTTCCCTATCCCATGCTGTTCCCTCCAGCCAAGCTTTGCCTTGCCTCTTCGCACGGCAGGCAGGTCTGTACCCAGCTGGCTGCCCAGGCAGCCAACCTCTCAGGCCATACCTGCCTTGTCCTGCTGATTCCCCTCCTAACCAGTTAACATCGGTTCCTGCCAGACTTCCTTGTCCGTCCTTCCTGCCCTAAATTAGCTCCCTCCAGCAGTTGAGTCACATGCCCATTTATTCAGAAGACACCCTCCCGCTTGTACGACTGTCAAGTTCGGGAATGAATGGAATGTTACAGATGCCGGAGCATGTCTTATAGACCATGTTCCAGTGACTTAGCCTTAATCCAGGTAGTAAATCACTGAGCCTGTATATTTAGTGCTAAATTCCAGCTGTTGAACAATTCTTTAACGGACACAGCATGCTAAGTTAATAGCTTTGGGGGACATACAACCACTTTGCATTAAGCAGAATCATGGGTAAACCAGGAGAGCGTTAACGCGTCCACACTGTACTTACACCAATTGTTAAAAATAACAGTAGTCTCACAACAAAGCAGTTTCAGAAGTTGTTCACAATAAATCATATATGTCAGCAGAATTACAAGAGCAGATTCACAATTTTGTCCTCCACATACACAAGGAAAGTAAATTTGTTGCCCCGATTCTCTGCCAATCCAAACCTGTCCACAGCTATCCTTCAAGCAAAGAGAATTTTCTAGTTGAAGTTAATGTCTGATATCAGAATCTAATTTGTCTGACAGAAAGTTGAAGTCGACTGTTTTATTGTGCATAGTGGTCACAAGCATCATTCTGCATCTCTTTTGACAATTCCTATTCTTTCATTTTGTCACAGTATCAGAAGTCTCCCACGCAGCACAGTCCTGTATGGCAGGACTGTATGGTGTTAGCATTCATATAAGACTGAGTTTCTGCTTCTTGGAACACCGCAGCAACTGAATAAATTTATTTGGCTAGAACCTGTATGTCCAGGCAACTCCATTCAGCTTGTAATCTGCCCTGGTACCTCTAGCTTATTCCATGGTTTACAGCAGTCTTGACTATTGCAGCTCCCTTCTTACCAGCATCAGGATAATTTGGTTTGCATTACTGTAGAATATTTGGATCATAACTGAAAACTTATCTCTTCACAGATACATTTCCCCATAGGCTACTTGTGTTTTTTTCAGATCACAAATTTTTGTTTTTCAACTCAACTAACCCAAAATTCAGAAAGCACATCAATATTACTTGGCTATAACTATCATTTGATAGCTTCAGCATTGTTACTCTGGCACTATAAACTCAGATTAGACATCATGCAAAACAACCACGTGAGATTTCTTGTCCTCAAAATCTCGAAGTGTGCTTACATTAACCTATGAAAACAATATTTAGCCACATAATTCGGCAATCGTCTGACGTTTTCACTGCACAGAATGAAGACCACATGCAATTTCATGTCTCAAAAACCTGCAAGCACTAAGAGACACAATTGCAACTCATTCTGAATGTGAAATTTTATAACATTGTATTCGATACAATGCAGTAGCGCACATGGACCCCGTATTCCTTGCTAAAATGGGTTGACAGAGTACACTGTTAAGCAAAGCTGTTCAATTCTGTCCACTGTGAGCCCTTGACCAACAGCCATGCAAAAGTCATTTACCCAAGACACATGTGGTGCTAAGATACTGTCTACCAATTCGTCCTTTGTATTTTCCATTGAAAGGCACCAATGGCACTGCTGATCTCCACTCGTGCAACATGTCCTCACTCAGCTATCTAGTGCCATCAGTTTATAAGCAAACAGCCATTACTAATGTTCAAAGGACAAGATGATTATTTCAGTAAGTTGTTCAACATGTTAAACTCACCTCACTTTTCAGGCGTCTCAGGAAGAATGGTTTTAAAATTTGCTTAGCATGCTCCACAGTTTCTCTTTCATAGTTGCCTCTTGAGTCATTACCTGATGCTGCAGGTCCTTTTGACTGTAAAACAATTAATACAAACTGACACGGAGGTCCGAAGAAGACTGAGCATAAAAGAAGATCTAATACACGTAATAATGAGAAGGAAATTACGCTTGTTTGGACATATATGCAGGATGGATGACAGTAGAAAAATAAAAAGCGTGATGATGGGAATTATGGACGGAAATGGGAGACGAGGAAGACCTAATAGGGAGTGGACAGATGATATAAGGGATTGGTGTAAGCAAGACTTGCACGTCTTGATAAGAACAGCACAAGATCGGGAACTGTGGAGACAAGTGACAATGCATGCAGTGGACACCTACGGGCTCTTGGCCCATGGATCATGATGATGACACATAAGCTTAATTCTCTAGAAAACCTACTGTGAAAATCTAATTAAAATAGGAAGATAAACTAAATATTCCAAGGTTGCCATCACACTAAGACCATACAAAACTGACTTTAATAATCATATTTAGGAATATCATGGATCTTTTTACACACACAGCACAGGCAAGTTCATGCATAAACACACACAAAAAGCATCTGATTAACACAAGGAAAAACTCAATGCATTGAGAACAAAATGTTCTTTTCTGCTGCCGGCCCTTTGACTGCAACCTATAACATAAAAAGAAAGAAAATGACTGTGCCAACCTTAAGAAGCCATTTGACATCCACGTTTTTATTTACAGCGAAATACATTTTTTTAATTGCAACTAAAAGTGGATACCTCTTGAGGATGTAATAGTGTAGTGCTTAGTCTGGAATTCTGAAGTGAGCATTTGCATGTGAAATTTCCATGAACTATCGGGTTATTGATTTTTCTGCGCATGAGCAGATCAAGTGCTGACTGGCATGCATAGCATGGTGGGGTAGTATGATTGGATGGCAAAGCCCTGTGGGCAGGTGGGCAGACATCAGCAGTAATTATTCCCGATGTACATTTTATCACATCGGCGCTTGTGCGGCCTACATGGTGACGAATCA